>OX388345.1:71257508-72502508 GCA_947579665.1 Sympetrum striolatum | reverse complement strand
GAGTAAACGTTTTGTTTTATTTCTTGCACATATTCGAAATGCTTATTTTCCCAAGCTGCCATTTTACAGTAACGCATTGCTTTGAAGATTGCCGAAACCTTTTTAATTTTATCGAAGAGACATAGATGGATGTATCCGCGCTTTGAGCAATGTGTGTGCGGATCGAGTTTCTCGCCTCCTAAAAGGGTTTTTGCAATTACTTTAGTTACGGGCAGGTAGTGCAGAATAAATAAGGACAGCTTGTGTCCACAAACACATGCAGTTAGCCTCATGACGTGTGATTTCACGGAGTGAACATGCGTAGATGCTTCAACAATATTAGTGTTATTACAGTTATTGCAAAAATAGTATCCTCTGTTTAACTTACCACAAGAAAAAGTCTTGCGCGGATAGTATTGATGTAAATTATAGATATTGCGGATACAATAAATGAGTAATATTATTGTTGGTAGCGCAGTAATTATTAACTTTTTTTTATTACTACAGCAATTACTACAAACAACACTTTGTTATCATATCAATAAAAAAGATATGCGCTCCAAGATTATTTTTGCAAATATTGCGCATTACGGATTCAATAAATGCGTAATACTATTGTTGGTAGCGCAGATATTAGCAATAATATATTATTACCGTAAATACTAAAAAACTTCGTTAAAATCATAGCAGTAAAAATATTTGCCCATCGAAGGCATTGCTGTAAATTATATTTATTATGGGGACTATGAATGCGTAATACTATTGTTGATAGTACAGTTAGTGTAACTTTGACGTAAAATGAATTTTACTTACTTTTGAATAGTAATTATAATTAAATTATCTATCGTGAAAATACGTCAATGTTAAAGGAATTACTCATTGAGTTAACATGTATTGATCTGGGTTTAATTCGGTGGATTAATTTAAGGAAAAGGAGACACTGGAGCGCAAGGACTGTTGGCTCGCCTCAGGGTGTTAACCTTTTCCTTAATGATACGATTGTGAAATACTCTAATTGAACCCTGTATATCTGACATAAGCCGTTGGAACCATCTGTAGGTCAGTGCGGTGGAGCAGGTCCGGTTTTGGACAGTAATCAAAGGCTGCAGGGCAGGTGATCAAAGGGGCGTGAATACATGAATATAGTTAAATATTAAGGGCATCGTGTTTGTGGGAGAAAATTAAGCAAATGAGAACTTTGCTAGGAATGTTTTAAACCAGCAATAAGTAGGTAATTTCCAATTGATGATTGGTTGCATATTGTTAAATTTTGAGAATAATAATTCTGAAAATATTTCAATCATAACAAATATGGTATTTTTTCAGTAATTTTTCTTACTCTGATCAACGTTTCAAATTATTGTTAAATTTTGAGAATGATAGTTTGCTGGCAGTTTTGCAAAATCCTCTAAGTGTGAATGATTCTGACTAGCAGATTCAAAATGCACAATTAATCATAGTGAAATTAAGACTAGATTCTAAACGAAGTTGTAATTGGTGATTTAATTACGATAGTTATCAATAATGTTACACTCCAGGTTATTAAAATAATGAATAACCAAGGGTTGTTGCAATTAATGTGGTACTGTACATACATTAATAATTAATGCCGAGCTAGTTTTATGTACTAGCTGAAGGAGCAAACAGTTGTCCCAACAATAGTGTACATAGTAATTGGCCGACATTGTTCAATAATTACGCAACAATATTGGTCCAAACACGATCAATTGTTAGATTTGGTTAACAATTTCGCTTTGCTTAATCAATTTATGAATAATGGATCTCTTGAGCTATCCATCAATAACAATAAACAATGAAGTTGGGAATAATGTATCAGGAGAGCTATCCATCAATAACTATACCTTTCAAATGGTTTTCATAGAGTATAATTAATGATTTTTGAGACTAATGTAGAATCAAGTTATATAATTTCGGCGCCAGGAAGTTTTAGCAGGGAGTCTTAAAATTCAATTATACTGCGGCAGTTGTTTACGCGAAGGCTTGAATGTCTGAGTTACTGCGCGGCAGGTCGCAAGTTGCGTGTCGAATCAGCCATCGGCGCCTTGTCTGCAAATGATTCCGAGTTTACCATTGGTGGCTGTTTCATCACCACCGCGCCTGGGGGCAAGGGCGACATGCTTTCTCAAGTTGGTCTGCAGACATTTCTGCGGAACGACGAGCTCAGAATAAGAGCTTTTTCTCGGAACGAAAAGAATTTACATATTTCCTTAATGACGTCGTCGACCGAAGGATTTCCCTAGGGATGCAGGTTTTTTTCATCGGAAGGCCATTCCCGTCTCTTCGCGGGATAAAAAAACGCAATTTGCAAAGTCTTCGTCTCTGATGAAGCGAACGCTCGGGAAGTTGCAAATTCCGACGAAGTCTTCCAATGACCTCGGAGCTCTGGCCTCCTTTACCATGTGCTCTCCGTATTAGGGATGGAGTTCGATTTATGCGAAGATGTTTTCATTGGAAGGCTTAACCTGCAGATGTTGCGATGAGGAATTCCCCCCCTTGATTAGGGGTTGTCGGAATTGAACAATTTTCCGGTGAAATTGCGCTTTTATTATATACCTCGGCCTTTAATGCTTTGTGGCAATGACGTCGAATTATCCCAGTAAGCATGACATGCAAAGAAAGTAAATTATTCTATATTTGTAAGGCCTTGGGAATATTATTGTGGTTATTACTATTATGGGGAATACAATGCATGGCTGTCAGACCACAGCCTCCTGGGAATCCCCATGCATTTTTGTGAGCTATGACCATGACTGCTGGCCCAATATATACTGACAGGCACATGTATAAAATAACGGAAAAGAATTACTTCGTACACTCCCACATAATATATTGGTGCGACATGTTTTGCGAGCGGACAAGCATCATCAGACAACTTTTTATTTACGGTACATCAATTTATATACAGAATAAACTTGTTAACATGTCGCAGCAATAAATTATGTGGGAGTGAACGAAGTATTTCTTATCCATTGTTTTGGTCTTCCACGAAGTAACACCTTAACAAATTGACATGCATAAAACTTCCATAAAAAAGTTTTTACGGGGTGGATCTAGGATGACTAAAATATTGAGACAACTTCGAGAGAGTTTACGCGCTAATAGTAATATTAATCGTAATTTGGGAGCGTTCATTGATATACTCTCACCTTTTAGGAAACCACATTTAATTAACATCGAAGGCAAGGAAAATCTTCTCGTAGAAGAAGAATCTTCCAACGCGGATTGTATAAAGAGATTTCCGAGCTTCCAATTTAAACATTTAAGCTACGCAGTCTTCTGCGAAATGTCAGATCCCTATAGCCAAAATCCTTCGATTCTGATTCCAGCTGCGCAAATATACCTTTCCAGAAGCTCATTTCCTTTCGCACCCCCTCTCAATCCAAACAGAGAAACTCGTTTGGATTATCGCCGTATTAGTAATTAGCAGAGTGGTTTGATCGGAGTGGGAAGTTGGCTTTTGGAAAACTTATCGTAATATTTTCCCCATTAACGTCTCTATTCGAACGAGATACTCATGTTACCGGTCTCATCATCGTTATGTTGCGAGTAGGCGAGAGCCAGAGGGTAGCATTCTTATTCTATTTACAATTCTACTTACGCATTGAGCCTTAAGTTTAGCTGTAGAATTACATTTACGTTTCATTCTTATTTACATTTCTATTCCCATAAACTTGTACTAACAATATTGCAATACTTATGTATGAATGTGAATCAAAGTAACACCGTACAAAATATTCTGCACAGTTTTCAGTTCGAATCTATTTAATACCTCATCCCCTCCACCATTATATAAATAAAAGGTGTAAAGATGGGGATGAGGTGTCTACGCAAAATGAGGAGTGAAACTTTGTTCTTGCTTTCCAAGCCAGCATGCTATAATCGGAGCTCGTTGATATATGTGAAGCACAATGAATATACTAGTTACGAAGAAGACTTTAATCTGTACCATTTCCATACCTACAGTATCATTTCTCATTCCATACGTACATTATCACTCCTCAGTAAATTTCTTATCATCACAGTCATGAACAAGACTGAGAAAAAAGTAAAGGAAAAATACATTTTCCTGTACTGTCTAAAGGATAAATTATATTAATTTGGGACGCGGAATTGTTACGGTTACATCATTGTCATGTATGATTTATACGAAATATTAAATTTAAAAGCAAATAAATTTGCTTAAATTAGTGCAGACTTTCGTCAATAACAACATCACAGCTCACATTTGACGTAATAACCTAGCATTATAACCTTACTCTAAGGTTTAGCACCATATTGGCATTCGATTTCTTAATTTCACAAAAAATGGCACTTTTTCGACGAAGAGTTCGCCATCTCATAGACCCTTTTTCAAATTCCGAAGAGATAGATGGATTGACTAAAGGAATTTTTATTCGCACAAGAGCGTGTCTTGGAAGACCAGTGTCTCCGCTACTCGTATGCATTTTTTCCCTGCTCCAACATGTGGGAATTTCAACCTCTAAGGCCTTCCACGGCGAGTTATTAAAGCGAGGCGTCTCTCTACTTTCTAAGCAGGGGAAAGAGCTGATGTTGCTTTCTCGGTCGTACAGACGCTCGTAAACGGAACTCTTTTCCTAGGTGCGTTTCTTTCCGCAGGTCTCTCTCTCTCCCCATGCATTTTGCCCACGCAGCTAATGAGTGCCCTGCAATTTTAAACGCTTTCGTTCCGCTGCAAAATGTCCTAAACGTGTCAGTACGGCGAAACTCGATGTTCACGGTCAATTTAAGGAACAATTGCAGAAGTTTCCGCGGAGAATTGGGCTTTGCAGGAATTGAAAGTTTATTTCGGGATGACAGTCACCGGCTAAGCCGTTTCTTTTTATGACTAGCTAGAATAGTCTTTTTTGTTTTAAAACAGTTTTAATTCTTCGTAGTTGGATTACATGAATGCGAATACTATTAAACGATAACTATAATACTTTTTCTGTCTCTGCTTATTTCTATTTTTCTTGAATAATGAAAAAAACAAATTCAATAGTAAATTAAATAATTGAATTTATTAAGTTTTAATTCCTAATATATTTTTACTTGAATGTTCGATAGCGGCACTTTGTGTTTAATTCACAATTTTAATGAGTTATATTTAGTAAAAAACTACATATTAGAGGAATTATACAGATTTTGCAACTGAAAAATTCAATCAATCATTTTATAGGTGTTTCATTTAGCATATTTATGATAACTTTTTTCCTTTTGCTTAATTTTTGTATTTTGTTTTTGAGTTTTGTTACGTATATTGGAAGGACTCTATTGGAAGGTTATATAAAAGAGGGACCCGCTCAGGCATAACCGAATATCTTATGTATTTTAACCTGTGTTGTTTACGAACAGGTATTACCATATCGGTTGAAAATCAGCACTATTTATTTTTAGCTGAATTAAATTAATAAGTTGCATCAGTGATAAATATCGGGGTTCATTGTTAGCTGTAGGCTTAGACTTTAAGTAAGTTTTGTCGTTAAAAAACATACACGGAAATGCAAGAGATGCTAGGAGAAATGAGGGTTTTGATTGAAGCTGGAGAAATGGTCGGAAGCTGAGAACCGAAGAATTGCAAAGGCGTTAAGTAGGGAATTTTGAGGACGATGCAAATGATCACTCAACGGATGAAAGACAAGTGAAACAACTCTTCTGATTCGTTCTATATTTTTTCTCTCGTCGTTAAGGAATACGGAGCAATTTCGAAGCTCTGGAGACCTTTCATCGTCTCTACTCCTCGGATTTATTTCAGCTGACAATTCATTGTGAGTTGCATTTCAAAACGTAAACACAATCCCCGTAGAACGTCCAAGTTTTGTGCTGCGATTCTCTTCTTATGGTTGACCCATTTCCCACTGATTGCCCCGAAGAATCCTCGGCACACACTAAGGGAAACGGGTTTAAAGTTTTCCCAGTCCTGCTTGATTGATTCCATTGGGTTTTTTTTTGCGACACAGACAGCATTACGTACGTGAGAAGTAACAGATTCGTCGCGGCCGGGGATGCGCAGAGCAGTTTACCCTTAAATGCAGGAAATTTTGTCATAATTACGTGATGGCAGTTTCCGCATTTATGGAAGGATGAGGTAATCTTAATTAAGTTTCAGTGTGTGATTACTTCAATGGAGCAGTTAGTAGGGCATCGGAAAGCAGCTATTATTTGAGTGCTGATTTTTCGGTGTGGAAAGCAAGGGGAAAATACCTCACTCCTCATTCGTCTACTAAGCCTCATTACCCTTACTTAATTCTTGTTAGCTAATGTTGAAGTTGAAATGTTGAATTGTTGAATGAGGAAGTGATTTACCAGTCGGCTTTCGGGGTGAATATTTCACTATTTTATAACAATTTTAATCAATAATGATATTAATTAAATATTTACGAACTTTTGACTCTGGCTCAATAAAAACGCCTATTTTCGGTTCATTTCCGGTCTCTCATCGGTTTTTAACGATCTAGTCGGTCAGAACTGATTTATACGCTCCAAGTATTGACGACTAATTATTTTACTATCATGTTTCTGAAAACTTTTCTAATGTTTAGGCATTTATTGATAGTATCGTATCTACATAGATACCATGCAAGCCGTCTTTCGGCGTGTGGCAGATGGTGTAAACACCAAATGTTCGTATTCTATTTTTAATCTGTTATTTTCGTGTATCGCTTGCAATAATTTCATACAATTTTAGAATATGGCTCGTGATGTTTAAGATTTTTCTTAAGAGTGAATTCTTTAAAATATATAGGTATGTTAATTAGTTCGTTACCAGCCACCATTCATTATGAATGATTGTTAATGTTACAGTCACTTTTAATGAAACCTAGGTGCACTTATGTTAATTTTTCGGTTTAGCTCTCATTCCAGCGAAAATAATTTTATTTTCCTTATACTCAGCCAATAATACCACATTCCATACAATATATCAACATCAAAAAACTCACGTAAGAGTTCAATTGTTTAATTATAAATATTAATTAGCTATAAGTAGCCATTAATTGTGAATGATATATTGACGTTACCCTGAATTAGAACGAATTCCGAAATTCGGAACTGAAAAACAGTTTTGTTTTCAGTCAGGGTCGAGAATGTTAATTTTACGATTTTCATTCCGGCAAAAATAATACGTTTTTGCGTTTTTCGGTTCGGTTCCGGTCGATGCCCTGCGGTGAGTCTGCAGTCGATTTCACCTCGGTCTTTGACGGAAATTGATGGCATACTCTATCGGCTAATACCCTCTAAAAGTCTCACCGGTAAAGTATGCGTGGCGTTAGGTTCAAAAGGTTGTGGGAAATGTGCGCTTTATTGTTGGCGGAGATACGAACGGTCGGTGGGGAAACGCACCGGTGTAAACTTAGGATGACGTCAAGGAACAAGATCTTGTGGACGGGTTCGCTCTAGGAAGTTTACCTTCGAGGGCCGTGGCAGTTATGCCCGTGGAACAGTCAATCACACGAGGGTGTGATGTGGAATGGGAAATATTTTGCTCACATCCGAAAGGTCAGTTGTTGGTCGGAAATGACACCAGACCCCCGAAGACCCCCAACCGTGACCGTACCGTTGCTCCAGTTGATTCTTTTCTTTGATGAGAAAGTAGTGGAATCGAAATATTGGAAAAGATTGATGTTATTTCTTAAAATAAGTTTCTTTTGACAATTTTTTTGTTGCATAGCAAAAGGATTTATCGTTAAAAAATCATTCGTATCGTGCCTTAAAATGGAACTTTATGCCTTAAAATGCAGTGTTCATCAAGGTGTCACCAGTTCATCAAAATATCAAGGAGAATATCTATGCATATTTAAAAGAAATGATACTAATGTATATTCATCAAAATACTATAAATTTATAATTTAGTGGCAAAGCTAGTAGGTAAGCAAATGCAAGGTGGATATAGCTACCAGAGATTAAACACTGAAACACATTGAATAGGTTTATTTAAACCATCATATAGAAAGGAATTACTTTTATGTATCGGGTCAATTTTTCTGTAATTCCAGGAGATTCATCGATGTATACCGGTCAATGATTAGAGAGTACTGACATGGCAGGAGCATTTTAATCACTGAAGGGTATTGAGCACACGTTCATATGAAATGGATCGTTTCTGTGTAATTCGTAGAGAAGTTGATCGTAACCGTAACGGAAATTTGTATATTAATACAGGGTTTAGTAAATGATATGTGATTATAATTTCTGTTAGCTTATAGCACGGATGAATCCAAATGCTTGCAAGTGCATGTACTCACACATCCTCTATCAATCTCTTTTGTTCGTTGCCCACAACATTTCCTCTCATTTCAAGAGTGCTCAATCAACTCGTGCGTGGGGTGAAAGTCGTTATCTGCCAAAACCATTCATTATTTTCTCTCTTGTAGTCTCTTTTTGGATCCCTCAACATGCCCGAAATTGGATTTTTATGGTGAAGAGGATTGCTAAAAATTGCTTTCATCTCATCCATGTTTGATGCGTCAGCGACAGTACCATAAATTATTCGAGGATTATATGATGCGCGCAATGCCAACTTTTCTTAAATTCAGAGGAATTCAGTTATGTGAATAAAATCGTTGTATGAGTTTGGGAAGGATTTTGTAACTGTGCAATGTTTTCCGTTGTAAATAAGTGGACTTGAGTAGCTGTGCGAAGTAGAAGGTGGTCCAACTGTACCATATACGAGTTGATATTTATTTGCTTATTGTTATTATATGTTATTATCCATAGACACTTATGCATTGTTAGCTATGTCCATATTTAATAAACTCTATTTTTGTTATTATTTGCATACTCTATCGAAGTTTTTTTATCAGTTCTTATTCATTATATAGTTGCCAGTATTTTTGCACGTTTGACATTTACAGCAGGCTGGAATGCAGTGGCCTTCTAATTACATTTTTCTAATTGAATAACAATCTAATCCAAAAAAATACTTAACTTATGACAATGATTCGAAGTCATTGTTATCTAAGAATGTCGGTAGCAAATTATCTATGTAACTTTTCCGATTTCAACGTAAGAATGAAAATCAACTTAAACAGTTTTATTTTCGTTTCTATAGAGAGCTCAACAATATACACCCGTTCTTCTATAAACCACGTTCAACGATGAACTCGAGTATTTCTGTCAACAACGAGGAAATACAATTCGTTCCATTTCGCGGAAAATAGTTTCCGATACGCCGTATACCTCTCGAAAATCCGTACGTCTACTTTGCCAATGGTGTTATTATTATAAAAGAAAGCTCAATGCCCGAACGAAAAAAAACACAAAGGAGATCCCGCGTAGACAAACAACAGCTTCCGTAGCAACCACAACAATCGGTGTAAATAGCGCGGAAAAGCTATCAGAAACCTCAATGGCCGATCGGAGAAAACGACTCGTTTTTCGCTCGTTATTTCCGTAACTATATATATGAAATATCGCCGGGAATATCTGCTGCGGAAAACCCAATCATCGGAAAAGTTAATTAAATGGGGAGACGTTGGATTTCATCCACCTCATCGGGTTAAGGCGGCGAGTATCAGTAATAATCTTCCATTGGATCCTCCATGTCTCATGCGGTCGCCTTTTCCGATATTCTTCCCGTCCCGCTGGCTTATATCCGTAATCCGGTTTCTCCAACCTTGTTTCTCTCAGACTCTCGATCTCGTAAAAGGAAAGGTCTTCTCCTTTGTCCTCCGCCGAGACCGTTCGTTACGCTCCCCCCTCGAGATCCGTTTAATTTACCTTTGCTCTTGGAATCCTTCTGTCGGTCTTAGATACTCGACCCGTCGCGGATGGTAAGAAAATGGTGGCTGAAGATGCTTTGCCCCGTTGATGTGGATAAGTCCTCTCGCAGGTACTTTTATTCCTGTGGAAACTGTTGCCGTGCATACTGTGGTATTGTATAAATAAATTCTATTCAACTTGCTTCTGCTACTGATTGCTATGGAATGACACCAAGTCAAGGCTCACACCATCGATTTTATTGTGGAAGTACGTCTCTGTGTGTGAGTGCTCTAAGGTGTGGACAGTATCTGTTTCGGATACTTGGGAGCTTCGAGGAAGACGTCTTTATCGAGGACTTTTTCCTCCAAAGAAATCTGGTAGTACTGGTTCGAGTCCCAGTTACATCGATTTTTCTCTTCCCTGTGTCCCTTCTGATTTTTTATCCATTGGCTTTTCATTCTCCGTGTCCATTGTTTTGTTACGCAAACTTGGTTAAAAAAGCGTGTCTTAATTGACGAATCTCTCTCTAGAGTCTCATGCAATTAATTTCCGCGTTTATTATTGTTACCTTCCATGAAATTGGTTGCAATTGTCGTTTATTATTCGTTATTTTCTTTATCACAATTTCAACACATTTGATGTGTATATGAAACGCTTCCTTTAATTAAATTTTTGCATTGGATTGTTTTGAACTACGATGTATCTACGTATTGTTTTCTTAAAACTTATTAAGTTATATATTTAAGGTTCTGAGGTACTAGTACAGTAGAGTTCTGGACAAGTGTATTCATTTTAGTCACTCCTTTGATCGGTGACAAAATCAATGGTAAAATACCTCGCTTCTCATCTTGCTTAGTTGCCAATTCTTATAGCTCTATAGATTTTTATAGCTAATGGTGAGGATTCGATTAGCTTTTGGACTAAGTCTTACCTGAGATTGGAAAATCCATAATCAGATATTGGCCCTTAAATGATATACTTGTTATAGTACAATATAGTGTACAGTCGTTATCATGCTTTAAAATTAACATTTATGAATACTATCATATATTTCAAGCACGACTCTGTGGTACTGTTCCCTTTTGGTAGATAAACCACGTGACAAGGATAGAAGTTGGATTTCTTTCATTTCCTTTACATCTACAGACTCTGTTTTTCAAGTTTTAGGCATCCAACCGCTTTCCAAGGTTCGGGTATCGACGCCCCTTTGATTGCTGTACCCTAAGGCGAATGTCTTTCTTTCTGTTTCAGGCCGCTTCAGCGTGGATTTGCATGTTAGCTCTGAATGACCAACGAAGAAATTTTCCCTGCTTTACATTTGGTTGTCTTTGTCATTTTCCTAGGAATATTAATGCCATCGTAATCAATTCGTTATGGTAGGTTTGCTCCACAAGAGGCAATTTCATTCTTTCTGCCTCCTCTCAGGCAAGAGCTAAATCCATCCGGTTTTTTACACGCTCCAAAGATTTCTAATCTGCCTCACGGATGAGAAAAATACGTACATTGGTCTGACTACACCCGAAATGGATGTCGGTTACCTCTCCTAGACCACTTATATGTTTTTTTGTCAAGTCCCACTCAAAAGGGTGCAAAAAAGTGTTCGTGAAGGGGCCGCAGCTGCGGGTATTTTCCCATGTTCTTGTTACTTTTTCCTAGTTTCAATTACTTTCCGTGAAAGGAACTCGTTTCATTAGGCACGTCTTTCTCTAATATCTTTTGGTGGCTTTTGAGGTACGAGATGGCACGGAAATACGTAATCATCGTTGATTTTTATTACTATGTTACGGGGATTATACTTAATGAATTGTATCTCAAATAATTAGAAATATCGTTTTCTCTCTCACCATCGGAAGAATTTCAAAAGGAAGGATTATTATGTGAAAGTTTTTACTTTTAATTAGTAAAAAACTTTCAAAAATTATTTTGTAAGAAGATAATCTTCCACGAAGCCATTGAAAATTTGTTGAACGTCACTGAATAGTTCTGTAATGAACTTTATACTTAATTCGAGATCTGAAAGGTAATTTGTTTTTTACGGAAAATTTTATTGAAACTAAGACAGTTAAGTATTGCCCAAACCCAGTAATGAGGTGATTGCGTTGAACTTAGGTATCTACAAAAAGTAGTTATTATTTATTTAGCACGCGTTAAACCTTTATAAAAATTTGAGCTCCAGTTTCACTTAGGAAGTATAGCACAAATTAAATGAAGCATCTTTGGCTTACAATTAGATAAGAGTTGTCTAAAAATGGCGTTAACTCTTATAAAACCTGTATTGAAGAAATAAAAACATGCTTCGAACATTGGGCGAGAAACATGCCCCGTTTTGTCCCGTTGAATGTATTCTGTTTTCTTCTATGTATATAAATGAGATATGGCCACTCACACATTGTAAAAATGTGAAGTTTATATTTCGTTTAACAGAATCCACTCTTTTGGCAATAACTTTGTGATAGTTTTTCATGACGGAAAAGGAATATTACAATTTTTACTCAATGCCACGGGAAGATTATTCTGTATGGTTTTCCAAGAATCCTACTTCTTCTTCGAGGTATATTCAGTCTCTACCATAACTCCAAGATAACAGAATCCTATGTCTTCAACGTGGTACAACCAGGCTGTGGTATGATTCCGATAGATCGAACATTCGTTCGTTCAAAACCTCATTATTTTCATTCATGATTCCCTTTACTTTCGCTCGGCACGTTTCTTTTTCACCTGCGCTGGATTAACCTTGTAAAAATTCCGGTTCCTAAATACCGTCCCCAGGTTATCGCCCACGGCCGATGCGGACTCTCCAAATCGGGCGTCCGCCGCCGTCGACGGGGCCCTCGGCCTTGAGCTCTCGCCGAGGAGGAGGCATTGAAATTTAAAGTTGAAATGAATGGCAGACTCTAGTTTTTCATGTTGCAAAAACTTCCGTTGATTCATACACGTAATGCGAAAGCTGCTTTTCAGGAATGAAGGGCAATTGTCGTTGCGTCACTCTTAATTGTCCGTCTCGCATTATTCGAGATTCTTTCCGCGTGCGTGATTAGTTGGGAATTTTATAACGGCGTTTTCTCTCATATTCTATCGATAAATCACGAGGAATTTCAATGATGTATTCGATTACGGGAATACCAGTACTGGTTTCGCGTAAATGGAGACAAGTCATAGCCTTAATGTCCTTAGTCAGCTCTAACTTGCAAGCTTGATTTTTCACGTGTTTAACTTTTATAATGCTTGAATGACAGTAATATCTAGTGAAATTTTATGTTCAAATATCAATTTAATCTCAAAGTTTGTAGTTTCCTCCAAACAAGTACGGCTTACTCATGTTTTGTAGAAAATAAATAAATATTGTCATTAAATTCCATATTTACTAAAGTTATATTTAAACTATCTCTGCGTCGATTAATGTAATTCTCTGCTGCATTATTTGTAATTGTCGTTTGTTATTACCATATCTACTATCTCAAATGTAAAACTATTGACACACTTCAGATATTTCATTAATTATCGTTTAATTTCATATATCCTCATTATTATGCACACTAATGTTATAATGTTACATTTTTTAACCTAAGTAGTTAATACGATGTTTCTCATCAACTGAATGAAGAGCAAACTTCCTATGTTCCACAGTATATTTTTATTACTGTGAAACATACGAAGTTCACTCTTCATTTAGTCGTCATGGCGTTCCAGGAAGTCCAGCCTTCTCACATAAATTATTTCTGCATTAAATTGTTGACATTAATTAATTGATGTATCCCTATACATCTTCGTCATCTGTTTGAAAACGGCCATGGCGATAGCGCATGTCTTTGTTTTTTCATCAGATTTTAAGGAACTTTTTTGATACACTAACACATCTCTAAACCCTCAAATAGTATGTTATTAGGTTTATATTTCGCCACCATAAAGCAGAACACTCCGTACGAATAATCGTACTAACCTTTTGCTTTTCTTCATTGTGATTATGTTTATTAAAAGCTTCCTTCTCGATCGGGATGGAATTCTTAGAAGAGGGAAAGTACTCCAGTCCTCATTTCACGTAGTAAGTCCCGTTTTCTCTTTAGAGCTTTTTATTGCTATTGGAAGGAAGAAGGATCCAACTCATATTGCCTAATAAACCTCATCCCACTCTTTAAAATTCATATTTCCATTGTAACCTTTTTTGTGCTTCTCCCATGCCGAGAAATATAAGGCCACCCAGGAGCTTGAATTTTTCCTTCACCTTCAGTTCTCGTTCATTTAACTCCGTAAGGATGACATAAGAATTTGTCTGGCCTTTCGATTCCATTCGAACTTTAATTATTATAAAATCGATATTTCCTTGAATTCCAATCCAAGGAAAATTAGCGATCCGAAGTTTCCTCATTGTAGCCGCCGAGTATTTCGCCGTTGCTGCTTTCGAAATTATCATTTAAATTGCGTGGTTTCTATTTTAGGTCGCGGATCTTCTTCAGTTCCTTTTCCAGCTGTTTTAATCAAATCCTCGGTCTTTCATTCGGTTAATGATCACTGCATTTCATTATTTCAGACCCTAGAGGAATGTAGAAAAGAGAGAGAGATGTTGATTAATTTTTCCATCACTTTTGCTTTAATCCCTCGGTTGTGCTTATTGCGGTATGGGTTAAATCAAACCTATGATGCACTGGGAGATGGTGGTCATTGGAAGCTGTGATGAAGCCTTTACTTTTGATTCAAGGAATCTCTGATTAAAGGTTTAGGATTGGGGAATGCGTCGTAATTGCTGTCTCTTCTCTAGATTTAAATTTGAAGAGATAATCTATCGAAATAACTATTAGGGAATAGCGGATAACAAACGGGTTCCATTATTACTTTGACCCGTTTGTCGATGTAATTCAATCTCAGGATACAATATCCGTTAATAACACTGTTAATATTGTAAGAGAAATACCATTTTGTCTCTGCATAATATCCTCCTTGGCCGTAAAAGTCTTAGTGTGGGTCGGTTAATCATTCGCTGGTGAGTTTTAATGATAATTTCAAGGTTCCCGGTCATTAAACCTTTACTTTATCGAAACATACGTGGAGTATCATCCGGTACGCAAGTTTTATCTCTATTGCTACTCGTAAATATCTCTATGCATTTACATTAAGACTTTAGCAACGATTTGATTAGGTTTCCTGCTTCCATATATTGATGATTCGAATAGTTTCAATTTATTTCTTGGTGCAAGACGGAGGAAAATGTATCTATCATTTTCTTTTATCGCATTGCTATCAATTTTTATTTTGATTGTATAAAAGGTGTTGAGATATAATGCTGAATAGTGATATTATTGTGGTCTTTCCTCATTGTATGGATGAAAAGTGTTATTCAAAGGGACGTTGTGATAAATTTGGATTTACTTGTTCCACTGATATTATTCTGGCTCAGTGAGAATTGGGGAGATAAATCACCTCACTCCTCATCTCAAATAGTAAGCCCCACTCTCTCTCCAGAGCTTTTTATGTAGGGAAGAAGAATACAACTAGTCTTCGGGATGATAGCAATACACAAAACACTAAATTTATCTTCAGTATAGAAACACTCACTCACTCCTCATCTTGCGTTGGAAGCCTCACTCCCTCTATATTGGTGGCTAATAGCGATGGGAGAGAGGTTCAATGTGGCATCCGCGCTAAATAATGTTCTGAATGTACCAAAGCGATTATTTCGGTATTGCTACTCTTGAGGAAAATGGGTTAAGATTGATTCCCAAGTTTCTGTACCCATAGACCCCTTGAATGACAGCACTGTTATTATTCCTCATAGAGATGAAAGTCATGAAGATGAGTAGAAGTTTATACCACCGACACTATCCCCGGAAGTCCCTCATCTGCATTCTCTCTTTAAGCGAGAGTGTCGACATAGTAGGTAAGAATTTAACCTTCGCTGTGCCTGAAATCTTTTCGCCTTGGGAGACGCAATATGGTCTGCGAGATGACTGCAGAAGGCCTCTACTCATGCGCCTTGAGAAAAGAAAAGACGGGGTCATTTGGAATTTTTTCCTCGTTCGGCTCGATCCCCCCAATCTGATCCTACATCTTTTAACGAGACTGGTCCCGATGCTGCAATCTCCGAAGTTGGAGATATTGCCTCCTCGAGAATAGCCAACTTGTCGCTCGAGCGATTTGCATTTTATTAAAATTCCTCGATCGAAGCTCTGGAATGTGTTTTTTTAGCCTACTTTGGCAAGAAAGGGGAAAGTTTTCTCGTCAAATTTCCAAGCTGCTCGCGCTAATGTTTCCGTATTCAGACTTGCTACCCTTAGGGCGGAAATCCCGTTTATTCTCCCGTTGGAGATGGCAATATGTTTCCCTTATCATTATGTCTAGGTTAGGAGATGCTGCTTGGTTTACGGTTTGATGAAGAATGAGGTAAACATGTTCTTTATGTCAATTTCTTTTAGGCTTTAAGAGTTTTGTTTATTGCGTATGTCAGTGTGCTTTGGAACAGTATAGAGAATACATTAAAAACAACTTCGTGGAATTTTACAGCAGTTTGCTATTTTTATGATTTTTTCGGTTCAAGGAATTATCACTAGGATAACCCTTTGATTAATCTTTACAAAGTGACTTAACGAATTTAAAAATGGAGTTTTTCCTCTGATACGTAATTTTCAAAGTGACGCTTTCAAGCATCGATTATAAAAAAATGCATGACATTAAAGGAGACAAGTAAGTCTATCCTTTGATACTTGTAGATTTAGTATTAAAAAATAACTAAGGGAATGATCCATCCATTAATAGATGTAAATTTACGTGGCCATTAGAGTGGATTGTTAATGGAGCTAGTCACTTAGAAATGTTATAGGTCAGTGTGTGGACGGCCAAAGCAATAGGATATCTAGGTTCTTCTTTCGTGTTGATCTTTTTTACTTTCCTGTTCCGCTTGGCATATAAAATACCACTTTCGCTATTTTGATTCTTCATCCTCACTTTTAATGGTTAATAATCGTTTCCGATTCCACTCAGTTGCATAATGCCTTTTTTCCATTTAATCTTCGTATTTTTATGCGTGTATAGGCAAAACCTCAACTTTTACTTAAGATTCCGGTTTTTTACAAATCTCGTGTATAAGTGGATCGACCATATAATTTAGCGTAATCATTGAATGCTGCTCAGCTAGTTCCTTATTAAATTCCAAAATTATACAGTAATTGTTCCAAAATAACAAGGGCTGGCAAATATATCATTTAATATTTTTAACGTTCAGCTGTGAGTTGTGTCACTCAACTATACTTTCCTACGAGCCAAGTCTTACAATATTATCGGGATAATTGGCGAAATTGTGGAACATACGTACTAGGAAATTGTCGGACAAGAGTTTTTGCCTGAGGGAAATCGGTATTCTTTATCATATCTGTGAGGCACTGAATCACGCCATGCTGCAAGTTAATTATAGGGAATTATTCACGTCTCTCCTCTCATGTATATGTCGAGTATGGCATTTTTCAAGTAAAATTTTCTATTTAAAGCTAGGCACATACACGAGTGATGCGGTACTCAAATTCGTAATTATTCATGTGCTAAGACGCATCGAAAACGATGAATTCCGTAAGGAGATGTTAATTATTAGCACAAGCATTCTCGGTCTCCTGATGGATAAATTGCAGTGGCGAGGAAGCAATTGACGCGGGTGAAGGATCGAATATGACAAGTCTCAATCGAAGTCGCCGCGTGAATTATTTCCATCCCGATGGTCTTCACGGATGGAGGAATGGAGGTGATTTACTACCAGGAAATCTTAAGTTTCAGGCGCGATCTCGGGACGTGCTGTGCAGCCGAGCTAACGAGATGCGTGAAGGCGGAAATAAACCGCCCTTACGCGGGAGTGTTAATTCGCTCTTGCTATTGATACGAATAAAGCCTAACTGTAACTTGTCTCGGGTTGATTTTACGCTCGCTGAGGGTGGATTTGTAGGTCAGTTAATAGGAGTTAATTATGTACTTGTTTTCTCAGGGTGATGATTGATGACACCTGGTTGCCCACTACACTACACTACTTGCTCGACAGTTTCATTCAAAGTTCGTTTAGCCGACAGTCAATTTTTTGTTTCTTTCAAATTTCATTTCATTTAACTAAAAGATTCACATTCAGTGAAATAGGAAAACGAGAGATTTACAATCAATATCAAAAGTAACATAGTAAAAATGATTAAATAATAAATGGTAAAATATTCACAAAATAGGTTTAAGTACAAAAGATTTACAAAATTAGTTATTTACTGGAGTACATATACGGAGTTACGCAGATTAAAAAATATACAAATAAAAGCAATGTCATTAAAATGGTCTGCATTATGTGGAAGCCTGTAGTTTCCATTTGCATTCACACAACTATATTCATACAACTATAAGTCATACACAGTTTTCTTTAATATCTTTTAGCTTGTACTTGTCAGTAGGTTTGCGCAGGTTTTTCAAACCCCCCTTCTTTGTAGGTGTTTACCTGCAATGGATAATTTTCCTAAGATATCACCTTAGGTTTTTTTACATCCACTCCTAAAGTTCTCCTCTCTATTCCCATTCACTTACACAAAAATTTTTATACATATATTATATCATTGACGAAAGGTTAGATGGAAGAAGAGACTTTTCAGCCTCAAGACATTATAGACCTTATGTTAAGATGAGGAATTTTAAATTCCCTTACGTGTGTTAAGTTTAACAGTTTTGGTTACTGTTGCTAGTTTACTCTCTATTAGAATCATGAGATAGCTAATGGAAGTACAAAAGTTACGGTACTCTTTTATGGCAATCATAAACACGAATTATTCCCGGTAATTTGAAATGAAAATGAAGTCAAAACATTTAAATGAATATTAGAATTTATTTTTCAAAGCAAATGGATATGAATTTCACAAAAGACTAGCAAACTGTTTTATTTTTTAAGAAGCGTTTGAAATTAATTCACAAATCACTAAAGAATCGGTACATCATAGGAGGTAAACAAACAAAGCCATCAGAGTGGGCTGTCGGTCTAGGAGCGTCGGTAAAAAGAACCGTTTGATTCTTTCATGTATATTTTGCCCAGTACTTGAGTAGCTATTTATTAGATGAAGTAAATTACTTGTATGCGATGGTATCACCTGCGCTCATGTCGAAAGACTTATCGCTCTGGGGAATGCTAAGCGGAATGAAGGAAGAATATTACCGGAGGCTATATGAAAGATTAAAAGAAAGGAATGTGGTTGCGATTTTATTTCATTTTGTTAGATTTATGCGGAACTGTTTGCGGTAACTGATTTGGTACTTTATATAAAGTATGCTACCGAAGGATAAGATGGTATGTGGGATTGTAATTAATGAAAGATGATTCTCTTGCGGGCATGGAAATATATGACGAGACCGGAATTCGAACCCGGATCTTCCAGTTGTCGGTCGGTTGCCATACACATTGAGCTATCTAGCCAGTTCACTGACGGAGATCCGGGTTCGAGTCCCAGTCGTTTCATACATTTTTCATCTCCGTTTTTCCTTGGAAATTTTTATAGTTGCACGCCTTTACGTGTAAATTCTCCTTCAACCATTTTCGTTGATTTAAGGTGCTCGAAAGGGAAACAAAAGTTTTAATTCCAGCGGAATTTGTAATAATTAAGTCAATGATAGAATACTTCATTTTTTGGAACTCCATACTAGGATAGTATGTAAATAAGATATGCAACATACTAGGATAGTGTGTAAGTTAAGTTGAATTTTTACATAGTTATTCACCTACTATCATTTTTAATGATTGTCAGAAATAAAATTTGGTTTTCTGTGTAATGCGAAATTAAACGAAACATTTCCGAAATATTTTAGGTGAATCTCGATGTATTCATTGATCTAGATAGATTTTGATCAGCTCGCGATGGGAAATACGTTTGGGAATCGAGAAAACCTTTACGGTGGAGCAGACAGAGCAGGATGGGAGGCAGTCAAGGATAGAGAAGTAAATGAGTTTCAGATGACATTATGAAGAAACAAGAGTGGGGAGAGCGCACGGATATTGATGTAAGGTTGTAAAAACGAATTATAGTAAGGATAACTTGGATGAGCCTAGAAAAATATTATGATAATAGAAATTTAGATGATCGCGGAAACTATAAAATCAAAGGAGAAAGGACGCACGCTGTTTTTGAAGTATGAAATAATGCACAGAAAATACACAATGTCCGAAACGAAGGAAGTGTGTGAGAATGTGAAAGTTCAGGAGGAAAGAAAGAAAGATTATACCTTGAAGGTTACACCTGAATGCTTACACGTATTTAGTAGAAATGGGTTTCAAGCCAATTTAAGTCTTTCTGTACAGTCTTCATATCGAATGTTGATTTTGACCTCCTCCCTATCAACTTTAGCCACAAGAAGCTTTGGAGTAGGGATTAGGAGACAAAATGAGGAGTGAGGCAGTTTCCCCTAGTTTTCCTAACCAACTCACAATGCTATAAGCGGACCATGTCCACTTGAGTGGAACACAGTTACCCTGCGAATAATACTTTTCTTGGCATTTCATAAGGAGGGACCTTAATCAATGCAGCATCAATTAATCATCACCATTCATAACTCAGTAGCTTTTCTCTCATTACACCCGTGAAGAATATATTAATTTGGCGTTCATTAAAAATGTATTGCTCGTTTCACTCTTTTCTTTAATTAGAACTCTCAATGATTTCTCTTGTGTAGAGATCGATGAAAAAACTAGCGTCCGTCTCGTTTTGAATATGTTTAAAGAATTGAAGTAGCTATCAAAATTCTGTTCGCAGCAGCATGATTTACGGATGGTTTTACTTTTAAGTAAATGTTGGATATAAACTTATATAAAAATGAGTGGCTGCAGGTTTTAGTGAAGCAAGGAAGATTGATGTAAGATTGATGAATTTAGATATCTTTGCAAAGCCAGTGGGATAAATGGAAGCATAGGAAGTACAGCAGTGTATTTTTAAGATGGAAGCTCTACTGATATTAGAGCTATGATGGATTTCCGATTCCAAAGGAGTACTTAATGGCATGGAAGATCACGGTAAAATATTGGTGAGAGAGGATCGTGGTAAAATATTGGTGAAAACTTTGATCTTGAGAGTGTCGTTTACACAGCCCGGAATAAAAAAAGTCCTGAATGACAATGAAAAAATGAAAGATGACATCAAAAGACCAGAAACCTTTGGAGGACGGATGTGGCCTAGATTAAAAAAAAGATGGATGGATGAAGGAGTATCGCGCTTTGTCGGAGAGGAAAGGCTATTGATTGAGAAAATTATACAAGGGTAGAGAGCGGACTTGAGATAAGATAGGTAGCTGAGTAGAAGGTAGATCTCTACGGAGAATTCAAAGGAGTATGGCAGATAATTCCGTGATTGGATGAAACCGAAAGAAATGCGAGATATTATTTATAGGTAAAAGAAATAGCTACTAAAGTAGTAAGAATGAATAGGAAATAGACTCATTACAGCTTGGAATTCCGTGACGAAAACGTCAAATTGGGAAATATTTCCTTTAATTCTTTCCATTGTTGTATGTGATTTATTAATTAGCATTTTGTTCATTGCTTGTTATTATTGCTAAATTGTATGGGTAACTAACTTTCGCTATTAATAGTGCATTATTACGACTTTTCGTTTTAAATTTAAAATTGCAAGAGGTTAACGTAAGTCTTAATAACATTTTTAGTTAAGATCTCCTATCGTTGAATTTTTACCAGTGATATTTTATTCCTCCAAGGTAAAGAGTGAAAGGCGTTTCAGCACGTAAAGACGTGATTTCTGTTGAAAACTTCGAATGTAACCTATGAATCGTTCTTTAATTTATCCGAATGTAGAAATTTAAATGCATACTATTAATAATGCTTTTCTCGCCGTTGATTGCCGTGAAATAAACTATTGTTCTGATCCATAAAGCACGAATGAACATTGTTGGGGCTTTATCCGAACATTGAAGTAGGACTATCTGACTTTAGAAACCAACACCCACTACTTTACATCGCAAAACGTACCACGGATTAACTATTGCGCGATTTAAATGGCGCCGATCGACTAAAATAGCGCGCGTCAATTACTTGCGGACGTCCTTTCGCTTCCGCGAGATAAACAACCGCTCGGAAACCATTCGCTCCACGCCTAGGATAAATAGTAGGCTTTATTGCCCGCTTTCCCTCCGGCTAATCTCCGATAGAATCTAACTGCAGATCTCGGTGCCCGGGGCAGCACCCCATCGCGGATCGGCGGTCCCCGGGCGCGGATAAATCAAATCCCGCGCCCTCCAATTCGCGCTCGCCGGGAGAACTGCTCCCCGCGCCGCTGCAGGAATGCAATTAATATTCATGCCGCCTCCCGCCTTGATAAAAAGCGACGTACGTACTAAAGGAGCGGCGGGATGTTCGGAATCTCTGCCGCGCCGATGAACTCTTTCTCTCTTCTTCATCTCCATCGCTCTCCGCGCACGTCCGTGATTTAGTGGTGTGTCCGGGGTCGGTACATGTTCCGCAGCAGCGTTAAAATTTTAGCTCGGCGAAGAATGTGGCTCTATCTCGGTTTATTCCGTGTTACTCGTGTAGATGCGATTGGATTAGAGGTCGCCGGTTCATCGCGGTGTTATAAAAGTGGGCAGTGGAGGATGTTCTATCCGAGAGACATGCTGCGGAAGAGGGGATGGATTATTCATTTGGAGATTTTAACGCGCTCGTAATGAAATGATATTCGCAATAAAGAGGAAGACTTAAGTAATAACGTCAAATTACGAGTTGGTACGTATCATATATTAGGAGGTTGGGAGTGATAAAATTTCGACTACGGAAGTAGTGTATCCTTATAAATGCTTCGACAGCTGGGGTCATTTCGCTCATGCGGGTCCCCGCCGGGCATCGAATCCGAGTCTGGTTTCAGCATTACCCACTTGGCTAGTAGACGTTTTTCTTAGGGAATGTGGTGAAGGTGGTAAAGGTGTCCACCTTTACGTGCGAAGTTGCCTTTAACCTTTTACCTTATCTGAAAAGATGCTTAGAATTGGCTGATGACTTCATAAGCGCGAACAATTAGAATCATATGTATGGATTTTTATATAGTTTAAGTATGGTTACTGTTTGTAAAGTGCTATTTTGTTCTTAATGTTTCGTGTATTATGGATTAAATTTATGGTTACTTGATGTAATAATACAAAAAGTGCTATGAGTAGCACCTAATTTCAGTCATACTGCGGCTAAGTGTAGATAAATTCACAAATCAAGTATATTAAACATTTTGTCACTAACTAAAAGAGTCTACTAATTCTGCCTTAAACGTTGACCAAAAATTATGTTTAGGCTCATTCAAATTATTATAAACGCAGTTTGTATTGATTTCGGCTTATCTTGGAGTAATGGACTCAACTGAATATTTTATAATTCGAGTGGAAGCTTGATTATAACTAATAAAGCTCACAGCTATCCCTTTCCTATTTACTTACTAGATCTTTTAAAAATTTATGATGAATTAACTGGAAGAGGAAACCCATAAAATATTAATTTTTTGATACTTAATCAGGTCTTGGCTCACATTCTTCCTTTCCATAAACTGGCGATGTAGGTGTGAAGGTTAACATCCTTTTAAATAATGGTGGACGTATATTCCCGTTCAGGCGGACTGGTTTGCTTTGCATTCTACTGCAGTTGTTCTCCAGCACGATGCAGTCTCTCTCCAACCTCTTTTTATTTATTTCTTGGCACACTTTCATGCTTGTTCAGTTTGCGCGGCACACAATTCTCACTTTAACTGGAAAATTCTGTAATCTTTTTTTATAAATACGCAATCGATTCGTTTCTATCTTGATGTCTCTGAAACATAGTTTCATTTGTTATTATAATATTACGGAAATATTTAAAGAAAGAACATGTATGAGTTTCACTAAAATAATCAATCTCCGTTTATTATTCATAATTGCCTTTTAAATCACTAAGCGATCAAATGGAGATAAAAAGTTGCCAAACTGAAAACGAAGTCCGCTAGTTTTACTTACAATTAGCGTATTAATTTCCGAGCATATATGATTTTCCCGTTTTAAAGCATTGATTTTCTGACGAATAATCGATATATTTAAGATTGCATTCCTGCGTTTAAATACCTTGACTTTTGATATGATTTGGTCTCTAAAAATTGAAAACTTTTGGTCAATTTAATGTATTAGATTACAGAAGGAATTTTAAAGCAGATTTACGAAGCGGTTTTTATGGATAAATATGTTTCATGACATGTGAATGATTGATAATGGTAAAAAAATCCTTCTTCTCTCTTTTCTTTCATAGAAAAATAATCAGTTCCGCGTTAATTTAGCTGAATACTATAATTTAGTACCACTAGCATAGTTTCCATTATTTCTCACATACCTGGAAGTAAAGAAAATCGTTGTGGGTATGCGATATATCGAATATTATTGTAATATTATTGGCTAAAAAGCAATACGTAAAATTAAATTTAAGTTTGGGTTAAGTGGATATGAACGGCCTACGACCACCAATTTCTTACCAGATATCATTGAGGCTTACTTTGATAGATCGACTATACTTAGCAAGATTATTCCTACGTCTCTATAAGCATGTATGAAATGTAGCCTCTGATGTACTAAAATATTAAGTTCTTTGGGCTTCGAGTTTATAGGTTTGGTATTCTTATTTAGAGCTTTGAATTACTTAAGATGAAATTAAAATGCTAGGCAGGAGACATTTTTATTACGTAATATTCCGAAGATGCATTTCACACTCGAAAAACCTCGCGTATTTAATTATTTTGTGGTAGTTTTGGGGAGTCAAGAGCATGCTTATACGTTAGCACTGAGATTATTCTCTGCATAACTACTCATTCTTCTCTCGAATGGCTATTTTTCTAAGCTCACCAAAAAGTACTACGTTAGCAAGTAGGTCGGATTAAAACAGTGAGCCAAACCACATTAGACCATTTCACCGCAAGTTCCTCTTGTGTGGCGCTGGCGCCCGGAATTTCCGGAATGTAACCTAGGACACGAACTTGGGTGGAAACATTTCCGGAGGAAAACCTTGGTACGTCCTCTCCTCTCGGCTCGCCCTTTCTCTTTGCCTGTCTTTTCTACTTCTCCATCTTCCCTCTCAGCACATATCTCACCCAGAGGATGATTTCGGAGGTGGAAATATGTGCTTCAGCTGAGGGAAAGCGAAAGCGTCGGGTTCTCCTGTTTTATCGGAAGAAAAATGCGATGTTATATCGATGCGGGCGGTTTGATGGTACGGAGATGATAGGTTAATAAATATAGTAGATATTTGAAGGTTGTATTTTCAGAAGTGACGTGATAGATTTTCTTCGTGATCAGTTTTAACCAATAACCAATTTTTGCGTTTTGTCCCTTCCGAAATAATTTTGCCAAAATTTGACAAAAATAATAAAAATTCGGTTTGAAATATTGAAAATATATCTTTTTTAGGGATAAAAGAAGAATGGTGTTTATGTTTCACCAAAGTTATAGGTTGAAATTGTCTTAAGTCTTAAGCTATTAATTATTAATTTACGTACCTTAGGAAATTAATGAAATAAAAACCATAAAAGGTCATGTAGTTACAGGCATTACATTGATCTAAAGATGGCAAAATAGTGATTCATGTAAATGGCAATCTTCAGCTCAAAGATTCAAACGCATAAAAATTCTATTTTATTTAAGTATTACGTCTGGTATTGATTTTGGCTCACATTAGGAAATTTTATTATTATTTTCGCCTATCTACTTGTCTGTCCTCCATTTTTAATAAGAATTGGAATATACTATCATATACTAAGAAGAGTGTTAAGTGTAGTTCGATTTAATCTTGCCTCATAATAAATATTTCATTTTCGTTAAAAATATATAGAAAGGTAATTTTATCGATTTTTTATATAATACTTTTTTAGTTTATAATTTGGAGTATTAATGATTTGTGCTCTTTCGTTTCGGACTTCCAGCTCCTTCACAACAGCTGAAAATATGTGCAATATATTTTTATAGCAGTTGCGTTTGTTTACTTCTCATACTGTATATGTTGATGTATTTCATCTGAAAAAGTTTAGCATGTAATTTAGTTTTTGCGGACTCACTCAGTTCAGTATTGATTTGCGTAACATTTTTTCCTTCAAATCCTGTCCTGATTTCCATCTTGGTCACGTCGGACAGCTCAGCCAGTTTTATTAGAATATTTGATACATATTCCTCCCTCTTCATCAAAATTCTCTCACTGCTTTCCTCTTTTTTCGGCAATAAAGGGCCCTTAATTAATACAGGGCCTCGCGGACCACCGCGAAACTAATTAAAGAACTCTATGGTCCCCATTTCTTTCGCCAGGTAGCTTCCGAGCGGAAAAATCCGAAATTTTTCGACTCTTTTTACCGCGGCGCCCCTAATGAAGACAGAAAAGATACCACCGGAGGTTCACCTGTCTCTTTTCCTCTTCGTCTTCCTTTACGCCTGTGCATTTTCCTGCGATAGCGTTCCTCGTCTCATTCCCCGGTATTCTGGGAAAACAAGATAGGAATACCACACTTTTAAGGTACCCAAAGCGCTTTTCGAGAGCTAAGCCCTCCTCGTCAGGGGTAATAGAGTTCAAAAAGTACTCAATAAATTACAAAAAGTACTTAAAAATCATAAAAGTGCTAAAATACAAAAAAGTATTTTTTTATTTTTTAACCCCTGATGAATCATTATTATTGGATATTCTATTCTGAATGGCGTTAGAAACTGCATAAAAATAATTAATATCAGTAAAAGGGCTGGATTAGTTCCAACTTGGAAATTTCCTACGTAAGAATTATATGTACGAGTAATTACGAAAAATATAGCAGCACTGTTTTTGGAGCTTATAGTCATTATTAATTATCAAGAATAAAAATTAAACTCCTTTCTTTGGATATTCAAGTAAAGTTATCCTATCTTGCCTGACAAATATACTCATCCTTTGGTTTAAAATCTGTGGTGTTGGCTACCTTGTATCTATAATGTTTGAAAAGCTCTTAGGG
The DNA here is from genome assembly GCA_947579665.1 of Sympetrum striolatum. Taxonomy (NCBI): domain Eukaryota; kingdom Metazoa; phylum Arthropoda; class Insecta; order Odonata; family Libellulidae; genus Sympetrum; species Sympetrum striolatum. The sequence goes on along the minus strand of OX388345.1, from coordinate 72,475,854 downwards.
ATCAAAATATACTTCATTCTTACTGTGGAATTCCGTGTTCATCAAATTCCAATATGGTAACAAAGAGTTGCACAATGAAAACTTTTGAAGAATTCGTTTTTAACAGTTGCTACCCCTGCTTCGTGAAGTTGGTAGGAATTTAGAAATGTTTATTAATATCAAATAGTTTAAAATATGATTTATTCTCCCAAAATTTAGTCTAATACGAAAAATATTTAAAAAATAACAGTTTCATAGGATGGTAACACTGATAAGGATTAATTTTACAATTTTGAAAATGGTACTAAATGATCTGCCATTGTCGAGAACCCCTCAACTGAAAGTTTTATAAAATTTATTTTCGCCCTATATTCCTTTCTTGTTTTCTCCGAATGCCAGGAATGAGACCAGGAACGCCGACAAAGACGGCTTTCGGAGATTTAAATCCTCTAATTCATTAACAGCCGTGTTCCAAATTTCCTCTCCTTACATTTCCCCGCGGTAAAAATTTCTTCCTTCCTGCCGCTCCGGGGAAGTGTACCCGGAGCCCGGAGTTTCGAAGATAATTTTTGCTTCCACTTTTGTTTCCGAACCACCGGAAAAATCTCCCCGTTTCTCTTTCCAAGGGTGCCGTTCCCTTTACCGGAATTCTGGGTGCGTAGGCAGCCTTCGAAGCTATGAAATGCCAGAGTATTTTTTTTCTCCAGAGTTAATCCCCCTTTATTACTGCGATGACGTGCGCAGTTTCTTACTTTAATTTTTTTTGCGGCCGCGAAATGAGTTAGCGGAGTAATATATAGAGGGAGATGCCGTTTCTGCATGGCTCATATATAGCGTATTGGATTTTATGGGATGCGTTAGCGTGTTTTATCTACTGGATGTGGTAAAGCGTAAAAATGTCGTGTATCTTGAGGTTAAAGGCCTTTTTATGTGGATATTTTTTGGTTTTTTTCATGTTTATCGGTCGATTATTAAAGGTTGTAGGGCTGGAATATTATCCGCGTTTGACCGACAATTTGTGAATGTTTCCGTGTCGTTGGCTGCTTTACACGGTGTAGAATTCATATTCATGAGCTCACGCTTGTTGCATTTGATACGGCCTTATTTTATTGTTTTTCGTTGAGTTTTCTTAACCATTTATTGAATTTTTATTTTTGAGTTTCTCGATTTCATTGTCTACATTAGGGTAATCAATTTTTTAATTTACTCTTAGGAATTCCTAGGTTTTATTCAGTATTGTAGACTCAGAATATTTAAGTGTTTCATAGCTTGCTTTTTTACTAGCGCCTTCCGATAGAGCTACGATAAAAATGTTGATGTCTACCTTTCAGTTGGTTATATTTAGTTATTGCCTTAATATTCCCAATTTAATGCTATTAATTTCGTTTCTGGATAACTTTTTATTAGCCTTTTTATCATCCAACATAATTAATTCAATAGGAAACACAATCTGACTCCGTCCACAGAAAAATTCCCGGGTTATGGATTTTCTGGGGATGGAGTCGGATTTTAATTTTTATTATAACCAATAATGGAGAAGTATCGCCAGAATCGATTAATCATTATCTAACATGTTTTACCTTTCTCTTCCCTCTGCCTTTTTCATTGCATTCTACCTAATACTACTACGTTCAAAAAGTTACTGGGTACAGGTACCTATCACCTACCTACCTGTCTACCGCCAGAATTTTACATTTCTCCTGCTCGGCGTTTTCGTGGGAAAGAATATGTTCGGGAACTGTTTGAACGTAGTATCATTCGTTTCTATAGCAATCCTTCTCAATATTTGGCGCATTCATTTCTATCGTCGACGCTTAATTACTACAATTAAATCCTTCTCCTCTACAGCTATCTCTAGCACCTCCGTGTTTGTTTTTGGATTGGACTACCGGTGTTCAAACGCAGCTAGGCGAATTTCCATCTCCGAAATAATTAAACGCGAACAATGCAGGACATTGGCGAAGCTTCTAGTCGATTTGAGAAGGATGGGGAAATCCGTAGTTAATGACCTGCCTCGTCTCCTATCAGCCTATGCGCTTTGCATCTGTCATTGAGATCTATCGAGCACATTTATAGCCCCTTGGATTGCGGAAACAGTTGAACGGGATTGCGCGATATGAGGCATCATGTCATTATCAGGGATCAGGGAGCCCATGCATAAATTACTCTCGAGTAATTGAAATTTCAGATGACCTTTATTTTTGGTCGTTAAGGTATATTGAAATGGCACGTATATAGTCGTGGCGAGAAAAACAACGGATTTATCTTGTGGGGGAAATATGGTCTTTTCACTCAGTGTTTCCGGTGTAAAGGGAGGATTTAAAGGTAATGGAATTCCGCAGGGAAGCCACTTTCGTCATTTATATTTCGTCTTATTTCTACGATTTTCCGTAAGCGAGTAATTCTTAATTTTGATTTAAAGGAAGAGAAAATGTATATTGGTGATTTCCTGTAAAACCATCGCTACAGCGTGAGTCAAGGTGCTTTATTTGCCTCCTTGTAAAATAATTGTACGCGTGCAGCAAAAGAGAGAAACGCCACGGTAAATAGTTCTATACGGAAACACCCCTTTCCGAAAGGATTTACAACAATAATTTAAAAGTAAATAAATTGGCAGTTTTATTGGAGACTTCATCCCAATCTATCGATTGTAGGTTTAGAATGCCGATTGAGAAGCATTGATTTTTTTTTTCATTTGCTTCTTATGAGCCTAGGCTGGAGAAATTTTAAGAAACAATGAGCAAGATATTGTTTATTTTGTAGAAAAATTCTCTTAATATTTCCTTAGGCTACTAGGATTGTAAGAAATAGGTCTTTGAAAAAAATCAGTAAATCCGGAGTAATTTCAGGGAATATAATTCAAATAATATATAATTTATTCTCTTCTGGATAGTTTCCTTCTTTTCTGCTCTTAAGTCTTTATTACTTTTGTAATACAATGCAAAAATTATATTCACCTTGGATCCTTAATCTCCTTGGATGCAAACCAAATGAGCGATCATAAATTAGGCATCTCGAATCCAAATAAATTCAGGGTTATTAACTCAGATACATCAATAATTGAATGGATTTAACGTTTTCGAGTCAATTATTCTTATCCTTTATATAGATGCAACATTTATTTTTTTAAATTCTAAGCATAGCATGGTTATTGAACGAGATGCAATATGAAACAAATTTACGTAAAAAAATCACAGGTTAGTTTTAATATACTGACCTTTGTTTTAAATTAAATACAAGAGTTAAATCTGAAGAATTTGCACTTATTATACTGAGAAAGTCTTTCAACGGAGATTTTTTAAAATAAACGTCGGTATTAACCTCTGAATTATTTTGATTTCTATGATTTTTCACCCACATCATTCTAGAGTTCCAGCTGAATTTAAATTAAAATCGATCTTTCCAAAAAAAACCTTTTTAAATACCCGAATTAGAAAAAGGTACTTACCCTTCCCGACACATTTGAAAATTCGTGATTCTACGCTTCAAGTATCACTAGCCATTACGGAGGCCCACGTACTGCAAACACATCTCGGGTTCAATTAAAACCCGCGATTCGGGTTTCCCGTATCGATTCGAACGTATTCTTTCGGTCCACGGGGCGCGTAATCAGCAGAGGATCGTTGGATCTATTTGCCCTGTGTTTGTGCTCTCTCCCGTTTTATCTCCGAGGAAAGCCTCAAAAACCGATCCCCGATCCCGGATCTCCTTTCATCGCAGATGAGGGTTAATTTTTTAATGACCCGGAAAACCCCTTCCTCTACGAGAGAAAGGAAAAAACATCGATGATTTGCGGGCTTTTCGTTACGGAGGGATGGAGAGGCTTAATGTATTCCGAATCCATCCCCAGTTATGCATTTCCTCTCCGCCTGAAAGACGATTTTTTACGCATGAATAGTTAGGAGCCGTTTTAAAATTTATTTATTGCATCTATATTCTGTTTGTAAAACCTATCTCCCGTAAAAGTATATTGGTCTTTTTGTGTGTTTGATGCCTTTTCTGGTAAACCGCAAAAGATTCGATAAATAGATAGCTTATGTTTGGTTGATAATAATAATAAAGTTGTTTTTATTAGGCCGAGATTAAGACTATTAAGTCTCTTCTTACATTCATTTGGTAAAAATGAATTACTTTGATGGTTACGATGGTAAAATTCAAGGAGATTTGTATCAACGTATGCAGTTTTAAACGACCTCACAATGCCACTGTAAAATATTTTTATTTAAAATTAAAAATAGCAGAAAGTATAACAAGTGTCGTTAAATTAAGAACCATCAGTCAAGTTTCCTCTCTTCACAATTATTACAACTATTATTGATTTCTTATTTCTTTATTTTGATAGTTTCAATACTTTGATGAAAAAGCATGCATGTCCGGAAAAAGTACATAAATACCTATATAATAAGAGTAGAAAAATAAAGATCTAAGAGAGAGAATATGAGAGAGAGAGACTACAAAAGAGTCGAAGAATTGATTTATGATTCGATTTTGATCATCATAGGTTCTAATTTATGTATAAATTTGTAACTGTACATCCTTATTAATTGAAATTTTCAAATCACATTAAAATTTTTAAAGTTTTTTTATTGCTCTTTAAAAATACTTTCATATCTCAGGTCATTCTTACATGGGCTTCCAAAGGAAATAATTAAATAATTGTTAAAAATTGGGCGTATTGAAATTTTTAATAAGCAGACTGGAATATTACAAATTCTATGATGACGATGTTCTATTAATCGATAAAATGATTATAACCATTTGTCAAATATAGTACCCGTGGTCTAGTTTTTCTTGAAAGAGATCTTACATTTTAACCGAGTATCTCGAAAACAATCGAAATTTGGAGTTCAACTCTGGTTAGTGTCTCGGAGAAATCGGAGATGAATTAGAAAAAGAATGACGCTCACCAGCATGCCCCAGGGGTAGCACCTGTGACCGCAAAAAATTCGCTCGAGATCCGCCGCACTAACCTCACAGGGGAAGACCCGAAATCACGTCTATCGCAGGACTCACCGTCTGGAGCGGATATCGGAAATTCCGACCGTTTTTTCCTCTTCAAAAAGAAGATGATCTCTGGAGAAAGCGTCCCGAAAGTATTTGTCGAACATTATTCATAGACACCTCGTGATATTCGACCTTATGCCAGGTGATATTCGGGTCGGATGGCCCATAGCCGTTGTGCAATGGGCGATTGAGCATGAGAGTAAGGCTGTTCTTATATTATCCGTCGCTCGTCAAACATACGAAGTGGTGATTTTATCGGTAATTTAAAGATGGGAAGGGAGACTTCCTCATATATTTCAATTACCTTCTCTTCTTTCCTGGCTAGACAGAAGGAGCCCCCATCTCTTTGGCGACATTAGTTGTAACTTATTCATATGATTACTGCCGATTTTGATCTGGGACACTTTTAAATTTTCATAGCATTCTCTAAAGCAAGATTTTAAAATAACCTTAGCTTTCTTCTCATCTCAAATTTGTTTCAAGTAAGCGATTCAAATTGGCAGGAGAAGTAGTTTTTTTATGATATGAAAATGGTCTTTCGAAAGATTTCTGTTCCTTGATTTTGAATTCTAAAAAAGGAGAGGAATTTTCATTTTTTTTATTCTCAAATGCAGACAACAGTAAATCTCTGCGATTTTATTTTAGGACATGAAATTTTGAATATTAAGTATTTAGTAGACCATTTTGGAATGGTCAACAGCAGCCATAACGCTTAATATAAAGAGCGTAGATCATTAACGTTGTTTACCAAGTTAGTGTCTTCAGAGGAACCTAAGGTGTTTGCTTTTATTTCTTAATTATATTTTACGATAAATAATTCAAAATGGTTTTTTTCCTTATACTATACTTTGTTTTTTGTTTATTTATTTAACGATCGTAAAAGCAAACATGATAACATCAATATCTTTTATTCATGTTAGTGTTGTTAATTATTATATTTCGATTGGATGTGATATAAAAACCAACTATGTATAATTTACTAAAATAGATGCCACAGATTCATCTTTTTCCATAGCCATAGTCCTTAGCTCGTGTTGCAGTTTTAGTTAGGGCCAGTCAGACAGTAACTCAGTATATCTAGCGGGGTCCTTCCTAGATAACAAGAGAGTTTTTCCTTTTTTACAAAAGAATTTAATAAAAATCATACATGTTTTTGTATCTCAAACTGATGCGGGACAGTAATCAAGATCACGATCTAGGTAACTATCACAATCAGGATCACTATAAATGCCTCTCTGGCGTCTTCCGAAGACCCCATTGGTATGTTACGGCATAGACTAGTGGAGCGGCGGCTCTTTGATGCGGCATTCCAGAGGTCGGCTGTCCGTCGAGGTTTTTCCCCGGTTAAATAGACCTCGGGTAACGGTACTGTTCTTTACCGTCGCGATTGAATATCGGACGGCGGTAAAGAACGGCTGTAAATTTTGAATAGAGGATGACCATGAGCTATAGTGGCTCTCCACGGACAGGCGACGCAATTGTCTCCACCAGAAAGGAATTCGCGTCCATAAATTATCCGAAGAGCCGTCACGTGGCCTACCCCTCCGATGGCCAGGCTCCTGTCCACGGTCACTTTCGCTGAATATGAATGAAGCTTAAATCAAAAAAGGAGGGAATTTCAGATGGCTCCCGCCGCTCGTAATTTCACGCTCCGATTCGAAGCCCGCGCTCCTCCGTAACTGATTTAAATTTTGGCCGCCGAAGTTAATCCGATTTTTGTTTGTAAACCTGGAGAGAAGTCAGTGACACCTGAGTGATGGCGAATACGGCCCAAAAAGGTAGATTCAGGCTCGCAGGAAAGATGGGTGGGATTAATTAAGTTTTTTAGATTCCACCAGGTATTCTTTCGGTTTACAAATACGATATTATCTGTATTTTACTACATCCTCCGTTCTTGTAGCATATATGTATTGGAAGGATAAGACGGTATTCGATAAAGAGAGTATGGTACGTTAATGAATCAAACGAAAGAAAATTTAGATGAAGTTGAATAGACATAAGATCCTGTTGGTACGAGGAAAAAAGTAGACGAGGTTTAACAATTACTTAAGGAGCTCATAAGTAAGAGGAGTATGTATGAATTGGAATGATTGAAGGATTAAAGAAATTATTTAAAAATCCTTATAATTGCGTTATCTTTAAAGGATGATAGAGTTACTTCTTTTTGAATAAAAAAAATGTATAGAAAAGAAGAAAACAGAATTAGAACAAAGTATAGTACTCTTTAGTAAATGATTTAATAAATGACGCAATTATTCTAATAAATATAGCTATATATCGATACCTATGTAGATTATAAATGTGCTAGTTTTAAGAAAGCTTATATCCTTTTTTATCTATCGCAGTGCATGCTCAGGTGATATCATACTTCATTAAAAAATTATCCATATCATTCCAAATAATGAATAAGGGGACAGGAAAGTCGTTTACTATGCTTGTGAGAAAGCTTGCAGGAAAAATAAACTAATTTTGAATTTATTTTCTTTCGTTTTTCAACCTGAATTTCCTCCTTAATTAACTTAGCAGGTTGAAGATTGTGAAACACTTTTAAAATTAATCTGAAATATCTGTCTCTCAAGTAGCGAATGTTAAAGTTCATAGTAATCGAAACGATGGAAAAATTAACTTTTCTCAATTCTTTTAGTGTCACGCCTATAAACTGTTAAGATCATTCCAAGACAATACTTTTTGAAATTCAATTTGATATTTAATTTTTTTCAATTGACCTTGGTTCAGCAAGGCACGCTACACCGATGAATCTCGCGAAGTTCTACCATAAGTTTTGATCACGAAAGAAACTAAAGTTAAGTTTCTTATCCACACTGGGAGTCGGTCAGTATAAATCAGAGTCCCCTCTAAAAGATTATTTTTACTTTTAGTACCGTGGCATATTACGTATTGTCATCCAAAATTAAGCTTAACTGTTTCCGGGCGTTTTAGTGCAATCACTTGAGCTATAGGTGTTGTTGAGAAGCTCTTTTTATAGACTGTGCGCCGTCGACAGACAGCGATCTACCGCCCCTTAACCGAAGGAGCAAACAAACACTTACAACAAGACAATAAATCACGCCAAGGGATTTCCTTTTTTGCGTCATGATGCTGCGACGCGTTCGACAAGATAGAAGAAGGCAATGTAGAGCATTCGGGAAGGATAAAGGAAGAAAGATTCACCTCCCTCTTCTAATGCTTACGAAGCTACCTCTAAGAGCATGAGATAAATTAACTGTCTCAGAAATGATTTAAATACGATTTCTCTCCGGCATAAATAATTGTGATAGAAGTCTGTATGTACATGCGTAAATGATAATAATAATAATAATTGTTATTCATCCGGAGATATACTTATGCTTGTATAGGACAATTCATCACCACACCAACACAACGCAGTCAAATTTACATTAGAAACACATCATAAAATACATAAGAATTATAATATAATCTACAATGCAGCATAGATTTTATTCTTTATAACACATTTCCTCTCGTTAACATATTACAGGTTACTCTAATTTACAAATTCATTTACACTATAGTAATTTTTTGTTAGGAGTAATGTTTTTTATTGTTTACCGAAATGTAAACACAGGCTATTACGTTTTGGCACAGGCTACGATTCTGGCTGATGAGTTTACTCATAATGTCTACACATTCTCGAAGATGGAGCGAGAAAATATCAAGCATAGTTTCTCACAAAGATTTGTTTATTGTACAGCTATGTGCAGAAAAAAATTAAATTCCCTGGGCTGTATAAGGCTAAGGATTAAACTTTTTTTGCACATAGCTGTACATATTGCGTATGACTTCGTATTTGTGCCGTTATTTGGCTAATTTTCTCTCTAAACTAATGAGTGATATATTTCCAAAAAAAAGTGTGCTTAGAACATCAAAATATGGGATTTGAAATAAAAATTTTAATATTTTTTAAAATAAAGAGAACCATCAAGACGATGGAACAGATTTATATAAGCAGTAGACATTTTGTTGCTCTATAGGATTTTTTTTCAAAAATATATAAACATTACACACTCGTAACTCTATTCTTCATCGATTTGTTACAGATTGGCATTGCTTTTTGATCTAGTAAATTCATAGTTTATACTTATAGAAGTCCACGTGGTGTGGATGACCAAACTAAGGCAAGTTGCATTACGTAGGAATACATATAGTATATTATATAGTATAACTTTATAGTATTAATTGTAGACCTCGATTCTTGCTGGAGGGATCTTCACCTCTCGCAGGGAGTTAATTAGGGTGTAAATAGGGAGTAAAGACGTATCCATAGATTACAACGCAAGTACCTCGGAAGAAATGCCGTTGATGACGAAAGTTGTGGGGGCAGTAATTAAAAGTCTACGAAATCCTCGGTGGTGAAAGGGCTTCTTGTGGTGAATTTGGAGTCATTCTTTCGGAACGGATGCAGTGGTACGGCGCGGATGAGGATTTTCTGTGCGAAACAAAGTGGAGAATGGTTACTTGAGTTTGCGTGTAATAGCCACGAGTTGGAGAAGATAAACACCGAGAGAGAGACCATTTCGAGAGTTCGCGAAGAGTAAGCAGATGTTGGGATTCCGGCGGATTTTCCACGCCTCGCAACTTCCTTTCCGCTACTTCTTCGCGCTTCAATAAGGGCGGTAGTGTATAATAATGCGTCTCTTTGAACTGCAGAAGTTCTTTAACCGTTCTCGATGTCATTATCTTACTGTGCTGCTATTAATGGTTTTCGCTGAAGTTAATTCCTTGTAGAATGACCTCTACCGCATTAGTATAAGATTTTTTTGTAAAGTCTGATTCTTTGCCTAATTTAATTGGTCTGTAAAAAGTTAGTTTGTGCCTAAATCCAACATTGTAGGCTTCAGAATACTTTGGTCAGTTCTACAAAGCATGTTGAGGAGTTGGTTCGAATGAAAAACTCCAGTAAATCATCAAAAATGGCCTGTTGCCGGATTTACACTTTGTTCACGATGAAGCTATCCTCAGAAGCTTTTAATGATATTAATTATTGGTATATATCCATCTCCGAATCAAATCAATCAGATTCTTGTTGTTTGGAACTTTTCTTAAGTCAACATTCACGCTAATATGTGAAGATTAATTGTACAAAGGTAGTATACATCATTCCTGCGAAATTTTAAAAGTTTTTCGGCAGATTATAGCTCCAATGTACGATCCTTGTTGTGTTTGAGATTATTTCTATGAATAATACTCAGGATTTTCGAGAAAAGGTTCGAATAGTAACAATAATAAAAATCGCTCTAAGAATTTGTTATATATTTCAGAATCTCACATCGATTTGATATTCATTTCATTCGAATTAAAGCAATTGTAAATAACCGAAAATAATTATCTAATTATCTATAATCTTTGAAATTCCTTTTAGCATGGTTTTTACTTCTCATAAAACTCGTTAAATGGGCACTTCGTCTTTTATAAACATGAAAGTGTTGCAAGTTTCGCTGTTTTTCTCAATGACTTTCGCATATCATGTCTTGCATAGAATCAATATCTACGTTTACATATTGACGCGACTCAAACTGCGAAGTATCAACGAAGAGTTTTCATTTTATTTAACGTTGTTCATCGTGAAAATGGTACGAGACCTATTTTAGTAAGCATGCAGCTCTATAAATGCAGAGTGCATGTTCCTCTCAGATCTCTTACCTCCGTGGGCGTTTCAGCACGTCATGTGCTTAGCATGACCGTGGTCATGTCAAGGCTGCTCTATGAATAAATTTTATCTCGCTTCGCCCTGGAATACAATCCTCATCTCCCAGAACATCGCGTACAATGATAATCCTTTGGAATCGCCTCAGGAAGCACGAAAATCCTCGTCGGAGCCTTTCGAAATCTCTGCAAAGTCCCCGAAAGACTCCTGCCAAAGGGGATTTCTGATGCGGCGAAGAGAGTCTTTTCAGCGAAGCCTCAGTGGTGCTCCGTGCAGACTATTGCGCCCGGTGTTCGCTTGAGCGGAAACAGCAGGCGAAGCGTGGATGCTCACCCCTCTTTTTCATTGAACAGACCGTTTCATTGACAGTCGAATCCGTGCCTCTCTCTGCTGCTGACTCGACGGCTTGGACGCTTCCGTCGCGTGGTGACGCGGGGTCGCCGTGCTCTTCCGGACAATTCCGGCCTGTTTGCGGCTTGATTCTAGAGGGATCAAGAAATTTCGAGGTTGGGCGTACTCTCCGGCTAGCCTTCCGTTAAACTATGCGTGCCTATTAGAGAATAGCTCCCACTGCCGTATCGATATGAATGGGATATTTTTATCTCATGGTACAAGAAAGAGAGAGATGGATCTTTAATTTGCTTTATTTCAGGTATGAATGCTAAATAATAGTATTCACTTTGGTCACTCATTTTTTAATGAAATGAAAATTGTATTCATAAGGCTATTGTTCTACACTCACATGGACTTTTCTCTCTCATAAGATTGTGGTTATGCTATGGAAAGGTTCCTCACTCCTCATCTATATTGCACTGACTGGAAGACGCTTATAAAAATATTTCCTTATCGAGATGATTTTGAACTGTGAAAAATAGTGTTCATTCATTTACAATTAGAGAATATCTTTCAAGAACAAATAAGATACCTAAGGCATTGCAGTGGTTATTCATTTTTCCTTTAGATGTCCAATTTCAGTAGTATAATAAACAGAATTTTTCTCTGTTTATTTCATCAACTTAACATATTTTCGTATCTATAGAACATGCGTTAACAACAAGAAAACAGAAATATTCATTCCTATATTAATTATCGGCATACAGCCGAGAAAGTATTACTCAGGGTCGAAGTTCATTTTCTTTAAACAAGCACAAGCACCTTTGCGCCACGCTATGTGCGGCCTGAATTACTGCGTTCTACTTTTTTCAGAATTACTAAGGTATAAGTGATATCGCCCATTATTTTACATTTCTGTTGAACATCCATCGTCTTTATTCGAGTAAGGTTGGGAGGAAAACGTTTCTTGATAAATACATTTCTTCTGAGACTTTTCTTTTCATCAACAGATTTCTCTTCATCTCTTTTCTGTTTAATCTTTATTTACGGGGTATATTATATGATGATAGGTTAGATGGAATAGAAAACTTTTTTAGCCGGAGTCTCGCTCCAGTAAAGATGCTGTTTGTTTATTTAAGTAGTCCAAACTCATAGATCTGCTTAACTTGTTTGAACAGTAAGGGATTCGTAGTTAATAACGTTTAACGAGCGATAACGTTTCCTCGTATGATGTTTAGTAGTAAGAAAAAACAGCTTCGTTCGATTGAGGTTATCAGTAAAATTCTTAATCAATTCTTGATATTTTAGTTTAAAATAATTCGTATATTTTCTGCAGTGCAGTGGTTGAATGAGTTGGTGAAATTAGAGTAGTTGCCGAGTTTTCATCGAGTGATTTTCCGTGGAAAGAGAAGCAACTCCAGAGAGGAAACTTCGTGACTTCATTCCTTTGATCTATTCAATCCTGTCTGCAAAGTCACGCGATTGAAGGATGGTTGAATCTTCAACCCCTTCACTATTACCAAATGCTTTTGAGAGGGAATGAGACTTCATAAGCCGGATAATTAGAGAGGTACTTAGTACTTGCTTTCCTCGACGTTCCCGAATGCTGGGAGTGGAAAGAGAGCACGTAATCGCTGCACTATTGCCCTATGAATAACACTTTTCACAGCATTCAAATGGAGTGAATGCCCTGATTCGGAATATCTTATACTTCAATAGCAATCTCATTAACAGTTAATATAAATGTAAATGAAAGTTATTTTCCTATATCCTAAGCCTGAAGATAAATGAAAATTGTTCCATTCACATAGATTTGATAACCGGAGCACTGTTTGATTCTATTGACCCTGAATTAAGTGTGAAAACGTCAAAATCACTTCAATTAAAGGAATCCGTTTCGTAATCTGTAGCTAAGCAATTTTATTTTTTTTCCTCAAATGGAATGCATTTTTTTCCTGGCTCATGCGGTTCGAATCGAGTCTTGTGTCGGATATTAATTCCGAGTCGTTTCCAAATAACTTGCTAATTTGTCCTCTAACTTTAGAGTAGAGGAAAACCGAGAAAATGTTGAAAACTTATCTCGTTTGAGTTGGATTAGTAGCAGTTTGTTCAGAGAAGTACTAAAAATTCCCTCTAATGAGAAGGAACGTAATTAATTCCTGAGAAGTAAGGGTCACTTGGTCTTCGCCCGGTATTGAATGCATCAAATGGGTTATTAGAGGCGGAAGAAGATGCCTGCGACTCTTTTAATAAGGACTTACTCCTTTTAAGGAATGCAGGCGATTCAAATATTCAAGTTTTCTATGGAGATGATATTTGGAACTCATAGTTTGCAGGAAGTTCACGACTTCAGCACCTCTTTAATCGAAAATGTTTTCCAGTGAAGCCCTCCTAATTACGTAGGTAATCCTTTAGCTAATCCTTCGGAAGAACCAGAGATGTTAATTAAAGTTTCCTCTCAATAAATACTTCGAAATGCTTCTGGCTCTCGTTTAATTTTGTAACATTGCAATTAAATTCGGATCGTTTGGCCGGACTGCTTTTTGAATTTATAATAGGAGAAATTCTGAGTTCTGAATGAGGCCAAAAGTAAGTTGATGATAATCAATAATTATTCATATAACTACTCTTGTTGTCTACTATTGCGTTTACTGTAAGTTTTATTGAATTGTAAAAGAAGATATTACGAGTGAGATTCGTGCTGATTTTTTTTGATAAGCAATCTACAGCCTCTTTGGTCCACAATTCCCTTTCTTCTACTTTCGCATTCTTTCTCCCCTTAATTTTTATTTAGACTAGGACATATTCGTACACTCCGTACGTTTCCATTTACTCTTCTTACCTACTCGTGTCTCTTTTTTACGTGGCTTGTCAATTACTTCCAATCACTTTTTTGTCTCCAACTCTATTTACTGCCATTTTCATTCCCATTATCAACCATTATCGTCAATCTTTTCCCTTCCATCCGCTCATTATCTCTCAGTTTACGTAACTGTCTTCTCTTGAGGACTTCATCCATCAGATTCAACATTTTAAGCTTCTTATCGGAAATTTCCCATCTTTTAGACCAAGTTTACGATTTCTTCATATTCCATCTTTGTCATCGTGCTGTACCGAATTGTACCGAAGTAATTTATTTTGATACATAACAATTTTTTCATTTCCAATGCAACCACTAACATTCTCTGTATCCCAACTCCTTTGCTAGTGTACAGATTTAGCCGAAAAATGTATATATGGTTCGGCAAGGGAAAGCTCGAATCAATGTTTTAATTCTGAACATATTGAGACATAATGAGATTTATACAAGAAAAGTTTAGCCTTTGCAAGGAGGTGGTGGGTAATAATTTCAAGGTATTTATCAATGAAGCAAACTGCTGTTTGATCAGCCACGGCCAAGTTTTCCATTGAGCCAGGCCAAGTTCAATATGCCAACAAGTATCTTAAGTAATGCAATTGAGAAATTGCCCATACTCGTTTCCCAACATTCTATTTGGTCATTTATGTCTTTCCGTGATGTTTTTCGTATTTTATCTACATCCTAGCTAATCGAGTTTCCGGTTAGGTTTAATTTTACACTTTCTTCCCCATATCTTCATTTTTTCGCGCTGAGATCTACGTTTTAAACCGAGAAAATAGGCTCCATCCATCTCTCGCCTCCCATAAAATCTCCGCCGTTGCTCAACCCGTTCGCCCTAATATCATTTGCTTATCTTTCTGATCTATATTCCGGAGAGGATAAGAGCAGCATAAAGCTCAGCTCCTTCCGGTGACATCCAATTTAAGCCCTGCAATAAAGATGCCACGACCCTTCACTTTTACGAACGTCATACGGGTCATATAACCGCGCTCGGACCGGAGGGAAATTTATTTTTAATGCCCCTCAGTGTTCCGCCAATCGCCTCCGGCGCTTCTATTTTAAAACTGTGGCGATTTGTCTCCAAGTCCTTTTTAAAAAATGAGGCGAATCGGAGTCGATAATTTATTCTCCTCGTGCTTCTGATGTTCATTCGATAGCAAGGCTCCGAAAGGGCCGAGGACTCTTGAGCGACGCGTTCGTGTCTCCGGTGCCGCTGAGATGATTGCTCGGAGGCGGGGAATAAAAAAGAGGAAGACGCCGAACGATGGATAGAATGTTAAAACAATCGAGGAGGCCTTGAAAATAGAGGAGGGGCCGCCCAACTCTGTCGGTGATGGCAGGATGGAACCGCTGAGATTTGTTCGGTTGAAACTATGGCTCACGCAAGGTGTATCGGTCCCTCAGGTCCTTCAAGCCTCCATCAAGAAGGTTTCAAGCCGCCTTTATCCCATTAGCACGATTCGCAAGGCGAGTGTAGGTGGTAGTGTAGTGTAGGCGAGCAAAGGTACTCGGGACTCGTCATTCGCCTCGTCCCTCGCCTCGCCGCTCGTTTTGCTCACGCCAGTAGAGGTACGCCTTTTGAATGGAAATGTTCGTGATCGAACATCGAAATAAGTTTTCTTATTTCAAGTATGGATTCCGTATTTTTTAAATCATGGCCAGATTTACGCTTGGCGAATATCGATCGCAGTCGACCTATTGATCGATTAGGTGTATTTGTTCGATTTCGATTCATCTTTATTGATTTTCCGTCTTTCTGGCAGGTTATTCGGGTACCTTTCACTGGGCTTACCCTGGTAATCTATTCTTTGTATCTTTCTTGAGATTTTGGTAACTTTGTTTCATTATTCCTGTTCTAACTGTAAGTTGCTAGCCAATCGATTAGCTGACTCTCTTCCCTATCCGTTGCTCTTATGCCTCATATAACTTTCTGTTAGTCTCATCTTTAACCGTGAACTGCCTTCTTAGATGATGATTGAACTAACTAGCCTCTCGTATTAAATAATTTTCATTCAGTTTTATAATAGCTTCTTTATTTTCTCCTTTTTCTCCTTTCTTTTATTATTGAATATTTTAATCCTAATAAAATAAAGACCATTTTCTCGAATGTTGCCGGCGTTGGAAAAGTAATATTTATACTTATGCGTAGTAAGTGAGGTTTGATCTTTGAGGTTACTGCAGGATTATTCTCTCATCAAATATTACTTCTTAATTCTTAAGAAGCCCCGCAGTATCAACATGTGCAAATAACAGTGACTCGGCTTGTGTGCCTAGAAAATCAAAGTCATAAAAAATGGCCTGACCTTCTCTCTTGTTACAACTGTTTGGAATAATACACTCATACTCGTTAAAATTTACTTCAGGTGTGCTAATATCAATGAAAAAGTTTTTCTGAGGTTAGAATTGCCAACATACGAATACCTCCCCTTTTCTATAGTTTATACGATGGTGTACTCGTACTTTTAATTTCGATTTACTACCAACTGATGATCAGTTTTAATTGCCTTTCGTTGATGATATGGAATTTTGCAGTTATGTATGTAACAGATCCGATCCTTGGGTTGTTAAACCATCATAAGGTCGCACTACATCCGATTCACTCCGCCTTCTAATTATCGGCAAATATAATTGGATCTTCCGTAGAAAATAAGCAGATGCCTTGGAACTCATTATCCTCAAGTTGAGTGTGCCCCATCAACCTTTTCTGCGATGCCCTTTAATTAGCTGTAATATGACTTAAGCATTATAATTAACGAGGTTGTGCTGTAAAATGAGGAAGAGCTCTTTTTTTTAGCACTTAATTCTCATGATTCTGTAACTCCTTTGAAATGTAAGAACTTTATACGATGCATAATTTAATCGATATTCCTTGCGTTTCCTGTAATGTTTTTGAGAATTATCGTGTAGTCGGTTCCGTATAGTATGCGGAAGCTTGGAAAGAGTGCTAAATTGCAGGGTACGAGGAAACCCCGCTGGATCCAATTAAAATAGAAGATAATAGGAAATATTCCTAGTTATTTTTCGCCGTAGTTAAATGAAAATACCCAAAGAATTGAAGTAGAGTTCTTATTGTCGAAAATATTGATCAAAACTTTTCTAATTTCATTTAGAATCGTTCATAGTAATAGTATTTGAAATGAAGGAAAATAAAGTTTTTGAATGAATTAGATGTAGGTATTAATTGTATAGCATTAGGGTTAGTTAAGCTCTGATTTTGTCGCTTTTTGACGATTCCACTGATGAATTTGAGATATCAATAAATGATAATTTCAAACTTAAATCTTCTAATTTCATCGTATCGAAAAATATCGGAGATTTTTTTAGAGGGATATCAGAATGGATCACTATAGTTTTGTGAACGCGTCTGTTGGTATCAAATGGAAATGGTATAACGGGAAAAGGAAGATGGAGAAAATTTAAATTAAATTTGTAGTGAATGAGACGCTGAAGAGAGTGCCTCAAAGAGTAAAAGGAAAAGGTAAAAATATATGAACGTCTAAAGTAGTGACGCATGTAATTTAGGTGGACGTTTGCCCCTCCCACAATTTTGTAGGACCAGAAATAAGCCCTGTTTATGAACTTCAATTAAATCTTGCAAGTTAGTTTTTCTAAAATTTCTTTATATGCACCATATTTATTGCGACTAATTAGCATTTTTATCCATTAATTTTGGAAAATCAAGACTGAAGAATAATTTAAAATCCCACTACCTTGACCAAAATATATTTTATTTCTCAACCATGGTCTTTGCCTTTTGTATGATGTACATTATCCTTCAGAATAGAGAACTATCATATAGTCGAGGCCGAATTATTATATTCGAAAATTGCGGTGTTTAAACTGTGGTTTTTTGCACCTTTACTTCAAGTTATTTTAGGCGAATGTATCTGGAAATAGCCTTTAATCGTCCCTTGTCATTTCTAAGCTAGGAAAATGTCCACACCCCCCTTGTCACCATGAGTAAGACTTTTGAAAAAATATAGGAAATGGAGTTGTAGTATTGTAAACGATGATTCAAATAACACTGTCACCCCGTTAAAAATAAGCGTGACTAACATCTATGCTAGAAATATTAGAGCTGAAATCGATTTCCTATGCAGACATGCTCAGAGAGATTGTTCATCCAAATTCACAGACATCAGAGGTTAGAAATCCGCATCTTCAACTTTCGCTGCTTTTCAATCCACTCGAGTAGGTGGATGCACAGCGACTTGGATGACGGCGTCTCCCCTCACCTGCATTCAGAAGAGCTAACTGTCTCGGAGACGCTCTCTCTGCAGATAAAGCGACCTCCGAAGTTGTCGGTCGGTAATTCCCGTCTCCAGAGTGCGGCAAAGTCCTTAGAATACCCCGCAGCGTTCTCGATGTCTGTAATGGTTTTCCTCAAAAACATCTAGATTCAGGAGCGGCGTCCGACCAACAATCTTCCAACTCCCCGGGCTCCCCCGTTTGCGTGACGAGGAATCCTAAAATTCCCAAGATCCCTTGCGGTCGCCGACGACTTATCCGGTCGCCAGAACGAGGGAGAGAATGATAGAGTCCTCGCGTGGAAGAGCTGCTAAGACGGAGAGAAATGGAAAAGGATTGTATACGGAGGTGCGGGTTGGGCTGGTCGGTATAAAAGGGGGGTCGACCTTGATGTTGGGGGGGCGCTGTCCTCCGTTCAGCTCCGGGAGGACGATGATGAGAGTACGTGACGAGGCGACTGGAAACCAACGGCATTTGCTTAGGTCTACGTACCCCTTTCGGGCATTATCGCCGAAGCCATACGAAGACAAATGAAATAGGAGGAGCGCATTCTAGGGTTGCCACACGTACGGTTTTGAACCGGCTGCGGAATCGAGAGGATTATCCGATGTTTTGAGGGACCTGAAACGCTGTGGAGAGCGGAAGAATTCAAAAATGCGTCTAGTTACGCCGTTGTTTTTAAGACGACTGCGTAACTAAGCAAAAATTGATGAAGGAGAATTTTAAAAACTTGCAATGCGTGACTAGTCACTTCTAAAGGAGGTGGCATTCATCTCTATTTATCATTCATCAATCACAATTAGTACATATTGTGTACCCTACAAGCCGCCTTTTGGAGAGGTACTAGGGGTGCATGACTCTACTTTCCTAATTGATCACGCCTACCATTCACGAAAAAAAAGAATTTACGAAGCGGTTTGTTTTAGCATCCACTCCCCTGGTTTTCCTCGTAGTGTTTGAACGGCCTATACAACAGGAGGAAGCATAATATCGGGTGCATCTTCTGAGAAAGTACTTTCTCTGAATTTATTAAGTAAATTGAGCCCTTCTTTAAATCTTCTATTTTCTAAATATTCCAATCCTGCGTTCTGAAGCATCTGAGAACTCTCACTGATTTTTTGAAGCAATTATTTACAAAGCGTTTTCCCATTCGTTTTACTTATTAACATAATAAATATTAGCAGCATTGCCATTTTATGGTAATCATTCCTCACATGATACCTTTAGAAAGGAACGGTAATTCGTTTTCAAAATTAAATTGTAGAGAATTTTACGATAGCTTACCGATGCGAATTATTTCTATCAAGGCAAGAGTTGTTACGATACAGAAGAGTGTTCCAGGATATGATTATTCGAAGTTTCTTTTAAACATGTTATCGTAGAGGTGTTATTGGAGACAAAGCTGCAGTTTGTTCATTGAAAATAATAGATTTCGTTTGCTACGAGTTATTATTCCGGTACAGGCGATAAAATAACCGATGAATACATTAAACTTATTTTTACCTATCTAAATCTATTTCATCGTGTAGTAACTATTTCTTGACGTATTTTGTCAGTATCAGATTGATTCACGGCTTCCTTACTCTTTCTGGCTTAAGCTGTTCTTGCACTATCGCAAAATCAATCTCTTGTTCTCTAGTTCAATCCATTTTCTCTTGTGGAAGTGGAGCTCGTTAGATGCGTACTCGGGGAAGATTTAAATCCAGCTATATGGGACCAAGTTCATTTCTTTGAGGCGCACCTCGCAATAGATTGGGTTTCGCCATCCTCCCGCATGAAGCTGCGTATTTGTCGGATGTATCATTGCACGCGCAGCAAGAGGTACAAGGGGATTGGTGTTTTTATTTTACCGCCTCTCCAGCATAGCAAAGATTCAAGAAAACCGGATCAGATGGTAATCCCGCATGGGAGGGGAGGCTGGGAAACTTGCTTATGCCAAGGAGGTTTGTGTTTCTCCCTTTTATTTATTACTATCTATCGGTGTTGCAATTATTTCGCAATTTGTTTCTACGATTTTAAACTTTCGAATGACTCTTCTCTTACTAGAATGGCTGAATAAAGAAACATATGTTTTAAATTTAAAACACACGGAGGAAAGCGTTGTTTTGTGTAAATCCATCACAAGAAAATAGATGGAGCGAGTACTTTTTCCAGTTTCCACTAAACTGTGGAAAAAGTACTCGCTCCATTTATTTTCTCATTTGTTTTTAAAC
The DNA here is from genome assembly GCA_947579665.1 of Sympetrum striolatum. NCBI lineage: Eukaryota > Metazoa > Arthropoda > Insecta > Odonata > Libellulidae > Sympetrum > Sympetrum striolatum. The sequence goes on along the minus strand of OX388345.1, from coordinate 72,455,552 downwards.
TCTCGCAAGTAACATCTGAAAGCAATTAGGGATCGACCGTACATTTAATTAGTTACTTTTACTTGTTGCATTCTAATTTGTAACTGTTTATAATTTAACGGGATTTTAATTTTCCTACTGTTAAATATTTCCTATATTCATTAATTCATTTTAGGGTGTAGCCTTTAAAGCATCATGTAAAGCGTTGCTATAAAGTACCTGGATCTATTGTTTCCCTAATTAGTTGAATATAATTTTTCCTATCAACGATAAAGGCTGCCTTTATTTCTGTTGCGTGATACTTGAATTAGAAGGAAATGTCGAAATTGGGATAGCAGTGGAATCAATCGTGCCTCTCCCATATCCGAATTAAACTTTACAGTTTTTTAAGTATACCGATGCCTTGATAAATAGCCGATCGTTCGAGAACTTCAATGGGAGGTACTTTATCCAGGCCTACTTTGGATAGGCAAAAATTTCTCGAATATTTTTGCCGATGTTAATGGGGGTGTCATCCCCAGTACGCGAAGATTTACTCGGTCATTGGCGGTCTTGGTACCTTTCCAGATGTGCTCTTTCCTCGGGGCGGCACCCCCCTCACAATGCTTAATAAATCTATCGCCAAGGGTACTTCTGATTTACGACATGCCGGCATCTGTCGTAATTTCTAGCTGCATTTCCGGAGCAGCAACGACATTCATTCGTATATCATTTGGTTTTTAACGGAAGCAGACCATTAATCTGCATGAGTGCAAGAGAAATTCTTAGGGGTAGCTATTTTTCTACGAAATGATATCAGTGAAATGTATGCTAATTTTTCCTTGGAATCTTCTCTCAGTTTTCCTTAAGTATACCCAAGTATTAAATATCATCAGCTACTATTTCATACCTTTATCTACGTATATTATTTTGCGGTAACGTACAACTTAACCACCTAGATAATTGATATTCGTCGTAACAAACTAGATGCAGGAGTTTGCGATAAAACGTATGTGCCTCTAGAGCTCCTTCATTATGTAGGACATGTATTTTTGGGAAGAAGAGATATTACTATAAATATAAAAAGAGATCTTTCAATAATCTTCGAATTATAATTTTGTTTTAAAAAATAAATCATAACTTCTCAATAGAAAAGCAGCCTAATATGATAGATTTTTGATGGACCATTTTCGTATCCTTATTAGATGTGAAAAATATGTTGACATTTTATTATTATTATTCTGCTCTTACGGCGAGGCTAGACCAAAATAGCTTCCACGTAACTTTTCAGTTATTATTTGTAACTATTTGTATTGAATTAAAGCAAAATAGTCGTCTATAATTAACTCGTATTTCGAAAAGGTTAATTATTACAGACAAACAAGCGGCAGATATAAAAATTTATACAAGTTGTAAAATGTAATATTTACAAACTAATTGATAAACGAAGGTAAAAATGATGTCGCAAACAAGATTTAGATACAATTAAATAAGATAGAATTGGGGTGAATTTTCGGTGGGTACTTAAGATTGCTGAATGTGCAAAGATTTCTTTTCGAGCATACTCTTTCTTCGATACAGCATCATAGCTATATAAACTGTCTGGGACTACCCGCACCTAACTGCATCTAACATCTGGCCTCGAAGTAAAAAAATTGCGAAAGCTACAGTTACCCTTGGTATCAGAAGACCTGATGGCACCTCTGATCGGAGCACCTGGTGGAATTTTTTGGGTGCCCTATTGGCGAAGGTTAATTAAGATCCGGAAACTTGTGGTAGGATTCACACACTTATCTTTCCTCGTTGTTTTCATCTGATTCGTAAATTTACCCGTTTTCGCTCGGTGTTTTCCGTCGGCCTAATTTCGCTCGTAGTTCAGCACATGTCTGCGCGGAGTATTCCTCATCTGGTGGAGTTTCTCCGTACTCTTTCCGGTTTCTTCTCGTCTTCTTATAAATCAAGAGGAGAGTGACGCGTCGCGGTGTCGCGAACGGTAATCTCTTCTCCCGTTCCGGATTCGCGGGTGACGTCATGCGAATTTCAAAGGAGACAGGTGAAGGAGATGGAACTTCTCTCAGTGGCTTCGGGACTCACTCGGATCTTAGGTTCTTATGTTAATTTGTGCTGAAGTGTATTTAAGGAATCTAAAGGTGAAATAGTTGTGCGTCCGGAAATGGGAAAATAATTATCGCTCAAATCAGGGATTCACAAACTTGTGGTACTGTACTCTCAGGGGAGTAAGGGTAGTTTTCATATGGTTATGTTTAAAGTTTCTTTCTGTGGTGTCATCATCCTATCCATAATTAGCTACATTAAGTATGGAAAGGGGATGAGATAATTATGTAAAGTGAGGTGATTTGATATGAAGTACGCTTGCTCCCCTAAGCGAGGGTCATCAGCCCAAATGTTGCTAAGATCATCCAAACCTCCAGCATTAGCTACCAAAAACCTAACGGAGGGAATGAGTTTAGTTTACTGGGATAAGTGAAGAATGAGGAATTTTGCCCTTACTTTCATCGCTGAATCAGAACAGTGTGAATGGAACAATTTTATCTTAGAGAATCTCAAGGATCCTGTGAATAACACTTTTCATAGCAATCAACAAGGAGTTAACAAAATGAATACCTTGATTCAGCATTACTAAAACCGTATTCGTTTTCATATTAACACAGACATGAACAATACTATATTATTTACTGTTATATCAAAGAATATGATCACAGAAATGTTAAAATTAACTGACGATATTAAAATTATTATGCGACGACTGTACTTCGTGAAACGTCAAAACTAACATGTTTCAAGAATAAAACTTTGTAGGTTCCACAGTTAGATATTTTAGATGAAGATACATTTAATCTTAAAAATTTTTGTCCCAACTTCTGGGAATTTGTGACTCTTATTTAAAAAAACCCGCAGTTACATCATATATTCTCCGTCCTATAAACTAGTATTTTAAGATAATCGCTCCATAAGGAACCAGGTGAAGAATCCTCAGCGCCTTGAGAATGCCAAGGCGGTCTCTTATCCTCTCCTTCCTCCCCACAGCTTCCACTCGATGAACTTAAAAAAGAAAGTCTTTCCCATCCAACGGAGCAATTTCTCTTGCCTAGGATTGATGCAGCCCGTAACGTCATCCTCTTACGGAGACGGAGGAAAAAAGGAAACGGTCCATCTTTCTCCCACTGATCTCATTAAAGGAGGACCCTTATGCGGAGAGATTTCCCCGACAGTTTTCCAAATGGTCCGCCTACGGCCGGTGTTGATCAGACGGGTTTTCGTTGCCGAAGCGCGGGCCATAAATCAACCACGTTCCCGGGCGACAGTCGATCTGCAAGGGATATAGATTGGCCATTTCCATCCTCACCAAGGGATGGTCGCATTTGCGAGCGAAATCGTGTAAAAAGACACGGGTTCCATTTGTCACCATTAGGAGTTTTTTAATCGAGATCGCTCAAGCAATTTACGGAAGTTTGATATCCTGGCTCAATCGGTCGAATTTATCTCTCGCGCTATCGATGAAAAGGGAGTTTTTTCCACCGGTCAACGATGAAGATTCGATTTTCGACGTTTAAAAGGTTACTCCTGATTCGATTCGGAGTGAATACATTTGAACAGTTTTACTAAATGTTGCGATTGCGTATAAGCTTTAAAATTACCTAAGTGACGCCTGTAATGTTAGTATTGAGAATCCTCAAGAGATCTAAGAAGAGCCCACAGGTGCTCTGATCCGTCTCTACTCTCAGGAACCGAATCAAAAATATACCAACCATAGAAAGATCACTAGAAGAAATTGTAGCTTCGGAAAATTCTAATTCCGATATTATGGTTTAATGTTTATAACCATCTTATCAGGCTTTTTTGCTATTTCTTCACACCAGGTGAATTTCATAAACCCTCAGGATATCCTAAATAAATAAATCAATCAACAACAAAACGAGAAAATTTAAGAAATACGATTTGGATTAATTAGCATCCCTTGAATTCTGTTTCATTACTATCATAATATAGATGATGCTTTCCAGTCTGTTATTCCATGATATGAAAGACACAGTTATTAGTTTCGTACATTTTAAGAACCTGATAAAATTAATAAAACAAATACCACCGAAAAAATAAATTTTTCCTCTCAGTGTTGATGATAGCAAAAGCATTTAACTCATCTTGACTTAGAGATAAAAGTTACTAATTTGAGGTAACTAGTTGATCTGCAAGGGATAAATCGACTAATTCCATCCTCTTCAAGGGATGGCCGCATTTGCGAGCGAAATTGCGTTAAAAAACACGGATTTCATTTGTTACCATTAGAAGTTTTTAATAGAAATCGCTCAAAACCGGCAATTTTCGGCTGTTTGATATCCTGGCGAAATCGGTCGAATTTTTCTCCCGCTATTGATGAAAAAGAGATTTTGTTTCCACCGTCAACGATGAAGATTCGATTTTCGACGTCGAAAATTTTTCTCCTGATTTGATTCGGAGTGAATAATTGAGGGGTTTATTCAAGCGTGAGTTCGTCAACCATTTAAAAAGGAAATTTTCCTTCAACTGATCACGTTAATTATTGATCACGGTTCTAATTGAATTTATAGAGGGTGCAATATTATTGGAGTTATGTATTTTAGTCAAATGTAAAAGCTGGACGAAAAAGCTGGGGAATGGACCAAACAAAATTTTACATTTTCCAGACGTTAGCGCGCACGTTATGCGTTGAAATGAGCTGGGAAAATGATTAAATTCACAGTGCGCAATATAAAATGTAAATTTAATAATGGATGGAATGGAATCAGATGCCCCATGGAATATGTGAAGGACGTAAAATGGTTATTGGATTGGGGAAATATTATCAAAACACACGGTATATCTCAGTAAAATACTCTCTTTCCTCGTTTGCTCGTGTTTGATCGTTGAGAGTTAGTTTCGTTATATGCGAAATGAATGAGCAGCGCGATTTTTTAACGCAAAGGATTGTTTTGAAAACGTATGCACTTTTTATAAAAAAGATTATTTTAGAAGAGAGAGTTATCAGTTCAATCACAATGTATCGAATTGCTGAGTATCGCATTCGAATCAATGGGCGATCTTGCAATCGGACGTTGTTTGCCACGAACTAAGTAGTATTTAGTAAGGAATTAAAATTAGTTGATGACTAATGATACTAACAAATATATTCCAACAAACATGTTACTCCACATAATGTCACATATTAAATATTTTTCAACACATAAGTCTTCTGAAAAATTACTTTACACCTCTGAAATTTTCAATTCTTTAATTGGAGGAAAGTCAGGACTTTTCCGAAGAAAAACTTAAATATTTTTTCAATATAGAAACAAACTGTCTCTGATTAATTAGTGTTAAGAAATGGCACATTTGACTAGAGCACCAAGCACATCAGTTAAAATAACAGCGGGTTCGTTAGCAAAAAAACTTTTCAGTTTTCATATAGCATGAGAAATAACGTTTTTTAAATATGTGATACGTAATAATCCTTTTCATTTAGTATAAATATCAATACTGTATTATAGTAGCGTCCTAAAAATCAATTGAAGTGATAATTAAGGCGATAATGTCGCAGTTTCTAGCATCATATAAATAGCCATCGATATAGTATAAATTTCTATCTTTTATAATACCGATCTTCTCTTTTAGTAGTTGTAGCGGTAACGGTAGTCTCTAATAAATATGTGTATTGTCGTGGAAACGATTGTGAAAGAAAGTTTCAATTAAATCGGGTAGAAAAGTTTCAATATTTATAACTCGATTTGCTCAATGAAGCATGTTTGTTTGTAATTTTCAATGCGAGAAACAGCAAGAAAAATTATCTTGCAAATCTATACATTTTCAATCGTTCGATAGCAAATTCTTGCATGTTAACAGTTAGCAAAGTATGGAACTGATCAGACGTAGCGAAGAGAAGGGCTTTCGGCTCACTCAAAGGAAATATGTTCGCATCTCATTCATTTCCATGGCATTTGTTTCGTTTTCCTCTGCCATCAAAGGCATGCGTTCACAGCATTAATATTACTCGCTGAAACATAACCCTGGAATTTTTCCTTTGTAATTCGCTCCTTTGTTATCTATCCGATATCTATCGTTCGCAGAATCTCGCTACTAAACGTATTGAGAGATTAAATGCACGCTTTGCCTTGAATTTGTTTGATCCGTAATTTTATGTATTTTTGATTATGTTCTAGTTTTAGTATTAAATGCTGTGAAACATTTTGTACAATAGAATCAAAGGGTTCTTTCAGCTACGTGTTTTGTCACTCTCAGAATACATTTAAGTCACCTCAATCTAATTGTTGAAGTTAAGGTAGATTCTTTGAGGGAAGTAAACTTCATATAGGTCTTTGTCTCAAAAACTTGTTTTTATGATATAGGATTCCTCTACCGCTTGGCATAATTAATTTCATTTATCTTATATATAACGATTTTATTTCGGTTCGGTTCACGAGAGCTGTCTGCGAATCTTCATTTATCCTTTCCCCAAATCGTTACCTCTCTCGCCGTATCGGTTCTCGTCGCACGTAGTGGGATGTCCCCGGTATTCGCCCGTGACCCGCTAAAGCTTAATATGGAATTTCTGACATGTCCTCAGCCCGGAAATATTCTCCAACGTCCGCATTTGGACTGCTCTGAAATACGTTCCATTCATCCAGAGACATTTTCTCCATCCTCTCTCTGCGAATCATAAGGGCTTTGGATGCTGCACCTAAATCCTCCTTAATGCACAAAGATTGCACGTCCAACTCGCGTCGGAGGGTAATAACGGATATTACGGAGACTTCATTTTCCGTCGCCCTTTTGAAGTAATACTTCCCTATGTGGGAGTATGGGGAACGCTGTTTGACACCCTGGGGTAAAAGTGCTACTTGCAATCCCGTTGAGTAAAGCAGTCGCAACCACGCAACGCGCAGCCATCGGTGTCTTTTGAGGGTGTTTTTTGCTAGACCACTTACACATGGAATCGTGATTTTTTGAGAGAAAGCCTTATTTGGTACAGCGAGTCCCCGATGGGACATAATCGAAGACAATCCCTCATTTCTACTCTTAGAGTCTAAAATTGTGTTCATTTGTTGATTACCATCATCTTATAAATTTCTTTGATTTGTTGTTTAGATAATATTGACTTTACTAGTTAAAAATGACTGAACTAAATCTAACTCGTATTAGTTATAGTAGGTAAATTTGTTAAGATTAATTTAATTTAACCTTAACTTATAAAAATGTACAACTCCTTCTGCATACATCTCCACCTTCGTTTCATTCTACTACTTACCTCTGCTAATTTAACGTATGTATAATTTTTTTATTTCAAGCTCGTTCCTTGAACTATTTTTTTCATTTCTCCTAAACTTATCCCTTTTAAATTTTAGTTGCAACCATCACTAGGTTTTGAAGATTTTTTATGCCTCTTTTACCTTGGGCATTTTTCTGCATGGGTTTTAATGTTTTTCTCAATCGCTGACAAATTTTATTTATTAACCCACAAAATCTCTTTAAAAATGTCTCCTTTTTAAAATGTTATTTTCTCTTATCCCTGAAAGATCTTTCTTGAAAATTTCAATTCAGTAGAGTTAGGTATAATATGATATTGTAATTCTCAATCTCCCGCTCATATAAAGTTTTCATTGTTATTTTTATTCAAATCGGCCTCAAATGGAGCTGGAAAAACGTCTCTCCGTTCTATGAAAACTAATGTCTCCACAGCATTGGCAAAGTCAGCGGGCGTTATTTATTTTGCATCGATTGGCAAACAGTCTTCATCGGGGTATTTTGGTCTGTTGCGTACGCTCCCACAGTACATTCGAAGGGAAAACTTTTGAAGCTTTAAATGTTTCTATTAAATGGGTGCGAAAAGCGGAATAGAGCTCGCAATTTCCATTTTTTGCTACTTTTGTTTCTTTGGTAGTATATTTTTCGGTTTGTGTAAAAGCAGAATTCGTCGCTAAGCTTTCTCTCAGTCTTTCATTCGTCATTTGTTCGCTTAAATGGGCTCTGCTAGCAGATGTGCGTTATTTTCGCTTCTGTTCTATTTCCCACCTTTAAAATCACTTTTGCTCTACAAGTACACGCTGATTGTACGGTAGATCCGCTATTATTATTTTCCCACTTCGCTGTATTTATTCCTATGTATACGCCATAGGTTTTTCGTTTCGATAATTTACTACAACAAGAAATATTTCTGCATGAGAGAACTCATGAGATTCTAAATCGGTGTACCGATTGGAACGAATTATTGTTTGATGTTTTACTATTAATGGATTTTCAGGATATTTGCTATTTTAGGACAGTATGGATAGCACTCTTACTAGATTCCATTCTATTCATACATTTGTATTATGTTAATCTCAATTCATATTTGGTTATTGTCATTATTTTTTTAAGAACATTACCTATTTTTATTTTGCTAAATTAGCTTGCGATTTGGAAAATCTTTTTAATTTTATCTCCATATTGCTCATGGTTGTGAGAATATAATATCTTCTAAAGTATGAGGGATTACATTCATCTTAGTCACATTTTACTGAATGCTTTGACAAGAATTATTCGTAGGATCATTGCGTTGTTTTTGCAATCACCTACTCCACTGATAGTATACTAACTCATCGAGGAAAGTATATTCAAACTATTTCACTCCTCATCTTATCTAGCAAGATGAGGATTGAAGTAGGCATTGATATTTTCCCTATAAAAATTTTATTTCCCTATAATGCTCTCCGTAGCTAATGTTACAGGGTTTTTAAGTATCAAGCGGTAGGAAAGGATAAAGGGTAAATTGCACATAAGGGCGTGCACCCAGGAGAAATCTCAAGGAAAAACGGACTTTAAAAAAATAGAGGAAGATCCCGGGTTCGATTCCCGGCCCAGTCAGACTTTTTTCAAGTCCATTTTTCCTAGGGTATCAAGCGGTCTTCAGACTAAATACTTGACAAATTTTATAAGGCACATTTTAATTTGAAAACATTTAAAGGCATCTATAATGATTGCAGCGAGCACATTGTTTGTAGTTTGGGGAAGTCGAAATCAAGGCGGAAGAATTCCTTGGATGAAGTTCGGCCGTTGAGCTCTGATCAATTGTATTTAGCAGCGATTTACCCGTAGCTGTAGGCGAAGTGGAAAGGAAGGAATATTTATGTCTTTTTCTGTTCTTTATTCCGTACCTTTCAACGTTTCAGAGTCGTATGAACGTCAAAAGGAACGGAATTCTAATTAAGGTAATGATAAATTCGCCTCGTATTCAACTCTAAAATATTCCATCAAATATAATTCACATAATAAATCTGTGGAAAAAGTCCAAGCCTTTCCTCATTTCTATTCCATCAAAGTTTCCGGAAAGCAAAAAATCCTTTCTTTTCTAGTTGAATATGTCTATCAGATCCATCCTCGCTTCCTTATTAATTTTGGAAAACTTCATCTAGTTTTCAATGCCCAGCTTTAAAAGTAATATTCGAAAGCCCTTTTTGATGATGCTTTTGACTGACAGAAATATTTATTTCACTAACGATATGTCGAGGTCCGCATGTTTTCCTCTCTTTTTTCTCAGTATACCTATATGGGATCCCTTCGATTGACCGACGTTTCTTTGACCGACGCTCTTTTGACCGACAACCACTTGACCGACTATAATTTGACGACTATCACTTGACGACTATTACTTGACCGAAAATCACTTGACCGATGCTCGCTCTACCGGCGCTCATTTGCCCAGCTGCTTAGTTGACGGACAGCTTGATGGAACGAAATCTCACCTTTGTTACTTTATAAATGCACTGTTGCAAATGCTTATTTCACACGACTTAAATATAATTGTTCAAGGGTTGGGTTGGGATGTCGTTCAATCAAGCTGTCGGCAATTGAGCGTCAGTCGAATAGGATCCGGTCAAATGAGCGTTGGACAGTCGAGATAAAACCCTACCTATACTAATGTCCATTTTTACGTCATTGCTATCGCTCTCCTGTCTTTGTAATTCATTTTTAATGCCCCCTCCCCCCAGTACTTTCGTCCCTCTCGATTCTACGCTCTATCTCCCATTTTTTCAATAAACCTCTCTCCTTTTCCAATATCGCTCATCTTTCTCTGCTCTCTTTTCCACCTTATATTTTCTTTCCCACCTTTATTCTCGGTCCCAGGCGCATTCATTCGGCAATACATCGATTCCGTGCGTCCATAAGTGGGTACTTTACCGGTTTCCCCGCTCGCCCCCGCGTAATGGCCCCCGATGAGGATATATGGAATCTTTTTATAGGTTCGCCGAAACGTGGAGCCTCATCCCGATGTCCGACACCTCGCTCCGAAGAGGAAAATTTTTCACCCCATTTTTTCCCCGTTTTTACGTGTGTCAGGGAGGGATTTTTTTTCGTGGGATCGAGTCCAGTTTTTGGGAGATTCCTCCCGCGATTAAGTTTGGTATTGACCAGGTGCGAGGAGAGATGCTGAGTGGGCGGTTTCCGAAAGGTTCTCTCTCTTGATGATGGATGGAGGTGCGCGTAACATGTATTTGTTTGCGTTTGATCGGAAATTGGTTTTTATCGCATCGCCGCTTGGAGAATAATGGTGCAAATAGTCCTGCCGATTGCGAAATGATAGATTAGGTGGTATCTGAAGCTCTTTACGACGTCCTGCACAGCCTTTGCTATTTATAACAGGTTTGCATTTTAAAATTATTTAATCTCGCAAACTTTTGTCACTCTCATTTATCACGTCAAGGGAGATAACGTTGGGAAGTGGTCTCACATTTTCCCTCTGGAAATTTTGGTTAACTCAGCGGTTAAATTTGGTTTCCCTAGTACAATTTCGATATCGGATTATCTAAATCCAGGAATCGTAACCTAAATGCGGCTGGATGGTTTCTTATGCAGCTCGACGATAAAGGTTATCCACCTCTGCGATACACGCTTAAGAAATGGGTTGTAGGTGAATGAACTAAGGAAGTTAGACTGAATTCGTGATAACCTTTTTCTAGGATAGGTAATGTATTTGAGGTTCATATTAATTGTTTATGATTTGTATGATTTTAATGAAATACGGAATTAATTACGGAAATTTCAGTTTGAAAAGACTTAAAAATATTCTTTCCCGGAAGATTTAATTCATTCCCGATCGTTTTTCATTACCTAATTAAAAATTCAACTAAATTATAATAAAATAATATCACTTCTTAGGAGCACGACTGTCATGTGCCATTTTCACACGTTCAAAACACTCATCCAATCCATGTAAAGCAATCCAATACCTTTCCCAAGAAAATCACAGCAAAAATTATTCTCATCAGTAATTATTGATCAGAATGTTTTGTACTCTGATGAGTGAGTATTAATTAAGATAGCAGAGTGAGTTAAAATTATATTTATTCTTACACCAACTGCTTACCAATTAATACAAATTATTTACTGATGCTATAATCTCAGCCACAGACTAGATCTAAAGATTCATCATTCTCGCCATGATTTTTTCTCCGTATTTTTTGTAACGATGAAAATATTTTACAAACGCGTTTGTGATCCCTAAGTCATACTATGACTAACAAAGTGTACTATTTTAGGAAACAATGAAAATGTCTGCTTTAAGATGCCGTAGTGCACCGCTGCTTGTTGCTGAGATATTTTTGGCAAAGGAAAGCGGAAGTCCGCTCGCATTTGGCTGATAATAACTGATGCTGCATTTTCCAATCTGGAGTGTAATGCCCATTTTTCACCGGAACCTCTATTATGTAAGAGAAGGAAGAAAGCTCCACATTTGAGTTTATCACCCTGAGCAAGATGGAGAGGGTTGTTTTGAAACCGTTGGAACTTTTTCGCTGGTATTGACCCCTGCGAATGCTTCGGTGGAAGACTCAGGGCTTCCAATGTAGAAATAATGTTAGAAGAAGTAATAAAAGAGTAATACATTTATATCGTAAAGCAATAGTATTTAAATGAGTTTGTCTATCCTTATGTTCTGTGATACAAAACTTCGATCTAGTATACTAAATTATCCTTAAAAATGGAGGAAAAACTGCCCTCCGGGGATATTTCCGTCGAAATAATATCGATGAATTCTTGTGGAAATATTTTTAAGAAATCAGGGAATATTCCTTATTTTTATTCTTATTATGTTGTGAATTGTAAATGAGTAAATGATTAACAGCGTGACCTTTCTTTAGGAAGTACTGGGAAAAAGTTGTCATAATCTCTATGGAAAGGTTAATTGTGAGATGTTAGTATTTAGTTTCCTTTTCGTCTGAAATAAAGTCGTTCGTATAAATTTATCTAAAAGCATAGTGCATGTACTATGTTTAAATAGTATTTATTAGTTTATCCGCAGTTCTTAAAGTTGAAACAAACGGTTGCGTATTGATGATGAAATCTGAATTTGAGCAAGTATGTTTATGTAAATTTACAGATATCAAAGAATCTAAAGCGAATTCCTTTTCAATCTTACTCGAAAAACCCTCTTCCCCTTTATGTTGAATTTATGTAATCGAACGGACTAAAAATAAAAGCTGAGATAAAAACGAGCAATACTTTTCATATTCACTAAAATTCACTAGAATGTCGAACTTTAATCGGTAGTTTAAATCAAGCTCCATATTTGAACGAATTCATGCGAAAATAAATGAACATAACTCGCGAGTGTTGTGAGTAAAAATGACATATTGAAATCGTACTATCTAAATATATACTTTGTATGTTTAGGTTATTAATATTATTATATTGAAAGATTATATCCAGGGAGTTATTAATAGATTGCTTCCATGAAGCTATCTACGTTTGCGATGCGCTGACCTGGATATTCCAAGAAAAGGAAAAGAGCCGCGATCGCAAATGTTATAACGAGAGTTTACTCTGCCAATAATGGTTCGCTATTTTTCACTCGCCTACGTTTCTTGTATCCTTTTCAACTTCCCGAAACCTTTGAAGAGCCATTCTCGGAAAACAGACCAATCACTCGCTCTCCTTTTGAAGAGATGCCTCAAAAAATGATCCCTCGACCGTCCCATTTCGCTGAGGGAAACTCGCTGAAGAAGATCCTTTCGTATAGCCCCAGTTAAGTCTCGGGGACATATGAAATGGCTCGTTTTGTATCGTCCCTCCGCCAAAACACCCACTTCTTCTAGGAAAACCTCAAATTGAATTTCGAGGTTGTTAAGGCTCCTTTCTTATTCGGCCCGAGAAAGCCCCCGGAAGCCTAAGTTTTGACTCGGGTTTGCTATTTATTTCGTTCTTCAAGCCCTTTCTCCTTTTATACCACCGCTGTATCTTTTTCCGACCATCCTATATGTTAGCGTGCGTTATTATAGATAATGTAGTACTTCGTATTTCATTCTGCTATATTATACCCTGGCGAAAACTGCTTTATTTTACTGTGTTAAAATTTGGGAGCTGCAATATTTTTAAAGTATATCATTGTAATTTGCTATAGTTTTTATTTGCAGCCTAGAGCCATTTAAGTCGTAGCTCGTGTGTAGAACAAACAAAGGATTCGATAGTATTTAAGGCAGCTTTAAAGTTATCGGTACAATAATGACAATTGTACCAAACGAGTTTTGTCATACAGCTCCGCACTTAGAATTATCTTCCCGCTTATTTGAAATTTAAGTTAAAATTTAAACCTTACTACGCGCTGAAAGGCGGCTTGCTGGTGGTATATGTAGGTGTGGGCAAATCTTTTAAATACGAAATCAGAAAGAAGTGCCGTTATCAGGACTCGAACACTGTACTTAAGGGCTTCTTAGACTAGCACACTAACCTATTAGTTGATAAGGAAAGAGTCACAAAATACTCAAAACACCATCAAAACTGATAGTTCTGTATATGTAATCATTTTTGATGGTGTTTGGAGTATTTTGTGACTCTTTCCTCATTCACAGCCATCAGCGGAATCCTCAAGATACTATTAGTTGGTAGATTATGTATAATATTAAGCTATCATTAAATCGCAATTGCTCACCCCCAACTGACTTGTACAATTTTTTTAATAAGATTATTGGAAAAATATAATATTACTGTGGGTTGGTCGGTGGTCTCCATTATCGCATCGAAGCCGGAATCCTTTTTCCTTAGGAGGTAAAAGAGAAACGAATTTGCCGAAATTTTAGCATTTTATGGAGAAACAAATTTTTCTGTTTTTGAAGGCTCTTTCCTATAAATGCAGGTAAAATATGAAAGAACGTTAACGAAATTTAAATTATTTTCCTTGTTTAAGAACAGTAACATCAACTTTACCGTAGGTTGGATATTTATCCCTTTTCTCTATTATCAAATATCTAAATTCGAAGTTTTCTCTTGACTCGTCTGTCGCGATAATATAATCACTATTGCCGTTATTGAATTGATGAATCAAGGTTCACGTGCTCCCACTCGTTCGTTAAGTATTGAACTAAGTCATGGTGAGGACAATACAGAACTGACTCGATCAGCTTCTCTTAAAGTTAAATTTAACACATTATAACAAAGTAAATTTACCCAATTTAATCATTCAATATTTACTCACTTTCCGCATCTTCTCCTCCTAGTTCTTCCTACGTACTCCGCTGGCAAACCCCCGATTTTTTTTCACGACATCCCACCGCTCGAACGAAAGCATCCCTCTTATTTTTTCCACCTTTCCTTTGGATTTACTCTCACGACCGTACCTTTCTCCTTTTTCCTCTTCTGCCATTATTCACTCAGCGTTTTCTTTATAACTCTCTCTCCCCTTTATCTCTTCCTTTTTCGAAGCTTTACTTCCTTTCCCTTTCGCGAGGTGCATCTTCTTCCCTCCGAATCGGCTTCTCCAATCTCGACTTGAATAAATACGCTCTTCGCTCCGCCAAAGAGCTTTTGCCTTTCTTTCTCGTATCAAATTTTCTCCTCTCGTTTCTCCCCGCGTTTGCCCCCATTCAAGTTCGCCGAATTAAGGGCTCAATATTGCGCCGATATTACTTGGAAAAAGCCAACTTCCGCTCGAATGGAGAAGCCAAATATGTCGGGAAATGAGGGTCGAAGTTAATTGAATTGTATTTTGTGTGTATTTCTCATCATATTAACTTTACAATGGAGGTAATGCGTTGGATCATCTGCTTCAATGGTTTCAAAAGTGAACGCTGTAACGGGCACATTCTATGTTTTTGTTTGCGTATGACTTTGATCGGAGTAATTTATATATTCTGGTAGGAAACTATTATTAATAGTTTTAATGGTATTGCTTTGTGTCCTTGTATTTTTATCATATTAACTTACAGTGGAGGTAATTCATTGAATGACCTGCTTAAATAGCTTCAAAAGTGAACTATGTAACAGGCACATTCAATATTTTCGTTTGTATATGTTTCTGATCAGAATCATTTAAAAAAAATAATACGAAGATTACTTAAATGACATTCAAGTCTATAAAATATTCACCCGAAGGCTTGGTACCTCACTCCCTCTTACATTAGCTAGCAATGGCTAGTAGGGGGAATGAGGCTTGCTTGGAAAGATGAGGTTAATGTCGAAAAATTACAATCGAAGTTAATGGAATTGCATGTTGTCTGTGTATGTTTCGTATCATAACAATTCATATAATGGAAGTAGTGTTTTTGTATCGGATGCGCTGCTTCAATGGAAGTGGATACTATAACAGTCGCATGTTTGATTACGCTTCTATTTAGAATAAATTACTATATATTAAGAAGATATTCTTATGTAACAGTTATGATAACAACAACAATATAACGACTTCAGAGATTACCTCAATATCCCCGTTAATATTGAATATGATTTTAAAAATATCAAAATGAATAATATAAGCGCTGATATGAAGATAATGTAGGGAAATTGGGAAAATTCTTGTCACATTATCATAATAAACCAGAAATATTCGATTAATATTACAAATGTGTGTTTGTTACATGACGTATTACAGATGTTTGATTTTTTTATCACTAATAATATTAAAGAGAGAGCTGTTGTCTGTTGATGCTAAAATCGATAGTAACCAATTATTAAGATTTTTTTGCCATTATATCATTTTATCTTTATCGACAGCTTTCGTTTATATTTTAATCTAATCTAGTGACATTATAAATAGAATAAATTCTATCATTTCCGGCCATACCTCGGTTATGGCCTTGCACCGAAACCGGTCGGTCAATATAATGCATTAGTGTGGAAATTTACGAAGTTCTTTGACTCTCGTTTTATTATAAATAGAGTTGATGGTTTTTGATTGCACATGTTTTGAGATCAATAGTAACGAAATATTAAGTTACGTTTGCTATTAACTCATATTTATTGATAGGACTCGTGTTTATGCGTATTGCTATCATATATTATTTCTTTTTGCATAATTATCTGCATATTTTGTTAAAAAGTTTGTGCAAGTCTTTCATCACCTTTTTTGCGGACGTTTTCCTACTGTGGTGCTGTCCGAGTAATTTCTTACTTTCTTTAATGTCCGCTAACTTCAAATTTTCTCTCTGACTCGCTTTTTTCATACGAGTCCTTATTGGTGGAATATGATTAAATTGAAAATACCGAGGACGGGAGAAAAGACCCCTAAATCTCTCGCTCGAATAAAGACCTAATTTATTTATGTTAATTCTGGTTCAGTTCAGGGTTTCCATTCCATTTCAACATCCCGAAATATCAACACCCCGTCCCAACTTCATCCATCTTTCTCGTTCCTTCCGCAAATCATACGTATCTCCGAAGCGTTTAATTTCCTCCTCGATCGAAGGAGAGGTTTACTATGGGATATTAATGGCTTAAGTCGCCTCCCACATCCATTTCCAATTGTGTTCCCCCAAAGAAGAATCCTTTTTCGAGGCTTTCCTTATTTCATTCGAGTAATCTAATTTATCGCGAATTTTCACGTACCACCTGTTTTTCTTTCATTTCCCATCCCCTCTTCATTCATCTCGAGGATGAACCCTCCCCATTTTCTCTCCTCTCTCTCAATGGAGCCCCGATAACGATAAATAATTTCCTTGGTTTTACCCTCTCGAACACTGCTCTCGCAGCGTTTCCTCCGGATTCCTTTTGTAAATATTCACACGTTTTCTTTTTTGTGAATGAGTGAATTGGAAATTGAAGTAGCTTTACTGCGTGCTAGTTTTTCGATGCATCGTGGTGGCTGTAGATTGCACTTGACAACTTCGAATATAAAATATTAATCGTAATTTTATTCGTCGAATTGGAAAAGAAGTAACAATACGACCTTTCTTACGTCCATTTTTGCACCATGAGGAACAATATTCATTATTATTATTATTATTTGGTCCTTTATGAGGTGATGTTAGGCGCGAGTGGGTCTCTATTCCATCTAATTTCGTACATCATTTACTGTACATACTTTTAATATAAAAGTATGCGGAATGAAACGTAAAGAGAAGTCAAACGAAAGGTGAGAATTGGTTTGAGGGAAAACATCTTCAAAGCTGAAGGTTGAAAAAGAAATATTTCATTTTTGGAAACGCTTTCACTAGATTCGAGAAAAACCGAAGGAGGCATAGCTAGGAAAAAATCGAAAATTTGTACAGTGTTAATAAAAATAATAAAATTAAATAAAATACCGTCACAATTCATCAGTATTCCTAAGATCATCGGTATCATTGTAGCATTAGTATTGTCTGAAACAAAATGGGCACAAAATATGAGATGGCATTGGCCATATATACCTGTAATGTAAAAAAAATAAATTGATTGACTAAAAAAATGGAAAGCAGCATTGAAAATGAGCTATTGGAAGGGGGATTAATTTAATATTAATATTAATTTTGGAAGGCTGCTTATTCAATGATATTTGTAATAAAATAGTGTGAATATATTTTTTTTAGTAATTTGTAGAGGGATGTTTCTTATTGGATCAAGGATGTTCACACGATCGACCGCTAGGGTGTGAAATTCCATTATTTCACCTTAATAACTTCCATTCATTTTCAATCTTCAATCATCCAGGTGATCCTTTCTTGATCCTCTTTTTGTTTTTCCTACCCCATTTTCCTTGTGGTTATCCCTTCATCTTTTCCCTCTTATCTCCTTCCCCCTTTCATTTAATGTCAACGTGGGAATTTCCCATGCTTTTTCAATCTTTTCTTGTTATCAGAGGCCGTTGCCGTCCTTTTCTATGGGATTCGCTCGTTGCCTCCATTTTCCGAGGTGATGACCTCTGCTTAAGCAGCCTCCGCTCATTTTATCATTTATCACTGATCTCTCTGTTCTTTTCAAAATCCTTTTTGTCAGCCCATTGTGTATGTTGGAGTGAGCGTCGGTACAATTATCTTCTGGAAAGCTCATAAAAAAGAAAAAAATTAAAAAGGATTTTAATTTCTCGCGTCTTTTTCCGTTATTCTCTCTGAAGCAAGAGAGATAATTGGCACAGTCGAATGAATTGGTGAGGGATGATGATCCTTTATTTTAATGCTAACAGGAAGACCCCATCCTTTTTAATAATTAATATTACTGATGATCATGCACAACTATTCCAGAAAATTCTGGTTAACCTAGACTCAAACCCGGGACCTTGGGGTTAGAGTGCTAAAACGCCAAATACTCCGCCACCAACGCCGTTCTAATATTGTTACCTTTTGAATGGGGTGATAAATGATTCTAATATTACGTTAATTAAAATTTGGTATTTTTTATGTTACTATTCAATAGTATATATCCTTACATGCTGTATCGTGTTTTTAATTGTACTATTTCTTTCTTTGCAGGTGAGTTATATATTGCTGGTTCTTCTCCTCCATGATGCGTGATCGCTTTGTAAGTAAAGGACATTATTCTATTAAAAGTCACTCGTTAAATAATACCATCTCTTCCAATAGTTTTTGTATGAAAGATGAAGGATCGAGTTTAAATGGTAGTTATCTTTTATGATATTTATGGATGCTTAATTTAATTCGGCATAAAAAACAAAATAACTTGAAGAGAAGTTTTACTAGACAGATTTTGTTTTTTTTTATCTAGCCTTTATGCATACATTTTGCCTTAATTTAAATTTGTTTTCAATTCCGTTTTAACGTTTGCCAAACTGGCGTCCTCAATAATGAAATTTAATTAATGTATGGCAGTCACTTTTCTATTGAGTGTGTAAATCCTTTCCCTGCCACACTTCGTAGTTGGATAACTGGATTCGTAGATTCATGTAGATTGTAATCATTTTTATAAATTACTATATTAACAACCTACATCAATTATTAAATTTACTGGATTTTTATTGGAAAATTTCAGGTGCTTTTTGAAAAGGTAGGAAACGGAGAAGTTTAAAAAATGATAGCTCACTAAACCCGAGGGAACATTACTTGCTCAGCATTCAAGTTTTGTAAATAGCATAGATGTTAGTTTCTTAGAATCCGCCAAGGAAGTGACTAATGATGATGGTGCCTAACATCTGGGTGCAGCTAGTCTTCTCTTCTTTTATTCCTTGGAGTTTTCGGAGTGTACTCTCTAGCTGGCAGAGTTTGCCACAAATCCTCCCTCTTGGTAAATATTGCAGTGCCTTGGGTCCATCTAACAATAAGACTATAATGGAAATATTGTGGATGATGACTCACTATTCTCAATTCACTCTTTGCTGTCGTATTTTCCCCATATTTTCCAGACTGACACTGTGTGTGCACGTTTCTAATCTGGCTCTCCCTTTATATTTCACTTACGTCGCTATTTCCTTTGTTGCCACGCCAGTTGACAAATGGCCTCTCGCGAAAGAGCAGCTTTAGGTAAGATAAAAGTCTCCCGAAGGAAGGCGGTAAATTTTTCCTTTTATGAATACCTACTTATTTTCGTGGTCATCTTTCTTCCAATGTGGGGCCCTGTGCGACGTCCTTAGCAACTTATTTTCTCTTGATTGGTTCTGAACCGCTAATTGAGTTTCATTAGCTCTCTTTCGCTTATAATTTTTTGGCAGTCTCTCAAGAGACTTGAAATTTTATGTTAGGAGCGAATACTCTTTGCGGCTTCTTCTACGTTGTTTTAAATGAATTTAAGGTCCTAATCATAGATTTAGAGGCTTTCAGGAGTATATGGAGCTAGTGCAGAGGTAGTGTTAATGTTGCCAGGACCCGCTTCGGATGGATGCAAAAGAGAAGTAGCTGATTCGTTTTAGCAGTATACTTTAGAGGCAGGAATATATTTTTTAATTTAGTTAACGAATGAACAATTTTCAACATTTACAAGTCGACGTTAAATGACTTTAAAGGGGATTATATTATTTATAAGCGCAGTAAGGGCGACTATTATAATGATTGTCTCCTCGCGACTAATTGCCTGAAGCGACGCATTCATGCTAATGTAATGTCGTTAATTTAATACGTTTAAAAATTACATTTAAGCGATATTGAGGCATTCAATGAAGTTTAAATGGTTATTAGCGAGGAAAAATTGTTTAATTGAGTGATTAAACATATTTTATCGTGTATTGATCGACCCTATATTCTTTCGTCGAAATGTTGCATTTTATAGTTTACTTACCCTAGAGTATCTACGGTAATTGCAGCCAGCGTAATTCATATCATCCGTGGATCGAGTAATTTTGTTCTCTTACACCATTACTTTTATTATTCTATTTTGGAACAGTGAATGATTATATTTGTACGGAGGATTAAATGTGTCAACCATTTGTATGGATCCTTCTGATGGGAAAATTTCAGAAGTCATGGTTCTCGTGATCAGAGATGTCAATTAAATTTTGAAAATGTTACTAAATGCACTCTGAAAAGTAGCTAAAATCGCACTAAATTCTGGCAAAATATCGCTAAAAGATAGGTTAAAATATAATATCCGTAATTCATTCCTAAGTATTGAATATCTATTAAGAAATTACACCAATTGAACGTATATTAAAAAGAGTGTATTTCATCAGATGGATTGATGCTATTTTAATTTAAAAGATGTCAAAAATGTGATTTTAAGAGTACATGGTGGAGGGTCAACGTAACAGAGATACGATATATGCTTGATAGATGTGAGATGTCTCTTAAACAGAAAAAGTTGCTAAAAGGAGGAGGGACTCGTTAGATCAAGCGACTAGATCGCTACATTGTCTTCTATGCTCCTGATGTCCTCCAGTCTCTTCGCTTTTAAAGGCACATTCCTTTTCTTTCTTGTAGATCCTTTTTTCCGAGCTTTACTTTCTTCTCTATCGTGGAATCCTTTGTGTAAAGGAGATGTAGAGTTCTTCACAGGCGTGCCGTGAGTACTCTATCCTATCTTCACCTCTCCTTCGTATCGTAAACTCCTCCCGAATAAGTTTCTCCTCTCTCGCTTTTCTTTGAACACCGTTTTCCCATTACAGCTCTCTTCTTTCGCTTTTTATATTTCCATATATTGCCTTTCACTCCTCCCAACACCTTCCACTTCGCCGGGAATGGGTGGAAAGAGAATGGATAATGAACAGGAGTACCGAGCTGTATATTTTCGTACTGAAAAAGCGTTATTCTTTCCGAAATTTTGAAGAAAGTGATATCGCTCAAAGGAATGCCTGTTGATGTCACGGAGCTCGTTACGCAAGTTTTTTTAAATATCGATGGCGAAGATCCCAAAATGGATTCTTACAAAGAGCTTCAGCGCTCGAATTTTAAATTATTTTATAAAATAATTTTGTTGATGCGAGTCTTCTTGTGATTTTGTGACAAATTTGCGTCACCTATTATAGAGAGTTATCTTGTTTCGATTTTTTTTTTAAACCTTTCAGCCTTTTATGAAATTGCTCATTGTTTACTATTTTCTTTGAATATTCAAATTTCCTCTAATTTTATTATTCTTATAATCTACTTCTATCACTATATGTAATCTCTGGCAAATTCTGAACAAAATTTGTTTCACCAAAACTTTATAAAATGCTAATGCCTTAGAGACCGTTGTGATAGAAACATATTATTTTTATTGTGATTTTTATGATAATAGTTTACGTTAATTTTGTAAATGATATAAAGGATCGTTTAACGTACAGTTTTAAGGATACTAATCATAACGAGAACGCTTTAACAAAAGAGTTTTTCTTCGGTTAACGAATAACTCTTAGGAAATCGCAAGAAGATGAGAAGTAACATTAAAAGCTGTATGGTATAACAGGAACAAATAATAATTTTTTCTATTAAATATATGAAAAATTGGGAGGATAATGGAACAAGAGAATTAGAATAGCATCCGAACCAGAAAGAGTTCATTAGTCTTGAGGTTTAATCGGTCTTGGGTAATTTATCACAATAACCCTTGCACTATTATTATTTTATCTATTACAATTTTTTAAATTACATTTTCCCTTAAGAATCTGCTGCAATCTTGTTATTTTTCCATAATTATGTATTGAAAAAAATATTGCAATACATAATTGTTATTACATGGTATGTTCCATTATGTGGATAATGTCCGTTGTGTCTGATATGTATTCGTAATGCTGTTATGACCCTTCATCCGCCATTTAAATTGTAGAGATATCTTTTCCGAGCTGAAGCTTTTTGAGAGAGTAGGCTGGCAGTAATGTTATAGCTTTTGCTTTTGCGAAAATTGCGAATTTCCTTGATAATAATATGACAAAGTCTTCTGAGCAGAGATCAGTCTCGCATAATGTAAGAATTCATCACTAGCTCGTAGCCAATTCGCTCTTTTTAAATTGCTCGCAGAATTCATTTTTTCGATATAAAGTATCGTAAAGTATTTCTTCGTAGATCTCCCTCCCGGGAACTCGTTTTTAAGAATAACATACAACCGTTGCATTTTTCATCGAGGTCCCGTGCAGCGAAAGAAATGAATTTTGAATTACGAAAGCAATCTAGGAAACTGCGGCCTTTTTGACGCTGAGGATTATTTATGTAGCGAAATACGGAGCTGAATTTAGAGGTACGAGAGTGGAAGGAGGGCCAAAATCTCCCTCCTTGTCCTAATTCACTAACGATTTGGTCCCTCTCGAGTTTTTCCATCATTTTCGAATTTCTTTTATCTTCCTTCGAACGCCGACGGAGTTGATCGTGATAATCTTCATATTTCATTCCCCTGTCCTTTGTCTCGAGTTTTCTCCCTCAATCCTCCCTTTATCATAAAACTTCTCTTTCGTTCTTCTTTCATTAATTTTCCGTTCTTGTTCCGTTCCTCCTTTGTTCATTTGCGTTCGTTTTTCGTTTCGTCGCGTATTACCACCTTCTATCGTTCGAGTTCTATCAGTTTCCGCTCCAGATATCCCAAGAAAAGCATCGTCTAGATGATGTTCGCATTTTTAATCTCCTGCCTCGTCGGAAGTTTTCACTCTTTATCAGCGAGGATGGCGGACGTTCCGCAACGCGCGGTACAGGCGTGCTCACCCATGAATTGTCCCGTATCCTGCACGGATTTTAGTTGTCTAGCGGTCCCAAAGAACCATGTCGAATTATAATAATTTTACTTATCTGTACTCTACTCATAGGCATATCGAGATAATTGCAAGGGCAGGTTTCTAACCCCGAAGGTAAGGGGTGAAGATGACTTATCTCTTAAAGGCTTCCACCTATTATTAGTGAGACCATTATTAAAATACCATTTGGCATTAACTCATTTCTATAGTGTACACCGATACGATACTATATTCATTACTGTTCAAAATGCTATATACTAGACTAATTACAGTAATTTCATTGTTTAATATTATAGATATACTACTATACGTTCCCGTCAGACTTTCATTCTATTCCACCTCGGGATTTTCTAAACCTTGCTGCAGGAAAATCAGGTGTATTACAAACATCAATGTATTTTGTAATTAATGGTACTTATAGAGCCTCTTAACATTAGGGGGAACGTTTTCTTTGGGAAAACTAGTGCACTTACATTTTTATGCTAGATGTAATTTAGAATAAATGTTACGCGTTTAGTTCTGGATTTTTGGCAATGTTTTAAGTATTCTCCAAACAGGAGACCGGTTTCAACCTCAATCCCTCTAACATTAGGTATTAAAAGCCGTGGAGGGGAAATGTGGATTACTAGCCAGATGAGTGGGGAGATAGTCTGCCTTTGCTTATGTCATTGAGTAAGAATACAGTTGTGGATAAGAGCAGCACAATGACCCCGTGAATAACACTTTAATTTAGTTCAATGAGCGGCCGAATAAAAGCCATCATTCAGCATCCATCAAACATCAGTTGCTTTTATATCATCACAGCTGCGCAAAACTAGTGTTTAAAGTACACGCCAATTATATTTTTCTTTATTCTGCTACAAAAGAGGAATAAATATTATTCATTTCAAATCTGGTATGATACCAGGAACTCTGTTAATGCGTTTATGGGAAATAAATCCGGAAGAAAAGCTTTTATACACATTTTGAAAGCTTTGATTATAAAGCTTAGTTCTAGTATTTATTGGGAACTAACCGGCATAGTTAAATTATATTTTAAATACATTTAGATAGTTTTCGCACTAGTTAGGACTCCTCAGAGTAAGCATGCACGGTACCCTGTTTAGAAAGGTTTTATTTGTAAATTTGAAAAAGTACAGCGATATGCATTACGTTTTGTTTAGGATTTCTACGACAAATCAGTGAGCGTTACTCAAATGGGATGAGGATCATTTAAAGATAGAAGATGTAAACAAAGACTCAATTTACTTAATACATTCAGAGAATGAAGGTTCTCAAGGGATACAGCCAATAATATGCGTCTTACCTGTTACATAGGCTGTTCAGATACTTCGAAGGTCAGGAAAATGGATGCTAGAGCGAGTTTCTTCAAGAGTGCATTTTTTCCGAAAATGGTAATGGTATGGTAATCTATTAAGTAAGCAGAAATAGTGCATGCACCCCCTGCCACACTCCAGAAGATGGAGAAAGGGTACACGTAGTTGAAATATAATTATTGGAAAGATAATGGATTAGATATTGGGAGGATATATCCTAGAAACTCTCTTTCTGAAGGACGGCGTAAACGCTTTGCATCGTCTTGGTACACATCGGCGGATGTATCTTAATCATGCAATGCATCAAATAATCTCCGCCATATTGATTAAATTGTAAATTTGACTGTATTTATCAAAATACGATGGATTGATAGATGTCATCATCATCTTTTATATTTGACACACTCATTTCCTCTCTCAATGCTAATTGCTTGAATGAAAGCCCTCTATTACTCAACTATCTCCAGCACCTTCGTGTCTGTTTCTCTATCATCCCAACTTAAATTTTCCATTCTACTTCATATTCACAACTGTTAGAGATAGAAATTTTATTGCCACGGAGTAGCGTGTTCACCACTTACGTAATTAAAAATTATCATTCTAATTTACCAGGTTTATTCTTATTCTTTTCGCCATCTCTGATTCCTCATTTTAATATCCATGTAATCTGCGATAATGTCTCTCCAAAACGTGGCCTCCCTGTTTATCGTCCTACCTTTTCTTCCCTCACGTTCGCCCTCTCTCCCGTCTCTTTAGCTCTCCCATCTGAAGGGGCTTGTGTCTGGAAATACTTCGCCACCCCAACTCCATACCCCATGTGACGCCAACCGTTTTAAATCCGTGCCCCCTCGCTTTCTCCCTTTCCAACTATTCTTCCTCTTTTTCCCGCTCTCTCCCATTTTCTATTCTTTCTCCCTCATCACGACCTTTCTGTCATTCGGCGGCGGCTTTCTTCTCCCATAAGGATTCCTCGCCTAATCCCCTTTTCCATCTTTATCGTTTTAGTAAGCTCTCTTGCAGCCTTAATGCGTCCGTAATGCATCTTGTTATCATGCGCCTTAAATCTCGGTGCTTTTACATGTTTTATCGCCTCGGTTCGTAGCGTAAAATGCTCCAGATAAGAGGATGATATTCTATGTCATTTTGTGGTTTTTTAGTTCTTAATGTTCTTGCTACTCTACATAGGAAAATGTGCTAGGCGTTAATGATATTCTGTGTCATTTTATAGTTTTAAAAGTCTCAATTTTCTTGTTTCTTTCCATGGAAGAATGTGCTAGACTCTGGGAAGAGAAAAAATATTTTTTCTCTGTTACTTTTTCTTAGTCGTGTTTTTATAATATGAAAGCTACGGACGTAATGATGACGAATGACATTTGTTCTTCATCATCTTTCAATAAATGGTATTTATTTTGGTAATTTCTTTTAGAATTCTAAAAAAGTGATTTTCCTTGTCTAAGGACAGTTTGACCCGACTAATTCACTCATCTTCTTGCCTAACCGCCTTATACACTCCAATTTTTTTGTTGGCAATGTTAAAGTAGTCGGGGTTACAATTAGATTTCGTGCTGATGAGATTATACACTGCTTCTATTTTCGGGGGGTGTGCCTTAGTCAGAGTTCACATCTTCTATGAAATTATTATGTGACACTTTATTAGATAATGTTTTGCCTAACCTCACGTGTCATTTACTATTTATCGAGTTATCTTGGTGAAATGTGGTTAATGGAGTAGGTAAAATTATAGAACCAGTCTTGTGGTATTTGTTTCATTAGTTAATACAGGCATTGAGGGATAATGTGGGGCAGAATGATGTAAAGAAACTTAAGAATTAGCTGTATGTCATTGATGTGTATACCGCAAAGGGTGTTGGATGCAGCCGTTGGATTATAAATAGCTTATGCACTGGCTATTTTCTTGTTGCACCGTATCAGATCTAAATACTGAATCTGAAAATCCTGAAGGATTACACTAATGATGATGGAAATCAGTCTTTGTGAGTGTTATTGAAGTGTATATTTATTCATTTTCAGTTAGCCAGCTTATACGGTTCTATAATTTATATTTATATATTAATTTACTTATTTTAATATTTATTTCGGTATTTTCTGACAGAAAATTGTTAATCGGATAAAGGATCTTCCAAATATTTAAAAGTATAAGATAGATACAAAATATATTATTGTAGTAGGAAAGCAAAAGACTTATAATCTATGATGGGAAAGCTCGGTTCGTTTTCGTAACCATTCTTGCGGAGGATGGAAGAGACGGATGTTAAAGTAAGTCTGTCTGTAAATAATGTCTGGAGCTTAGATTATTTCGGGTGACGTATCATCAGAGTTGAATTAGACAACACCTCCTTGTGTCGGAGATGGTTTTACCTCTGCGCCGTGGAAAAAATATGTATTCAGCAATTTTTCGAGTGGCTGGTAGAAAAAATTGGAATCCTTTCCAACTCTCTAGTCACTCCGTAATAAGAAATGACGTTTGTTTTCATTTCGAACCTCATTGCTTTCTTTCGAAAAGCTTTTTGCCGTGCATCACGCGGCTGAATTGACAATTGCCTCACTTAAAGCTATCATTTCGAGCATCTTTGACTCTATTTTAAAGGTCTTCTTCTTGAAAGGTTGTCTTAATTCACTTTATTTTTTTCGAGGTATTTTTAGCTTCTGTATTTGTCCTCGCCTCTTTGTTTTTGTCATTGGAATTTTATGTTTTATTCATTCGGATGAGGATCGTTTTTTGTTTCTCTGCTATGTAAACAGAGAATGATCGTAGATGTTTTCGTTGGAATTTTCGTCAATGTTTTCTCATGAATTCGTTATCACACGAAAGGTGGAGCGTAAAGTGGGAATATACCCCAAAATCATCTTAACAGACTGGTCTCCTTCCATTTTGTTCATTTTCTTTTTTCTTATTTTCGTCTTCTATTTCCACCTTCCATTTCACTTTCTCCTTTTTCTCATTCCCTCCCTCACCTTTTAGGAGCCTCTCCCCCTCCTCCCATTCTTTCTCTACCTTTCCCATAATTCCAAAACCCCTCTTCTGGCATTTCCATCTCCTTGCTTAATTTTTCCAGAGGTTAAAGGGAACTTTTAAGGTATCAAATCCACCCCTTCTAATACCGTTTCTGTCAGTCTGTTTTCACTCACTTTTCAGAGGCAAGAGACTTTGTTCAATGTAAATATAGTGTATATTTTAGAGCAACATCCAAAAGATGTAATGTAATAATAGAAAATACATTCTTTATGCTGCCAGCCACATGCAAACTTTTAGTAAGATGCCACTTTTTGTCATTGCCCTAATTTAAATATTCTAGGATAGACTTGGTAATAGATAATTCCTATACCTGAGGTGGTTTCACATGAAAGCGATACATTTTTATTTATAATTTATTTAGTTCCATCA
This sequence comes from Sympetrum striolatum, assembly GCA_947579665.1. NCBI lineage: Eukaryota > Metazoa > Arthropoda > Insecta > Odonata > Libellulidae > Sympetrum > Sympetrum striolatum. Next base: position 72,427,600 of record OX388345.1, on the reverse strand, counting down.
GCAATACATTTCACTCACATTGCTTTAATGGGTAACAATTTTTTTCTATTTTTTTATCAAAATTGTAGGTATTTTTGGAATTATTTGGAGTTTTAATGTAAGGAAAATTTCGCGATATGTGGACATAGTGGCCGATATAAAATACATTAATTCTAGGTTGGGGTGAAATTAAAAAAGTAATTATTAAGTAAGATCTTCGTAAAAAGAGAAATATATCAGAATTAATTTCATATTTATTAAAAAATGTAATCGTGTCATAATTTTGTATCCTATTTTAGACTTCTTTCGTTCGTAGATATTTGGTCTAATCTTTGATATTGGATGATTTAATCTTTATATCTGATCGTACTCCTCTAGAATTTGAACAATCTCGCTGGCTTGGAATCAATAAATATAGATATCATTAGATACACATGTCGCGTTGTGCAAATAAGCAACAATTTTTTCTCTAACATCTTCTCTTACAGAGGAAAATGTTTAGTGAGATAAGGTAAACGAAAAGATCCGTCCGCGATGTCTTATGCGTATCGTATGTTATGCTAAGGGCTTAACTGCCAACACTTAAGAAGAGACTCGGCTCGTTATTCCATACTTGGGCGTGTGCTTCGGTGGTGGGGGAGTGAACTTCCTCGCCTACCTACGCTGCCGTTCTTCAGCATTAAGCACTTCATCAAATATGAGGAGCATTTCGAAATCATTATAAGTGCTTTTCAGTTTTGCAGTTACAGGAAGCGCTCCTGCAGAAGTTTTATGTGCTGCCGCGCCAAGTTTTAAGTCTCCAGTAATTACCGTTCCTTTATGAACGCCATAGGACCAGAGTATGCACGACTCAAAATTAATGATGCACTTAGAAGATATTACTGTACGTGAAGTTATCGCCATATTGTTCGGCTCTACAGTACTAATTTAACTGCATGGCCATTTTTTAGCGGACGAATTAATGAGAGAAAATTTTGCAGAAGGAAATGAGAACTATCTATGTTATTTTTGTCAATCTTCACTTAATGAAAAATTTCATTGATGATATGCAGTCGGTGTTGCGTAAATTTGAACGGAGTTTAGTTTGTGGTTTGTTGTTTTTCTGTGTCAGGGCGGGTGAGGGCGTTATTCTCGTCCTGTATTTCTTCTGAAAATGTATAAATAATCACGAAAAAAGCAAAAATACTAAGGTTAAAGTTTTCTTCAATACATGAATTGAAAGGTGTCTTTACGAGTCAAACCTCTCTCTCCGTATTCGATACTTGGGGTGATTTGGAGAGCTGAAGTAGGGCAAGGAGAAATCACCAATTCCAAGGATACCCTTAATCGGTTGATCCAACGTATCCCTTGGTTCCAAATACTCATCTCCTAATCCTCTGGGTTAACCTACTTCCAAACTACTGGCAACTTAAGTTTATAGCGCCATACAGGATATCCCTTATTGCCTAAGAGGAGCTGTATTGGCCACAATGATGGTTGCTGATGAATTCAGGTTGTTCCTTCCACGTGTATATCTTTAAAGTTATTGGATGTGACTGTTATTGCTAGGGGAAATGCTGAACACCTGTATCGAAAAATACGATAAATGTTTTTGCTAATCTTGACTTCACAATTATAGGGATCTTTATATTTAGCTTTCCTTATGAAAATATTTTGTAAGTTTATCGGTAACAATTATGATCTGATTTTCTAATGGTATTTACTACTACCGACCACAAAACTACTTAGTTTCTCTTTTAGTTACTTCCAATTTTTATTATCACCATTCGAATTTGAATGGCAAAATTTAGTGAAATGGTTTACTTCCACATTTTTGTTGTATCAGTTTTGAACAACGTAAGCCTATTTGGTGGTAGCTCTTATTTAAATAACATTTTTTCTCTTTTCGTAAATGATCTCACTTTTTACCACATATCTGAGATTAGTTGAGGTTCTCATTAGTCAGGTGTACATTATTCCTTTCTCTTTATACTCATAAGTTACATTTTCGTAAATTAAATATTTCATATATAATAATATATGAACTTTATAATGATTCATTTGTGTTCGTTGCTACAGTTTTATATTTTTATTACAGTTTTATAGACCCCCTGCCACACGCCGAAAGGCGGCTTGTAGGGTATTAATGTAGATGTAGATATTTTATTGGCTGGGTACTGACTCAAATGGCTAAATGACCATTCAAGACGCATAGTATACTCTGACCTACTCATAATTACTGCTCAAATTATGAGCTCATCTTGCGACAGACCGAAATACTCTTAACTCCATATTGATAAATGGATACGTTAGATTAATAGAATACTTGAATTTTCTTATATCTACAAGAGAGATACCTTTCGTTTTCCTGTTCCGTTGTTGATCTATGATTCATAATTTAAAGTTAAACCGATGATAATACTCGTATGATATTAGATCCATAACTTAACTCATAGCATGCACATGAATTTTAATATAATTCTCCGATCTGATAATTATAAATTAGAGGTTAGTTGTATGAGTAGTATTCTTCAAACCTCCCATGGAGATGGTCGCATGGATTTCGAAATACGTATTGGGTGCTTCTTAAAATTTCTATAATCCGGGCTTATGTTGTTTCCGAAAACCTGTGGCAACGAGTTGCGCAGCAAAGACGGCTATTGGAGATCTTTATAACCTCTAATTAATTAACAGCCATGTTCTAAATTTTTATTCTTATTCATTTTATGATTCTTTGAATTTCAAACATGAAATACAAGGAAGGCATTTTTCGCTCTCAAATATCCCGTTAAACAGCCCCTTTTATATACGGCTCTATTCCCATATCGTATAAATCTTTCCCTCCCTTTATCATCTCAGTTCTTCATGTATGACTCCCATGCCGTCCAATTGTTCCATCCCTTTATCGTCTTCTCCCTTTTGTAGTCGCTTCCGCCTGCACTTGTCGCTTCACGGAAGCCTCCCTTCGCTTCCTCCGTGGACTCCGAATCCTCCCTTTATAACCCTTCATCTACGCCTCTCTGCTCTGGTTCATTATCCCTTTTCCGCCACGTTTCCATTCTTTGCCTCCCTACATATCCACCCCCGCCGAAATTCGCTTCTTTAGCGTTTTCGACTTCTCCAGGGACTCGTGAACGCCACGGCTCCCGCGTTTCCGTGCCCTTTCCCGCCTCAGCTCGATTTCCTTTACCCAAATCCGCTTCCAGCTCGTCTTCTGCTTTTTTACATCCCGTTCCCTCATCGCTCGTTTGCTCGATCCCCGAGCGTTAATATTTCTTCCAGTCCGATGTGAAAGTGCGGAAGCTCTCCCCGCCTACATTTTTTAGTTTTTCGCATCCTCCCTTTCTTCTGGATATCATCCTTATGGGTTATCGCGGAGTAAATCGTTAGCGTCTTTGGAGGGTATTTTTCGTCTAGAATCTGCCTTTGTTCTTTTGAGATTAAATGTAGGGAGATTGAGATTGCACGTGTTGGTGGAGTTCTTGGTGAATGGAGTAACTTTCATTTGTCTTTCGTTGATAATGTAGAAAAAATTATCTTTCGTTTACTTTTGTCTTAGTCTTGTTCATGGTTGTGATGGTATGAAAGGTTATACGGTATGGGTGATGCTGAATAATAAAATTTAAGTCTTAACTTATAGAATGCTAAGAATAATTTTACTCGTATTCATTGTGCTGCAATTTCATGGACAGATTCAGCTTATAGCATTCTGGCTTGCTGAAAAATTAAAGGCAGACTACCTCACCCCTCATCCGGCTTCAATCCTCCCTAATAGCGCTTGTTAGCTAATGGTGAAGAGGATGAGGTTCCAATAGGTCTCAGAAGCATCGCTTTATCCCTTCCTTGGGAGATATAAAGGTTTGATAACATCACTTCGCTAATCTGATAACTCCTCAAGCCATTTTTGGATTACCCAAGGTACCGCATGTTTTCGAATATGTGCGTATTTAAGGGGAAATGTACTGTGAGAGTTAAATTAAAAGAGAAAAAGGTGTCCCATTTTGGCCTCAAACAGAATTAGACCGCCCCCCTCCAGCGTGCTCCCTGTGGCGATCGCCTTAACTGCTTATCGTCTGTTGCCGGTGCCCTCATATAATTCCCACTAATTATGTTATTCCCGATATTTTATTATTTTCGCATAGTATATTATTGCAATTTTTCCTGTTTTAGATTTTATTTTTTTAATTTCGTTATTGTACTGCATTTGTGATTTCCATGTTATACACAGCTTTCTTTTACATCTTACAGCTTGTAGTATCGGTTGGTTTGGGCAGGTTTTTCACACCATTTCTCTTCGTGGATGTATTCTAGCGGACCGTAACATTTCTTGCATATATTTTATTTCGTATTTGTATGTTACGGCGGTAAAACTTGAAGGAGATATATTTAATGGACATTTCACGGTACGTGTACATGACGGGCAAAATAAATACATTTAGAGACCTTGGATGGATTGGAATGTAAAAAGTAATTATTTGAAGAATTTGGCAATAAGAGGAAAAGTATCAAAGTTAATTTCAATTTACTCTGACGTCTTAGTCCCTCAGCGCATACCACATTTGGCTCAATTCCTCTTTTTACTTGCACTTTTGATTTCTCAAAAGAGTCGCTTTGTGTTATTTGGGCCCACGAGGGAGCGCAGCGCTCTAAAAATAGTCCGAGATAAAAACGTCACCGCACGATTTCATTTGCGATTGCTATTCTTTCTCTTTATGCTCTCGTTCCCTGTTACCTCGTTTACCCTTTATTACACACCCCATTTTCCCTATTTCCCCTTTCGCAAAGAGACGGCTTCCCCCAGTTGTTTAAAATTCCTCCGCAATTCCTTTTCCCTGCACCCTCCGCTACTCCCTTTCACTATCCACCCTCGTTTACCGTTAGCGAAGCTTCGTCGTTTCATCGGTTTGTTTAACGTCGTAAAAAATTCTAAAGTATCTGTTTTCTCGAGCACCCTTTCGAAGGTATATTAATATCCTGCGAGAGAGATTGGAAGTTTGATGTTCCGAGATAGCTTTTCCGCAAGCGAGCTTATTTTAATCCCGCGACCCGTGAATAAATATGCTCTTTCCTCATAACCTTCTTTCGATGGTAAATAGGCGTTTTTGCAGTTTATCGAAGTTTCCATTGTCAAGGTTACGCCCCCTTTTGCGCTTGGTACGAGCTTCGTGGGGATTTTGGGAGATATAGTTACTAAATTCTCACAAACTTGCGCTCGATTTTGCTTTGTAAGTTCAGCTGGAAATGCCACACAGATACCTTACATGCCAGCTTAGGCTTATATTATTCATAAAATTAAGTAGAAAGATTTTGTAAAGTATGTACTAATAAAGCTCGCCCAGTTTTTTCCATTAATCTCATAAGAAATCAACTTATTGACGCCAAGCGTAATTACATGATCAGGGCGGATTTGCTGGTTGTATCGACGCGAATTATTTCGTATTTTAGATATTTGGTCCCTAAAGTCGTCTAAATTTTTAACGGGTTCGCAGATAGTACGCTTTAAAAATCCATGGTAAACAGTACGCTTAAATTTGAGAAATATTTGTTTCTTCTCTAAATATCTTAGTTTTTAAAATATTCCATGTTAATTCTATATTAACTTCGCAAAATAAATTATTTCGCCACTAACTCCAATTATAGCTCCAATGAGTTATTTAATATATGAAGTAATTAATCAACTTATGAAACTATACCATTAATTTATTACTGTTTTATATTGATTCACTTCTAATCATATAATTCAGAAGAAGAAACACCTGTAAAGTGTCATAAAACTGGATATTTTAAGAAAGAACTTAGTCCTTTCTATTCTTTTATGGCCTAAAAGAAAGTATCTATCGGTGATGAGTAATATCGACGCGTTGTTATACAAATATTGCTTGCAATTAGTTTTTACTCCAGTTGATGAATAATTATATTTCAAAGATTATGCCTTTTTATCATCCGTCGTTTGAATTAGTGTGCGATGATGGCTGTACTTTATTTTGCCGTCCTTGTAAGCGTGATTAGGTCTTCGAAATTTCGAATTTAAATTGGCCCCTAATTAGTAAATGGCATTAAAAAATGCTTAATGAGGATTAGGATTAAGGGTAACTAACTAAAATTTAAGCACATAACAACTGCTAAGCACTGATTAAGGAGGAAGTATGTCTACGATCATACGTTCACCTTATCGACCAAGTTTCGTATCTAATTTAAGGTAAATCATCTAATTACTTCCTACGTTAGGTAAAATTGCGATTCCTGTTTAATTTCTTCTCTTTTATACATGGTAACCTCGCATCAGGTTAAGCAAAGCTCCATTTTCATCCATGGTCTCTAATTCTGCTATTATACATGATCGTACGAATTTAAACTTCTCAAGGAAAGGGTTAAAGGTATATTGCACATAAGGGCGTGCACCCAAGAAAAATCCCAAGGAAAGGAGTAACTATTACGGAGTATATTTTTTATCAGTGATTGCCATAGTTAAATAGATTATCCCCATATAAATGTATAAATTGGCTCCATTTCTGGTGGGAGCCCAAGTGGGAAATTACTCAATCCACGGAAGTACTTTTTACCAAAAACAAAAGTATCGCTGGAAATCGCCTTAAGTTCTTTTGATATGCGTAAGTACGTCATGTCAGATGGCTGATAAGTATTTTATTCGTAATAGTCTAGATCATTCGTTACAGCCTCTGTCCACATGACGTCGTAAACGAGACATTATCACATATTTTCCTCCCCGAATATCGCCCGTAAGGTTATTTAAGAATCACTAAATGGCTCCGAGGGGCAGTAACCCTTTGAAAATATCTTCTACTCCTTTAATTCCCACCCTGGCTCCCCATGCGTGTCGAAGAAAACAGTGTCCGTATATCTTTATCACACCCCCGCAATTCCTGGCAAACATCTCTGGCGCTTCGCACAATCCCATCTCGACGAAAATGTTTACCGCTCCGCCTCGTGCGGAAACGGGAAAAGAAAGCAAGTGCGTGAAGGCGACTTTTTCATCGATATTAAAAGGGCTCTCCGAGGAAATGTTGACTTTCCGAAATGCTTTCTCGGAATCACCGTTCGGAACACCTGAAGTGAGGGTGTTGACGCTAAATACCGGGAAAGAAGCGAAAGCAGTGGTTCGCGTGTTGATACTGGAAGGTTTGCTCTGCGTAGATTGGTGTGTGTCTTAACTCTAGGGAATCCCCATTTTGATGTACAAGCACATGCACTGAGGTCATTGCTATTAGATGAAGTAGTTGTGGAGATGACATTTAGGACTGCTTCGTAATGCATTTCATCAAGTATGACAAATATGGGTAATTCCCTTTTAAATGTACCAGCTGCCTTTATGTTCACTTGGATCATCAGTAAATATTAGGGTTCCTTTTCAATAAATGTCATTAGTGCCGGTAAATATGCATTGAGTTGAGATTTATCCTCGTTTCTTATGGTTCAATTAATGTGGATATGGAGCCTTTAGCAGTTAAAGAGAGTGCATTCACTTGGTCGTGGACCTTCTAAGTACTTAAAACCTTATTTACGTAGCTTTCTTTTTAAATATTGTTTGCTTTTCGTCACCTTTAATCAGAGGAAAATCTTCGTCATTTTCTTGTTTCCTTGTTGTTTTTCCTCTCCAATATGGCCGAAAAATTTTGCCAAAGTTTAGCTTGGTCATATTAGATTCATATTTAATCGTTTCAGTTCTGACAAAATGGTTTTTATGTTCTATTGTTTATTTTAGTTTGCTTAATACAGACATTGTGTACGTTATCTTCTATTGTCACAATGTCTTTTATCGTGTATTCATCTCATCCATCATTGAAATTGCACAAATAGTAAAACTGTTTGTGCGTAATTTGTAAATACTGGATTGTGGTTTCACGAGATGATTTGCCAACGGGTCAAGGCAATGCAAATCTTTCTAATCTGTAGGAATTGTAATGAAAAAGAATGGAAACTTTGGTTGTTTGTTAAGTATGTTTGACTGAGATTTCTCTATATTATACTGTTAGAAGAGAAAATAAAAATGTTTTGATACCAGTTTCAGAATAAGATTGAAAATTTTATCATTTGGCTTTTAACTTCGAAGTTGTAGCAGACCTGAAAAGGGGTTTCTTTCATTGAAAGTTTCATCAGTAAAATTTTAAATTATTATAGTTTTAACAGAGTCAGTGAGAGCACAATACTTATAGTATGGGTCAATCTGATCAAGGTTGTATGATTTTATATCTATTTCTCTTTTTTTTCATAATTTTTATCATACTTCCTGCAATAATACATGTTTTCCTGAAATAAAATTCACAGAATCGGGCGAGATATGGTGGAAATCCATCATGCAGAATGAAGGAGATATTTGGTACTTTTTCCACAAAAATTTGTGTGGAAAAAGTACCAAATATCTCCTTCGTTCTGCATTTTCCTGAACTGGCTGCAACCAGCAATGCTCCCCTTTAATTTTGGCAACCAGCGATATAGGAACTCGCATCCCGCTGCTCCGTCAACTTTTGAAGTAAATGCGACTTTGGTCTAAAATTAAGTTTTAATGTTAGATATACTTGCCGTAAAAATAAGTATCACGAATATTGTGAGTTGTTATATAAGTGAATGTCTAGAGGGGTGAATAAGTTAGCTTTAATATCTTTCTGAAAAGTATTCAGCCTGAAGACTGATTGGATTAGTATTAATATCAGTTTTATTTCTTCTGTTTCTCGAGTATGAGATTTGTAGTTGGACAATTGATAAGAGAGAATGAAACAGAAAACAGGCAGCGGAAATGAGATTTCTACGTGATATAATAACCAAGAGTGAGTGAGGGATTGAAAAACAGTCAAGAATAAATCGTATATGAGTACAAACTACTAGATCGTCTACAGGTAGGAAAACAATTGTTGGCCATCAACGACTGCAATTCCGTGTCATAATTTAAATTGTTGCGATATCGAGGTTCTTGAATTTCTCAATTAGTGGTTTGGTAAAATATATTTTAAAGGTTATATTTTTCTTCCCCTTTCACACAGTTAAAACTATAGTTGATGTTCCCCATTTACTCAATTTAGAGGTTCTGGAATTCAAAGTGTTCATTCATCAGGACTCATTATCATACCATAGCTTTTTGTGTGGTGCTCTTGAGGGATTTCATTCGCTAACCTTTGCGTGGGTATGCAACGGAAAAGATTGCGTTCCTCTACTCCTCCTCGTTCCGTTCAATCATTTTTCTTTTCGTTCAGTGCAGTTTTAGGGTTTCCCCTTGTAAGTTGCGCTAATTCCCCATGCGATCCATTGGTTTCTTGCGGGGCTTCCTCAGCTTTGTCTCACTATGCGGCCCTTTAATATTCCTCACAATCCTTTCTGCTTTGCTTCTCCCTTCCCCTCCTCTTTTCTGTTCTTAAAATAATTCTCTCCATGATCTTCTTATGTCTTCCGATTTTAGGTCATTACAACGTTGTTTTAGTCGCGTTGTCTCAAGTGAAGAAAAATCCGCTTTACTCATTCCTTTTGTCTTGTCGCTCCGAAAGTTATTCCATCATTTGGTTGGATTCATTTAAAAAGGAGTTACTCGGAAAGGGGACTGTAATGAGACGTTGAGGTTGTAAATGTAGAGTTGACGTAAATGTTGAAATGGGAGTATAATAATCTTAGTTAAGTCCTGGATTCGAGTCCAGGTTGATCTGATTTATCTCGGTTAGGGTTGTTAGTGCTCATTTATTGCAATATATTTTTCTGATTCACAGTATTAATAAAAATGTATGTATTTTTAGGACACAGAAAAATTAAATCAAATATTAATTTTTCGCTGCTCAAGTGTTACCAATATACCCTTATTCGTAATGAGATTATACTACGGATTGTCTTGTAAATCGAGTTGAAATGGACTCATTTAATATCATAGATAAATACATTAAAATAATATCAGTGATAAACGATACAGATTCAGGTTTAATATTTTGGTACTTATTATGTCTATGTAAGAACCCTGCAAGCCGCCTTTCGGCGTGTAGCAGAAGGTGCATACACCTTGACTCTATTTTCCTAAACGATTGCTTTCGCGTATCGTTCGCGGAAAAAATGAATTTTTGAAACGATTCGTTCTAGTATCTATTTCGCTAATCTTCCTCGCAGTATCAGAACGGAAATAAGAATTAATATCCCATTTAAAAGGGAGGTCGCATTAATGTGTAATATATACATAGCAACACCAAACTTTTACTAAACCACTTTATTATAAAGTGATTTAACAAAAGTTCAGTATTGCTGTTGATATTTTAATATAAAAAATATTAGCTGATTTATTTGCTCATCATTCAACGATGAATGATACATCATTAGATCTTTTGATAATATAAGCGAATAAGCGAAATTTAAGCGATGATAGCTATTAAATTATTTTTGCGATGAATTTCAGGTTTAATGCGGACCCAAGCGGATTTAGATCCGAAACGGTTCAGTTCGCCGTCAAGCCCAGTTTATTACGCGTGATCAGAACAGTAATGTGTCCTTTTCGATTGAGTTTGTCTCGGGTTTGTTTTGTTTTCTAATATTTACTGGTAAATAACCGGACGCTGCTTTTTGCATCCATTGAGATTACCCGCTAGATTAGGCCGTTACCACGTTCAGCTGCAGCTTGCCCGTTAAACCAAAATTGAACGGAATGTAATGAAATCGAGCGATACGCAAACAGGTGAAGGATGTCTGGTATTGCTGTAGAATTAGGTAGGGAATAATGTTTGCTGGGCCGGCAGCAGATTTGTACTTTTTGTTCGTGTAAAGGTGAGTTTTAATCTAGTTTTCCCCGCGCCCATATCCCCGCTATTATTTTCGGCGTGAGCGATGCCCCGTGGCTGACAACTACGCGAGCGTATTCTCACCTGGCGGCTTGCGTGAAACTTATGCCGTACCTTCCCATTCTACGCCTTGCAGCTGTTCTACACTCTCAATGTCGCCATTTGCCCGTCAGGTGGGATCCAGGGTGTTTTACCGAAAGCGATCCGATGGACGTTTCGCTCTAGAGACGGTTCGTCCAATAAAAGTTCACCCAAGGGAGTTCTATTCTTCGTAAATTCACCCACATAAGATGCCATGAACGTTATGTTAACGATACGAACGCTCTACCTTATAGCTACACGCTTCATCGGTAATATTTGTGAACTGTTTCCTATTTCGTAAATTTAAAGTGGTTAATTATGTGATGTAAATAACTATAATATAGAATAATGAATAAAATTCAGCGATACTCAGTGAAATCGCATTTTTTAGATATTTTTACTAACAAAAGTTGTTCAAAATCCATCAGAAAATTACACACACGCTTACCGGTTTCATCGAAAACTACGCTATCATCAGAACTAGATGATGACGTGATCAGTTGTGATGATATGTGAAATATTCTCGTGGATTTTGTACAAGTTTTGTTCGTAAAGACTTTTCTATAGTTTAAAATTATAGTGGACCCCAACATGGTCCTTGTGGTACACCATTTTATCAGGCTATTGTTAGGGATATTATTATACTCGAATATTAATTGCAAGAAAATTTTCAATCATGGGCTCGTAGAATAGTATCAGGTCAACCTTGACGATAGGATCTGGAAGACGACCTTTCACGTGAACAAGTCACCGGTGCATCCTAAAATCTTAGTATCTCCCTCAGTTGATCCGGCGACCGATATCCCATTGTGTGCAGTCCATAAAGTGCATCAAGGGGGCTCAGGTCGATCACTCCGCCGTATCTGTGACGATCTATTTCAGGAACGGCCAACTTCCCCTTCCTGCGTCATTTCCGGTACACTAAACGTGTCAATCGTAACATAACTCCTGCTACTCCATTTATGCCTGCATTGTCTATTTTGTCCGCCGACCTATTTCAACGGGCGTGGCCGTCTTTTCATTAAAGCCGCCGTTACTCGCAGGCTGACTCCTAAGGATAACTGTGATCGCTCTACACCTCTCTTATGGAATCCCAGCGAAGAACAATAAATGTTAATGTTTATTGCAATACTAGGTTACATTAATACATATCCATTCTATAGACTAATACAATAGTGTATACAATACTTATTGCAATAATGCAACATTATTGACTATTACAGAACATATATGATTTAGCTATAACATTCAATTATGATACATTTATCTCCTAGGTGCAACACAATAGTAAGAATACAGTGCAATACAATTTTCTATCATTTTGGGTAAAACTGGCTTCAATACTCTCAACAATTAATTTCCTGGGCGATAACTACATGAGCATAGCTATCCATTCATAAAGTGAATCAAGGTTATTATTTAAAATAAATTGAATATGATCCCGTTAATAGGTTAATATCAATAAAATTTTATTTTATACATACTGATAAATTTAATTTATAATTTTCATTGTTTCTACTTGTATTGTTTTCTATTAAATGTCAACGTTTACATAAGTGTGAAAAGTACGGGCAAACTACTTTAGTCCTCCTCTTGGCTTGTAAGCCCCAACTCTTATGTAAATATTTTCTTAGAAAATGGTGCCCAATTGTTTCCAACTGGCCTCCGTGCTGAAAACGAGAAAAAGTTTGATCTATTTTTTCGTTTTTAAGAATTCTATTCAATTTTTATTAAAACAGTTTTTTATCATAACGTATTTCTTTCTTGGATATAAATTTCTGTCTGCCGTTAGGGAGTTGACATTACCAGATAGAAAATATACGATACACATTTATGAAATTAAGAATATCAATAATATTTCTTTACAAATCAGCCTGGAATAAACTTCACATTATTTTTACTACTATCATATTAATAGAGGCATACCGCTTGACAGCGAATATTATACCAATGAGTCACAAACACCTTAAACTGTCAAAGAATAGAATAATATTCTTTGACAGTTTAAGGTGTTAGTGACTCTTTACTATACTTTCATAGTGACGAAGTAAAGCGTTCTTCATTCCTTCTTCAGAGTTACTCCAAGTTCGTAATTCACGAAATGTTCGGCACCAAAACGTGCTCTTCGCTAATCCTCGAGTGCCAAGTGCGGCTAAGTAGAATATTGCGTTAGGGGACACCAGTCTAGACGCATTCAAATCATTGGGGCTTTAGAGTTCCTAAGCCCTTCAAACTTGGAATATTAGTTGTGCAGAACTCGGCCTTCGATATCTGCTTTAATCTTCGTCTCCCCGCCATTGTATTATCGCTCCTCTTCCCCCTTAACGTCCTCAATTTTTTACATTCTTAATTCCTCTCCATTTGTTCTTCCAAGGGTATCTTCCCCTCTTGTCTTTTGCATCGGCGAACCCACTTTTCTTTCCTAATCATTCCTTTCTCTAAATTATTTCCCCATTCACAGTCTTTTCTCCCCAACTTTGCTCCGACTTCAACGATGAAAATTCCTTTCTGTGCTTTCGTATTCATTTGATATTCCATCATTACAAATTTAACTTCCCTCATCACTTTCCGTCCTTGTTTTTTGACCCATTATCAATTGTCAGTTTTCTCAAGAAGGAACTTGAAATCTTATAGGCACTTCCGGGCTCTTACTTGCACGTATCTGCCTACATTAAGCGACTGCCTAATATGTAGTTGCCCTTGTGCACATGACCGATAACATTTCACCTACACCTCCTTTTCCCAACATCTCCGTTGTATTGTTTTTGATACATACATAACTATTCTGTTTTACGTATATTTCTTAATGGTTTAATGGCTGTATACTGTATCAAGAGAACACTAAAGGAGTAGTTTTTACTTGACCTAAAAATAGACTAAAATGGGGTACGTATACACCCCTTCAGAATTAAGTGACTGGTACATTAAAAAAATATTAATATCAAGAACAAAATTTTCCGTTTTCCGAAATGATCGATCGCAGTTTATGGAAATTATCTTGTATGGACTGTACCGGTATTATGTGTTTTATACTTTTATGTAAAATAATGTACTTTCCTCAAAAGACATCATTTTAGAAAATTAATTTGAATAGCATATTGATAATAATTTGTGACTATTTTACCCCGTTGAGAATTATTGGATGGCTCTGATAGATTGAGGATTTCATGAATTATTGTGAATTATTATTCACCAAGAATTTTAAATCTGATATTAAACGTTAAATTTAATATTTCTGTGGTAAATATCAAGGAATTATTTCTTAATCAGTGCTACTCGAGATAATTTTACAAAGAATATTGAAAATATAGCCAGGGAAAACTAAATAATTATTAATGATTTATATTATAATTTTAATGTAGAATTCATTTAAAAGTGCGTTTGATTGAAGGCTCGGTGGTCAGACGTGGTTGTCCAAATGGGGTGTCGGTCGAACGTATTTTTACTTAACGTGGAACGTATTTCACTTTTCGATGTTCCTGGTTTTTACTGCTTCCGCCGTATTTCGTATTTCATTCTGCTGTTGGCCTCCAAAATTCCCTTCGTTTCTTTTGCTAATTTGTAAGTTGACGCAGAGGTCAGGTCGGATGTTAGCCTGAAGTACCGGAAATGGTCTATTTTACGGAGGATTGCCGTCCTATTTTTAGGGTTGCACTCGTTATTTTCTGTGGCCTGAAAGGCATTTTATCGATTGGACTTCCCCTGAAACCTCAGATATACAACTTCTACTACCGACTACAATTCTGAGCCACGGAAAAAATGGACCGTATGCTAGTTTAATGATGTTTATTTTATACATTGTCATCCGAGGCAGAGATTTAATTTAAGGGCATGTTTCTATCTCAAATTTTCTTAACCCTCCTTGGTGTTTACTGAATTCGCTCGAATTTTACATCTTTAATCTTCAATTCCGAAGTTGTTACGTTTAAAAACTTTTGTGAACCTTTCTATTCTTCCAAAATAGCTGGCATAGTCGGATATCCTTGAAAATGTGGTCGTTTTTGGTCCATTAGGATGCCCTTCTATCTCTCGACTCTCAATGGTCTTGCTCCCTTCCGCCGTACACAGTTGCGTTCTTAGTTCTAAAAGGAGTATTATTAATAGCTCAGATGTCAATGGGTGCGATTTCTCAAGATCTTGAACGTCGTTAGGAACTTTGTCGCGTTGATTTCTTCCCCTTCCGAGATGCACATTATTCATATTCATAAGGAGAACGTTGATAAACAACACGCAGGAGCAGCTTGTTGTCATGCATTGCAGGTTCGATGTCAAAACGAATGACTACATGAATCATTACTTGCCAATTGGATGCACCTAACATTTACGCCCTTAAATAGTTGCCTAAGTTGCTAAGTTGTGTACTTATCACCTCCTCTTCAATTCGTTAATGGTTAAGTTTCCTTTGAACTAGTGTCCCTTTTTGGTTTTTAACACTAGAATAGAAAGAATTACTTCCCTCCAACTAGAATTATAATTGGATAAGGATATAATAGGAAGTGTGTAAGAGATTAATTAAAATGGTGTAACATAAATACGTGTTCAATTTACGAAGCAGAAACTGTTTATTTCACTTGTGAGCGTACTCTTGTTATTGTAGATTTTAATTCAGAGAGACTAATGTTAATGTTAAGGCCTCGTCTTCTATAAAACAAACTTCATATGTATTAATAGCACGTATAACTAATTAGAACGTTTTATCAAACGTTGAAATAATTATAAAATAATAATAATAATAAATAATCAGGATTTTAGAGTTATTTATAATTTTCAACAGGTTCGTTATCATTTAGGAGTGACTACTGTTCATTCTGGTGCTTTTAACAAAATAAATCAGAAAGCAGCAATCGCTAAATGTGATGCAATTTTAAGCTTTTAAACGGAGGAAAATTCGAATATTGTCCCGCATAAATTCAGCTAAAAAGACGTATTATTCGGTAGATCTAGGTGCGTTCATCCTCCGTTTATCACTTACGCAGACTCTTTTGGTGTATTTTAATGTGAAATTACCGGTTAAAACTTGTACCGCTTCTTAATGCTCCTAGTTTTCCAGCGATTTCGCATTATTTTCTATTTTTGTGTACTTTTTCAAAAATGAACTATCTATATAATTTTATACAGCTAAACATGCCTATTTCATGTGGTTGAAAAATCATCTAAAGAAAAAAATCCGCAAATGTATGTGTATCTGTTATTTCAAACAGGTGTATAGGTGTTCGTCCAGCAAACTATTCTTTTAATTGAGACTGTTTTTCTCTCTACCTCTTCCGCAGTTTCACGGCTTCTTAGGTCATGTACCTCATCACCTCCTACAAAGTGAATCTATTTTAACTGCCGTCACGAAGCCCTGCTCGCGGTACTAATGTTTACTCTCGGATAAGTCCACGACCGGCTTCGAAATTAAACACGAACACGGCGTTACGAAAGCAGCCAGAGGCAAGATTAGTTCCCTTACGATAATGCCTTGTTTTCCTGCGTGGCTTGAAGGCGTAAAGGAGTCAAGTCAAAACCTGTAAAAAGAACGGAAGCTCATAAATGTAAAATCGTTATTGGCGTGAGTGTGGCTTTTATCACCATAGTAAACCGATTAATCAATTTAGTGATTCATTCATATGTGTTGTGCATAATGAAAACATTGCCTCATACCAAAGAGAGAAAATTAAATGGTACATTTTTCGAGTGCTGAGGTACTTAATGCGGGCAATTAAGTTTTGCTCCTTTTATGATCTCGTTCGAAAGCAACTTAGCGGAAAATGTTAGCGTCTTTAATTGGTTTGGAATTTAAATTATCTTCTAAGTGTTGCGGTTTCGGTAGCAAGTTCGCTTAAGATGAACGTGAAGATTGTGTGATCATATTACCTTTTGGTTGATGAAATTCTGTCGGTAAAGTGACACGATTGAAGATGTTACGATTATGTTTTATCATATTAAATGGCAGGATGTAGGGAAAGAATAAATTAGAATAAGCAAGGCATTCACAGATCCTTAAAATATGTAGATCCAGGTTTAAATGATTTCTTTATATATATTTTTACTATCTATTTAAAATTTATGTTTACAAAAATACTAAAATGTCTTAGTGATATCATGATTACAAAAATTTTCGAAAACAAACGAAGGCTACGAAGAATTTTCTAATTCAAAAGTTAACCTTTTAAGGGAAAGAAACGTTCATTCTGTATGAAGTATAGGAAATTATTTCTGTATTAACGAAGAAATGGTTCCACGCTATAAATAAGCTGCAAGGAAAATTTTATTTTCATTAGTAATATACTCTATATATCTCTATATATTAAGGTGTTTCTCTTGATGCTTTTTCCAGTACCCTTCATATCTCAATTTGCAGATTGATGAAAATGCATCCCATAATTTTAGCTCCTTCAAACAGACTACTTTATTTCCCGCGTACCTCTTTATCTGATCGGTACGTTTGTTCATTGACCTCTCGCATGACATCCCCCCATGTATTTTCCCGAGTGAATCTCATTTCGTTTCGTTTCATTACGACCAATCCATTTGCACCACCTTCCTAGCAATATTCTGATTGACTTTTCTTCTTTCGCTAGTCCTTGTTAATCCTTATGTCTCCCTGTGTTCATTATCCTATATTGTCAATTAATTTTCCGGTTATTAAGAATATGAAAAAATGGGAAGATCGCCATGGATTATGCACTCATGCTTTCTCACTTCATGCAGACGATCCCACGCCCTCCAACCTTGACTTTCATGAATTTGCAGCTGATTCCGTCCGTCCTCTCCGCGAAAACCAGTTCTGATAGCTCAGAATGGAAGCGGCAGATAACCTTTCCGCGGGTTCATTAACTGCTCGGAAGATGGACGGCCAGAAACCGTACGAAGTGACGACTTTTGGATGGTTGCTCATTAAGGGTTATCGGATGTATAGTATTCAGGGTTATCGGATGTATACTTTGTATGAGTTCCTCCGCTTAGAACGATCCTATAAACTTTGTATTCGGGCTGATTTGGCATACCTTTTGCGGCGAGGGTGCCATATTTTATGAATTTAAAGGACTTACGTGCCAATGTGGTGCAAAACCGTACATGGAGATGGTGATGTACATTTTATAATGTCAAGAATAAGATTAAGATTCTTGTATTTGGTTCAAACAATCGTTAATTGTAGTTACTAATGAGCAGAATCTACATATATTTACTGCGGGGCTTCATTGCCACTTTGGACACTGGTCCCATAGGTTCGCCGCCATTGTATTAAAGGATCGCCTAGGCAAGAGATTTTCATCTGTAATCGACTTCTTCACAAAGGTAACCGCTGCAGTGCCTCTTGCCTAGTCAGAAATAAATGTGTTTCGGTGGGGATCGTTCCTGACTGCTCTCCCGGCTTCTGTATGCGTTTCCAGCGAAGGGAAATATTAACTTTCTTAACCTCTTGTTCATTTTTGCGGTTTACATGCTTACGACCACAGTATTGATAATTTCAAATATTTCGTGAACTCATTGCTCATTATCTCATTTACTTAAGTTATATTTGTATTATGATTCACTAACGCTGGTTAATGTTGCGATTACTAAAAGCATTCATATCTCCGGCCGTGAAGTAGCTAACGTGCCTATGTCCCGGGTTCGAATCCCGGCTAATTAGAATTTCTTGTTAAGGAGTGAGTGGTTGTGTCAGATTTTCCCGATGATAGTTAGCGACAGGATAGTATCAGAAAATCAACGCCAGAACAGAATTCATCCTCGTCAGTCCCAGGCATATAAATACGATCAGCTGTCCCCAGATGTGTGAGTGTGATGGGAAAAGGTTTAAAAGGAAAGTTTGAGGAATTCGTACTGCTTTCCAATGTTCTAATACCGACCTATACATTTCTTCGACCAAGCGTATGTAAACATCAAGGTAGTCAATTTTAACACTTATCACCGCCTTACCCTCGCGATTTTCACTTTCGTTCGGACAGTAAATAGCAGCCTCTGGAACAACTTCCAGGGACTCGTAGCATATAAATTTTTCCCCTTTCTGTCCCGCGATTGGGAACGGGCGCTAGGAGCTTAAACACTTCCTCGAACCTCTATTTAAAGACGGGCCGAAGCTTTCCGTACAATATGGCTATTTTCAGTTATCGCCGCGGATTCTAAGTATTCATTTCCTAGCCGAGCGCCTAAGTTATAACGTGGGTTAAAGCGTTGTCTTCCTCCCGGGAAATTTTAAGGCTGACTTAAGTGAAATTATGTTCCAAGTAGTAATTACTAAGCTTAAGTATTTCCATTACGAAGTGTAACAATTTGGTTGAATTTCTCGAAAAGGGTATTAGAAATAACTTGAAAGGATAGAATTATAAACAACAATATGGAGGACATCATCCTGTCTTCTTATTTTCTTAGGTTCATTGATTAGCTGCTAAAGTTCGTACTTTTATTTTTTTATATATATTATCTTACCATAAAAAGTAATACCCCATTATTTAATGTTAATTTCATTTATCGGATTATTTAGGATTTATATAGCATGTTATAAGTTTTAGTATGTAATACTAACCTCCAAGTCAAAGCTAAATTAATGTATTTTATATTCTTTAAAGTCTTTTCGCAAACAGAAGGTTACTATCGAGCCACTAGTCAGAATGTTAGTCAAAAGGTTCATAAAGAAGTTCAGTTTCCGAATCATTTTCTCATTTTTGCATGATTATCTTTATTGGTATTGAACTACGATATAAAATCTCAGGATTTTTAAAGAGAATGCAATTTGGTCCTTATGAATACTTCTTTAATAGCTTTTCATATCTAATTATCTTCCATGGACTACGATCAAAATTTAGTTATGACTTGCTGCTATTATCTATAATGCTGAGTCAAAGATTCACTTACTGATATCGAAGAGAAAAATTAATTTGAAGTTGGATTATTTTGCCTTTAAATGTATTCCTAAATTCAACTCCTACTTTGTTCTAGTAGCATCATACTATCCTTTAAAAGTTTTTGTGTAAGCTCCGTAGGTGATAACAGTGTGAGGATCACTTTTACTTAAGGTCTTCGTGGAACTCCTGTTTTTGCCCCACATGACCGCCATTTCGAGGCAAATCGCTTGTGCTAAAGATGAGGCCTTACGGCTAATGTCTTTCATTTAGCTCCGAGTAACCGACGCGCTAATTTTCATGGCTGCTCTTCTACGTGAAAGACGGAAACATGAAAATAACCCTTTCCCCTTAGCTTTGTATTTTCTTTTCTTTGTATTGCTTTCATACTCATTCTTCAGTAGAGATATTTGCAAATGGTACAGGAGGAAAGTTATTGCGTATATGAACTGTCAAAAAATGTTTTTCCAGGGCTTTACGATCACGGCTAATTTTTTACTCCTGGGAAGCAGCAGTTTTTGTCAATCAGAAATTTTCATAAAGTTCAATTAATTTATTTTATTCCATAGAGTATCTCAAAGAATCTATTCAAGTTAAGTCAGCTCTCATTTCATAAGGCATTTCAAAACAAAAGTTAATTAACTAGTTCAACTGTTTAACTCGAAAAAGGTACAGTAACATAAATATGAGTATTTAGTAGCTTTATTCCTTTTATGATTTACAATTATACTTTTTCCAGCTTAAATGCTGACGTATGAAATGAAACGTATCTTACGAAATGTGACGTATATTAAGAGAATTATATAGGTAGAAACCTCTATATCGTTCCTCATATCTTTATGGCTAGAAAAAATTGCTGTCTTAAAAATAGTCCAGATTCTCTCTAATAACATCTGCGTTGAAGTAATGAAATAACCCATCGCAAATCTTGCGAAAAAATTATCTTTTTGAATCGGTCGCACCGGTGTTTCATGGAAAATTTCCTGTTTGTGCCTTGAAGAAGCGTATCCGGTCTTATTAACGAAGCAAACAATTTTGACTGGACTCAAAAGATTCCCGTTTTTTATTTTTTCCGTACTCACTTCACTGGCTCTTGTCTGTAACACAACTCTATAACAGCATAGGAATCCTAAACCTACGTCAAAAGATTTTCGCATTGAAATCTTCCCCAAAAATAGTAGAAGCTCGCTTAACCATAGGCAACCTATACTGCAGTCTGCATCATAAAGAATGCGGAAGCCCTCGAAAAATACATAAGGAAAATGCATTAGAAGGAGGAGTGGGGGAAAATTCAATAGAATCCGCGAAAGAACAAACGGAAGAGCGGAGGGAGAATTATGGAGTTTTTTCGCCAAGGCGGCTGCGAGAGAATAATAATCCACAAGCAGTCTGGAGAGAAAGGAAAGAAGCCTTCGGAGGGGGCGAGGAGTTGGAGGTTTTGACAAGGCGTAAAGATGTAATCCTCAGACGATCCCCGCAAAGGATCTCGGATAATAAAGGAGGAGAGTTTATTTCTTTTTTATTTCGCGGCTGGAAAAAATCCGCAATCCCATGCAACGGCTGCGAGGAGAAACGACCCCCAACGAAGAAGCTTCCGACCCCTTTTATTTCTTCGATTATCCCGCGAAGAAAGAACGAATGTTATCTCGGAAATTCGCGCTGTTTTCGAATTAAAAGCAGCTATTAATTGTGTGCTCTGAAAGGGATATAAATTATAGAGTACTATGTTCTTAGTGATAAAACGAGGGAGTTTGGTATGAGAATAAACGACAGAAAAATTAATGTTAAAAGCTTTAGCAAAGGAAAGGAATTAAGGTTAACGATTATTCATTACGAATGCATCATATTATGAATTATATATTTATGTTTAACTTTTTAGTTACTATCAATTACAATTTGATACATAATAATACTGCGATATTGGTGTAAACTTTATGCATACGTAAATCAAACAGTACCAATTAGGATACCTGTAAAGGAATATAAAGTTACAAATTTTGAGAGGAAAGTAAGGCATGGCTATCCTTAACATATAGTCCTTCTAAAAATGCACTGATGAAATCCTTAGATAGCTTGAGAAGAAGTATATTTAATGGGTAATTGTTGGTTCAAAAATGTAGAGTTCAGTACGATAAGCAGACGAAAAGCTATGGATGTAATAAAGCTACAGCAGAGGAAATGGATGGGTTTAATATTTAGAGAAGGATTGTTAAAGAGAGTAATTCATAGTAGGATGCAAGGAAAAGTTAGAGAGAAGACAAAGGCAAAAAATGTAAGGCAATGTAAAGGGTGGAGTAAGTAATCAAGTAAAGAAAAAGGCGTATAAGTAGAGAATTTTAGGGCGCATAAACGTACCGAATGATTGAACATTTATCATAATATAAAAACCTCGTTCAGCAAAGAGAGCTTTCGCTCTCCGACTGATTGTCGCGTATGATTTAGTTTTTCTTTCCTAAATCGAACTAGGCGTCGAGAGTAGCGCCCGTTTCTGGTGACAATCCTTTGGCGTTTGAACAAAATAGGTCACCTTTTTGTTAGTCCTTTTTTTGCAGTCCCTTTGTAATCGCTGCGGTATTCCGATTCATTTGTCTCGAGCGTCCCGTTTTTGCTCTCCTCTGATTTGCAAATTGGTCCGATTCCTTTAGCGGTTTTTCATCCCTGTCATTCCCTTTTAATGCCTCTGATATCGGCCTTACTGCTCGTTTGGATTTAACTCTCTTTCCCTTTCCAGTATTCCATGTTTTTGCTGGTATTCCCTACTGGTATTCCATCATTCTCCATTCGCTGAAGTTTAATATAGTCCATCTTGAACTTAAAACAACTGATGAACAAATAATAAAGCAATTATCCGTGGAACCATTTTTAACTTTTTGAAAATTCAATTTCCCGAAATTTTCTTGTTATGAAACTCTTTAAAATATTTCTGAAAATGTAAGTCATCGTCAAGTTTGAGTTGTGACAGTATGTTCGCGAATTTATCCTAGAATATATGCTACCACCCACATTGCTGCACCGTAGTGCAGAGACTATTGAGGCAATTGGCTCCCTAGTCAGAAATTGGCCCTGATTCTGCTGGCATTAAATTATATAGATATTTTATTTAATTTTTTACGTAATTTAATCATGCTCTTTTACGTCTTTCTTTATTATCCATTGTTTTTCCGTGCCAGTTTTTCATATTTTTTTAAAATTCTTACCCGCTTCCTCTTTTCCTCAGTCAAATAGGTTCTCCTCTTTCAATTTCCGTTCATTTGTTCTCTTAATTTCCTCTGTATTCCTCCGAGTAAATGACCGCATTTTCCTTTGTTGTCATATCAACCCATACGACGGCAGTACTTCAAACATGAAAGCGCAAATTGAAAGCTATTTGGTGATTACACCGCGTTGATGATGGAAATTGGATTTCGAAATCTTGTGTAACCTGTGCCGCTGATTTGTGTGATGGAGAATCGAGTTATGAGGGTATTACGGCAACTGTGCTTACGCTTCTCATTTATTAAATTCTATTCCGGGGATTTGATATCCTCGAGGCAAACGTCATATCGGATATCGGTGCTCCCGATGCGACCTCCCTGACCCATTTCCCGCAATTCATTGTTCCTAGATGTATTAGTATTCCATAATTTTGATTTTTTTATTTGCGGTAAAGAATTAGGAAGTAAAAACCGCACGACACATTGACATTAAGTTTAACTAGTAATTAAGCATAGATTCTTATTAATAATAGTAATATTTGGGATAGTATATGTGCGTTGCAATGTTTTCTGGAATAGTATACGTGTGCATGATGAAAAGTGTATGTGTGTTGCGTATGTGATATAATATGTTTAAATGTATCAGTATTGGTATATTGTAATTCGTAAAATGCAAGTATTACTTGTAATCGTTTCGTAAATGACTGAAATACGTAAATATGTGTTTTAACTGTAGGTAGGTTCATGTGCCTTAAAAATCCCTATTCAACGCCGTTTCCTTAGTTAGGCGTACCCCACTCTATTTGATCTAGCAGCTTCTACGTTTATCTTCCACTCCACTGTTTCCCTATCCTCAATTACTTTCTTCAGCAGTCATTTTCCTACCAATGTTTGCCCCACCCATTCCCCCTGCGGACGCATAATCACTTCAGTTGTAACCCTCTCCTCCTCAGCAATCTCCCGCACCTTCGTATTTGTTTCCCCATCAACCGAACTTACTTTTTCCATTCTACGCCACACCCACATCTCGATGACCTCCAAACGTATGGTGTCTTCCTTTCGTAAGGTCCACATTTCACAACCTTACGGCAAAATACTCCACACTAAGGATTTTACTATTCTTTTCGTGATCACTTTTTCGAGATTTCCGGACATCAGTTCCCTTCGCTTCACGAAAGCGTGCATCTCGAGAAAAAACACTATGCAATTAATTAATATCATTTGGCACTTTATGGAACGCTATTTAAAAAATGGAAAATACGAAGTTCGTTTTCTCATTGATTTAATTTTATGCAAGTAAAAGAATATTTCCGCCTGTTTAAGTTTTTCCATTCCATCTTTATCGTTCACTTAGCCTACTTTTCTTTACCGTACCTCATTATCTTAATACTGTGATTACAAAATTATTTTTTTTGATCTCTATAAAATATTATCGTACAAAAATAGAGCGAGAAATGTTATATGCGGACTGCTAAGTCATCGTAGGATATTATGCGACCCACTTTAGGTATAGGCTTGGACATCTTCATCATCATTCTTTTAATGTTGTGGTGGTAAAGTTAATTTGAAAACCACTACAAATTCATACTGTCAATTGATTCTGGCTGAACTTTGTGGTAGGAAGCCATAACGAACCGACAAACTGAAACAAAACGTTACCCGTATACGTGGTAAACTTTTTGTTTAAATTTCTCAGTTCTTTAATTATTATCTTATAAAAATCGAGCGGAAAATGTTATCTACGGACTGCTAAGTCAGCATACGATGTTATACGACGCAGTGGAAGTAAATACTTAGACATCCTCATCTTATACGAATTATTGGTCTTAATTAGATGTTTGCCGTACTGCTTAATGCTTCAAAGAATCAGTCCTCCGTATGCACACCAAGGAGCTTAGTCTACCGAGTTTTATCTATGAAACCTGTGATGAAAGTCAAAGCGAGGCTCTTTAAGGAACTATTAGATAGCGTCGTGTGATAAATGGGATGATTTAATCCCTTTGCAATCGGAAACCTGCCTTCATTAGTCCCTAATGGACTGCTAGTTTTTGCCCCTTGCTACCTCGTCTTCAATTCGTTTCTTTACTGCTTTCAAATGCTTATGTTTTTCATTAGCTTCTCTCTTAATTAAAATTATTTACGATGTATACGTATTCCTCTGCGTATTTCATCTCCAGCGCTAGATAAATAAAGTGACCGTTTCGCAGTTATTTACAGAACTCTCTTTATGGAGAACTCAAAAATGATCCATTTAGAGTTAAGCTGCGTCCTTTGATTTTTATTATTCTATCCCTCATTATCTTCGTGATGTAAAGCTTTTGTAGTGTGTATTTTTAACCCTCCGACCCCTTCTGAAACAGAAATTCTGTGTATGTTTCTTGATTCTACGAAAATTACTTATCTTTGAGTAAGATTTTCTTTATGGTAGGATGACTTATTAAACATTACCGAGTCTGTGGTTGATGTTAAATAAATACTAGCTTACTTAATTTGCAATCAGTAGTGTATATTATTGATTAAATATTGCGAGTTTGCTGATGTTTAAAAATCTCCGCCTTATTAAATATATTCTGTCAGTTGTTGCGAAGCTAATTTTGAAGCATATTATTTAACCTTCTATGAGAATTATCACATTATTATTATTATTATTATTAGGGGTCTTTATTACACGCAAGATTGAGACTAAAAAGTCTCCTCTTCCATCTAACCAGTCATTAAGTTGTTGCATTATTATATGCATATCACATGTATCAATGAAAACTTAGAGGGAAATAGAAGAAAATGTAAGAAGGAATTGCGGATGTAAAAAAAAACCTAGGAAAAAGCTTAGGAAAAAATATCCACTGCAGGAACACACCCACAAAGAAGGGGAATGTGAAAAACCTGCGCAAACCTACCGATAGAAAAACTAAAAGACATTAAAGAAAAAAATGTACAAACTACTTGAAAAATTACAAGAAATGTTAGAGGCATATTATTAAGACAAATAATGAAAATTGATACACAAATAAGATTAGTCTTATTTTAAAATGAAAATAAATTTCTTGGCATAAAAATCAAATATCCGATATTTATATTTGATTTCTTAGCTATTTTGTATTTAATAGAAAATCACTCTTGGGTTACGCAAATTTCCTACGTTAAAACTTATAAATTTCCTGTGTTCACGCGCATTTTCTATTTCTTTAATTTTGTATTTCGTGCAATTTTAGTGTATTTTGTTGCTATTAAATGAATTTCGGACATCCTAGTCTCAATTTCGCCGAATTAAGTCTTTTATCTGTATTTATTCTTCTATACTATTGCAATATCTTGCTGACGAAAGCTTGTCGTCTGCAAGTTTTTTATTTTCTTGAGATGGAACTCAATGTTACATAATGTACTATATCTACACTCAATATGTATAATACTGATTTATGATTAATATAAAAATTGTAATAGAAAATGCAAAAATTACGCGGACATTCATGGATGTATGGAGAAATAATATTATCTTGAAATACTGAAATATTAGTGATGCATAATTGATTACATGAATATATAATGTGAGTAATGTTAGCGTTCTTTTCAGAGACCCCTAATCAGATAATTAGTCGTAATTAAATAATCGTAATATTAATGATAGAAAATGAAGTACTCCTATACAAAATGATAACATATACTGCTCCTTTTCATAGGTAGTTACGATGAAACCGAATAGGGAATAAAATATATTCTGTTCTTGTTAGTCTCCTCTCATTTCGTGATATCTTGCATATTGTTTTAATCTCTCAGCTTCATTCTTATTTTCTCCTATGAGTTTCCCGTGTCTACCGCATGACCCCCTCCTTCTGCAGCTTCGTTCTCTCCAAGCCTTCGTCTCTTTGCGGAGTGCCTCGTAAAATGCTTCGAGTGGCAGATAAAAGCGGGAGTGCGGCGCCTGGATCCACACACGCTCGCGAGAATAAAAATAGTCACGTGACCTGCAAATGCGTCCCTCCGGTGTTCTTCTCTTTTTTTCGCCCATCCCTTTATTCCCTTTTTCCTTTATGTCTCTCCTCGCTTCTTTCTGTCCAACTTTGTGTATATTTTGTCTTCTTTCCCGTCTTTCCTTAATTATATAGTTCTTACGTCATAAAGTCGTAATTTCATGTTTTCATAAAGTTTCCACCGCGCTTCTTTAATTTCTTTTGTTCGACTGAGGCGTTCACTACAGTATCGATTTACGAGTAATTTTTTTAATGACGTAATATGTTTCTGCTAGCCTTTTTTTGTTCAAACCTTAGTCAATGATTGAATTAGGTTTATATTCCAGCCGATCTTTCAAGGATCATATAGGGATAGTATTATAGCTCTCGAAATTAATTTAATCATGTCTATTAATTATTACTTTATTTATATTTATAATTATATTAAGTTAAGTTTTAATTATATATACTACGAAAAATGTAATAAAAAGGATATTAATAATAATTTTTATTTATCACGAATAGATACGAAACATTATGCCTATTATCCACGATTATTTCTAATTCAATGGTTTGTCCAAAGGGTAAATGAAACCGATTATATTGGACGTTACTCATCATAGAAACTTTGTCCGAATGCTCGGATTTCATATTAAGGATATGGCTATCGGATTCCGGTATTCGTGTATGAATTAACTTTTTGTTTCCCGCTCCGATTTATATTAACATTCAATTCCCATTGCGTATTTATACGTAAACTTTGTCCTAAAGTTAGCTATCATACGAAAGAAATGATTCTTTGCTACGTCAATACGAAATTAAATTTACTCATTTCTTTTCTTTATTAATGTCGCTCTTTCATTAATTAACCGAGATTTGGGTGTATTTTTTCTATTTTTGTTCAGTAATTGCTCCATAATTTGCTGATCTTTCATTTAAGACTAACATACAGATAATCTCACTTATTTCTAACATTATTATTTTAGTTACCAGTATGTTCTCAAGCTCTCTACATTGCTTTCCTCTCTTTGCATGCCTTTTTTCTTGTTACGGTTGTTATGCGTTTTAGAATTATTTAACTAATGAATGAATTATTTGAGAATTTTGATACTTTGGCTCACAAATATTTCCTTCATTGTGTCGGTGTACTACGATGAAAAAGAGCTTGCAGCAGCAATTTTTGAAGTGTGTGAAAGATGTTAATGTAGATAAAAATTGTTTCTTCATAATCTTACGTACTTTAGTATTAATGTTTTTGTTAAATTTCTAATGATATTCGAATTATTGTATAACTATTATATGTATGCAAATTTTAATGTAGTCGGAACTAGTGAAAGAGAGGCTGATCTGTTGTATCTCCCTAATCTACATTATCTATTTTTCATCTCGTGTTTCTTGTCCTATTTTGTCTTCTCCTTTCTTATCTCACGGCTACTATTTATAACTCCCTCTCGGAACCACCCCACAGCATTCTTTCTCGATTCCACACCATCGCTCTGGGTCTTTTGATAGATCACACCTCGAAGGAGGGCATTATGGTAGGTTTTGATGTATCGACACATCGGAACTGCATCCTGACTGTATGTGAATGAGCGATGGGGGATTCTGGAAGGCGAGCTGCGGAAATACGCCGTGCGTTCCTCTTTTTTTCATTCCTCCCGGCGCGACGTAGGGGAAGAGATCTGATTTTTTTCCTCGTCTAGAAACCGCCTCTCACAAAGGTTGTATTTTATTTATACTTTTTGTAACTTTGTACTCTGTGAGGCCTTATCTCACGCCTCGGAAGAACTGCGTGCTTTTGATGGAGGGTTGTTTGATATAGATTTGGGGTAACTTTGGGTGTTCCGCAGAGGTCGTCAGACTCTTCGGTCTTTGTGTGTGTGTGGAGATAGTGCGAGATGCGTTTGTTCCTCATCAAATAAAGCGGTGTTGAAAGAGGTGTGCGGTTGTAGTTTCGTGGCGTTTTAAGGATGATGAACGATACGTGTGCCTTAATCTCTCTGTTTGCTACGGTTTTGGGCATCACTTTTGGAGAGGTGGCGTCTCTCAGACTGAGGAATCCTTGACGCAGCTTTAAGAGCAAGGATGTCCACCAACAGCTCGTAGATAAGAGAACGGGCTGATGTAAGTCCAAAGTCGGCCCGCCACTCAAACCAAAGTTTTCTTAATACATTTCTGACTTTTTTCATCCCTTAATAGGTGTTAGCTATGTTACATCTGATGCAATAATTCGTTAAAGCATTTTTTTCTATTTAACTTAACTTGAGTTGGTGGTGAATAGCTTGTTGATATTTCATAGCTTTACTGAAATAATTATACAGTGCTTACCTGCGTAGGCTTTTTGGAGCATAAAATTTGCTCAGAAACTAAAGTTTCAAAAATATGGAATACCTCTACGAGAGAATGGTAGTCTAAATCAAAGGGTTATTCTTTTGCCACCTAGTTTGAAGAAGAATTCAATCTGGACCTCCGTCCGAAATGTTTGGAGAGCCCTGTTTTAGATCCTCGACGCCATAACTATTGAATATCATCATTGGTAGCATTTCTTACTGTTTCTGATTTTTGTTTCATGGAATCAATGTGAGAATGAATTAACTCATTTTCAAGATATTTAATTTTATTCTTTTCCCAATTTTCTCATTTCTCATTTTCCATTGATATTTTAATTTACTTTAACACTGTTTTGGAGATTCTTGTTTAAGAAAAATTACGATGAAGTATGCTCAGAAACATTACTATTGAATGAGTTTGGAATGTTGATACGTAAATGCTGCTTTATCTACCGCAGCACTTACTCTAAATGGAGTAATGTACTCGTGTGATATGCAGCCTACCTGTTGGTTTGTTGATTTAAGTCTGTCGGGATGGCTAACTAATATTTCAAAGCCAATTGATTCATCCCCTTTTCTAACCATTGTCCAAACATTTCTTGTCTCCCATAATCCAAGCCATTTCTCTGTTTACGAAATTTTGCCTATTTTGGAGAGAAAATCAAGAGATATCGTAATGTCATGAATATACCAATTAAATTATTCTAGTACAATTATCAATCATGGTTTATATTATTAAACTATGGAAATATGCAGAGAAGTACTGTATAATATTGTAACTACGGTTTAAAAACGTGGTAATATTTTATGGCAAGATACGTATATTCACTCAATATATTTGCTATCATGAAATAAATCGCCCGATGTAGTAGAATGTGTTTGGTACATAGTGTGTTAGAGGGTTGCCTACGAAGTTATCATGGTCACATATCGATATTCAGGTAATGGAGGATACATTTTCCCCTTACAAGTGGATAAGATTTTGTTCGGAATCTCTCTCTCTTGCCGTTTATCAATCTTCTGAAAATTTCATTTATTTCTCTTAGTAGGCTTTCCGTTCGCAAGATTGTTTTTCAGTTTTAAGGGGAATACCACAACAGGAGCCCTATCTCCGCCGAAACTACCTCTCGAATTTGTTCCAAAATTAAGAAAATTTCGAAAATATTGTTTCAGTTAAATCGTATTTTCCGCACCTGAATAGTTAATATGATGAAAACTTTCTTTAGCCTTGGTGAACCAATTAAGTTAGAAAGCATTTTATTCGAGGCAAACTTCTATAACTTGCTTACGCTCGAATCTTCCCCGTTACCGCAGGAATATCGTAAGCTTGGCGAAAAGGCATTTTAGTGAATTGGGCGAGAGATGTGACGGGTAAGCCAAAAATCTCGGAGCTTATTTTCGTATAACCTCATTATTTGAGAGATTCTAGTTCTAAGAGGCTCACGGCGCTTCATAATCGAATATCCTGGTATTAAGAGATCTAAGCAGTTAGAAATCCTGTAATAAGGAAGTTTTGGAACTAGAATAATTAGATGAATTATTTACTCCTTTCATTGCCATTGCGGTTTACTACCTACTCGCTAGTTAATGATGATTTTGGGGAGTGAGGACTGGATTAAATTAAAGTCCTATGGATTATTACCCAGGTGTAAGTGGTTTCCATAAATCCGTTCCATATGCCTTAAGATCATCATTTTTGCTCTATTTTATAATATTCTTCCACATTGAAAATTGTATTCGATGTTCTTATTAGTTTATATTGCATGGTAATTATAATATTTTTAGCTAAATAGTTTATCGAAATTTTAATGAAATTTATTGTTATTCGGAATTAATTTATAAATTGCTTTCGATAAAATTTTACTAATATTTATTTTCTTTATTTCAGGTATGTACTCTTTATTGATAACCAGCCCATTTGATCACTTGGTTCTCACAGTGAGTACACTCTATTTTTTAAGTAGAACTAACAAATTCAATTGTCTGATATTTTTGGGAAAAAGTTTATGATAGATGTTTATGGTACTTGGCATTAAAATATTTGACAAATAGATTCGTTAAAACTTTAACTCTATAGGAAAGAAGTACACAATAGATACTTTATGCTCGCAGGTGTTCAAGTATTTGTCGAATGGATTAGTTATAAACGTTTATCTCAATAGAGGCTTAAAAGTAAAGTCTGAAGGAGAATTTGGATATATTTTAATCCTTTGGAAGCGTAAGTTGATAGCTGCCACTCAACATCAAAAGGAAAAGATGTTACGCAAATGTGTTAGATTGTTGCTCTTTTTTAATATTCCCAAACAAGTTTCGTATTTTTATCCTGAGTTTTTACAACGTTGCCTTTGATGAATGCCTCTCCTCCCCTTTCAAGACAGTAATACTTTTCGCCGTAGCGCGTATTTTTTACGTTACTCAAAGTTTTTCCGTGACTTCGTGATGTTTCCCAGATCTGTCACGCGTTGCTGCGCTGGACAGTTTCCGAGGTTTCTACGCTCTGGGACACATCTGTATACACAGACATTTGTACACCACGCTCTTAATGTTCGTGGTTGGAAATAGTTTCTCTTAATGGCGGGAGCTTGATCTTTAGTTGCCGATTTTTTTAGATGAAAGGAACCTTGTGTATTTTGTCGAGAGAGCTTATCTGCATTACTAGTCATGAAAGGAAAGTAAAATTCTATGATTATAATCTTGTTTGTAATTCTTGAAGCGATTTGAATTGCCAAAAAATGCAGTAAATGAAATAACAATTCAGTGATATACAGTGGTACCTCGAGATACGAGTTTAATTCGTTCCTGAACCGAGCTCGTAAGTCAATCGGCTCGTATCTCAAACGAATTTCTCCCATTTAAAATAACTGAATTCGATTTAATCCGTTCCGGACCTATGAAAAATCCCCAATCCATTGTAAATTATGAATAAAGATATGTTTTTAAATATCAAATAAATATGAATAATTAACAAATACATAAAAAAATATGAAATAAAGAAATAAAAGAGTTATTTAGCATAATAGCCTTACTTTGGAGACAGACGAGTGCGGCTAACGAAGGTGAACGGCGAGGAGGAGGGAGGGGGGAAGGGATGCAGGCACTCTAGACACGTACGTAAACGGCACTTTTTTAGAACTTAAAACTATTTTCGTAACTTTAAAACTAAAACTACACTTTCCTTATTTAAAAAATGAAAGAAAAAACTTAAAACAATGCACTTAACTTTAAACTTAAACTAAGCTTAACAATTACGTAAATTTAATTATCACTTGTTTTTGCCTTCTTGGCTGCACTTGGCTTGGAAACACGGCTCGTATCTCGGATTTGGGCTCGTATCTTGAACGAAAATATGGCCTGAGCTCCGGCTCGTATCTCAAAAAACTCGTATTTTAGGCTGCTCGTATCTCGAGGTACCACTGTATTATACCAGAGAAAGTAAAAACCTACAGAAAAGGAGGCTAATGAAAAATAGGAAATAAATATATACAAAAGTTAAGATATATATTAGAATGTGGACCAATTACCTCACTTGGTAAATGTTCTTCATTCGTATTAAAGGTGTTCAAATAAGATTTAAAAAAGAATAGTGTCAATAAAGAAGTCGTTAGTTAAGAAAAGGAAGCTAATAACGAAGGTTCTCCAGTAAAATATCAGAAAAGCCTTAAAAATTGGTCATACCTGTGTGCTCCATGGGTGTGAAACATGCACTCTAGAAAAGAAGGATGAAAAAAACTGGAAGCCTTCTAGTTATTGCATAGAATAGGGGATTATAATGTAAGATCTTGTTAGAGATCTAAATAGTCTCAAAATCTAGTCATGCGTATTTTAATCTATCGTTGGGAAACATGGAACATAGGAAAGCAGGATATACAAGATTGAAGGCCTTCGAATCGTTTCGTAGTATAGAAAAATTATTTTTTTTAGGTTGGTTGTAAAGTAAACGCGGAAGTGCTGGAGATGGTGGGGGTTGAAAAGTATTTAATGGAAATAATAAAGCGACGAGAGAGGAAATGGATGAGACCAATTGGATTGCCAAAGAAAGAAATAGGAGGTAAGGAACGAGGGACAAGGTAGGGGGGAAGACAAAGGCAGAAGTCGTCGGATGGTATTAAGGAAGAGTTTAGCTACCGAAAAGTAGAGGTAAGAGGATTGAGTGGGGATATTAGGGCACGTGAACGTACCATAAGGTAGATGACCCATGACGAGAGGAGGATCCAACCGAAATTGGCTTTTTTCATCTTTACTCATCAAATATTGGGATAGAAAATTGTGTGAGACCCTCAGGAAGGGGTAAGCTTTTTGTGCGTTAATTACCCTGCTATCCTGTGGGGCCCTTCAAGGCGTAAAAAATAGTATCATTGTTATCTCCATAAATACCTGCAACCCTTATCGGTGTTTGTCAGGAGATTTACTTAACTATTTATTACTGATTTATTTATAATGTTTAAATGGCCGCGTGTTTGACACCAGCGTTCCTCTTACTGATTAGACGTAGCTGATACGAGTTGGTAAGCAAGTACCGAAATGATTTACCAATATTAAATATGCACTCCTCTTATCAACATCTATTACCTATGTATTTTGAAGGTGACGATATTATATAAAATTAAAGTTATGTATTAGATTATAAAATATATATGGAAAATTTTGACCAAAGTTTTCAAAATAATTCAAATAACATTGGGAAGAATGACTCTATGTTCTCTGTCAGGAAAGTAGGCCCACGTAGGCCGGTTGGAACTGTACCCATTCTAACATGAACTAACCAGTAGAATGATACTTATTAGGCAAGATTAGGAGTGAGGTAGTTTGCCCTTGCTTTTCTCACTGAACTAGACACATATAAGTAGAACGTTTCCATTTTACTGAATCACAATGTCATTACGAATATCACTTTTCTTAACATTCCATAAGTATAAAGGTGAAACATTTATCAGTACCATTATTCAATATCACTTATATCTAAGTAGCTTTCATTTAATCACAGCCATGAACAAGACCATGTACATGAAAGATACATCTTTCTCTATCCTGTACCGAAAGACAATTGAAAAATTATTCCATTCATCAATATATGGTAGCAGGAATTCTCTACTCGCACGCCGAAAAACTCGCTTCATATTTCACGAGCTTCAAAAATTCGCGGGCGATCGGTAAGCCCGATGGGCAATGAAAAGAGCCTTCTTATTACCGGACGCGGCTCCGAAAACAAAGATGAAGTTTCCGCGGTGGGAGCGTGCCTCGTACCTTATCCATTGTATCTTCACTTCCTCTAACATCTTCCCCTCGATTCCCCCCTTTCCTCAGCGGTCTAAGAAAAGAAATGGTTTCCGAGAGCGTACGTCTGAGGGGAGACTGGGGTGTGGGTGGCGACTCGGATGTGGGTAGCGCGTGGGGGTCAAAGACATCTGGTCGGCGTGGCATTGGCGATCGGGAGCATTTTATGCACGTCTGCGGGAGGTGCTCATGAGAGGTAAGGGTGGAGAGCGGTCTCGTCCACTCCTTCCGAAGCTTTCGGATTTTCTCCGTAACGAGAATCATTTAGCCTTCGAGGGAGAGTGTGGGATTCCTGGAAGGCCGATGTGTGGGTGCAGTTGATTGGGCGATGCATTTAATATGAGTTGTATCTGATAGAAGTGCTTGCCAAGTGTGGGAATAGATGCCTGTCTCCATCGTGGAGGGATTTTCATTTGGTCTTTAACTCTGTAGCTTTAACTTCAGAAAAAGAGGAAAATGATCTCAGTTGTTGATGCACCTTTGTAAGAACTACTACTGCTGCTTTAACTTCTAGGGACTACCAAAGAAAGCGATTTAAGGAAGAATTATCAGAGAAAGACGGGAAGACAAAGATAAAATATTTTAGATGACATATAGTGAGGGGAAAGTTACCTAGAAACAAAATAAATGGCATTGAATAATAATAATAATTTTTAATTTTTCTAGGAAATTCTCATCGATCAGGGTAAAGGAAATGCAAATTAAAAAGATTACTCAGAAACAAAATACCAAACAAAAGATACAGAAAATAATACATAGCCTTGCAATAATGATAATACAGCAAAAATACATATTAATGCATATAAATTTGGTAAAAATAGAACACTAGGTGCAGTGAATATTAAAGTTCAATTATCTAAACACTTATGTATAAATGTTATTCGCGTATTTATATCTACGATGTACAGTTGTAGTGCGAGAACGTTGGAAATTAGAGGACGAAATATGCAGTATGTAACCGGCAAAATGTGTGTATTTCTCATTTTCGTTGTTAGGGATTCAGAATATTTATTCCTCCGTTGTAGTTGGAATTGCAACGAACCCTTTTACATGTTTACGTTAAGCCTATGATACTGTTTTATTCTTCGGAGCGAGTCTCACTTAAGCTCGTGTCACATTCATCGGTATACGAAGTTTAACTCGAAAAGGAAGTGAACCGTTTGTTTTGTTAAAATTTTAATGTTTGAGTTAAAAATCTAAAAAACAGCAGAGTTTTTTGAGTTCCGAAAAGCTTTTCCAAGTTTCTCAGAGTCTTTTTAAATGTGATTTAAATCCGGGTAATTTTCGGTAAAAGGAAAAACTTCCATACCAGTGTTGGAGAAGCACTTATCCGGGGTCCGCTGTTAGAATTCGTAAAGAGTGCATTTGAAACATTTAGGACACTCCGGAGTCCACATTCTGATAGATTAACATTGTAATTGTAAGTGATACAACGAATTCCTGCTTCCAGTGAACTAAAAGAGAATATCTTCCATTTTATTTTCACTTTTAGCATGATTGGGCTGGAAGATCATTTAAATACAGCAAATTGTTTAAGGAAGTGAATAAAAAGCAGCGTTGAGTGCCCAGTAAAGCCGCGTATTCAAGGCTAAATGTTTCCCAGCTTTGGTCCATACACTTCCTTTATCTGGATGGAAATTTCATAGTTAGAGAGGGAATTAAACTTCAGGGTAAATTAGCTTAGTTTGGGATAGGTTTAGAATTATGTTATAGCAATATGATTGAAGAGAACCGGCTGATGACAATGAAAAGGTTAAGGAACAGCCTTATGGCGTTGCGTTTAACTGAGCGTCAATGATTGAATGTCCGGCAATTGATTAACTCCTGCCATTATGACAATCGAAAACTCAGATGTTTACGAGCTTTTAATGAGGAAATGCCGGAACAACTTATGCAACTGTACAAAAACAATATGAGTCAACTTATCTGGTGAGATATTCATCAGTATTGTCGCACTTCAGATGGCTCTATTATAGAGTAACCAATTATTTTAGCCAAGATTAACGTAGATTTTAAACAGGATGTATCGTTTATTTTAATTAACGAGCAACTTGGAACAGTTTTGTCCTAAATTCAAAGGCACTGTGCTATCAATCTCAGTGTTCAAACGATAAATAAATGCAACTTTCAGATCGTAAAACAACGAAATTTTGAATGATGATGGTATGGATGCATTGCCCTAATTTAGATTTTGTTGGTAAGTTAGAATCCCCATAGATATTGTGACGCTGAAGTTGTAGACTCTTAGCGCTTTAAAAGTTTCCACGAGATATTTTCCTTCTCAACTAGTTTTTAAACTTCTATTTGGCAGTCGCATCCAAAGTTGCTCGTCCCATTCTAGGCCACCGCGATATTTTATTCGCAAATATAGACCGCGAGAAAGCATTTCTCTTCCCTTTCTCCCCCATTCATCGCGGTTGCTGGGTTTTACGCTTTGGACCAGAGTTCGATCGGTTCCCCCACTCGCGATTTGTTTATTTTCGTCTGTTTTCACTGGTTTGACGCGGAGTGGTGCCCCGGAACGAGGTTCTTTCGCAAGGAGCTTTTGGAGAACTTTAACACATTAGGGCGCGATTTATCCTAGAAGCGTACGCCTGCCACTGTGAATAGCAATCCACTCTAAATGTGGTCGTCAAACGCATTATTGGGTCCATCTCCCCTACTTCTCCCGTGTTTGAAACTCCGACGAATTTAGGTTGATGTTTTTTTTTTCACTGTCGCTCTCTTATCACTGACCCAAGTTTCCCAAAGTTATAGCATTCGAAAATATTTCTTGTTTTGTGATCAAAGGTTCTTTCTCTATCAATCTGTAATTAACCACTTTCTCTATCAACCTGAAACCTCTAATTTTATGACAATGTTTGCAATTCGGAAAGAAGTTTGTTTTTTTATCTTCATTTATTTTTATGAGAAATTTGTAAATATACGGCTGTTTCTTATCTGCAACAATACAGTATTTCAATTCAGTCATTTCCCATACAAATAATACATTTAATATTGAATCACTCGAAAAATAACTGGCAAAATTACTATGGCTATGATGATATTTACCCATATCGTGAATCATACTATACGTTTTTATTTAACTTCACTTGTGGAAAATTATTCAAACTTGTTCATAAATAGGTTTTTGATTATTACTGAACATCCAATAGAGAAAGATACCGATCATTACTTTTTTACGTTAAAGGTACTTCAGTAGCTAATTCATGTGTACAGTTTGCGCACTTACTTTATTGCTCGGAATTGTCGCAATCTTGCCTAGCCGACAGCGGCAGTAATACCTCTTTTTCTGGGTCGGGAATCGCTCATATTTCCTATTTTGTGATCAAATGTTATTTCTCTATTAACCTGTATAGATTTTGTTACGTGCTAAATTTTTGTATTGTAACAATTTCCTATTATGCTCAGCCATAAACCTCACAGGCTGACTGAACCCTCCTTCCATTCGTTCGAAAACGGCCAGGGGGGGGAATGAGTGGTTTTTAACAAGCAAGATGAGAAGTGAGATAGAAAAAAATGAGAGAAAGCTTTGCCTTCTCTTCCTCAACAAAGTTAGAAATAAACTGAACAGTTCTTTTCTTTGACTTCCCTTAGATCTCCCTGTATCCCTAACATTGTTCTTCTATTCCTTTAACATTTTCCCTATAACTTCTTCCAAAAGACGAATGTAAAATGTTCCATCCATCAAGATATGTCTGCAGGAATTAATACCGTCTAAAGTTCACTAAATTCACTGGATTCAGTGGTGGCAATTACCTTCCTCCCATTTCCTTACTTATGACATGAAGCTTTAACCGATCTCAATAAAAATGATTTTCTTCCAATTTTGCAAAACTTCTATCTACTCGTTAACTAAAAACTGGCAGGGAAGAGAATTTCATGCGACCACTGCATGTACCGCATTTACCACAGTAAATGAAATATGTATTGCTTTGTAGAAAACAATCAAGTTTTTGAGTCTACTGCTACTTGAAGTAGAATGTAAAGGAAACATTTTCTTCAATTCTCCTTTGGTAGGTATATGGGAGTATATAGATTCGCCCATATGTACTGCACCTTCATTTATAGATAGACAAAATTTTTGTTTTGAATATATTGCGATAGAGCTCATTAGATCAATAAGGAGAAAGATGATTTTTTCAGTAACGTAACAGTTGCTTGAGAATTGCCTGCTAGACTTGCGAACATTTGTTTCCTCTTTTACTTATTTCGCCTCTGCCCTTTACCTAGTGCTACTTTACATAATCATTGCAATTTTCATCATTACTGAAAGTTCAGTGTAATCAGGAAAGTGTGTTCAGGGGTAATCGGGAAAATTCATTCGTTGCCGAAGTTTTAAGTCTTTGAACGTTCGGAATCCCCTAACACAGCCGTAATTCTCGAAGACCAGGTGTCTGAAAATAGATTTCAAGCCCAATTTGGGTCGTAGAAGTTTTGGTGGCCTCTGCTGGATGGGGTGTACTAACAGCAACCGCATTTAAATGGATCGGAGATGGTCTTGAAAATTTTCATCCCCATTGAAACCCCTTGGTATATTTAGAGTCCCAACTTCTCGAGTTATTAGGGCATGTTGTGTTACCAAAGACGGATGCGGCGAAGGATTCGCAAACCTTGAAAGCCGGTAAACTAGGAGATCCTGACCTAAATTCGCACCACACGCAGTTTTAATAGAGTTTACGGGTCGCTTCCACGGAGTCGTACATTTCGTGTGTTTGTTTTCCCCTGGTTGTTGCTAAATAGAACACTCACTTACGCAAAGTCGAATCAAAGGTTTGCTGTCCCTCAAAATTGAGCGTCCTTTATTTAGAGTTCCCCGAGCGATTGTACGTACATACATGGGGTCAATCTCAATCAAAGCATGTATAAATGCTTTGAATGTGAATAACATCCGACGTCAAATTCTAAAATCTAGAATTTTCGTTCATCTGTCATATGCTTCCTTTACATCATACACCCGCTTTTGATAAAGGAAAAATTTTGCTTTGTGATGTAACGTCACTCAGCGATATTTCAAAACAATTTATGCCTCCGATCCATCATTCTTCCCTCTTTCCTCGTACAATGCTTAGAGAAGAATTTTTCTCAGAGTTTTTTGTGGATGAGTTTTTGAAGCACACCTTTTCTCAAATCTTTATCTGTCATTAAAACTGTTGATTCTCATCTTTGTACTGGTCAATTTTTGTTCAATTTTCATCTCTTAATTATTTATTATCACTTACTTGAATGTTGATTATGGAATATTCATCCAAAATTTGGGCGTTTTAAAATCGCCTGTTATATTATTTTAAAATTCGGTTCTTTTTACGAAATATTTCATGAGTGACGTTTTTAATACTGGAAATAAAATATAAAGGGAGAGCACAGTTACATCCCTTAGTCAAAGAGCAGCTCTTTCTGAAATTTTGACTTTTAAGTTAATCGATTTTTAAGACGCTGTTGAATCAGTAATTAAAGAGGGCATACTTTCAGCTTATCACAATTTCAAAACGTAATGATTCTTATAAATTTAATTTGAAGAAACTTTTGACTCATGTCCGAAATGTATCTCATCGGAGAAAAAATTTTAAAAATTGTATGCCATTAAAAGAATTCAGAGAAATATTCTAAAGGTAGACTTACTGCTAACAAACTATAACTTCAGCTGATGCGAAATTAAACGTAAAAAATAAGTGGGAGAATCAATTACATGGAAAACTTCGTCGGCGAATGATAGGGAATTGTAATTAACATAAATAAATAAATAATTTTATATAAAGCGCATTATATCTATAATGGCTTCCTTTTCGTGGTGTTACAGTGAACCAATAGTGTATTACGATAAATTCTTTCAATATTATAATTTATATCACTTAAATATATATTTCTTAAAAACTAGTACTCAGTGGAGCAACAAATTCCTGCTATCGAAGGCCGAGATTATCTCAAATTATCGACCATTTTTATCTTCGAGTTGCTGAAACACTAAAATATGAATGCTTATATAGCCATAATATCTCGCGGGCTAACATAGATAGCTAGACGCTCTCCAGGTATGGATGTTGATGTACATTCCTGGCCAAAATTAACGCAGCACCGGCCGTAAGGATCGCTAGGGAGGTGCTGCGTTAATTTTGGCCAGGAGTGTACATACTTTCATGTTATCGGAACCACTCGTTGAAGATATCACATTGAATAATACGATGATAATAAAATGCCATTTTTCATAACACTTATGCACGGTTTATGCTTTAGGAGTGCACTTTATAACGGCAATATTCTGTGCACAGGTGCTAAACCACGAACGCTCCGTCGCAGCTCGATTTCAATTAGGCTATTCTTGCATGAAAATCGAATCACGGCGC
Source organism: Sympetrum striolatum (assembly GCA_947579665.1). Taxonomy (NCBI): domain Eukaryota; kingdom Metazoa; phylum Arthropoda; class Insecta; order Odonata; family Libellulidae; genus Sympetrum; species Sympetrum striolatum. Next base: position 72,386,881 of record OX388345.1, on the reverse strand, counting down.
GAGTGAAGCCGGTGTTTGTTCTGCACTAACAAGCGCCAGCCTTCGTTCCTTTTTCCCTTAGCCACGACGTCACTCAACGCCCCTAATAATAGATCTCACTGACGATAACCTCTCCATTCATAAAGGGAAGCGATACATGTCGATCGGAATCAATAAAATCCTTTCGTTTCCGGAGATGCATCAAGATATCTCCAGATGGATCTTCCGACCATCACTCATTCACGACGCCACTTAAAGATCTACGGGTAAAGTTTAAATAGACATACGCTGATGAGGATTCCAAGACTCATCTCGTTTCTTATGACTACTGTTTCATTCCGAGATTTTTTCCGATTTTGACGGTCACTCGTCAGTGTATACGAAGTGGGGATTTTTAGAAGTAGAAACTATTTGGAAGATGTGAAAGAATAGGTTCCTGCATTATATTAGACTTCCCCTTTAAGTCCCTTCCCTTACTCTTATGACTACATTGAGGTTGCGCCGTGTCCTACATCGGTAGGATGTCCTATAGTTGTAACTTACTCGTAAGATAGCTCCTAAAATTGATCTGTGACCTCTTAAATTTTCATAGTACTCTCTGGAATAAGATTTGAAAATAACCAGCGTCTCTTTACTTTTTCAGATTCGTTTAAAAATGAGCGAATAAATCGGCCGAAGAGATTTGTGCTATTTTATTCTAAATTCTAAAAAGAAAACGTATTTTTCAAATTTTTTTACTTGGAAAATAAGAAATGCGTGTATCTCCGCTATTATATCTAGGGTCTTAAAAGTTGAAATTAAAACATGATTTAAATAGGACGCTACGGACGAGCGATACAGCAACTTTAAGATAATAATAATACTAAGGGCTTTATTTAAAGAGGAAGTTAAGGCAAGTCTCATCTTAAAGATAATCCTATTTAATTAAATATTTCATTTAAGAGATTTTTGGGATAAGAGAAGATAAGAGCAAAAAAAGAGAAATATTTTGTGGGTTTACAATTAAAACCTAAGATAGCACTTAGGATAAAAGTAACAACTTACAAACAACAACTGCAGGAGAACGACTACGGTAAGGAAACCGTGATAAACCTTCGAAACTCACTGATAGTAGCAACTAAAACTCAAAAGCGATAGATCAAAGGGGAAAATAAGAAATATGATAGTGTCGGGAAAGAGCCTAAAATAAAAGATTGATCATGCATTCATTAAATTAGCACAGATAAGTAGTTAAGGTGCCACAAGGGAAGGAGTGGAAAGCATCTAATTACCGATGAGGATGCGCGTCAGTTCGTTTGTATTTGCTCTCCTAATCTCATCCGGCAGCCAACGGTACTTAGGCTGTAATCTTCCGAGGATTTAGAAATCCTCGAGAAAAGTTGCTTTTTGAAAGATAAATAGGTCGTATCTCACCGATGAAAACGCCCGTCTTTCCCGAAAAGTAATTTTCGGACGGAGAGTTTTACCTCCCACTTAAAAAGTTTGCGCCGAAAAGTAGGGTAACTCGTAACCCACGTCGAGGCGTAAGGCGCGGGAAACTAGTTCAGCCAAGTTTGGCACCCACATTCTTACAGAAAGGGTGTGACGAGGATGTCATATTTTAGCCAATGCTGAAAGACCGGCTCGGTGAGGGTTTCAAGAATCACGGATTACTTTGTGATGCAAATTTATTGATGCTGCGGATGTAGCTGTTGCGTATGAGAATGAACTGGAGCTACAAAATGAAGCTACTTTCTCCTAAGTCTATTTTTATGTTAATGATTGATTTAATATCAATTATTTCGCCTCTTCATACTTTACTTTATACGCACATATAATCTATCCTCCACGCATATACGATATATCTCACTAAGAAATTTATTTCCTTGTTTATTTTCAGTATTCCACCATACGAGTTGTCTTTATAGAAATCATTATACGCAATAATGCATGTATAGAACAACAAACAATTTGCTCTATGTTCACGTTTTTGCAATTTATAATGTATGAAATATCTCTAATATTAAGAGATTTTAAATGATGTTTAGGGTTTAGTGAAATGCGATTTGACTTTGATACAGATTTCCGCATACAGTTACATGAAATAATATAATTTACGATTCAAATAACTACTTACAAATTCATAACTGCATATTAATAGATAACTACATATTAATGAATAACTACATATTAATAAATAACTAAATATTAAAACATAACTATACATTAATACCTAACTACATATACTACATATTAATCTACAAACACTACAATTAGCATGTACGTCAATCACTGTAACAATTCCATTAAAGCCTTGAGTATACTAATACAGAATATCGGTACATAAAGATCATTGCCAACCAACTACAAAAACACACAAAGAGAGAACTAATAAATGAATAAATTTAGGAAAGAATTTAGTTATTAATTTCATTTAAAGGCCGCACTGAGCGCTTGGAAATCTCTCGAGTGGTTTCATCAGTAGCATGTCTCCCATCTTTGATCTACGTTGACTTCTCCTCAACAGCAAACGGAATTAATATTTCCCCGCATTTGCGACCAATTTTCGCTATTTGTTTTTTCCTCCCATGGCAGGCGACGAGTTATTAATAGCTTTCGAGAATCGCGGTTAACTCTCGAAAAAGCGAGGCAATGGCGAATTCGGAAACAATGCGATGACGTTTATTAAACGGACTAATCTCTCCCTCAGTCGCACAATGACCTCACTTTTTTATCTCCGATTTTGGGAGTCGTGAAAGCGAATTTGGCGAGCAAATATTTCTGTTTTCCCCCGACAAAGAAGATTATTCTCGGAAAAAAAGATCCGAAAGCTCTATTGTTTTTGCTCCTCGAAGGGACGGATGCTTTTTGGGCGAAAATCGCTCCTCTGAATAAAAAAGGAGAAAGGATATTCATCCGATGTTTTCAGTCCAATTTGATGGAAAAGTGTGCGCCGGGTTTAGATTGTTTTTTATATCGGGTGATGAATATTGAATTAGTGGTGGTTCTAAGTCCTGTTTAGGGAATCATTTTGAAAATGAAATTCTGTTAGACGGAATATTACGGGATACATAGGCCTCGGGTCGACTTATTCAGTGTAAATGAGTGACAGAATAAAATGTGTATTGTAATACGCGGTAAAACTGTAGTAGACACGTTATCATCAAACACTGGACAATGCATTTGCATAGCTAAAGGAATGAAAGGGAATGTATGGATAATTCGTAAATATGACTGGCGTTTCATATTGTGAAAATTTATAATTCGTTTCCAATTTCGAAACGAATTTTCTTTTTTCTCCATATGTATCTTTGAGAAAGTATTTCCATCTGGGGGGTATTGAGATAACCCAAGCTCCACTCTGATCGACATAAGACTTCCTGTTACAGGGTCTTTATTATTATTTTCACGTTTCTTTATATGGAGTCTGGGAAATATTCACCTATCCCAAATGTCAAGTATCAAAGGGATTAGGATCATCTATTGCTTCTTTCATATTTTGTTGATCATTTTAAAAACTTCTTACTTTAGAACAAGTTCTAATTATTGTGGTTTTTTGGTTGTTGAACATAGGTATGGTTTTCTCTTCCAATTTTTTCTAGGCTCCTCTTCGGCATTACACACGTCGCTGAAATTAATATTTTAATAATATTGACAGAATTTTGGTTCAAGATTTGTTTTATCTCTTCGGCTAGAAGTTTATAATTATTTATTTTCCCTTTGTTTGTCTTCTATTATTATTATTGATTCATTTGTTGCAAAGGTAGATAGTCAGGTAGCAACGTTATTACAATTCTATTTGTCTAATCGCTGCAGCATTCACTTTTGCAACGCAACGATCTCAAAGCTACAAAAATGCATTATTGCTATGCAGGTCTCTTCTTGCTACAAAAATACGGGTTTTCAATGCAGCCATTTTCCTTGCCAACAGTACATTGTGTCGAATCATTCGAAATAACTCAGTATACTGTAGGCAAAATTATCGCTTTTACCTATGCGTTGAATTATAGATTAATATATGCCTTTGAATGATTTTAAGTGTGTCAAATTACTTAAACTCGAACTTATAAAAGGTTTTGATTATTAATAAACACTTACATAGTTATTGCTTCAATAATTGTAGTTATTGTTACCTTTTTACATCTACGGTGCCTCAAGAGTTAATCACTAAGTACAGTTTGCGCACTTACTTTTTTGCTAGGTACTGTCGCAATCTTGCGCAGCCAACAGCGGCAGTAAAAACGCTTTTTCTGGGTCGGGAATCGCTCATATTTCCCAATTCAAAGTCGGAAGTGCGTTTATTTTTACGACCGCTTACTCCGCCGAATGCATTAAAAAATCCACGTGCATGTCCTTCTTCAACCTAATTATACGCGAGCTGTATCTCTTCACGGTCATCGCATTTATCATGCGTCCATGTCAGCTTATGAAACGCTCTTTATCGACGATGTTTCATTTGTCTGCAGATCATCTCTGCCCGTGATCTCGGCCTGAGTATCGTTCATGAGTCAGTCCCGTGGCCCTGGTAGTCATCAGGCGCCATTCCAACGTGACATTTTTTTACAACGCGCCCCATATTTTTGCTCGCAATAATAGTGACTAATTCTTGTTTTGTTCTGTGAAAAACTTTCCATAGGTTTTCTTCGTTCTGTGCCAGACCGAGGTATTTGGATGCTTCAATTTTTGCTGTCAACTCACATTTTATGGGGCAAATCATTGTTCATAATTCTATATTGTTACAAATTAACTCTCGATTGTTGTATCTTTCTCTTTCCACTCACTTGTGAACAATCGTGGTGTCAATCATTGTTACGTAACGCTGAATTTATTTTAACTATCGTCCCTTATCCTTTATTTAATTCATATATGCTTGAACATTACTGATGAATATTTCATAAAATTTACGAATTACAGCTTTTTTCCAATCTCATAAGATATCAAGACAATATAACTTATCAATATTTATTTGGAATCTTTGCTGGAGTTTGCTAGGTTTAATATAATTTAGTAATAGAGTACTGTAGTATTTATTTATAATCGTTATACTATATGCTCAGGTGCTGACGCTCCATTGATTGCTGTGACCTGAGGCTTGTCTACTCCATTGTTTACACTAATTAATACATCTATCCTCAAGATTCAGTTTACATCTTTGCTATGTTCATGATAAGTTGGAATAGAAAGAGAGAACTTATTCATGAAGCGGACTTTTTTAAATTTGAAACTGTTAAGTTGAAATTGCGTATTAAAAGGCGGTCTCCAACCCTGAATACTTTTTAAATATCTTTGAAGGCTATTCTGGCTTACACGCCCAGCTTCGTGTCTAGACCTAGAATGTTAATTACCTTTAGTAGATGTGTACTTCCTCGATTCGATGCCAATAAATATAATGAAAACTGATGAGCTCATTGGCAATTATGTTTTTGATGTGTTAACCTCGAAAGATATCCGCAGTTGTCGATAGTGTCCTCTCTTCTCGTAGGATTTTATGCTCTAGCGTGTTTTTAATTACAGATGGACTAAAATCCGTTTCATCGAGGGGAATTGTATAGTTAATACCTGAAGCTACTATTTATCTTAGGAAAGGCGATATATTTCGATTTATTCAAATGTGTGAACTAAAAACTATTAGCCATTTCCACCCAGCCAGGACTTACATTTATGCAATTTCCTGCTTATCGAAAAAGAATCACCGGAAACTTTCAAAGAAAGTCCCTATGATGCACTCTCAATGGACCTCCTTTAGAAAATCTGACCTTGTAAGACGGCTCAGCGGTATATGGGTTTGTTTATGAGCTCTTATAGGATGTTTTGATGTCGGGGAGACTATCAATTTTTATCACTGTTAGGCTTCAAGGCTATTGAATGAAGTCGATTAGTTCAAGGACACATTTACTCATGCAAGTTAATCAATAACTATCTCTATTTTCTATCGCTTCGATAAATTAACTATTGGAAACGATATGCATGCGTGCAGAAAGAGGGCTAACATCCTCTATTTTTCGTGATATATGTCCACTCCTTCGATTGTATGCGAACTCCTCTTACTCAATATAAGATAAGTTCAATTTTCAATAAGTTCATTGCTGAAATTGGCTCATTCATAATTCTCAACCGAAATTATGTGAAATAACGCAAAATTGTTGCCTCCCGTAAGGTAATGATACCACAATTTTACTTAACTCCCCGAATAAATTGAGTTTTAACAAGTGAATAGCCTACGGTAGGTCAAATGATTGAGGTTTGAAAACGATACCTCTTAAAGAGTCTTGTTTCAATGTAATGATTTTTCTAGAATTGTGTTTTAAAAGTAATTTTCTACGTAATGGAATAAAAACTCAGGAATCACGTAAACGAAAATATTGATCCATATTGATTATTCTTTAAAAAAACTAGAACTCAAGATTAAGTTCAAATTTATAGAAAATCGGAATTTAGAGAAGTTGACCAGTTCTATTTATAAAGTCTTTATTAAGGCGAGATTGAGATTGAAAAGTCTCTTCTTCCATCTAACCTTTCGTCAATGATATTATAAACATAGAACGGTTTTTTTAGATGAATATAAATAGAGAGAAGAACTTTAGGAGTGGATGTAAAAAAAACCTAAGTCTGTGAAGAGATAGGGTTGCAGTAATTTTATATCTTCAATCTTGTAGTTTCCTATCTTCAAATCTATATCATTGCTTATTAGGTGTAAAATATGTACTCTTGAGCGGAAAAATTCATTTAATTTCTCAGAAGATGAATTTGCTAATCCGGGGTTAGTTCGAAGTCTCGAAGGCATGTTGTATTGGATTTTGTGTCGAATAGTGCGAAGATGGATATCGATTGCTTGTATTTCTCGTAATCATCGGTTATGATTCGAGTCTCATCACGTTCCGGAACATTCAAAAATGCCTTGAACAGCCTGGAGCAAGGATTGACTTGAATATGGAGAGAGATTTGCCCTGACTGTTTTATGGGATTACGTAGAAACCTTGGATTGAGTAGTTTATTTTATTCCAACACACGTTTCCACAAGAAGGTCCGTCTCCTCTGTCTTTCTATAACTTCGTCGATATCGGAAGAATTTTTCCCCGGAAAGAAAACGAATTTTGAGGATAAGATAACGTGTAAGTATCGATGATGAACGGAAGAGGAATAACAAGCTGATACTGAGGAAATATTGACCTTCCAATTGAAGAGGCAAATATTGCCGCAGGGGTTCTTATTTAAGATATCCTGCTACGACGATCTGAAATATCGCTCTGGTACGTGGAAATATTATGAGCTATGAAGTTTCTTTCGTATAATTAGCTAGCTTTACCGGTGTTTGAACAGTATCTTTATGAGAGGGAATTTTCGTCGTAGACTTTTCGCATTACTTAAAGGTATATTTGTACTTTTATTAAGTGAGTGGGTTGCTACGTATGTGTTTATCTACGTAATAACGGGAATAATAATAATAATAAATAATTTAATACGTAATATTCGGGAATTAATGGTCGCAAACATTATTAACATTTACTCATTAATAAATTTGGACATTTAGCAGATATAAGACTTAATTATTTTTCTATATTTCGATTGGAATTTAAGTCGTTTAGAAGGCCTTGAAGATAAATATCGGTATATGCATATTACAAAAATTTCCCTCTCCACGGACGGGTAATTCAATGGCTGTACAAAAACATGGAATTGCAATTACATTTTGACTTCTAGGAATTTATATATTTACATGTGATAAAATGCCAAAACATTTTTTTCTGATTTGCAAATATTATTTAATGGGTTTTAAATATGATAATATTAATTGTCAACTTATTTCTTATTTACTGGGTTATTTTTAGTATTTAATCTCATTTCCCTATTTAAATGATTTGTCTCAATTATCATATCCGATTCATAAAGTTAATACAGTAAATTCTGCTGATTTTTACCACCTCCAAAAAATAATAAAGTTATATTCTATTCGAATCGCATTTGGCCAAAATAGTTTATTCTTTCTCTTTAAATTTATTAAAAATGGATGTGACAGAATTATTTATCGTAGAGACACATTATTTTTTAATCGAAAAAAAATTCGCTAGTTGTCTAGCGGTTAAAATAAATACTCGACTCTGGTATTTCGATTACCATGCGAATTAAGCTAATAGGATGAATTTGGTATCAAATGGAATCGAAGCTCAATAAAAATGGAATTATAAAGAGTGAGGGCAAACGGCAGCGAATAGATGGTTGCATATGAATCCTGAACCAATTCCTCAATTGGTGTATTTTCATCGCGTTGCAGGAAGTTACGTATATGTTGCCTTATTGAAAGGAATAGGAAATAAATTTTAAAGTCGTTGAACATTTTTTTAAACTTATCTGAATTGAAAATGTTTGTATGATTTCGAAATTGAAAGTTTTTAATTGTGTGAAATTCGTATTTATGGACCAGGGTCCGAGAGCTGTATTTTTCATGATCTTGTAGACAGGCTAACGAATGTGATTATCAAGGAAATAGCATCCCTAACACAGTTATTGTGACGCAGTAATAATTTACAATAAATGTATTTAATTATTTGATGGATTCTTCTCAACATTAGCATACTCATTGAAGTGGCTGAAAATTTAGTCTAGAATAGAAAATCATAATACGAAAATAAATACCGTAAATAGAAAATGATGATGATTTTACTAATAAAATCAATTGAAGCTTTCTAATTGATTTTAATTAGATTTATTGAATATCTCTTTACGCTTATCACTTATAAATTTCGTGAATGGGGGAGATTTTGTTGAACAATATAATTCGTTTTTAACATTTTACAGAAGAAAAATTAAAGTTTGTGTCAACGTTGCTGTTAATATACCCCAGGAAAGTTAAAAAAGTGAGCATTAAAATATTTTATTACTCTTTTACGGGATCCATTTAAATAACAATTTTTTTCCATGGTGTCCATTGAAATTTAAATGATATGTCATCCTCGGGATCAGTGCCTGCTGAAGACAGTAGGTGAGATAGAAATCCGCTTCAGAAAAGAAGGGATATTCAGTTCTTGAATTTCGAGAAGAGCTGTGGACACCTTCAACAGAACATTACAAACTTAGGACTGCTCTTTATGCGTTAAGTTTTTGTATTGATATATCTAAAATATTGGTAATTCATTTTGCCAATTAGTTTTCTAACTGTGGAAAACCAAGTGATTGTTACAACAAGTATAACGGGTAAACATCCGTTGCGACTGAACAATATGCTGATGATGAGATTGTTGACACACAAATAGAACCGGAAGAGGGCAACAATTGAAGGTGTTGAAACAGTCTCGACGTGTCCATGCATCTGATGCCTTGACTTCATTGATATGACGCGAGTGACCAAGAACTTATTAACATCACAGCAGCGCAACGTGACAAAGCTGTTGTGGATTGACCTCTTAACCTTTGCATATATCGTTGTACGCATACAATAGACTTATAAAATTCACACACATTTTGGAAGGCTTTTATCTTAATGCTTGTATTAATCTGTACTTCGAATTTTGTAGAAATTGAAGAAATGTGTACGTAATGCATTTGAGTTTCATTTAAATTCACATGGAAGAAGTAATCGAATCAGGCTTGAGAAATTATGCATGGAGATACTATGCAATATATATATATATATTTGGAAAGCCTATAACTTTTTCCTTGGTCTGTAGCGTTCTGTATTCAAACAATGGCAAGGAATCTTGGCTACCTAGAACTTTTTACGATTAAAATGGAGTAGATTAACATCACAAACTTCTCAAATACCGGCCAGGTGACGTTAAAATGCGATTTAGGTCCTTTGTCCTTATCCCATCCCTTGCAATTACCCGTTCTGGTGACCAGCAATGATAACTTAACTAATAAAATAAATATATTAAATAACGTATATTTTGTTATATTGTGCACAATTCGCACATTCTGTGTGTACTCGCCTATCCTTCAGTGGTAGAAACAGATTAGTTATATAGTTGATACATAGCTCGCGAGCTGGCAAATGGCACATCATTAAATTTTATTATTAACGATTCTTTGATCATCAATGTAAAAATTAAACAGAATTAGATACGTGCTATTGATTTTAAAAATGAATATTTCTTCCTTATAGACGTTTTTCAACCCTAAGAAACGTATAATAAATAAGATTCCGCGATGCTTGATGGGATTTTGTAATAAATGATTCTCTATGTGTATTTTTGTTTTTGTACATTTTTTGCAGTGAAGAATATTTTTTTCTTAAGAAACTTCTTTAGTTCAAATTTTTTGATAATTCAATTTTTTCATCTGGTTCCTCCAGGTTCGAATTATTCAGGTTCCACTGTATTGTAAGTGACATACCTTGGCTTATGGTTTAAAGAGACATTTCATTATCAGATCCGTGAATGCCTTGGATTCCATTAGTCATTGCATTAGACACCTGTATTCACCGCTGAGTTAAGAAGGGCGGATATCTTTGGCGTGGGAGTAGAAGTAGTTGGAAACGCGGAGAGAAAAATTATAGTAAATGATAGTGTGGGGAGACAAAGGAAAGGGTCAAGGTGAAGTGGATGAGGCATTGGTCGTCAGGGTGCGTATCTTAGGAGATGAGCCACGCGTGTTATCCACCCCACCCCTCCTCCGGAAGTGACGTCACCACGCCCTATTCCGCCTCCGCCCCTCTGCCTCCCGGAAGTGACGCAACGTCCATTGCATGCCGTATTGGTAGTTTGGGTGGTGGTCGGGAGCTCACCTGTGGCTGAGTTGTTGAGTTGGAGTGTCGTGAAGTAAAATGGAAGGTGTAGAGACTATGCTGAAGGAAACATGACGGCCTTTAATTGATGGAGTACTCGAAGCCTTTCGTTCTTCATTTCTAAGTATAGTGACGCTCTTTTTAGCTTTTGCTTATGCAATGATTCGCCATGGACGTATATTAAAATTTTATTTTCTTCTCTATAAAGTATGTAAACAATTTATTAGTGTGAAAATTATTGGATCATAGTCAAACTGTAGATTTCCTTAACCCTATCACTTGCTATTCTCCGCTGAGTTTTCCGTTTCCTCTCACCTCCTGATTTTCATTCTTCCATGACACATCCTAGGCCAGAGGTGGGGAGCCTTCAGACCACATGTGGCCATTCTGAGCTTTTAGTGCGGCCTTTTAGTCCCTTTCTACAACGAAGACTCGTGTTGAAATAATTGTGCTAATCATGTTAATGACGACTATTAAAAACGTAATGGATAACATTCTATTTCAGTTTAATTAACTAATGATTTTTTTACCTAAAATGTATTAATAATAAAAAACACGGCAACATGAGTGTGGTCTGATGGATGTGATCGAATGCTAAATGTGGCCTTCCGATAAATAAGGTTCCCCAATCCTGTTCTAGGATCATTTTTGGTTTCCCGCTTCTTTACAAACTTTCCTCAACTACTACTGCGCGACGCCACAATATACGACTAAACTTTCATAAATTGTATTATTCTACATTTCTGTATACACGCTGTATAGGTTATTTTGATCGCATCTTTTTCGCATTATTTATAACACTCAGTGCTTATCTAAGTATTCAAACAAACAAAGGCCAAGTAGCAAAATTGTCGTAAAAATTTATCCATGAAGTACTGAGCACGGATGCTGGTTGGATCCTTTACTTATCCGTCTCGAGATAAGGAAAGCTTTGGGAAGGAAATAACTATGACTAGGCGGGATGAATATTGATGTCGTTTGCCCTTGCATTCCTCTCCGACTGTATTCCATTAACAAAATAGTCGGTGGAAAGCTTCACTATGACCCGATTATCGATAATATTTTTTATTGCATTTACTAAGGTCTGTCTGGGCGAATTTCATTATTTAGCATTACCTACATACCTGCATAGTATTATTAAGCCATGAACAAGAATTTGGGAAAATTGAACGAGAGATACATTTATTCTGTCTTGAGCATAAATAATGAAATGTTTTCCACATTACAAGATAGTTGTAGAAACAATGGCATACCAAGTAAGAGTCTCTATGATTTATAAATTTCCGAAAATAAAGCAAACATAACATCCTAGGGTAATTCTGTGAAGGATTTTTCTTGTGTTACTAAGGAAAATTTTCCCCTTTTGAACGTTTCCTACAGTATTCATACCCAAGAGAAATAAATTTTATCCTTAATTCACCCTCGTTTATTCTACAAATCAACGACCCCTTCTTTCTTGGTAGATTTTCCGGGCAGTCTGTCACTATTGTGGTAAGTCCACACTAGAGAGACCGATGCTTTTCTGTGCGCAAGCTCTCGGAGATATTTTACGGTTATCTTAAGAGACCTCAGTGGGGATGAGGTTTGGACCGCGGCGTTAATTATTTTACGCGCTTGCGGCTTCGACCCCTCACGCATACGCTGATGCAAAGGCCGAAGCCACGGACGGATGGTTAACCCCAAAATTTCCTCGAATAATCCAGAACTATGATCTACGCTTCCAGAGATATACTCTGTGCAGCCGAGGCCAAGCCTATATACGAGGCAAGCTCTCTCCTTTTTCATGGGAAGCGAGATGCGCATTAGATTTCTTTATCAGTCTGGTTGACGCTCTTTGTTGAGTTAGTAGTTTTGGGTTTGAGATAAAAAGAATACTAAATTACATAGGGAGAAACTTTCTCCTTTCTAGAGGTGACACCGCTGAAATGAATAGGCGAGGTAGGACAAAACTTGCATCTTCCTTTCAATTGTCGTATGATTAGATGAATAATGTATGCACGGACTAGATGAATTATTTATGCACGGTGAAACAGCACATGCCGCTGTTCTACTCCCTTTCGGATTATAATTTCAAATCCTGACATGTCCTCGCTACCGTTTGGAGAACTGCGTTTGTTACTTGTGTACTGGTTTCTAGTGCGATTTGTTGATCCCGTGGGATTACTTCTGCACGTCCTACTGTCTACTTGTAGTGTGAAGGGCTTGTAGCTCTCACCGTCATGGTCTGTCACCGCCCCATATATTCGCCGAAAAATTAAATTTTTAATCTACTCTCAAAGAAATTTTATAATGTTTTATTTACTATTAATCAAAATTTTATTTATGTTTTTAACCTTTGTACATTTCTTTTTATTTTTACTACTTTGTATAAATGTATTTGTTCATTTATCATTTATTATATCACATGTAATTGGGGTTTCCTGTTTGTGATTAATAATAAATTATTAGTATTGTTATTATTTAGCTAATCTGTTTGAAGCAGTTAGTCACGTCATAACTCCTCTCGGGTTCGTCGGACTATAAAAAAATCGGTTATGAAAACAAATTACTTCAATAAAAAATATTATAATTGATATACATTATTCATAATATCGCTGTGTTCCGAAAATATTTTGAGGAACATTAGGACGTCGTCAAGCCGTGGAACAAAGTTCTGAAAACCCAGACGTCTGTTAACCCTATTTACGGGGTATTCCGAAATCACTCCTGTTATTAATTCGCGTTAAATTTCTTGTTCTACACAAAATTATTTCTCAAGATTTTGTATAAAATGGTGAAAAATTATTTGTGTAAATATATAAAATTAAATTGTAATCTACATGGAAAAATATATAATTTTAAATCAAATGGAATTTCGAAATTTCAATTCAGGGAGAGTAGATCTAATTCCGGAACAAATCTTTGAAGAAAGGGACATCTTGAGTGGTTTTTGCGTTTTCCAATTCTTGGAAAGAGTTACTGGACTTTATACTTCAAACCAAAGTGGTATAAAAGGGATTCTCATTGACTTTCTAAAAGAGTGGATCCCATATATTGCGTAGCGTACGATTTTCATGTAACTCCGAAGAGGAGAAAATCGTCGGTCTTTGGTCTCGGTCGGATCCCATTTGACGCTTCGATGGAGGCATTTTTCGAGCCTTTTTTGTTTCGGTTTTTTCCCCTCATTTCCCGGGTCAAAAAATTACATGCCTTTGACCGCTCGGGCCTTTCTCACTCGAGTGTAATAAAGGTTGATCCTCTTGATCGAACCGAATGCATCGGGCGGATTCCCCTTCGGAAAGAGATTTTCTGACGGCACCCCGTAATCTCGTAAAAATACCGTGCATGGAAATACGAAGATGATGATCTGTAGCCTTTGGGATAGACGGTTCGGAAAGGTCGAAAACGCTTAAAAGTAAATGTAGCATTTAGCAAAATCAGAGATGTATTTTATGTATTTCGAATAAGGGGTGCTCTCGTTCTGAAAAGCTAGCAAAAACCGCTTATAAGTGTGAAACATTTCCTTGCAATGGCGCCTAACTTAGTGGAAGAATTTAGTTCAATTTTCATTTAGAATAACGTATTATCTAAAGTAATAATAATAATGATAAAACTATTTCATGCTGTAGTTTTTAATTAATGAATGCATACTTAATAAATATATACTGCTATTTATACCATATTAATTTATACTCAACTAAATTAACATATTTTAATATATATATTCAGTTGATAAAAATATTAACAATGATAATTATGAAACAAATTAATGTCAAGAAGAGATAGATACTTATACGTCCCTTCTCATTTAAGAGTTATTATATATTTGAGATATATTTATTTGTTTTATTAAGACTCGTATAACGCGCAAAGGCCTAAATCTGTCATTTATTTTCATTTCATCAAAAATTCATTATTTTTTAAAGTATGATCATTCGTTTATTTTCGAAGAATTGACAAGGAAAGGTATTTAAAATGTTAGAAATTCGTTTTATAGTCTTACGCATGAAATTATCTAGGGATCATCCGTGTTTGATATTCAATCGCTCCACACTATGTTTTTTTATCTATGCTAACTCGAGGAAAAATTGTAAATTTCACTTTCACGAATTCCTTAATCGTATAACAGGTCTCATTAATCTTTTTTAAGAACATATCCCCTCGCATCACTTTATAAAATTCATTTGGAATGTTTTATTAACACGTTTACTTTGTAAAAGCTAAATACATCACTCAGCAAACAACCTTGTTTTTTGTACAACAAATCGTGTAGTTGTTATAAAATAAAGGAAAGCTAATTGCCATCTTCCTTTAATTAATCGAAGTATGCAAATGAAATTATGAGAATGATTTTCTCGTTGTTGTTTCATAATCATGATTGTAATTTGAACGGCTGATTGATATAGAAAATCGGATCGGGTGTTATTCTCCCGTTGTGGAAAGCGTAATATTTTTTTCCGTGGATCTATTTGCCAAAGGGATTACACTGAGTACGAAGTAAACCTCATTTTCCAAATAGATTTCCCTCGGCGTCGTAATACAGCTGGAATGTCAAAATCATTTGTTTCTGTCTCCTGAATATTCATAAAACTCGGGACGATTCCCCATAGACCAATCTTCGTTTCCTCTTTTACCTCCACATTCATTTGCATTTTCGTATCCGAAAGGTTGTAATAGAGGTGGTGTGGATATCAAAGCGCGGTTAAAGAAAAAAAAAACTCGACCGAAATTAAATGTAGACGGCCGGTGGAAAGCTTACTTGGTGAGCAAGTAATCTCAAAAGTCTGCAACAGATGCGAGGAAATAGGAGGATATTTTTTCCGGGCACCATCTATACCCAGATCAAATATCTCGTACGTTTAATGAAAGGAAAAATCACGACTTCATCTCCAGGAGCGGAAGGTCCTTTCGCAAATCGACACAGCCTGTTCATGGCGTCGGATTGATTGTGCCGCCTTTTCCTCTTCGTCCATTTATTTTCTCTATCCATTTCCGCTGCTTTATCTCCCACAGCACTAATACATCCCACAAGAACTCTTTGGTTGAGGAAGAGGGTCGGATATAGCCAATGGACGCTTTAGTTAGTTTTAGTCTATCTATTACGGGGCTTCAATCTATCTATAACAAAGTTACACATATGTTACAAAGTAAGTGCCTAAACCTATTGTAGCCTAAAGTTGTTGGAAATCTATTGTCTTTAGGAATCTATTGTATTATACGATTTCCCACATATACTTACCAGAAATGTATTATTTTTAGAAATCAATTTTCATTATAAATCCATCTTTATTAGAGACCTATTGTTATTTTTGATCGAAGAGCTATGTTAGACTTTACTACTTGATGATTTGATTGTAAATGTGTTAAGTATTTTTGTATATTTTTACCACAGACTTGTTCCTTGCTGAATTTATACGAAACGCCCCGCGGTTTTTGATATTTGGTGATATTTTTAAAGGAAATTAAAGGTGATGCTCTGCTAATATGCGAACTTTTCCGTTAATGATAATTTTAGTAATTGAAAGAAGCAAGTGCCAACTACCTCCCTCGTAACCTCGCCTAGTTCCCTCATTCTTTCATTGAAGCCTGAGGATACACCGATCAAATAACACTTCTAGCTGATTATTTCATTAATAAATTATTACGCCAACATTATTCCGAGTTGACAATATAAATACCGTTGGTAGAGAATTCTGGGACGTTTAGTGGCACAGATAGATCATTTTAAAATTTAATAAGCAAATAATGCAGGGAATTTCGTACTAGATAAACCTTCTGGGGACTCGTACTAGTGCTTCTACCTCACTCCTGATCCTGACTAGTAAGCCTCTTTCCTTCTACCAGCTCTTGGTATCTAATGTTAGAGGGCTGAATACTATACAGACAGCCTTCCGAAAGAGTAAATACATCTCTGCAAAGGACACCCAATTAACCAACCGGGGCGTTGATGAGAGCAAGGGATAATCCGCGCTTAAGGACCATTCGATGCGGATCCCTGCTTATTTCGACGGCGAATGAAAAATCCTTCCTCTTTTTCCGGCTTATTTCGGTAGGAATGGGAGACGGATCATGCGCCACGCAACAGTAGTCACATATCCTTTGAAACGTCAGGTCGCCGTGGTTAATCCTCCCTTTTCGATCCCATCGACGCCTCTCTTTCTCTCTCCATTCATCCGAGAATCACTCCATGCCGACTTGTACATCTCTCTCACTCTCTCTCATTACAATCATGTTCACTCACTCCATTTCTGCGTCTGTTACTCAATTCTCTTACTCTTACAGTGTATCTGTACATTCCACGATTTGAACTCTACCTATGAGCTAGAATTATTTATTTCCTAAATTGTCTTTTCTTGTGGAAAAATTTTATTTAATTTTGATGTAGTAGTAAAATTTCTATGACAATAATGGAGTATTACTTATAAGAGAGAAGATTCAAGAAAAGGCTAGCTATATTTTTTAAAGTATACACAGGAGTTAATTGTCAAACATCAATCCTCCTCCAATCAGGAGGTATTGTCAAACAAAGTCACTATGGCAAAATTTCACGGCAGAAAAGACCATAGATATAAAGTTAAATTGATAAAACAGCGAACAAACATCAGTAAATTCTCTTTTCTAAATCGTGCTGTTAAGGATTGGAATGATTTGCCTGCAGGAGTCTTGTAGCCCTTCCCAAAACATCATAGGGAGTTTGTAAAAAGATTGGGTGAAACTATTAAGGATGAGTGAGCTTGACGTTTACTAGTACATGTGCAGTGAATCAATATATATTTGTTTTGTAATTCAAAAATTTAGATGGGATTTATAATAACATGTGTAATATAAGTATATGTATATGTGTTATCACCGGACGATTAGTCCACTTGCAGCATTTTTTACAATAATAATAATAATAAAAATTATAAGAATAATAATAGCAATAAAACTTCCCTAGGGAATAATAATTTTGGAAAATACATTCAAAGGAAACTTTCAAGGAATCATTTGCTTTCGTTCTTTCTGTTCATCTACACAGTGATTTTTAACTGTCATTACTAGAGAAAAATAACATAAATTTTGCCATCGCGGATTCATTAATCAGAAAAGTAAGTTGGGTTGGTTGGATAGCAAACATGAAGATGCTATGGATGTTTGGGAAGAGAGGGATTTAACTGAAGAAATTAACCGTTGACAAAGGGAATGGGTGGATCAAGTATTGAGAGGAGAGGTCTCATAAAGAAAGGGATTCTTTCTCGCTAGCACGACTTGAATCTCGTTATCGATTGCTGCTACGTAACGTAATTTTAGTCGCAACAATAAATTGCCCTTTCTCATTCTACTAGTATGTCGTTTAGTTATATTGTTACTGCTACATTATTTAATCTTTTTTAAGACATAAGTTTCACTCCGAAAACTCTTACACATCTAGGGTTAATACTCAAGTTGTTCTTGAAGGTTTTTCTAATCTTATTCAATTATCTTTTGAAAGCCACTCGTATTCTTCCAGAATTATCTTCTGCAGATACTACTAGTCTTTCTTTGACGTTCCTCCTTTACTGTTTCTTCATGATATCTAACTAAGACATCTTTCCATTTGCCGATTTGCATCAATGTACTTAAAGCTGTCTGCATGAACCTTCAGCATCTGATTACTATCAACAGAGGGTTACTGCAGACGAAGAGGTCGTTTTGAAATTACCATTCATTAATGTGTCTTTTTAATGATATATATGATTTTAATATATTTGAGTTCCAAATTTCGGTAATTTCTCAATTTTGAGCCCTGTAAGGCTTTATTTGTGGAATGGTTATAATGGAAAAATAACGAAGTGCTTTTATTAATTTTATCAGCGCTATTAGCGATCAATACGTTAGGATTGGTTACACACTAATTATTTCCAATAAGAGTCAATGGACTAGTCTGGTTTTAAAGAGCTATCAGTGTTTGCAAATGTCTTTTCGGAATAACATGCATATAGCAACCATAACATATAGTTTATCATATTGCGTTTATTAGTTGCTCCTAGACACCAAAACAACCCGGTATGTGTCCCTTTAAGGGAATACTCTTAGATGTAATTGACATTTGGAGTTAATTACTTAAGTTACTTGTTCTGGAGCATTCTTCACCCTTCCCATCAGTTGCGTGCGTTTTTATTAGCTTCGTCGTCCAATTTATTTAGCTCTCATCTTTCCCATCTCTGCTGTGAATTCACCATCGTCCGTCAAAGCACTTCGTCAATCGGAGTGTGGGAGTGGCGCACGGGTGCGCCCTCCAAAAAATTGCCCACTTCCTCTGGCGCATTGTCCGCCGAATGAAAGCGGTCGGTTATGGACGTAATTTCGCGGCCTTATGATTGCTGTATAATGAAGAGGCCTCCATTACCCTCCGGAGCGTTGAACGACCGTTGATGGAGGAAAAAGACCGGGTTATCACTTAATTTCGCGACAGCGGATGGCGCGGAATGGAAAGTGGTTTTGTTTGGGGGGCTGATGTCGGTTTGATAGGCTGGAGTTGCATCGTATATACCTCTCGAGTGAATGTCTGCATCGTCGTAGATGCAGTACTTCCTTTGGTACAAGCACCGTTCGGTCATAAGGAGCCATTCTTGATTGAATGTCTCCCCAATCAATTAAACCGTTCTCGTAAATTTATTGTTATATATTTTTAACCTCTATTCTTCTCTCTTTCAGCGTCTGGGAGGGGGTTAATGCACTATGAATCTACTTTCTCCATGTGCTTTCGAAATTCCGCCCTTATTTTAAGTCGTAGCTAATGCATGCTACTCATTTATGAACATAACTTGTGTGAGTTATCGGAGATGTTCGTTTTTTACAAGGCGGCCAAGGAAAACGTTACGCTTGCAATGTACTCCTTGTAGACTCCAGCCCTTCTCTTCTAACCGGTTACTTGAACTTGACCACAATTTAGTCTATCTCGTCTAGTTTTCCTGTACATACTCATCATCTAATCCGACCCAATTGGAATCAATGGTCCTTGCGCTTATACTGACGGATGCAAGTTTTACTATCTTGCTACAATGTGAGGACAAGTGCATAATCGTATGCTGTATCTTCGTCTCCTTCCGCATTTTCTCATTCTAACATTCTTAGTTCTTGTAAAGAACAGTTGTGTTTTGAAATATTTTGGAATTCTTTACGTATTCATTTGCACGTAAGGGGCGAGTTTTCCAAACACATAGAAGTATATAAATGGTTATTTTTCATTTCCCTTTATGGTACTCTTTCTTTCTAACAAACATTCTTGAACTTTATAGCCTCATCCACTCTCAGATTAGTATTCTAAGTAGAAACTTATTTTCTACCAACTATCTAAGAACCTCTAGAGTTAACTCTTGAGTTAACTGGGGGACACAACTTCACATGTTAGATACATTTTCTAAAGCCTTAAACTTCTCAACAGCGTTGATGGTTACAGCCTTCACTTGGTGGAAGCTCATTATAAAAATAAAATGAATAATGGATAATATATGAACAACTACGAAATCCTACTATTTTGTGGTTGTGTATTAATTAAAATTTTAGATCAATTTTTCTTTTTATTCTTAAACTTCCCGATTACCAACCCTTAAACATTTGCCAATTAAATTAGAAATTCACCTTATTAGGGAGTTACATGAACTAGGAGGCTTGATTACACGATTTTGTACAATTTCTTGCTTCGTGCATATGAATGCATGAAATTGCTATGCATTGCAATAATCAGGCAGTGAATTACAAAGGGTGGTGGTTATTAAATAAGAATTTACTCTCTCTGACGAAACATTTAGGAGATCTACAGCTTCTGCAATACTTAATTTTATAATTATAAATGAATAAATAAACCACAACGATGCTCAAAATTGTTGATTCATCGACTTAAGAAAGACGTTGATTAGATTTAAATTCAATTTTCCCGTGGTTTACTGTATAAACGATGAGTGTCTAGTTCTGTCCCTGGATATTCTCGAACAGTCCTTGAAACCGCGGAAATAGTGACGATCTCGTAATTGCAGCGGAATCCCGTCCTTCGTCAAGCCCTGTTGCTTCGTTTCATAAGAACGGATTAATGATACTCCTTTACACGAGCGGCACATTCCCTCAAAGAGGGCGCGGGTATCTTGTTTCGGAATTTCACGAAAGAAGGAGCAGAGTGCGGGGGAGATATTTTCTCAATCGAGGCGGCGTTGATAGGAAGTTGAAATTAGAGAGCGACGTAATGGCCCCGGGATGGTATTGCTATTAATGGTCTCACATACTCAAGTTACTTTAGGTTATTGAACTGCGAGGTGGAGGAAGCTGCTTTCATCCAAACCGAATTGGAAGACTAGTTTAGAATGAGATATTTTCCTTCTCCCCGGTTTTGCAATTCCCTGCTTAATTTTCCCTGCATTTAATATAACTTTCCTTATAATTAAATTTGATCGAAGAAGCCGTTACTTGCTGAAACTGCAATATGGAAATCATGGAGGAAATAACTAAGAAAAATTTTCTCTATTTTTTTTTGGTTAATACGACCATTATATGTTATCTTTTTCATTACTAGTTGAAACCGGTCCGGTTTTATGTGAAACCTTTTCTTAGTTATTTCCACCATTATTTCTTTATAGTATTTACTACGGTTATAGTGATTTTGTTTTATTTTTTGTGCAGTTAATTGGTATAGTATACTCAGTTCCCAGTCATGATATCAGTCATCTGTTTTTATGTCTTTTATTTGTTACTCTGAATGGTATTTTATGCTATGGATTCGTTTTCCTAAGTTTCACTAGATTGTTTTAATCCACAACTTAATTATTACTATTTCCTATTGATTTTAATTAACTTTTACAAAGATTTATTAATTGGATCTGTTTTGAAGTCACGGTGAGTTAAATGGAAGAATCGGTTTCTCCGAATTTTCGTCTGGTGTCGTGTAAAACATTTTCTGGGCACGTGGGAATCGTTTTCCGAAACAAATTATTATCTCGGTTATTTCGAAGCGTTCCAATTAGATATTCCATATTTTTGTTCTCTTCGCGGAAATGTGCCAATTCACAAATAAACGTGATGCAGTAAACGTAAACTCTGAGAAAATTACAAATTTAATTGAAAAATATCTGCATAAGAAGTATTCGAATGAATTTATCGCCAGCTTATCGGAAATGAAAGATAGAATTATCACTCAGTATGGTTTTATTTGTCAATAATGTGTGATCCCAATACTCGTATGATTTCTATCTTCTGCTATCTATTTTTCCCTCTTGCGGTGGATTTTAAATTTTAATTGGCATTTATCAGTATCGAATGTTGCGCGTTCTTTTTACTTTTTTATCAGCTCACTTATAATATTGATATGCTATAACTTTTGATGGCCCTAAAATAATAAATAAAGATTAGTATACTATACTAATTGATGGAATTTTAATTATATATTATTGTGTTATATTACCTGTATTTATATTCTCATATAGTATGTATTTTAAGATTGGATTGTAGAAATGTATGATATGAGATTTAGTTTTCGACAGTCAAAGGCGTTCCATCGAAAGAATCTTATTAAGTTCATCTTCTCCAAAGTATTAACTTCCACACATCGCGTTGTATTCCGTCAAAAAGAGTGATAATGCATGTTCGAAGTGAGAGACCGTTCGGGGTATGGAATATGAGATTTCTCTCGAGATAAGTAAGTTCAGCGGAATGAATATTAAAGCCGCACGATCGCAACATAATGAGCTGCTCTTGAAATATGCCTCGGAGAGGGAAATTCCATACGAAGCTGTCAGCTATGAAATACCGTGGAAAAGGAATAAATCCGTCGCCGAATCAGAGGAGCACGTTTCTTCACTTGACACATCCATTCCTGGCAACCGCATGCCTTGTTTACTCGTTTCCTACATCTCTATCTTGCCTTCCCAAACCTCAGGGCGAACAATTTTTGAATTAACAAGGTAATGCAGAATTTGTGCTTTTATTAGAGAATTGCGCTATTCGTAGGATAAATTTTATGTTGCGAGTTGCTGACATGCATGGCGATACCTAGGTGAATGATGAATCTAATTTCATACGCAAAAATTTGATCTGACGTCGAGACATAGGTTCCCAGTAATTAATTATTTTATTCAAACGATAAAGATGTATCTGTTTCAGTGCGAGATTTCAAAAAATTATAATATCATATGTGGATTTTGTTAATTTGAATTTGAAGAATATTTTTTCAAAATAAATATATTCGAGAAATCGTCCTAAGTAATAATTCCGCTATGAAAAGACAACATTATGGAATATATCATGTACTATGTTAACTTACAGGACTATATTCATAAATATTCTATTGAGAATGGTGAGTTGGGAAATGAACTTGAATCAAGCAATGGAACTGGAATTGGATGGCGTTTGAAAGAAAAAATCGATGCGGTCGATCAATCGATTGTTTTAATCGAATTTTGAGTCGTTAACATTTTTTACGATGTCGATAAGATTACTCGGTGATATATATATCGATCAAAATATACTAATCCTAATGTCGTATCGATATTTTTTCCTATTAACATCTGCCAAGTACTAATTTGGTTTTATTAAATAAACTCTGCCAGAGAGCGAGGATGTCTTGTAGAAGGCCATCTTAACAACCTCCAATCAGTCAACTCAGTTTCAGAAGTTAAAAATTAGTAGGTTAAGTGTCAGATGTTGCTATTTGAAAACTTGCGAAATTTCAAAGGTTTGCGACTTCTAGTTATTTTATTTTTGATCCACAATCCCACTTAATCACTTACTAAGTCATTTTCATTATCGAAACAGGAGATATTTTTGTCCGCTCGTGCAATTACGGTTGGATAACTTCTTATGACGTCATTGCAGCGAAGGAATGTGATCTGCATCCCAACTCTGATCCTCTATGGGCGAGCCAATCTTGAAATTGTAATTGAATGGATCAACTGAGAGTCGTCATCGTCCTCAGAGCAGACGTTCATCATTGAGGAGCGACTGAGGATCGTATGCGTCCCTTACGAGCCGAACAACATGGTTTAATTACCTGAGATAAGAGTCAATCAGAATATCCTTCAATCGTATTTTAAAGAGAAAAGTTCTCAATATCGTAATTTTTTAACAAGTGCTATCTGATATAACTTTGGGAAACTTTAATTCTTTTAGATGTCATAACTATAGATTTATTTACAATTTTTATTGCCATGTGGATTCGAGTGAGATTATTGTATAAGAAAAGTTGTTAGAATCACGTTGCTAATATATCTGCAATGAAGCTCGAAACACTCGTAATTTAAATGCCTGTGTGACGAATTTCAGTTGCGATACATTAGCAGGACGCATAGTCGTCGAATCAGCTTTTATCCCCCAGGAAGAGCTTCTTACGTCCCCAGGGGCTACCGCATCTATTGATAAGAACCGCAACTGTCCAGAGCATCTCAGAAGACAGAACCTACTTCGTTAGCTATATATATACAATGTCATTCGACGATGTCAGTCATGCTTTGTGATGACGAGTTAAATTAAAAGCTGGGGACAGTTATTCCATTAGCAAATTTCAAAGATTAATAATACAAGAAAAGTATGGAAAGGGCAACCGATTCGACAGTAGGGATGAGAGAAAAACTATTTTTAACGATCAAATATCTACGGCCCTCCATTCCAATTTGAGGTAACAGAGAAGGATTTTTGCATTCGAGACGCAGAAACTCAAATTTCGGCTCGGCGATGGGAGTCTTGCTGGAAAAAGCGATGAATTTTCTCGCAGCGAATGCTTTTTCACGGACGGAGCCAAAATTGGATGAGTTGTCGAGTGCAAGTCGTGGCCGTGACGTTGTAATCGCAAGGATACGCGAGTGCGACCCCAATCCATTCTTTCGAATGCGAGATGCTGATCCATTCTTTTCATTCCGTTGAAACCGCCGCATTGGATAATGAAAATCCCCTCTCTTCGTTCGCAACAATCATAGCCGAAGATATATATGCCTTCCTTTCATGTCTCCGGGAGGGAATTTATTTTTGGAATCCATAAATTCAGCGGGGTGATACTTAATTCATATTTTGCGGAATTGTGTGGGTCGTAAGGGCGGAATAGGGTGAGGCTCCTTGCGGAAATAAAATGAAAATGTCACAATTTTTTTCGTCGTTATTTCTCCATGTTTCTCCTCCAGCGAAATAGTCGCGAATAATTTATTTATTCATATGAAAAAAATTAAATGACTTGAGAGCATTATATCGTATTCTAAACAGTGCGGAGGTATGGAGAATGCTATTATGAATAAATAAGAATCAGTATTGGCGTCGTAGGTTGTTTTCGGTAAAAATATAAATCTGGGTCAATTTCACGAATTGTGGATTTCTTTCAGACTAATTCTATTCCTTAGTGTTTATATGAACTTTTCTAAAGTTTCTTCTTTATATTAATAATATTTTATCTTCATTCCTATTCTAATTTTTAGTTCTGCGGTATTAACCGCTCCGAATATTTGGTTGTCACTGTCGCCAAATATAGGAACGTAATGGGAAATGAAAACAAATTTAGGTAATGTTATGCATGAGGTAGAAAGCAATTTTCATGGGAGAAAACTTATAAAGTTAAAATGTTTTTTATTAGCTTTTTTCGGAGTGTTTTTACTAGGATACAGAAAACAAGAAGAGAATCGTGTTAAGTATATTTTTTTTAAAGTCAACTACATGAAGTTTTATTTGTAAAATTATTTATTTTGCTAACTCAGCAAAAATAATTTATTCCCTTAAAATAGTAAGTAAATTATTCAAGGAAATAAAAGATAAAATCAGCAATTAAATTTTGAAGTAAAAACAGTGAAATATAATTTTACCTTAAGTTCATGAAATTCGGTGTATTATTTTATTTATTCAATAAAATTGACTCGTCGGGTTTGGTTGGTTCGATCCTGGGATCTTAACGGACGGACCCTCTTGTTTCCTTAAATGTTGGCAAGGGGCCCCCTGAAGAGTTTATGTTCGTTAAATCATAAAATCTGGGTTTCTAAGATGAAAGTTGACATGGGAAAGTGAAGAGATCTCATAAACGTTTGTTGGCGAGGCGAAGTGTAAGACAAGGGCGACTTGGAGCAGCTGTAACAATTTTATCGGCGAGCAATTTATTTAGAAAAAGAAAATCCTGACCGATGGTAGAAATGAGGTCAACTATTGTAGAAGATGGCATCGTCATAAGATGACGAGATTTTATGCCGCGAAACTTTCACTGGTATATAGAAAAAGGAAAGAAAACTTATTTTTATCGAATTTTACTGCAAGAAAGTAAAATTTTATAGGGATGAAGAAAAATAGATATGGTAGTAGACGGAAATTGGGCGTTTATTCTCGAAAAGAATGGAGGCCAAAAATATTGGGAACGACTTGATAGTAAGAAGGAAAATAATTTTGGAAAGAGACAGAAACAGGGTTGGGAAAGGTTTGTTGTTTTTTACCAGAAAGCAAATGTTTTAAGAGCAAGAAATTTAGGAAAAATATGAGTGACTTTTGTCCATAGTTCGGAGTTTTTTTAAATTCGTCTTGCTTTGGTAAAATACCTTCATAGAAGGTTATTGCTTGGTGTTTAGAGGGGCCTTAGTATTGAAATGTGCGATTGTCAGTGCTTTTTTAGAAGACCTCTTGGATACTTATAAAGTTACGAGGCCGTGTTCCAATTCATAATTCCAATTTACCAATATTGGATTATTGGCATGTTTTTGCGTTACGAATTGCTAATAATTACCAAACGTACTGAATGACCCCTAAGATGAGAGTATCGCTTTCGAAATGTGCATTGAGTTTTCTCAAAAGTGCGGCGTTCCTTTCCTGGTCCCTCCGAATACCGGTGAAGGAGACGAGGAACGCCGACAAAGACGGCTATTGGAGGTTTTAGATCTCTTCTCTTCAGTATGTCTTTCCACGAAGTCCTGCGAAATAATTTAGAATTTATCAATGTGATCAGTTACTCACTAAATTTTGTATTACTCTAATTATCGTAGTAGGGGTATTCACACCAGACTTATTTATATTATAAGTATTTATTTACAGGTAACCAGGAATACGGTAGTTTCGTCTATCCCGCTCAATGATGCTCTTACCGCTGTTTGAGTACTTCGGCCAAAAGCCTCTCTCCCCATTCTATATTTCCACGAATTTCCCCGCATAACGTCATCGAGTTTTTTCAGCGCAGTTCTCCGCAACCAGAATATCCTTTCTTATCGAAAGCCGGCTTTCTTCCGTGGGCGATTCCGTTTACGTACGCGTTCTGTGACGTAATCGTTAGGGCCCCCGGGCTACCTTTTCATCTTTCTTTATTTCTGAGGGCCCACAAACTGCCAGAATTCCACCATCCGCGTTCATTCTCGCCGAGGCCTCCCCGGGGCATCGCCCGCGCCTCGAGACGTTGGCTACGCTTGCTTATCCTGAGCGCGTTAAGATGTTATGGGAATCCGAGGGGGGTGTTGCCCGAGCGCACAAGGATCCCATTGAATCCCCAGACTTATATCCCCAAGTCCTCCGCGGATTTATTTTTTCAACCCCGAGTATTTTGTAGGCCGGGATATACGTATGTATTTCAACTTCGATCAACAGAGACGGGCGGAAAAGGGAATTTATTGAGTTGGAGACTATCTCTCGGAAACCGACGCAAAACACACCGCGGGAAGTTAAATATACAAGGGTTACGTCGGATTGATTATTGAAGGAGGATTGATAGAATGATGGAGTGTAATAGCGGTGCGGTGATATTCCGGGTTAAAATAAACCGCGATCGACACCGGTGTCGAAGGAGAGGGAATACGAGGAAGATGTTAACTCGGTGCGGAATGTGGGATGGGAGTCACGTGACTTGAAGAGTGTACGAGAGGGGATGGCTTAATTTATGTTCTCATGCTTGGATGCGTGTTGGATGCCTGGTGAACGTACTCAAAGAAAAAACGTGAAGATTTTCTTTCGGAAGAGTATCATGGTCTGATATTGTCTTCATCCAACCCAATTTTTATTGTGATTAGGGTCTGCAAAAGTGCCGTATATTCGATATTGCAGAATTAGAGATAAATTTCCCAAACTTTTTTAGACTTCTTAAAGATAATCATTCATATTGTTGGCTATAATAATATATTTGCTATGTACGTAAATTATGAAATGGAAGATATAAAATATTTTGTGAGAATAACATCGATAAACCAATTCTAATGAGTAGTTGCTAATGCTATCAAGAAACCCGAAAATAAGGGCCTTTTTTGAAGAAAGGAATTATTTTGATGCTTTGTCTATAGAATTACATTTCGTCGCATAAATTCCCATATATTTAACTATATTATGTTGAAATTATTATGTTGAATATGTTATTCGAATAATTGGACTCGTCTATTTATAGCAGAAAATACTCGGACAAAATTTTAACTCATGTATTCGTATCTTTAAAAATTTTCCTTTGAGTTAAATGCGTAATATCTCAATTTCATTGGATAAATTCATTATGATTGATGTGATTATCTCATCCTATATGTCCGTTCATATTTTAGTTTAGACTCGGAGAAAATTTTTATCGTGTAAAAGTCATTTACATTTTAATGAAATTGCACTGTATGACAACTCCGCTAATTTCACACTTCTTAGTCTCTTCTTATGCACCTTATGCCTAACCTTATCTTTAAATTATCTCCTAAAATAGATTTTTCTGTTAGTGCCTTGATGAATATTTGTTCAAGATATATTTCGCTTGAATTAATTATGAAATTTTAATTATCTTCTTCTCTTTCTTTCAGGTAAGAGCCACTTCCTGATTTCCCCAGCCCTTGCCTCTTAATAGTCCACTTCTATAGTGAGTATACTTGTGAATTATTAAGCGTGAACTAATTGGATACTTGAGTTGGATTTTATTTTGATATTTGGAGCAATAGGCTCAGAGAAATGTTGGCGTGAAAATACACCGTAATGAAAGGGAATATGTCTGTGAGAATATATCTAGTTTTATTATCAATTTTCATGAACTGTGTAAGTCTTAAGTAAATAATAATTTATTTACCTTTATGAGTTATAGTGCCGCGGAATTTTGCTGAATGAATTTATGTTAATCTTGAGTACAAAATATTCAAACTACTGACCATTTTATCATCAATCTTTAGCTACATACTTAGGTACTCTCTCGACATTTATCTCGGTTGCCTTGAGCGCAGTGATACTAAGTACATTTGCGTTTTAATTTTTCTTTGAGAGAAATTGCAAAAGCATGCGATGGAATATTTGCTAGGAAAGGCAAACTTTAAGCACCTGGTAATCAAAGAAAGTGCTATCTTAAACATCAATAGTTTACGCATTTTAAACATATCGAGATTCCCTTTAATTTTTATGCGATGACAGTATATTTTAATCAAGAAACTCTCGCGAGTAATATATATCAAGGGTGTGTTACGACGGGAAACAATGGGTAGCCTAAAAAAATTGGAGCGCCTTTTGTATAAGCATTCACACTCACAATAGCGTATGTCGTCTCGCCGTCACCAGGCGTAGCCAACTTCCCTTTAAATCACATTCGCGAAGGAAATCAATTCTAGGTAAAGATATACTGCTCTCAGTGTCGGAGACCAATTTTCACTTCGTCCATGACAAGTGATCTCGGCTTGCTGCAGAGTTTAGAAATCATTCATGCTCTTCAGCGGAGGCTGTTCCATTAGTCTTTAACAGAAACTTGCATCGAATTTACCGAAGTGAATTACCGAATACACCAAGCGCATTATAGCACCAGTACGTAGTTTATTGTGAGGAATGATTTAATTTTTTTCATAGCCTATGCTAATGGGTCACCAAATTGAACGCAAAATATTCCTAATCACTCATACCTCAGTAGCTTTTCCGCATGATTCCAGCAGTGAGGCAAAGATAAATGAAAGTTACTTTATCCTCTATAGTATGCCAAAATCAATTAAAAAGTGTTCCATTCATCAATATGTAGAAGCGGGAACTTTATTGGTGCATGGATGAATCAATGCCAGGTAATGAATGTAATGTTAAATTAGTCACGGATAGGCTATAAAATGCATAATACGCAATAGAGCCTCTATATAGTTCGAGTGTTGTTATCTGTTTGTATTTGATACTGGCTACCGGATTTTAGTATTTTCGTAAAGTATTACATTGTGATAATTACAATAAAATATCGTGTGAGATTTTCTTACAGAATTGTTAAACTGTACAAAATTTAATATTTATTAATTTAACGTCGATGTATTCGGTCTTCTCTTGGTTGTGTGTCATAAAAAAATTAAATTAGTAGCATTAAACGCTTATCCTGTACCACAGTACATACACGTTATTTAGTTAGTTATTTTTATTTACTGTATCCATTACTATATCTGGTTATTATTCCTCGTATCCTAGAACAGAATTTCCTTACTGTTTTTCCGTGATACTCTTTTTGCGGCATTTTTCATGAAGTTTTCAAATGTATGATACGTTAGTTTAAATATTAACTCAAAGTTTTCGTTACATTTCGTCGTCAAACATTATATTGTGTAACGTCAAAAATGTTGATTTCGAACTCTATACTTTGTGTGTGAAGCTAGTCTGACGCTAACCAAATAATGTTTTCACGGGCTGTGAAGTCTGAATGAGTAGGCAAGTGAGTGTTTGAGTAAAGAAGCCTGGAAAACGTCTCCGCAAAGGGCGCTTTACTCTTACTCTTTGCAACACTTGGTCCGCAGGAGAATACTGTAAATAGAAATCTGGAAGGTCTCGGTTCGCCTAACATCGACTTTTCGTCTTTCTTTTCGGAAGAAAACGGTGCCTATTTACCAACCCGTCATTTTTTCCCCATCGCACGATCCTGTATCTCAAGGAAATCGAATCGTCATTTATATCTTCGACTCCGACGAAACCCCTCGCATTTTCTCGCCTTTTCGCCTCATTTCTCATCTCTGTTCATCCTTTTACCGTAAGCGGCATCCTTGACGCATCGTCTCCCGTCGCAGATCCTGTTTTCTCCTTTGGTTACTCTTCTTTTCCTCGCGAAATTTTTCTCGGAGACATATTTATTTGTCGATGGAAAGGAGTTACGTTTGACACGACTTACTGCGATATCCATTGAATGGAGTCGACGACTCCTTCTCCAGCTAGACTTCTCGATTTCTTTTTCTTCCTTTTTTCGTCTGATTGTCTCCCCACTCGCTGTCATTTGCATCCCGCCGCATCACCGTGAGTTACGCAATTCTGCGTGGTTTTGTGTCACTCTTCTATCCAGCGCGATGTGAGATTAACGGGGAATTGTTTGTAGTTTATTTCCATCCTTTTCATTGCGTCTATATTCTTTTGAAAAATCAATAAAAAATGAAAATGTAATGTTCGCAAGTTATTGACAATATCCTCCAATTTCTCGTGTTTTTTTTTTAGAATGGCGTTCCTCCAGGTTTCCCTATATAATATCCCTGTTCAATTTTAGATTATCTTTACATTTACACATATTTTATTGAATAGTAGCTAATTTACCTTGCAATAGATATAATAACTTAACGCCGAAATTAACTTATAACCCTGAAAATCATCTTGTAGCGTTTAAAGTAGAAGAATTTTCTCGTTTTAATAAATAATATAATAATCCCACATAACGCACGAATACGTGACAATAACCGAATAAGGAAGTAGTTTAGATACAACTGGTGTTTACATCTCCTGCCACACGCCGAAAGGCGGCTTGTAGGGTATTAATGCAGATGTAGATGTAGAATAGTTGTTTATTGATGAGAATTCTACATGAACGAGAATCTACCTGCTTAAACCATAGTGAATAATTCAAATTGTAGAAAATAATCGTAGAGAAAACCAATCCATGAATTTAATTTTATATATTGCATCTGAACCTGTACAAGTTGGATTCGTGATTGAATTCCGTCTTCTTTTATGGCCACGAGTGAAAGGAGCCCTGCTTGTAAGATTTGGTTTATTTTTTCCCGAATCTAGAGTTTATTTCACATCGAGAGATAGAAAATGTTGGTAACTCGGCCTTAGATCAAAGTAAATACCCCAAATTCATCCTTAGGTATTTATTTTTTGCATCAAATTCGAGGTATCATGAATGCAAATATAGGCCGTTTGATTTATTAATCATACGGTTACTTCCCTCTAAAATGTCCTCGTGGCTTTCTCTCGCCATAGATATAAAGTGTACTACATTTTGTGGAACATCTCTGGGGTTCCAATTGTGTAACTATAGTGCAGTATATGTATGACGTTCAAAATTTCGGCATGTACTGCATAATTCCACAACAGCAAAAGGCCGTGTGGTTTTAAAGTGGCGCTTTGAGTATGAACCTTGAAAACCATTTCATGTGCATTAACCATCGCTTTGATGCCTCTCTCATCCTGATGGTGGCCATCAAGTATGAAGCAAACACGTCCAACATCACAAGCAACACTTATCCATCCGTAAAACCGAGGATTCTTCTACATCGGTAATGGTAGTTAGAAGCCCGCTCCACTGTATTTTGTGCTCGCTCTCCGTACAAATTGATTCAAAGGCATTCAACTGGTAGAATTAATTTTCTCGTATCCTTTTTAAATCATTTACGAACTCCAAATTTTATAAAGCGAGCTTTTTTCTCAAATGTTTGGTGGAAGGTTTCCAAAATAACCCGAGTAAATAATGAGGCATTTTAACGTCATAATATCGAAAATATAACGGGCGAAATACCAAATTGTTGAAAACCAAATATAAAGATAAAGGAGAGGGGAGGAAATACAAACAGCCATATGCAATTTGGCTATAGGGGTGGGAATGTTAATTGATGTTCGCATTCCTCCATTGTTTGAACTCACAATGACCGAAAAAATTATATTCGCTCCGAACTGTTAAAATTCTTCGGCTGATTACGTTAAGAAAAATCGGGAAAGAGAATTAAATTGCTTTTCCAGCCAAAAATGCCCGCTCTCTCGCCATTGTTGCGTCTGCTCCCCGTTTAATTAACGGTTTCGCGGAAAACAAAATAAATTACTCCGATATTGCTTCATTAATCACTTAGGGGCCGAACGCAAGCCGAGAGACCGCTGTGCTCACTTTATTTTTTCATAAATGAATTATTGCCCAACGCTTGATTTCTATTATGCTTAATTAGCATTAGCATTAACTCCTTT
Organism: Sympetrum striolatum; assembly: GCA_947579665.1. Classification (NCBI taxonomy): domain Eukaryota; kingdom Metazoa; phylum Arthropoda; class Insecta; order Odonata; family Libellulidae; genus Sympetrum; species Sympetrum striolatum. Next base: position 72,354,150 of record OX388345.1, on the reverse strand, counting down.
ATCATGGATACAGCGGTTAATGACTGCGGTAAACCTCTTGTTACCCTAATTGAACTTAATTCATATGGCCAGCTTTCATTTTGTAATCTTTTTGGAAGATGAACGTCATGATTATATTATCTAAAGGGTGCGAAAGCTTACTATTGTCTGAGGTAAAACTACGATATCTTGTTTCTTTTACACTTTTACCCAATAAAAAAGTAAATAACTGACAAACCCTTATTAAAAAGGCATTTCTAGAACATATTCTTCCTCATTAATAGTCCCAATTAAAAAGCCCTCCAATCATACAATCCAATCATCAATTTTTATTTGTTTTAATCGAATTACCTGCTAAAGTTTTAGAGCTATTTATTATAAAATTGCCCATTTATATAAGGAATGTATGTAGCTATTAGTTACATTCAGATATCAGTCATATTTAAATTTAATTTTTATTTTTCTTTGAAGTTTGACATTCTTCTCATCATTAAGTAACTTCTATTCCGCGTTTCTTTCAGAACGCCATCCGTCTTCATTTAGCACAAGGATCACCATATAGTGAGAATTAAATTGTTTGACTCGTAAATACTTTGAGGCTCCTAAAATATTATTTTAAAAGAGGTTCGTCTTCTATGGAAAACGCGGATTGCAATAACTTTATGTAATTTTTTCATATATATATCTCCCTCGGATCTCTGCATTCTTGCTAAGAAGTGTTCGCGGAGCTAGGAAAGAATTTAGTCGACGGAGTAAAGACCGGGGAAAGGGAACGCGGAATTCCGCAATAGTTTTATTTGCGCAGTGAATTTTCCGCCCAGGAACAATATCTTTGGAGAGAATGGCAGAAGAAGAAAGGCAGTTCCGAACTGAGCAAACATGAAACACGCTGTCGTTGCTGCAATGCTCTTATTTTTTCCTCTGTCGCCTTCCGAAGAACACGTTATTGGCCTACAATCGTACATTTTTCACATATGTCCATCCTTTTTTTTTAAATGATTCGAGACCGCTTGTACAGCCATTTGTTTGAAATATCTTCAGGGAGGTTGCCATTATTTAATTTTGTTTGCCTTTCGGTTTTTCCAAGCATGGATTCTTAGCCCATGGTACATACATTCAGGTTATTTATAGAACGTGCGTATGTATAGTTGTATCATGGTTTTATGATGAATTGAACTCCAAAACAGAAAATATTGCTAGATATGACACGCTGAGAGTTTTAAACGATTCTCCAAATCTTAACAAACTATTAAAATAGATTTATTAATTACCATAAACAGGTATCTATTGATGTAATTAGTGCATCTCATCGAAATCTTTAGTAATCTCTCTTTGAAATCGTCCTTATACATTCGTTGCATAGTTGGAATAGCTTTATTGATTTATTCCGATCTAGAGTCCAAACGATAAACTTTGATATTCCAACGGCATATGTATTTGTTAGCATTAGAATGTATATAAAAATATTTATTTGTAGTCAATGATGGATTGAAACGAAAAAGGGTTGCAGAATCAAAGAATATCATTATATTCTGTGGCTAAATTTTCATTTTGCACCCTAGCTAATAATCTTTCATAAGTCTGCTACAGAACGACGAAGAATTTTTGAATTGAATTTTTGCAAGGTTTGATCAGGTTATACTACCTCATCTGTTTGATTTCTCAACGTCGTAAAACTATTTCTAATTTATAGGTATAATTTCTTCCGATAGTTTAAGTAAGGTTGTTATGATTCCAAGGATTAAATTACTGCCTGATGAAGTCTTTTTCCTTCAAATTATTTTAGAACGAAAAGTTTTCAAGTTGAGGGCATTTTTTTCCGAGAAGTAAAATCGCAATAAGTAATTATAGATGTCTCTTCGGTACTAATAGTGTCTTAGGCATGTGCATGAACTAAATCATTTGACATTTGATATATTTTCTTTCATATTTTACTCTCTCATATCATAAATAACCTTGTTATTTCTGCTCGTTTTATTTATAGAAACAATGATAATAATTGAATACTCACAAGTAGCAAATCTCAAATTAGATATGGTGCATTACATTGATAAATTCACGGGTAGATTATAGAAAGATTGAATTTTAAATATGTTTTACAAAATATACGAACATTATCGGTACAAAAGAAATAGAAGGAATCAGAAAATACAATAAAACTTGTATTAATGCTTCTCCTCCGGCCCAAACGTATCAGTCTCTTGTTTCTATCCTGTGTTTCAAATGTACCGAGATATTCTCCCGCATTAGTAAGAAAAAGTTTCTTATTGCCATTACATCACAGAGAAACATTAAAGCTAGTAAAAGAAATAAGTTCTGGCTATCAAACGACGTTTTGTAGTTTTTGTGCGGGATTTATCTATTTCACTAATATATCCTCAAAATGCTTTTAAAAAGAGTTGAAGTAACGGGAACTCTTATTTCGTTGTTCTTTAGTTCTTTAGCAAAGGGAAATGTTTTTTAGGATCATCTTACCTCCTTCCTAGTTTGCCAGAAACATACTTTAACCCTATCAGGAGAATCAGGAAACTTTTCTTATTAGCAACGTTTTTTTTTTAGTTTCCCCGCCCAGTTTGCCCTTTAGGGTTCCGAATCGGATCCTTACAAGTTGAATAGATTCTATTTTTATGCGAAAGCTCATTTTTCTGTCTGCCTAATGCGACCTTTTCAAGATTTTTTAATGTGATTTGGTGCATGAATAGAGTCGTCTTTATAACGAGGATAAGTTTTTGCATTTTTTTTTCGATCATTACGTGTGTTATGATTATGTTCCTTTGTCTGTTGTTTGTATCTTTTACCTTTTGTTCGGTTGCTGTATGTAATTTTCTTTCGAAATTGCCATTTCTTTCTTGTTGTTTACTTCACAATTTGCCCACCTTTTCCTAATTCGTTTCTTGTGTATTTCAGAATCTAAGGTTGTTTCAGTTTACTTGTTTTTTATTTTATTGGTATAATCAGGGTAAATATTCTTACAGTCTGAAATGCCATGTTTTTCTATCTAGTGCATACATTTTCCTCCTGACTCATGTAGCCTTTAGCTGTAATTTTTCCAATTCGCGAATACTACGCTTTTCAGCAATGTCCCATACATTACATGCATATTCTCGGTGAGGCGTAACTAACGCAAATTACTCGTAACATGGCTGGCGCACTTTTTCTTCGCTTTCTTAGTGTTCATCCATGGGATTGCTTTCTTACGCTGTCGCAAGCCAATGTTCCGTAACTCAAACTGAATGTAAACATGGGGCTCTTGCTTTATGAAAACAGTTTTTATTAATTGCACCGTAGTGTCAAGTTTTGTGTACGTTAATTCCAGTTGGTGGCTACAGATATGAATTGAGTTAAAGGGATTCATATTAGTATGCAAAGTAAGGTAAATGTCTGAGCAGCGTTTTTGCGGATATGGATTTTCAGTCCCCCGCAAACTTTTATGTAAACAAAATCGTTACTCCCTCATGAATTCATTTGCATACTTCTGAAATTAAACTCAAGAAGCATCAGACTTGGCCAAGTGAACCCAACTCGAGAGAAACAAAACAACGCATAAAGAATTTTGAGACATCGCTGGATGAGCTTGTATTACATTCTTCGGAAATTTTACAATTTTGCCATTTTCGTTATAAAATTTTACTTCTTTCAAAGAGTTTTTAATTTTCACTGATTTCCACTGATACACTTTTTTTCGTTGGGTGATTTCGGTATTGAGGAGGGAATTCACGTTCATTAAACTTAGGTTGGGTTGCGATTTTGGAGAATTATTTGTAAATGAATTGATATGTCCGTCTTTATCGGGGTGAACCATACTTTGGCACCTAGGTCAGAGACTATATGGGTAAATTGGAAGTAAATCGGTTTCACGTCGCTTTAGAATTTAATGGAAACATTGTCCATTGTAGAATGGGACGATATATGTATTTGACTTAAGGAATTCAATGGATTATCTCGACGTTTCCTGTATATAGCTGTATACCACTTTCTAGTTACATTGCACAAATGAATTTAACACAAGTTATCGATACTTTTTAACATTGATGATTCGTACGTAATTGCTCTTATTTGTCCGTATAAACTAGGAAATTGATGATTTTGTTCTATTCATTTTGCTGCTGAAAATCAGATAATCTTCAAGTCATACACTCGTTCACAATTTACTTGTAAGTGGACGACTGAGTTTTAATGAATAATTGCGTTTTATTTTATGCCATTCCATTTTGATTAACATATTAAAATCCGTTCCCCTATTACGGTCTCTTGCATGAGGATTAATAATTCTGCTGCAGTATCTCACACTTTCATTACCTCCAGATTAGGATCGGTGTGTCGAAACATCTATCTAAATCTTAGTGGAATATACAGTTCGTGAGAAAATTCCTAACAGCCATTTCGACTCCTTTCCTTGAAAGGGATGAAAAATGATTCCTTTTACCAGCTTACGACTGAAAAAATCCGCGAATCACGGGGATTTTGTGGAGTTCAGAGAGATTCGTTCTCAGCCTCTCTCAGGATTTCTTATTACCTATCAGAGATGTGTCCCAATTATCGGCCAAAGGATACTCCTTCGCTAGAAGCTAGAGCAGCTGCTTCTCCTCTTCCGGCTTCCTTTTCCTTCTCCCTTGTTGTTCCTTTCCTTATCGTTGACTCGCCGTAGTATATTAGCCCTCTTCAAATTAATTTACCCTGTTGGATGTTTCTTTCCTTACCGAATTTTCTCGTATTTTCCTTGCAATTTAGTGAAGTAAGTTAAAAGTTGGCTTATTAGATTTCGACAGATTTTAAAAACTTGTGAATTGGGAAATTGTATTATTCATGTCATTACTACATCGCAATAAACAGATTTGCGAAAATACTTATCTTCTAAAAGGACGCAGTTTTGTAAAAAAATCGAAATTTCTTAAAAGTTCGTGGTTAATAATTATTTAGTTTGTTAAATATTAACGTTGAGGCTCGTCATTTCATAAAAAAACGTGATGTTATTTAACGACGGCATGAGATTCGTTATTGATTTCGGAAAAACACGAAGTACTTACACAAAGAGTAAAGTTTGTTTAGAAGCGAAAATTAATAAATAGCCTCGTTTCTTCTTGACTATTGATTCCTTATATAATTTCAAAAATTGTAATTCCAATAAAACAAAATTATCTAAAGTACACCACGATTTATTTTTATATTTATCGAATGATATATAAACTATGTATGCATATCAGGGTCTTCAACGACGCTATTTCTGTTGTCATTTTCATTTCAGCTACATACTCTCCCATTATAGTGGTTAGCGCGCTAGTCTTACAACGCTGAGGTCCCGAGTTCGAATCCTGGTTAGGGCAGGGTTGAGTATGTGTGTGTAAGAAATATGGGGATTATTCTTGGAATGGTCAGGTTTAATTAAAATGCCCATCAATTAAGATGGAATTATTATAATTTTATAATTACGAATGGTTTATCATGAGATTCGTAGCCTCGTTTAGAAGAAGGAAGGAAGAAGGTTCCTTCATTCTTGTAGGAATTCCTCCAGATGATTCGTCTGAGAACGGGTCGTGAGCATCATCCCAGTTCCATCCGCTTCTGCTTCCCTTCTCATCCTCACCCATTTCCTCTTATCTTCCTCAGATGCTCTCGCTTTCACTCCACGCTCTCACACAATTCTTTTTTACGATCCCATTTCACAACACTCTCCTCTCCTTCCTTTCTTACTTCCATCTGTATCCGATCCCCCATTAATTCCTCATCCGCCTTATTTTTCCGTCTCGTCATCCGAGACATGTGGATATCTCCCTCAATGCCGTTGCTACCTGTCCGTGGGCTTTCCTTTACGACCTGGCAACGCAGCATCCAGAAGAGGAGGCGTTGTTGCTGGACCACCAAGCATCACCAAAGCCTCTCCTCTTGTCTTGCGGGATTATACGTAAGGAGGTACCGATCCCTCGACCTTAATAAAGGCTTCTCTATCTCGGCGTAGACTTCTCATTTCCCCTCCCATCATCTCTCTATATCTGCATCTTCCACTTCGTCTCCCCTTTGTGCGTTATCATTCCCGATGAAGTACGGACCCCGAAACTCGCCCCGACTAGAGATCTAGGTTAAAAGTGTGATTCTAATGGCATCCGACTAATGCAGGAAGTTCAGCCCTCTATTCTATGCAAATACGTGAATGCATGCATGGGTATAGAGTGTTTACTGATGTGTCGCCGGTTTCATATTGGAGTAACCTTGGTCATAGTCTACGTACTTATACTACTATTTATCTAGCTGTTCTGTTAGTAAATACTCTTTACTGGCTTTTATAATATCACCTAAAAATACATCACTTTTATTGCTGCTTTCTCGTTAGATATTATATAAACTTGAGTAGTTTGCGAGTAACGACATCGTATATAATTTAAGTTTGGTTGGCTAGTAAATGATACGATTAAATATACCCTTCCCCATCCTTGTTATTTTAGTTGCATATAATTAACAAAGTTTAGTATTAGACTTCTTCTATAAGTTAACTAGAAATAAAAGAAAAGGGGAATTGAATTGAATAATGAATATTAATTAGACGTTGATTTACATGAACCTATCGAAGTGTAGAGCACTTATGTATGTGTTGCCGTATTATAGTAACATAACATATGCAGACTCGAGTAGTTTGCGCATAATATCAGTTGAGGGTGTATATACTTTGCGTAGGGATTACTATACTATTCTACTGTGGATGTTCCGATTAAATGTATCCTTCCTTATCCTCGTCACCAGAGTAACATATCTCCATATCCTAAGCAAGTTATCCCATCAGCATCCACAGCGCGAATCTATACATGCCATACATATCTCCATTTATACATTTTTATATTGAATCTAGCTGTTAAATTTTTGTATATATGCAAATCATAGTATGGTGCATCCCATAACGTGGGCTTTCAATTCCAAATGCAATCTAATTTAAATATGGCGAGTTTAGTTTCACATCGTAATATTTGTATCAATAAAATCGTTTTACTGAGTCAAAGTCACCAAGACCAAATTAGCAAGTTCAACTTTTCTTGTATTTGGTACTCAAATCCTCGTAAATGAGAGTCCCATAGACTTACACTATTCATTTACAAAATGCCTAAATTGTGAATTATATGCGGTATCTCAGTTATTTAATGAAATAAATAATAGAAGAGGGATTATGGAAGTTGTCGTTTCTATGGTTTCGTATAAAATATTCTTTGTGAGAAGCTGAAGTACACTTTGTGAGAAATTGTTTCTATCACACGATTGATTAATACTATCTTCTTCTGCAGCAGTATTTGTTGTTCGCTGTCTTTAACAGTAAAAGCATTCAACCTTCACCGAAAAACTTTTGGAATCTCCTCGGAAAACGTTTTCAAAGCAGGTCGCGATGCCAGAGTTGCAGATTATTCGGTGTTGACCCAGTGTTGCGATGCATTTGCCTCAGATACCTGAATAAAACGGTTGCGGATTCGGTTACGTAATGCCAATTAATGACTCCGTTGCTATGGATGGAGTGACCACGAGCGTCCCGTAGTTTAACCTATCTGGCGCAGCTTAGGCCACCCCAGGGATATTTTCACCGAAGAATGTTTATATTTAAAGAGTATTCTGGATGTTTTCTTTTGTTTTTCCTTTTTCGGAATTAGGTCACTCTATCCTTTTGATATCCAACCGTTTTAGTGTGAATCATCAAACTTTTATTTTTTATTATCATATAGAATTATGCAGGATGATTTGTTTTCCAAATTTAAAGTCCACGGAAACCGTTATGATGTTTTGGAAGTCGATATTTTCTTTTAATCTTTCTACATGCTTAAGGTTTAATATGCAATTTGGTGGTTGCGGTGATTGCAGTATTTCCGGATAATTTGTACTCTAATATCAATGATAAGACGCTGCAATGAAGAATTAATTACATTAGAAATATTTCGGTTTAAAGTTCTCTTTTGCTTCATTCCATTTCCTAATCGAAGTAAATTTCGTTTTGGCTTGGCAACCTATTTTAAAAGAAATAATTATTTGCCGAATATTTTTAATAATGAAACTGTTCAATTATCATATTTCCTTGCTCAAATGCAACTTACATTACAAATCGTCTTCACTTTGATTTACATAGAAATTTTCCTATTATTTAATGACGTAATATTACTCTGGTGATTATGAATTTATTTTAGATTTACATTCCTATGGTTTTTGTGAGGAGATGATAGACTTAATTAAGCATCTAGATTAATTTTGTTGTTTGTTCATTATTTATCAAGCCATATATCTTCACTGTATACTACTGACTTTCACTAAACCCTTATCTTTTAAGTCATTATTTATAATGTTAAGATGAGGTAGAAGATCAGCTGGGGGGACCAAATTGAGCTTTAATTTGCCAAATTTAGTGCCATAAAATGCCGTAATTTTACCAAAATTAATTACAAATCCCTTTTTTCATTGAAGTTAAAATATGATAAGATCCGTCTGCGATATAACTTGATAAGACGTGCCGCTTTTCGTTATTCAAATTTTGCGATAACTCGTAGCTACACGTAATGGCTTTAAAATTCAAATGAGAAGAGTAATGGCGCACTCTAGCTTTAATTTGCCACTTTCGTCTGACCCCTCACTAGGGCTGTCAGAGGCTTTGAATCACCGAGTCCCCAAGTCTAACTAACAGCCCCCAAGGGGGTCATTTGTGTAGCGCTGCAGGCCTCTTGGTAGTAGCATTGAGGAAGGGATTTCCATGAAAAAGTTATCTAATAAGTGGAAGATTCCATGGAAATTCGTCGTGGACCGAGACGCTGTATTTTACTTCAATTCGTGTTACGGTTTCTCATTTATTTCGTTAAGGTTTTGCGGGTTATTCCATCAATGGTAGGATTTCGCTTTTTCCAATTAAGCTCAAGGATTCTTTTACGTAATATTTGCCATCAAAGGAAAAGGTACATCCTCTTTAAACTCAGTAGCTTACGTAATCATTATACCTTTTGAATTTTATGTATCGTAAAAAAAGGGAATTTAGTCGATTTTTTAATTCTTATGAATATCATTCTTTCAATTATCTTGATCACGATACTACGAGTATTTCTTTCACGAAAGTCCTAAAAATGTAATACAAAAATATCGTTTGATACTACTTGGAATAAAGTGTTCTTCAAAACGTTCCCAAAGTAACGGCATTACTCGGAACTTGTGCTAGTCGCTTCTTCAAAATTATCAAAGAAGTTTCAAAGGCTTTTTCTTTATTATACTTTTCACTCTGTACAAGTATGTTTATGTGTATGTATAAGTATAATTTTGAGATGGAATATTTTCATTTTTATTTTGTTACAGGGTAGAAGAATATGTATATTTTGTCCATATTTGTCTCGGTCTTGCTCATTATCCAAGGAAATTCAAGTTTCAGAGGCATTAGTGATTCTTAGTAAATGCATTCAACTTTCTAATTGATTGCTACGAAAAGTTGTTACCATAGGGTCATTTTGCTGGCGTCAAGCGGACGTAACCCTCTCTTAGCATTCTTAGTTAGAAAAACTAAGGTAAACACCTTCTCTCCTCACCCATTTAAGCCTCATTACTTGTACCTATGCATGCGTTATTATTATGTCAAGGATTGGTAAATTAATCTCCCTCCGTCACCTCGTTTATTCATTTCATAGTTTTCATAATTTCCCATATTTTCTCCATTTAATTACTTATAGGAAATTATAATTTTTCCTCATAGTTATGGATATGTGGATTATATTTTCATATTTATCTTCGCCTTCTTGCTCAAGGCTCCTTGATATGTCCAACTTTCCCTAATTCCCTCTACCGTCATTTTTATTTTCTGATGTTTCCATTCACTTTTTATTCCACTCCTAAAAAAATCCTTGAAGAATTACTTTTATATTGTCTTTAGCCTTATCTTTATTGCAGAAGATGTTATCGTAGGATTTTTCTTATTTTTTATTTATTTCCTTTTTAATGTTATTTGTTATATAGTCACTTTAAATTGGCTGCATAGCTGTATGTGATAAATTGGCAAATAAATAAATAGATCGCAGATTTGTCTAAGTTAATCAGGTAGTTACACAGAAAATTGCCTTATTTATTTATGCATTCTCTCCCAAGGCCTTTTTTGGCTAACTTTGGAGGGTTTGTGGTTCCAACCGACCTGTCTAAATACTGCACTGACAGAAGTATACGGAGAAAGTGACACATGTCGTCTTTTCCATTCAGATTTCATTCCCGCTGAGGAAATTACAGGATATCTCGTTTTCGGCGCGTGGGAGGGACACGAGTAATTTTGGAAGAAAAAACAGGGCACATAACGGACTCGTGGTCAACCAAGTTTCGCCCCACCCATTTTCCATTTTCGTCCCTTTCACCTATCACCATTCTTTCTCCTTCTAACTTCCATTATTCTTCCAGTCTTTCGTCGGACATCGTCCGATAAAACCCCTATAAATGGAGCCGATGACAGTGATCCATCAATAAAAACGCCCTCTGCGGAAAGAAAATAGTGGTCCAAAAATAAAAGTGAATAAAAAGCGCGGGTCTCGTACCGATCAATCACGTGATTGTCGCGGGGTGAGGAGAGGGTCAAGGCCGTGTGAAGGGCGAATGGTTATATGGGTATGAGGGGTCCGCGAAAGATCTCTGTGTTTGCCGGGTTGTGGCTAGGGGAGGCGCTTGTCTTTCCATCTCTGCTCGCAGTTCCCTTTACCGCGGGAGACGAAGATGAAGGTGCTGTACCGTAGAGCAGGAGTAGTTTAAAGGGTTATGTGAGGGATAGTAAGATAAAGAGGTGATTTGTGTTCAAAGTGAGAAGCGGCAAAGCTTAAGAAAGGCCCGGATTAGTGACTTGAATAATTTCTTCGGCTTAAAATATTCGTTCATTTTATCTAAATGTTTTTAAAATACCCGTAGTTTTTATCTGCTCCATAATTTAGTCGTCATTTTAATCAGCTCAGTAGACCAATTCTGGGTAATAAATAAATAAAAATACTAAAAACAAATCTGAATAAATAAGTAAAAACAAATAAATAGCTCCTGGTACATTAATATTTTGCTTTTAACTTGGTCCTTTTACATTTTTTGGGGTAGAAGGAAAACAAAATGAGGAAACCTTATGGAGAGTTTTTAAACCTCTAATTCATTAACAGTTTTGTTCCAATTGCTTTATTTACTCCTCCACCATAGTTTTTTTAGGTTGATTAAAATATTTTGTGGACCATGAGGAGTAAATAGAAATAAATATTTTTAAATGGAAATGCAAGTTTTTAAAAATTTTTTGTTATTTTTTGAACGTTCAAAGCAGATTTTTCATCATTATCTGGAACAAGAAGACGTAATTTCTCGGATCTCGATTATTTTTTGACGTGGAAGAAGTAGGGAAAGTATTCCACCTAAGTTAACATGGAGGCTATACCCCTTTTTCCATGTTTGCTGTTTATTAACGTGTTTGAATACAGACAATGCACCACCCATGTTTGGCGCTGTTGTTTCTAGCGCAACCTTCCTGTTTCTCTTGTGGCCGGATGGTTCATGCTAGTACATGCAGCCCGATGATGAAAATTGTCTCCCAACCCTAGTCTAGGGTTACCATGTTTTAGTATTAATATCAAGGATAAAAGACAATTTCCAGTAACATATGAGACAAATAAAGGAAATTTCTAGAGCCTCAGCTTCGGAGAATTTACCTTTGGAATGTATAGTTACGAAGGGGATTTTCATAAAAAAATAGAAAACAGTGAAATAATGAACAACTTCAGAAAATCAAAATTTCTACTTTCTTCCACAGATCTCAATGATAAATGGACTGAAAAAAGTCTGATGCACAGATTTCACAGAATCCTCTACCAATTTTGGCTTATTATGTAATCGCCATCGATTTAATTCATTTTTGTGTTTAGGGGTTTCCGAATGGCATGTTTCTTTGAGAGTAGTTCTACCTTCTCAGTTAAACGTTTTGATTCCTCCTCTTTAGATTCGTTTCTCATAGAGCCGTTTGTTCTAATGTTTCTTCAACGTAACCTCTTCCCAAAATTTCTCCCTTCCTATATTTTTTTCCTACTCTTTTCTTCCTGAGCCGACTCGAGAGTGGTAAACGGTTTAATTATATTCGTCTCGCTCGGGTAACTGAGATTTTGGAAACTTTAAAGCTTACACCTGCAACAAATGAAAGGCCTTTTTTTTGCTTCATGGAAAATATTCGTAGTGGGACGTGACTCTTTTACATGGACATTTTGTTTTTTTCAATTACCTTCCTGTGTAATACAGTAACGGATAATTGGATATTTTATATTGCCGACATATCTTAGGTACCTAATTGTTTTATTGCTGTGAAGAAATTACACTTATTATTTATATTTCTAAATTAGTTTACATTATTACAATTCCATGAGCTCAAAGTTTCATTTACGTAATAGATTACGGCCATTCATTCAGGTAATACATTTATGTAAAGTGCCAAGGCCGGATTTTTAATTCAGCGAACTATGCAACCGCCTCAGGGCCTAATTATAATGCGTACACAAATATTTGAATATCGGAAAGATAATTGAAGATCGTCAAAAACAATTCAGTATATATAATTGTTATTTGTTATTTACAGTAAACCTTTTATTTTTTGACTTTCTAATTAAATATATACGTAAGAATTATTTCAAATTTCTGTAAATGATTATTTCAATCATAATTTAAAATTTAGCTTTATATAAGAAATAATTCAATATTTAAATTATTATTTATGGAAATAAAAGTAATATAAAACAAAATTTTGGGGCTATTCGAGGAGTTGAAAGAAAACTTAACAGTGGTGACTAATGTTGCTTCAGAGCGTCCTTATACCTGAAACCGGTACTTAACGATACTAAGATTTCTTGAGATGTCACGAGGATTGCTTATCACTAACAGCATGATAATGAGTTCCATATTGCCGGAAAATATTTTACTGAACATGATTGATTTTGAGAAAGAAATATAATACCTATCTTTAAATTATAAGTAGATTGATATTGCAAACATGTAGGTCGAAGTTTCTTGTTTTTTAAGAGCGTTGACGAAATCAATCTAATTAATTGGTAGTTGCTAAAACTTTGGAGTATTTCTGATTCACCTAACTTCAGCCATTCGAAATTTCGCCGAATTTTCATCCAGAAGCCAATTTCATTCTGGTAAAAAATCATTTTCCTTCCATCGCAGGCGAAGTGTTATCTGGATTAAAAATTGTTACCCGTGAAAAAAAGTAGATAACTTCTTTAGTGGATGACGTAGAGAGCGATTGGAAGAGAAGCTGGGCGGACTTTTCCAATCTCCGTGTCACCTGTTTACTTCTCTCGGACCCGCGCGGTGGTGCAAACACGCTGAAACTAATGCCTGTATTTTTACCCCGCCAAGTGCAATTTTTCGCGATGCTTCCGTAGAACAGAAATGAAGCACGATGCGAACAAGGACGTCCTCATTACACTAGCTCGCTAAAGATAAACTTTCATCTGCATGCAACTTTCCGCAAGAGCTGGCATCAGTGCTCGAAAACCCTCTTCATTAAAATAACTGCTCGGGGAAAAATTCTCAAAGGTCGTTACCAGCGGAGGTCAGGCGTCATTGGACCGCGGAAAGTGCAACCAAGGGTGATCGGAGTACTAGAGATTGAAAGAGGAACAATGGCGCGTTGTGAGAGATATTTCGGGACTTAAGTATGAAGTAACGATGAGGTACCAGGAAACAAATATAAGTTTTCTTTCAATACTTCAATTGAAATGAATTTCATAACATAACAGAAAGTTATCAGTGAGGGAGGGACTAGCTGAGAGTTATTTGGTTTCCAGTTTGAAGTTTTTGATACATAAATTGTAACTTTTTCATTTATTTAACTTTAATGAGTGCGTTTAGTTGGTAAGACGAAGGTGACGTTAACTTACTCTACATTTAACAACTAACACAAACAACGCTTCACTGTTCTACGAATATAACAGCAGAACGTTCAACAAACCCTTCCTCAATTAAAATTGTTCACAAACTACGCTAATTTACAATTTAAACTGAGATAATGAGGGACTTCGGGATGTAGTAACTACGAGATACCAGGCTCGGAAAAGCAATACAAAATTTATTTCAAATATTCATTTGAAATCTATTTAGTGTCAGTGATACTGTGACATTTATTTCCAGCGTGATGTTATTGCCACAATATACCTTAAACATAATTTACAATATTTATGAAGGAGTTGAGCTGAGTCATTTCTGTTTATATCGTAAAATAGTTTTAAAGTAATAACTAATTGAACAGTTTGAAGCTGTTTTATATTTTTAATCTGGAATATGGAATGATGCCATGCATTGTTTTCCACGTCCAGATTTAGTGTAACGTTAAAATAACGCGATATTTCTTTTATTCTATTTTATATACTTGTATGTGCAGAGGAAACTAAAAGAACTTTTATACCCTATCTTATTTGTATCATGAATTATTCTTTTACTTCAGTTGAAAATTTGAGCATTATAAATTCTATTTCTAATGTTATGCTGCATAAAAACTTCGAAGTTAAATTTTTCATGTAATTCAGCATTTGCAGGTGTCTTTTATGAGTGAATGAGACCACATAAACGTAAACTATAATTGTTCAGAATTTTATAATGTGTTGACTAATTTGGAATGCACTACGTACCTTTGAATATTTAACGTATTAAATTTTTCACTTTTGACAATTTTTTTCAGTAAATCTCACTTGAAAAATAAAATATTGACGCAGATTCTGGAAAAAGAAAAAATATAAGCACGTATTAGATTAATTTGGAAACTATTTCGGATTCGAAAATTTCGTTTCCGTAGTATATTTAAGTACGATATATTTGTTTGTGTTGGATTTGGGTGTTTTGAATATATTTTTTAATCTTGATTCATTAGAATCAAAATTTCGTTCAGAAATCATCTTTTCGTTTTTTCGATTTTAGTTTTAAACAGAATGATAAATACCATATTCTTTGTATGTCTATCAGCGAATTTAGGAGGTAGAGTTAATTTTCATGGGGAATGAATAAAGGATAAAAGCGAAGTTTTTGAGCATCATCAATGCATACTACTGAATTTGATACACGACGATCTTTTTCTTTAGAGATTTTTACTGTGATACTTGAATTTCCAATCAAATATTGAGTTTTGCCGTAAACGTATCTTTGAGTAATTGCTCTTCCGTTTTTCTTTGATCTTTATAACGCAGTACATCGAAAGGCGAGATAGAAACCTTAAAGGCATGTAAGAAGCTTAGATTCTCGTCACGGAGAACCGAAATAAAATTTCATTTTGAGATTTAGTATATCAAGAAATCGAGTTAGGATAGAGATGATTGAAGTAAACAAAGCTGTAGCCTTCGACCTTTGGCATTATACGTTCTTTTGATTACCTAAAGGAAAGAAATAGGGTACTGCTTGGAGATGAATTTGTTTGTATATTATGTATGCACACACTCATAATTTAATGTCTTTTTTTACTTTTATCATAGAAGTTTTTCTATATAACTTATGTCTATATTTTTATTTTATTCCAGATAAGATGTACTATAGGTCGTTTGTTCTTGAAATTCAATGTAATTTTTTTACCCTTTCATAAATCCCTGTAAAGGAAATTTATGCATTACCGTTCGTGGTTTTTTAAAACAAAATTGAAATTAAAGATTGAAGATTGAAATGTTGATACGTACAGTCCTGGCCAAAATTAACGCAGCACCGGCCGTAAGGATCGCTAGGGAGGTGCTGCGTTAATTTTGGCCAGGAGTGTACATCGATACATCGTACATTTGTTTTTTAACAGTTGTACATCGATATAGAATAGTAACCTTTTATCCGAATTATTTTCCCAATTTCTGAATGATACTATAATTATTTCAGTTCAGGTATTATATGAAAGAGTTTGAGCCGTTTTGTAGATGGTAATCTCATCTTAACGAGAAAGAAGTAGCGATGTTTATACTTCGGCGTTGGAATGTTCCAGTATCTTGCTCAATAATATCATAGAGTTAGCTTTTTCTATAATAAAGATGGAGTTAGATATTACTGAAGAATATTTAATCAGGTTTAAGAGTGTGTGGGTCTTTATGCAACATTCGTTTCCTTTTCATTTAGTTATTAACGTAACATATAATTCTCAAGGTAAACATTTTTCAGCGAAAATGTGTTCTCATCCTTTATTTTCAAAGGAAAATCTATCAGTGATGAAGATTTAGAACTAATTTGAATATTATTTTAGTAAAATAGTACGAATGGGAGCAGGGAAAAACAAGACGTGTGGTCAGGTTAATTTTAAGGAATACTGCTTTTTCCTTACATGGGGAACTTTTCTATTAGTTAGCTTAGTGTTACGCAATATATCTGATTACTCCCCTACGGAGGATGTAATAATATGATAAAAAAACTCGAAGCTAACGCTTCATTAAAGAGAAAGTCGTGTTTGAAAATGCGTTCACCTCCGTAGAATCGGGGATAATCTTTGCTCTGGTTTTAGCGCTAAATCCTTTTTCATGCCTAACAGCGTGTCATTACTTAACGAAATTAATTTCACTTTCTTTCCTCCCTTTTGGCGTAGCAATTTTCCGTCGGACCTAATAACCTTTAATTTTGTGAAAGCCAGTGATTGAAGAATTACTTTCTCCTATATAAATAAAGGCTCTCCTCATAGTCCCAGCAGTGTTAGAATCTTTAAGGCTTTCATCCCCAAAGGAATAGGCTGATAATGATGAACGTATAGAAATTGCCGGGGCATATTTCTGTGATTCTCGTTTTTTTCGCGGAATACCTGCGTATCAACAAGCATTGTCTGTATGACTGTACAGTTCGAAGCCCAAAAGTGGGTAGGATTGACTGATTGAAACGGAAAGTTTTGTAGAGGGTTGTTAGGTGACAAGGTGAGGAGTTAGGTACCCCTTGTTTACTCTATTGATTCAGAATACTATTAATGGTTAAAGTCCATGTATGTGCGGCATCATACTTCAATGAATAACCCTTTTCGGAGCATTCACTAAGATAAGATCAAATTAATGGCATTGTTCAGCATCACTCATACCTCATTGCTTCAATCTTTAATACAATCTCAAAAAATAACATTTTTTAATTGATTTTAATAAATATTTTTAATTTGATTTTCTCTCCATTTTGCACAAAAAAAATCAAATAAATCATGGCCTATTTATCAAGATCAGTAAAATGCGTCACAGGAAGATAAGCCTTTCGTTGATTGAAGAAAGCTTATTCTGTTATGAAACCAGTTGGTTCAACCAATGGAAGTTGCTCCTTTTCTTACGATTTAGGATTAGAGTCGGATTTAATCCTTCTAATTCGGACTGCCCGCTAATATGTATCGTTTGTATGTAGGGTTCTATGTAGTTTTCACAGTGAGGCCGTAAATTCGCTACCTCTTTAAGCATTGGAAAAACCCTTTGTAGAATCATCCGAATCGAAACGCAATGTCTCTCGAATGCTCACTTATCGTCGCGGATGGTTAAACGTAACGCTCTCTCAAGGGTCTCGTTAATAAACGCGTTTGTCTGTCCAATAATCGGAGCCGCGCACTCTCGAGTTAATCCACTCGGCAAAAATCTTTCCTCTCCGCTTCCCGTATCCGGCGAGTGACGGAGTATGAATTCCAGAGCGACTCACAAAGGAAGCATTGAGGAATATGGTTGAGAGAGAGGCTGGCGGTTGGCATGGTGATAACCGCCCTCTACCCCTTCGTTCGCCTACGTGAGTGGAGAGAGAGGCTGATGGAGGGAGTTAATGCTTTTCTGGAGTGATTGGTTGACACTTGGGTCCAAGAATCGACAAAAGACGGGAGAGATGCGAGAAGATTGGGTCCCCCTTTGAAGCGGTGGGCGCCTTATGGAAGGGAAACTTGCCTTCATCGAGGGAGCAGATTTAGCAAAAAGATGCATCTGGGACAGGGAGTGGGCCTCCTTTCATTTCATGTGTCGTTGGGCTGAATCTGCAGCCACCACTTCATTATGGCATGCAGTGGAAACTTTAATAGGAATTCCGTAGTGGGTAATTGTAATGTTCAATTTCATTTACTTGGTTATACTTAATTAGTTCAGTGCTTACGCTAAAGGAGGTTGTCGTGAAAATTTGTTGTTGGAATGAAGCTATTTACATTGCTTGATGTAATGAATATTTCGCTCTATTTGGATCATAGTTATTAGAAACAGAAAATTATTAATTCTTTTATTTTATAAGATAATGGTTCGTGATCATCCGTGAAATTCACTTAAAAGCAGTCGCTTTTGTTCTGCAGTTTACCTACTATACGGAAAAAAATTTATATTCGACACCTAAAATTTTTTGTATATTTCGTCTTTAAATTCGCCAGAAGAGATTTACGACATCTTTATCCAGCCCGTAAGCTTTATGGAAAAGGATCGTGATATTACCAAGTTGGTTTACTTCTTGGAATGCCCTAAAAAAAGTAGTAATATCAACTTAATTCCACTGTAAAACTTGCTTGCGATAAAATTTGAATCAAGTTATTATTCAGAAGTATGAATTTTGCAGTAACGACAACTCCACCGAAAAGTTATGAAGGAAGGTTTATCATCCGCAAAACGTTAATGTGTTCTAAGAGTATTTTGTATCATTTTAATCTTCAAAATCCTTATTTATTATAATATTTATCGGATCAACCAGTCGAAAACAGATGCATCACAAGAGAACGAATTTAATAGCTAGGCTCAATTAAGAAGAATTATTTTCATAAATTCTTCCTCTACCGTAGTCAACGACTCTAAGAAATGAAATAATACTAAACATCACTCAAATTGAAGAAAGGCAGCTCCGGAAGAAGGAGTACATGGCCTCAGGGCTGCTGATTCTCTGTCCCTTCAAATGTTTGTTTACAGTTATAGACACCATGGAGACAGAATCAGCTTTCCAATGATTACGGGAGAATAAAGGTTTTGATTCCACTCGCTTTCCTTCCGCGGAACGTTTTTATTTCCCGCGTCTCGTCTTCCGCGGATTCGTTATGCGACGGAAGCGTAAAAGGTTCCGGTGATGTAATTAAAATCATCGAGGACGGAGTTTGAGGTGGCGGAAATGGAGGGATGAATTGAGAGGGAAGTTAGTTCGGGGGCTTTTAGGTCGCGCGAGAGAGAGTGGGAAGTGCATTTAAAGTACGTAACGGAGAGCAGTTTTACTACGAGAGACTCTCGGTCTGGTGGCGCAAGGGGTGGGATTTTTCCTCGTTCCCCGCTTTAATTGCCCGATATCCTCGCTTTATTTTCGGCGTAATTAGGTCTCGGGGAACTTGACCAATTTTCCGGGCCGTGAAAATTTTTAAAGGGGAAGTCCGTCTGTGGGGGGATCACGCGCGGGAGGTTAATGGTTTGTTGTTGGATTGGAGGACGGCGAGGAAGGGTTAATTCATCCGCTGCGATGGGGTTTGTACGCTGTGATTGCCCGGGAAGGATGATCGCGGATGGGGCGTGATTAGGGTGATGAATTAGGAGTTTTCTGCGTCTACGAATGCTCCACGCATGTGGAAATGAGAAGAAATGTCATGAGTGGCGGATTCGCGGAACATATGAGAGTTTTTAGTTTTTTCCGACTTGTTCAACATTTTTTCGTCATGAATGAAAAGTAGTATGATAAATTAAGATCTAGTTCACCCATGGCCGTACAATCCCATCGTCACACAAGATGGCATCTATCAGATTGGAATTGGCTTATTTGTGCTCTGCATTATCTGTTGCTTTTTTGCCTGGCACAGTCAAGAAAAATTCATTTTTTTAATGATCATGCGAAATTGTGAGAAATTTAATGAATGCTTGAGTCATCACATACATAAGTGAATACAGCGAATACTTATTTTGATAACATAGCACAAATCGTGTTGATAATTACAAATATTAAATAAATAATTTAATTATTTCGGTACAGTTAAAAAAAATCATATTAATATCTCAAGTGAGAATAAATATAAATTCGATTCCCCAAACATTAATGAAAATAATAAAAGTATTAAATATGATACAATTAGATAAATAACGATTTTTCTTATCTAGCTCCATGAATTTTTATTGATTTAAATTTTACAGTCTGATAGTTAATTTTCTTGGCTTATCAAGGACTTGAAAGAGATTATGATTCTCCTGATGATAGCTTTTGAGGCTTTTCAAACAAGAAAAAGATCTTTCACATGCGTCTCTAGGAGGGATTCACAATCAGCCAACCTCTCCCTTACTACACTACTTCTGTTTATATCCAAATTGCCAATGACGAAATTAGGTATTTGCTTACGTGAATATGGCGTGAACTATCATCAAAAATATAGTTAGGCAAATATACGAAATACTTGGACGTTAGAACGGTGTTCTAATTTAAGGGGTAGGTCTGCGCCTTTGATTAAGTTTCTAAAGCTGTCCTTCGGCCTTTAAAGGTCGGACAGTCCTGCTCTAGAAATAGACGCGCCCTTTCAATGCATTTTCCCATCTCGATCGGAGATGCAAGAGCATTCTCTGGAGAAGACAATTTCCCGATAGCGCTCCGGATGATTCGAGCCCGCGGAAATTCGCGCCTTTGTCCACCCTCCGATAAACCCCCGTCCGAGGAGATCAGTCCACATCCGGTCAGCAGCTTCCTTTGTGCAGATCGATGGGTGATTGATGCCCTCTCAAAGGAGTTGCTGCGGCGCGCATTCCGCGTCTCTTTGTTTGTCTCCCCGGATACGCGTTCTCCGGAGGGAAATGGTTCTTACGCAACGTGACTATGGGACGAGTGTATCTACACGACGGCCAATTGAATGCCTCATCTGGCTACCCCCTCCCCCTTCATCCCCCCATTCGACCCCTATGAACCCGCTTAGGATGTCTGCCAAAGGCGCTTTTGGCTTCGTTTATTGACAGGAGTCGTTGGAGGTTTGGTTGATGAGCTCAAAATCCAAACAATGAAGGAGCCAAACTTTATCCACCTGATTTGAGTGTATGGTCTGATGTCTCGTGAGGTAGATTGGGTATTCTTCCAATATCTACGGACACAATTTTATAAACTAGTACCAGAAAATTATAGGCTATCGTATTGTATGTTATTTTGGTGGTTTGGCTTGTAACAGTCACTTAAACGAGTAGGAAAAGAAAGAAAGAGAAGTAGAAAAAACAACAGCATAACCGAACAGCAATCTAGTTTTCCTATAGAACAGTCTATACCAAATGGTGTGCCGCAGCATAGTGGTGTGCTGTGAATTAACTCTTTGTTGGCCATGTAATATTTTTGTTATTGTTACTACATATGTGATAATTAGACGAACTCCGTGAAGCAAAATTGTCACCAAAATTACTAACCAAATATAGTCATGCCATAATTAAATTAATATTTAATCTTGTGAAAACTACGTAAAAAATCACTGGATTTGCATTCGTCATCTACTTTATTTTGCGAGAAATATTTTTGCTAAATTAAACTTTAAAATATCGTATTTCCTGTTTATTTCCTATGATTACTAATTGCTTATTTTTAATTTTTATTTAAATGGAACAAAAAGAGATCTTCCAAATGTGCCCCGTTGCTCGTATGTGCCTGGAAAGACAAAATCATGGGGAATTCTGCTCTATAGAATCGCTGAATGTAGATCACGCATAGGCATTTTACAACGTATTGGAATGAAAAGTGTGGGATTGAGTACACGTTGAAGGAATGACATTTATTGAGCCTTCATAAAATGTCGCGGCAGCAAGATGCGCGTAGTGTCACGTGACAGGATGGCCACACGAGTTGGAGGAAGTGTCTCGTTAGCCTGAAAAGAGCCAAACAATGAGTTCTTCTCCATTGGAGTGATGCGTACTTCCTTATGTAAGGTCCGTCGGGGAAATGAGCTCTTCCGGACTCGAATTCGTCCCTCGCGCACCTGCACAGTGAGCTATAGAAAGGCTCGTCTGGACTTACTCGCATGCAATCAAAAAAGTCTGAATTCTTGATTCGGGCTAGGCATGCGCAGGTGACGTTGTTACTCAAAGGAGTTCTAGGAAGTCTATGAACGGAGCAAGTGTTGTTGTCATTGAGAGGTTCACCCCTGTTTCGTGCCTCGGATGCCGTATAATTTCTCGTAATTATCCTTGGGCCCCAATTAAAACCGATGAAAGCAAGCAGGATTCCCAGGTGCCTCTGTGGTTCCATCGCTGCATCATGACGAATACTATTCTATTTTCGGTCTGATCCAATTTTGCATTCTAAAAGGTCCAAGCCAATATTCTCGTTCGTTTTTTGCTAGTTCAAAGGTGTTTCAGGGACCATTCAGATCTTTCTGATACCGTTATGAATGAACTCGAATCACCTTGTCTGGAAAGGGGAATGAAACCTTTAGATATGAGACGGTAGAGTTCAAAGGTCACGGTGGCTCTTCTTTATGATTGAATTATATTAGTTATAGCTGTATGAAATTCAAGATGTAAGATTAAAATGTGAATGTTGAACGTGAAGAGTTAATTCTGAGAATGTGGTATCCCTTACTTCTAAACTACCAAAGGTCGATGTAAAGGAGGAGTGAATCAACTTCATTATAGGGGTCTATTCCTATTTTGATATATAATTTAATTATTCCTTCCTTGCATGTTTCTTCCTTTCTTCATAATTTTGAAATCTACCTTATATGTTTGTCCTTTTTATATATTTTATGTCACTTTTTACTGTTTATGTTTATTACTTTTCTATATTTATATTTGTTATATTTCACGTTAAATTGGCATTGTTATGCTGTATGTGAGAATTGAATAAATAAATAAATACAATTCTTAGAAATAAAAATTAAATTTCAGCAATAGACAATTTTTTCCATATTTTCATTTTTAGCATTTCTCCATATCCTAAAAAACGTTTTGCATCTATCCATATCTTAGAAAAACTCATCAGTACATGTATCAAAATATACGTTGTATAAGTATTATGATTCGTAATATCTTTACTTCATTACCTTTCTGTATATTCATTTGTTCTTATTATAATAGCTATATATTAAATATTCATAATATAATATTTATTATACTACTTAGAGATTTTAGATTATAGCTCGTCTATTTAAAGTTTTTATGATTTGCGTGGATATTGTAACTTACTTTGTCTATGAATTTTCCATCAAATTTTGGGAAAATTTAAATGCTTCTAAACGTATTTCATAGACTAATATGACCTTCTTAAGTAAAACTAGTTTGGAAGTTAGCTATCTTGACAGTTATAGCATCTCTCTAACTTGTCATTGTTTCAAAGCTCTCTTAGATAATATAAAACGCTGTTTTCGTATCGTGTTTAATATAAGAGTACTTCATGTCATAGCCAGTAGTATTCGTATCAGCTATTCCGTCACAGCTGTACCAACGCGAGTCTCAGTTGAGAAGTTGGGTTGAAACTCCTTTCTGTGCGTTAGAGAGGCGGGCGCGGTACAATAAAAAATCTCGGAATAATGAAAGGGCAGAGTCTTCCGTGGCAACGAAAAAATACGTAAAGAGAGAGGAGTGAAATATTTTTCCGTTCGTCAACCTTGGAGAGTCGGAGGCTGGGATATTAGTTCTCGAACGCGACTTTAACGGTGGCTGTACGGATGAGAGAGGGATTGCTGGGAAAGAGTTGGAAGTCACGTTTTTCATAAGCCCACCGGAGGTTCTAAGAGGCCCAAAGCTAACAATTCGACGAGATGATACCTCTCGAAAAAAGTTTCGGGGAAGGGGCGAAAGAACAAAGATTCTTCTTCTCCGAGATTGGTGGAGCCGGACAGAGGATGTAATTTTTCCACAAACGCCCATATCCCCAACCTTCCTTCAACGTATTTGTTTCGGAATAGATTCGAGAATTTTAGACTTTGTTTCTTTTGGAAGCTGTGGAGATGATGTAATGTTAGATATGACGGCCGCTTGTTTTCAGGAAAATATAGTTTTAGATCCTTTGATGTGGCGTAGTGAGAGAGTTTCTCTCTAGCGTGGGATGTACATGGAAAAAACAGTTTTCCAACTTCTGAATTTTTCAATCTTCTGGTTGCCGGTTTGCGATTTCATACTCTTTAACACTCTGAGGCTATGATTATCGTCCTCTTCTTTGTTTATTTATTTTCTTTCAACTTAAAAATCAACGATTTCGGTTACAATGATTAATTGACGAACGAAAAATTGTTTCTGTATTTTTGTATATTCTATATTGTTAGTAAACATAGATTTGCAATAAATCATAACAGTATATAACTATTGTTTTCTTCTGTCCCCTTATTTGTCAACTTTCTGATTACCAATTGATTGTTGTTACGTATGGCTAAATTATTGTTTTAGTCATTATTTACTTTTTCTTTTTGACATCAGTATCGTTTGTTTAAATACTAAATGCTATCCTAAATGCAACTTTATTTAGAATCTTGTTCTTATTTATCTAGTTTGAGATTTTCAAAACTAATTAGTAAATGTCAGGTATTAGTAAAAACCAGATCGAGGCGCAGTATTAAAATGTTTAGTCAATCTGTTTCGATTCAGGTGTTTTCTCCCCTTAATTCGTCTGATCGCATTATTAAACTTCTGCAGGTCTAACCATTCCAGTCGGATGACATTTATTTACATTTTTTAAACATATATCGAACCTGTGTGAGGTTTTGATCATAAAACGACGTTTCTGAAGTTACAAAAAGAAACTTTTTCCTCGACCACCTAAAAATTTCCGAAGTGATTCGTTAATGGAAAAGCGTTCTGTCAACAAAGAAAAGTTAGAGAAAATAAAGAGAAGGCAAGTTTCTTCGTTAACTGTAAAACGTGCTGAAATGAATCGGAAAAGGGCAGTTCGTGTCTAGGAAACCAAGGCTCAGGATTTGAGAGCTCTCATTGGAGACGTCAAACACTGCAGAGTGGCCTGCTTCGGAAAGTTACTAAAACAAAGGCTGTGATTGATTTTTCAGCCCACAGAGGCTTTTAAACGAGTTTCCGTGAACATCTTCACGGAAACTGTGAAGATTATTCGAAAACAAACGGAAGTACCGCAGGATAATAGAGTTGAGAAAGTTTTACAATTTAGACGTAACATTCATTAGATGAATTTGACAAGTATTAGTTTAAAGTTCCCTAAAGTGAGTGAAAATCAAGAGGTATTCGCATCCATTTTATTTTGATGGTCAGTGAGGTTACGTCAATTTTGAGAGTTGTTTTATTTAGTAATTTATCAAACTTGTCCTCCTATAGAATAGTTTATTGTCGATTCTATTTGCTGATCTTCACCCACTAAATAAAAGAAAATGTACCTTTAATTTATCTCTATTTTGTCAATGATTTTGAATAATGATATTGAAATCTCTTCGTTTCGAAAGCTTTGAGTAGCAGTGTAGTTTATAAGGTCATTATGATGCAACTACATGGTAGATTTTCACTAATACCGTTCTGATTGTAATTAAGTATCTGTAATACCATGGGATCAATTTACAAAAGTAATTGAAAAAAAGAGGCCAAACATATTGAGGAGTTTTACCTCCATAAGATTTTGTAATTCTTAAATGGAATTTAATGGGAATAGTATAAAGTACGTAGAAATTTTATAGTGCTGAATAATTATATTAACTACCTACATACTGTGTTTGATGGAACTAGAGCTGGTTGAATTCGTTCTATTTTAGTCAGGAATAATTGTACTTTTTAAGAAAGTCGATGTATCGAGACGTGCACACCAAATAGCTATTTTGGAATTCTTTAGGAAATACATACGCGAATAAAGAGGTAACGTAAATTGGAAAAAAGTTGAAAATCGAACTGCTTCAATGATTCTTGGAGGAATTCCATCATGCAAAACAATTTTTTTAACAAGAATCTTATGCAATAATATTAAAATAATTGTACAGTAGTTCGGAGTGGTACAAGTTATTTAATATTATTGTATTTGTTAAAATGAGTTATGTAGAAAAAAAAGGTCTTTTAACCCTACTAGAGTTAGCTATCTTGAGGAAATGGCATGTGAAGATTTGGATGCTATAGGTGACATGTCTAGGCTAACGTAAACCGAGAGGTGAGGGTTACTCCATAATTGGGTATTCTTTGTTAATTATTTTTTCTCACGTTTAAGGGAGATCACTTATTTTTCACAGGCCTATCCAAATTGAGTTCTACGTCCTATCTTTCCATCAAGGCGTACTTTTCAGGGTAATGGGTACAAAGCCTCTATGGTCGCAAGGCTGCGAGCTTTGTGTTGCCTGCATAGAGGTAACTAGAGGAAGTTGTTTTCCGGTGTGAAAAGTCGGCTAAGGACGCTTTCATTGAAGCATCGGCGAAGATACGATCGGAGAGTCCAATTAAATAGCTAATCCTCGTCTGTGCCCCCTACCAGCAGTATTCCTAATTACGTCTTGGGTTGGAATTAGCGATAAGGTATACCTTGAATAATATCGGAGGTCTCCTGTAAGGTGCTTTCCCAGGGAAAGGATTCTCAGAATTGATAGGGTTGAGGTTGCTACACCCGCTCCCTAAGCCGGCGGATTGGGGTGCTCGTTTTTTTCCCCCTTTGTAATGTCGAGTAAGGGTTTCGAAAAGGATCGAGTTCGGGATTTGGACCCTTTTGGCTTTCGGAAAGCCTTGCAGCACTTGTAATTGGAAGTTGAATTCAAATATATTTCTTTAATATTTAAAGAGCAGTGCGAATGAGGTCGTGTCGTGTCCATTTAATAATCGTTAATTTTTCATTTTTTCATTCTATTTCCTGGGTAGTGTGTGGTTGGATATATCTAGGAATATTTCATTTTCCAATTTTTCCGTTTATTCACATTCTTTTACCTATCGGATAGTACCCTCTCCCTCTATCTCTGTCTCTCTCTGAACTCTTTTGTCATTGGAATTAGATACCCGCGAATAGCGGATTTTTCTCCGAATCCAATTTCGACCCAATATTCAATCTATGCATTTAAATTCTAGATCTAATCAAAGTTCGCATAGAATCTCATTCAAACGATAATAGATATTACAAAATTACATTTCTGATACCATCGGACAAATGAATCCTTCACGTGCCTCACCTGTGATTTTAATTAATTTTCTGATCTATAAAATCAGCTCATTAAAGAGCACATCCGTACCGATTATGAGTGCACATTTTATGAAGTGTAAATACTCTTCGGCTGGTTTGAAATTTTAAAAATGGTCTTCTTCGAATTAAATCGAATCCGCATCTTTGTCCCTGTCAATAATAAGTTTCAATTATCGTAGCTGCGCGGCTCCTCAATCAAAGTAACTTATTTTGCATTTAATATACTCATTAAAAAATCGAATTCTCGAGCATTACTTTTCCCATTGATCGCTGTTGTGTTTGATTAGGAAGAAAAGCGGTAATTCAGCAAAACAATATGTACTCGCAGCAAAGGGACTTAGCCATATCTTACCATTTAGTTGACCATATCTGGTTTCGTAACTTTCATTGACATAATCTGTTTAAAAATGGTTTCGTTCCTGTAAATGAATGATTAATTAAAAAATTCGTACTTCGAAATGCGGCAGGAATAAACTATTAATACAAATAAACTTAAGTAACTTTGCAGATTTGAGTGCTACTGTTACTGGATTCAGTAATGTATTCTAATGTGAAAGAGGAGTTAATGGTTCATCCTTCCCAAGGTTCTTTATTTAGCTCTTTCGCTGATGGGTGAAGGCAATGTGGTTTCTATTTGCGAGAAAGAGGTTAATGCACGTCCTCTGTTGGGGGATTCCCACTGGAATCACTTATCCGTAAACGAATATTTTCTTCGCATTTACCCGGTCCCCTAGCCTCATAGGAGAGATATTTATGTACATAATTACGTGTTTTATGTAGGTGAATTGATTTTGATTGACTGAGTAATCAAATGCCAACTCTTTCAGATGCGTGTATCGCTTTCTCCTAAAATTCCATGCTCGGCGCCATTTTTCTAGTCTATTGTTACTCTGAAATTGGAATTTTCGCCAAATTCATCTCGGACTTTTTCTCCTTTTTCAATTATATTTATTCTTAATGAATATACCTAATAGTCTGGTTCGTAAAATTTGATTGTATGAATTTAATACATATTTACAAATATATGTATTAAATCTTCGCTGAACGCCTAAAAAATCTTCCGAAGTGAAAAAATGCGACGGAGAAGTAGGTAAAACACCTGCATACCATCTTTTTCATATCAGATACTGTTCATAGTATAGCCTAAAGGGCGATTTCGCATTGAGAATACCGTGCCATTTTCTTTAAAATGCACGTCATTTCAGCGTGTGGCAGGGGGTCTAAACACCAGTTGATCCAAATTACTTCTTTACTCTATTATTGTCGCGTACCCTACGCGGAAAGAATTAATTTTTAAAACGACTCGTCCCAGCATCTATTTCTCTTACGTTCATTATCGGATCGACCGTGGTAGGAGGGTTGCATGATACCGGTTGTATCTTCTGCAAATGTTGTTCATTAACAATTGACTGTAATTTAAAATACGCCGTAAAATCCAGAGATGTACAAAGTCTTACGGATTAAAGAATAATAATAGGCTGAATCGAAATAAGAAGTCCTTTAGGGGAGAATTAGGTCTTTCACTCTCGACCAAAAAAACAAGATTCATTCCCCTCTTTGCCACTTACGAAAGAATCAACTTCAAGTGCGAAAGTGTGAAAATTCAATGATTAATTATTGATCATTACAGAGTAGTGGTAGACCATTTTCATGATAAATAACTCGTGTATTCAGACTCCTTGGTTTAATTGGGCATCGTTAATGCACTGCTGAAATGTCGATGAAACTTCCCAAGGACAGTTACGAGTTATAAATAGGCTTATGGCTCAGCGACCCTTTTCTCTGCTACGGGGAATGATTCAGTCATCAAGTTAATTCATAGCTCGATCTAATTAATTGGCCATCCGATCCTTTTTAATCGCCTTTAATGTTGAGCGATGCCTTCAACTCATTCGAGTTTCATCCCACGCTTTTCGGCTTCCAATAACTGGATTTCTCAGAAATGGAATCGCCTCACTTTCTTGCTTGCCTTCTCTTTCTTGAATTTATATGGTATCCTCTGTATCCTTCTCTTGCACTCCACCAGCATGATTGATCTTTCATGCATCATCCTTTCTGAGAACTACGAATTTTTGATGATTCACTTATTTTTAGTTTCAATAGTTCCAGTATATGCTTTTTATTACCTGTCAACCTCTGTTTGTTGACATTGTTCGCTTCAGCCTCTTACTTACTGTTTCGGCTTATGATTGTGGGATAATGGTTAGGGATGATGATAGGGAAAATTGGCAACAAATACGTTACCCTCTCTACTAGTGCTTAACCTCTACTAAGTAGGTTTTCTATAGCAATCAACGCAACTGCTATTTGTGGATACCTCGTAATTGGTTTAATTATCAATAAAATATTTTTGATGGTCTTAATTCGTCTTTGTACTTTGGAATAATTTACCAACTTTGAGTTGTAGTGTAAAAGGAAAGTCATAACATAATGGTTGAATTCTATGTTGAATTTGGAGCAACTTTTTATCCAATATCTGCACTGAGAGTTGCACAACTTCGAGTTGCAGTGTAAAAGGAAAGTCATTACAAAATAGTTGAATTCTATGCTGAATTCTATGCTGAATTCGGAACAACTTTTTATCCAATATCTACACTGAGAGTTGCATAATTGTTAGGATACACGAGGCGTTGAAGATATTTGCATCAGGAAAGCATGTCCGACCCACATAGCTTTGTGATTCCGATTCACCGGAGGGTCATGCACTGGAATTTCTGAAACAAAAAGTCAATGCATTCCCTACTGGAAGTTCTGAAACGTGGTACTGAGACACTCTGTATAGTTAGATAGAAAAATTGATTATACTGAAATCTATTTCACTACTAAAATTCTACAGTAAATTAGACTCTCTTGCATTTGTTGACTAGAGATTTTGCGGTGTGATTTTTATGCATAAGCACATGAGTATGTACAGTGAATAAAGTCAATACTCTCTCTTGAGTATCTCGGTGAGGTCTAGAAGGCAAATACGCCTCCCATCCGAAAAATAATGCGGAAAAACATCATTGCAGAAAACCGATGAGCGATGGGGCGGTCGACGGTGCCCACGCATTCATATCCTCTGTACCGCTCTTCACCCCATCTGGATCCTAAGACGTCGCAAAGAAATGCAGATTGCGTCGACGGCATTTGCTCACAATGGAAAGCCTTTCTCCCGAAAGGGAAAAAGGACGCCTTCATTCCCAATCTCTTTCGAAGGTCGAGTGCCTTTTAAGGTCAGCAACCGACAGGTGCAAGCGGCAGTCGTGCGGGCGGCGGCGTCGCTTTTTGAGGAATCGACGCCAATTTACGGCGTCGCTGTTTATCTTGTCGTTCTCGCTTTCCGTGGAGTTTGGCCTGCCAATAAAGTCCACGGTAGATAAATGTTGAGAGAATACAATGGAACGACGTGGGTGTAAGTTTTAGCACTAGGATATCCTTTTACAGTTTCACAAGATAGGGTAAGCTGAAATGACGATTTTGTGATTGTAGGTTCTATCTGAGGTAGATCCGGAAGGGAATACTGTCTCAGAATTTTTACAATCTCAGCTGTTTGGGTTAAAAATCCGAAAATTAGTTTGCTTTACGCCTCCAGGCCGTTCTGTCCCAATAGCTTCATTATCTCATAATTCACCCAATACTACCCAATGCGTCACCGATATTTATAAGAACTATCATCACGTTAAAGTAATCGATAAAATGCAAAAAAGTTAACTTTATTCCCTTAGTAGATAAAATATTCCTGCTTATACCTACATCCTGTGGAATGCTATACATTTCCTTTGTCTTCTTCAGGATAGAGATGTATCTTTTATTAATTTATGCCATAGTCTCGTTCTTTTCTGCTATGACGTTAAAGCAACTTAGGTATGAGTTATGTTTAATAATGGCAGGAAATCAAGGGCTAACTACCTCACTCCTCATTCTGCCTACTAATTCCCTCGGGAATTCGCCCTGTATTTGGAATGCAGCAATGGTCATCATGACCTTGTAATATAATTCAGAATATTAGTCTCAGTATGCAAAGATTTATTCTGAATTACATCATTCCGAGTGTGTGCAGTAATCTCAGAATTATGAAGATAACACCCCCAAAGCATAAGTTTCGATTACAGAATTTACTTCCGTTAATCATATGGCAATTTATATGCTCATTGCATGCTTCAACGGTATGCCGCAAATACTCACCATGGGCGTGGAGGGCATGACGAACTTAATCGTCATTCCTTTCCTCCCACAATAGACAATGACTAACTCCTGCTTCATATTCCCTCTTCCGCGAATACCCGCGATAAAACTGCACCTGTCACTTCCAATTTGAAGAAGAACGCTTTCAAGGGTTTGATTTACGCGGTTTTGATATATGAGGCGTTTTTCGGGCTCCTTCTGCCAATCGATGGATTTATGTCACAGACTGTTACTTTCTTTCCACTCTACTCTCGCTTTCCTCTCTTTTATATGCCGAGAGGCCTCCATTGGCAGTTGCAGGCGGCCCATTCATCCTCTGCCCACATTTGGATTCGGCGTCGGTGCTTTTCCACCCCAACGTTTTTAGTTCCGTTTCCTCTCACCTGCGCCACTCACGATTCTTTCTCCGCGTCTCATTTCGTGTCTGGAGATTCCTTTCTTTTTTGTTGGGCTTCGGCAGTTGGTTTCCAAGGCGACCGGAGTCGAGAGAAATAAGCGAAACAGCCGCGATAGCCCTAAAAGGTCCTCCGTAAAAACGTCCCGGAGTTTGTTCTCGGAAATGGCATTTGTCGACGTTTTGTTGGATTCGGAAGGAGTGTCGATTAGCTTCTCTGCGGGATAAAGTGTTTGCGGGGATAAGACGCTAATGGTGCGGATGTCTAGAATGAGCTGGGTATTCATCTAATCGATGTGTTTATCAGCGGTGCTTTAACATGAATCAGGAAGTACATTTTTCACAAACCTGTATACGTATATTCTTGTTTTTTTTTTTTTCATACTTGTGTCTTTATTTTCAATCAATGTATTTATGATAATTCAAATTGATAGTCGGACAAGATTTTATAATCTTTTGGCTATCACATGAATACTATATGTCTTAGATGTAAAATTTATAAATCTTGTAAATGTAAATGGGTTGATGTATCTAAAATTAATAACTACAAATTTATAGTGATATGTATTCATGTTTATGCTCAGGATGCTTCATTAAGAGTCCTTGTGATTATTGGTTTGTTTTCATATAATTATTTCAACTTATTTCATGTCATTCAATTTTTAATTAGGCTTTACACTTTAATTCTTCTTAATTCTTATTCCTTGATTTTTTCGAAGATATCATGTTTCTTCGTTTTCTTTATAGTATGAATCATTTTCGTGAAAAAGTTGGAAAATGGATTAATTTATATAATAGTTCTACCGTGTTACCTCTAATTTTGTTCACTAATAAAAGTAAAGGGTCTTAGAGAGTTCAAAACTCTTATAATAGATAAAGTACATTTTCGTCAGAATACGCAACTTGGTTTTATTGCGCATAATAGCTGCATGTAAATCGGATGTGCACGTACAATATTGAGTATTAAAAGAGGTCTTCATTAGTCCTATATTATAAAGTCGTTATACATGTATGTATGTATGATAATCAGTCTCTAGCATAATACCAGTCAGTGTCTTGTCTAAAGTTGTACTCTATCTGTAAGATTTATTTATTGTATTCTTTTCAACGGTAATACGGTTAAGTAAAGGGTATTACGAAAATATACTTTATCGGAGGTTGAAACCTAGCGAGGCATTACGCTAGAAATTAATTTCCAACGTGATTGTATGGAGATCGTTTGTGTTAAATTAGGGGAGAAAGGAAAGTCACCAAGCGCAGAACCCTCACATCAGCGGCGAAAAAAACTTAAACCAAAGGATGGGCTTAGGTTTTAGAGATTTAAGGTGTTGATTTGAAGGCTCTGTATCTTATCGTGGTCTTTCCTCACAAATAAACCGTGCTCGAATTGAATAAGAAATATGTGGAAGAAATTTCTGGTTACTACCTTGATATGTAATCGTGTGTTGTGAAATATGGTGGAACTTCATAATCATAAATACAATAAAAAGTGCATAAAAGTATAAATACTTCTTAGTGTATTGCTAATGGTCTAATCTTGGCATTCTACCAAGTATCAGTAAATAAGATAGCATTCGTGTCAATTTGAGTTTCTTCAGGTTGACTTATTCCCTCAGCTCATCTGTAAGCAAGTTGATTATCTTCATCATTGCAACCTATTGCTCTCCCTTACTCATTGACGATCGCCTATAAATCATCGTGCAACTGATCCTCAATCACGCAGTCTCGTGTAATTAGCCTTTGAGTGAAAATCAAAACAAACCTTCATCCGGTTGAAGAGCTACTTCGGGGTGCCTTTCGAAGTTTCGCTCTTTCGAATCAATCCTTGGAGCTTCTATTTCAGTAATCAATCTTCAGAGCCTCTTTTGTAATTAATTGGAACATCGCCCGCAGTTAAGATGCCCAAGTGCCCATAAAAATCACCGTTAATTCGCCATTCTGCGTTCCGTTTCGTTCGGAAACCCTCCCGAGCTTTCAAACCAGACTGTTTTATCGGTCTTTACGACGCTGAATTTATTATTTATTCGTCTCAATTTGTAATCCGCGTTAGGATGAGTTGTTTTCTCTGCGTGAAGAGACTGCATGCGAGTTCGACGTAAGAATACGCGATGTGCCATTATTCTCTTCGAAAGGGAGATTTATTTTTCCTGACGTAATCGGGTTTTGGAGTTTTATGGACTTCGCGGAACTCCTCTCCTCGCCGTCATAACAGAGAAACGGTGTTCGCCGTCTGTCCTTGGTGTGCAGAAATAGAAATAGAATTTTTAATGGAGTTAAACTCGAAGTAAATTATGGGGCATAAAATTATATTTTTAGTCTTTAGTACATAGACATGATATCGGCCCCTATCGCTGATGAGTTTCAAAACTTAATGCTCCCGATACTTATCCTTTTGACCCTAATCTAATATCCACCAACATATTTGGCTATCAAGCATAATCCGGTCAAATACTAATTGGAATTACTCGTTGAGTGATCACCTATTTACCACGATTTCTTCATGAATGTTTGATTATTTATTCCTTAAAGGAAGGACTAAAGTTTTTTTGCACGTAAAGGCGTGCACCAAAGAAAAATCCCACGAAAAAGGGACTTGAAAAATGTCTGACGGGGCCGGGAATCGAACCTGGGATCTTCCTCTATCCAGGGTTCGATCCCCGGCCCCGTCAGACTTTCTTCAAGTCCGTTTTCCGTGGGATTAATTAGCTCTTATGATCCGGGTAAATGAAGACTTATGAAATGTCTTGTG
Source organism: Sympetrum striolatum (assembly GCA_947579665.1). Taxonomy (NCBI): domain Eukaryota; kingdom Metazoa; phylum Arthropoda; class Insecta; order Odonata; family Libellulidae; genus Sympetrum; species Sympetrum striolatum. Next base: position 72,319,903 of record OX388345.1, on the reverse strand, counting down.
AATGCTTGCCATTAATAAATATTTATTTAGAAAAGGTCAAACAAATATGGATCGTAAGAAATAGTTTAGATTTTTCAGCTGAGAATCCGAAATTAAATTCCTCGGGAGGGATTTATTGGGCGGACTGTTGAATGACAGAGAATCTAAGTTTTTCAATAAATCCATCTGTTGAGGCTTCATTGATTGTTCGAAATTCCGGCATTCCATCAGAAAGTGATAGCTAGCGAACTTCAGGATCAGACAAAAAATCAAATATGTCTTTGCGATAGCGGGAAGTTACCTTGGACCTTTATTTCATTTTGAATGGAAAGTGCTAATCCAATAGTAATGCTCCTTTGGTAAAAGATGCGATTACACTATCCTTAGGTGACAATAGCTCATATCAGAATGAATTACTGATTGTAAATATGTTAATTTTTCCCAGTTGGATTATTTTACATGTTATATGTAATAATGGCGAAAAAATCTTCTCGAACTCTTCTGCATCATATTTAATTCGGTGATATGTTGTGCTTGCGAACTAGTATCATCAGGAAAAGGCATTTATCCAATTCATCTATATGTACACAAAAAATAACCCTGGCCTTGCACCCTGAACCTTACCCAAGCATCCTCTGTTTTTACATGTATATATTGATTCATTAAAAATGTAACTTCGCTTGAGGATTGTAGTTACATTTTTACGCTTACATAATGACCCAAGTATAGTACTCGCCTAAGGAGCGTATGGCAGATGGTGTAAAATCACTAAAATCCTTAACCGTAATTGCTATTATTATATCTAATGCATCGCGGGGATAACGACTATCAGTCCTAAAGATTATTTCATTACAGTGCTTCCAACGTTTCTCATAAAACTCGCGATCGGGGTTATTATGGCCTTCCACGAGGTGGCGCCTACGCATATTGAGTCTAGTGATGATAGATAGTGATGTATATATGGGTGATGCACAGCTTTGCTATAGTTGTATAATTCTGTTAAATACTCATTAGTTTCAGCAATCATCAGCTTTTCTTAGGCACACGCAATCTGGTGTGAGCCCAAAACAGTGAGCTAAAAACCCCGAGGAAAAGTGAAAGAGTATTTCTGTGAAGGGAAAATTTTCTCCAATCACCAGATGTAATTGAAAACTTTCACAGTAACACAGTGCGTTTCTACGCTAGCATTACTACGGTAGAATTCGTAGGCGTTCGTAGAGCTGTAAACAGGAAGGCGTGATTCCTATCCTCGGTTGCCTGTGTCCATCAGCCCCGCGTCCGGTTTTTAAACCTCTCGGAAGCAACCGGCATTCCCTACTCCACCTTTGTGCACCTTTCTAGAACCACCTCTGGAATGCAGTACTCACCCCTGTCTATTACGGAGGAGGGTTTTAAAGGGAAGACCGCTTCCCCACTCATGATGGCATCCATTGTTTGTGGTCTCTTATGAGGAGAGAGCGTCCCTTCTCAGTAGGCTACGTAAATAGTTCCACCGCCTAATTTTATTAAACCGAACTTGCGTCATTTCATGTGGAGACGGTTGTATTTTACTCTCTTGAGTACTGAGTGCGAGGCTTGTTTGAAGTGTATGACAGGTTGCACAGGGTGTTAAATGGTGGCCACCTGTTCGGTTTTGTGTGGGATTTCCGAAAGAGAAGCTTGCAGAGAAGTACTGCTTGAATTTGTAGGTATGGAAAAGAAAATGCAAGCACACGTTAGTTGGTTTGCCGTAAATTTGGCAACACCCCTTTTGTTATTATGACGCTTATAAATAGAAAATGAGATAGGAATATCTTTGAATTTAGAGAATATTTTTGTTAATCGTTTGTTTTGTGGTTAGAGCACTTTTTGAATGGTGTAATCTGACCAATACGAACACATTTATGAATAAACATTTGGAATTAACAGTAGAGCTATATCCTTTTAATAGCATGACATTTTTTATCCTATAAGTATATCTTCTATATGCGAATCGATTCCCTACATTAGGGAACTGTATCTATGCGGAAAAGTAGACATATGTACAAGCATAGAAAGAAAGCTCAACTAGGTAAACGTAACATCGGCAATAAGGTACGAAAGATTTGTTTTAATTTGAAATTTAGATTTTGAAATGATCATCATACTAAACTTTTTATATGTATCATCGATAGAACTTATTCTCACAATTAAGTCAGAGATTCTAATATAAAATTGTCGATGAAAAATATAATCCCTGAAATTTGTACGCATTATCGATTTAATTATTTTATTATTTATTTGCGCTCTGTTGGGTGACAAGGTGGAAATCCATAAAGAATTCAAGTATATTTTAACTATTTTGTCTTTTCCGTGGACGAATCATCAGCCAACATATTCTAAGAGTATTAAATCGTTAGAAATTTGATATAATTTATTTTTATCTCGTCTTTTCTAAGGTAGTTAAAATAGATCGCGATTTTAGCATTAGATGTTTATCTTTCTATCTTCGTTGGAAGTTATAATATCACGTTGAAAGATCCTTCCAGTCAGTTGGCAGCATTGGTGACGTACGTCATGTTTCCTATATACGTAACAGGTTCTCCTCCAGACTCTGTTACCACCCAACGCTCTTCTCTGTCCGACCGATCCTGTCCCGTTTCTCAAGGATTTTTGTTCTTGAAAGCTTCCTGAATGCCCCCTTTGAACGTTTCGATGGCGGACTTTGTTTGTATTCTCGTATCCATGAAAATGAAATTAGCACCCGACTAAAAACCTCTGGAGCATTAAAAATGTTCTTTCCGTACTAAAAACAGGGCGGAACCAAAAGATGAAATCGAATGGTTGGATATTGACGGAAATGAGGAATATATCGTATGCCTTTCCCCTGTTTGGTATTCAAAGTTAAAGCCTTGCGTGTTTCACTCTATACGAAAACATAGCATTATGTATTCTACGCTATGTCCAGAAATACATGTTAAAAATCATATGTTAGGCGCATGAGGCGTTCGTTCTTATGCTGTCTACAAAACGTCATCCCTCATAAATTGAATTTAATCATTGTCCCTCATAAATTGAATTTAATATAATTTCATCCCATTGACAGGTATACGCGATTTCGCTCTTTCACTGTTTATATAAAAATATATTTACTGTAGTATGTTTTATAGAAGTATAAAAAATAATGGTTTCCACACTTGTAAAGAAGAATTTTTAATTTCCACAGTAGTGTATTTCTTATGTCACTAGTTTTCTTTCTAACTATCTTTTCATGAATTTTGGCTTGTGTTTATCAGCTTTATAATCACTCTACCGATTTATATGCCTGTAAAACAATGCAGTGAAATTATTCGATCGAAGGGGAATTGCTGTTTCATTTGATTGTAATATGTCTTATTCAACGTGATAATAGATCGTAAATATTTATAATGCTATCCTCTTTTCATCAGATAATTATATAGGGTCGTAAACAGGCACACACGAATACTATGTGTCTTATTTAATTTTCACAGTAAATAGAATGATTGCCTCAAAAGGTGTTACTTTTTTCCTAAATATCATATCGTGTACGAGAAAAGTTCTTAGGATTGAATAATTAAAGGGAATATTATTATATTTACTTAACACTTAGTCACGTTTCAAAGGTGGATTAGTCATGGTACCAATTACTCTTTTAATGCCGACATAATTAAAATGAAAATACTACTCTGTTGATACGATTAACAAAAAATAAATCAATCACTAAACGACAAGAGACTATCGCAGCGTAATTTGAATAAATAAAAAATAAAAATACTGATTTTAAGCTTCATACATTCTTCGGTTTCTTGTTATTCAACTTTCCTAATATTTATAATTTAATCTTTTTAAATATTGTTGTGTATCCTGTCACATACCCAGTGTTAGGTGAGCATACTAGTTTGCTAGGATTGTAGATTTTATTTTTAAGAAATAGGTACTATTAAAAATGCCTTCTAAGTGTACTTAGAGAAAATTTCATGTTTTATTTAAAAAATTTGGTGTAGTCTTTCAAAACAATTATAATCCTACTCAACATTAAATTAAATTAAAGTGGATGGCGTGATTTCATGGAATCCTGCCATTGTGAAAAAAATGTGGTATAAGTTTTTTGGAATATTACTCATTCCGCTTTAGATTTAACAAGGCTGGTATTGTATCATGGCGAGACTCGAGTTCTACGGATAGGAAAAGATCGAAGTCTCCTTCAGGTACGTTTCTGCAATTACGGTAGAAATGCATTCTCTTTGATCACCCGGCTAGTTCATTGCGACGAACTTAGTTGAATTAACTTCCGTGAAGACAATCTTCTTTTCGCCGTGGATGGCAGTAACTAAGGCTGAACACAATCCGCAAATGCCTTTCCGAGTTGCGACCTACTGTTGCAAAAATGATCTTCCCAACTCGGTTAATGTCAGGCACGGGACTGCATCGATGTCCGGTCGTCCATAAATAATAGAGTTATCCACCGTGGTCACCTCCATGCAGTACACGCCCCCTGTGAGAGCCGATGAAAATTCGATACTCGCGAGGGGATGCTTTATAGATCAATGTCATCCGACTACATGCGCCATCAACTGGTCTTCACTCTCTTCTGCCGTCCCAAACTCTTTCTAAGCCCAGAATCGGGTCTGCTAAATGAAGTGTGCTCCCTATGCAGCGAGTGGCTCGCTGCTGTAGCGGATAGGCCTCCGAAACGCTTATTAAGTTTAGCCCGATCTGCCTAAGTTTCAGTGTTTTGCGTGTCGGAGACTAAGAGCGGATTACAAGTGAGGCCCGTGGATTTGGTCCCGGGATTCATTTATACCCAAGAGCGGATTTGAGTAAGGAAGCTCTTGGAGTTTAGGTTTAATCGTAAAGGAAGTTGTTCTAATACATCCAAGGAGATAAGGAGTGTCGTGCGATCTAGAAAGAGAGATACGTTTTTGCTAAGAGGATTTCAGGGTAAATTTTTAGATTATTTAAAACGTCTTCAGTTTATTTTTATCACAAGGGATATCAGTATCTGATTTTGGTATAACGTATAACATACATCGCAAATGTTAATAGCATGAGTAAAATACCAAATTTTAGTACATAGGTAGCTGTAGTTGTTTACTATGTATGTATATTTAGGTATAGGTTAACCCTGAAAGCTTTTTTTCCTGATTAAATCATTTCTTTACAGAAATATCCATAATCAAAAGCAATGTCTTTACTGATACGGTGTATTAAGTTAAACATACTTTATATTAGGAGCAACAGATATTATATTTTGAAACGTATTTATGTATACTTGAAATGCTTGGGTTCTGGACCAAATCTTTCTTTCGAGAATCATTTATGCTTCGAAGATATCTCCATTACTTTTAGGATATAAATATGAACACTCAGCATATCAGTAGCAATAGTTGAAACCTATTAAAATGTATTTACATATAGATTAATCGTTTTTTTTATGGAGACCAAACAATTCCTTTCAATAAAATTTTTAAAAGTACGATAGAAATACATTGTTATCGTTTTTATCTAATGTGCAGTCTGTAAAATGGAAATCAAATTATATTTTTGTCCATAATACACACGAAAATGAGATTTCGACTTTAATGGGCAAGAAGCTATTTTCATTTAATTTAAAAAATTGTTACTGTTTTTACAAAACATTGCCATGATGCATTTTTATAGAGAGAAATGAAGCCCTATATGTTTACCTTAAAGGAGTAAGGAATACGGCCTTGTTACTAGAGTTTTAAAAAAATTAGCCTTAACATATTTGTTTTTCTAAGGAAACATTTTTTTGCCTCAGAATTTTCGCTGCATACATTATGCTACATCTCGAATACATTAAATTTGTATTATGCTCAACCGTTGAGAATTTCCTCTCTCTTCCGTTTTAGACCAGAACGCTTTGATTTGAAATTCAGATTAACTGCGCTTTACTTTCGTTTTTAGGGATTTTTTAAAGGAGTTCGCTCCTCTTTACACTTTTTCGGTGGATTCATGGTCCAGCGGCCCCCGATATGCTCTTTTGCCTCCTTACCCTCGCATTACATTTTCATCGTTTTTCCGTCTGAGATGACTCCGAATCACCTTTTATCCAAATTGGGATAACTTTTGCCAGCGGAGCAATAAAATATGGAGGAGACCGAAGAGGAAGGAAATCTCGTTTAAAAAATGTAAATCACTCGCCGTTCATAAACAGTCCGCCTCATCTTTTCATTCCATCCCATCCGAGCGTAAGGAAAAGCGAAAAGTGGAGAAAAGTCCATGTTTGAATTAACTCCCGAGTCACAGGAAGTCCCGCAAGTTCCTCTCTCTGCCACTGACCCATCGGGTGGCGCCATTGCGTTCCTCCGACCCCTTCCACATCTCGCATTTTCTTAATTAAAGCGAGTTAACCCCCGCGTCGCACTTGTTTAATTTCCCTATTTTTCCTCTCCGGAGAGACGGTGAGATTCGTTAAAGGAGGAAAAACTGAAAAAGGGCCGAGATGCGGACCGTAGGCCGTTTCTTCGTGCCCGAATAAGATTTGGATTTGATTCAATCCGTGGATTGAAGAGCAGAAAGGGTATCCAGTAGGGTCTTTTTTTATTCACTCGACAAAACAGATTCCGCCAACTGTATGAACGTACCTCGAGCGATACTGGAATTATGAGTACCCCCACTTCTCCGTTATAAGGCTGCTATATGGTCTGTTCACAGTCATGAAAGCATCATTTAAAATGCATTGGTCTTTGTTTTTCTTAGGAAGGAAATTCCCGCGATGTTGCCAAATTTGCATAAAAATAAAGTTGGTCTAATTTCGTTTGGAAAAAATCACGATTTAGTGAAATTGATGTTAGAAATTAAAAGTGTGATTAATTTCAGGGTTATTACCATCTTGGTAGCAGAAAAATAAAAATGTCACGTTTTAAAGGCAATTGGGGTTTTTCGTTTTTATGGGACAGTTTTTATTTATTATTTCTCTTATTCAAAAAACAGGGCATTTTTTACGTCAAATTCTGAACCAAATCTTTCTCTTCCTGTTACTGTTATTGCTTTCGAAATTAAAAGGATCTCGAAAGGGTGAAGCAGAAATGCTTCATCATAATAGATTTTCAAATTCCTTTCGTGGCCTTAAGGGATACCTCCATGCTCTGTCTAGATAAGGGAAAACATGCGTCATCAATATATAAGATTATTGCCAATTTTGATCTATGATCCCTTAAATTTTCATAGCATAGAACAAGGTTTGAACATGTTGTGTTTAAAATTAGAGAGGAAATGTTGCCGAAAAAAAGTGATTTTTTCTTCATTTCAAACGTCTTTTGGAAGATTTACATCGCTTTATTTTGAATTATAATGAGAGAACGCAATTTTTGAATCTTTTTAATCTTAAATTCAGAAAACCACAAATATCTGCAATTTATTTGAATGTCTTAAAAGTTGAAAATAAAACAGTCTTGAAACAGTCGTTTGGGGCGAGCGATACTACGACCTGAAATTGGTATCAGAGGTATCTAGACCCATACTTCGAGTATCAAATCTCAGGTCCCTTGTAATTTTTTAAAAAATCAACTCTTTTCATCAAAATTTCCCGAAACGCCCCCGGAGGTTTTTTTATCTCGTAGTTTTTTTGCCCCCGAAATGAAAATTGAAACGTTTTCTGCGGCTTTGGGTGGGTGCTGAAGAAGCGGGCTTAGATTAAATTTTCATTCGAGCATTTGCGGCTCTCTTCCAGACGCGGTTTTTTTCCCTCTTCTTCAATCTGGCGAGATAAATAATTCAGGGATGAAGTGCCTTTTCCCTGCGAATATTAGGTTATTCTAAATCGGGGAAGTTCCTCCGAGGCACGTGATCAAAAAATGGCCATTTCTAAATTCTCTCTTTAAGGGAGCAGTCCGTACTATCATTGGTTACTGTGGCTAATGCAGGGTCAAGTAAGCAATGTTCATATTGCTTTGATCACTTTTAATTTAGAATTTTTCCGGATAGTTTCATGGTTATATTTTTGAGTTTTTAATTGTTTTCTCTTTTCGTCTGGGCGTTGAAATGTATGATATATAAGTAACACATCAATAATTTTGTTAATAATGAACTTTGATGTGATTTGTCACTTTGCTCTGGCTGTCGGTGATTGAATCGCTTTATTAGAGCTAGTGAATTAGAGAAGATTGCGTTCGATATTTCCATTCTGAATTTCCCGTTTATTATCTTTTTCAACTGGGCGCAGAGATGTAAGGTTACTGTATCAATATGCATGGTATGGTATCAATAATTTGGTTAAAATGTGAATTCCCAATGAACTTTGATTTGATACTTTTTGTCACTTTTTCTACTGTTTTTGCCTGTTACTTCCGTGGTTTTTGCTCGTTTAAATGATTATCTCTTTTAATCTGAGCGCTGAAATTTATGGTAGTGAAATAAAGCATCCATAATTTGGCTAATAATTAACTTTCATGTGACTTTGTTACTTTGTTCAACTTGTTTGATGTGACCTTGTTACTGTTGGTGATTTCATCGCTTTATTAGGAATACAAAATTAGAAAAGTTTACGTTGAATATTGCCGTTGATAATTTTTCGTTTGATTTATTACCTTGTTTACATCTGGACGCAGAGATGTATAAATGTGTTATCAATATGTATGGTATGGTACCAATAATTATGTTAATATGAGAATTCTCTATGAACTTTGATTTGACTTTGTCGCTTTTTCTACCGTTGGTGACTTCATCGCTTTGAGGAAGCTATATAATTAGAAAACTTTCCGCGAAATATTTTCATCGATAATTTCCCGTTTGAATTATTCTCTTTTCATCTGAACGCTTTTATGTATGGTCATGAAATAATACATCAATAATTCAGCTAATATGCGAACTTTCTGTGAACTTTGATGTGACTTTGCCACTTTGTTTCGCCTGCTCATCGCTTTATGTAAGCTAGAAAATTGGGAAAGTTTAGGTTAATTTCCATTGATGCAGATAATAATTGAATCTGAAATAATCTACCAGTTGTCACACTCAATCACTGCTCACGTAAGGTTAAAGTTTGAATTCATTAATATTTCACGCATGTATTGATTTTCCTTTGTTTATTTATGCAGTGGAATGTATATCCTCGAAATTGTTCATCGCCACGAACTTTTTCCTTGTCTTTTCACGGGAAGAAAAATACAGAAATTGAAAATAAAGGTTTCATGAGTGTTTTGTTACAGAATTGATATTCAGTTGTTTTTGAGTCGATAATGATATGATTTCGCATTGAAATTTGGATATTAATTTTTTTTTCGATAGAAGTTAAAATAAAAATTGAGATGTCGGTGAAAAATAGAATTTTATACTGACTTCTCATTTATGGCAAAATCATCTTCTTTTCATTTTAACTTTGATTGTTGGTGGGAGTGAATTCACTGTAAATGTATATTCCAGTTCGAACACTATTCTGAGTTTTTCGCCGAAAAATTAATTGGTTGGCATATTCCTCGCATATATTTCTCATATTTTTCTCGCGGCAACAGATCGCCATACGCAACAGAAAGGATGCATTCGCAACCTATAACAAGAATTTACTTTCTCTGGAATCGTTGACTAAATTAAATCTTACTTTAAATCTTATTTTCTTAAATCTCTCATCTTACGTTCTGAATCACTTGTATTATGTTCACCAACTCGTCATTACAATACAGTACAAAATGCACGGAGTCCGATACTTTTGATTGGATCTAACTTGCTCCAAGTGATGTCTCCATCGGACTTTTTATTCGCTTCTGTTGACTTGAATGAAGAAAATCCCTTTTTTAAATTGGATACTCCTACTTTTGAAAGGTTTTATGGACTCGATTGCTTTATCTAGGGAGTACTGCCGTAAGATTTATCCTTGCAATGTAATGTATTTCCGCTCTCGACAAATCCGTTGATGTATCATCCGCTTCGACGTTTGTCCAGCACTAAGAAAGGTGCTTAGAAAGCATTGTTACGATTGAAAAACGAAGCAGCATCCGTCATTCGAGTTGATATACTTCTGTCGTGTCGTGTTTGGCAATTACTCAACATCGAACTTAGGTATGCTCGAAAGAAAATTATTTCCAAATTTTTTAGCAATTCCCGAAATGCATTTACTGTTGAATCATTGATATTTAATCCTCTTCACGTATAGCAAACCAGGTTTTTAATATCAGTTCGTAACCAATGCGACAACGCGATATGTTACGCATATTTGGTAGGTTTAGGTGTTAAGAATGTGGAGAAAATTGTTTATTGATATTGTATACTAATATGTTTCTCAAAATTTCCTTTACTTTTCCTTTGATTAAATGGTCGGTTGGTTACGTTGGTGTAAAATGAATATCTTTCCCTTGTTTTTACAACCTAATTCACCCTTAATAAAGTAAAATACTATTAATGTGATACGAATGAGATAAATATGTAATGCAAATACTAAATCTCCCTTTACAACAAATAATATCTTGAGGAGTAGCGTGCTCGAAAGCCATTTTGGGGCACGGGGACTAATATTTTGCGAATATATATTCTGGATATGGTTTAAGGGTTATACAAACCTAAATAAATTTAAATAAATTTTCTTTTTATAGAATTCAGGAATTTTTCTAAAGAAGAATGTTTATTTTTCCTTATCCCTAGACCGTTGCCACCTTGTAATCGTATCAAATTGCAGCGTTTACATGAAACATGATTTATCAGAACAGAGCAAAAATAGAAGGCTTAACGTATAAAAAATTGCTGGTAAACCAGTTTCGTATTATAATCTCTATTCAATGTCATTTCTTTTTCTCCTTGGTGACTTATCCCTCCCTCTATGTTATCTCATATGTTTTACTCCTTCCCTTCACTATTTTCATTTGCATTTTACGCTTAATTATTTTTTGAGCAGTCCCTCTCCTCTCAATATTTGACCCGCCCAGTTTTTTCTGTCGACGCTGAATTATTCGAATTAAAACCCTTTTCTCCCAAACCATCTCTAGCGCCGCCGTGTTTTTTTATATCCTCCTCCACCCCCATATCGTCAAAATTTTTTATTATCTTATAAGTTAAGACAAAAATGTCTTAACTTATAAGATTATTATCGAGGGAAATTAGTGACACTACATTTTCGTCTTTTACTAAAAATGCCAATTTCTTCAAACTCCACAAGTAAAATAAAACATGTTTTTCACCTCCACAATTCTTTTATATTTTTCTCAAACTAGTCTTTTTAATTTAATTATTCTATAATTAATTATTATGGGTTTGATGGAAGAAAGAACTTCTAGCCTCAATCTCGTCCAAATAAAAACGATAACATGATCGAAATTTCTCCTCTTTGAATGTGAAGGACTAATGGGGATTTGGCACATCCGACGTCATTCGATCAACATTAGATTTGTGCATCACAAGCAGGAGTACATACGCCCTCCGCTTCTCGGCGAATACTAAATCCCCGTCCACTTACGGAGTCTCTCCAACACCTCCTAACGAGGACAACTATTTACTCGACAGAGACGGGATTGGGCGAAACGTTTCGATAGGACCTCATAACACTCGGGGAATCAAGCAGGTGTCTTAAGTGCGCGCCAACCTGTTTCCATCCCACGCGACCTCCTGCACCGATTCCCAAGTTTGCGTCCCCTTCTTTCTTTATTCATCCGCGAGACACTCCCGAGAGTTTTGACGGATGGAATTAGATTAAATCCTCCGGAGCGTAATCCAAAGGGCAATTCGTCTCTGCGCCATCCGCCCCCTCGGATATATGGACCCGTAATTGGATGAGCTTTCCCAGAGAGAAAACGCCCAAAATGAGGGTTAAGGTTTTCGAGAGTGATCTCCGAGAATCGTTAATAACGTTATTGCGCGTTAATCCTTCATCGGGAAGTGCTCATCTTGACGCCTCTGCTTTCGGTTGAAGGGTACCGAATCATCCATAATGATTTGATTCTGGAGAGGAGTTGGTTTTAGGGGAATCGCGTATCAATCTCGTCCATTAGAGCGAATCTGGGGATTCCGGGAGGATTTTCCGTGATGAGTCTCATCGGAGTAATGCTCCAGTGCGATTTATCAGGAGTGTCGGTCGAGAAAGATTTTTCCTCGGTTTTGTGGTTCAATATGACGTACTCGAAAGTTTTTATAGTGTGATAGTTATCGATGTGGTCCTACAACCGTATCTTGATGAACACTCGTATATTTTTTCATGTATTTTTGTACAGAATAAACAGAAAGGTATCTTTCTTTTACTTCTGTAAGGATATGATTTATAGAAGAGAATCTCTATGGATAGGGGAAAAGCTGAGTTTGTCAGGGAAGGTCTTTAAAGTATTCAGCCGAAAGGGTGGTTGGTACCTCCGAGTTTTCTCGTTCAGACCTCTGACTTACCTGTGAGTTTTCCGGAAACGTATTAAAAAGAATTAATTATTGGGTGGATTTGACTAGGTGTGGTAGTTTTGCAAGCAGAACATGTGCTCGAAAGTTGGAAAAAATCGATTCCTTGTCATGTAAACGTTTTTACTTTTTTAAACATTTCCCTTGTTAATGATTTTTTAAGAAATATAAACGCATAAGCAACAGGTATTATGGCGTTTGACTCATTAATTTATATCTTAATATGGATCATTTAATTAGATAATTTTTGTGTAAAACCTACATTCATCGTGCAATAATTTCCCTGCCAATATATTGCGGTTCTATTGTTTATCGAGTTTTCTCCTGGAGATATCGCAGAGAGGAAGACTTGCTCGTAGAATAAATCGTATTATTTTTAAGGATTTCCTTTTTATTCAAATCTACGCTAGCAAAAAGTTACCAACGGGCCATACGTTGTAAATTTATTTTTCGTTTTTTGGTCTTTTTGCGTCATTCAATTACGTTGCATCTAAAAATTGATAGCTCTGATTTTTAGCCCCTCTTTCAACTAATTAATTGCTTGAACCTGGAGTTCACGCTTCATTCGATTTGTTTCTATTCTAAACAAGTTTTCGTAGCTCCATGGACCTCGGAATTCCGTTTCGGTTTAATTTCAACTTTTTACCCGGCGGTAATTTTATTTTTTTTTGTCTTCGATCAATAAAGAATAATGGACTTTTCTCATCTACGCCACGTTATTTTAACGGCTTTCACAATCAAGGATTCTCAACCTTCAGCATTGCGTTCATTTCCCGGAAAATTGGCATGACTGCGAATATATGTCTCATATGCGTGTAGCTGTTGTCTATAATACTTTTATACTCTATATACTTTTTTGTACCTATCTCAGTCAAACAACCTGTATTTCGAGCGATGACGTTAAGGTTGAATAGAGAAATCAAAGAACAACTTTTGTTCGTAACCGCACAATTTTATTTAATGTAAATAAAAATATTAATTTTACATTAAAGTTTGTGGTAGGGGGTAAAATTTGTTCTGTTATTTCTCTTTTATGGAAAGCTATACAAGGTCAAAGGCCGAGATTTTGAAAACTTAGAAGTTACATGTAATTTTATTTTTGCTTTTTAACTAATTTTATGTAAGATAATTTTGGAGACCTTTATATCTCTAGAAAATATAATTTTCAGAGGGTCACTGTATTAATGGAGGATAAAATAGTATACAAATGCAGCTCATTTGGTTGTTATTGGTAGTGCAATGATAGGCTGAAATAAAGTACATGCATATCCCAATTACTTACCGCAGGCTCAAATACATACGAGTATGTAGATACATATATCAGTCTATTATACATACAAATTTTCAATTTTTATTTACTTCATCCAACCTTCATAAACTTGGCAACATCAGTTTTAAAAAAATATTATAAAATTTGAGGTTTCAATTTTATGGAATAGAAATATTATTAAGTTCACGCTTTGAGGAATTGATCATTTTAAAGAATAATTTGATCCCTCCTTTATTTTTTATGATTACTAATTGAAAATGCTCTCAAAGCTTAATATATTCCTGCTTTGTATCTAATTAATATTAATAGTTATTGATATTTTTAATTGTTTCTATTTTATTGATAATTTATGTTTACCATTGTAGTATAATTGTTTATCACATTTGATGTTCTCGCTGTAATTAGCTTTACTGCGATAAAACTTGCTAAAACGCCTTTTCCTTTCTATTTCAGGTGAGTGAATTAAATTCCTGCCTCTCAGTGAATGTCGACATGCCAATCAAGATGCTCGCTCGCTGGTGGTGAGTAACCAGCTCGCTATTCGTGTTGAATCATTCATTAAAGTTGAACTTCATTAACAGAACTCGGGGGCAGTTTTTGGAATGATGATGTTACTTCTCTGCAATTGCAAAGACACATAGGAAAAGAATTCACAGTTCATTTAATTCTAGGAAGTGGAAGTGGAAATTTAAAATGACGCTATGACAGTAGAAAATAAGGCAGTCAAGTTCGTAGGAAATCGGATTGCACTTTCATTTTTTAATTAGAGATGTGTTTTTGTAAATTTTTTAGCCAATTTCCGGAATTTATGGACAGCTTTACTCAGAATTAGGATTAGGAGTTTAAAAATATTTCAAACACATTTAAATAACTATACGCCAACAACATTTGCTAGCGTAGTTTTATTGAAAGGTTATCTAGCCTTGTGCTCATTTTACTGAATTTTCGTTATTTAGTTGGTTCTTAAAATGTTATCATTTTTATTGTGGTAAAAATAGGTACTTGGGTAGCAAAAATATCATTTTTATCGGTATTAATTGATGTACGATATTTTTGATAGGTATCCTTGAAGTTTTCAGCCACATCTTTTTTCATGAAACAAACAGGCCATATTATGGGTCGATTTCACCGTTATAATCTCGATATGCTTATAAAAATATAATTGGATTTCGTGGTAAAGGAGTTAAAATTTTTAGCGTCATTCTCTCACCGTAAAACAGCGTAGAAATCAACCATAATTTAGGAGAATGGAATCCTTTATGATACCATGTGTATTGTAATCAGCGGCGTGTTCCTTATTTTCTCTTTTAAAATATTGATAATTTCATTTTCTCATGAACGCAACAAATTACATCGCTTAATATTCTAGACGTGACTTTGTGCATCGGACTAATATTTTCGCAGCTCTGATCCGATATTCATTTTCTGACTCTTGTCCACACTCCATTGGTTGCTGCGTGAAATCTTATTGTTTTATTTTTCTCATTCCCTTGTGGACGAATTTGATTCCGACGCATAAACATCATCGCCCTTCGTTTCGGGAGGATGAAATAGTCCCTCGGATTTCCCACTCGCGTCACGTCTCGCTTTCGCTGACGCGCGAGGGATGTTTGACGGCTCCCGAAATCCGTCGAAACACTTTATTTTTCGCGCGGCTGTTTTTGCCGCTCCGCCGGTTGCCATGCGTCGCCATTGTTGCTCTTGAAAGGCGCCACCTTCATCGGTCCTCCCGCGCTTTTATCGTTGCCAACAGTCGTCACCAACAGAGACCGCTTGCGACACAGCTTCCGGTTAGGTTAGGCGTTCGTGATTTTCCCGGTGTCATTTGACTCCCTCATGATCCCAACGCCATTCTTTCCGCCAATCGCTTATCGCGGAGATCCTTCGCCAGTTTTTTCCCGCGCGCGCCAGTGGCTCCGCTTATCGACAGTTGCGGCCTATCACGGTTGTTGCTCTTTTCCTCCTACCTGTCCATAGGTGCCAGTTCTGACAGAAGTGTCATCGCGTTGGTTAGTTACTCCGGATGGAATTCCCTTAAAATGTTTTTGTTATCCAAATGGTAGGTCTCTGCTATCGGTGACAGTTGTGATCTGTGCAGCATGCGTGAAAAATAAATTTGGTTCTCTCCATCTTTTTCAAGGGAAATCTATTTATCCGTATCATCTTTTGATTGTCATTTACACTTTACATTACTCACATTGATATCATCTTTAAGTAGTATATTTTACATTAATGGAACCTTACTAATTTAAATCATTTATAAATTATAATCATTACAGCTCTTTTTAAAATAATATTTTAGTCATGATAGCTCACGGAAAAAGTTTAAATTAGCGGAACTTCGCACTTTTTACAAGTTTTATTTTACAATATTTTCTATAGATAGAAATAAAAATGTGAAATTTATTTTTTATTTTTCCCCTGCTAAACTTCAAATCTTTCAATCACTTCGAAAGCTCATTTCGTTTAAGGAAAATGGAATTAAGTATGTGGGTATAGTTAGTTGTATTTTGTTAGTTGATTTTTTATTTTACGACGATAAATTTTATTAATACATATATTTTAAAATTTTTTTGACTTTTTAATTTCCTTCCTATCCTGAGATGTGTATGCGAAAAATTATCTAAATTTTGTTATATTTTATAAATCATTCATTTACGAAAAAGTTTGTCTCATCAAAGTTTAGATTCAGTTAAAATATTCTTCATTGATTATTCTAATTTAATACCTATTTATTAGGACGGCTCGATCGCCATTAATCTAGTAGCTGTCTTCTTTACTCACTCAATCTTTTTTTGCACAATTTATTGGTAGATGAATATCTTTAAAAGTATGCAGCACTCAGAAACTTTCCCCTATGAACATCGGCGATAAATTTTCTTACCAAGAAGAGGCTCTTCAATTAGTTGTATTTCGTAATATAGCATACATCTACCCCGAGGTTTGCTCTAAGATATCAGTTGAAGATTCACGGCGCACTATACCCGCCGCGTCGGTTCGTTAAACTCAATTCCTCCGCTTCTTCGGAAGCCAAAGGAGGAAAATCGCTCGGATTCCATCCAATGTCTCAATCATTTCATCTTTCTGCCTTTCTAGTTTTTCCGCAGTCTGGCACAAAGCCGCCTGCAGGATGGTAACTTAGACTTTTTTCGCCTCACGATGCCGGAAATTGCAAGGGATTCTGCGATGCGATGGAATTCCTTTGACAACAGTGTCTTTTTCCGTTCAAATTCAGTTTCTGGTTGAAAATTTCAACAGCCGTCGGTAAACACGAAAAGTAAAGCAACTTAGAATTGGACATAGTTCTGCGAAGAATGCTTATTAATTTTAATCTTCGTGAAGGATTCTCGGGAAAGAAAATAATGTAACGCAGCCAAAGTTTCGCTGCAGCAGAGAGTTGTGGAAACTTCTTCCAAGAATACAAAAGTGCTCTGGAGCTGAATAGAAACTATAAGATGATGGTCATTGGCAAACTTATAAGAGCGTAGTTTTTTTACGAATCAAAGCTACCATGTTCAGATATTGAATGCCAATCCCGTATTCGATTTTTACTTAACGCTAAACTGAAAAGAGAGTTGTAGTAACTAAAAATAAGTATTTGTAACTTGCCTCGTCTTAGTTAATCTAAAAGTTGTCGGCCAAACATACTGTCACTTTACTGCGTGACGATCAGTCGACTATATTTCTCCTAAACTTATGAACAAAAAGAAGGAGGGATTTCTTTAAAACTTTAGCAGTATACGTGGAAGAGAATGTTTGAAAGATTGTTGTTTCGAGAAATGCCTTTCTGTTCGAGTTGAATCTGAACTTGATGAAGTAACTTGGGGCTTTGAGGGTTATTCACTGGAGATGATTGGTTTGGTTCCATATTTCCTTTGTATAGCAAGAGTGTATAGATTTATTCTTCGTTACCTCAGTCATTTCGAGAAAACCGCTTCATTGTCTGTGTTTGCCATTCGTGGGAATCAGATTCCTCTTTGGATGAGCAGAAATTGAAAGCTCATTGTAATTTGTTGTTCATGTTTTGGGAAATATGGAACTAAGTCTTGAGATCTTTGTTTACACGTTAAAATATTCTCCGAATTCTTAAGTTTGGATAACAGCTTAATTCCTCCAGCTCCAAATTCGCAGAATCCTGAAACTCTGTTATAGAATGATCTACAGCTTGGATATTCTTCCTATAAAATTATCCAAAAGAAAATACTGTTTCTTTGTATTTAATTCATATTTTTCTTCGTTTGATAGAATAAAATAAGTCGTTCCGAGCTATAATTTACGTGACACTATTATGCTTTTCCAGAAGATAATTCCTTTAATTTTATATTGAAAAAGTTCGTAAAGAAAATAAAATAAAATCGCGGGGGATAAGTGGAAAACCTCACTGTGCAATTAATGAGTAATTGTAATTTTTTAGGCCTCATGATAACCAAGTGTGTAGGGCTTTCGCCTATGGGGAAAGCTATCTCGGGTTCGATAATCGGTTGAGACAGAGGTGCAAATTCCATCAGCTGTCGGAATACATGCATAAAGTACCTAATGATTGTAGTTTTCTCAGTTTTACTTTGGAGATTTCGAGGTAAATATGAGCTTTTTGATGAGATGAAAATACTATTTAGTTACCATAAGCTCTTCTTTAAGATTGCCTTAAAGGTGACATTACACATGCTTGAATGTGTGTGCCTCATCAGAATCTTCCGCATAATAATAACGTCATCTACATAGAGAAAATGTTAGACTCCTTATGTCATATATCACGTCACACCTCTCGGAAACCACCATCTTGATTCCTGGTATTGACCTTGGTAAATGTTAAGGGTTAGCGATTCCGCGGCGCAAACGCGAGGCGCCAACCCACCGACATTCTTAGCGCGTGATGGAACTGCGGAAGAAACCCTTTGAGTCTTGGGAGGAGATGGAATGCATCAATAGCATATTTCAAAGGACCCGGCGGAAACTCTCCATTGATACAAATAAAGCCCGAGATAATTGAATTTCGGGATAATCAACGCCAAGGGTCTTGCAGATTGATACGTCACCTCGTAACAAGATGTCTCCCGTGTTGATTCAACTTCGGTTGTCACTCACCAGATGTGACGCTACCATTCTTTGACTTAGCGATTGTGGAAAGGTTGTCTTGAAGGTGAATCATATATATATATATAACAAAAGATAAATGTTGGTGGAAATTAGTGGAGGTTGGAGTGCTAACTACGAAGGGCATCCGGCGTCTCAAAGGCGACGTTTCGATTAAAGAAAATGATTGTTTTCCAATTGAAGAGTACTCTCTCTGTCATGTGTTAGTTCCCAATCGAATTCTGCTTCGTTCCTTTGAAGTCGGCGGGCCTTTGTCCCCCCCCCCCCCCCGAAGAGTTATCTCTCAATCTCGATCGTGCTCTAAGCCTTCTCAAGCTGGTGACGTCCGAAACGTGTCACATTAGTGTGACGAATGTCGCATACTCTTTTTCCAAGGGAAACGCAAAATGAAAACTATTCGAGGCCAAGCAACAGTAACTTAAAATATTAAGTTCTACGCTGACTCCCGCTTACCTTAATTAGTAGCACGTCTGCCTTAATTGGAAACAGTATCAGGTTTTATCCCGGCGAGAGATCAATTTCCCCGGTTAGAGTTGGGTTTTAAAGTTCAAATTTGGTTATAACCAAATTCTTCGTAATCAGAAATCTTCACCAGATTCCATACTTGATGGGAATAAATCGCTTAAACGTTTTTATTGAGGTTTCCTGCACGATCATACATTCGCGTCAGTTATATGAAATAAAATTCACATGTAAATTGAGTACACGTGTAAAAATGTAGGCTAACTTTGAAATTTTGTTTGCTCTTGGAGTTGAAAATGTTTAAGTAAAAAATGTCAGAGGATCGTGAAATTTTATATTCTCGTTTGGCTTAGGTTTACCAGTTTAATCAGCCGGAACGATCTTAGTCATTTTGTAAGGATAGAAGAAAGCAAAATAATAAAAAGAGACAAACCACTTTTTGGATTTAAAAAATTTTGGGTAAACTACGTAAAGAAAAGTCTCACATGAAAGAAAAAAGAAAGGGAGTTAAAAAAAATTCAAATCTTCCTGATAGTAATAGACAAATTCTTAAATAAGGATATTAATTGGTGGATATAGAGGGATCATTCGTGGATGATTATTCTTCGCAAACAATTTGCTTTTGAAGGTTAAACCAATGGTTAATTGCAAATTATATCTTCGATTGCTTCGTATCTATTACGTTATTAATGACAAATCGCATTTCAGCAGTTTATGAAAGAAATCAGCTTCTAATATTGTTTTTTGAGCTAAACACGTGTTTGGTATAACACTGAACCTCTCCCCATGGAAGGCTTCTGGATCCGCCCCTATATCAACAGCTGATGTTCTCACTCTAGCAGTTTCAGTTCTATGTTTTTAAATTTTTACGACATCGCTTCGACTGAGTAGAACTGGAAGATCTCTTTCTACGAGAGAAGCTGAGACCCCACAGACCTCATGTTTAAGGAGACTTCAAGGTGAAGTTTTTTATACAAAGGGATAAGGGTATAAATTAAAGGAGGATCCCGTTCTAAAGTCCACCGCTAAGGAAACCGTTTTTTGTCCGTTCCAGGATGCATCGCCTTCTTTGCTTTCTCTTCCTCGAATTTTTTCCACGTCCTCGATATGATATCATGCGTCCTCTGAGTAACCTTTGTTTCGAATATTTATAATATCGACAAATTTGGTCTTAGTTTCCTGAGAAACGAAACCGGTCACCTTTGCTGTCGATATTGATTTATCGGGTACCTTTTTCTATTTAGTTTGAAATGTCAACGAAGGAAATCTCCGCTGTGAATATAAAAAGCATGTTTTGTATTCATGGAACATTATCGGCTCCAAATAATAGGAATAAAATTGGGAAGATATTGAATTTTGAAGATAAACAATAGCAATAGATATATTTCTAACATAGTCAACTCGAAGTCTATCGTAGTCTAGTCAACATAGACGCATTTTAGATTAAGCTCCTAAATTTGCTCGTGATTTTCCATTCGATGTAAACGCTAAATATGTTTAGAATTCCATCTTCAGCAATTGCCTATGCTTATATCTTCTTCTGTTCAAATTCAACTTCGAATTAATGCCATCCTCTCTTGCTCGTTTTTAACGTATGTACTATCATTTTTTTTCCTCAAACAATCCCTATATCAGGTGCGAACTAAGTTACGGAATTTTTGTTTCTATATTTTTCATTTAAAATTTATTTTTGTCAGCAAATATTTCGCTATCGAGCCACTCTTTTAATTGATGTAAAAAATTAACGATATATTCCTTCTGTATAAAACTTTGCTAACATTGGTGAAAGATATGTGCAAGGTTAATAACTTGAAGATTACTTAGGACAAACGAAGGAAATAATGTCCTTTTATCCGAATCGAAAGTATCGGGATAATATCTTTGTTTGTGTTTGTCTGAAACACAATCAGCTTGAAGGACAGTGTGAACTTTAATCCCTCTGCCGTCAACCACCGAGATTCCTGGTGGCAAGATGAGAAGTTAGTGAGTTTGCTTGTGTTGATAGTCATTATGAGAAGAATACCAATTAAGATAAGAAAATGACACTTATAGATAACTTAATTCGTAGATTTTAATGAGGTGTGACCAGAATTAATGCCATTACACAACATCACTCACAACTCAATAGCTTTCATATATTAGATCTTAAGTAGTTTATGCAACCATAGCTAAAAATATTGTATTCATTTCAAATTGGCATTAGGAACTATATGTATGCATCTATTCTTTACACTGAACAATCTCGATCACTGCTGCGTGAAGGAAACGGAATCTCAACTTCCAAAGGGAATTCCGACTTCCATCGGTTAATTTAAAATTTTACAAGTTCCTTAACATTCTTGGAACAGGGATTTGGGGACTGGAAACTCCTCTCACTTGGACTCCTTCCACCGGCATTTTTTCGCTTAAATTTCCCTCTGATCCGATGCCAAGGCGATCGTTCCGTCGGAATCGGAAGCTGGGATGACGTATTGTTCCAGCGATGGCATCCTCCGCCGTTAATTTCGCCGGCGATGCACTTGGAATCGAGGCCAAGGGGTCTGCTCCAACTGGTTGCGAAAAACACACACCGTGCGTATATGGGGCTAGAGTAGCGGATTCTCTATTTCTCTCTATAACGTGCTTTGCTCGGTATGGGCACTCAGCCGTATGCGACGTGCCTCCGTGATCTTGAACGCTGCCCTCTATAGTCTGGTTTAGTTTTCCTCAGAATTGTGACTCTTAGTGTGTTAACTCAGAGTGACATTGAGCCATATTCATTCCCTTCTCATTGCCAAATCTTATGTTCTGTCCTTAGCAATCTATTACTTACTTTTATTATCGAATTGTGTTCGTCTTTTCCTGGTTGACTTATGTATTTTAAAGTTGCAAGAGACTAAAAACAAAATGTAAAATCAAAGTTAAAATAAAAGTTGATGGTTTTTGGAGTCCTTGATTTTACATATTGACTCATTTAGCCATCAGTGGCCGCATATACATTCATTGCAAGAGACTAATTTTCGTTAATCATCTTATTTTTGGGTGTCAGGTTTAATTGTTTTAATTGAACTATCTAGTAATTATAACTCTGTTTATATTAGTGGCTATAAATATGTCTGTTTTTAATTAAATAGTTTTTGGAAAGAGTAAAAATGTGTGGATTAATATAATTAAATTGAGTTATTATTGTATACTTCCAAGTATTTGATAACACTTATAACGATAATTATATTGATAATCCCTTTATCGGCAATATTAGGCTGATGTGGACCTGTTTCGCAAATTCTCGCATGTCATCACGATATTTAAACTGATTAACTTCAAGAAGGAAGATGCACAAGGTAGACTCTCGCAAAGGAATATAAAAAAGGAGATCTACAACATAAAATATGGAAATAGAAAAAATAGCCTGATTAAAGTTGGAAAAATGGGAAAACGTATGAAGAAAATTCGGAAAAATCTGTTTTGTTTCGTGACACAATCAACAGCAGTATTCCCGGAATCAATGTGGAATGTCGCAATTTGTTTGGAAAAGAAAAGAATGCTCGATGCATAACATGCGACACCCTGATAGCTCGAATGATCCGTCATTCCACGTAATACAGTTCGTTTAAAAGCGATAGACGTGAGAACAAACGGTGAAAACTCATCTTTCCTAGAACGAACACATACCATCTGTGGCACGACTGAAAGAGTGGGATTGGTAGAGTGAACACCTCATGTCACATGTCCCCAGTTGAAGAAGAGAAAAATATTTTAAATGTAGACGCATTCTATGTATGACAAATTACTTTCCAAAGTGGGCTAAACTGAAAAAAGCATTTATTAGGTTGGCAGCGAAACATTTGGTCTTTCTCGCGAGTATTTTTCCTATATTTTTTATCTCCGTATCTTTCTTTATTTGAGTGGGAGTGCTTTTCTAAACACACAGAGAGATAAAAAACAACAAACAAATTTGGCTCTTTTCGTTTTAAAGAGCTGCAAAATAGCTTGTATATTACTCTCCTCACCTCTGGAAATTTCAACCTTTCTTTGGAACGAGTGTTGAAAAAGAAGGAACTCCGACGTTTTGAAACTTCGCGATATGCTGCAGAACTGCCACTGAGAAGCCTAAGAAGTTTTGGAATTACTTTTTCAGAAATTTAACTGTGCTACGAGGCACCTTTCTTTAATTCGAAAACGTTGTATTATTCTTATGGAAGGAGTTGTGTATCGTACTCTTCTCGTCTCTCCGGAAAAGGTTTTTTAACTTAATTTGGCATAATTGAGAAAAAGAGGTTCTTAAAATCGTGGCCTATGCTATATCACGGAAGTTCTAAAAGTAACCAAATGAAACATCTGATCACCTCAAAAATTGTAACCATTCCAACTTCTTGCATGATAATAAGATACGTATTTTATTACGTTAAAGTCTCTCCGATAGTATGAATACCAATTTGGAAGTTTCTGAGTATACCTAATTGTAAGTGGTAAACTGTGGTACAAAATTCAAGTACTGTAATAGTAATTTATTATCATAAGGCATTCCCACTTTTTCTATGAGCATTCAAAAACTGAATTAATGTCTTGTCAGTAAAATAAAGGATTATAGAATGATGAGCCTGTCAACATGGCTGTTTCATAATTTCCAATTTCATCTCTATTATATATTTATCACATCATGATACCATACATATATTGTAACTTGCATATGTAGTATATATTCATTATGTTCATTTCCATTTCTATTTAAATAAACTGTCTGTATCGGAAAATTATATACCAGGCACTAATTAGATAATCGTTTGATCATGGCAGATACTCAGACTTTAATATCATTCAAAATTGTACATTCCAGCTATTTACTCAACAATACTTTCTAAATATAATTTTTCGGAGAATTGACTATTATAATGATAATTCTTGACAAAAACTTGAATATTATTGTTTCTTGAAGAGCATTGTTTAAATACATTAATGGCTATGTTTATGAGTAAGTATTGAGATGTTTAAATTATTTCTCCAATTAACTTCCTACCTCTAAAAGACTTAATTGAATTGACGTCAGAATACTCATTTAAATTTGTTAACTACGTTTTGGATTTTCCGAGATATTTTGGCCTTTTGTAATGATCTTAGTGGTGCGGTACACGAGCAGAGAATCGCATAAGAATGCATTTATTCTCTCCGTAAAAATAGTGCGCATTCCTGCTTCATAATAATAGAACAAGGAAGGAATCCTGCCCAGCAATTATCTTTCCCACTAACGATATGGGTAACGTTCATTATTTTCAGATTCGTTTTTAAATCGCTCCTTATATTTCGAACAAAAGTCTCTTTCCCAAGGAATTTAAGGATGACAAACGATCGCATATAACATCCCACAATGAGGATCAAAATTCAAATGCTAGGAAAAGAAAATCTTTTTTACTGTAAGTCCATGGGAAAGGATGTTAAGGGCCTTAGTTCCAGTTCGGAGAACGGGAGGGAAGAGGTAGTTCGTGAGGGGGGAAAGAAACGCCCAGTCGCTGTTGGAAAAAAGCGGCGAGGACAATGGTATTAATTTCTAGCGGGACACGGCTGGTCGTTAAGTTTGTAAAGCGCAATGAGAGGGAGGGGGCAATTTAAAACAAGAGGACAGTGCTACTTACCAGTACTGTTTTGCGTGGAGGTTTACTTTGCTTCCATTGCCATAAAACATTTTTTTGCGAAAAGAATTGCTATTCTTCTTTCTAGTGTATCTCTCAGAATTTTTATTTCCCGGTTTAAACGTTCGCGCGGGGGGTATTTACGGGTGGAACTTCGCAGGAAAATGAGCCTTCATTATGATAGCAGCGAGTTAGCGGTGATACAAAACTGCGGGTTTAATTGTTCGTAGCGCAAAAAGAGTTTGTACTGTGTTCTCGTTTTGCTGTGTGCAATTGCGGCTACGGCGTATGAGGGGATTAGGGTTCGTTTGCTGTGTTTTTGGATTGATTTACCGTTGCGAAAGATTTGCATTGGAATATTGTGGAAGAAGAGACTTTTAAGTCTCAATCTCGCCCAAATAAAGACGATTTATTATTATTATATTGTCAGATTCGTGTGATATTAAGTATTTAATGTATTAATATCTTTTCTATTTTACTGTGTTCACATACATATCTATTTCCATTCGTCAATTTTCTTCGTATTTTTCCTCTTCACCACCCGCCTATTTTTACTTTCTCCATATACGAAGTATAGAGAAAGTATTGTTTTCATGAAAAAATTCGACTTCGAGATTTCAACGGAAACACACGTTTTGGGGTCCCTATAACACGTTTTGACCATTTTCGGAATGATGTCTGTGTGTATGTGTGTGTGTGTGTGTGTGTGTGTGTGTGTGTGTGTGTCTGTATGTGTGTGTGCTAGTGGACGCTCTAACGTGAAAACTAGTGGTCGTATCAATACCAAACTTCATATATAGTACTGTTTTGTGTGCTGTCAGAGTTGATTAGTTTTTGGAGTAAATCGGTTGACCGGAAGTCGAGCTTTATTCATTAAAGCTCATTTCCGGTTTTCAATATATCTCCATAAATATGATCTATACGTATATTGTATTACTTATAAAAGTTTTGATAATATAATTTACTATAACTTTTGTATTTAACATATTTTTGTATCACCGGTTGATTAGGAGTTATTCGTGAAATACTGATAAACCGGAAGAAGATGATTATGTACTTTGTGGGCGCTCTAACATAAAAACTATTTGTCGGATCAGCACCAAATTTCATGTATAGTACTTTTATTATAGTCGTTAGAGTTGATTAGTTTTCGGAGTAAATCGGTTAACCGGAAGTCGAGCTTCATTCTTCAAAGCTCATTTCCGGTTTTCAAAATATCTCCATAAATATGATATTTAGGTATATACTATTATTTACAAATGTTTTAGAAAAAGAATTTTACTATAACTTTTGAATGGAACATATTTTTGTATCACTGATTGTTTAGGAGTTATTCATGAAATACTGATAAACCGGAAGTTGCTGATTATGTACTTTGTGGGCGCTCTGGGATCAATGGGCGAAAGGCCAATTTCATCGTTTTTCATCGATCATGTCCCGAAAAACATTATTTATAATGTTTGTGACGTAAAAGATAATAATGTATATATATTAATCACTCATTTTCCAAGTTAAGATGGAATATAGAGTACGAAATTACTGCGGTAGATAAATATTTACATCTTATCTATGGAGAAAGTCATGTGCTGGCCACATCAGATTTTTACTTTCTCCATATACGAAGTATAGAGAAAGTATTGTTTTCATGAAAAAATTCGACTTCGAGATTTCAACGGAAATACATGTTTTGGAGTCCCTAGAACACGTTTTGACCATTTTCGGAATGATGTCTGTGTGTATGTGTGTGTGTGTGTGTGTGTGTGTGTGTGTGTGTGTGTGTGTGTGTGATAGTGGGCGCTCTAACGTGAAAACTATAAGTCGTATCAATACCAAACTTCATATATAGTACTGCGGTGTGTGCTGTCAGAGTTGATTAGTTTTTGGAGTAAATCGGTCAACCGGAAGTCGAGCTTTATTCATTAAAGCTCATTTCCGGTTTTCAAAATATCTCCATAAATATGATATATACGTATATTGTATTACTTATAAAAGTTTTAGATAATGTTATTTACTATAACTTTTGTATTTAACATATTTTTGTATCACCGTTTGATTAGGAGTTATTCGTGAAATACTGATAAACCGGAAGAAGATGATTATGTACTTTGTGGGCGCTCTAACATAAAAACTATTTGGCGGATCATCACCAAATTTCATATATAGTACTTTTATTACAGTCGTTAGAGTTGATTAGTTTTTGGAGTAAATCGGTCAACCGGAAGTTGAACTTCATTCTTCAAAGCTCATTTCCGGTTTTCATAATATCTCCATAAATATGATATTTAGGTATATACTGTTTTTTATAAAAGTTTTAGAAAATGTAATTTACCATAACTTTTGGTTGAAACATATTTTTTTATCACTGATTGTGTAGGAGTTATTCATGAAATACTGATAAACCGGAAGTTGCTGATTATGTACTTTGTGGGCGCTCTGGGCTCTATGGGCGGAAGACCAATTTCATCGTTTTTCATCGATCATGTTCCGTAAAGCATTATTTATAATGTTTTTGGCGTCAAAGATAATAATATATATATATATATATATATATATATATATATATATATATATATATATATATATATATATATATATATATATATATATATATATATATATATATATATATATATTAATCACTCATTTTCCAAGTTTAGATGGAATATAGAGTTCGAAATTACTGCGGTAGATAATTATTTACATCTTATATATATGGAGAAAGTCATGTGCTGGCCACATCAGATTTTTTTATATGGAGTGTTATGTTAAAGAAAAGTTTTGCCACTACTTTTAATTTTATTTTAAACTTCAAGTTTTTTATAATATTACTATTTCTTTTATTTTTGATGTTATATCATTTGAGTTTATTTTATCTTATTTTATTTGTCTCGGTTAAACTAAATGTAGAAATTTCAACTCTTAATTTCGCCGTATTAAGTCCTTTATTTATCTATATAAACACTCCTTTTGAAGTGCATTGGGTATATATCTCCCTTAAAACGGAATGTGTGGTTGTATTCGAATTGGGATATAAAGTTAGTACAAATTGTTTCTAAATATGTCGAATTTTGAGAAAAGTGATGCCAGAAAATGCAGTTTCGAGTATTTTCGAGTATGCAGTATTTCGAGTTAATGTCTTACGTAATCGCTGAAAAACAAAAAAAAAATAAACTTCTCTGAAAGCCAGCTTTTGGTCCAATCCTGCTGGAGCGGGTATTGAACGTTGATCAAGGTAAAGTTTTACAGTTCTCTGATTCCAACTACATGAGACTCGAATCTTTAAATCGAAAGCTTATAAACGGAAAAACAGATTTTTTTTAATATTAGGTTAGGACTGTCTCAGAGATCCTAAGGGAACGTAAGGGTCTCCATACTTGAGAGAATAGTATAAGGCTTCTAAAGTAGCTTGTTATCTTTTTAACCTCCAACGTCGTCCGTTTGTTTGGTCTATGCCGGCAAATACATTCATCCTCTCGCCCTAGTTTTTATCTCCCGTTCCTTCTTTTTCTCTTTCCGGAAACTCATTTTATCTCGAACTTTATCGCTTTCTCCCTTTTTGAATGCTTGTGTTGAATACCTTTATGGCTTTATGTTTACTGTGATAGAATGAATGTTTAATAAGTGGGGCTATGTAAGATGGATTGAGAATCGGCTGATGGTTAATGGCACTCATGATCTGATCACTATGGTAGAGAAAGGAAAATACGATATCTTTTTGTAGGTTTTGTAAGTGAATTGCTCGTTATCGTTTTTATTTCCTGTTAGTTAAATTCTGAATTGCTTTTGTACTGCTAAATTGGTAAAAATGCTATATACTACTGCCATCTGAAGCCTGTTTGTTTTGCTGAAATTAAGTTTTTGTGCACTTTCGATTGGAAAATCTTTTCTATTAAATGGAATAAACTATTGATTTAAATGCGAAAGTGTATTTTTACGCTACGTAAATAAAACTTGTCAGAACTATTGCTTTTTTGGTGAAAATAATCTATGAAATTGAGCCTGTCTTAGCAGATTGGATTGCTATAGTTTATAGTGATTTAATTCATTACTTTTAGGATTAAATGTTCTTATTTAATTAAATTGTATCGGTTCAAAGTATTACGTCAATTAGATATATGTATATATATATATATATATATAAGGAAAGGGTTGAGGTGATTTTGTACATAAGGGCGTGCACCTAGGAAACTTCCCAAGGAAAAACGGACCTGAAAAAAGTCTGACAGGGCCGGTAAGTCAGACTTTTTTCAAGTCCGTTTTTCCTTGTTAATTAGATATATTTATTTATTTTAAAGATCAGTATTCTTTCATTGGATATTCAGATATCATTAGATCACAAACAATTGGTGGGCAAAAAACGCCATTTATAACTTTTCTCTTAAATAGGCTTAGGCCCTCCTTACTTAAATTCCTGTTGCATCTCATTGTAAATTGTTGTTATTAATTCTCCGACTGTTTGTCTGTATCGAGACTTCGCTGCAAGTGAAATTACATGAAGGATAAATAGCAATATTAGCCTTGCATCTCTCTCAGCATTGCAGTTCATTACCTCCGAATATATTATTTATTTTAGTGGAAATATTATTATACCTATAATTTATTCATTAGCCGATCGTTGTTAATCAAATATGCGCGCCTTCTCCTCTCCTGGAAACATAATTTTAGTAATCGTTTCGATGTGGAAGAGCATTAATTTAGATATGCAATCAGCGAATGTATGGATGTCATCAATATTAATAGGCTTTCTTCGTTGGCCATGATTTGCATAATAATTTTCTGGGTGCAGAAAATTACCGAAAAATAAGGCAAAAGCTGTATAATTATTTTATCAATTTGCTTAATCAACTTATCATTGCTGAATACAATTTTTCAGTCAGAAAATTATTCGATAATTACTCAGAATTGAGGAGTGCAATTTCCTCCTCTCTCTAATATTCATGTTTTTCTCGAAAAATCTCTCATTCCAACGAATATTTGCTATATTTTGAGTTTAAAATTGTGACATTTCGTAAAATTAAGGATGATTAGGTAATATCTTCAGCGATAGTCATTAGTTTGTATCTAATTTAGCGGACTTTTGAGTGTGCTACTGAATTATGTAACATGCTACTGATTTCTGTAATATCAGGAATTATCTAACATTGTTTTGCATGGGGAGCTCTATTAATATGATAATTTGTTTTATTAGCACGACGAAAATGGGTTTAAAAACACTGTATAATATATAAATATTAATTCTCGTTTACGTCGATACTGAAGAGGCGACATAGATTGAATTTGGAAAATTATTGAAAATAAATTAAATATTGAAAATATACTCTCAGACATTTTCACTTCATAACGATATTTTCTTGAACGCTCTCAGATGTACAGATATTCCTGGCCTCGTAAAATTTCACTGGGTTACAATTACCGGTAACAATACTTTATTAGTTTAGGTACTATTACTGTAGAATCCAGACTTTTTATATCGTTACCAGTTGTTATAGTCTTGGATTAGAATTGGTTAACCTTATGCTCTGAGGTTGGTATAGCACACTGATTATCATAGGTCATACGCCTATGGCGAATCAACCTTTGGCCTGTAAGACGCAAGGCAAAATTTCTGGGCTTGTGTTGGTGAAACGTGCGCCTTCTAACTAGGAAATATGGTACACATACTTTGTATTGAGTTCCTAGAATTTTACATTCGCGTGGTATTTTATATTGTGAGAGAGGTAACAAAGGACTTGAAATCTCAAAGTATCGCCGACAAAAACTAAAGGGCGGATCTGGCTTAGATCGTGATAAATAAACTGCGAGAAAGTCACCGCTTGAAAGTGCGCTAGACAACTCCTGAGAGCTGTAATTCCGTCGGCCGCCACCCAAGGGAATTGAGCCTTCTTCCGTAGCATTGGAAAGTAGTCTCGACCACCCACTCCCTCTTAGTTTCGAAACTAGCAGATAAGTTATATGCATTACTACCTACCTAGAGACATGCTCGCCGGCTTATGCACCGAGAAAGTTGGATACTTGGTTGGTAACAGCTGTTGAGGTTCAATATATGTTCATGCACGATAGAGGTATCCTTCCTTTATAAATTCAACATTTTACCAGGTAGGTTTTTTCATTGCATTCTTTTGGGTGGCATTTTTTGCTTTTTTATAAAACATCAGCTTGTTAAATAGTGATATTTTTCAAATTTATAAAATAATGATTTGAATTGATATTGTTACTGATAGATTAATTAAGATGTGGAGGAATTGACATAAATGAGGTAGAGATATCTTACGCATTTAAATAGCAATGGATATCTTACAGATAGAAAAATTTAAATGAAAGAATTAATAAGATGAAATCTCATCTTGGTAGAAATGTATTTATATGAAATCCATAGCATCGAAACCAATGAGGGCTGAAGTCTAACCATCAGCCAATCAAAAAATCAATGCATAAGTTCTTGCTCGTATATTAGCTCTGATTGAACGTTATGGACCCATCTTAATTCAGGTGGTTTTCCAATAATTCCCCTCCTAGTGTTAGAACCCTGCACCACTTTTCCAAGAAGGTGGGCACGCATGATCATGATCTGAATTAGGTATAAACATCATTTTATAGACTTACTGTAACTTTCAATCGTTCAAGATTCCTTATCTATCAATTGAACAATTTAAAAAAAAAGTCAAACAACTCTGAGATGACGTTGTCGTTTGCAGCTCGTTTGATATTCCCAAACGCGAGGGAATTTTTCCAAAGGTACGGAAAACGAGAAATTATAAGCCAAAGATGAAGAAATTCCCTAGGTAACCGTATGCTAGAATTAAGGTCGGTAGGTCTTGAAAAGGTTACCGAAATATTGGGAAAACTGTCTGCAGCTGACAGTTCATCAGACTTCCATCGCCTTTGAGCGTACACTTTTTGGGAGCTAACACTCAAATTTCGAACTATATTTATAGCAGTATTTTAAACGCTCCTCTTTTTGAAACAAGACTTTCTTAGTGACTGTGAAAATTGTTATTAAGTAATCTTACCTTGCATGTGTTATAATTCGTCGTTTTGAAATTTTCTTTGCCTTCAGAATAGTTTTATCTTTTATTATTTATTTTATCTTTCATTATTTATTTCTATCTCTAGTACGTTACATTGATAGTTTTTTTTACATTTTTTTCGAGAGTTTGATATATGTATGTACCATATTTTTAGTTCTAGGTCACAATAAAGGTGACTCTTTAATATATTTCAATCATTGCTTAATATAGGTTTGTGCAGGTATTTCACGCCTTCTTTGGGGTCTTTTCCTACTGTGGGTACTATTTCCTAAGCTTCAATTTGGTTTATTAAATCCACAATATTTTTTCCTATTCAGTTTAAGTGTGAATGAGGTTATTACCATGTATTAATTAGATCTATTTTATATGGACAATAGATTAAAAGGAATAAAATAAAAAGACATAGAAGTCTCAATGTAGACCAAAACAGTTTTTTTGTAACCATTAAAGATAAACTATCTGTTCAATACATAAATAAATTATATAATATCTTTCGAACGAAAAATATATGTTTTAAATTCGGACCCTCGTCATATAATGCTGCATATTTTTCGGAAAGTGGAAAGTCCGGCGCAATTTTCCTCTGATACCTAGATGCCTGGTGCCAAGACATTGAGTAGTGCGGATGCCAAGTAATGGAGTTCCCTATAGTTGCATCACTAGGTAATTGAATTCACCATAGCTACGTCATTCTTGTCGGGCTCATTTGTAACTTTCATGAGGTTTTTGTAAATCCATTCCCACCAGAATTACGAAGAGAGAGGCCAAAATCCTTTCCAACGAACTTGTTTTGTCCCATTCTTTTTCTGCTTGGTTTTCCCTGGCAGTCCCCCCAACGCTATGGAGGCTGTCGCTTCAGTTTAGCGTTGTTTGGTCCGGTTAGCGCTGATAAAATTGGATACTTCGGTAACTACGGATTTTGCCATTAGCTTCGATTTTTTTTGGCTCCTTTCTCTTCTCGACTCCCAGGGCTTTCGGCGAATAACAGGAAAAATCCTCTTTGCCATACTTTTTAGGAGAGATACCCGATTTACTCTTCCGCGTTTATTTCACTTGAAATTTTTTTATCTTTGTTAGGTGAGAAAAATTATTTCCGTGTATGCTGTCTAAAGCGTTTGTATATTTTTTCATTGAAATGTCATTGTCGCGGGTATTTTCCGAAAATTTTATTCAGTGTCTTTTATGATCTTCACAGAAGAATTCTAGCGATTCTGTGCCTCTTCTTTTTCGCTATAAAACAAGAAAATCAATGCTACTTTTTCTCTCATTTTAAAATAATTACAGTTCATACGATGTTCATATATTCGTTAAATTAATATTTTGACAAAAATGATCGTGTGATAAATCACAAAAAATTTGATCGTAATGTGGCTATATATTGGTGTGTCCTCTCTCCCATCCCATTTGTGTCACAGAAATTCTAAATTCTATATTGAATCTTTAATTTTAACGTGATTTATTGGATATAACCGCAAATTATACTCTTATACTAGTATCATATTTTAAGCCCGTATCGAGGTAATTGGATTTTTATCTGCGTAAAATATTTGTTATTGCGTTTTTTACTTTCTCAATTTGTATCGATAATTACACAATAAGCGTAACATTCATGTTGAATAATGCCTATATCCTTATTGGGGGTAAAGCATAGTTTATTTTAGGATAAGGAATATAATATTGAGCCTAGTAGGTAATTTAATGCCAGACGCTGTCAACTCTTGAAACAAAACCAATTTATAAATATTTTTGTTTTCCAATCGTCCTAATAACGCCTAGTAAGGAATTAAGTGCAAAATGTTCTCTTGCAATTTACTAAGCAAATGAGTTTGTTTGCATAAAATTATAATATTTTAACTTATTTAATGTAGGCAATGCGCAACACAAACGTGGTTTAATTGATTTAATCGAATGGTGTGTCCTATCAATGCCAATAAGTCCCACCCCTGCTACAGACTGTGTATTGAATATTTAATGTACATATTACGATATTTTGCCTTCAGGAGTTCAAGCTGAGAGCCTATTCTAGTATTTTAATCGAAAATCAGTTTTAGTGGTTTATAATAACATATCGTCCATCTAAGTCAATTCCTGCAAATGGCGTATGGCTCGAGAAACTTGTAATTCTTTCCGTGTACTAGGGCCAATAGGGCCACCGAATTCGCTTTATCTCCCTGAATACACTCTCATCTCCTTTCTTTTCCACGGAATCCTTTTCACCAATCTTTTCGTAGAAGTTCACTTCGACCCTTTTCCTCCTTTCTCCTCACTCTCCAGTTCCTTCTTTCACTTCATTTTTCCTAATTTTACACCTTTTCGTTCCTTTCACATCCTTTCTTTATCTCTTCCCGCATTCTTTTCTCCAGTTTCTTTCCCCGTCTTCCGTGTTTTCTCCCCCAGGAACGATCCTTTGAAGGGACGTGTGGATTTGGCAGTCTCCGAGAGCGAATGTCCCAGCAAGAGGCCTCGATGGGCGAGCAGTAGTTCTAAGAAATTGATGAATCGGTAATTTAGCCTCTCGGATTCATTGGAGCTGTCTTAATGGAGGAAAGAAGTTAGAGATAAATTGGCTAGATGAGGTCTCTATTACGGGAAATTGAGAATAGTTTCATTTTCCACATAATCCATTGCCATAAGTATTTAACTGTAATATGATAAAAATTCATTAAGGAAATATGACAGCTGAAATATTAATTAGACTGCTCTATGAGTTAAAATGAGAAATTGTAATAACTGATGGATATGTAAAATCGAAAGTCGATTTAGCAAATAGATGTATAACGGAATTAAAAAAACTAAAACCTGCAATAAATAGTTAATCTATTTTACTCCTTTGTGCCTCATAATGATAATATTTGAAGGAATTTTTCTCGATTGCGTAGATACTGAAGTATTCTTCTCTGCGAAAAGTTTGCTTCTTTTAAAAGTTGTTTCATAACGTTTACAAGAAATGGGATTTATTTTTTTAAATACACTGAGAATCCTTTGTATACTGTCATACTTAATTGTGTACTATTTAAATATAACATTCCACCAGACTTCAAATATGTTTTTACGTTTACATTTTGCTTTTTTTGCGCTAAAATGTATAAATTTATACGTATAAATTTTAACATTCTATTCATTCTCTTTAGTATTCTTCCGTAATTCTTCAATTCAGCATAACGTTCAATTACTTTTTCTTTAATCTTCATTGAATACCACTAGCACTCTCTTCCTTTATTATCCTAGTCATCTAGCCTACATCCGTCATTTCCAGGCGTCCGAGACTACGTAAAAACACGTTTTCATATTGGTAGAGATGTCTGAAAATGTTTTTATTTTTTCTGAAATTTGTTGACTTGAAAACAAAATTGCGGCGTTTTGTGTTTTTATTATGTTTCCTAAATTTGGTGTAACTAATTTTCACAGAGTCTCATTTAAGCAAAGGAATAATATTAGCCACACTTTAGCATAAACATTAAAAGCATTGAAAATATTATTAACTGTAAATTATAAAAATATCAAATTGAATTTATTTAAAACTGTGCTGTTTACACCTTTCACACCTGCAGAGCAACAAAACATGATATTTTCATTAAAAACATATTGACACGATAGATGTTAGGGAAAACAAAACATATTTCTTCGTCGAATTAGGCGAGATTATATGATAGTACATAATTGAAAGAAAGTTTTATGAATTCATTGAAAAAATCAAAGCTGAATTCGCGTAAATAAATATGTCATGAGTGATCAAAAATATTACAAAAAATACGTGAATTATACAATTATATATTGCACATGTATTCAAATCATACCAAAATTACATTACTCTCTCTTAAAAACGGTGAATGAAGCGAAATTCACCAAAATCCGTGCTGCTTATTTAAACAGCCGAAATTAGCGTTATTTCGCTTATTCGTCCAAAATTCGCGTTTTTTGTTGGTTTTATCGCTAATTGAGGAAACAAGCACCTCTACATATTGGTCACTCGTCTTCTCTCTTTCTCCACATTCATGTATTACTCATACCACATTCAATGCATATTATTTCTCTCTCTTAATTTTGTCTCACTCACCTAACGCAAGATGCCATCTCCTGGCATTCCACTTAAAAAAATTGATAAATATCTGCAATTATTTGATTTTATCCCTGTTTATCTATAGTTTGGTGGCTAAACTACGGTTTTTTCTTATTCGAATATGAGAATTCTTGTTGGGGGAAGGTTCATCCTCGTTACAGTTCCTCCATCTTTTCCCCGCAGCTACAACCACTGCGCTACAAATCCCATTTTTTTTCCTCTCTCTCTCTCTGGGGAGGAGTTAATAAAGATTCGTTTTCCCTTCTTTGGCTTCATCTCATTAACTTATTTCGTCGTTGCCGCCAAGGCGGGCCACTTTTCCTGGAAACAGGGCGACGGAATGTCCCATTCAAATAAATGATTTTTGATGAAGGAGATACATTTTTATTAATCTTCACCTTGCGGGCACTGCTTATTTAATGCGTGAAACATTTTGGTTGCACGAAACAAATTCTAATTAGTATTGTTTTAAATGTTTTACGCATGCTGCATCTCATGCTACTTCTCGGCATCTCTTAAACGGGGACTGAGATTGGTTTGAAATAATAGCTCAGTGATTATAGCTCCTGTATGAGGAACAAAAGACCTGAGTTCGTGTTCTAGTCACGAAAAGAATTTTTCTTCCGTTTATCTTTTTGATTTAAAATAGGGAGCGTGTACTTGCGCCTGTAAAGCTCTCTTCCCTCATTCATGTAATAATGTAATAATATGTAATAATAATATGTAATATGTAATGATAATATGTAATACTCTGTTATCGCGTAACTTGCAAAATACCTCATCCCTTAGAATAAATTCATTATTTGATCTAGAGAAATAATCCCTGTTAATGCTGTTTATTTATTTCATGCTCTTATTATTAAATTATTAGCTATATTCTTTTGCTATAAAATGTAATGTATATTTATATTTTTACAGTGCTTTACAGTATATTTACAGTCTATTTTTACAGTCTTTTTCACCTCCCATTTCTGTGAGTGTTTTCCCACTCTTTCTTTATGCTTTAATTTCTAACTGTACATATTATGCCGACGTACGAGAAGTTAGGTGGTATAGTTGTTCAGATGGGCCTAACCTTGCTATGAAATGGTGTTTTTATCTATCTTATTTTATCTTACTAACCGGAGCACTTCCTGATAATTCACTTCTTTTTGACTTAGGGAGAGTCTAATGCGTTGGCACTATAGTAATTACGATATTACTCACATATTGAAAAATGAAAAAACCTCTACTATCTTATATAATGTTGTGACTTTCTTCCAGTACTGTACAATTCCTGCTGATCAGGGGTCTGAGCCAACTTCCTCCTCTTTCCTCTGCCTTTTTATCACCTCTTCCATAACAGAATCTAATACCTCCACCCTTCATTTACGTCTTCTTTGATTTCCTCCTCTCTACTGTTTTTCTGTTTCGTTTATTTCTTATCCCAACCCTTTTTCTTTAGCTTTTGCCATCCGTCTCTCTCTATTTGTTTAAAATTTTCGCTGGAAGTATTCTAAGGATTTTTTCATGTATCTGGAATCCCATCTAACTTTTCTCTTTAATTCCTAGATATTCTTTTCAAGATTTTGTAAATTATCTCTTTGCCTTTTCTCAGTACCTTTTACTCCAGATGGTCGTCTCTGAATGAAATTATTCAATAAGTATCTTTTTTCTTCCTCTCTAGTTTCATTTCTATCAGTAATTGTTCTTCCTAAGGATGAATTGTATATATTCCAAATTTTTGTCTCCTATCAAAATCTTTCGTGTTTTTTTTTCTTCTTGGCAGTGCTACTATATTTCTCTTCTTTAATAAGTCTCTTTGATTACTTAATATTCATTACATATTTGAAGCAAGAAGGAAGTTTTAAGTCTCGATTTCGCCTGGAGGTAAGGTCTTTTGCATGCATGTGTTGGTCAGGACGCTCCAGGCGTAGTTTCCGCATTCGGAGGAATATAATTCCTATCGACCATCGCCCGAGGCATCAGTACGTTGTCCTCTTTCCTCTTGGCGTTGCGGAGGATCTGTGAAGGAAGTTGGAGATGCAGGGGAAATGAAGATCTTCCGAAAGATTGAAGAGGGAAGAATCGATTGGTTCGAAATGGGGACCGTTCAAAGTTTTTTCAGCTATCAGGGCATATCGGAATGAGGGAAGAAAATGACGAGTCGAATCGATGGGAAAGACTTAAGAAAAGTAAGGCTGTAGTTGTACGTACGCTGATCAGATTCGGAGAATGTTTGAATCGTATCAAGAAGGATTCGTGACTTTACTTAGTTCGTAGTTGCTGAACAGCCCAACTCAGAAGTTTTGATGGATATGGAACTCGGAAAGGCTACTTTTCTTTATCGTAACTTAGTATTCTTCATTGAGAAAATTCGTTTAACTGCTATCTGCATTCAATTAGATATTGATTATATGTTCTGATTTAGAAATGGATCACAGTAAATTTCGACTATTTTAGTAGGATCAACGGTAGCTTTGAAGACAGCTGGTTATATTACGCAAAACTTATCGTTACAAATTTCATTTGAATGTTCGGGAGAACAGTGTGGTTGAATTCTTGAATGCATACCAAATATTTGCGTACATTTTATTAGGCCCAGTGCATTGAAGTATTTCATTTTTTA
Source organism: Sympetrum striolatum (assembly GCA_947579665.1). Lineage (NCBI taxonomy): Eukaryota > Metazoa > Arthropoda > Insecta > Odonata > Libellulidae > Sympetrum > Sympetrum striolatum. The sequence continues at coordinate 72,281,490 of OX388345.1, read as the reverse complement.
GGGAAATAAAAGCAATGATTTTGTGATATCCGCAAACATTGCGGGATCTCATAGAATTTTTTATTCAATTTGATATCAAATGTATGTATCGAGTATCATTTTAAATTAAGAATAACATACCTCTTTTTTTCGGTCAGACTCATTTTTCATATTTATTGCATAGAGTCCAGCGGAATTTTTATGCATATTGTAACTTTTGTTTTTTTAAAGGTAGAACTTGGTCAATAGACCTTGTGATGAGGGCGAAGGGGTGATTCGATGAAGATGAAGGTGATGAGGGAGTATCGGGAGTCCCGACACCCAAATTTTGACTTGAATAACATACCTAAAATCAGAACTAAATACTTATTTTTTTTCATGTTGAACTGAAAATGGAACTACTCCTCATTTTCAGTGGAGTTTATGTATAGCTTCCCAAGAAATGTTTATGATTTCTTTGAGTTCACCATAGCGCAGGTACGGATCTAGAAAAAATTCTTGGGGGGGGCCTGATCGAAAAATTTAAAAATAGAAGATAGTTCGGCTTTCAGAAAACGTGACGTTAGAATTGTGTTAGACAAACTCGAATTTTTTCGCTAGTGATTGCTTATTAAATTGTGTTTTTATTTGCGTTATTTGAGTTTCATTTTCGAAAAATAGGCCCAAGTGATTTTTTCGGGGGGGGGTTCGGACCCCCAGGACCACCCCCCTGGATCCGTCCCTGCCATAGCGTAAAAATCAGTTTTATTCTCAAGGAAGAATAGACCTGAAAAAAGTCTGACGTGACTGCGAAATTTTTTAATTCATCTTCCTTGTGATTTTTCGTGGGTGTACGCCATCTGGTGCAAAAATCACCTCACCCACTCTCCTAGTTTAACTCTATTACTTATTCGGTTACGTCACATCATTTTTGCATGTATAGGCTACTATGTTTAAAGTGTTCATTTGTTGACTGATCAGCTTTGATTTATGCTCTCAATTTCTATCTCAAACGTGCTAATTTACATTTTGATAAAAAATAGAAGAATATTTAGAAGCACGGGTTAATTCGATACAGAATTGAATCATGTTATCACTATTTAAGGAAGCTCTCCGGTTCTTTGACTTATTGATTGCTCAAAGCTTCGCTCTGGGGCGTATTTTGCGAAAACCGTTATTACTTTCTCTTTATTCCTTTTTTCAAAAAGGTAATTAATGCGGCTTAAATTTTAATCCTTTTAAAAATTTGTTGTTTATGAGTTAAAATTGCCGTATTTTCACTGTCGAAATGAGTCACTCCACTGTAATTTCCGCGTTGTGTTCTTTAATCGTAGAGACTGGATGCGACAGTTTATAATCCTTTTTTTGAAGGTAAACTGTGTGTTGGCCTTTATCGTTTTTGATACGGTGCTTCATACGACATATTTTTGTTCAGAGTTGATCCATGAGATAAATTTTCGTTGACAAGAAAAACTAACCGCTCTTCACTTTTGACAACGTCCTTTCGTAATGCGAAATCAATCATTAATTAATGCTTCAGTCGACTTTATTACGTAATTCATTCGTAAATATGACACGTTTATTAATATAATTTAATTATGCATTAATGATGAATAAATAATTAAACGTTACTAATCTAACATTAATTACCGTATTTAATGCCTTAGTTTTAGTAGATGGTGTGTATGCAACTATGCATGCGTGCATACAAACATTAATATCATCATCGGCTGTTTTCAATTCGATGTTGGATGTAGGTCTCCCTAAGCGTTTTTTAATTCTCTGTATTCTTATCTTATTCCCCTTAACTATTTGATCATGTTTTTTCTGTCCTTGCGTGATATTTTTTGCCTTTTAATATATTTTTGTGTCCAGTTGACAACTGCTGATATCCTACGGTTGTCTTTAATTTTGATGTGCATGCATTAATGGGCGTAGATATGCATAAATACTAGTGTATGCTTGCAACTTCGTCATTACGGCATTTGCGCTTCTACATGTAAAACTTTAGTTTTAATCGTATATCTAAGGGTATGTTGTATGTTTTAACACACACAAGCAGTTTACATATATGTTTACAAGTTCTTTAGTCATCATGATATTTCTAGAACATTTACCATGAAAACGATGCTGGATTTTCCCTTAGAAACAGCGGGAATTATACATTATATTATTGGAAAAACGTATCAATTTAAAGCAAACGCTAAAATGAGTACAAACTTGACATAACTATTCTTAGAATTGTATTGTCATCATAGATTCAACCTCCTTAGATAATGGAGTCTCTTATTATTTGGAAAAAGATGCGTGATTCTCGTATAAAAAACGGAAACTTTTTATTTTGGAATAAAAATTTGGAAAAAAACCTGGAGCAATCTATTACGAACATAGCTAACTACTCTTAGAAGTGTGAATCATAGATTCAGCACCACCTCCGTACGCGACATGAGGACTCGATTTCAAAGAGACTGCTTTGACACACAGTTTACCGCACTCCCACTTTTCGTCTCGCGCCGACTCAAAATAATTCTCGAGCATCGACAAAGCAGAGCTCCGCGAAGTTTCGCGGCGGATTTCAATTATTTTTACGCCGTCTTCCCTCTCGATGGGAATTTTCGCTCAAAGGCCGCGGGTCGCAATTTTTTTTCTTCGAGACCTTTGGTTTTAAAAGGATGAAAGGAAGATTCCAACGACTTTTCTCTGCGGAGGAACTTCATTAAGTAGTTGATCTAAAAATCTCTACACTCCCATGAACGCCCTTCTTAAGCCGGGGAGTGTATCTCATCCTCCGCCTTAATCTCCCGCCTTTCACCGCCTATTCCTTCCTCTTCGTAATGAGCGCACGCTTGACCGATCTCTTTCTTCGGAGGGTCGGCGGGGGGTCGTTGGAAAAAAAAGTTTCGGATTAAGAAGCGGAGAAATGGGGAAAGGTATGGAGTGGTAGGGAATGTTAAGACTGAAGAACTCGGCTGCAACGGGAATGGTTGGAATGGTGTTCATTTCGATCCGCTACTATTATTGAAGAACTAGGAGTTAGATTTGTTACTTGGTCGTGATAATTGTAAATGCCTTTGGCGAGTATACGAGTAAATGAAATTGAAAGCTTATGGCCCATTAAACGTCGTGAAATTGTTATAAAAACTTAAGTGTTTAAGAAAAAATATAAAATAATGGGATTTTTACAGCAAAATATGCCTTAAGAATAATCAGTTTAAGATTAGCATTCGTTGCGATAGGGACACGTCAATGAATACTATGTAGTTGTCCTTACAGTGAATTAATAAGTGCTTTCTTTTTATCAAATCTAATATGAAAAATAATGAATGCTAAAAATTATCTGGAGCTTGCGACATTCAGTAAAAAGTATTCATTTTGTATATCTTAAATTTCTTTCGACGCAAACAATCGCATATGGCCCAAACGTGTTTAGAAAAGCTGCGTACATCATCTTAAGCTATGAAACAACATAATGGTAGATCAGGATAGATAAAAAGATAATCTTGATCGTGCTTCGTATTAAATCTCCAGAAGAAAAATTTTTCCAACGAAATTTTATTCGTGTCATATTGACTCGACACGACTACTTAAAGGGTTTCATTGCCGAAGGAGTCGTGGGTAATACATAATGGCGAATCACGTCGCATTTTGCCTGCCCTACACTCTGTGGAATTAAGCTAGACTCGGGAGATAGAAAAAAATGGGCAGAAGAAGTAGAAAGGTAGAAGAACATAATGGATTCCCGAGAAAAGGAAGGAGAGAAAATTGGTCGGAATGGATTGTAGATTGGAAGAGAGAGAAAAAGAGAGTCGGAATCTATCTCGAGTTCCTCGAAGAAAATTGAATGCGCGAGATAGTTCGAGTAATTTCGTGCGAAAGGTTTTTCTCCTTCTCGTTCCGCCCAAATGCTTCGGCGTGTATTTATCGAAGTGACTTCGCGATACGTATCCGCGAGAATCAGTGCAGAAAATTGGCAGATCGATTAGCAGCTCACAGCTGCGTGTCCCGGAATGAAAAAGAGCGGTCCCGAAATTCGGTGATTAAATTAGGTCTTTTTTGTCGAGGTTAGGTTTCGGGGTTTCAAAGAGCCATTCGGGAGATATATGGAGATGGATGGGAGTCTAATCGACGGAGGAGAGTTGAAAATCGATGCCATTGGCTAAAATGGTCCCCCCGGAAATATCAGTCTTTCGAATTATAAATTATTGGTGGAGAGCGGTGTAAGAACCTTCAACAATGGTGACTGTACCCCAGTGCATCGACATCGGGTAATTTTTTATTAGTATTTCGGGTCCTAGTTTTTTCATGATTTTTCTCTTGATTTCTCATGATTGTTCTCATGATTTCCTCTTCCTCTAGTAGATAATCTGGTGTTCTGTTAAAGTTACAGTGCAAGGTATACAACGGTCGTTAGATTTTAATTGGGCGTTATAATTTTCATTTAAAAGACTAGTTCTTAGGCTAATATTCTTTCTTCCCCCGTGTATAATTTGATAGAAAGATATTTTTTTACTTACTAGATGAATTTCGCGAATGAATATGGTGAAAATTCAAAGGGATCATCTTTAATGCGTATTTACAATAGCGCATTTCTACTAATTACTATTACATATACGTTCTCTGATGAATCGTCCCACGAATGGAAATGTTAGAGCTCCTAGGTGGAGCTTATTTATCGATCAGTGCTGTACTTTAAAACGGAGTTTATATCAAAGTATGGCCCAAAACAAATAACAAATTTTCTCATCAGTGATTTTACTTGGGAAACAACCTATCCATAACCAAAAGATAAGAATAACTCCCTAGAGATGATGAAGATAAATTAAAATACATTTTAGTAAATAGACTTAAATTGAATATCTAAATTATAATGATGCTTATTATATAGCAGTAATATAATATAACATAATGAATATTTTAATAAAATAAAATAATAAATATAATTATGAAACTGCATAAAATTGAGATGAAACCCCAAAATATCATAACCATGCTAAGATGATGAAGCCAACAAAATCAAGTAAGAGATTCCAAGCTATTTTCAAACGGTAATCACATAGACTCTCAATGCACCCTAATCCGTTGTATAAACGGCGGGATAGTTTTTGATTATTGAAAATTTTATTTTGGCACTTGATACTGGTGAAATCGAAATTAACCAGTGATATGTACTGCTTTGTTCCGGAGCATTTAATGAATTCTTTTTCCGTTAAAAGTGCCATCGTTGTACAATAACAGAAGCGACAGTTCAAGGTAAAGTGTATTTGGCGAAGCTGTTTATATTGTCATTGGATTTCGCCTAATGGAAAGGCGGAGCTGTCTCGTCCTCACGGCAGACCCGTCGCTCTTTCTGCAGGAAATCAGCAGTACGTACACTTCCTGTTTGCACTCGACCTTCGACATTTAACCAGACGTGCAACACTATCTCTGTTATCGAAGGAAATAAAAAATTGATGAAAAGAATCCAAGGGTGTGTACATAGGATCGTATCTCGGTAGGAAAGCCTCTGGTTGACATTGTCGGTTCGCCATTCTCTCGACAACTGTTTGTCACAGGTGTTGGGTATACCGCCGGCGTACTTTGCGGCAGCCGTTCCTCCGGTTCTCCTCCGGTGCCATGCGCAAGGGCTTTACCTCAATCGCTTAACGAGGCGGCGTTAAGGTCCCCCAAGTCATTACGAAACCACGGAAAGCAATAGAGAAATATGGAGGCGGTCGCGGAGGAAGGTTCTCTGCCTAAATGACCCTCGAAATGTCTTTGCCGCTTTTCGGAGAATGCTTTTAGTTCTGCTGGAGTTGGGGGCACCTGAGAGTTTGGCAATTTTTAGCTAACGGAATTTCTTACCTGGAAGTTTACCTTTTCCGTGATTTCTAAGTTCGGACGTGAGTCGCAAACAAAACAGGAGCAAATGGCTTCAACGACGGAAATCGTGAAGGATTATTTGTTTCGCTAGAAATCTTTCAAAAATTGTTTACAGCGTTCTGAAATGAGTGAAGTTCTGTTCATTTTTGTTAGTGAATGCATTTAAGGATCTACCTTTTCTTTAGTGGTTTAATTAAAGAATATACAATCAGTTAGTCCATCTAGAACTTGCGATAGGTTTTTTTATATTTCAAGTTTTTAAGAGTTAATGTTAGTTATCAAATGCAGACTTTTTTATTTTTTACTTATTTTTCCTACTAGCAAGTCAAAAATTTTAGCATAATTTATCAAGCATTACATCTATATTTTTTGGAAACTGTTTCTTTCTAGTGTTGTCTTTATTTTTGTCTATTGAATCTCGTTTATTCGTGATGTCCTCGAACTTCACTATTTAATCGAGATCATATTATATAAAAATTTAAAATTCCACAAAGCAAAAACTTTAATGTGCGACCGGTTTCGAGCTAACCGCTTATTTAAAGCTACACCACCTGCAATGTCTTAGTTATCCATTTATTTCAAGTAAAAAATCGTTCATGAATAACTGAAACGCTTCTCAAATTCAGTTTTTTAAGTTTATTTTCATCAAATTATTTTTCTGCCATTTCCAGTTCTTTTAGCTAGAAGTGCTTAAAATATTTCCAGGTTTTTTTATGTTTGACTACTCAGATTGCTACACTGTGAAATGGTTGCCTTCCTTTAAGGAAGAAATATGGCCTTTATGTTACCCTTAGGTATTGCCACTGATATATTCAAAGTTCCCTCTAACTTTTTGCGTCTTTGCTGCAAGAAAATTCAACTGGGTGTTTAGTTAACGGAATTGCGCTATGCCTACCTACGAAGGGAATATTCTGAACATTTTACTATATTATTACTTACCAGTGAAATTAAGCATTTTATTCTTATTGAAAGTGAAATTAAGTATGTTTTCCATGCCTTGCTGAATGAGATACATATAGAAAAATGCGTACAGATAGATAAATTTGAAAGTGAATACTGTAGCTCATTCCACACAAAGTTTTCAAAATTCAGGGAGTAATTGGGAAATTAGTTGGATTGGATTATATAAGAGGAAACTAAGGACAAAACCGTAAGATATATATTAGAACTGGATTTTCTTTATATTGATATTTATAAATGTTTGTGGCAGAGATCAACGAAATATTTAAATGATCCTGTTCGTACGCCATTATTATATTTTCACCCGTTAATCCCTGATATCCGGAAAATGAGAATCGTTCCCTTTAGCAAATGTTACGGTCCTGAAAATCCCTCGCAGATTTCTTTCATTGCGAAATCGACTCCATTCATACCCAGAATCCAATCCTCTGAATCAAATCTCCTTTCAAATGAGTATTCATTTCCTTCCAATTTCTTTTCCTTTCGTTTTTTCAAAGGGTTTTCTATTCATTTTCTTCAGCCCACGCTACACCTTTTCTATCAGAGTTCCTTTCAAATGATAATCCGCCATTGTTTTAACTATCGCGTAAACCTACATCTTTGAGTGAATTGTTCCCTTATGTCGATAGTTTTCGTTCAGATCAGAATCATAGGTGCTGTTTTATCCCCTTTTGAAAACACGCGTCGAAACTAGTCGTGATTATTTTTTTTTGTTCCTGTGGTATTTTGCAAAGTTTTTAATAAAATCAGGGTGAATTTCATCAAGAAAGTTTCTCCTGTTTTCTTTGTTTGAAGTTATGGATTACCACAAAGTTACTCGCCAGTCAGTTGACTTTACTTTTGAAAATAATCCAATTTGCCATTGACTTTATATCTCTTATAGCCCTGTTAATTAGTTGCAATGAGTCCCATTCCCGAGGAATTTTATTTGGAGTTCTTTCAACTGCGGGTACATTGCCTCTGAAATGTTTCGCAGTTTGAGTATTATGGCTCGTGCTTTGTAAGGTAAGCAAGTCATGCGACCGCCGAGGGCGCGCCAATCAATAAGACCTCCATATTTGAACAGCTAATTTGATTATGAATCCTTTCAGCGATACGAATTGAAAAATTATTACCAACGGTTAATTTCAATTAACCGATTAGTGTTATTTGTTACCTGAAATCTTTCAAACAAAAGTAATCTGAGAACATATCGCGCCCATGCAATAAAATTCCTTCGCCTAATTACTCTTCATGATTACTATGGTAATTTTTCAGCCTTTTCATATATCCTTATCATACATCTTCACAAACTATGTATAATAATGCTTAAGTCCGAAAGGTAAAACAGTTCCAATATCTAGAAAGTTCACAAATGGTGCAACAGATGCTTAGCTTAGGTGAAATGGTGAAAATCAATATCAAAACAGCAAAAGTGGACATCAAAGCTCTATTAACAAATTAATGCATGAACACAGTTGTAAGAAACTGCTTTGCAAAATCACTAGTGTGGAGCATTTATCTTTGTGGATTTAGGAGTTGGAGTAAAGAAAGGAAACAGAGGAAAAAGGAAAAAAATACCTTGATGGAATCAACAGAAATACGGATTTTGAGAAGGGTGAATATAATTGGATGGACAGACAAAAGGACAAATGTTGAGATCTCAAAGGAAGTGGATGAAAAAATGAAATTATTGATTGTAATAGAGAAAATTAAATTTATAGAACTCTCTGTAAGCCTCAAAACCTTTTTATTTGATAAAGTGTGGAAATGACTATTTCAAAATGGTCGAAAGTATCTTAAGAATAATTTGGAAGATAGGAAATGAAGGCAAATGGACATTGTACTCCATAAATGGAAAGAATAACAAAGATTGAGGATAGATATTAAGGAAAATTATTACCGTGAGGAAATAGGAAAGGAAATGACGATTTAAAGCAATGTTCAGGAATTGAATGTGAACATATTACGTATGGTAAGCCAGGATTAATTTGAAAGCTGGAGAGCAATGCCTTCTACGCAAGAAAAGTTATCAGAAAAAGAAGGAAATGATGGAAACAGATCGTGGGTAGGTGTTCAATTCTTTGACGTTCTCCTTTTTACTATCAGCACCTAAAGTTAGATTCTCTTCGAAAACGTTTTCCTTGTACAGTCCTGGCCAAAATAAACGAAGCACCAGCCGTAAGGATCGCTAGGGAGGTGCTGCGTTAATTTTGGCCAGGAGTGTACTAATGGTATGATTTACATAACTGTTTTTACCGTTCTTCAGGTAGCATGTGATCTGTTATGACTTTTTTGTTGTTTTCTGCTTTTTGTGTTTTGCTCTCATCTTTTGGAATAATTTAATTATAAAATTCAGTAATGCTGTAGCATCTTCAAATTATAAATATATATATGGAGTGATTTGCTGTGAATTGCTTTACGTTGTCTACATATATTTAAATTCCTGACACGATTTACTTCACTTGTATTTATTTAGGTAAAATACTGATATACTGATATGGAAGTAGTTTTTCGTACCTGGGTCAAGATTAATTGGAATGCGCAAGGCTAATTATTTTTCTTATTAAATACTACAATAAAAAAGGTGGCGTTCGAAAAATGCGTCTTTCGCAATCCATGGCTCTAAAAAGATTTACTTTTTCGAAAATTAATTTCTGAGTTAAGGATCAAATTAGCGAAAGCCAATTTTAATCATATAATATTTCAAATTTCGATACGAGTTTCTTCTTGATTCTCTCAAACGGACTTAAATCCGAGGCGAAAGGAACATGTAAGATTTGCATATGTGGCACCGGGGCATGCAGATACCGCAAAAGCAAATACGATTAGAATAACCTGTCGGATACGGGCGATCCCTTATCCCGGCCATTTTGTCCGGGGTCTCACCGCACCCCTTATCTCTTAAACCCCGATTACCACTCCTCAAGACCCGTTTCCACTTCGCTCTATTTCCTCTCTCCAATTGTGCTTTTATCCTCACCTTTCTCACCAATCATTTCCCGCCCCCATTCATCAATTTTCCCGACTGAAAAATCCCCCCTAAGTCCCCCCTCCAGCCTCTTCCCGATGCATTCAGCACCGATTTGGACCCCCATCCATCTCCCGGACCACCCACTCAATCACCCTCTCGCATCAACTTTATTCGACCCAACCATTCCTCTTCCGCCCTCACTGCCCCAGAGGTTTCCTTCTTTCCGGTTCCTTCCAATTTCCATTTTCGAACCTCACCCGCATCACTAATCGAACTCTCCCTTTTTATATTTTTTCCCTTTTTCCGTGTATTTGGGCGCCGCTGTTTTGTCTCGATTTCCTATCTTTTCCGTGCGAATTTAATCAGTCCAGGGCCTTGATGTATATCAATAATAATTGTTATAGTTGTTAATTATTTTCTGTTAGGATGGGCTAATATTCATGATGATCTACTTATATCCATGGGGTTTGAATCATAAAGATGTATTTTTTCACGGGTTGGGATATTATTCGTAAATTTGAGATTATGAATATTTCTTTACTTCTATTAGATGGAGGAGTTCCGAAGGGTTTCCCTTCCTTCGAGGGCAAGTGCCTGATAGATATTGTGTTTACCACTCGATTTACTCTGTAGTTAGAATAGAACTATTTATCGGTTGACCATGTACATGTATGTATGCTTGTTTAATTTGTTATGTTTGACCACTGCTACCTGGATTTTAATTTACCTGTAGTGTAATAGTAATAATACAGAGGGTAAGAGGGTGTGGTTAAGCATGCTTAAACCTGGGCTCAAACCTGGGTCTCCCATTTTCCATGCGGCTGCTCTAAACTTGGTGTTTGGACTTCAATGCACGTACGGACTATTCCTGTGTTAAACGTGGACTTTTCTTATCCTGAAACCATTCATCTGGTTTCTCAGTCTTATTCGTCGTGCTAAGTTAGAGAAAAGGATAAAATTGCTCATTAGTCAACTTAGTGATTAAATGCGCTTTTTGAGATCACCACTCGGTATGACTCAACGACGCTTGGGCACATTTACCAACTGATGGTGTAATTTGTGTTATCCAAAATTCCACAACCTGGCCATTACAAGAATATGTGACTGGCACCGATACGGCAATAGCATTAATATACCCCTTAGACAAAAAAATTTAATGCACTATATTTATAGCGATATAAGCACATTAAAGATTTTGTTTTGTGAAATTTTGCATTTCTATTTAATATGATCCCGATTACGGAGTTCCACCAAGTTAAAGTTGAACTTAGTGAATTAATTAACTAAAAGGTATTTGCAATATACTTTTAATATGAAATGATCTCTAAGTTAAGTATATACGACAGAAAAAGAAATAAATTACACTAAGTTTAAGATTTTATGTTTGGGGAATACATTTCTGTGTTTGGGTGCAAATACGTCTAGGATACGGCATTTAATTGCGGCTTCTTTTGGTTTGTATGTGCATATAGAATGGTTTCTCATGCTGCTCACTGGTATTTTCGGCATTTTAATGGAAAAAGGTTCTCCACTCGTGCGCTAAACGAGGGTTTGGGAACCTTTTCTTCCGACGAAAGGTTGCATATTCTATTCGTTCGCATCAGAGACCGCGCTTGCATTGCGTATTGCCTACGTTCAAATAATTTAACACCTATGAATGCGAAAATGAAATTATTCTCTTATTGAATTCATAGAGTACTATATTCCACATTTTCTTTTTATTTAGTGGTATTTGGATCTAATTATATAATTAGAAGAATTTGTATTGTGAAGCCGTCTCCAAAATAGTCCCATCCTAAATTCACAGTAAGATTATTTTAGTGAGTTGAGTTCACGAAAAGTTTAAAATAGATCATTAGAACGTATGCATTTTTATTTATACTCAAATACTTAACGGAACATAAATCCTTCTTTATCGATAATTCTTTTCTATAAATTGCTTGTAAAAGTTATCACTAATACCCAGTGGATGCAGTGTACATTTATTCCTCCTTTTTGAGTTAAAAATATTATCACAGCATTTGGAATTTTCTCCTTGGTGATATTCTTCGCAGATTTTCTAATCTTTCTGTTTAAATATGATTTTATCTTGAAGATATTTTTGCATACGAATTCTATACCTTGGGATGGGACAATTCAGTATCTATTAGGTCTCGCTGAAATCTTTCGATAATATGATCACTTTTTCTGTGATTTCTATTTTGAAGGAGAGAAGAAGCTCGTTTCTACAAGAGTTGCGGGAAAAATACCGTAGATATTTCGCATGTTTCAAAAAGGAGCTTCAGAGTGGTCTGATATCTCTACTTTTTTAAAATTCACAGAATCGGGCGAAATATGTTGGAAATCCATCATGTGAAATGAAGGAGATAAATTGGTACTTTTTCCACAAAATTTTTTTTTAATAGTACTACCGGTTTTAACGGAGGACTGTCATCTTCAGGTACGGTCCTCCGTTGAAACCAGTAGTACTATTTAAAAATTAAAAATTTGTGGAAAAAGTACCAATTTATATCCTTCATTTCGCATCTACTTTTTATTTAAAAGCTTCAAAATTCATTATTACTAATTTTAGGAAAAACTCTATTTCTGGGTGAATTAAATAAGTGAATAAATAAGAACAAATTCCCTCTTCTGAGACGTCGGATTTGCACTTAGATGACTCGCAAATTAAAGAGAGTTAATTTTAGGGTATGAAATGAATGGGGTGAATCAAATGTATGTCCGTCGTCAAGTTATGAGTCCGTTAAAAAGAAAATGCTCAGTGGAGGGAAATATCAACAATTTATTTACTCTAGAGAGAACCTTTTTGATCAAGCTTCGTTTTGTTCTCTAAGATTTTCTTCCCCCTGTCGCTATTCATCATTTTCCAGTTGATCCTAGTGGAGTTAAAGAAATATTTTTCTATAATTACATCCTCAAATTATTCTTAATAAAATATATTATTTTGTTTTCATTTGCCGCGATTTTTTACCATTTGTAACTTAACCTGACTTTGACCTGCTGAACTCCTCGTATTTTTCTTCGATTATTTATTTGTATATTTTTTCATTTATCAGAAATTTGTGTACATCAGTTACATCAGATAGTACCACACCCGACGATGAAAAGGAGGGAAAACGTTTTATTTAAACTTAAATTGTAAAATATTTGACCATGTTCAGTGAAATGTGGTAGAAAGTCGTACTTAAAAATACACTAAAAATATACATTCATACTTCTTAGAGTATATTTTACATTTAGAGAAGTATCATAAGAATCTTAAAATAATGTTTTTTCATGTATTATAATTTAAATTAAATGAAAACCAATTTATGAATTTATTGCAAATTTAAATTGAAGAAGGCACATAAATGGATTTTTAAAAAATCGCCCAAGAATTTCACAGATTAAATTTTAGGCCAAATAATTTTGATGCATTTTTTACTATCTGTTCTCGCGTAATCGGTTTTAATCTATCTTTATTTCTAGCTTTGTAGACATCCAGGATTTTTCTATGGCTTGCGTATTTGAGTGTCGAAGAATGGGTAGAGAGGACATTTTACATCGGAAGGGTCTGAGACGATTATTAGCTGAGGATGTTTCAAAGAGGAGAACAATGAGATGGGATCGGCACCGAATAATGGGACCTTCTCGGACAGATTCCAAATGGCGACCACACTATAAATTTTTATGGGGAATGGTTTAATATGAAGAGACTTTCACCCGATGACGCTCCTTTCTCCTCGTTATGCTTGTTATATCTGTTCTTCAGATATACCCTCTCTTACCATGTTCAAACTGTCAAGTACATCCCTGAAATTTTCTGCGTTGAAAAGAATGCGTACTGCGCGAATTGAACAAATTTTGTACAGCAATATCTCAAAAAATACACAACTTTTCCTCCAATCACCAACTTTACGCCATTTATTTATCGACATGACGTGTACTCTTTGCATATCGATGTTTAATAATCTGAACATCGAAAGACATGTCAGCAAAAACCATCCCCTGTAAGCATAAATGGCATCGTGTTTTTCTCCTCCCACTCACTTCCCTTCTTCCTTCCCCGTATTCCCTTTGTAATCTCGAATTCTTTATTTTCCCATTTTCCTTATCATTCTTCTCTCCTATTCCACTGCTTCCTTCGTTTACCTCTAGGCCCTAACCCTTGTCTCCGGCTGTCCTTCATGTCGCACCCCCTTTTCAAAATCCAGTTTCACACCCGTCGTTTGAATGCTCGCTGCCTGCCCTAAGGACCTCCTCACTTCTGCTATTATGCTCCGTCTTCTCTCTGGATCACATCTCGAATATCATCTCACTTCAAATCCCTTTTTTTATATCCCCTCCCCGGGGTCACCTTTTTGCGTCTATTTCTTGACCTCTTCCGAGAGTCCTCATCGATCCAATCTCATTCCTTTCACCACATGGCTTCCTTTTCACCCTGCTTCCTTCCCTGTTTTCCGCTTTCTTCACTTCCACCCCTTCTTTCTCTTTTTCTCCATTTCCCGTGTCTTCTCACCCGTCTCTTTTCGCGTTCTCCTTGCTTTTTGCCCGCTTTCTGTTCGTTTTTTGCCCCTTCGTCCATCTGTGTTTTCGGTGCTTTTGTTCGTTCGATTTTGCGCCTACATTATGGAGGCTACGGATTTTGTTCTGCCGTCATCCCCCATGTTGGGGCTGTCGAAGTTTTTGTCGATCTAGCGCCTGATTTTGCGGAAGAGACCCATATACCATTGTATCAGATAGAGGGATCGTTTAGTTATCGCGTGGATGTTAGGTGTCAGATTCTACTACCGTTTAATGGATATCAATCGATGGAATTACATTATGTTTACCCATTTTCGGGGTGTTACTTGTAAACAAGTACTAATCAATCTCTCAACTAGACTCAATTTCGCCCTAATTAATAATTACGTATTATTATTATTATTAATATATTAATTATGTTAGAGAGTAAAATAGGTGCGACTGTTATTAAAATAGAGATTGAAAATAGTCTTTATGCATTTATTTTCCAACTTGATTTGTCTATAATCCCATTTTCCGGTTGCCCAAAAAAGTAAGGAGCCAATATTTGTTTGTCAAATTTACTTAATATTTTTTTGAGTGCTTAATTTGTTCATAAATGATAGTAAAATTATCGAGGAATATACCTAAGACTACCTTAGGTAGTTCTATCTGCCGATATTTTTTTGTGTGAAATCATAATGACTCGAGAAGTATTTTAGATTCCTGTATAATTATTGCTGTATTATTTGAGGTATTTATCACCAATGAACTTTATTCGATACAAATAATCTTAAGTTTCAATATTTTACAGAAATTAGAAATGGATGATTGATAGGGTAAATTGTGAGGACCATGTAGTAAAACTCATAGAGGTGGGCGAGTGCAATACGAATATTGTCGAAAATCCTCAATAAAATACAAATTACAAAAGAATAAAAAGTACCATATTGAAACATAACAGACTACATATAGTTTAAAAAACAGTACAGCCACCTTCACCATATGTTATTTTTCTCCTATCTCCCTCTTACCAAGTACATCTTTTACATCTCGGTATAAAATAACAACATTACATTCTGGATCCTACAGCAGATATTGATCGTAAGAAATTAAAAGCAGCTATTTTTATTTTTCAGCTATCCATCCTTACGTCAAGTCCGTATCTCGGTGACATATCCTTCGTCCACATCTGTAGATCTCCTGTTTGCACACACTTCTCTTGGTTCTTCCGTCCTCATTTCGTTCCCTTCCCCGTTGAGATCCTTTTTCCACTCTTCTTCATCCGGAGACGTTCCTTCCCCAGCAAATTCTCCTTTCCCTCGCCGTCATTAATTCTCTTCTTCTCCGTCCAATCTTCCCCCGATTTCCCAATGACGTCTCTCCTCCGCTTTCCCCAATTCGCCATGCGTTACCTCCCCCTCGATTCGAGCATGTGTTCCCTCGGAATTGGTCGCAGAAATTCCGAGAATTTGATATTTTACTCGGCAAACGTCCTCTAATTTGAAATTTGGTCCGTTTTGAATAATGAAGAGGGCTCTCGATACATATGAGCCGAAATTTCGATACATTCTCCTCGCGTGTATATTCAACCAATAATCATAATGAAAATTGAAAGCAGGCTCCGGCATTATAAACAACAGGGGGTAACTTGGTTACGCTGTTACGGCAGTCATCAGAGGATGGGAATTAAATGAAGATAATTTTACCGGGAATCAGTTTTCCTCATTTCGCTGCCGGATATGATTGATTGAATGAATATCGAGTGGAAATTTTCTCGTTGATTTAGTTCTACGTTCATGTTTTATGCACTCGAGTTGAACATACCTTGGCCATTAGGTACCCACTTACCTAAGCTTGTCTTTTTAATGGAAAATAAATTGATTTGCTATAACTGCGTTTGGCCTTTACACGTAGGAAGTAATTATCGATTGTAACTGTAATTTAGAATTTTTAGCTTCAAGCTTGATGTGAATGTGTCTCAGAAATTTTTTAAAAACCTGATTTCCTAGTCACATCTGTGTTCTTAATCGTATACCGTATCGATGCATCTTAAACTTGTTTATACGTTTTATTTTAAAATCCTTTTCGTATTCAGAACTTTTGATTAGATTTTATTTGTGCCCCCGCTGATTTTTTCAATCATTCTCCTGATCCACATTTAGTTTATAAATTTCTTATAAATTCGATAAAAACTGTAGAAGTCAATCTCATTCCAATTCGATTCACGCACTTGGAAATGTATTGAATACGTAATAGTAATATATTAATGTTGCGTTTCAGATAAATTAAACTTAAATGAGCCCAAATCGATAAATTCAATAATTTTCTCATTAAAAATAATAGATTTATTTAAATAGATTCATTATCAAGTAATGTAGTTGCCTCTATATCAACTTTAATAATTTTTCGATTAAGGATATTTGCATACTACTATGAAATTTTGGTGAGTTTTTCGCATAGAAAGATTTTCTTGAAAGATGAAGTTTTAGGATTCGCGAACCTACCAAAAGCAGTAAAAATTTTGAACGTATGTATGTCGAACTACTATTCAATTGCTCTTCAAAAACGTTCAATTTTTAAGTGTTTGAAATATGGAAATATATTTTGCTCTCGCTGATTCGCATAATCTTTTCTGGCGACGCGGTTGTCAGAAATTTTACCTAAAAACATTCAATTTATAAATTTCGTCCAAATCCGATAAAAGATATCCGCTGCGAAGAACTCCTTCAATCGAATCAAATTCATCAAGTCAATTTAGTTTCCGTTTTTATTCTGTCTTGCTCATGTATTCACCTCACTTTTATTCTCGCAAATTGTAAATTCATTCTCCTTTCATCTGCCTCTTTCTCTCCATCCGTAGTCTTTTATTTATCCCTTTCAGGAAACTTTTTTTCTTTCCCTTATTTCCATATCCGACCGTTTCCACTCCCATCTTTTCATTCGTTTCCCTCACTTTCCACATCACTCTATTCTCCAATCCGCGTTTCCCCGAAGTCACATTTTCCTGTATATCTTATTCACCCGAATTTTCCAGCGTATTCCTCAACCTGATGGAAATTTAACGTGATTAATAGGAAGATTATTTTGGCTGAAAGATGGAAGAATCTGTTGCGAGGGAGTAGCTTTCGCTCGGTTGCTTTTCATTTACGTTGGTAGATGTGAATATAATATATATTAATTAAATCCAATAAGTAAATCGCCTGCCCCTCTAGTTTAGTGGTAGTTTTATAAGATATAAGAGAAATATATAATTAGTCCTATCCAAATCTGTTGATACTCGAGATAATGCGATTAGAGAAAATATAACTCTAAAATCTTTGGGCACCAAAGAGAGGCGTAATAAGTTCAATAATTGAATTATTATCAGCTACAAAAGTTCATTTATAATTTTTATCGATAGAATTTAGGTTATGCAACTTAAAAAATGACCATTAAATGTTACATTTTACTTGAGAACAATTTTATCTTAAGAGAGATTAAATATTGATAACTCACCGGTAAAGAAACAAGACAGCATCGCTTTCATATCGCTAAATTCTTTCTCGGTAAAAGGCAGGATCAAAGAATAAATTATTAATAAATGTAGTGAATTAAAAATATTATCATAATACAATTTATGTATTAGATTCTGATGTATTTTATTATAATAGAAAATAATGTGTAAATAAGTTATATCTTGTTACATCTTTGTCAATCAATTCTATTTAACTTAGGATGATCTGACTCCTCCATTTAAATTCAATTTTTCTATTTATAAGATTTTATTACCATCTATAAATTCGGCAAAATAACTTTAAATTTGATAATATCTATAGTAAAGCCAAAACAATTTTTGTATAATGGTTCGACCTTGTCTATTGTGACGTTTCACATATGGAAAGATTTCGTTCTCACCTTTTTGAGATACAATCGGACTAAATTAACAGCAATTCGGAGTAATGTATAGAAAAATAGCTATTAGAAATCAGGGCTTAATTAGGAAAATTGATGAAAAAGCAATTCGTGTCTGGAAAGACAGCCTATCTCCACAGAAAGACAGACTATCAGGAAATATCTCAAAGTGTGTTACTCTCCTCTTTAGGTCCCTTTTCCTTCTATTTCTGCACCCACCGCCTCTGCCTCCACATCTCTCTACACGCCGTCGAAATTACCGCTCCCAAACTTCACCCCAACTCGCCCTTGTTCATCCCCTTCACCTCCTGTGACATCCTCTGTCCCCCCAATCCACTCTCTCTCTGCAGCCACTCCAGTTCCCACTCTTTTTTTCCCACCGGCACGTCAGTCTCTCCCAACGCGGAACCATTTCAGATGACCTTCCTTATTAACGACTGCCTCACCTGATCTGATACTCCCACGGACACTTTTCTCTCATACGCCGCCTCCGTTCTCTTCCTCTCTTTCCATATGTTTCCCGCGTGTCATGCGGATTTTGTCCGCTCCGCCTCGCTTCTGCTGTTTTCGGAAACGGCGCAATTCGACTCTGGTTTTAATTACTCCCCGCTTCCTTTTCCTAGCTAAATAGGGCCAAGTTGAATTTTTCGCGCGATTTTTGCTCCAGTCTCTCTCTCTCTTCAGCTTGCTCGATTTGTTTTTCATAAAAGTAGTCATCGTCTAGGTTCTCTTGCTCAAGGTCCACATTTGAGTTTGTTTCAATGAAAATTTTTAGAGAGGACATACATAGTACTAGAAAGGTACTTAAAATTGGTTGAAAACAGAAAATTAAGGGAAGTAGTTTCATTATTTGTTGAATGAATTATGAAATTTTCCATTTTCTCTAATTGGTCATGAGACTTTATAATACGAGTTGGTAATATTCCGAATCCGTGTAGGTAAATATTCGGCATTGTATATGAAAGGCATTCATAACATTGTGCTTCATTTATCGTCCCGAAGAAACGTGCTTATTTTCTAATTTTGAAATATACAGAAATCGATAACAACTTCATAGTATGAAAATGAACAGCAGACTTTGTATTTTCCACAAGAAACACTGTACTACACGACCGGTTTCGGCCTTACAGCCATTCTCAGGTACATACAACGGAAAACTGTACCTGAGGATGGCTGTAAGGCCGAATCCGGTCGTGTAATAAAATATTTCTTGTGGAAAACACAAAGTCTTCTGTTTATTTTCATAAATGGCGTTCCACCAAGCACGGTCAGTTCATATCGATTTTAACTTCATAGTATGTACCTGAACCTTGAAAATTGTCTAAATGCTGTTTGACCTTTACGATTGTATATTACTTGTTAGCCTATAATTCTCTGAGCTCTTTATACCATTTAAATATTGTCTGTTTTACTCTCATATGTTTAGATTTTGCATTTTCAACTGCAGTGGTTACTGTTAAAATTATATTTTCGATAAGTTGGCTCTGAGATCTGTAGTAATTTTTGAAAACAACCAAGAGTCCTGCGACAAAAATTGAAAGTTCAGAAACATTTTAGGGATCTGTAAACGAAATAATTGTATTTATCGTAAATTTTCAAATGGTGTAAATTTTAATTTTAATGTGAGAATTTTATTATTATTTATTTATTTATATGCATTATTTTGAATATAACTTTTGTGATTTTTAAATAATTAATTTTTATTTATGACAATAATTTAAATAATTAATTTTTAATCGAATTATATCGTACGTGTATATCTTAACTTATGCAAATTTAGGAAATATCCAAAATCCGAACATGAGCTTATGCTTCTGTAATATTTGAACGTCTTAGAGTCAATTTTTTACCTGAAACAATGGTTTATAGGGAATAAATTTATTTTTCATTTACACAGCGCCGCCATCTAATTCAGCAACCTATTATCAACTAGCTAACTATGTCGATAACAATAACTTATAATAATACCGCCTATGAATGTTTTGTTGAATATTAATGCTTCAGCTGCAGTGAGATAGAGTTAGAGATGCATCTCCGAGATCCGAAGTTTTCTCGTTATTCCGCCGAGTGAACTAAACGAAACGGGAGCGACGCCTAAACGAGAACGTTCGGGAAGACGACGCCACGTAAATAGGATAGTGTCTGTATATACCGCCTATCGGTGCTAACCCTCCACCGCAGGATACAGAAATAATCGAACCACTAGTTCTATTTCGGGGCCCTCTTTCTCTCACGTGCGCACTCCCATTTATACGCGGGCGCATATTACTCCCGCCTTTCCGCGCCCCGCGATGCTCACTTTTCTTGTCCCCGCTTCTTTTCGCGCGCCGTGAGCAATGCCTTTTGATGTACGGCGGAGTTGTGTTCCGCTGTTACCAAGGGAAGTGTTGTTGGTGGGGGATCCCCAGGAGGAAATGTGTCATTCAGCAGGTCCTTTGGCCGTTCAAACCCGCGCACATTTTAGTATGATCGCATTCCGCGGGTAATTCAACACTTCCCGGTATATTTGTTGGCGCGGTTACAGAATTTGGGAGTTCGCGGATCTAAGTTGCGTTTGGATTCAGAGAATTGCTATAGGTAATGTCTCGCTTCCCACGCTGGGTTTATCCGCTCGTATTACGATTGCGTCGGGGTTTTATTCCACATGAAAAGGATGCTTCTGCACAAGTCATTCTTTAAGTCTTTTCAAATTTAGGAAATTTCCAGCGTTTTAGAAGGTGTTTGAAAATACTATTCGCCAGAACGTTTTTTTCCAATATTTATTATTATTGAAAATTTTTAAATATCCCTGGATGCGAAGACCGATTACTGTTAAGCGAGGTCTATAATTTATTAAATGAGTAACATAAACGACGATTTACACGTTATTAGGATATAAATTTTAATTTTAATAATATGAAACTGATAGTAGTGATAAAGCTGGCCGAATCTTGATTTTACTATTGTTTATAACTTTACTCGGTAATTGATATATAGTGTATAAATTTATAGAAAATCGTTAATAGCTGTCAAAACTTCCTGTAATTAATTTCAGAAGACTATTTCATATACATAGATGTTGTATAAGCCAATGCGTACCTATACCTATTCCTTTCTATTTGAATGTAAGTGAATTAAATTAATTGCAAATCAAATACTATGATACTCCAATGGTAATATTTCAAGCGATTCCTTGATTCCTTTTAACTGATTTTCATCCCAGATAGTCTTTAACAAAGGTGATATCACAAATAGATACGTTAATTCTTCTGAGGGTTTTATTCCAGAAATGCAAGTTATCTTCTAATCATTGCATTAGTTGCTTTGACCAGCCAGAATATGAGTATTTTGTGGAGATAGTGGTTTTTGCTTAGAATACTACGACGAACCTCTGGAAACTGTTCTTGGTCCGAAGAATTTGCATCTATTTTTCTATAAAGGCTCATGTTAGGAAGAAAATACGGCCGCAGCAAGTATTTGGGTCAAAAACAAATAAATAGTATACGGTAATCAAAATCAATGTTATAATCAGCCATGCCATACATAAGTCATAGGAGTGACTAGAACAAAAAAAATTCTACTTACGAAAATCTCTAACTGCTATAGTGAAAATTTCCATAGGTTAGGGAATGAGAAAACAGTAGACGTTTTTATTAGAATGATTAACCGATACCATTTCCTCGCCCCCTTCCTTCCTATAACAACATTTCAGCACAGTTTTCATCGTCAATTTTTTATATTGTCATCGCTCTAGCCGAGCAGGTTAACTGGTTGATTTCCTTGGAGACTTGAGAGATCATGAAAGAGTGTCACCTCATGCCGCTGTTGAGATGAATGATGATAAAAGAGAGGAGTAGTTTCGCCTTTTTCCGTCTCCGCAAAGGAGGTCGTCCCGTTAATATACCACGTCATGATAGCGAGCGTCCAATAAAAAAATCCGCGCAGCGATGCGATTTAAATTAATTTTAATCCGCGAACGAATGTGCTTTCGAACATAAAACTGTCTCATTTCATCGGCGAAATGTTTTTGTTGCGAAATCCTATCGGAAGCATTCATATCGCTCCACCGTTACAAATTTAATTTACGATTTCGGATAACCATCAATTTTATTAGCGACGATGGAAGCGTCGAAGCCAGCTGCTCTAGTAAAAAAAGGAGAGGATTATGCAATTCACGGCGAGATATATGGGCATGGGAAGGCTAATCGGATCCTATTTACGATCTCCATTAGCCCCTTCCACCCTAATAAATTCACTTCCGCTTTCAATTAATACCGAGCTCATATAAACGCGCGACAGTTTTTAAAGTTTTCCTCTACGGGGCGTTTAATCGATCGATGAAGCATACACGAGCGTAAATCATCGAATTAATTAGCGGAAAGCATAAATAGCCCCAAAAATTGCGGCTTGATTGAACGAACGGTTTTTTTATCTTCGCTCCGTTTGTTCGCGATAGCTGATCGGAAACTTAGTTCATTTCCGCAATGCAGTATGCACCAAACGCGAGGTCGCGACTTCCTAAACGCGTGCCTTTCCCCCGAAATAGGAGTGATTATATTTTGTTTGCTCCGGAGCAGCCTTTTTGCTCCTTAAATGCGCGCAACACTCGTTTCAGCGCTTCTCATTAATTCGGCAACGTCTGGAGCGAAATCTGTGCCGTGTTTTTTTCGTGTGCGCTAACGTGATTCCTTTCCATCTCGTGACCTCGTGATCGCGTCTGCTCAACGCTTTAACGTCTCCGAAGAAGATGAGCGAATTCCTTTTAAGATATCTGAAATCCCTGAATATGCTGACTTAATAGTCTCCATCTCCCCCTAATAAAATACTTTTTTATTATTCATTTCATTCGAATATTATAATTTACGATTATGGTATTATTGTATTTTTGTGGTGATACTTTTGTCTTAATAATGTAATACAAATTTGCGATGTAATATTTCTGTTTATTTAAAACGGTATGATTAAATGTTTAATCCTTTCTGTATATGTATTTAGGATTGGTTATGTTTTACAAATTATTGATAATAATAATAACTTCTTCGTGCGGGTAAGAATTGATGTATATCGTATGATGGCGTAAATCCGTGCGTTTTGTTAAGAATTGCCGCAACACATCGACAAGCTTTTCTAAGGTGATTCGTCGTAATGTGGGGATTGATAAAAAATGGTGAAATTTATTGTCAAATTTGCTCAATAAATTCAAGATTTTTTTTTCGAATGACGTTGTAAATTCTATGCATCCACATAGTAAATCCGATCAGATATTATCAAAAGAATAGGGAAGTAGTTGCTAGAGCGAGGCGCATCAAATATTAATATTTCCGCGGTCGATATGCAGCAGGGGCAGATTAGAGAAATAGACATGCGGAGCATCCTATCAAAACGCCTTAGAGCTGCTCGCAGGGTACATGCATAGATATTCAATGAAAAAAAGAGAGCCATCGCTCTGCAATAGTGTTGGTACTTGTAAACCGATCGTATTTTTGCAAAGATCTCTTTGTAAGTTTTTCTTATTGCAGTGTAGTTGAGTCATTGGGTGTCATTCAAAATTTTCGGTCACCCAGAAAGTTTTTAGGGATTTGAAATTTAAACCTTAATAAACGTTTACTCTTGTTTAGTCATTCTTTGGAGAATTGATTTATCAGCGAATGATTCATTATGTATTGAAGGAGGCCCTTTAAAATATTTCAGTCCAGATTCTGGGGAAAAAGTTTTGAAGCCATTCGTTAAAATCCAACTGTCCTGTAATTTTTGACGTTTATTGATTTGCCTCTTTTCTTCGACCTTAAAATGCAGGGTTACATCGATTTATTTTCACCCTCTCAGTGGAAATGTAACTTTCTTTTCAACAGCTCAGAACGTTCATGTAACATGCCAAAAATACAGTGTCATCACTTCTCAATCGAAGGTGGATGTATGGAGGGAAATAACCGATGTCTTTTAATGAACAAGTTTCTTTCTTTTAATGATCGAGGTCGTCTGTTCTCTGCTTTCGACCTCCGCTTCGCGGTAGGGAATATTCCTCAACTTCTGGTGACAATTAAAAGTTTTGTAACCCCTGGGAACAAAGCACCCCTCCTGACATCGCCTCACAGTCTTAAAACTTCGGTATCTCCTGTTATGTTCCTTTTCCTTCAGCCTTCTTAGCTGCAGGCGAAACATTGAACGATAGACGATTTTTAAAGTGGGTCGTTCATTTCTATTCCAGTCGCTCCCTAAGTTTTTTCATTATGAGAGAAATGGAAAGTAAAAGATTATGGTAATATTAAAAATTAACGTTTATAGTAGCTCTAAGATAAATTTCATAGAGAACCGTTGTGAAAAATTGACTTTAGTATTAACCTTTGTATTGTTTAGGTAGGATGATGCAGAGTAAGTAACTTATATGAACGAATAGGTCCTTTAACATCGCATAACGTGTCATAACATATATAAGTAAAGTGTCATTTTTCTACATAAAATTCTCACTAAGTTTGTGGTTATATCTAAAATTAATTAAACTAAACTACTGCTACTACTGCATATTTATACTAACATGAACGCATTATATGCTTTCAAAATTAGTCGATATTTAAAATTTCCGATGGATTTCAGAAAAAAAGGTAATTTTTTTGTATTCTGATGAAGTACTGAACTAAGCATCATTAATGGTCTTTCAGCGTTTACTGATTTTATCGAGTGCTACGAGGGCCTTGATCAGCCCTTAAGCATCCCAAGCGATTGCAGAAGTCCATCATTTCATTTTATGCTTTCCTTTAATTAGTATAATAATTGCGCTTTCTGAGCTAATTAATTTCTCTCCGTAGTCCACGTCAGAGTGCTGTTGGTTTAGAAAGTCCTATAACTGTTACTGATAAAAAATTTTATTTATTAAATTCTAAAAGAAGTGACTATTACTATGAACGCCGTTATTCAGGATCTCCCAAACCTCAGTAATATCCGCATTATCATAGATATAAACAAAACCGTGGCAAATAACTGCGACGTCACCAGCCGTGGATTCCAAGTGGTCAGCATACTGACATGTCCCGGTTTCGAATCCCGGATAACCAGATTTTTCCGGTTTGGGAATGGTCGTATTTGTTCGTCTATTGTTGATGTTATACCTTCACTGTGAATTGGCGTATTGCTGTATGTGAAGCATTAATAAATCAATAAAAATTAATTAATTAATTGAATGATAAAATTCAATATCTTCTTCTCTTTACCAAGAGCCAATAGGAAAAAAAGTAGCCCATCAATCTACGTTTGGTTACCAGGAAGGTTCATAGGCAATGACGGCACATTGGAGTCTTTCGTAGATTAAAAAACTCCGCTTCCAGTTGTGCATACATCCTCCGCAACTTCCAGATCCCCCGAGAGGAAAAAAAACTTCCGTAATGGGGAAGGTCATTTAAGGTGGAGATAAAAATCTCCTTTTTTCATCACGAGGTGTTTTCTAAGCCACTCTCCGGAAAGCGTAAAACATTACGCTACGGGTCTTATGCAAATGGAGGTAGTTAATGGCCCTTCTTTTGTAGGTAAACGTATTATCCCTCTGATGCTTATTCAAAGAAAGCATAGGCTCCGAATGGATTGCGAGAAGTTCGAATGAAAAATTGGGAAAGGAGGGATGGAACTCGGATGAGGATATCGGCTTGAAAAAATGTATGCTCGCGTTAATCTTGTGGATTTTTCAAATTTTACGAGGCCTTACTGTCCTTAAGTCTGGTCTTAACTTCCGTTAATCCAATCAGCCGCATCTGATTACGATTCAGAAGTGATTCATGGCCCGGGTGTAGCATTCTATTGCATTTGAGGTGGTTGGGTAACAATAATTTAATTGAAGCGCTTATCTCTTCAGCTCCTTTATCCATTCTCTTGCTCCTAAATATTTTCCAAATATTTCGGCTTTCGAAGAAACTTTTAGGCTTGGACAACTTTCCATAGTATTTGATTGATAGTTTTGTATGTAGATTTTTTTCTGCATATTGTATTTTGTTATGATCAATTCCACCTGTTTTATTTATTTTAGATCAGAGCAATGATTTTTCAAATCAGCGAATGGAGGTCTCTTAAAATGGCTTTATCCAAGAATCCAATGGTATTTCAGTGTGAGATATAGGATCTGCCGTGGTATTTTTAGCTGCGAATTCCTTTGGAGTATCGTTCACTTTCTTTGATATTTATAATAACCTATTGAAATGTTATATTGTTTGTTTTGACGCATCTCTGTAAATTCTGTTCGGAGGCTCCATTGGTAAACTTTAGAACTATCTCAAGAGCAGCGATTAAGAAGCAAGACTTAGTATTTTCCACTTAAGAATTTTTATTATCAATTTGAATAAAAAATCTGCAGTGGAACCTTCTAAGCCGTGCTTCGGAACTGTTTCTTTTGCGTTATGACGTTCCACGAAGTGCAGCGGTCGCAGATTAATTTTATAGTAGTATCTAGCGAAATTTTTTGTCGTTCGTCAACTTAAATAAAGTAAGGTGATTTAAATCAAAAGCGAAATTGCTGCTTACGTGACAGTTGGTGTCTTTGCCAGGTAATTGTTTGCTTTTTCGCCAGCTTTTAAATAAAGCTTTGAGGCTTCTCTAAGGGCTTTTCCTTCATATTTCCTACCACAATTTCGAGAATAGCTCCTTAGCTAACAGTTGCATTTTACTAATGTCCTAGGTTCCCGGATAGTCATGTGGACAGCGCGTTTGCCTTTGTTGAAAGCAGTCCCGGGTTCGAATCCCGGTGGGAGCCAATGTGCGAAATGACCTAAGCTGTTGAAGCACTTTTAACAATACTACTACTACTAATGTCTCTCGTATCCCCCCATACCAATGTCTGACTCCTGCGGTAAGTGTTATAAAAGTAATAAAAATCAAAAGATTTGCAAGGCCTCACTGTCGATCGCATCCTTGCACTCGTAACACGAGAGAATCGGAGTGTTAAGTGACCCGCGGGAAAATCTGATAACACGGCCGTGAATTCGTCCGTGAAAGATTTCCGCTCAATCAAAGTAATAAGGTGTCTCGCTTTATGCACAGCTGATCCAGCGAATCACGAATGGTAAAAGTGCTATTGAAAAATAAATCACGACGCCTACCTTCGGGAGCAATGCATTCAGACAATGAAACTATTTTCTTGTCTTTCATAGGGATACGCCCACGGAATAGAGATTGTGTTAGCAATGCGTAAGGGTAGTCTGTTATTACTTTCCGACGTTAATGATAGGTATTTCTCCCGACCTTATGTTACTTTTTTAGAAAATCTCAGATCTCTAATGAAGATCAATAATAGGAAATTAAAGTAAAAATATTTAAGTCCTAAATCATTTAAATTACCAGTCAGATTTAAAATACGTATATTTTTCTAATTCCGTTTTTTTCAATGTTTTATTACGATAGCTAATAAGTCTGTTTCATTAATTACCCTGCTGTATATTATCTTTGTTTTCTACTCGAATTCCCATAAAATACACGGTACCTATAATTTTATCATTGATTAATTATTAGAAAAACCACTAAATAATTTTGAATCGATGAAACAGTTAGTAGTTAAATAATAGTTAATAGTTGAATTTAGTGTAAAGTTGAATCATAAGAATTAAAATTTTCATCGTAAATTTTTTTCAATAGTCTCACCATGCCTAGCGAAAAATTTATAGATCTTGCTTAGTAACTATTTCATATCTAAACAGCACTAAACCCTTAAATTCTTGAGCTCATTCCTCGCTTAGGGAATTCCTTTCCTCTTAGTTAACATAATATCACCATCTTTAAAGTAGCGCAGATCCTTTCAGATAATTCCCACTTTGAAAAGATAAAAGCATACTTCGTAGGTAGTGAAAATACTTGTCCTGCGCTAAGGATCGGAAATGCCTCGTTGTAAACTCTATGGTGTATGGCAATCAAAACAGCTTGATACGTAATTTCCGTGTCGCATTCCGGAATCAGTTATTCATTTCCTACTTGCTCTCCTAAGCGGTCGTACAACTTCTCTTTGTCAGCAATTCGTATTTCCACCATGTTCAGTTTGATCTCTGATGGAGGAAAAGGTGTGGAATGTATAATGGAGAAATAGCGACTAGGAGATCGGTCTCCCACGTGCGATAAGGTGTTGCACGTGTGGGAAAAGAAAGTGCTCAGAATTTCCCTCGGAAAAGGTTTAGAAAGGAATATGCTTATGTGTTGTAGCGACTTAAGGGTGTGGTGCGGAACTCGCTTTGTTATCGGTAGTGCAACCAAGTACTCTATGGCACTGGGACGCCTTTCAGAAGCCGAGCACTCGGTGGGGAAGGTTCGGCTCAAGCGAACTTCTTTTTACTGCTATTTCCGCGGAATGTTGCTACAAGGCTCGTTCCTTCTTCTTGCTTTGGGTCTAATAGAAAACGCTTCGGGGGAACAGCGATTATTGGAAATTGCCTCCAGAAATTCTTTGGCTCGTTTATTTAATTAAAGCAGTTAGGTGAGATTTCGAACCTAATAAGGACTCGTTTCAGTGTGATTAAAAGTAAATTAGAAGCTGATTTCGTCGATGACGTCTGTCAAAATTCACTTATTTTCATTTAATGGAATTACTGGGTTAAAGTAGCTAAGTTACAATTTGATGAGTTAAAAAACTCGGTTTTCTGGATTTACATTTTATAGATTACGTTTTACGTGTCGTTTAGTTCTACTTTACTTTCCTCTGTCACACTTTAAATTAACAGTATCAGCGAAATGGTGTGATCGTATCTATTTCAGCGGCTTAGGGAATATTTTTTGTTCATTTTTATGAACCAAGATAATATTGGAGACCTCTTTCTCATCTTCGTGAAGGGAATTACTTGTTTGTAATTACAATTTTTTCCATTATAATGAACAGAGAATCCTGGGATTAAAATATGAATGTCTGGGAAGACAGTCAGTCACATTTTGAATTACTAATATTGAAAATCATTTTGAATTGAATTTTATGTTCGCATGGAAAGCTTTTTATATCAAAATTTAAAATTAATTGCCTGATTAATAATTCAATAAATGTCAGAGGAGTCTCTCTTTAAAACTAAAGTAAAATCCAGTTTGAATATAATTTTACAATTTTCAATTCAATTCAATATAAAATTTAAAATATTTACAATGACGGAACGAAGTTTTATTTACAATGCCTAATTACCACTGTTAGTAATTTTTTTATGTCTATAAGATCATTGAAAGCTAAAATATTAAAACATATTATAAAATAGCTTGCTTTTTTACGCTACGGTAAAAGTGCTGAAACACTTTCATCAACTCTCACATAATTGTTCATTCATGCAGATATAACAATTTTACCAGTGTTGCTTAACAGTGCAGTGCACCTCTAAGGAAATGAATGATTTATTTGTTTTGAGTCAGAAGGAAAATCTTTATAAAGAATGGAAAATTCATTCTGGCTAATTATATATAGTATGCTTAGACGTATTAAGATCGTGAAGTTCTTGCTTCAGAAAAAAATTGCTGTATTTCGGATTTGGAAATGTTTGTTGTTAGGATGATATGATGATGATAAAGTCAACTCTAAATTAGTAGATTTGTAAACAAAATGAGGAGAATCGTGAGCTGTATAATTAATAGTATCTCCGGTTCTCCAAGAAGCATGAGAGAAATTCACGGAATTGAGTATGCTTACGTAATTCGGAGATACCGAGGAAACAACTAAGGCTTCCTCATAAATTCGGTAATAGCAGGAACTTAGTGCAATGAAAACTAAGGATTTGAACTTCACCTTAACGAAACTTAGTAGGCGTGGGTTTTAAAGAGCTTGCTTACGTCAACAGTAAAAGCTGAGTACAAGGGCTGTAAATCAAGCGTGAAACGGTCGCTTCCGCATCGCAGATCGTGAGTGCTCCAGTCTTTAAAGCAATGCACAGCTCCGTTAGCATGGAATACGATGGGTATATAATGTTGAGATGTGGGAGGTTTTTATTGGAATAACTGGATAACATGAGAGTTGAAGGTAAGCGTAAGATCTTCCAATGAATATTATGTATCTTTCTGTTTTGATATGTGTAGATGTGTAAGTATAAAAGGCCAAAATATTATATAAACACAGAAAACTACAGAAAGCCATAGTGACGAAATTTTTGTTGCCTTGGGAGTTACTTCTGGGTCCCCAAGACAATTTCATTCAATATAAGCTTGCATTTTATATTTGTAATACATAAAGTTATTGCTACAGAAATTACTATATTTCTCTGTTTACTCTTTTATCCATAAATGAGCGAAGTTTCAACATTTTATTTGCTTCATTCAATTCTCGTTCTTTGTATTTTTCTGACATATATTTGAGCAGATTCTGTAGCACTTCCACAAAATTTCTTCCTCTTTCATGTATCACAAGTAAAAAATTCAGAACTATTATTTGCGGGGATAACCAAGCAGACAAAATTATCCGGCGTGACAACGAATTATAAGTTTCATTTTACGCACTCTAAGAATAACATGAATAATGTGTAAGTAAAACATACATACATACACCTTAAATACTAGGGTATTTTTCGACCTTTAAATGAAAATTCTCGATCACAAATTTCCAGACTCGACCAATTCACAGAAAACTTAAAATACCAGTACAGTTGATAATCATTCATTATTCATAGTGTGACTTAGTATATGACGGATAGCATCCGTTATAGGTTCAATACAAAATACTCTTACTATGAAAAGTATTCTTACGGCCCTCTCAATGGAATCTCCTATTTGTTCCATCTGTACTTCACCGATGCTTTTTCTTGGACCGAGAACCCGCTGACGTAGAAGCTCTTGCGTGTTCCTTGGACTCGGTAGGGCTAAGCCGGCTGGAGCATTGCCAGAGAGGTCAATAAGTAAGGATCAGTGGATAGGTCCGTACCTCAGCTGAAAAGGCAGGCTGCACTCCAGTGGGATTTTCCCCAGATATGAGTCCTAATAAAATTTCGGAGGGAATCGGCCAAATGGGGCGGATGTTACGAAGAAAGGTCATCTTCGTTTCCTTTTCTCGTGTTTGATTGAGAAGTAGGAAAAGATTGAGATTCGATGAAGGGATTTGGCTCTTGAAAAAGTAATTTGGAATCACGGTAGCCAGTGTAGCGATTCTGGCGCTAGTCCTGATGACTTTTGGTCTCCTATTGCGGCGCCCTCAACGACGCCTTGCTGCTTTTAAATATTAGCCTCTTAACAATATGAAGGATTTATTTAAAGTTTTTATAACCTATACCTAGATATTAATGTGCAACAATTTTCCAACCGATTGTCGGGTTTAATACATACAGTCTTGAGAATACTAGTAAATTGAGTGAGATGGGTAATTAGTTTAAGAGAAACAAGAATTACTAGAAGGTGCCCAGGATTTATTGCCGAAATTAAAACAGCTATTAAAATGCCTATCCAAAGCATATGGGGATTGTTTTTTGAGGATTTTACTCATTTGTGGATTACACCTAATTTTTTGACGGAAATGTATAGATAGGAAGCATACATTCTTTCATTTCTCCCCATTACATAAATTTATGAGTTCGTCGTAATATCTCTAAAATACATTATAGTAACGTAATGTATAAAATGTATGAGCTACATAAAATTAATTCGATTTCTGGTATTTTTCGACCACCTTTTAGTAAAATAATATTATGATGTTTTCGTTTCTCTTGCAGTAGATTCTTTACTGGTAAGTGATATAAAAAAATATGCTTTATGCTCCATTCCTGTGGGCCATTCATATATTTAGCCTTATATTTTGATATTCATTTAATATATCACGACGTTTTATTAAAATCAACTCGATAAAGACAATTAGGTATCCATTAAAAGAATAGGAGTTACAGGAGGTCATACATGAAGGGGAGAATAAGTAATAGAGTAATCAAAGTAGCACTCGTGAACAAATACAACATATAAAATAGCTAAGATTAATGTTAGAAGAACTGAGTGACTGCAATCATATTGGGCAGACGAAATAAGAAGGGAAAGACAGACACTGAGTGTAATCAGAAATATACTATCAATAGCTTCAGGCACGCCTTTCATTTCTTAAGTTGTGATCACAAATATTAGATTCTTAGGGCACTCTACGATATGAAGAACAAGGCTTTGGAGGCTTTCATATGTATGAAGTCAGTCTCCATTGTATTTCTTTGATGGCAGAGAAGCGAATGCTGGATGGTATTTTTCCTTTTTCCTCGACTACTAATACACAAATAGTTCCATTTCCATAGAGTTACGTAAAATAAATGTTTTCGGTTGTATATTATTTTATTATTATTATTGGAAAAATCCTCAATGCAGGATAGTTAGGGCATGATGACATTGGGTGCAATTGAGAAAATTAATGTTATTGAAAAATCACTTCAAATACTTGAGGGAATTCTGAAGAAAGTAATTGAGGGGGTAGCATGCATGGGAATAAGTTAAGGGGAAGGCCTAAGATGTTAGGCTGAAGGGAAGGAAAGCTACAAAATAACAAAGCAAATGGAGTTGAATTGGTAATATTGAGGTGTATGAACCTACCGAAAGGTCTAATAGTCATGCAAGTATAGGAAAAGGAAAGATACCCAAAAGGTGCGTAATTACGTTGGAGTTTCAAGTGAAGTATTACTATATTTGCATCCCAGAAAGAAATTTGTGTGGAAAGAGCAGTGATGATAGACAGAGATGAGGTATAGGGAAATTTCTCAAAAGTCTTTTGAATGAATCTCTCCTTTTGAAATAAATGTTGAGTTTTAATGAAGTCTCGTTAGAATGGAGGATCTTATAAGTCTGAAAGCTTTCAATCACCGAGCGTAGGTGGGTAACTCATTTGGACTTATCGAAGGACGAATAGGAAATACTTGGAAGTGGGGGCGAAGTGGGGATATCGATTGAAAATGAGAAAACAGCGAAGGAAGGAAAGAGGACGGGGTGGACAAAGGATAAAGATGAGGGATAAGGTGAATGGGAAAAGATGGTGGGTAGACGAAAAAGTGGAAATGAAATGAGAGGTAAATCCCTAAGACGGTGAAATGCCGATCAGATTTTTTGAAAACCATTGTTTTCATTACGGTCGATAATCGTGGATAAACTTAGAAATTATTTGTTGACTTAAATAAAAATATAAAATCCGAAAGTGATGCGTGAACATCGTGTGGGAACAATGCCCTCAAGGACCTCAACGTGCTAATTCCGAAAGATAATTGGGTCATATTAAGACTTGTTTTCTGTCGTATATCTAGATATATCGATTATGAAGCTATTATTCTGGGAAAATTGAAGATAATCACGCACTTTCTCTCTCGTAGTCTTTTTTGGGAGCTAAATTAGTTGCTTAATTATCCATGGCTCAGGTTAATCAAAAGCCATGAGCTGGCATTCTCTCTGGAATTAAAAAGAAACTTGGGAGAACCTCCTAATTCCATCTGACTCAAAGGCTCGAATTCTTTTTCATTAGCTTTAATTTAATTAGTCCGGCTTATATATCATTCAGCGGTACAAATAAACATTGCGGTTTTATTAATACGCATATCTGATTGCAATTGTCTATCTATGTACAATATGCAATCATATCATATTGTCGTAATCTCCCGAATTTTATAAGAATAAATTTCAAGAAAATGTACATTCATAAATATCTATGTACAAAATATTATATTTCTGGAATGAAGGCTGAAAAATTTATAATACTGTATTAATTAGATGAAATTTAAACACTTCAATTCAAAATACTGAATATTACAAGCAATTACTGGTAACTAGGTCATTTCTTTTACTTTGCTGAAGCAAATATTGTAATCGTAAAGCTTTTAGCAATTCTCTGCTATATTTATATTGCTAAAAGCTTTAGCATTAAGTTTCTTAATTACTTTAATAAAGTTTGAGTCTATCTTCTTCATGGATACTTATTGTACTGCAATTTAACTTTTAATAAGGTATGTTTTAAACCCTATTTATTTCTCTATCATTTTTTGACCATTCCTTTCTTGTACTAAAGTCAATATTAGAAGGTATTCAATAAAATTTTTCTAATAAAATACAGCTTTTAGCAATTGAATATAATACGAAAGTCTAAAAGAAGGATATAAATTGTATATATCGAATAAACGCAATTTATGTCTTCCTCATACTTTGTGGCATTAAAGTCATATTTAGATGTGAATATAATAACAATTTTAGGAAAATGTATTAATTACAATAATAACGGAGTATACAATAGGATGACTTATCCAACCCTGGACTTTTAATCCCTTAAAGACCATTCACCCTAACCTTCCGAAATAAAGGAGACCGTCCTTTCTTGGCCCATTGAACCAAGACCATCCCTCATCGGCTAAAATTACCCACAACAAACGGATGAATTATCGCGGAGGATGCTGAGTCAGCAAGAGGACAGCGGAAACAGGGAAAGAGCTAGTACGCACAGGTCGCCCACGCTGGGGGTGTGCATCCACGGTGGTGCTATGCTTCGGGTAGTCCCTCTCGGTTATGCTCTTTGAAGCAGAGAGAGAATCCCCATTCCAACTTCTCTTTTATGCCTCTCGCAGTACGAGTTTTTCCGTAGAGAGGGAGTGTTTTCCACTGTCCGATTCCTCCTTCGCGAAAAGCGGCGTCACTCATGTTGCTCGGGAAGCCATTCTCTGCCAACAACCTCTTCTTAACTCTCCTTCTCTCTCCTTAATTCCCCTTCTCGACGAAAAATCTCTCGTCCACGCCCACCCGCTTTGTTCCTCATGGTCCGGTGTCTCGGCTAAGTTTAGGGGAATTCGTTGTTGGCGAATTTATGCGTGCAGAGTGAGGAGGATTGTAGAGAAAAATCGGGTAGAGCTAGTGTGTGTTGTAAATAGAGAGAAATGCATGTATAGGCTTAACAATCAAACGGTGTTATTAAATTAATAATGATGTGGATAAAGAGAAATGCTTTCGATTGTTGATGCTGAAGTGAATACGTTAAGTTAGTGGATGAATCTTTAACCTTGTGAATTTCTATAAAACATTAAATATGGAAACTAAGTACGAATAGGGTAAACATAGGTAATTCCGTGACATTGTTAATTTCGTGGCAGTGGTAATTTCGTGACATTGATCATTTTATGACATTAGTAATTATTTTAAACATTCGTTAAGCAAATTTCCGGTGGTTATATTGGCTAAATTTTGGAATTGGGAAGATTCTTGCATTCACTTCTGTACTTCGAAAATGCCATTTATTTTATTTCACTGTTGTTTGATCTTTATTATTTAGTGTTCTATATTATTTGTTCCTTCTTGATTGTTATTATTAAGTTATTTGTTCTACATTTTTCCCGACATTTCGTTTTAGTTATTGCAACTCAACCGTAAAGGCCCCAAAGTTAGAGCAGTTGGAAATAATAAACCACTTAACTGCAAATTCGCAAACTTTCGCTAATTCTTGCCCCTTTGTCAACGGTCTGCTCACTACCCAATCATTCAGACGCGCTCATTCCTTTACCTCCTCTATAACTCGTTCTTAGTGTATGTATGTACTCATTCCTTTTCTAAATAAACTTTTCGTTTCTCGGAACCGGTTGTGTTAAATATATCTAAGGGAATTTCTAAGTAGTTGTTTTTAGTTAATCTTAATACAGAAGCAGAATCAATTCGAATGGAATAGTAATGCAGCGAAAGAAACTTTTAATCTCTACCACTGTTTTCGCTCGTGTCTAATCTGAGTGATCTCCTAATTTTGGCAACGTTTTCTTTTAAATCGTTCGATGCAACGTTCATGGTTCATTGCACACGGTCTCTTTGTTCGTTTATCATTTGCTGTGCATAAGTGTTTTTCCCACAGTACACTTTCTTGTACACTCCTGGCCAAAATTAACGCAGCACCTCCCTAGCGATCCTTACGGCCGGTGCTGCGTTAATTTTGGCCAGGACTGTACCTTTAATTCGTTAAGTTATTCATTGGTGACCATATTTACAACCTATTCTGATGTATCCTCTATAGGTTACATCAACTCATATACATATCGGAAACTGGCCCTTGTAATTCGCCAAAAACTGCTATTCTATGCATGCGTGATTGTTTTAATCGATGGAGATAATGGCCGATTATTAAACGCAGTGACATAACATCAGCAACTTATTGCAACTTAAGATCCTTTATCAAGGATTAAACTCGAGATGATTTATTCAGTGATCTTACTCAATTCATTTCCATTAATTTTCAATAGGTCTCCCGCAGCTCCCTAATACTAGCTTCTTTAATCACCCCATTTTCTCTTTAATGCCCCTCGTTAACATTATCATCCTCTCCGAATTCAATGAGATCTTCTTCTGTAGTTAACGTTTATTGCTTGCTCTTCAGATACCCTCTTTACCTATCCTTTCAGAGGTGTTTTTAGGAGAAATTCGTCCCTCAATTTGTACCCTTACTTCTATACTTCTTAGTTCTATTAACGTATTTTATTGGCTTATCTCTTCACCTACGTAAGGCCGTAGCTATTTATATGTTAATCGAAGAGAATTGAGCTATCAAGGTTACTGTATGTAAGTTTCTGATTGACGCGTAGGAAAACAATTTAATTTAATAATTCAATGCCGCTCTTGACATATTTCTGAATCCACCCCTTTAGGCTTCATAGGACAGGCATGCTGGTAAATGATTGTATACAGAATAACCTGATAGCCTAATCCAGGGATGGGGAACCTTTATCCATCGGAAGGCTACATTTAGCAGTCGACATCATAAGAAAGGCATAATTTAGAACAATCAGGACACTATGGTGGTGCGTGTTGCCTACATCGAAGTAGTTAAACGAAACTTTTGTATGGGATAACGAATTAATTCGCTGAGCAAACTGAAAGAGAATATTTCTCACGTTTTCACTTGGAGTCATTTGCAATATTAGGAAACAGAATAATTTAAATAGTGGCATTTGTTTCAGGAAGTAATTAAATGGCCCGGAAAAGCCACATGTGTCCTGAAGACCGTACCTCTGGTTCCCCACCTCTGGCTTAATCTATGGATGCAAGAATGAGATCCTTCTTTGCCAATATTGATTATCTGATATTAGAGGTATACACTTATTTTAGGTACTTAAAGAGCGGTATACAAGTCATTAATCTAAAGCATTCTCTACCAGCTAGTTCCTAGCTCCACCCCTGCCTCGTAACGATATCCAAAACGTTCGCAGCCTTCCCACTTATCTGCCTCTCCGACTTCCATCTTCCTGGATTTACCTATCCCTCCATTCTCCATCCCCTTACCTCTTCTCGTTCCCTCCAATGTCTCCTTCTGCGCGACAAAAGCCTCGTCAAGAGCCTTCCCACTCCCCTCATCCGAAAACTGGGATTCTTCCAAGAACCCTTTCGGAGCCAGAAGTGTTTAAATGCGGCTTGTTCGTCTTATTTCTCGATTCCTTTTCGATACGTTCATCTACAGTGCGCATTCAAATGAAGTAAATGTACGGGACCTGAAAGGGACGGCCTCCTAAGGGAACGGTTCCCTTAATTCAGGCGGCGATTGCTCTGCGAAATTTAAATGTTAAGACCGTTGGGAGGCAAACAAAGTCGGCAGAGTGAGCGTCCGACCCTCAAAATCTACTCATTCAAATTGAGCGAAAGAGGGTTCTGGGGGTGGAAATGTAAATGAGCGCGTGTAATGAGTGCCAGAGGAAGTTGGCGCATTGAAAGACGTATTGCGATGTTTTTGCTCGTTTTTTTCGCTGATAAGATATGGACTGGAGGGAGTTATGTATTGATTGACGAAGAAGATGGAGGAAAACTTGATTTCTCCGTTTGTTTGGTTACAACGGTTTCGTATTCTTGAACACAATATTATCATTATATACGTAAGGTTGAGGTGACCCCCATTTTACAGTTCATACTTTGAATATTTTATTTTTCCTTGAAAAGAACCAAACAAAATCGATAAAATGTACCTATT
The DNA here is from genome assembly GCA_947579665.1 of Sympetrum striolatum. Classification (NCBI taxonomy): domain Eukaryota; kingdom Metazoa; phylum Arthropoda; class Insecta; order Odonata; family Libellulidae; genus Sympetrum; species Sympetrum striolatum. The sequence goes on along the minus strand of OX388345.1, from coordinate 72,243,553 downwards.
TATAAATTTCAACTATTGCGTTTTTTTAATATTCAGTGATAGATTCCTGGTATATTATTAGGTGAATGTATCTATCTATATCTGTCAGTTTCTTTATTTCATTGGAGACAAATAGAAACTTGTAATAATTTATTCTTTTATATTAAATTGATTTGTCCGTTATTATGGATGATTTCTTATGCACAATATTCTAAAAAATGCCTTTCATACTTAGGAATTAGAAATTGCAAATATGTTATCGGGACATATATTGCTATTTGCTATATTTAATGTCATGTTATTAATACTTAAATTTCTTCATCTTTCAGGTAAGGGATCATGGCATTGTGTTTCCTGATAATGAACTGTCTTCATGAGTGAGTAACTCATTATCTTTAATTTCCTTTGCATTTTCTTATTTTAATTTTAAATTGAATTTTCTCAACACTACAATGTGCTAAAATATATTGTTTTGCATTTTCTCAACCCAAATTATTATTTTTATATCGAATAATCGTAAAAAATGAGAGAATTCTTTAATTCGAACATTGCCATTTATAACCTTGCTTCCGTAATTACCATTGGTGGCAATTAAAGATACCGCGCCCTAGGGATCAAAGGCGAGGAGAGTCGAGCTACGAAGATCCGGGAAAGTGTTACGTATCCTAGCATTCATAAAAAAAACATTTCTCGCCCGCTTTCTCCGGAGAATTTCCTCAAGGAAACATAATCATCATCTCCAGACGTCTTCGAGAAAAAAAGAATAGTAGAGTAAGAAAGGCGGAGTTTATTTTCTTTCTACTTTCCGGGGAAGACCTCGAGGGATTAGCCGAGAGCGTTTGCGTTGCCTTTCGAGTCCTCGCTCACAAGTGGTCGCTCCACGATTCGTTATTTTTTTTCGCCCGTAGACTTGCATCGTCGCGGTTCCTCGTCTCGCATCCCGGCTCGGAGAGTGCTCAAGAATCCGCGGGAGATAATAACGAATGCACTTTGTCCCGGGAAGTTGGTGCAAGTCCTCAAAAGGCTTCTATCTCCGCGTGTGGCGTCTTTTTTATTGGGTTCACGGTGGCGTGAAATTCCGCCCGGTGCGTTTTAATTTGAGATTATGTGGATTTTGAGGATTTATGGCGTGTTTTGTTTTCTTTGTTGTGGAGCGAGCCTTGAATGATTTCCTTTGCCAGTAGGGCTTGATTTTTATGCCTTGTTATCCTGAAAAACATATGTATTATTTTAGTATCCTGATAATACTTTAACTATTAGTAATTATATTATGTGGATTTGGTAGATTTGTGGAGTGTTTTATTCTTTGTCGTGGAGCGAGTCATGAGAGATTTCCTTTGCCAGTGGAGCTTGATTTTTATGCCTTGTTATCCTGAAAAACATTTGTATATATTTAGGTACTTGAATAAAATAAAAATTAGTCATTATGTAAAGAAATCATTTATACTTTCTAAAAAATCTGATGTGGCCAGCACATGACTTTCTCCATATATAAGATGTAAATATTTATCTACGACAGTATTTTCGAACTTTATATTCAATCTAAACTTGGAAGATAAGTGATTAATTTATATTATATTATTTTTTACATCGCAAACATTATAAATAATGTTTTTCGGGACATGTTCGATGGAAAACGATGAAATTGGCCTTTCGCCCTCAGCGCCCAGAACGCCCACAAAGTGCATAATCAGCAACTTCCCGTTTATCAGTATTTCATGAATAACTCCTAAACAATCAGTTATACAAAAATAAGTTTCATACAAAAGTTATAGTAAATTACATTTTCTAAAACTTTTATTAATAATAGTATATACCTATGTAAAAAGCATATTTATGGAGATCTTTTGCAAAAACGGAAATTTGCTTCGAGGAATAAAGCTCGACTTCCGGTCAACCGATTTACTCCAAAAACTAATCAACTTTGACAGTACACACCAAAGTGCTATATATGAAGTTTGTTAGTGATACAACTAATAGTTTTTATGTTAGAGCGTCCACAAGCACACATACATCATTCCGAAAATGGTTAAAACGTATTCTAGGGACCCCAAAACATGTATTTCCGTTGAAATCTCGAAGTCGAATTTTTTCATGAAAACAATACTTTCTCTATACTACGTGTATGGAGAAAGTAAAAGGGCCTTTAAACTCCAATTGCAACTTCACACATTCGTAGAACCCCAAGTTTTAAATTTACACTCATGTATAGGGAATATATAATGTATCAAAATTACATTTCTCTGCTTTAGGTTGAACATCCTAGCAAATATAATGTCCAGAAAACCTCTTATTGCATTTCCAACATATTAAATGAACTATAAGACCTTTCTTAGTTTATTTACTTTAAGAAATTCAGGAAAATAAATGACATTTCGGATGTAGGCCGCCTCAAGCGTGTACCAATTCTCTCTGTACCGACCTTCGCGTGGCTATGACTCTTAGTTATTTAATAGTTTCTCTGTTCCATCTGAAGCTCTTCTCTTAGCTCTCTCTCTTCTTCTTAGCCTCTTTAAATCTCCTTGTGTCCTGATGAGAACTGCCTTTGTCGTTTCTCCTCTACGTATGACCTTTCCACACACGTGGAAGTGATCTTATTTTAGTTATGAATTTGCACTCTTGTCATCATCCTCAACCTGATCTTACGTTGTCTGTCTCTTATTTTTATTTCAAGCGTAAATCGTCCCACATTTCTTTGCGTTGACCTGAATCGCTGGATTATTTTGGATTTTTTACCATGGGTACCGTTAGGAAGATTTTAGTATCTTATAGAGACTGATATTTAGCTAGTGAATATTTATGGGAAAGGAGTACCAGTAATCCATGCACGCAGTCGAATTCCTTGATCAAAATTTAAATTCATTTTCTATTAAAATATTATTAGTAAGGCGAACGCTTCCTCGTGTTGGGTCGAATTTCTTTTCGATCGTATTTAATAGTGAAAGTATTTAAGAATGAAAATTATTATTATTTTTACCACGTAAAAAATAAAAAAAATAAAAACAGGTAAAAATGTTACTTATCCAAAAATTTAAAACCAGAAATCGAACGAACGTGCCGATGTTTTTTATTTAAATTCGTATTAGTGTATAAGTTTAACTGTTTTTATTTTTAATGTTTTTACTTGGTAAAAATCAAATAAATTTATTTTAAAACTGAGATTCCTCTGGATGAAGTCTGAACTCATCGGGTTTAAAGTATTTTATGTTGAAACTAATTTATGTCATTATGTCTACTTTAATGGAAATTGTTTTTGGAAATGTGGAAATTCTCATAAAATATATCGAACACAAAATTTGATGCTCTCCCAAGGTAACCCTTTCGATAGGTCAGTCAGTGTTCTGTTAATTATACTGTTATGGTCGATTAAACATAATGCCTTTGAACGGCCGTAATGCTTTGTTGGAATACCGCCTCAGCCGCTATTTGGAGAGTTTTTTAAAATGTATATTGCACCATTCCATATCTAGTTTGACTGAAATTGTCTTTTATGCAGGATTAACGTGCTTGCTTTGTATTAAGTGGGCATTAGAGAGGGATGCTGTTCTTGTAATTTCCCTGTTGCATTCCTGCCATGCACTGAGCCGTGATGGGATTGAGTAAAATCCATGGGCCACCAACGTAATTCCATTGACGGTTACTGCCTCTTAACCTACTTCATCAGGCTTTCAGTATCGGCGGAGCAATTACGATCCGAATCGCGTGGTCATTCAACTGCACGAGCATCTCTAAGCTGCAAGGAGTCTTTAACTTTCAGTTCCAGTATGATTCATGGTGAATCAGAAAAGTTATAGATCAAATTTTCCTTTCACTAGAATTTAGGTATAACTTCTTAATAATTTTTCGCTATGATTCATCTAATTCCTTTTTCTATGCACCATTCTATGATTAGGTTTAAAAAAAAGCGGTGTATAGCAAGGTTTGGTGCTTGGATAAATAGTTAAAGAATGCTAAAAGTTGGTAAAGGAACCATTGACATCATCGAGTAGTCTATCGTTTATGAATTAACCTTTTTAAACCTATAAGACCAAGAGGAGGAAAAGAATAGAGAAGTAAAAATTTACATGTTCCATACCACACAAAGTAGTTAAAGCAGCTTTCTTCGTTTATTGCAACTTAAAACTAGGATAATTGCGTCCTTATTTATCTAATGTAATTATGTGCGCACTTCCACAAAGTCTATATTATTATCATTAAAATTCATTACTTTTATCATTAAAACATAATAATGGTTCTACTGATAGTAAAAATAGTAATGAGTTTTAATGATAATTATAAGAAATAAGGCGATATAGCCATAGTAGATGAAGATCTTTGTTTGACCAAAATTGGATTATTACTTGCATTCCACAAAATGGAAGAACGAAATAAATAGTCAAATTATTAAAACAAATAATAGCATTTTATTTATTAAATCCCTATAAGGTCGAATCAGATTCGTAAAAGGCTAAATCTGTAGATATACCACTAGTTACTTCGAATCATTAAGTTAAAATATGCTTTTGTAAATCTATCAGTATTCTTTACCTCTTATTAGAATCTTACTGAATGCGCTCCTCCTCCGTAAGCCAAATGCAGATGAGGAAGCAATTCCTAAATGTTTCCGTGATTTAAATAGCAGAAGTACCCCTGGTAGTCTGCGTATTTACCCAGTGGAGCGCTGTTGAAAATTGGCGGCGCCATATCGGGAATGTGGCGAGTTATGGGATTCCAATTTGAAGAGCTGGAGAAAGGGAAGCAAAACGTATTGGGGAAGAAATTGGTTTTCTCCCATTCAGAGTCCCGCTAAAATTAACGAAGCCGTTGGGTTTAAGCAATACACACTCATGTTGCGAACTCTCAATACCAGATTAAGCAGAGTACACTATTCGAGCATTGTTGAGTTCGGCGGGAACATAATCTCCTGCTCCGGGATATAGCACGTATGGGAACGAGGTGTGGAAGAAAATTTCAAACCGAATTTCCCGAAATGTAATCGAAATAATCGTAAATGCAAGGAATCTAGTTAAATTTACAGATATACCCTCCTTTCCCGAAATTTACCGGAGCTTGATAGTGTAAAATTAGTTGTCTTTCTCATTTCTAATTATCTCATAATTTTCACGATATTAGTTTGAGTGCGATAGTAATACATTTATATGTTTTTATTTTTATCCTGTTTTTATTTTATGTCCATGTCTATGTAAGAACCCTGCAAGCCACCTTACGACGTGTGGCAGAGGGATTGTAGTTTTTAGTATAATTTTATAGATTAAAAATGTTGTCTCGTTATGATTACCTATGGGAATTTGTTTTTAATTACCGCAATTAATTTTAAGAGATATGTACAGTTTATGGAAAATTTAACCATTTTATGGAGAATTCACTTAATAAAATGAGTCATTATTGTTTTAGCTTCTCTCTTTATAATAATAATAATAAAAGGACTTTGTTTGGGCGAGATTAACCTTTATTATATATTATCTATTGGAATCGATATTCTCTTTCTAGCATTAACGAAAAATTATTAAAATGTTAATTCGAAGGTAGTAACTTAGTTAAAATTCCGCGAATCTTTTTTTGGCATTTTAGATTATTTTACTTTATAAATGATGGAAAATTGCTTATTATGCTATGAAACAACAATTAGTATGGAAACAGTACTCCTTATCGACTAAGATAGTGAATGCTTATCCATGTCTGCTTTTAGCCAGGTAATCAATTTTTCCTTAAAATTAACTTAAATTTAGCATAATGCCCATATAATTTAAACTTTTAATTGAGTTCAATTAACTGAGATGGAATAAATGTTGCCATTCAGCTTTGCTCTTACTTTATGAATTATTCCTCTATGACATCGCTGATTGGGAATGGTACAATTGGATTATATAGTTCATTCGGCAAATTTAGTAATGTATTTTATTATTATTATATAGTATAATTGCTATAACGGATTTATAATTTACTTTTCCTTGGTAATCTCAGTGCAGCTCCGTATCCTAAGCGTCGCTAGCAATTTCCGTTCAATCGAAATATGAGAGTATGCTTTCAATCTTTATTTTAGTATAGAAGCGCGTTTTTAGAGAAGAAACAGCGGACCGTGAGCAATATACTCTTTGGAATGGCTTCCCGAAACCGAATTGAAAATTCCCGCACGTCCTGTCGTAGCTCTTCCCTTCCCTGCGTGCCTTTCGTTTGTAGAGGGAACCATTCCTAGAATTCTAATATTGGGTGCGCGTGTGTAAGCCGAACCAGGTTATTTTCACCTGTGTTTATTATCGTGTATTTTTCGGTAGTGTAAATTTCGAGGGTGGGCGTGGTCGATGGGTGCAAAAGGGTTTTCGAGAGAGGGTGCCGTTGTGGGAGAGGCTGAGGGCGTTACTGGATTCGGCGGAAGCTGTGGAGCATTTAACGGGGAAATAAGTTGATTTACACGAGAGTTAATGGGCGAAACACGTGTTGATTTTGCGGAGGGGGAGGCTCCGTCGATTTCGCTCCAGAAGAATTTATGAAGCTCCGTGGAGGGGTTTATCGGAAAAATTGATTTTTTTAAAGGGTTGGAGTTATTTTTCCCCATCGGTAGATGCGTCGAGATGACTAATTTGGAGGAAATTGCCCCGCTGATTTCCATCGCGGCGTGATTCAAAGATTGCCGGAGCTCGTAATTCAAAGATTTTCCGGCCTCCCTTTCTCGGCTGCTTATCGGAAGGGTTTAGCCGTTGACGTTTCACAATTAGAACTTCGTGTTTCATCATTAGTAGTTTTTCATGCTATAAATTGATGTGTAATTAGTTCGTAAATATATATCAATTTTCGATCATTTTTGTTGACGGTCATAACAATTTATCCTCTAATCAATAAAAGAAATAGAAGCAGGAAAAATACATTCTACTGTAAGAGGGATTGGATTTCGAGTAATTATAATATTCTGTGTTGGTATTTATTATAGCGGAATTTTTCCATTGATCATTTATGCAATCTACCCCTCAAATATAGATTAAAGCTCGAAATTATAAGATGGAGCAATTAGTCAAAGTAACTAGACGGCTGGCATTATATATCGCCGTGAAAAAGTGAAAGGCAATTACAAGTAGAGCTCTCCGTTAGAGCGGAATCTTTTCATAACTTGGTGCGACAATCTCTTGGTCGGTCTAATTTATCCACTCAAGTGTGAAGAAAAATCCAAATTTCCTAAGATTGGAAAATGATTAGGAAATGCTTTGAACAGGGGCGGATTTACAATAAGACGCAGTAAGCGCTAGCTGATGGCTTCATCTGTGTATGGGACCTCATTAATACTTTACCCTGAAACTCTTTATAAACAAATACGATTTGTTTTCGATTTCGAAGAGGAATAATTCGTTTTTGCCAAATTTTTGCTCCAAGAATATTTTTTATGCGTTGTAATTTTACATTGCATCTTAATGTGTGTTTATATACATTTTTCCTCTAAATAATATAAATTCAATCGATAATTCATATCATTTATTATATATACTACTCGTAGTTCATTTTTTATTCTTCTTATAGTGAAACGTGTATTTTATGGCATAAATTTTAGATAATTTATGAAAATAATCGTATGTATCCATGTAATCTCTGCGCTTGAAACCTCTTGTAGCCCAAATCCTCCGCAAGCTGGTAAAGTATTCAGTCAACTTCAATACCTAGAAACTCATATATATTATTTCTAGGGATGGTTTAATATGTTTACATTACTACATGAAACAAAAAATCTCTGATTAACAAATTTTTATGTGACCTACGGTATATGGGGCAACCCTTCGTAGAAAGTATAGTGTAAAATAAAGTACATAAAATGCAGTAAACCCCTTGCTAAATAATACCTTTCAGTAATGAAGTTTGATTTATTTACTCTACCCTTAGTCCCACCATATCAATAAGTTTTCATTAATTCTATAACGAAAAACTAACTCTCGAGCATAAGAAATAGCCCATATCCTATGATAGAAAGGAAAATAAAAAAATTGCGTTTCAGTTTGTTTCCGAATATATTTTGGATGTTTTATTTTTTTGTCACCTGTTGAGGTAGATTTGTTACTAAACCTTAATCGTGTGTATAGTTTCTTGTGGTTCAGTAAATATATTATATCATGAAACCGTTTTGTGATTTTGAATTTTTATATACCTCATGAATTTTGAACTTTTTAACAATGTATTCATCACTCGTAGGCACGTAGTATAGTTCATTCCGGAGTGAATAAAAAAGCGACTTCATCGGAGACTATTTCTTCAAACTTTTTATCACAGTGACGTAACATGGCGACACAATCGTCGGAATCGCAAGAAAAGAAAACTTCCATTCTTCACGAAGCGTTCGCGATTACTTATGCGTCCCGCGGAATCGAGCCGACCCCTCTTCCTTCAACGCTTTTTCCATCTCAGCAAACCCATTTCTCGGGCGTAAAACGATTTGGATCTTCGACTCCATTCCTAGGGGTCGCGAAAGGAAGAAATTCGCAGATAATGCGAGACAGGTTGAAGAGGAGTCGACAACATTCCGATCGGCGACAGCCATCAAGCCCAGAGTTCCTTTTCTTCTTATATATTTTCGGAAGAAAGAAAGGGAACAGGAGAGTGACAGTTTAACATCGTTCCGCCGCGACCTTTTAAGGGTATGCGAGGGTTACGTGACCGGGGTGCGTTCTCTCGTTCCGAAAAGACGAAAACAAGAATGGAGGCGCCACGTTCTCTAATTAACGACCGGAACGGGTCCGAACTAGGAAGATATTGCGTGCAAGAGTGGAATTAACGAGGGAAGCCCAGTGATTATTTTGATTGCCGTGCTAATATTTCGTGCTTTTTGGATGTTCTGGCGGTCCATTGAAAGAGGATGCGGAATCTGTTGTGCAGGAGAAGAGAATAGGGGATAATTAGGAAAGGATATTGGAAATATAAGAGGGAAAGCACTAGGTGTCGAAAATTGAGGAAAATGTGGATATAGAGGAAACAAAGAAACATGAATAGCCAAAGTATACCCTGATAATCAATGAATGATACATTTAATTTGAAAAATGATGCATATATTTAAATATATTTTCGTAATAAATTTGGGTTGGATAATATTTAAGGGTAAATATTGGACGAATGCTTTAATTTCTGTATTTTCCCTCCAGGTTCCATCGTTCCTCAGATCCATTCGTACAATTCGCGAGATTCAAATTGGACCTATTTTTCAAACGTACTGATGATTTATATATTGCAGCAGTATATGCTGTTTTCCCCATTATAATATTTGTCTTTGTTGTATTTTTTATTTTAATCTATTAACCTTTTTAGTTACTTTTTTACCGTTTTTCAATCGATTCAAGCCTCTTAATGTTTATGGATTCATATATAATAAATTATTGATAACTTCTCTTGCTCAGTTATTCGAATTTATCGGGATATCGTCCGATGTTGGCGTCGGAATGTTAATACCGACTTTCATTCACTAAACCCTTTCGTATGCACTCAACCTAGATTTTTATGAACCATCGTAAATAAAACACTAAGTAACTTCCACAAATATGTTTTCCAACGATCGGTTTCGTCAACTAGTTGACTCCGGTCGTTGAAAAATATATTTATGGAAGTTACTTAGTGTTTTGTTTACGATGGTTTATACTGCATTCCACGATGTGAGGATAGAACACATTAATTTTATTTAGATTTTTATGCACTTCTCATCGCATCCCCTTTTTTTAAGTATTCACGGGTTATAATTCGTTTCCCTGGAAATTCAATTTAAAAAATAGACATCAAATATTAGTATCGGTGAATATTTACTGGTTTTTCTCGTAAAAGAAATCGGGGTTATCCGGGTTTGACAGGGGTAACGAATGGTCATTTTTGTACTGAAAGGACGACATGTGCTGTGAATGTTTTAAGCTAGTGCTGGGGCCATCTCTCTAATATTTTTGGAAACGACTGAATAGCCTTGTTTCAAAACAGATTGTTTTTTCGCTCGTATAGCCATGCTCCGATAGAATGCTCCTATTGCCGTAATTTTTCTATCCAAGCGTAGTGTCATACTCACAGCTACCGTATCTAAATTAATGGAATATGTTTTGTATTTTGCTATAGAGAAGAAATAAAATATCTTTTTTATTTTACCTATTTTTTTCCTGGATCTAGTAACATAGTATTGAAGTATATGTGACGCTGAATATTGAAATTTTTCTGGATCCATGTTGGTTCTAATTCAATTTAGTTCATAGAACAAGTATCGGAACTTTAAGTAATAACTTTATTGTTTCAACTTCGCTTAATTTTTCGCTATTGATCGAAAATATTTGTTCTGAAAGCCGATTTAAATTAATTACAAAGATTTAGACTCTTGTTTCACTTTACGATCACCACTGTATGGCTAAATTAATTTCCTAAGAATACAATTGGGATGCACATTAGATTTCAGCGGTTGAATTTGCACATTTTCCCAAACGCCATAACTAATCAAGCGTTCAGATTTCTGAATGCTTAGGCCTCAGTTTGAAACTTGCTCTCCCGAACGTCTCGCCAATATTCGTTCATGAAATAAACATGTAGGTTTCCGATTATTTAAAACGTTTGAAACCCTGATTAAGGGAAGAACTTGATGCCTCTGTGAGTCTCTTCTATTGAAATCCTTTTGGATGTGGATTGCTCGATTACTTAAACGGGAACTGGATTTGATTGAGCTTTGTTTTGGTATCTTTTGCCCACGGAGGGTGGATGGGCGTCGAAACGAAAGGTTTAGATTATTTTGTCCAATAAAAACGCTGAAAACGGAAAATAAAGTCTAAATATAAAAAAAAATTAAAAGCAAATATTTTCGTCGGAAATTGTAGTTTTTATACTGGTTTCATTACGTTAAACTCGTTTATTTTCTCCTCAGGATCATATTATGATTGTAAATAGTTTTTGTAACTTTTGAAACTTTTGGTATTCTACATTTAAAAATGTAGAATAAATTTTTCTGTAATAGAGGATTGAGAGAAGAAATTAAGAAGAAAAAGTTCTGGCTGCAGCAGACTTTTTCTCTTTCATTTCTTCCCTAAATTCAAACATGTGTATAATGCGAATTTCATCGCTTACGTTAAAGGATTAATAACCGAAATGTGAGATGTGAGATGAATTTTATAAGTGCCTATATTCACTTTTATAATTTCAAGGTTTTATTATGGTTAGTTGCGAGTCTGTCTCTTAACCATCAAGTGCACCTACTGGTACACACTAGCAGTCATAAATTTCAATCTATGTAAAGATAGTGATCCTAAGGATTTGATATTCTAAATGTAGAATCAATTCCTTAAGCGTAAATGTCAAGCATTTATTTTTTACGGTTTCCGAGTCAGTTTCCTCATTTTCAAGCTTAAGTGCAATCATTCCTAGCTAGTACTTGAGCCTAAAGATGAAAGGGAATTAATATAGATATTCAGTTCAATAATCTGAATTTATCATCTGCGAGGTTAGCCAAGATTGTGCAGAAGTTCATAGACGATTGATAGATGAAATGATTGTGAAAAGAAATATTATTGGTAAAGTTCAGAAAGTTAAGTTCATTTTCGTTTCGCTAACCTAGTCGAGTTGAATTCGTTTCTTATTATGTATATTCGTTATTTATTTTTGTTACTGTTTCCAGTTGTTATTAGGTTTCCGATATCTCTTTTAAATCAGGTTTCTCTTCGGTATTCGGTTACCTTTCAGTTTACGGTTCCGTTCTTGTTTTATATTCCGGCATGGAGCTATTTTGGGATATAGAGGAAGACAGAGGGAAAGGAGAGAGAGAAGAATTCGCAAAGGAAGCAATAATGAAAAGCGGATTAAGTTGATGAGGAGGGAGTCTTCAGGGGTTGGATTTTCTTGAGCCGACTCAGGATAGTTGTATGGGAGTGCGTCAGGTGACAGAAGATTGCAAGTCTTAGGGGGAGAAGGCCTTTTGTCGTCGAGCTAGGTCGCTCGAATTTATGCAGCTTCCATCCCTCGCAGTCAGGTGAACCGTAATTCTGCGGCATAATGGCGTCGAAAGAAGAATGCTTAATCGCGGGACCGCAGTCGGAGGAGAGGAAGTTCTTCGGGTGCGATTAGGGACGGAGTATTCAGCTTCCCCGGATTCATCCCTGCCCTCCGTTGCCCTTTATTGGTTCTTAAAGCCCTCTCCAACGGTGGTGTTGTTTGGAGAGCTTAAAGCCAATACACAACGTGAAGATAGGCATTCTTTAAAATTAATCACCTTACTACCATTTATACTCTTTTAGGTTGAATATGAAAAGTATTTTATGTGTCTCGCAGTTATAGTACGGAGAAGCGAATTATTCAATAGATATTTATTTTAAGCTTGGCCAAGTGCTTTGATCAATTTCAAGTTTTAGAGTTGTCTTTTTGTACGGAATAAGCGAATCCTTTTAATATATTTTTGACTCAGTCCTACTCATTACTGTTTTAGTATGAAAGTTATAGTGATACTGACTCTTGACAATTATTTTGTTTCATCTTTGTTAAATGCTCTGGAAAGGTTCACAAATAGAGAGAGTACGATTTGTTTAGACCCTCATTACATTTTGTCCTCGTTGCATTTCCAAAGCTTTTGGTTACTTATAGTGGAAGGAATGAAAATTTGTCTTGCTTTCATTATAATACCTTTATTGACAGATAACACAATAAATTTCATGACAATTAAACTTAAAAAAACTGGTAAAACTCTGTTGAATCAAGATTTTGGTACTAAACTAAGACTCTTTAAATTTTAATGAAAACATATATATTTTGTTGCAGATTTGCTTTGATATAATATGTAAAAAGAGAGTTTTAAGATCTCCCGCTTTAATAAGAGCTCATTCTTCATAAAATATGAAAAATGTTTAGAAACCTTAATTGGATTTGATAACATTTCTGTTTCCGTTAAAAGTTTGCAGACGACTTTCTGGTGGTAATTTAATTGAATCAAATCAATTCGTCTTGAATCAAAATATCTTTTCCGTTTTCTTATTTACTCCGTACAATTTTATAGGTAAAATAAGTCTCTCTCTTTTCTTTTTCCATTAACTTTCTCTCCTTTCGATCTTTTCAATTATTATCATCACGTACCCCATCTACCTCCATGATTATCCATCTTCCTTTTTCACCTGACATATTCCCAGCATCTTTCCTCCGAAATCATCGCTTAATAGGAGGGTTATCCTCTACCACATCCTTCCTCCTCTTCCGTGTCGGTATGTCGATTAGGGTCCCATAAAGTCATCTCCTTTACTGTTGAGGCTCTCAGCCTCTTTCCACAGTGCACTTTCTCCTCCCATAAGAACTTCTCAAATAGCCTCCCACTCTGCATTTGCATTCTACCTTACCAGACCCGTTCCTCAAAGTGTAATAACTAACACTCGCGTCTCTCGAAGTGCTTCGAATTACTTGCATTTGTAGCACGAAACTTTCTAAGAGCCATGGGAAAGAACGTAAAACGTTTTTTTCGTATCCAGATTCTTCCACGTTCTACGACTCGAGTACTATTTTGCGTCTACAAAAGCTCGGAATTAATTTCTAAGAATAAAGGCTGGGATTGGAATATTTTTATTTACCTCCCGTTCAGTATAAACGTATATATCTATCCAAACTTTACTATAGGGTTTAATTTTTAGAACAAAATTTTAAAAAATCATCCAAATTTGTAATGCGAATTATTCGAATAGCAAGTGACGTTATTTAACTGGTTTATGGATTTTGAAAGAGACTACATTCGTAGTAGTAGTAGCAGTAAGATTTTAATATCATGCGTTTATTTAATGGCTTTGAACTGTCATCTACAAATTGATAAATCGTGGCTTAGTTATATATTGAATGATTAGCATTTGACCAGTTATTTAATGAAGTTAACAAATATCAAAAGAAATTATTGGTGCCTTGTTACCGATATTCTCTTAAAGTATGTAAGGTTTGGGTGTTTACAGAAGTATTTCTTCTTCGTGTAAATTAACGTTTATCATACATATAATACGAAGAGTTAAGAATCTGCTTTGGTCTGCGTCTGTTATACTCTTTGCCGGCCTGCTTTATCGCATGCGCCGGATGAATGTGGATATATACTATTGGAATTCAATGCATCTTTGATCTTAAGTTGATCATTCTGCAGGCATTAAGTATTCCATTGGAATTTCAAGAACTTTTATTTTTATTGATACGGCTTGAATCTTCTCTTTTAAAACTCTTTTATTTGATTCACTTTTATGAAAATTCCTCATTTTTTCTCCGATATTTCTCCCATAGTTTGGTATATCTATAACTGTTTTATTCGGCCCACGAGCTAGACTACCTGCCCCCCTCTCAATTTTAATCGGAGCTCATTGCTCCCCTCCCACGGTAAAATTTTTAATCAAAAACCTGCGTAAAAGGAAGAAAGAACTGAGATAGGTCTTCGTTTAAATCCCTTGAAGGGAAATCTCGAATATGCCAATTCTTCTATCTAGCGCTAAATGTAGTTATTTCCTTAAACAAATCCCTTTGTGAGGAAATAAACGGTACCGTATTCGATTTGAGTAACGTCCTGTACGATATCGCTCTATCTATGTAAAAAAACAACGTTAGAATTGAGGGGAAATATCCCCGAAGCGTGCAGATTTGAGCGATTCATTTGCAACGATATTTCGAATGGTCGTGTAAATCGTTGCAATCCTGAGAGAAATGCCGCTTACAGCGCAGATGGAGAAAAAATACGAATTGCTCCGAACGGCGATAGCCATTGGAGGGCAAGGTTTGATTTCGGTGAATATTTAGCCGGAGGATAAATAGAGTACGAAGGAAATAGAGGGCGCTGTTTTGTTTCGGAATTCGATTCAGCGCATAGAGTTTTCATGGCATGTTATTCGCGACGCGACTTATCGCGAAGGGAAAGGGTTTTATTTTGGCTGTAGAGCACTCCTGCCTCAAAAGGCAAGCAATATGAAACTTTTATGGAAGCCTTTTTATGCTAATGCACAATGTAGCGCTTTCCGCCTCATCTTGTTTGTTTCCGCGCTCGCGCTCGAATCCGCATTCGAAAGCTGTTTCATTTTTTAAATTCCTCGCATCCTGCTCCCAATTCATCCTTGACCTTTGTTTTCCCAGTGCATCTCTTTTATCAGACCCAGCAGACGATTTCGCGAAGTCGAACTTATCGATTTATTATTTATCGAAAATTTTGAGAGATCGATGATTTGTATCGGTTATGGAACCATATCTATTTAATCTCTAAACTTCGTTTTACTGTACATCTCATTTGTCCGACCCCTTAGTCGATTTCGTGGAGTCGAACTTATCTATTTATTATTTATCGAAGATTTCGAGAGATCGATTATTCGTATCGATGATGAAACCATGCTGATGTTTAATCTTTAACCCTCGTTTTCCGGTGCATCTCTTTGTTTAATACCTTCTGGTCTATTTTGCAGGATTGAATGTATCAATTTACTATTTATGGAAAATTTCGAGAAGTGGAATACTCGCTTCGATTAGCGAACCATATTGGTTCGACCGTATCGAATTATCCTTTCTATCTCGTTTCCATTTTACCTTACTTTATGGTGTTGTTGTGTTGAATTTGCAAGACTTCGAAATTATTATTAGTCGGCAATTTTTAAAAATCGATTGATCGTATTGGTAAGGAAACCAGATTTTTCGTCCTTCATTTCCCTGCGTGCATACTGTATTGATCTATTTTGTTAAAATCGAAAGGAATATGTTTGAATATATCAAATTTAACTTGTTATATAATGTCCATAAATTGATAGATCGTACCAATTTATCTAATAAGACTTAGTCCATTTTTACTTTGTTTTCTTTTGCGCTTCTTTTTTAGTGCTTGTTGATAAAATTAAAACCCTCTTCCCCTTACCATTGATAGCACTTTCCTATTTGCCTTTCTGTCAACCCAGCATTAATTTTCCCTTCTACGCTAAGAGTACATCTCGTCAGGTCTCCTATTTATCGATGTACAATTTTCTTGAGGTATCACAGCTATACAATTTAACACGCCATACGAAGGATTATGCCAGTCTTGTCCTCATTTTTTCATCTTAAGTCATCAGTTTTACTTTGCTGCCCGAAAATTCCCTTGGAAAATGCAATTTTTAATTCTATTTCAAGCCTTAATCAAATATTCTTAGTGGTAATAATTGTAAAGTGAAAAGCTTACTTTAAACTACTCTAACAACTGAGAAAAATCGGGAGAAAAATGAAAGGCCTTTTCGGGAACAATCACTGTCTCGCAAATATTATGCAGGAGGGTATGGAAATAAAAAAAGAAAAGCTGGGTCAGGTGTAGGCTGCAAATTTCGAAGAGTGTGCTAGAATTAGCAGAAATTAAATGCTGCCGATAACCGATGAGATATGTTGTGATTGAAAGCCTTTCGTTGCTGTTGAATTATGCAGTTGCATTCGCATTGTTACATATCTCGACATTAGATCGGTCGTACTTTTCACAACTTGATAGCGCGCATCGATAGATTGAATAAATTTGTTCGAATCCAAAAGCATGTTTATGAGTTAATTAATAATTAATCCGCTAAATGTACGCCATAATCGCCCAATACATTTCGTACTCTGCGTTTAACGCTCGAGAGATCATTTAATATTCGGATACATCCATCCATCTCGTTTCGTCCAGTTCGGTTCGCTACGGAAACGCGTGATTTGCAATAGAGTTTGCACGTTCTCGTGGAATATTTATTCGCACGAATGATCCGAGTCTAAAATTACGATTTAAATTTAATCCATTAGCGTGTTTTGATTTCGCGTCATACGGACTAAATCAAAAATTCGGTGTGATGGTTAAATGTTCGAATTATTGTCGCCAGGGGCCATGGTATATTTCCGATTGAATTTATGCTCATTGAGTCACATATTTGCTACCTCATCTACAACAATGAAAATGCGATATATTCATCCGAAATTAAATTAGGGCTTAAATCGTGTACAGTTAGTATACCCGTGAATCTCACACAGAATTATTGGCCAACATAAATATCTTATTTTCGATTGCTAATCCTCTTGCTTCATGGGGTTTAATGAGAGATAGCTCTGGAGAGCATAACTTGTTGTGAAATTATAAACTTTTCCGTTGATTAATCAAAGGATGTTTATATTTTCTTAACTAAAGGCTTTATTTTCTCTATACCCTCTGTCGATGACACGTTTAGTTAAATACTTGATTGGAAGAGGAACTCATTATCGATAATTTAATGCTCGACTTATTTCTGTAAGTAGTGGATGATTAAATTGCGTATTTTTCATGAAAGGGTGAATGTACAGATGTCCATTGTAGAAGATGTAATTTCCTATTTAGAGCTTACGGCATCGATATCAATAAAAGTTAGATATTCATTAATTTCTTCAGAGTAACTATTCCATTCTAAACTTTTTTAAATTGTTAATCGGCTACATATGTTCATAGGTTCCTTAATTATAACTCATAATTTTTTTGCACTGTAATTTTCTTCACATTTTCAAGTGTTTACCGCCGTCTAATCATTGGCTTTTTAAAAGGCTATACCCGCCTCTAAAATACATCGAGCTTAAGTGCTCATTTTATTTTTGAGATAAACGCTGTCTGGTCTTATAGGCCTTCTCTTATAGACGCTAGATAATTCTTCGTTGGACAATTTCTTGAACTTCGTGCACAGAAAACTTAATGAAAAATATTAAAGCTCGTTTGGGTCTTCCTTTCCCCATAGTTAAACCTTTTGAAACTAATTTGTGATAAAATCTTTATAACTAATGGATTTTACAGTAAAGCTTTTTTATGTTTTTATATATATTTACTTTCAACAGTAAATGGGGTTACATCCATAATAAACTTTTTGATCTCCCCAAATGGAAGTTTTCAAGTCCATCCTTGAGACATCTAAATACGCTCTGCAGTATGCAATTTCGTTCCCTATTCTCCGATCTAAATTCATGTATCTGAAGGACTACCCTAGGACATTTTCAAATGAAGTCAATCCTTCAGTTCTTTTCTGCTATCTGAAGAACCATTT
Organism: Sympetrum striolatum; assembly: GCA_947579665.1. Taxonomy (NCBI): domain Eukaryota; kingdom Metazoa; phylum Arthropoda; class Insecta; order Odonata; family Libellulidae; genus Sympetrum; species Sympetrum striolatum. The sequence continues at coordinate 72,225,614 of OX388345.1, read as the reverse complement.
GTACTACTTCGACTCCGAAGACGCGGTTCAGAGATTCCCGTTCCTTCGGAGAGAGAATCTCCCAAGTGTTTCTTCACTCAGCATGTTTCAATTCCTTCCCTTTTGTCACACGGGACGCAACCCGACTCCGGAGATAACTTGGGCCGAATTACTGGCAAACTCTTCCCGGATCCGCGACTCCGTTCGACTTCTATTAGATTACCCCCGCTTTATCTCGCAGTCTCCGAGAAACTACGTCATTGTGACTTAAATAATAAATCGCGCCGGGGAAAGTGGACCGCTTTTGCCCCTCCCCCATTTCCACCCCTCTCTCCACCCCCTCTTAATTCGTTAACTGTTTAATGCCAATTATTCGACTGTCGTCTCTTTAATTAAGGGGGTTATTAGGGAAGTCGGCGCAGTTTTATTTGATTGCGAGCGGTTAAGTATGAATGAATCATGGCGAGCGAACTCTCCGAGTCTTTGTTAATCAGCTCGCGTCGCGCTTAGTTTTTGTTTTCCCCGGTATAATTCGCTACTGCGTTTGTTCGCGGGCCTTGGGATGATTTTCTCGTTGCCCCTGTTTAACCTTCCCGTTCGTTAGTTTATCCGCCTCGAAAATGAGTAACGCATCTCCCGGTCTAGCGATCACTAGTTTAAATAACTACGCCCTTAACTGTAGTTACTGCTGTTCGCCTAATTAAAACCTCTTTTTATTTACGGAATTTATGGCTAATGCACTCAAAGGATGGAATGTTTGTGTAGAGTGTATCATATTTCTTCACGTCCAATATTTTCTGGTTCTGTTTGGTATTCATTAGGTTTCTTAATTTGGCGCGAGGATTTTTCTTTGATCTTGGAATAAATTCCTTTTGGCTTACTTATTCATTATTATACTTTATCCTGGTTTCCATAATGTAGGCATTTTCTTTCATTTTAAATTATCATAATTGCAGAAGCTTTATAATTGTCCACAGAATATATTTGCACTACCGAGGAAGCATATTCAGGTAAAAGATGCTTCCTCGGAAGTGAAACCGGTAGTGCAAATAAATCCAGTGGAAAATTATAAAGCCTTTTCAATTATTATTATGGCTTTCCACAAAGTTACGCCTTTCCATATAGAATTTATTAAATTATCAGTTTATATTTAATCGACCCATTACTTGCATATGCATTCATGCTGCTTGTATCGATTGAAAATTAGACTTAATAGTCCCGTCTTACATTTTGTGTTATTTAATGGACTCTGGCCGGAAGACATCGTTTCAAAGCTTTCAATGAGCCTCCATGACTACTGAATCGTTAAAATTTAATTATATATTTTTTAAACTTTTTGAAAATAAGTAGATTTAGTAGATAAGAATAAGTAGATAACATGGTAAAATACGTTAGATTATAATCTAAGTAAATGTTGCAGATTATGATTTTAGACAGTAAAAAGAAGGTATTTGACCTTATGTTAAATCTGACAATCATGAAAAATCCTCAGCTTCGATTTTCTATCGGCTATTTTTTATAAAAGTTATCACTTATAAAAGTTATGTAATTTAGTTTACTTTCTTTTAATCAAATGTTCACTTTCAATCTCTGATAGTTTATGCGTAAGCTTTTGCGTTGCAGTTTTCCATGAAGGCGAAAAGTAGAAGGAGTTGACGAAAGTTAAAGTGTGCGAAGGAAAGGACGGATCTTGAGCAACTCTCCGTCACTTAGTCAGAGTCGACGCGAAGTTATCTGAACCAATTTACTAAAGCGGGAATAAATTGGCGAAATGCGGAATTTGTCCACTTAAACGAACTTCTCCTTGCTTTTGTATTAGCTCAGATCCCGCTGCGCTGTCTTGAGTAGTAAATACAAGATCTCGGAGATCAGATGTCCTAAGCGGAAACTACGCTCTTGGGATGGATAAGCAAGGCGCCTCTACCCACATCAAAGTCTCCAATCTACTTGTCGTAGAGATCCTCGTCTTTCTTCCTCCGTCCAAGGGACGTGCATCCGAAACTAACACGGGGAGACTCGCCAACACAAGCGGAGAAAGCAAGACGTATTCGCCTCAAGCGATGGTTTCAGTTATACCCGAGGATCGAAACTGTCCTATGAATTTCCATCCGTGTAACCTAGTGGATTATGTACGGTGACAATTGATTAGTTCAGTTGGACACTTTCTTTAGCCAAGATATTTTTAGACCTCTCCAAATCTTTTTCACCTAACCTCAATTTTCCTACTACGTTTCACGATTATCGAAAAGGGAAAGAGTAAGCAAGAAGAAAAGCCTTCGCAACTCCATTTTGCGAAACAAGCAAATGGAATGAAATGAAAACTAAAAATAACTTTAAAAAGTGACATGCAAGTAGAAAGTGGTTTGGTACCTACATTATGCATTTTCCATCAACAGCGGTTCATAATTCCGGCACGTGTATACGTCATTGTGATGTCATTCAACGTTCCAAAAATTTCATATAAAATTTTAAGTATATTTTAATAAATATTTACTCTTTTTTACTTAAATACTAAATAATTTATTATTATAATAATTATTACATATTTATTAATTTCCTGTTGTGGAAAGCCACTTGGAACCTCGGTTCTCCTTTACTGTATGTTATTATTAGTAGTTATTTATAATTTAATGTAGTAATACGCTCTGAAATTAAAGTCGCTAATAGGAGCAACTTCTTTGGACAAAGATTGTTTCCGATACTTCAGAGAAACGAAGATAAACAGAAGTTAAAAATCTGGTTGGCCTCCACGTGAAAAGTTATTTTCTATCTTTGTTCCCTGTTTCAGAGATAAATAATAATTTGATAGGATTCAGGAGAAATTGATTGGAATCGATAGAAAAATTGCGATCCAGCATTCTCGTCTGTTTCCTTGTTCTCTAATTTGTTTGTATCCGCAGTAATTGTTGGATTCATGCTAATTTTAAATTTGAATTAAAAAGGTAATTTGTAAAATTAATTTCAATTCGAAATAGTTTTAAGAGAAATCTAACACAATACCAGGGGTAAGCAGGTGAATTGAGAGTTCTTTTCAGGCACCATATCCAGAAGGACATTGACGTAATATAAGAGGTGTGATAGTCCATCACTGTTTTCCTACTTGTATTCCTTACTTTATTTTAAGAATTTACCGAAAAAAGTGTCCGCCATTTTGTTTCCTTAAATGAGCAAAGGTACATGCAACGACTTGATGGTCAAAAATTTGAACTAGATTACTACATCGTCGTTTATTCCACCAGTTTCTTGCAAAAGCCTTAATAAATCACAGAACTTACATGAATTTCGAAAAATCCGAGACCCATTTTCTGTGAAAATATTTCAAGTTTGACGCTCTGTATCCATTTTGACATCTGGAAATATTAGAAAACGACTAACGGAATCATAAAATTCGATCTTTTTCAAAATAACTATGCGAAGCTTCAAGAACTTAAAGAAACCATTTTTGGCCGCAAGTCCAGCTTTTTTACATTCCAGCTCACTGTGCATCATTCAGTTCTAAAAGAGTTAGCAATTTCCGCTCCGCCTCGCTCCTTATTCCGTCGAAGCCAATTAGTGGGCGCGTCGAAACATGACTTTGACTCGATCGGATCCCCTCGCGGATTCCGGGGAGAGAGAGGATCGCACGCTCCGATGTCCGCACTGCGCACTTTACGTGAGCTTTGTATCACGTTCGGAGGCTGATTTAAATGGAAATGGACTGAAATGGTAGTACGGCCGCGCTGGAAGGGCAGATTGATATCGGCGCATTAAAACTTTTCGGAGGTAAAATTCGTCGGAAGAGAGAGGACCCTGCGCCGAGCAGACCGAACCGCCGATATATTTTTTAAATGCGATTTTTCGCCGAATATTTTCTGCGACTGGCGGTAAATTGCCTTCCTTTTCAATCCGTTCTTTCCCATCAATTGGGTCTTTTTTAAAAAGGCAAATTTTGGCGATATTTCTTACCTTGTCATTCTCACACACGGGTTCTGATTAGTAACGGGATTGCTTTGAGTTATCAAGTTTCATCGGCACTATATGAAGGGAATAAGTTTTGAATTATGCAGTGAAGATTTTATTGCTGCGTAACTCGTGCAAATTCAATTTAAAATGTCAATTGTGGATCAAATTTCGGGACCAGTAGTCCCTGATATCACTTTTCTTTTACGAAGAAATTTCGATGTTTTAATTCTATTTTTCATAATAACTTTCAAAATATGTTCTATTAAATTATTTTCTAAATATGAGATGTAAATCTTCAAATAGAAATTATATAAATGGAAACTCCAGGTATCTTAATCAAAATTTTGTTTTGGTGTTAATGGATGCATGATGGTAAAAATATTGGCATATTAAACTAAAGATATTGATTTGGTAACTTAATCGATGTTATTTAACCTTAATTGGTGAAACACCTTAGAGAAGAAATAAAAATATTTTGTCGTTTCCCTATTAAATCTTTTGTTAGACGCATTATAGAAACTCAAAGTATTTTTATTTAAATATGATCGAAATTAAAGTTTACTTAGCTTAGATTATTCACCCTTATTTTTTTATTTTATGTCAAATTGCTGTTAACGGAAGTATTGGAACGTGATGTTTGAAATATTAAATTTGGTATCATATTTAAATGGGGGGATCTGATTTACGGAAGTACGGCATTCACGAAGGAAAATATATCCGAAGTTAGAAAATAAAAGATTTGTTTTTGTAGAAGTTGATTCCATGCTCAAAAATAGCATGCATCGTGCGCAATTGGAATTTTAACATCAAATAATGATCTGCCTTCGCTAATTAATGGTTCGTTTTAGGTGTTTTCAGTGCGGTTTAGAGTCATTTGGCTTCGCTTTCTACCTTCAAATCGTTAACACGGAGGAAATTGCCAAATTTAATTCGAAAAACGCCAAATTACACCATTTAGAAATGTATAGGGTAGAACCAAGGGTGGTCTCAGAATCGGGGTCGGGTTCGCAGTTGCCCCGATCGGGGCATATGTGGTGCACACTCGGTTAATTATGAGGAACAGTACGGGAAGCGCGTGTTGGCTCGTGTTGTTTCATCTATGCAAAGGTACTACGTGATGCCTCTCCTCCAATGGGATGCGTGGTCCTATCCTTATTGACTATATTATGTTTGAACTATATATTCGTTATGCAACGGTTGTGTCGAGTGGAAGGCCGTTCGATCTACTCTCACTTGAAAGACACCCGTTGTGGAAAATTTAGGATTTTCGGAAGTCTTCCTCATATATCTAAACGTTATTTTAATCAGAGTAACTGTTGGAATAAAGTATTATTGTTTTCTTTTGCATTTATTCAATATTAGTGACAAGTATTCTGGTAAATTATATTTTAGCCATTTATTTTTAAATATTAATTTTAGAATTTTCCGCTATATTCATAATAAAATAAATTTCATTAATTTTTAATATCAGCTATTTGAGCTCTAGTCTTCAACTCTTCCGTGACATCCACCTTTAAATTTGAAAAAAGTCAATATATTCTTACTTAGGTAAATAGTCGTAATAATATAATTGGTAGAATTAAATAAAACATTTATATTTATATGATTAGAATAAATTATGTACGAAGATAGATTTGTATCTTTCAGATGACATATTGAGGATATCATCCATTTAATTGAAATACAAAGCTATTTAGTAATATTAGTTTTTACTTATATATAGTTCTTCATGTGTCAGAAATGAAAATCAACGGAGCTCATCATTGAATCGTTGTCGGTCAAATGGGGTGTCGTAAAACTTGGTGTCGGTCAATCAAGGTAGACCAATTAAACGGCCGTTTCTTTGAAAATATTGGGGAAAAACACTTTCTGGAGAGAGATACCTGGGGAAAACCAGCTTCTGGGAAAAATCCTCGTATATCTCGTATTAAACGTTCCCAAGAGATGATTGTATTATATTGTCGCTGAAAATAAAATATTGCTGAAATCGTTAAGTTTTCGTGTTAACTTATTTTATCGTCGCTCTTTGGACTGCGCCGAAATAGTTAAAATTCGTATCATGTCGTAAATAATTGGTAGGTAGACGAGATTTCTTTCGATTTATTGATTCGGTGCGGGCTTTACTAAAAGTTAGAAATTGCATAGCGCCATCTACATAAATTTCACCAGCCTCGTAACAAGTTTCCCGTCCCATTTTGGGTCATTTTGGATCCATCTCCTCCTCCACCGTCGGAATCCCAAATTTAGGGTTTTAATCAGAAACATATTTATTATAGAATCGTCTCACGTCCAACCATCGCCCAAAAAAAGTCCGACATTTGGAATGATTTATCTGCGTATCCTTGCAAGTGGGTCACTTGTCACCTATGGCGAATATTAATTTTATTCCGCGTTTGCGATTTTGGATCGTCGTATCGCTTTAAACTGGCTATAGATCAAACTGCTTTCAAATAATTGGTTTCATCTATTTTTCTACCCTCTTTTGCCAATGCCTTCGTCGAGGGAAAAATTGCCGTTCAACTTCTAAATGCAGTACGCTCTGTGGCGATTTCTCTTGAACTTTGCAAAACTAATTAGGCTGCTGGAATGCTGCTGTGAATATTTTAACGACTTGGAAGGGGAATGCGAGCAATAAACAGAATGTTACGGAATGGACTTCTCTATTAAAGGGGCGTACAAGATATCCAGGGTGCGATTTTTCAGGAATTTCGTATCCTCCTACACGTGCGTTATTCGGGTAAGGTCGGGCTTTAACATTGTATCATGGGTGATGTTATTCACTTATACTGTTGATTTATTTTTTATTTCAACGATGATTATTTATTTACTCGTGTTGCCAATTTTAATTTTCAATTTTTGGTTGTTGAAAATATGGTAATTTCAATATTCTATCGTTTCAACCGCTAGATATTTATAATTCGAGTTATTAAACGATGGATCAAGTTTTTTGACAATTCCGTGGTCACAAATTTTATAATGCTCAGTCTTCCTTTGTTTTATATAGATGTATAAATTAATAAGAAAAATATATAAAATAATTAATACTTAATGCTATTTTCACCCCTTGTTAACCTTATAATTAAGAATATTAAAAAAAAATTACACCCTTATAATCAGATTAAATAAACAACCAATCTCTACATTACTCTAATAGCTGATTTGTATAACATTCATTATCATACCTCAAGATTGCAATATTTTATTCTTCTATAAAAGTTCACCATTGGCAGTATTTCAAAGAGATGAATCAAAATGCAAGACTGCCAGTGGTGTTCTCTCTTATCAATCGATAATTACTATTACCCATTGTTTATTCTTTTTGTGTCTGGTCAGCGTATTATTTAGTTTTTTCCCTCCCGTTAGGTCCTCCCTTTCTTTTCCCCTCTGCCTTTCATTGTAAATGAATTAATTATACGTACACATTCTTTCTCTTATTTTTTGCACATACTCGTATTTGCTCGAGAATTTTCTTTCTCTCTTGAACTTGGTGATGTAATTCATTGAAAATTCTCGCTCTTGACTTCCTCAATCCATTTTAAATATATAATGATGGAAAGAGCATCCGTGAGCGTGGTAGTTAAAATTGTTATCGTTTCCTGTAACTGCCTATTTGACTTCGAAGGCGTTCATTTTTCCGTTTCCGTTTTATGGATAATTCGACCAAGTGTTTGCAATTTTGGATCTTTCTAATAAGCGTTTTATACCTTGCCGACTTATCAGTTTTAATCAATGTCTCAATTCCTTCTTGGTCCCCCTTCATATCCGCGTACATCTCAAATGAAGTTTTCAGCAGCATCCAACGCCTTGCCGCTTTTCTGTAATTTAAGTCTTTGGCTTGGAAGTGATGCTCTAGAAATTATCGCACGATATTTAGTCTCACGTTGGTTGTTTTGATGGGTACAATTTGAAGCTTTGTGCGCCTTTTCGAGGCGTTACTCCATCTAGGAAACTTTTGAAGGATGCCAAAGGAAATTATGTGTTTTTTTGGCAAAGAGATCTGTCTGTTGCCATAACTTCATGAAATTAGCTTTCTAAAAGATTTAATAATGATAAAAATTTATTTAATGTATAAGTTAGTCTGGGTTGTATGAACATATTTCAAAAGATTTCCTTAGGTCTATTAACTTTGAATGCAACTTTTGTAAAAATTTGCATACAGAAAACTTGGACCAATCCGTCTTCTATTCTAGAAATCCTTCATAGTTGGTTATTGAATCGCAGCATTTGGGAAATAAAATATAATTTGCCAAACGAATAATTGAGTATTTGCTACGTAAATAACCTCAAATCTAATCTTAAACTTCTAACATACTTCAATGATAAATAAAATATATTTGAGGTCATTTATAAATAACTGTGATTTTTTTTAAAGGTTTATAATAGGAAAAAGTTTTACGAAAGTGTGCTTAGTAGTATCATTGCATAATAGTATTGTTCAGAGAAGTTTTTACGAAGGAATGAAACTGCACATCAACTAACAATGGAATATTACGCAGTTCCTTAGTCAACGGCTCGATAAAAAGGAATAGACTTTGTCAGTACGTTCCTATAGAAGCGTAAAGATAAAGCAGCTGATATTAATTTGACTATCTCATTAATATATTATTGACTATCTTGATTAATTCTTCTATCGACATTGATAGAAGAATTTTTTCTATTGCAATATATTGTTTCGTGAGGTTTGTGCTTCGGTACACGTTTTCCTAAGAATCTGCCTCTTCTCTTTGTCGATACTCGGTTTGTATGAAGGGAATATCGATTGGGCGGATGTGAATCTTTTATTCCGGTCTTGCGGCAAGAAGCGGGTGTATCCTAGATCAATTACCCTAATGATGCTTCGGCGCCTAATCAATCCGGGGCATTGTCCCGATGGATCATCCCTCACAAAGTCCCTTCCGACGCCTTTTATCCGAACAAAGAGAGACCGCAACATATCCCCGTATCACAAAGCGAGGCCGGATTTCCCAAAGGACTTAAAGGTTCTCCGTGTTCCGTGATATGTACGAGAATCCGAACAACAAACCTAATTTGCTCGAGTATTATTGTTGCGGGGGAAAGGACGCCTCTGGGCGGAACCTCTCCTCACTTGATTCCCTCTTAACTTCGTCACTTCGTGTTTTTTCCTCTCTTTCCGGAACCCGAAAGTCAACTCTCAGAAGTTTCGTATTTTGGTGGATGTTTCCTATATTTCCCTCTCTTCCTTCCGTTTACAAAGCAAAAGGGGTGTTGTAGGGCGAGCTTCTAACCTGTTTAGTGCTTAGCGAGGGATATATGGAGAACGTCCGCGACTCCTGAGGTTAGGTGATGGAGCATCCGAGTTGGCGCATGAAAATGAGACGAGCTTGTTCGACCGATGGTCAATTGACCAACAGTCGCTGCACCGACGCCCAATTTCCACGACCTCGGTTGACATATTAGCTTTTGGTTATCTGTACTTTCAAGGTGGTTTATGAATTGATTTGAAATATATTTATATGTTTTGAATTATCAGAACAGCGATTCTACATCACCAATGCTACCCTGAAAGCCGCCTTATGGCGTGTGGTAGGGGGATGTTGAAGATAGTTAATGATAACTTATTAGTAATTTAATATATAAGAATAAGATTAAAGATAATTAAAATAAATATTATAGTTAAGGTAAAACTAATACTGATTTCTAACTCCTTTATAGCCGCAAATTTAATGTTTTTGTGAAATTATTGTTAAGTGGTATTTTAGGAAGTTTTTCGTGGTTTCAGTTTTAAAATGATATTTAGAATAAAGTATTAAGCAAGTAGTAAACAACTTTCTCCTAATTATGGTACTTACTGTACGATAAAAAACAGGCTCGAAATGAGAAAAAAGAGTAATAATTATTTATAAAGTAATCATATTTATATTTCCGATGGAGTGAAGTCTCTCATTAAGGAATACATACAGTGGAAATCGACGGCGTAATCGCTTTAAAATGCCAGGGATCAAGCCAAGGATAAATAGTTAGGATGCAGTATTATATTTTTTTTATTGAAACTTTAGAAAATGTAATAACTTATTCTAAGTCTGAATGGCAACTACTTTATTTTCATTTTCGAATATCAAGGCTCCAAAACCTTACCGTCCGTACTGAGAAAAAAATACTAAGGTCACACGTAGGGTACGTAGGATAACGCTTTCTGGCCTGAATTCTAACGTATTTGCTACTTTTTGTAGGTATTTGTGAAGTCAAATATTAGTGATACGTTTCCCAGCGTAGAAAAAAAATCATATAACTTTGTCTTCGATTTTTTTCAGCTGGGATAGTAATGGCTCACGACAGGTTCCCGAAAGTTATCGCGTAAAACATACATAACGCAGTCTCTTTGAAGTCCCAATAGTCCTCTAAGGGATAAAGTGAGAAGGCCATCTTCCTAACTCGAGAATATTGTAGGAAATATAGTTTTAGCTTCTTATATGGGAAGTCAAGGCCGGGTACTGTTCAATACATATTGCGCCGTGTAAGAAAATTGAAGTTCAGGTCAAACGTATGCTTTAAGTGTTTTTTTTTTCAGAAAAAAATACCTAACGGAAATGGTATCCCGTCGACGAACACCTTCAAATTTTAGACATGCGCTAGAGTAGCTAAAAGTAGCCGAAGTTAGTCCTTCCACGGAATAAAAACTCGAGCAAGTTTCCTCGGATTTTTTTCTCGACCGCATCTTCACATTGGCTCCTCTCCTCAGACTGCGGCCCTCGTTCAAGATGGAATGCGGACTTCTTTTCCCACACGTCACAGTGCACAAGGCGTCACTGTGATGCAGAGGCAGAGGAATGATTTCGGCCGTAAACAAATGTAACTCTCTCACGTCGGAAGTCTTTTTTCAAATACTCGCGCTTTGATTCCTCAAAAGAGTGCCGCACGTATGGCCAACGTCCGGCTTGAAAGTTGAAATAATATATTCTTAATATTGAAAGAACCGCCTCGAAACCTAATCTACTTCATTGTCGATTTAAAGACCAACATTGCTCGAAAGCTTTCAATATTCCAACTGAACGCATCTACGTAGTAGAACTCCTTTTTCATTAAATACGTAATCATAAACTGAAATTAGCATTGCTTACGGTACATTTTTTTAAATTTCGGTTTAATTTCTGTTTTTTAATATTGAGAGATGTTTATTTAAGGGTTTAAATGGGGGTAGAAATAAAATACACTTTGTCAATATTCCACTTAAACTTATTCCACTCGAACTTTTTAACACACAGGACCGCTGTTGGGCAATTGTCTGTGTATTAAAAACCTTTAGAATTCCACAAATTTAAGGCATATTACATTGATTATATTAAGGGTATATTGTAAGAGGAGACTTTACGGTCTCAATCTCGTCCCCAAGAAAGTCATATATTACTGATTGCGAAGCCAAGTGCTCATTTGCACTAAAATCTCTGCTTTAAGCTCTTTTCTTTACTTCCTGATGATTCGTTCCTTCAACTTTCGTTCAATGTCCAATCTTGATCGCTGGGATTCTGTTAATTCATTAATTCTTCTCCTGGATTTAGGCTTAACAAATATATCCTAAATATCACAAACATTGGTTGAATCCTTTGTTTCTGTCTTTAGGAACAATAAAATGTCACTTATCTTGCACTTTAACCTAAATCGGACCATGCCAGTAAAAAGTAACGTATCTAAAAATCGTCAAAAGAGGATTACGAAAACTTTTTTTTTGAGAATGGTGATAGGAAGGAATTGTGTGTAGGAAGACTTCTGGGAAATTTTTGGTAGACATTTTTCCTTAACTTCTGAGATAACAGTTGCTAGGTTGTTGCACATGTGATTGAAGTGAAAACCATCCTAGTAGAAAAATTCCCAAGGAAACTGGGTGCACGCCCTTATGTGCAAAGTCACTTCAACCCTTTCCTTATCCTAGTAGAGTTGGTTCAATCTGTGAACAAAGCGCTACAATTTTGGAACGGCTAATTTGCGAGTTGTTTTTAATGGTATCGATATGTGGCAGTTGGACCCCCGTCAATCATGAAATCTCTTATCCCACATTTGCCAAATCCTAAGCAAAAACAGTTAAAGAAACACTTTCAATAGCTCATTGGTCCCCCGCCGACTCGACAGCCGACTGAAATACCCCATGAATTTATTATTAGGGCTTTCCCTCTCTCCATCAGCACGTTTTTCCCGAAAGAATTGACCCACGCGCAAGTGTTTCCATTAAGCACGTGCTGGCCACGACTTTGTCGGTCGTCTTTTTGATTCCTCTCGAAGCCGCTCTTGTTTATTATCTGACGGAAGGTCGGACGTGTGGGTCTCGGATGACGCAACAACGGGGGGTGCAAATGCACACGCGGCTGCTTCTCCGTAAGCTTACCATTACGACTTCCTATTCTTTCTTTCCTCTCTCAGCTGTGTAATAGGTTATTCTTATTTCTGTCGGTGCGGAGTCTATCTTTAACGGAGTTGTCATGCTTGGGTACTTGTGTTTGTTCCTGTCTTCTCGTTTCCGCGTTAAATCTTCGGATCTTCCTGTTAGTTTTCAGTTGAGGTTGAGTTTATGAACCTCCCGTGGTATTGCAGCATACAATTAAGCGAATAATATCGCCATTTGTTCAGTTTTTTGTTTGTGTATTTGAGTTGCATTCAATGACCCAAAGGTAAATCTGTTGCTTCCCCACTACAAATAATATATGGATTACAAATGGGGTCCTTACATCTGTAAATACTCTCTACCTTGCGCCTACTGGACTTGCCCCTCTCTTGTAGCATCTTACATTTGCATATTTAGCGTGTTAGGTGTACCAAGTTGTTTACTCATAACCGCAATTGCGATTATGGGAAGAAGTAAACAACTGGGTTTTCCTATTATATTCAATATGCGAAGGTCTTAATGAAGGATTATATTAGATGATAATTATGGAAGAAAAAAATTCTCATATGCTTGCACAGCAGATTTAATTTGGCGACATATTTTGCTAGCAAATTAGCATCATCAAGTAGAGTTTTTTTCTGTTCCTTAATATATCCAAGAAAAAAAAGGGAAAGTTAGTGTAAGGGTCACGGTCTGCCTTTTTACGCCTATGTATTGATGAATTTGAAAAACGGGTTCACTGGTGTTGCTAGCTCGCTAGCAAAACATGTCGCCGAATTGAATCTGCTGTGGAAGAGTACGAGCAGTTTTATTGCCATTTGTATATCTAATTTTAAAAACTGCTGTGTTCCATTCCATTCGGATTGATTTAACAGAGAGTGTATTCTAGTTAACGTTAAAAGCTTTTCCGAAAATTGAAAACGAAAAAGGTTCCAATGAGCTAAATAACTAATCACTAATTAATTTACCATAATTTTTCCCCAAAGTTAACTATTTCGTAATGGCATACAAGGAAATTGGGAAATTGCTTCAAAGAAAGTTGAAGCGTAGTAAGTAGGGACGGCTAGAAATTGTACCGTATTAGCTCGAATATAACGCGATCCCGAATTGAATGCGACTCCGAAATTTTCATAAAGATATTTAGAAAAAAAAATAATACTCATAAAAGAATTTAAAGAAAGTAAAATTCAATCAGATAGGCATTTATTTAGGTAATTATAGCTAATAACAGGTTACATTCATGTCAATAAAATTAAGTAATGTTTATTCATAATCTGAACTGTTTTCAGAATGAGAACTCATTTATGTTACATCGGTATCATCAGTATTTTCATTCACGCTTTCAGTCTCCCACAAAATGTCATTTTCCGTACCATTTAAATCATTGGAAATGCAGCATTTCTTGAAACATTTAACTATCGATTCAGGTTCGATCTTCTGCCAGGCTGTCGCAATCCATTCTCCTAAAAGAGAGACTACTTAAACCCCGAATTTAGCGCGAGTCAATTTTTTAATGGAAAATAAACGATCGAAAAATATCGCGTTATATTCGGGCTAATACGGTAAGCTAACCCACCATAGGGCGGTAAACCTTTGCGGGCGCATGGCATATCTATGGAGGCTTCGAATGTTTTCATGGATAAAGATTTTCCCCTTTTAGATTCAATTTCTTTGTTCTCATTAGCGTTAACAAAGTAGACTCTGAAAGAATAAAGAAACTTGGGCTTATACCAAATTATTTCATGATATTTTTTCTCAATAACACGCTGGAAGTGGTAGGTTTTTATACGTTCAACGCGTCTTTGCAAAGGGGTGGTAATTTGAATCAAGATTTTTCATCAATGTTTAAGGCTATTTTCCCATTCTACTTACCTTTCTTTTCTCTCTATTTGTTGTCTATTTCTAGATTTTCTCCGTGAATTAAAAGTTAGTTATCATTTATGCATACTTTTCCTGTTTACAATATTATTCTTGAAATTTTACCTCTGTCTTCACTGATAAAAAGAGATATTGATATACGTTACGAACGGTTTCCAGTTGTAACCGGAGCTAATCTCTCCAGAGATGGATTTCCTCTCTCGATCTTAAACTTACGGCTCTCTTTTTCAATAATCCACGGTCATAAATATTCATAAAAACTTTTTCATTGTTATTTACTTCTTGCAGCGCGTGCTCTATTGGGATTTGAAATTTTTATTTTGATATACTCGAAAAAGAGAGATTTATATCAGTTCATCCTGTCTTTTCCCCATTTTTCTATCTTATTCTGAGATGAAATACTATTACTCCCTCCTACAGGGGCTACCACCTCCTCCTGTCTCCTGTTTGGATGAATTTCATTCAGCTATTTTGACTTTTCCTATTTTCTCTTTGAATATTGGAGACGCTTTAATTTTGAATGTAGTTGTTTTCATCATTTACTTGCTCAAGGTTAGCTCCATCTATCATTGTGGATGAATTTTAATTAGTGAAAGTGTAATTTTCGTTATTTTCATAGTATTTATTTGTCCCTGTTATCTTTGATTTCCTACATATTTACTAATTATATTACTCTATTTATATATTAATATTACTTTAATAACATACAAAATTAGGTGGAAGAAAGGTCCACTGAGGCCTAACTTTTCCTAATAATGGGTCAGATGATGATATGGGATGGCTTGGATATGAAATGGGGCTTCTCAGCCCTAATTCTAGCCTACCTGTAATACAAAATAGAAAAGTTAATAACAGAAAATAGCGAACCCTAAGGGATGGATGATAATGGAATGTTCTTTGCCCCAATTTTGTGTTTAGACTTTGATGAGAGAGGGAATATTCTTCACTTGAATTTGCATTATCGATTTTGGCTAATTTCTACTCTACTGTTTTATAGTAGCAAGAAGTGGTCGGGAGGGCGAACTCGCAGGATGGACATTTTTGAGAGTTTTCGAAGAACTCTTTATAAAACAGTGCAAAAAGAGGGAAGGTCGATAGGTCATCGGTTTCGGCGTGAGGATCGACGAAAACTGAACTGGAAGGGATTTGGGAAGCAAAAACTGTAGAGGACGACCTAGATTGGAACAGTATGTGAAACAGATAATGGGTTCGGGTGTACAGGGCTTTCTGAATTAAAGAGGATAGCTGTTCAAGAGATAGAGATATTGATGATTATGGTTGGGCCATTCTAGTCTGATAACCATTAATGCATTTTCCAGTGATCCAAACACGATTTTCTGATTGATAATTACATACGGTGGGTCCATCTCGTACAATTACTACTGAATTCTCCGATATTTCCAAACTTTTTAGGAGCGAATGTAATTGTTCAGTTGGCAGAAACTGGTCGAATTTTTTTTAAAGCAAGATAACTAAGTTTTCAATTTTAACCAGAAATGGCTTTTCACAAAGAATTTTAGCTACCAAAGATTCTATACCTAGAGTGCTCACCTTAATTTATTTAAAATGATTTTTTTCTTTGAATGCAGAGACGTAACACAATTCATTAAGTTTCAGTACCTAATAATAATAATAGATTTTAATACTGCCTATTTTAAAATATTAAAATTGACCCGCCGAAGATATGATTACCTCCCTATAGAAAGCTAAAAATATTGGTAAAAAGGAAAGTTGAACTGCCAGCAAGAAAAAAATGCTACTGAATAAAGTTAATAAATTTTCATCAAAGACATTCAGCTGAAATATTTAACGGTGAACAATTTCATTCAATTTAGACCACTCGTGTTATCAAATTTTCGTCATTTTATCTAAGGAACTTACTAATAAAAGGATGCGTTAGGAAGGGATTTGATAAACACGAGGTCTGTACGTACGTTGATGCCCTACTTTTCTTCGTAACCGATCACCGCTGTAGGTATATTTTGGGCGGTAATTCTGCTACCCCTGACTTTTAGGCAACATGCATGTGGTTTATGGCTATGCATTCATGAAAGCATCCTTTACCTAAAAATTAGTTAGAAGTCGCTAAACCTAGAATAAATACCTCCAAATTAAAGTTAAAATATCAATCGACTTGAATTCACCTGGATACTAAATGCATTAAATTTATAATATCAATTGTATATATTTTATGGACAAAAAGTATGTTATATTAATTAATTAATTAATCAAATATGTCATGTTTCAAACTGGTGGAGTAGAGACTATGTTCTAGCACAGCGTGATAGATCGCAGGATGTTCCCAAACGAGGAAAAGGTGCCTCAAAAGGGTAATTTCCCTAGATATAGGGATAGAACTGTTAAATCGGCAAATATGTCTTGAACCCTTCCCATTGACAAATCCTGCCTATGCTCCTGGTGTAATTTATCCCTCCTTACCATACCCGTACGCAATATTCCTTCTTAATTTTTGTTGACTCTTCACCCACCTGTATCCGTCTCTTGACATTTCATCCTTTCATCTCTGCACGAATCGGATTTAAAAAGAATGGTCCGCCCCAAAGTTCAGCCATGATGCTGCGGTAAAAGTTTTGCGAAATCATCCCAGTGGGAGCTACAAAAACAATTGCTCGGTGGAAACAGTGATGCTCGACAGCGGAATTGACCCTATTAATCTCGTCCGAATGGGTTGAAATGGCGTGGTAAATTCAGGGGAAGGCCCTCGAAACATCTGAAGCCGGTCCTCCGCTGCATCTATCATCTCCAACCTTTCCCACAAATATCTGTTTCCATTCCTCTGCTCGAATCTCTTTCATTGAGAGATTTACGTCCTTGGTCCCCTACTCACTTTCGAGGTTTAATTCTTTTTAAATGCGTTTTGTTCCGCTGTTAAAGCAGGTCGAATGTACTGCCCACTCTGTTTTAAAGTCCTTCGCATTTGCCGATACTTTTAATGCTCCAATTTAATTTTTTTTTTATTCTTTCCGTGACCATTGTGTATATACATCCGTGACCTCGAAATATTATTCTCGTAAAGGTTTCAGTTGTTTTGATGCATTACAGTTACATTTTTTATTGGCGAGTTACACTTTTGTTCATATATTTGGAGGATTTTTGTTCGAAATACAACGTTGCTGCTTGTCTATATCAATGTTCATGTCTAGCAAGCTGCTTATTGGCCAATTGCTAAAGGTTTTGAAAATTAAATTATTTTATCAATTCGTCTCGTTAACTTATCACCACCATTACTGAGCTTTTGTTGATATAATCAATTCTTGAAACGATTTATACTCGTGAGGCAGATTTACAGTAAAGCATACAGTAACAACCTAACTGTAGGGAGCGTTTTTTTTTTTTTGCTCAGAAACGCTCAAAATCGTATTATTCAGATTTATATAAGGCTATGGTGTACTCAGTAAAGAAAGTCCTCCATATATGTTGAGTAATTTCACATAATATGTGTCTAAACTATATTACAGTAATTTATTTATCTATTTGACATAAATTCTATTCACGACTATTTTCAACTGCTACTTATAACTTTACTTTTTGTTTATTCTTACTGTAATGAGCGAATTAAATTTCTGCAATATATTCCTCTATGCATTTTATAGCAAAATAGGTTTAGGTGACATCATATGGTTTTGTACTAGTGGGGATTTATTGATGTTTTCATTTATCGTATTATAATTAAGTAATTCCATTGAGTTACGCCTTTCTACATTCACTTTTATATTTCATTTTATAACATATGTATGTGGAACATACGTTGATGTTAAACTTTGCCCACTAGGTGTACACAAGGAGATATACCTAATACCTGGGCTCGGTTCTCAGTCATGCCCCTATTTTTCACCTCTGTTTATCTTCGGCATGTATGCTGATTCAACCACCAATACTTAAAGATACACTAGTCATTACGAAATATATATGAGTAACATTTTTTTATTCTTACGAATTGACCTGCTGTCTGTTTTTGTAGCAGCATGATGCTTGATTGACATTTCCTCAGTCCGAATTCCTTTGCAGTAAATATTTTCTCCCCTTGTCTCCTCTCTTCCATCACCCCCCATTGCAAATCCGTCACTCTCCGGTTTCTTGGTGGAGAGATGGCGTGAGGAGACGTCGCGGCTTTCAGACGCTCTCTACGTATACACTTTCCGTCTAGCGGTTTCTAGGCACTTTCGCGTGTGTATCAGGGAGTGATAGGGAAACTTTAATCCATATCTATCTCTCTGCCCTTTTGCGCTTTTTCCCCATCTATCCTCCATATCCTCTGACTCCCCTTCGTTGTGCTCTCAAAGCTCTTCCGTTCGTGCTGCACTTTGACCATAAGTCAGGGCGATATTTCATACGAAAAGGGTAATGCGCTCCGAACAGCACCGCAGGCACGTAAACTCAATAAAGAGTTGGCTCTCACTTTTGTGAAAAAACGTGAATAACGTCATGATGTATCGTATTCCTGCTATAGTATCCCGATGAAGGTAATATGTTTCAATCGCTTTTTATCGCAAAAAAATTTTATTTACATTTGTCTCAGTATTGTTCTTGGCCGAGATAATAGAATAGTATGAGGGATAATGGCATTTAATATTGTCGCTGTTATTTATGTGGTCACTTTGCTGCCGTAGCGGGGAATATTTCCGCTTCTATCATTCTGGCTCATGTAGGAAAGGAAGGTTATACTTCCTCGCTCCACTTCCTTCGAATTTGCTTCATCCTTCTTCATAGCCTTAGGTTACCAATGGTAGGGTTTTAGTCTTCTACCAATCTCCGAGATGAATACTTCCCAGAAGAATAAAATATTATCAATTGAGGAGGTTTTACGAAATTTTTATGGCACTTTTAAAGGCTTAAATTGGACTATGTAATGTTTACTCCTCTCGAAAAGTTATCTTATGAATTCCCCAATATTTACGTGGGAATCGATGACATTTGTGTAAATTTGTGACTACTAACCTTTAAAGTTGCTGATTAACATTGAATTTTCCAAATTATTTTCCCACGAACTGGAAAAATGTTTAAATTTAATCACGATGGAGAGAGAAAATTAAGTTCTCTATTGCTTAATACCTTAAATACTTACTTACGGGTCTAGAGTTAATTAGATAATCTAAACGGGTTTAAAACTTTGCTCTCTTTTTATTGTATGTACGAGAGGATTTGAAATAAATTCAATAATGAGATCATAGTATTAATCTCAGTATGCAAAATACGCTGTTCCTTATATCTTAATTCCGGAAGAAAATGAGTGCCGTAGAAATGGCTGTGGGAAGAATAAACTTTCACTGTAGCTATTGCGATACTGAAATCATGAAATTATAGTGAAATTAAAAGTATTTAATGAGTGCCCCTGAGCTTCTATTCACGTGGTATCATATGCGAGTATTTTTTGTAAATTGCGTCTGTAATTTAGATCAAGTTGATGTAGTGAAAATCACTCTGGAGGTTATTTCCCAAAAACATTTTTCGTCACTATGATATTTCAAGTACAAGAAGGGTTTTTTAGTGCGCTCTCACCAACGATCTGTAACTGACGCTCGTCAACGTTTTTCGCTAGGGAAAATGTACGTCGCAGGGGTAAAGACCTTTGGATCCGACAGGGAAAGTAATACGAAAAGTTTCAAAGTGGCTTTTCACCGAAACCGAACTCGAATAAAATTTTTCGAAAATCAAAAATTCTGTTTAGGTTTGGGCCGCCTTGAAATACAAGGATTGCGAATTTGAAATCTTCTAGGCGTAAACTCGACCTGAAAATCACCCAGTGTCCAATTTCTGTAGATTGGAATTGAAGGAAAGAAACAAAAACATTGTGGAACTTGGATTATTCGAAACTGAAGTGACAAAGTAAAAAATACGAATTATTCAAATATTCCAAGAAAAGCAGTTTCTTAGTAAGGGTTGGGAAGCACACTTCATTATACCTATCACTAACTGATATTTATTCTGATAGTCATTAAAGAATATCTTGTTTTGTTTACATTGATAATCAAACAATCGTAAATAATACAAATTAATGATGTACCAATTGATAGCTTGCGAGCTCTCATTGATCAATGTGCTGCGACAGCTGGGAATGAACGAGTTATCGCAAAATTACAAACTGTGTCCAAATTGTAGTATTGCTGGTTGCCTTAGCAAGGGGTAAGGGCAAGGGACCATTTTCACATAATTTGGAAGGTTTTGAAGCTGAAATACTTAAACATTACCTAGAAAATTTCGAATAAACCAAGATTTCTTAATATTTTTGGATACAAAATGGTACGGACAAAGGAAAAAGTCCGAGTTGAAGATGATTTCGAATTATAGATGTTTGATTTATCCAAGTTCCACTACTGGTGAATTTTCTTGTAACATTGTGTAATTATTTTGAATTCAATGTTTTATCCTTGGAATAGCACACAGAGAACAGTTGAAGTCACATAAATGTATACTTCCAATGCGGAGAGTAATTAGCTTAAATTGCTTTCTTCCTGAGATGTACAGTTTACTTACAAGTGACTCATGCATTTCGCAATATCCCCCTAGATCTATGCAAAATTATTCCGTTTATAGATTGGATGTAACGAAAGTAGGGGAATGGCTGTGGGAAAATAGTGATGCAACTGCATGCATGCACAGTGAATTGGAATTACGTCACATCTGCTACGAATCCTCGCTCACATTTCCACTGTTTCGTTTTAGATATCTTTTATTTCGTCGCTGCTATAGCACGCGTGTTTGCGGTGGCCGTAGCCTCCATCAAAAAATGTTCGACGAAGTCCTCCCGGTTCCTGGTTTTCAGCGTCATTTCTCTTGTCCAGGAACAAGGTTGAGGCTAAATTAATGAAACATATTTTTTTCTTTAGAATTTCGGCACTTTAGTTAATCTTAGGTACTAAGATAATGTAATGAGAAGTAATTTTACCGTTGCATTACTTATCTATGCATATTTGTACGTTGTATATTTAATCTGTATGCTGTCATTGTCGATGACATTCTTTTGCAATTATAGTATTACTGCATCTGCATATGCTCGTATTATTTGTAATATGTCATTGTATTTGGTGGAAAATAAGCGTTAGAATTAATGTATTTATTTAATTAGGTAAAGACTAATTATCACCTATTCTCTTGTTTATTTCTATGGAAGCATTGATCTTCAAAATTGGGGCTAGGACTGAAATACATCTAATGTTTTTAGATACTCATTTTATTCCTATTGTTACTTCGAGCAAAATTAAATAGAACTAGAAATATAACACGAAAAAGAACAAGAAAGAAAACATATAATAGAACATTCGAACCAAAACATTGGGTACCTAGTATATAGAATCCATAAAAGAAATTGTTGGCATACCCACGTCTGAAATGGCATAGCTACGTCTCCATTAACTTAACAAGAATTCATTTATTAATTTACCACAGACCTATATGCTTAATCTTAACGCTCGACCACGCTTTCGATTATTTGCATCATCATCGGGTGAGCATTACACAAAAATTATATTTTAGGCGTTATGGCTTTTCTGAATAATTAAGCACCTAATAGGAGGGTATTTCCCTCCCTCAATTTCCCACAAAACGAAAATTCCAAATTTGCTACATGGTTCATATTTTGTCGATATGTAAGACATATTTATCCCTGCGTATGCTGCGAAACAATCTACAACGCTTTCCCCGTTTTGCATAAAATGCATGCACAAGACTCCGCAAAAAATGACCTCGATACTTCGTCCACGCGATATCCTCGAAAGATCTGGAGCAACATCTGCGCTTAACGCGAAATCGCCGCCGCGAATCTGGCCATATTTCGCATTTATAGACGGTATCTGGCGCGGGGAATGCGATTTAAAAATTGCACCGATCAAATGGAAACAGTGGGCGATTCGTTACCGCCAATTTACTCCTCAAATTGCTCCGCCGACTCGATTGAAAACGATTACGATGGCTCTGTATAATAAAGCGAAATTTTCTCCTTATTTCCTACATTTAATATTTAGAAAGACTCGAGGTCCCTAAAAGCATGAAGGAGGTTGGGAATAAAATTGTCTTTTTGTATGTCATTGTGCCTCACTTAAATGCATATGTTCCGCTTATAACATTCTCACTACCTGTGTTAAACTAGGGAAATTACCTCAGCCCTCATCCTGTCTATTAAGTCTCATTCCCCCCTACTAACTCTTGGCAGTCTTCGTCTCTAAGTCTTCGAACCTAAACATTTGCGGACAGTCTGTGTGAAAATTTGATTTTCGTTAAGCTATCATATGTAATTAATTGCTCTTATAGAATTTTTGATTTCTCAACTGAATGAGCTCCATTCATTTGAGCTTTTTGTGTCTTCGAGTTTTTTTAAAGGGGATACATTTTATAAACAATCATGATTTCTAAGTCTCCATTCATTACCTGCGAGCTTCTTTAGTCTTTCGTAAATAGAATACAGGATAGAGAAAGTACACCTTTCATTTGCTTTGCTTTAGAGTTTCTAATGACTACGCTTATGTGAAATGTACTTTGTTATGAGTGATTCTGCGTTATCGCATTCATTTTCTTCACCCTGTTGAATTTTATGGAAATTTTTATTCATAGCGCAATTTTGCTGCACGATGGATTTGTTTCACTGATATCTTTATGGATTGGTGAGGAAAATGAACTATATCATTCATCATCCTGTCTTGTTAGCCTAATTCTCTCTCCTAGACTATTGTTTGCTAGTAGTCTATGTCCACCTTTGGTACTCGCGACCTTACGCTACGCTATGTCCAGCACTGTCCTTTTACGCTCATCGGCCAAACTGAGAATGGCATACCTACGTCTCAATTAAACGAAATATCTATGAATTTAAACGGAATTTAAAAATAGGATATGTATGAAAAAATATAGAATTTACTTTCTTTTAATGCTTACTACCCTATGAGAGCGATTTTTAAAAAGACAGTCTCGCGCTACTCCTTTTTGAGTTTTGGGTGCAGTTTTCATAAACAATGTCTCATATAGTTTCCGCATAGGTTTGATATCGGTTAGGCTTCTAAGTAACTCTTAGAGAATCAGAATTTCGTTTTCAAGGAATTTAGAAATTAAGCCCTCCGAAATTATACACTTGATTATGAGGAGACAATAAGATCGGTAATCATTTTATCATGTCGAAATTTCGTACCATGCTTTTTATTTTATCAATATCTTTAATTATTTTGGAAATTCCCTTACTAATTATTGTCTAAACGCCTTTGAAATTTAAGTTTAACATTTCATATTAAAATGTTCATGGCATGTATCAGATAATTTTTGCCGATCAAAGCCACGCGGGTGTATTTGTTATTATTAAACTCCTAAAAATTCTAACATTGTTTTCTTTTGACTCATCACATGACAATTTATGCCTAAATTTACCTTTCTGTTCCCCGAAATCTTTATGAGAGCCATCAGTTTTCAAGTTCGCGGCTATTCAGCCAAATAAAATTTCTCAATTACTTGTGTCAATCGAAATAATAATCAAATAGGTCGCAGCTTAACTTCCTATGGCAATTCCTCTTCACGAATAATATTGTGACATTGTTTGGATTGGGATATTCTCCGCAAAGTTTACTTTCAACATTGAGAATCGATTTAATTCGTCTGCACATTCTTCATTCGAGAGATTCATCACGTTGTTTGTTATTCCTATCTCCCTGGAAACATGCCCCCATCTACATTTTAACTCCGAATGGGAATTAATGCGCTAAAAAAGCTATTCATCATTTTGCTTGGCGAGTTTGCTTTACTCGCAGTTTTGAATTTGCCCTTCATAAATCCGTTCATTTTTAACCTGTTTCACCTCCTGTTCATGGGCTATCAACTCTTTGGGGGATTTTTCATCTGCCTAATCAGCAATGCATTTGCGCAATCTTCCCATTATTTGTGTTGTTTTCGTTTTATCAAAAAGTTGAACCTGCGCAAATTGGTATGAATTACGAGATCAGAATTTTTTCTTTAGTAAAAATAACAATATATTTAGTTAAGGCTCGCGAATTCGTATAAACGTAAATTATCTCATCATTATATGCTGACATCTGTCATTTCCAGAGAGATGGCAATTATTATCTTATTCTTTGAACGGGTTTGAAAATGTGTTTAAATAAATCTACACTTCAACTAACATCTTTTTTTAATTTTCGTAATTGATGCAGCTATATAGGGTCAAAGTTAATTTTAATTATTAAATGGCTGAGCTATCGTACGAAGGACAGATTATTAAAAAAAAATAATTTCAACCGTTTGTTATTGAATATGTATTTTTGGTCGAACCGATCCTTAATACCTTAATTTTTATATTTTTTCTTAACTTTAGAATTTTCCGAATTGAGATTACGATGTGTGGGAGTATTATGTCGATAGATTCGGTATTCAAATCATTCATGTATCAATGTGTTTTGTTTTCGTTTGTATTCCATTCAACTTATAGTGGTGTCTTCTTCAATTTATCAACCTGTTAATACATGTACGGATTTATCTTCAATGCTAGCGAAGTTAACGTCATTTGTATTTAAGTTATAGCTTACTCTTGCAAAATGAAGGATCCTATCTTGTAACCAACTCTTTCTCGGCCGACTTACCGAAAACCCATTTTATGCTTTTTATAATCGTAAAATAATTTTAAAATTAGTTATTCAAAGCAGCTATGCAGTCCTAAGAAGCATTTATTTATCATTTACAAAAATGGTTTTTTAATCATTTCAAAACTTTTCTCCTCACATTCCGAGCTTATTCATGTCTTTATAACCTTTTGTTCATTATAATAATGTTAAGAAATTATACGGAAGAAAACGTAGCTGTGATTCTGATATACTTTTAAAAATTAGTAACTTTTTGAATAAGACAGGAACAGGTACCTGTAAACTAAACTAAGGGTCAGTGTGGTGTGCTGTCCGGCAACCATGTGCAGACTCAAATGATGTTTATTCATATCTAACGCCCATTTCTATTAGCGTTACAGCTCTGCTGGCCCCCAAGAGAAGTTGGAAAAGCAATCATTTCCGCCAAGTCCTTCTTTCGATTACTCGATTATCCGCGAGTATATTACGAGTTATTCCCCCTTCACGACCCTCGGGAGGAAAAATTCCCCAAATCACATTGGGAACAGTTGGAAACAAAAAGGAAACAAGATTTGTACCTCTTTCCTCGATGGATTTCCACAACACGCCTCCCGATACCGTGAAGTTGGCAACTCTTTTACATGGGTTCCCCCACGCCTCCGCACCCCCGTTTCTACCTCTCCCTGCCGCCCACCTCACTTCGCACCCATTCCTCGGTCACTTTTTATCGCCTTAGGCCTTTTCTCTCAAACATCTGTGCCTCCATCTTCCTTGTCTTTTTTCCCGTCTTGCTCCTTACTTAACCCTGGATGGTGACGTCATAAAAGAGTTCGGTCGTTAGGTCCGGTGCAGACGGGAAATCGCAGGTGTGGGCCACCCATTTGCTCCGGGAAGACTTTTACGATCGGAACTAAAGGGTATCTGTTGTCTAAATAAGAAACGCAAGAGCGCGGCTACCGCACTGCGAACGAACGTCGATTTTTTTCAGAATAGCCTGATAGAAAAAGTGATAGGAAATGATTGATTCCCGCTCACCATTTCTGGTTGCCAATTAGCGAGCGCTCCAACGTATTTCGCTTGTTTAGCGATTTATTTTTGAAAAAATAATTTGGCTTATGATTATTATGGTGGTAATGGACTGGAATTGATATGTAAAGAAAGGATGATGTATATTTGACGTCAGCAGAATCTGGTGGTATATGTTTAAGTTTGTTGTGTATCGAGCAATGTGTAACTCATGACGCTTGAGGGAAACTGGTGTTTTGCGTTGGCAGCGACTTGTATTTTTCTCCCAAGTATCTTCCGTTGACGAGAGATTTTTTCTAATTTTATACGTCTTTCTACCTTCATGTGTGAGTATCTCAATTGTAAAATCAATGCAAGGTGATGTACATTGGCCATCATAATTAACTTTTGGTTGATGTTTTCCTTTGAGCAACTCTTTTATTATCTTTGTTACGTAAACGTAACAAAGTAACGTAACGTATTATCTTTGTTACGTAAATCATAGCATGTTCTTGAGAAGCAAAAAAATTTGGAAACTACGATTACTTTCAGAGGAGATGCGATGACGGTCACTATTCCCTTGTTGGTTTCCTTTGGTTATAAGAATGATGTACCCAAATGGGAAACTAAAAGCGGACTGATTCTATTTATGCGTATATAGATACGTTTTGGATTGAAATTTTAGGACCGTATGGAATTATAACAGTTATTTAGTATCTAGTACAAGGAATAAGATTATGGTTTCTTAAAGATTCTTTGTATTACCTAATAATGTATTATGTATTCTATATATTTCTCCCCTTCTATTTTGAATATTTCGTAGGGTTTATTGTACATCCGTTAGTTAATGTGTCGCATTTCGTGATCGTGAGTGGCGAATTTAGTTCCGAGAAAAACATAAAAAATTACTTTCTTTCTTAATTTACATATGTACACCAAAAACAAATGCTAATGCACATAATGTAATCTACGATTAAATTTAGAGCGTTTTCATTCTATTTCATTATTACAGATCATGGAATAAGTATTATTTTATCTTTATATTTTATGGCGCATTAATGTGGTTTACGGCATATCATTATTATGTTTATTAATTAACTTAGAAACGTTGCTCATCTCCTGATTATATCAATTATATTCCACCAATACATGTGGATTAATGTTAGGGTCCGAGGCCAGTTGGCCTCTGCCCTTTCAACCATGTTGAGGTTATTTTACATATTATCACCATAACCCTTCCAATGAAAATTTCCCCATCAGGTCTACCAATTTGCAAAAAAAATGTGAAATACCAGACACTTGACGAATGTTTTTTTTGCAACGAAGCAAAAAAATCTTAAAAACGGCCTGGTATCGTCGCCGGCCTCCTAATTCTGGATCCGGATAATTTCATCTTCCTAGCCCGGGTGGATTTGCTAAAATAAACCCCCGCCGACGGACAGCTTGAATCGAAAGGAATGGATTTTCGCACGTTTCTTGCCCGCAATAAAATGTGCCAAAACGCCGAGCATTCATTTTCGCGATGTTTCTCTTTTTGGCCGACTGTCAATTTATGTCGTACACTTTCCGCTAGTCTCCCTTCAGTCAGTCATTTTCCGATCGACGTAGAGGATTCGAATCCGCAAAAATCCTTTCATCTTTGAAATAAAAGTGGGGATTCATGTAGTCCCCGTCGACATTTTGTGTTTCAGTTCGCAACATGTCTTTTTGGTTAAAATAAAAAAAAAACTCTTTGTGCGGTCTTTTATGATTTCGGTTTTCCGTCTGTGATGTTAAGAGATTGCTTGCTGTAGTTTTGTGATTCAGTGGTCCGGTTTCAACATTTGAAATTTTGACTTCACGCAAAAGTCATCAAAAGGGAAATGGCACGATTTGTCGCCGCCAACAGTTTTTATGGAAAATAAACTGCACTTCATACTGATCCAGTATCTAGTCAGTTTTCTTACAACTAGTACTAATATGTTTTTGAGATCCTATAAATTTAATCTAGAAGCCAATTAATTATGTCAATGTGCCGTTTATTTCAAAACGGAAGGGTTTATTTTTAACTAGAATAGAGATGGGATTGGTTGGAAATTTCAAGGACGTTGCATTTTTTAAGTTTAGAATTAACAGAATCTCCCATTCATTCTACTTATGGATAATTTTGTCGATAATTAATAATACATAATGATCTATTACGATAGTAATTTCCCGATGCAAGTTACTATTTTCCCTTGCATGTAGATAGAGAGTAAACAAAGGAAAAAAGTTAGATGAAATAAAGGCTGGGTTAAGTTACTAAGAAAGGAAAGTAATGGCTTTGAATAGGGAATATTATTTTATTACTTGCATACCTACTTACCGAGGGTTTAACATGTATCCATGTATTGAAGTTTACTTCAAAGCTATTTATATGAACACAAACAGCATGCGGTAGCGAGCGGAAGTTCGATCACCCCTGCTTAAGACCACCAAAAGTTTTTGTGTGGTGATATCTTTCCTCTGCATGAATATTTCGTGAAAGGTTAAATTTGAAACAAAGAAGATGGGAAGCAGTTACCAGAAACATTGACCTTCGCAACGGAAGATGTTTATCTCCTTAATCTATTTCAGAGGAGTCACGAAATCCCGTGCGTTCAACGCATTTCGTTTAAATTTCACGCTCTCCACAGGATAATACCCCGCAATCTCAGCGTTGGTATCCGCGAAGGTAATTTATTCCCCTCCGAATGCCGTCTGAATGGCCAATGGCAATTAAACCCATCGGAATCCGAGCCTTCATCAAGTGCCGCGCCCACCGAGTATTTACTTTACGCCGCGCGTACCTCTCGATGCCCTTGAGAGGTGTGAATTCGTAGGAAATTGACAAAGGACACGTGTTGAAGGGCAACGAACCGCGGCTCCTTTCATATTTTGATGCATTCACTCCGATAATTACATTTTTAGAATACATTTTCACGAGGATATTTTTTATGGGTGATTTTTTCGTATAAATTTTTATTTACTTGCTATAAACAAGAGTTTATTTGTACGCTACCGTAGTGTGATTTATTGCTGCACGATGGAATTTTGTAATTTGCCTCTTCATTAAGTCTTACCACGAATTCACAGCTGTAAGAGGTTTTTCTTTATTTTTTATGATTTTACAGTTTCCTTAAAGTTTGAATCCACAAAAATGTTTTTGCCCAGATGCGAATTGAATGTCGAAGATGATCTACTCCATTGATTAAGTATTTTATCAAAATTGTTATTCTTCCGTTTTAATCGTTTCGACTTTTACCTAAGATTTATATATATTTACCAGTTAAACAGTATAAATATTTTTGCGTTTGTTATTTATAAATCGATTCGTATAAACATTGCTCACCTCATATGTTTTAGGTGATCTATTTTATGCTCTAACGCTTTAATAATGCGCTTGATATTTCCCTTAAATTTGCTTACTATTTATTGAAACGTCTTCCATTGTAAATACATTTCGCTGATAGGAAATTATAGAATTGTTATAAAACTGAGTCAAACTTAACAAACATGTTAATGCCAATTTTATGATTCCATTAATGTTCAAAAATGTTCTAGTTAGCAGAAATACCTCTGTTTATGACGAATCCTTCCAGAATAGCACTGGTTGAGCAAAATCTGATTTCAAGTTAATTTCTTTCAAATTTCACACTTAGAAAGAGTTTCTCGAGCGTTCATTTCTCATAATCACTTTTAGTGCGAAAACACTTCAAGTTATTGGAGATTTGGACTTCTAAAACCTACTAAAGAAATATATGAAATAAGTCCCGGAAAAATTGAGAATTTAATATCCTCCTCCATGTAACCCTTAGTTAATTAAAAAAAAAGATCTAACTAGTAATTAATAGTAATCTCATGTAATTTAATAGTGATTTGGGAAAATATTTTGGTGGGTTTATAAAGTAAAATTGATGCAAAGAAAAGAATCTCTCGCAGGAAAACCCACGCAAAGAAGAAAAAATTTGCACGAACCTACTGAAAGAAATAATTAAAAGAGTTTAGTAGGATACCCTTTACTTCCTAGTACTTTTCTATTTTAAAGACACATGTTTATTACCCCTTATATTCACCCACTTGGAAAGGAATTAAAGATCCAAGAGAGGGCACTTGTGAGGGATTTTGTGACTTAGCGACTTAAGACTTTTTTTTAAGGTTAACTCGGTGGGCGGACGCGACAGGATGAAAAAGATGACGAGTGCGTGGGGCGCCTCTCGCGGGCCTTTTATTAACTAGGGCCGCTCCGTCACGTCCGTCAAAGGAACTCCCGCGAAGAAATTGCCCCTTTTTCTAATCCCTTCCACTCCCACGCCTTTCTCTCCATTTTCCATTTGGCCTCCCATTTATCGCTTGCTTCCCATTAGCAAGAGGTCTCGTGATCGATTTGGGCTCGCCTCTTATTGCTCGCACCTTTCTCTCCCAAGACTGCTCTATTCCATTCCTCTGCCTTTTCGTGCATTTTCCAGTAAGAGGAGGATTTTGGCTAACAAAGGAAGATGGAGGAGTTTAATCTAAGTTTAAAAATTAATAATTGAAAATTGGACTAAATATGAATGTATCATAGTTGTCTCTTCTTTCTCTCTCCGGGCTCTTGTATAGTGTAAACCATCGTTTTAACTTTTAATTTTCGTGATTATTTGATTCTTATCATGAGCATTAATAATCATCATGGTAATTAATGTAAATCAATGCTAATTAATGTTTAGTAATGTTAAGTAAATATATATAATTAATTATCACGTGATTTAACTATTAATTAGTATTATTTAGTGAACTATGAATTATTATCAGTTCATATTTATTACGGTTGCGAACGGAGATATAATCCCGTCGAAATTATTTTAATTAATGCGTCTAATAATAACATTAATTTTCAATATCACCTCCTTTTTCGATTTTGAATATTTTGTTGTGACATGTATACACAGTAATTTTTTGTAACATTAAGAATAATGTAATTATGTTTGAATGATGATTACCATCACAGTTAAATAAATAAAAGTAAAAAATTAATGATCAACGCGGCATATGGCAAGGAAGATAAAGATGAACATAGAAATTCATATTAAGTATGATTAATAATTCCTTTGTATAATCAAGTAAAAGTTTATAATATATATTAATATGCATCAATGCATGTCTTTCTAAAGCTGCTTTAGATTATTTCTATTAGTTGCCTTCCTCTCAAATTTAGTTAACGATTTCTTAATCACGTAGGATTTTTTTAAACGATACATTCCCCATGAACATCCGTTAAGGGTTTTATCCACATTATGGCTCTCCTATTTTCTAATACTTTGTTTTCTTAGACGATTACAATTGTGTTAGTCTTTTAGTTCATGATAGTATTTTTTGGGTTCTATTTTGAAGTTCACCCATTTTAGTGGTCTCCTCTTAACAATGCTTTCAAGGATACATCTTTCACACGAATCCCTCTCGAATCGATGGCGAGCCAAAAGCTCTTTGCCTATAAACTTCCTATATCTGTTTGCAGTCCATTCTCTGGTCAAGGATAGCAAAGGGGAGCCCTTTTCGGAAATGCCAAAGGCTACGAAGTGGACTAGAATATACTAACGCCTTCAATTTTCTGCTTTCGCGGTACTACAACGTAAAGCCATCTTGCGAGTATTTTATATTCAGATTAAGTAATAAGATGCTTATTAATCACATCTCAAAAAAAAAAAAAACAATTTTTCTAGTAAATTAGTCATTTAGTTTTGGTCTAGAATAACTAATTTTGTAATTTTTTCTGGTGATAAATTTATTTCTCATTAAATATTAATCTTTTTTTCTCTTACATTGAACTCTAAATTGTTATTTTCTGCATTAGATTCCATTCCGGAAGAGAATTGCCAATATTTTCACGAATTGCTTCGTGAACCCTTTGATGCGAGGGAGGCTCGGATTTTGCCAAAGCTGCTCGCATAGTTCCTTATTCAGTTGATAGGATATAAATGAGTTCAACTTCGGAAGGGCTTTTAAACGCCCATAACTTACTCTTACCCCGGATAGCTCTGCTTGTCGTCTCCCCTCTCTCTGTTGCTTCTTTTAGATCCTTTAGCATTCTCCCACACATACTGTTCCTGCTGCTTCATTTGTCTGTCTCTTTAGACGTAACTTTTCCTCTCTTATTTATTTTTCTTTTAATTAGAACTACTTCCTTACCTTTCCTCCGCTCCTCTTCGCTTCTTGCCCTATTTGTTTTCCTTCCCTCTTCCCTTAATTTCTCATTTTTCTTCTTCTCGTCTCTTTTCCTCATTAGCTTCCTTTCCTTCTTCTGAAGTCCCATTCTCACCGCTTTATTCTTCGTTCCTCTTTGTTCTTTTTTCGGATTTGAGGCTCTTTGTTTTCATTAATTATAACGTTTGTTAAGTTGAAATTACCTATCATAGTTAGGTATTTAAATATTAACGCATGTAAAATTAGTTTACGCTGTATAATACCTTGAATATCTTAGTAATTAATTAATTGCGTGAATATATATGGGAAATCATTAATGATTCGTATTTATGTAAATTATGGGTTCATTAATTAAACAATTGGAATTTTATGAAGCATTAATACGTAATTAACATATAAAGTTATGGTCAGAGACTCATCAATAATAAATAAATATCCTATTGATTAATTAATACACTCATCAATAATAAAATAAATAACTGGTAATAATCAATAAGTAACTGACAATTATAATTAACACATCCAATTACTTATTACCTTTCTCTGCATTTTACAGTTCCTTCAGTAAAATATCTTTATAACTCTATATTTCTCGTTATTTTAATATTTATCCGTTTTTATTGCTTATCCTTTTCATAGCAGGTTATCTGCAATCATTTGAATGTCAAATAATTACTCTATCCTGGAAGATAATGATAACCAATGCCAGCAAGGTAGTAATTGGAAAGTAATTGATTTCGGTCTTAACGAGCCCACGTCTGTTCTCCTCTAAAGGTACCCTCCTCTAAAGGTGGCCCTCTTTACAAATTTGGTCACATTTTTGTTTTAGTATCGCTCATTTTATTAGAGATATTTAATTACGCCTCTTTTTTGATAAATAAATTGTTTTTTATAAGAACGATAAAATATGATATCGAAGTAACTTTATTTATTTCTTTCGATCACGTTAAGTGATGGAAAGATCAATGATTAAAAGCAGCTCTATAATTATGTTATAACGTAAGATATTAAATAAAGTTCAGGAGCGCATTTTTCTTTGAAGATGAGACCCTCGGCTAGCGTCTTATGCGTTTGATTTAGAATCTCCCCATTCTCTCTTCTGTTGGTTTCTTTCCCAAATTGCTCGCTTCCGTATTCTGCTTATGTACATCTTTTCATTTTCCCTTCAGTCTTTGCCCTCTCCGCCTTATCCCTTTGGTCGGTAAGTTTCTCTCCCCTCCGTATATCAAGTCATCTTCTCAGGGTCCTTTCTCTTCTAGGACAATCCCGAGTTTTCCTTCTCTCATCCTCATTTCTCCTCACATCTCCGCAGTGGGCGGTTTTCCCTGCGGTAGGCTCTCCCCTTAAGACGATCACATCTGTTTCCCGTCTTCCTCCCGAAGTGCACTTACTTTTCCGCCGAGTTCTTGTCTTTTATTTTCCGAATTTTCTATAAATGACTGGTAATATGAAGGGCTGGTCCAAGCTGTTTTGTGCCCGAAGCGCTTCTTCCTCCGGAATAATTTTATGTTAACTCACACCTCTGTTTTTATGTCTGCATGTCAACTTTAGATTCAATCTATATTCCCACCATGTCCTTTAAGTGATTATATGCAAACTTAATATAGGCAAATAGTTCAAGTTTGTTACGATGGATTTTGCTAGTTTAATCTTTTTCTAAATTAATTTTAATTATTTTTTTTCCTCTTATTTTATTGCTACTGAAATTTTGCTCAGTTTCTTAATTTTTATCTCCCTTCTATCATAATAGATTTATAAAATATATTAAAAATATATACCTATTATAATTCTAAAAATATTCTATTATAATTAAAATCTATGATCAAAGGCTTCACTTTGTGAAGCATCTTAACCGGAACCCGTAACCTGAAGATGGCTGTTCCAGACGAAACCGGTCGTGTTTCTAATACACGGCGGAAATTGTAAAAGTGAATCTTATAATTATTTATTTCTATTATAATATAATAATTATTATGAACAGGTTAAACATACGATGAGAAAATTTCGTTCAAATATCGCTCGATACAAGGTTGTTTATATGAATAAATATATGTATTTAGAGTTAGTGGAGTTTTTATCAAACCGTAAAGAATTAAAGGAAACTGAAATCGCTACCTTGATCTGTTGTGTTGCTGCCTAGAGTGTTTGACGGGAAGTTGCCATGAAAGGAATAGTGACAATAGCAGGGAAGGATAATATGTTTGATAACATGTAGAGAATTAATTTCATCACCACATGTAAAATCAATTGAGCTGAAAGAAGCTCCGGAAACACCAAATGTGTGAGATTTCTATTTTTAGGATTGTGCGTCAAGATTTTCATAAGAATATAATTCGAAGAAATTTTAACGGATTAACGAGTAAATGGCAAAAATTTAAGCGGGGAAAATCTTCCAAAGAACAAGAAAATAAATATCAAAAGGAAAACAAGTTGAACTTAGCTGTAAAACTGCAAACTGTAATGTTAGCAGGACGAAAACCAACCGGATCCGAAACATTTAAATTCTCGAATTGAAAAAAAATTCCTTTAATCTGTTCCGTTTATTTTAGAGTCGGAATCTATCTAACTCAACGATAGTTATATTTAGTAATCTTGCGTTACGATTCTTACTGCACAGAAGAAACGTTTATATTTGTACTACTGATCTCATTGTTTATTCATTTAATTCAACGAGTATTATCGCAAAATTTTATTGAATGGCATTTAATCAAATGTTATACACAATAGTCACCTTATATAGTATCTGAGAAAAACCGAAGCAAAAATAGTTATGTTTTAGTACCCTGCTATCAGTCACCCGAAACGTTGACCTCCCATGACAATCCTAGTTAGGTTGTAGTGTAGGACCGGGCATGGATAGCATTTGTCGGCTGCGCGGAAAAGTTAAGTCTAAAAGCTGTGACGCAGTGGTTGGGTTAGTCCAAGGGCTATCCAAAAATAAGGGGAGCTTCTAGCTGGCTGCTCTCCTTTATCCATCTGGGAAAGGTCTCGCCTGCTAAAACAGTGGCCTCCCTGCTAAGGATTTGGGGTCATAAAATCGAATTTGGTTTCGTGTGCTTGAGTAGGAACCGCGGTGAGGGGGTTATTAGGGTATTTCGACGGTCCAAAGGTCGGGTGTGCAAGTGCGTACTCATGGGATATCCCTAAACAGGGGTCCGGAGTCCCCTGTGAAATGGGAAAGAACTCGGGTTTCACCTTCACCCTTTTGATCACGCAGATCTTTCTCAAATTATTTATTTTACATTTAGAAGACTTCGCAATCAGTTACCAATGGTTTTTCTTAATTTGTCGAATCAGGTCAATCATAAATTCAGTATATCATGAATACTTTCTGCCTGATATCGCCTTTTGTCTTTTATTTTTTTACTTACGGATAGGGGTTGGATATATTTTTATTGGTTGATATTATATTTTAGACAACCTAAAATAATCTTCCTCCAGAGAAAAACCTGAAATATTTTAGAATGTAAATATAGTTCAAATTTACCATCTGAATATCATTCCTCTCAGCTGGTTCTCCCACATTTTCACAGCTGTCTTAATATTATACTTCATAGTTTTTTAAAACTCCCACGTCCTTTTGACCTGAAGATGGATGCGTAATTATATCTAATAATTAAATTGATATCAAAAGTAATATAATAAATTTTTATGTTTTGGTATAATATTTTCTATCTTCCATCTTAATACCTGCATTGATTCATCTAACTTGTTAAAATCATATTGGATCAGGTCCAATGATACCTATCTCAAGGAACCTCACTTGAAAAACAAATTTTCACTACCCTGTGGATATACATACTGTATTTTTATTGATATCCTCCAATAATTGAAAATTCAAACAGCCATTCATAAATTAATCCTGTATAATTGTCGGTGGATGTTGTGTCTTATGTCTCATTTTCTTATATCAACTGGAAACTGTCAATTTGTTGATTCAATTCATTCAGTTATTTTACTGATACCATTGACTTCTCAGACTTGATAACCACGTGTATGTGACAGAAGATAGAAACGGATAACGATCTTGAAGCGTCGTCAATCACGGGTAAACGGGTCACGGTTAAGCAAATGAGCGACATCCAGTAAAAATCTATATATAGCATCTCTAGCTTGTTACGTTCAAGATTTTCCTCCCCCGCTTCAAAAGTATATTTCGTCATATTTCAAGCGAACCTTCGAATTCATCTGCTTTCCTCGTCATAAATATCTTTTCCTTTATCTCTCACGCCACAAATCAATAACTTCCGCAGTAAAACTCAGGAACAGAACTCGTATATATCACTTAAGTGGGCGAACTTTCGCCCTAAAAATCGCAAGATATACGTGGGTCAGTGACATAACTACTGGGGCCAGCCGACCCTCACCTACAGAAGGGACCCACTTTGTCATCCAACGTACTTTTCCATCCTCGCTCCTACGTCAATGAAAAGGTAGTTAAGCCACTGTTCTCAGGTGCTAACGCACTTTTGAAGGTGTTTTCTTTCTCTTTTTGACTGCGAAATGGAGGAATTTTCTGTTCTCAAATTTTTCTCTATGGTTCTCAGTTTCCTTAACTCACTACGGCATCTTGTCGCGAAAGTTATTCAATAATTTTTGTGAGCTGAGATCTTTGCTATCTATTCCCGCTGTCGATTTATTTATTACTATTACTGTCCTGTCGAATTTTGATGAAGGAATAGTAAAAAGCCCCAATTGTATGTACAATTCATGAATATTCTGCTGAATTATACTACAACACATTCAAAAAGCAAATGATAAATTAGTAAGGTAATACGCCTCCTATTAAATTCCACAATATAATCGCGTCAAATGCATCCAATTATGTGGAAAACCTCTAAAACTTTAAAGTTATTAGATGAACGATCGGATAAGATTTATCAATTTCGTTTTTATATTGAAATCAAGCTGTTTTAATATTTAAAATTAGAAAGGTTTTCTTAGGAATATTTTATTTAAGATTATGGAGCAATATTTTTTTAAATTTTCCTCTAGAAAATCTTTGTAAGGTTCCATGATTCTATTCATCTAATAATGTTAAGTTTGTTTTTTTATATGCGAATAGAATCATATGTCTGTTTATTTAAGCTACAATTTAAGTTCCTTGACATTTGTTTTCTGATAATGTTATTTTCATTTGGAAGGTTGAATACTCAATAGTATGAATTTGAGAATTCGCTCTTTGATTACCATATTTGTCATCCATTCTGATTTTATTGTTTACCATAAAAAAAATTTTTCTCATAGTTGTTCTTCGGGTGTCGAAAAGAAAATTACTATGCTTCCACTAAACAAAGTATCAATTAATGAATGAATACTCATTTTGTGTGAAACCATACAGAGTTGCCAATTGTTACGGTTTTTCGAACTGGATTTCCCCCTCAGGCATTCTTTCGAATTCACTTTCACATTTATTGGCTTTGTAACAAATCTCAAAATTTTTAAGCATTTCTCTCACATGATGGTGAAGCTGCATGTCCATAATTTATTTTGTGAAAAATTAACGCACCATTGCATAAATAAATTAATTACAATCGAAAGTGACAGATTTTGTATTAATTCCGTAATTTCTATATGAAGTTACCAACTTTCACTTATTCAGAGTGATGTGCACACCGTGGGGACTGCCATTCGCAGGTGAGAGAACGCCTTTTTGAGAACTCCTTCATTTTAAGGTCCATCGAATGCTTTTCGTATCCGCGCAACTTTCCTCCGAATCTCTTTATCTGGTTTTCTCCTATCCGATCAACCTTCGAGCCTCTTTCCTCCAAAAAATTCGTTTTCCCGTGGCTCTTAATTCTTCCTTCCTTAATCCAGTCCCTTTTCTACCAAACACTAAGTCTCTCCCTCTCGTATCCTTCTCGTCGCTAATTTTTCAGGGGAGATAATTCGTCAGGATAACAAAGAAATGGAAAATCGCCGCCCCTGTGTCAGAACGATCTATCTCCATTATCCGCCTCACTTTTGCCCGACACTTCACTTGACCGACTGCTTTTCGCCGACTATACTTCCTGTAGAGAGTTATGTTTTTTTTCTATTTGCCATAAGTAGTACAGCACACAAGTACACAATGTGGAACTGTAGATATAACACTGTTTCAGAATTTGGCCAAGTAAGAGAGGTATCCCGATTCTTTGGTTCTACTAAATGGATAGTTTACTCTCAATGTACTTAGATAGGACTTAAGACTTAGATGGGAAGTATTGTATTTTTTCTGCTAACAGAGGAGTAATACATTCGCTGTAGCCGCTCATCACCATTTAAGGAAGAACGGTTAGTTTTGCTAATTTGATTACGGACTTACGGGTAATTTTCTAGAAAAAAGCAGGAATTCGTAAATTTTGGATTCCATTTCCTTGAACAGTAATAGTTAATACAAAAAATATGTGACATTTTTCAAGTCCGTAATAATAGTAATTTTTGAAATCCATTTTTCCTTGGGATTTTTCCTGGGTGCCCTTATGTGCAATGGACCTTTAACCCTTTCCTAAAAATATATGCTTTGAATAATTAAAAGTAAATGATATGAAACTCTTTAAAAATGACTGATAATAATATTATTAATATTCAAAGCTGTAATCTGGTGGAACTTCATTCCAAAATGTACATTCTAAAGAAACAGTATATTTTAAGTCGCTATTTTTATATATTTCGATATGAATAGAAATGTCAAGGGAGACAAGTAAACTCCTTCCGGAACACATTTTACTTCAAATTAATTCATAAATCACTTTAAATTCATAGTACGGAATACGTGTCTGTGAAACGATGCTCTCGAAAGGTGGTGTCTGACAAACGAGAGGTCCTCGCGAAAATTTAGCAAAGGCAAGATGCTGATGATGTATACCGTTTTGATTGGTGGTCTTAAGGATTAGATTTAGTGAAAACGGAAAGTAGTACCGCACTCATATTATTTCGTACAATTTTTGTGTCCGTTTTCTCTCATATTTGTGCTTTCCCTGCTGTAATAAACGACGACGAGTTCAAATCGAGAGAAAAGGTTTGAGTTTTCTGTTGTAGACTCCTCGATGGATGAAGAGATATTCAAGCTCTTTTGCTTTATATCTTACTCTTCATCATCACTTTCTTCTCCGCCTCCAGTTGTGATTGATCGGTTTCCAGTCTGATGCTGGTGGTACCCACACTAATTTCGCGACCCTCCCAAGAACTAAGATGAGGACACTGAATCTCCAGATGAGTGAAGGTGGAGATGGGAAGGTATTGGAATGGACCTGTTTGCGTTGGGGCGAAGATATTATCGAGGGAGTTGAGAACAAATCATTCCATCCCTCATACTGTTTACCTTTGCCAGATTCCTCGTGCCATTGTCCCATGGTTCCACCGGTCCTCTACCGAAATGCCGCGACGGTCCTTAAGCCTTCGGAGGGCAAACTCCATCCTCCAACACGTATTGGATCGTGATATTTTTGCTTCCATTGCGATAGCCTCTTGGTCAATGGAGGGAAAGTGGATTGTTTGAACAGCATCAGGAGCCTGAAATTGATTTCCTTACCCGCTCAATGTACGCGCTCAACACTGTTTGCTTTGCAGAGTTTGAGAGGAACTTTTAATGGCTCTCCTAGCTGCATTGATCGTATTTGTACCTTGACAAAAATTATAGCTGTAGAAATTTTTGTTAATAATCCCATTGTATTTGTTTTTCCGAAATAATATATGCTCTTTGTGCTTCTTTTATGAAATTGTATTCATTCTTTATTAAC
Organism: Sympetrum striolatum; assembly: GCA_947579665.1. NCBI lineage: Eukaryota > Metazoa > Arthropoda > Insecta > Odonata > Libellulidae > Sympetrum > Sympetrum striolatum. The sequence goes on along the minus strand of OX388345.1, from coordinate 72,186,024 downwards.
TCTATATATATACTTCAAAATTAACTTAATTATTAAGGATTTAGCTAAAAATATCTAATGAAAATAAGTACGTATGTATAAATTATGAAGCTATTGACCGACTCGTTGTAAACCCAAAATCTGGAATATTGTTATGCGATAATGAGCGTGCAAATTTTGTAAAGAATGGAAATTTGGGACACTGCTGTTAAGGAATTAGAGGTTTTAAATCTTCAATAGAACTTCAATAGTTTTTGTCTGCGTTCCCATGTATTCCGAGAAAACAAGACAGGGCACCGTACTATTTTAGAGCACTCAGTTAGTTTGAATGCTCTCAAGAGGAACGCCGACAAAATCGGTTATTTGAGATTTTAAACCTTTAGTAAATGTAAATTTAGGACTTCTTTATATGGAAATACTTAATTAATCGCATTCAAAACTGTTTGTTGGATGTAAAAATTGAATTCCTTCTATCCGTTATCTTGCCGTAAATGGGGCTTTGTAAAACATAAGGATTAGTTCAGTTGAATAAACTCACCGTTTAAATATCCTAGGTCCATTGCGAGTGTTTTATGTTTACGGAATGTTTAATGTTTGTTTCTCTGTTTATTTTCAGTACATTGGGACGTTGGACGTGCCTCGGCCCACCAGTCGCATGGAGATAGTGGCAGCCATGCGGAGAATCAGGGTGAGTGAAGTATTCTATCTGTTATCATTCGAATTAAATGAACATTATTATTTATAATTCAATTTTTGGATGGTGAATAACATTAAATGAATATAACTTCAATCTTTTTCTTAATACATATCATCTCTTCGGAATTATTTGTAATCTCCTCGTGTAATTGAGTTTTTTATACGATTACGGCTTGAAGGTAGTAGCATTTTCAGGGAAAAGCATATAATTTTATATTCATTTTCCTAAAATTGGATAATATGGGTGCTTGTAGCGATAAAAATCGGGCGAAAACCTTTTTATTTAATTAGCGTAGGGACGAACAATACGATAACGGGAATATTTCCGAGAAAAAATTACGATTTGTAAATCTTTTTTATCAGATATGCAATTTTTAAGTTCTCTCTGAAATGGTTCTAACATGTATTTCAATGATGCAGCGTTGATACTGTAGAAGTCCATCGAAAAGAATGTGTTACTTCTTCGAAAAATTTGTATCATAATTACTTCCATTCCTTCCCGTACCAACCCTCGTAGTTATAATATGATTGATTTGCTTCAGTGTGTATATATCTGGAGACAGCGGTCGTGCTAGTAAAAGAATAATAATATATTTAATAATATAATTTTTCGTAAAGTTCTGCATTCTTTTTATTTACGATTTTACTGTTTTATGGTGAATTCAAATTACTTTCTTTCCGGAAGGAGGTATTGTTTGGCCATCCTTCTGAAACAGTTTGACCACCGAACGTCCGGAGTATTGCCTTAATCAATCCTTAATTGAATTTGAAGGGAAAGTGTGTTTATCTGCCATTTGGCTCTTTTGCGAAATTCCTTCACCCATCGCTCATTTCGGAGGGAATCATTATATCGGTACTTCTCCCAAGTGGTCCTCCACGCCGAGTATCAATTCGAGTGGCATCAGCCAACATCGGCTCTCTTTTACAGCATCTCTCCGCTTTCCGCTTAAATACGCCCTCATTGTGACTTCCGGAGATGCTCTATCATTTTCATCTCTCGCAATTTTTCCCTCCTAGCAGCTCAACTTCACCATCACATTCAAAGGATCCGTTTTTCCCTCTTTAATTCTCAGTTGACCACCTTTTCTACTCAATACCTCATCTCAAAATGAATTTTTGTCATGGAGTATCTGGACCATTCACGACCTCCCTAGATATAATACCGGTAGCTGATAGCAAAATAGTTAAATATTTAACTACATGCCCTATTTAAACTTTTTTCACTCTCCGAGTCCTTAACATTCCGTTTGTCACTTCTTTATGCAGTATTTGCTTCTCTTTTCATATATTGTTTTGTCCATGTTGTCAGTTAAAGAGACTGATTTGTCTATAAAACAGCAATCATAAATATTATTCTTACTATTTTATTGTAACTCTTAAGATCAGTCATTCTAATTTAATTAATGCCAGGCTCTTTACTTCTGAGGTTTGATTGTATTTTATTTGCTTCTCTGGGGGTAATGTTTGACATGAAAATGCTATTTTGGAGTTAGCTCGCCTGTGGTGTCAAGAATTTGTCATCAGTTAATTAGTTAATCTTTAATTTATTAACCTTTCCTGTGAATTGTTTTAAGAATATTTTTCCTATGTTTTCATTAGTTAATCCATCGAATCCTTTCTGCGAAATATCCTGAAAACGATTTTTGTTATGCCTTTTTTACAAAAGTTTGATCTCCCTCTGTTTAGTCACTATTTGTTTTTTTGGTCTTCTATACTACTTTAAGTGTGGATTTTATTAATCGTAATAGAATACATGGAGGGAACCTACTGACAAGCATTCTACGTAGTAGGACCAACTTATCTAAGTATATTCTCACAAGTCGATATGTTTTTATGCAATATTCGTAATTACGTATGAAATGATAGCTATAAAATGAATTGCAATAAATGCCCAAAATGTTCTCTTCTATCCCATTCCCATCTTTTATCGGTTTCTTTCCTTTGATTCTCCCTGTGAGAATTTCTTTCTCGACGCCTCCCCAGTATCAATTAGCAAATCCTCTTTTCGCGGCGTTAATTAGTTGTAGCGCTACAGGATATCCCGCCTTACTCGTGACAGAATTTTCCCTGAGGGAGTGCTCTCATTCGCCGGTGTTTCCCTTTTTGGCTTCGAACGGCTCCATCCAATACGGACTTCCAAAATTCCGTATTCCGCAAAGTTGTTTCCCGCATAGATTAATGAGGCGGCCGCGTATATTTTTGTTTCGGGCATGAGCTTCGTTTTATTTATTCTGCCCGCGCCCCGTCAGCGAGCGCACCCTTTTAATCAGTCCATGAGATGGATATGCACCTTGGGAGGCGTCTGTTTTGATTCGTTATTGGTGTTTCATCGTGGGGGGCTTCATTTAGAGTTCGCTATTTTTTGGACGCTGAAAGGGTTGCTTTTCAGCTTCGTTTTGTTTCGTTGTTGGCGGATTAAATTATTAGTTCGATTCCGTCAATAATTATTTCAATGTCAGGAACAAATAAAAAGATTTTACTAACCACAGGAATTTTTATTTGGTTTCCGGTGGTTTGTAATAGTTAATGTTTTTATTTGTTCCTAATGGAGACTTGCCACGAAGTCACGGCCCAAGCAATGGATTCTATTTCGATGTCGTTAATAATTTGCGCACGGCCAAAACTGTTGCTTAAGATTTAGAAGCGTATTATCATATGAGGGCTAAATGATTGACGAGAATAGTCAGAATGAGGTTAAAATTGTGCGAGTTTGGGAAAAATGTCAGGAAGCTTCTAGAATGCAAGGAAAAACTAAATTAAAGATTTTACGGGAATTAAATGAGAGTAGGGCTACCATTAAAGACTTCGTAAGCAGATAATTGAGTTCATAAGTATATATGTACGTAGTATACAACCTGAAGGCCAGATGGAACCTCATTATTTCAATCATTACCTACAAAAAGACTCGAAGAGGGAATGAGGCTTACCTTGCAAGGTTAGAAGTGAGGTAATTGGCCTTAGCTTTTTTCCTATGGCATTTCAATGACCCTCTAAATTTAAATTTCAAAGAATTGGTAGGCTGCAAGTTGAGTTCCTATGACATTGTTTATGTAGTAAGCTACTTGAAATTTGGTTGGGATCTTTGAAAATATTTGGAGAGGGAATGGGGTTTATCCACACAAGAAGAGGATTAGCATTTGCGATTTTTACTGAACGCTTTAAGTGGAAAAAGTCGACTTAACAGTAGCATAACGACCCTGTAAATAAACCTTGTTATAGCATTCCATCAGAAGTGATTAAGTTGAATGCCACTATTCAGCCTAATTCATACATATAGCTTTAACATTATCTTGGATATAAGTAAGACAAAGAAAACGATGGATGAAAGATGTATCTTTCTCCATCCTTTATTCGAAGATTAACAAGTTTTATTCCATTTACGAGCATATGGCAGCTGTAAATAGGTTTCTTATACATTTTCTCCTATCTTCTTTGACTTCCAGTTAGTCCCTTTGAAACAATCAAATAAAATGGTCAATATGTTGTGGAAATCCAAATGAACAAATGAGAAATTATAAATATTTTCACAAAACATTTCATGGAAAAGTATGCAAAATTTTTCGTTTTTGGGATTAGATTTAAAAAGAAAATATTAGCCCAGATATCGCATTAATAGAGACTAGACTTTCTTTCCTTTGAATTGACTTCTATATTTTGTTATACTTTATTTTCGCAGGTGTCTCTATGGCATATCGCGTTAGAAATCGAATCATTAAGTCCGAGCGAACATTTTGATTCCCTGGCGCTTTTTCTGAAAGCGTCTCGCTTTTCAATAGATTCTCGCCAAATTAATTTCCCTCTCTCAGTCTCTCGCCCTTTTGCGCCGATCTTATTTTCGAATTTTAGGAATCCTCTCATCCGAAACCATATTCGAAGCCTTTTTCATAACACCGCCTATTTTCTCTCCCTTGAAAATTTGATGACTAAGTTCGCCCTTGCTTTCCCAATCCTTTCTCTGTTTGTCTTAAATTTAATTCCCTTCCTCCGCGATTCAAACTTTCATTTTCTGATTCCAATTAGGCGGGTGGAAAGAAAAACTTTGACGAAATTAATAATTCGTTTAGTTAATGAGTACTTTCCGGATGCCCCGAATACATCCCCTCAAAAAGGATGATTAAAGAATTCTCTTTGACGTCCAAAGGTTATGTTATTAAATAAAAAATGGTGATATTCGTAGAGGAAAGTGATAAAAAGAGGGATTTAACATTGAATAAAAGTAGTTAATGACCAATTTATTCGCGTTATCTCTTCATAGTAAATTTGCTGGCTTAAATTTTAATTTTGCGCTGATTACGATAAATAACCAGACATTAATATATTAGGGTATTCAACTATTGTATGTTCAATCGAAAACCTTGAACCAAAAGTCGTAAATTAGTGTTGCAAGAACCTGGAGGAGCGTGTAACTAAAATTAATCATAATACAATTTATTATTTTTCACGAATTATCATACAAAAGTACATACATATTTTATATTAGTATGTGAAATATTATTTAAGTAGCCGTTTTCGTGAGTTTTATTGTATGGCTCTTACTTATCAAAATATGTTGATATCCCCGTTAAAAGATGTTGGTAATTATAGCTCACATACGACAGTATGTATTTTTCAGTAAACATCATCCACACTTTCATTCTATCTGCGAATATATTATGTCAATGTATTTAATTTACCGGACTGCATTGGCGGAGTGGCTAGCGTGCTAGTCGAATTTTACTGGCTAGGGAATGGTTGTTTGTAGTTGTAAATATTAATAATTATTAAAATGGATGTAATTGCGTTCTTCCCGTTTCTATTAGAGGAGTTATTATTATTAATTAGCGACAAACGATAGGAATGTTATCAGTTGTATTGTGATGTCACTATGATAGTATTTTTCGCTTAATCCAATTTAAAGTGACCTCTCAATGAGATTATACGTAATTAAAGTCGATAAATGGAAAATTCTAAAAATATATGTTAAATTTTCATTAATGACTGTGATCCTTCGACCGAGTAATCTGTTATTTGACCTTATTAGCAAAACTTTTGGACACTACTGCCTAATTTAGACCACCCCGTATCAATAATCTTGAGCCGATCCACGCCTATGAAGGCAAATTTATTCTGTTTGCATACCATTATCTTAAACCACATGCTTTCGGATAATACATATCCTGGAAACTGGACTAAAAACTAAAATATTAAATAAAATTCAATAAAAAATACTCGGATGGTTGCCTATATTCCATATTCCATAACCAACCATATATTCCCGCATTTATTGGTCTAAATCTGGCCTTCGTATTTCTGGTATATATACAGTGGACGTAAGGGTTCATTTTCTAAATAAAGAGGTCACTATTTATCACTGCTCCATATTTTACGGATGTTTCAATACCTAAAACGCGCCATTACGTACTCTACTAGTCCTAATTTCCTTTCATTTCATCCTTTCCGCATAGGTTTTCCCAATTCAAACCCCTTTTACGCGCATCTGAGTGTCATTAGGTTTCGTGGATATTATAGCAAGACAGGATTCAAAGCGTGGGGTTCATCGAAATGGCCGCTTTTCAGTACTTTATGGACTCCCACGGGGTACTCGAACGCCTCTGGAAAACCCATCTCAATGTCAGATGAAACATTCATTTTCCCCCAAAAAGGTTTCCGTAAGAAAATGAAAACTGCGCTATTTTTTTCAAATAAGCTTTTCGAAGGACGCGGTAGGGCCGGGCGATATACATTTCCAGGAGGAAAAATTTAAATATTAATATTTATGGGGAAATTTGGATTGGTTTCTGGAGAGAAATATCGACGCCTACGTTCGCCTCCAGAAATAGCGCACTTTGATGGGATTTCCATCTTCGCTTAATTCGATTATTTTGGTTCGAACGAGATTTATGGACAAAATGGCTAGAACATCGAGTGTGTGCATGGAGTATTTTATTTGAGAAAATTGGATGCGTTGAAATCCACGTATTACGGTAAAAATGTTATGATCTAATCAAGATTATTTAGCATAGATTAAGCCATAGCATTTTAGCCAAAGCCTTCGTGTGTATGATATTCTTTTGCGGATTAAAGGAATTCAGTTTACTTGATATGCTGCCGTTTAGGTTCAGAGAAAATTTGTTTATTATAAATAAATAAATATATCCTTATGACGCGTTATGAGGTTGCCTATTTCAATTAACGGTTAAAGGCTTATACCGGAAGTTCTATGCCTCATTTTTCATACATTGCAGTATCGTTTTCATCTACTGATTCACGGATTATACTTATTTTAGTTTGATTTAATTTATCCAGAAAGATGATTTGATTAACTACATCCAGTAGTTGCTTTTAGTCACTGATCGATCTGAATTTTCGCTAGTTATTCCCAATGTAACTAGGGTAGTGCGTATGCAGTATAATTGACTCCGCAGATAAGCTTTGCATTCATTACGTTTTGCCGTAGTAATTATAATTACCCACTTAGCTAACCGATAATACCGATTACATAGTAATTAAGGGATAAATGGAACAGTGACCTTTGAATTCATTGATATTGAATCGGAGATGTGATTTGTACTCTGATTTGGGTGTGAAAGTTTCAACCGGCTTAAAAATATTGGAAGAGATTCTGAAAATTCTTCTTTAGCCATGAAATAACTTCTCTTATATTAAAACTCTAAATATCAGAATCATTTGTTGTGGGAAAAATAATATGGACCTTTTCATGCTTGAAATTATAAAGTAGAGCTTTGACTATGTTTTTCTTTAATAATAATCATTTCTCTAATGGAAACAGGAAAATCCCAATTACATCCATTTCAATAACTATTAATATTTACAAAGACACACATTAATCTGAACAATTAAAGTAATATAAAAACTCTAAATTAGTTTACCGTTAATATAGCTTTCTGTAACTGACATGAGAGTTTACTAAAGAATGTCTATGGCCTCACTAGAATAACATTGGAAGAATTTACTATGCAGAGGTAAGAGCATTTTTTTAGGCCCGTGGGATATTACTTTGACGTTCATCGAAAATCAATCCACAAAGTAGAAGCTGCCTTGCGTGGGTGGAACACTATTATTGGCACGGTGAAAAGAAGGGTCTCTTGAAAGGAGAGAGTGCTTCCTTCTTTCTGGGAAGAGAAAGTGTCAGCTCCTTTCTTTATTTACAAGAAAGAACACAAATCCATAAGCCACGTATTTGAGCTTTTGTTCGTTCTCATATATCTTGTCAACCACTTCGTCAAAGTGTTCGTTGAGCACTCGTACCTTCGTCATTCTCCAGAGTGAGGGGTTTATAAAGCCATCTACAGATTTATTTCAACTGAAGATAGATAGCCACGTTGTTTACTAATATATATTTCATAATTTTATTGTTATTATAAAAACTTACCCACTACTGTTTGACTGAACATCAGGCGGCAGTGATACTGTTACATTCTACATGCATCATTGTATAAGTTCACTGTATGGCCATGAAATGTTTACCCCAAGGTCGATTGGTACCTCACCCCCTCTTTAATATTAGCTATCAATTTCCTATTAGAGGGAATGAGGCTTACTGAAAAAAATAAGAAGTGGGGTAGTTTCCATTGCTTTCTTCAATGAGCTCATTATATAACTAAGAAAATTAATGTTTTCCTTAATTAGCATACAAAATTACCTAATTTATTCATTGATCAATAATTCTTAAAACAAATAAAATAATTATGGCTCGAATTAAGATTATTCATGGTGAATGGTTCGATAAAAAATTGAATAAAATCTTTTCCTGTGGAAACCAAAATATTTCGGAGTATGTTTCGCCATGAATAATATAAGAAGGTTCGACTAAGTGAAGTTCCAAGAAGTAATCCATTGCGAATTTAGATTATTTTACATGCATCGTTACCGTATTCAAAGCATTGCGTTATTGCACGATGGAAAGTAACTGAGAACAGTAAACAAATATCGCTAAATTTCACCTTAATCGAAATTAGAAACATTCCTCGGCGGTTGTTCCTCTTTAAAGTACGAGTAGTAGTGTTTACAGCTGCGTCTTCTTGTCCCGGAAGTGTCCTCGATCGAGTTCGAACCCGAGACGATGGCATTGGAAGAGGATGCTTCGATTCACTCCACCAACCATCCGAAAGATTTTGGTCGAGAAAATTATAGGTCTTGGTGTGCCTGACCTTGTCCTCGGTAGTCATTCGAGATCGGTAGGGTATGTACAGCTACAGGATGGCCTCGTACACCGACTTTCGAGGGTTATTTTTTGTTTTAGCCCATTCCCGTTAATAGGAATTTAATACTCTCCGTATTTTGATCGATAATAATTAGATTTTTTTATAAATTTACGCCTGAAGATGCTACTACACTGCACTTTAATCTGTAATTAAGGTCAAATTTTTGCAAAAATAATCAGTGTGAACCAAGTTTACCTTTTTCTTGTGCTCTCTGCTCTATGCATAACATACTTCTTATGAATTTTTGCATTGTATTTTTTCATTGCATTTAAGGTTTTTTCTGATGTACGTTTTCTTTTTTTGCAGTTCGAGTTCAAGGCCAAGGGCGTGAAGAAAAAGAAAGCTACCATCGAAGTGTCCGTCGAGGGCGTCAGGGTGACCCTGCGGAAAAAAAAGAAGAAAAAGAAGGTAAGTTGTTGTAGAATCCTTCCCTGACTCCTTGTTTATCCACTGCTTATGCATACTGCGTCGCTATTCATAGGCAACGTAGGACGTTGTTGATTAAGATGTACATACGTGGTTACTTACAATTCCGCTACAGTTCCCACCAAAGATATTCATCATTCGTGAAATATGAAAATAAATATATGTTTTGCATGAAACAAGATAGTGATGAAAGTAATTTTAAAATGCAAGCCGAAGGAAAATCTTAATGTTAGAATTTTTTATCAGTTTTTGTTCGTATACATTTCACAAAGATTATATTTGATGGGATGATTACCTCTCAAACTCAAGTATCTGCTTACAGATACTCGAGTACTTACTTGCTATATCCAAATCAAATCCATTACTATTTAATCAGTTTTCATATTCATTTATAATACTTTATTTCATCTGTAACCCAATTTGATTTAGATTTCCTTTAATGTTCCTCATAGGATGAATCTTGAAGATCCGTGGTTCAACGAGGATTTCTTGACTTATTTTTTGTAATATTAAAGTAAATTCTCAGTGCGATACAATAAAGCCAGCGCAAACATACTCTGAAAATAGGATACTTAATTGTGAACATCCCATATTTTGCAGTTATTTTGATAAATTCTCCTGAAATAAGGCTACAGACCATTTTTACATTCAGTTAGATGTGAGTGAGCGTGCTTAAATTTTCCCTAAACAGCCTTTAATTGTGCTGTGTTTCTAACTTCATTTATTTGCGAGGTACTACACAGCGATCATTTTCCATACATTGTCCTTGAAAATCAGCTGGTTGAAGCTCAGAGCGCCTAAGTTAAATCCCCTTTGCTAACGAGCATTGTTAAGATTCAATTGCAGCGGTTGTCTTCATTTAAAGAAGATAATGCTTCCAAGACGAGCAGTAATTTCATCTGATACCATCTTAAAATGAAGATGGCGGAAAATTTCACTCAACTCCTCTTATTTACAGGATAGGATAAAACTTTCGCAGGATACAACTCCCTTGTTGACTTTTTTCACTTTAACCGTAAAAGCGTTGATTATTGTTACGTAAGGCAACTTCAATTGCAGCAATCGTCATTTAATTCAGGATTCCTTTAATTTATGCATTATTCGTTGATTCTTTTAGCTTAATTCAACGATTCAATCCCAATTACCTCAATAATTGCAGCTTTGTTCTGCTTATTGCCATAATTACATCTAGAAGCAGTTGTACAGTTTCAATTATTATAGTTATAGTCTAACATAAGTCGTTTATTGACATTGCGCATTCACTTACAAACATTGAAGGTAAATAGATGTCTCATCAAAAAAATTTCTCTATTATACATACCGTATGCCAACTGCTACCATACCATGCATATTCCACATTACATTATTATTACATACGTGTCAATACATAATATCAAAACTATCACACTATATCATAAAAATATCATATTTCAGGAATCGTTACAACTGTAAAGTATAAGTATAAATATACCTTTTTCATACCATAAATGATATACACATTACAACATTATTTAACATGATTTATTAACCTTCTTGAACCCTTCTGTATATACAAAAATCAAACTAATAGAAAAGTAAATTGTACGTATATTATTTAATATATAGACTAAGCAGTAGGCAAAATAAGTCTTGTATAAGAATAGTATAAAAATTCTATCTAAATCCTTTCATGGAATACTGATGTTTTTCAATCAACATCCATTCATATTCTTTAGAAAAACACTGAAAATTGATATTAAAAATTTCCCTGTGTTCAATTGCTAAAATTTTAATTCACATGTACAACACAAGGTGTCCGTAATGCCTAACGATATTCATGTATTAAAACCTCTTTGATTGGCAAGCAAACGCGTCCCTTGCTTACTGCACATGTCCGGGCCTGATCATGTGTGCTTGCCAAGTTCCCTTGAATGCAAGACCCAAGTGTGTGCACAAGAAATGTATCTTCATTAAAGCTGCGGTGAATAGTTCATGTCATCCTCCATTGGAAACCCTTCCACTCACCTTCGAATCTTGTTTACTTTCCCTTAAAGGTATTGTCACATTGATTTAGACTCCCCGTGCCTTCGAACGGAAATGCATTGGTGTAACACTCTTATCTACGTCGTGTGTCTTATCGCTGTAATGAATCTTGTATACATTGTTAGCATGCATTGGATTTGGCCAGAGAACAGTAGATTGTATGCATCTCAATTAATTTCAGAAAAGGTGGAATTAATGGCAGGATTAGCTTAAATTTGTAAGTTATTCTGTCTGGAATGATTAATTGTTTTTATCAGATATCGTCCTTAAGCGAAGAGGATTACTTAACTTGTACAACTATTGCACTTATAGTGTAAATGTAGCAACTTTTTTAAGCTATTTTACTTTTAATGATATTAATGCTAATCTAGGTGTATATTATGTCACTGAAATCGATAAACCAATTGTCCACTAACTAGGATACCAATATAAAAAATTAGTTCATTCGATTTTGCACAATTTTTCCCTTTTCATTAAAATATAATAAAAAACGCTAAAAAACAGCCAATTTGATTTTCTGCAGCTATATCATTTCTTTTTATTTCAAAACTCATTTTTATGGTAACTATAAAATATCGTTTAAACTAAAATGCGCATCTAAAAGATGAACCCAGAAATAAATCAGTTTTTCATGATTTTCATTTTTATGGGAATAAAAAGCGTATAGCATCACCTAGTTCGAATTCCTGTAGCAATTTATTTTCTGATATTTCTCTTTCAAATCTCGTTATTTTGATGCCTAAGACTAAAATAATCCGTGGAAAGAAAAACTAGGAAACACGGGTACCTAAAGCTATAAAATAATTTCCAAGCCGGCTTATACATTCTCTAATCGTAAATTAATTTTAGGGGAAATAGTTATAAACGCACCTTATTAATGCTGATGTTTCATTGTCGAAACACTATGTAAATTCCCTGACCGCAAAGCGCATACACGTTACAGCCGAGTAATTAAAAACTTCATCTCGTTAAGTGGATCAGAAACTCTATGCATGCGAAATTTCGTAGCGTTTCGCAGCGAAAGAATTTTTACTCGCCCGTGAAAAAATCTCTTATCTCATCGATGCGCTGCCGACAAAAATTTGTATAATCGCGTTAAAGCTGCGGTTGCATAGCCCAGAGTATTTCGTTAGCAGATTGATGAAAATATTTCGAAATTACGTCACTTTTTTTCTTGCTGGACGTTATTTATCCCGTTGCGTCAAATCTAAGTTTAATTGAATACAGAAGTTAGGATACAACTAATGGATAATTGATGAACGGCGTTTTGAGTTATTTCCTTACCTCGTAAGAAAGTAGAGAATTTTTAGGAGCGTAAATAATGAATCCTGAAGGTTTAAACATTTGCTTCACCCGTCTGTTTTTGTCTTAAGCTTGATTGGTGAGTACATTTTGATGCAGCTTAGTGTTTCTGCACTATGTTAGAAGGAGTTTTGCATAGGAAAAGTTTCAACTGCCCTTTTGCTAGAATGAACCCAATTGGAGTTCTGTAACGTTAAAAAATGGATTCTATCTATTACTATTTTCTTTATTTACAACTCTGTAGTTTGGTCCTCATTTTAAATAGTATTTTTTTTCTCGTAGGTAAGTTAAAATTACATATGGAAAAACTTAATCATGTCCATTATTCAGCATCGCTAAATATAACCTCGGATACTTTCACTCTATCTAAGACAGGCAAATGAGAGGTATACTCGTGTATATTTATCCTTTGATAAAAAACAAATGTATAATATTCGTTTATTCGTAACATTCGTTAGATTATGGTATCAGGACCATTTCAAGGGTCATAAGCTTTAAAGAGGAAATATGAAAAAATCTCTGGATTTTACAAAATAGAACTTCCGTTATAATTTCATAATACGTATGAAAAAAGACATTTAGCTAAGAATATCTCTCGAGCAAAACTGTTCTTTATTGTAATTTCTGTGGGCGAACCGGTTCACTGAAGTCTTGGGTGTAATATATATAAATAAAAATTGCCGTAGCTGAACTGTAGTACATGGGCGAGCATTAGTTGAAACGTCTCTGGGATGGAACGTTTTGGGTGAAATTCTATGCAATTTACCCAAACTCCAACTAGTAATGGACATTTTATCTAACTCAGCTTTAGAATTGCCTCCTTTGCATAGAGAACTACGCCGTAAAAGCACAGTTAATCACAATTTACCTCGAAAGGGCTAGTTGTTACTATTTAAATAATAAATTAAGTTTTAATTTGAAATTGGAGTGATATTTTAATCATGATATTTTGTCATATCAGTCTTTTAATGTACATACTATCGACGAAAGCATTCATCTAATTGAAAAAATCTATCACTTTCAATTACTTTGACTCTAATGAAATTCTCATTTAACACGGTTCAAATGGAAAAGTTAATGTAATGAGAAGTCCAGGGCGTAATATTGACACTCCACCCTATCGAATTAAAAGAGGTTTCCAATGAGGCACTTGAACTTAATTCGGACGTAATCAAATACATTCTAGATGAATGAAGTGCATCCATTGATGAATGGAAACAATAGCTTGGATGAAACGAAGAGGGTCGCGCTAGAGTAAGTAATAAAATCGGCGAAACGAATCGGGAAATTTGATCAAATTTAATTAAGGCCCTTTGAGTATTGCCAGAATTAGATTTATGTGGGACAATTTGTTGAGGAATTTTATTTATATTCGTTTTTGCAGAGTAATTTCAGCTAGCTTCATCAGTTGGAAAGGGTAAATTTCATCGAAATGTCGTTTTGAATTATTATAGAATTATAATTGTTATAAATAGAATTATTTCAATTACAAATGACTAAATGCACATCATATTTCATATGTAAATTAGTGGTAGAATCCACATATTTTTGCATAAATGGAGTGTGAGAAGAAAAATGTGCTGTATGATTAGCGCTTGAGTTTCTGAATAGTTTTATTTACTCTTTTTTAAGTCTTTTATCTCGATTTCTTTCTCCGTTTTCTATTTATTTTTCGTTTCAAACCTCCGATTATATTTTTCACGTTTATATTCCAAAGTAAATCGTCAAGGAGATTTCAAAATAATTAAGTGATCAGAAAACCATTTATTTTTATTTCTCATCGAAAGTACTGTATCGACTAAGTACTGTTTTCTTGGGAGTTGAATATCTAAATGTTTCTGGAGAGTTCAGTTCAGTTCAGAGTTCGCTGTTAGTATGTTATCGGTTAATTTTTTTATCTCCATTGCAATCTATGGGCACTTCAGATTTCTACCTTATGCTTTCGAATATATATTCGCGTAAGAATTGACTGTTTGATTGATTGACTTAAATAAAACTTAACTTTTAATGAATTAAATCATTCCTATAAGAAATGTAAGTAAATTTTATTTAACTGTTTTCAGGTTTTATTTCTTTTTAAAATTAAATAAAAAAGAAACGTATCACCAGCTTGATACAAGTTTTATTAAAAACAAATTCTGTAAAGTTTGTTATTCTTATTGTTGATATTTGATTTCGGCTATAAATTACGCGAAATTTGATAAGATGAAAAATATGTTTCCGATAACCTGTCCAATCGAACTAAAGTAAGATAAGAAATGATTGATTTTCTTCGGTTCAAATAGAACTTCTATATTCAATCCTAATTTTATTTCCCCGTTGAGAATCGACGGTAACTTCAGCTAGAATGTTATAAAAGTAAATTTTTACAAGTGGCATTTCGGCTTCGATCCAATTTCAACATCATTTGACTATGAATTCGAGAGAAAATGAATGTCTTTGCATAAGCAGTTTACTTAAAAGTAAAAAACATCCTCAAATGTTTGGTTGCGAGTGAGAATATATAGGTAAATGGACTTTTCTCCACCTGTTCTCGTTCGGAAGAAGATATTTCACTGCAAAATATTCCTTCCACCGTACGGAAGTGTCATTTTCCCAATTGTGGCAGTTCTCTTGTTCCTCCGTTTCTTTTACATTTTCTGTGCGTCATATTTGAGTGTTCGAGTATATCTCGATTGTATGAAGTTGTCGGTGCTTTATTCCCTCTGACAGTTTTTTTTTTAATTCTGAGAACGCTAGAATCACTTGTGGTTGTGAACAGTACGCCAAATTTTGTCCCATAATACCAAATTATGAGAGAATACTCTCTCTCTCTCTTCACCTCAACACCTTCTGGAAATTAAAAGTTTGAAAAATCACAGCAAATCGCACATTGACCCTTAAATATCACGCCGCTGTTTCAAAGTTTCTCATTTCAAAACATTTCGGGTTAATTCCTTGAGTTAAACCCAAAATAATTATAATATAAGTAATCTTATGCATACATAATATCAATATTGAACCGAGAAATATATTTTACAAAGTTGAAAGAAAAACTTCGTAATTTCCACAATAATATTGTGGAAATGTCGTTCCACGAAGTACAGCTAGGACATATTGATTATATTATACAAACATTAATATATATTACTTAGAAAGTAAAATTTAATAAAGAAAGGGTTGAGGTGACTTTGCAAATAAGGGCGTGCACCCAGGAAAATTCCCAAGGAAAAACGGACTTGAAAAAAGTCTGACAGGGCCGGGAATCGAACCCGGGATCTTCCTCTAACCGGGAGGCTGCCTTAACCTGGGCGTTTTTCCTTTAAATTTAATACTTACGTACATGAATGAATTATATCTTAGTCGCTATTATTATGCTCGTACATACATAATAATTTTTATATATAATCTGATTTTTCTGTTCTTTTTGGGGTTCATATGGTACTCATTTTGACGGTTTTTTTTTATCTATAGATGGGCTATCGTGTGGATTTGGCGTAGTACTTAATATTCTTTCTTGCCTAGTCCTTATTGCTTATCGAGTTTCATTTGCCTTTAATTTAATTATATGCTAAATTCTTGCGTCGTAGTTATTCTTGTTAAATTCCTTGATGATAACCATCAAAATAGGTTGTTTCTTGCCCTAAAACCGCTGTCACTTCCAGTAGTAATTCTGCAGCAACTACCTGAGATACTCAGTCAATGTCCATATAATTACGTAGCTTATTAGCTTAAGATGTTTTATTGATGAAAATCCGTCATGAGTGGACATAATTCGTATTTACTTACTTCGAAGCTCAAGAATTGTCAGTGTAAAGTACATAACACTGATAATAATAGTTTCTCGTGCCGAAATAATTCCCTCGCGTGCTTTAGCTTTGCCACCCACCCACTGTTCTAACAGCAACTGCTTGTCGATGCTGCCATTTCCCAATAGCTTCTGCTTCTCTTTTCATCTCGCCATATGCAAAGAATTCCACCTGCTCTTTTTACCTTGGATCCCATTTTTCACGAGTTTTTTTCCCAATAATGCTGCCTAAGGCGTTGGTAATAATGACTTGAATGCCCTTTCCGACAGCCTTTTTCAGAATCCTTTGATGTGAGAGGACGACCAACGATTTACAATCATCCATCATTGAGGAAACAGTCAGGCTTAATCAGTTTCCGATTTTCAGATACTGCAAGTGTGCCTTTTCAATGTCATAACAATTTGCCAGTTGTCGTCTGCGGGGGTAATCTTGTTCCTTACGCCTGGCGATTCGAGTCGAAACTGAAAATCGCATACTAATGCACCTTCGCCCCAATTTGGCTCCTATTGAAGCGCTGAGTCGCAACTTTTTATCGCACCATAACTATGGAAATTCGCTTTTTTTTGGAAAGGCAGTCGACGTTCGTCCTCCTAACAGGAGTCGAATTTTCTTTTCGGGAAATCGTCGGTGGATTCGTGGGCTTTCTTCTTTTTCGCAGTTCCAAGCGTTTTTCGCTCGGTTCTGCCGGAACACTGCTCCTTTCCGTTTTCCCCTTGGATTTCGCCTTCCCGAATACGAAATAAAAACGGTATAACAACAAAAGAGTGTATTTTGTGCGGGTCATGCAGAAAATCGTTATATTCGTGAATCAGAAAAAGGTGCGGTTACAGGTATGGGTTAAGGTTTTTTTATAAATATGATTTTTATGCAAATGATAAATTTATTTTTGTGTATACTGGTGACAATATTTCAATTATTTTATTGCAATTTTATATCTTTTTTGGCTATTACTACGAGTATTAGTAGGTTTGCTTTTGTTATAACACCCCCTTTCCTTATTCAGTTTTCCACTGTAAATATTTCTCTCTTTATTATATGAATATCACCAGTAAATTAATTTTTTAAATACTCTTTACGATGTATTAATAATTTTATTTCAATTCTTCATAATTTTAGGGTTTTACTATTAGTAGGCTACTGCTGGTTAATAAAATCCCCTATTCTTGGATATTTTTCTGCATTGGATAGTTTTATATACCCAATAACCCCGATACCCAATAAAATATGTTATTTTTGTATATATTTTTAAAATATATTAATAATTTTCTGCAATTCTTCATCATTTTTTAATCTTCACACTCTTCATATATATCGATAATGGTATTGCAATTCTTCTTCATTTTTTGCTGTTACTTTTATTGTTTTTTTGTTTTTTAACATTCCCTATCCTGTCTTATTTTTCTGCATTGGAGCATTTTCTCTTCATTATGTGTATCATTTGCTATACCCACAAAATCTTCCAATCCTCAATCGCAGTAATACTTTTAATTCATTTTTATCTCGGAAATGTGTTGGCAATGACGATGAATTTTATGTAAGAGGAGACTTATTTCTCAAGCTCGCCCGAGTAAGGACGTTTATTTTATATTTGTAATAAATAATAAATAAATAATTTATATATCTTGAATTTATCTTTCTATATAATAAATTTATATATATTTATTATTGTGAATTGTTTACATATATTACACGTATATAAGTTTTTAATATACCTAAGGGCACATGTATAGCATTAATTAGTATTATAATACTATAATAATAATAATAATAATATAATATTATTATTAATACTTTTAATAATGTGCAATCTTTGTAACTGGTTTCGGTCCGTAATGAATGTATAAATCAGTCAGTAAACATTGTCTTTTGTGCTATTCGGCGTAGAATTGAAGTAGTTAGAGGAAAAAATATCAAAACATATTTTAATCTTGAGCAGCTTAATTTGCAGATATTACGTTTAAAGAAGACGTGGCAGATAGTTTGCTTCCACCATGATAAATAAGTCGATCATGTGCTGCAGCATAAGATCAGAGGATAGATGTTCATATTTTTTCTTCAAAAATTCATTTTTACACTGACGATAGGAAACCGTAACTGAATAGAGATTGACGATACGGTAGCATGTGCCGGAAGGCGGTTACGTATGTAGATTTCGAAATTAATGAAGATTCAGTTAGTTTTTCTTTATCCCTCTTCCATTTTCATTCGGATATTGAACCCTGGGGTTTTCCGGATCTTTTAAAAAGGGGGATCGTTAACATAGGACGGGTTTCTGTTAAAAAATTCGCGGGGCTTTAAATTTCCTCAGAGTTGGGAAAGTTTCTTTTAACGACACTTGATTGACGTCCACGTCCAATACAATACATCTTCGAAAATGTGCGGGAGTTTTCGCGGAGGGCACTTTTCTAAGGATTAATTTAGGGTCGAAGGTGATTGATGGATTGCGTGTAGTTTGCCGTGGATATATGACTCCGAAAAGCGTCCATTTCACGCGAAGTGCATTGGCCCGGATGATCTGCGAGATGGAGCGGAAGCATAGCGATCCCTCGGAATGGAAGACTGTTCTTTAAAACTTCACGGTTTTTTTCCCGATCGAATGTTTCCACGACCGGAAGAATCGCTTGAATCATATCAGGCTGAGAAGCATGTTTCAAAAGGGCAAGCACAAAAAGATCCAAGTATGGTTTGGAAGAACATCATGTTTTATTAAATTCTCTGACCCCAATCTGAACTTTTTGGATATTATTAATTCGTTGTTCAAAATTGTATTTTATTAGGGATTTTATCTTCTGAGAAGTGGGTCTTAAAACAACAACACATGCTTTTTCATACCTGCTGTTTTGTTCTTGGTAATTTTCGGTACTTGATATTTTCATGTTAATCTGAGAAAAAACTATACTCTTAAACTAAACAAATTCTGCAAATCTATGCTGTTAATTTGCCTATTTAGATTCAATGTTAGATGCACAAGTTAAGGTTAGCAAAACGAAGCAATGATGCGCTGTAATTTTTAAAACGTTTTCCTAGATGTACCTCTTTAAATTTATCTTCCGTCTTTATTCATCTTCCACCATCACAGCTGTGAAGATAAAACATAATGAGCCATATTTTTAAATTAATTTAAGACACCACGTTAGCGAACTGTAGTTCGATTCGTGAAAATTTAATTTTTAAAGTAATATCGTTCTTTATAATTAGAGACAAATTAAAAACGTTGGTTTGTTAGAAAGGCTAGGCTTCAAGTCAAAAAGATTGTCCGATCGCTTGAAAAATTGATGCAATTTTCAAAGTTTAACAAATGACGAAATAAAAGATCACGGTTTTTCGATCCAACTGATGTCATATAAGCTCTTTTTATTGTCATCGCCCACATTTAACGGCTCTGCAGATTTCGATAAAGCGTCCATGAGCACGATCCTAGCTAACAGTGCCATCAATTAGGATGATGCGTAGAGAGGGCTTGTAATCCAACCTCCGACTGCCTGGTTTAATTGGACGTATTCATTTGTTTGAATGCTTTCGGTCGTAAAATTAATAACACAATCGCCCTTCTCTTTAATATTCTTGCTTCCGACGCTTCCATTTGTAATAAAAATCCACGAAAGTAATGGATATTACGCCAGTTTCGCATTCTGAAAAAAATCGCCAAAATATTTTGTTCTTAGCAATGGTCCATTGTTAACAGAGATGAACTGAATTTTATGAAATGTTTCTCTCTAGTAATCTCTAAGGTTGGATAAACCCTCACCCTTGTTTATAATAACGTTTGAAGTCGTTAATTTTGTGTTTTCTTCCCCTATACCTGCAGCCGTACACACCTACAGCCGTAATTCTGAAATTACCATCTATGAACGAACGATCTATGTTGGTTTTTGGTCATAATAAATAAATTTAAGATATCTGTAACAATTATTAGCTTCGAACTATAAAACTGAGAATATTTAAATCTGTGTTTTTCACTTTGATACAAAGGAAAGTGTTTAAGGAAAATATTATATATTTCCCGAAAATTTAATTCATAGGATAGATTTTTAAAATGTTACAATTAAATATACTCCTGATAACCTTTTTCATATTAATTTCTGCTTAAAGTTAATATGTTAGCAATTTCACTCTTTTGAATAATTTTGAAATTTTGGATTTAAATTGAGAAAAATTCTTTTATCGCTGAATCAGAGGTATGTGTATTTATGCTATAACTTTCTTTTTCTATTTTCAGAAAAACAACCAGTGGATGGACGACAACAAGCTACTTTTGATGCATCATCCAATCTACAGGTGAGTGAGAGCCACTTTTGCTAATTAAATTTCGGGAATTCGCTTCCAATGATTTCCGTGTAATTGATAGGCCCTTTGGGATCTTTCTCCAGCATCCTAACACTTCAAACCCCTCCCTTTCCAAACCCTTGTCGAGTCTTCCTCAAACGGAGAGCTTTTAATGGAGATGAGATTTTTCCTATTTTTAGAAAAGTATACGTTAACGCTGTAGCAAAAATGATTCTTATACATAGAACTCCCTCGATTTTTATGGAATTTTAGAAAATAATGGAATCGTTCGAAATTAAATCTGACGTCATATTTTCTTCAAATATCAACAGGATATAGAACTTACTTTTAATTTATACTCGACACTTTGTTGCAATATATTAGTGAGCGGAGAAATTTTATGATGTAATTTAATTTACATAGTTGAGGAAACAGTTGGTTTTCCTCAAATATTTTGTTTTAAAACCCTTGAATTTTCTCTTTTCTCTCTGGGGTATACTTGTTCGTTCTCTACACAATCAATGGTAAATGGTCATAGAAAGAGTATCAGGAGATGGCTGCTCAAAGATTAGCCTGATTTCTTTGTTCTATGGGTGTGAGAAATGGACGATACGAAAGAGGGATGTTATAAAAAGGCTTTTGAGAGCTTTTGATTGCAGAGGGGGTGACAAAAGTTTGCTTATACGATAGAAACATTATCGAGGCTGTGGTAGAGGAAAAAAATCGAAGTTGTATATAGAAATAAAACGAAGATATGGATGAACGTGTTAAGTTGTAAGAAACGGATTACGATAGATAGTAATTTAATTTCAGGTGGAAAGTAGCGAAAATACAAGGACAATAGTTGTAGAATGATATAGAGAGGGAATTTGATTCTGATGATGAGAAGGAAAAGGCATTCGTCGGATTCTTTGGCCCATGAATTTACCAAGAGGTTCATAACACTCATACTCGAGCTATCCGTGATATAGATATCTATTAGTTTTAATATTTATATCTTAAGTTTAATTGTAATTTATTTAGGTGGTATTTCGGCAACGCGTTAGCAATAAAGGAACGGCCAGCTTTGAGCATCAACCGTCTCTTACACGTTTCAGTTATTAAATTTCCTCTTCTCCTGGGAAAAACCGCAACTTCGCGGAGCATCTCAAATAATCCAGATCCTGCTAATAACCTGTCTTTTGTTACACCCTCTCCAAATCGGAATCGATGAAATCCCCCGTGGAAAGGGCATTTCGCTCGCGTAGATATACCGCTCCTCAATTCCAAGAACCTTTTGTCTCACAACCATTCCTCTTTCTTATTCTCTTATCCCTGTCCATCAATCGCCCTCCCTATCCGATTCCCAAGAGTCTTTCCCTTCACTCTTCCATCACCTCAGGGAAATTATTTGTTCCTCCTACGCCTTTGAATTATATTTCCCCGAACTCTCCGTTTCGATGCAAACAGCTCAAAGTAGGATACGCAAAAGATAATGGATACGTCAGTTCTGAGGATGGCGTGAAATTGTCGAGACTGGTCAGCCGAAGTTCATAGCATGTATTTCGCTGTTGAATTTAACATACTTGCAATGTTAATCGTTAGTATTAAGTGAAATTATTGAATTTCATTAGTAAATCGTAGAACAGTATTAATTTTCTTTATATACAGAGCTCTAGAGTCAACTTATTATTATTATACAAAAGACTGCTGGTCTTATATAACCAGCCACATATAAGCCTGGTGGCAGTATTTTCTACCTACATATTCATGCAAATTATAAGCATAATTAATATAAAATACTTACCTAATAAACAGACAAATCCCATGTAATAATTATATCCTTACATAAATATCTAATATTTGCCTTTATATTTAACAACTAAATTATGCATGCAAAATATTAAATGCAACTGCTTTCACTGTATATTTTGGGATTCTTATTTCGCAGGGTAGCTTGTATTCCCAGATAATTTTATACGGTTTTAAAAGTTACTTAAAAGAACTGACTGAAAATTTATTTTTTTCCCTTTAAAATTCTACAATTAATCTCTGCTGACTTTTTTATTCGGAAACATATGTTTGATCATTTTTTTCTGTTAACTCTAGCTCCTTCTATTCATCTTGCCATATGCAATTAAGTATTATAACGTATTGAATAAATTTCTCATTTGCTTTAAGTATAGCTATTTTAATATGCGCTTGTAAATTCAATATTGATTTCTGAAATTTATGATAGTACCGAAAGTGGGTAAATCCTCATTTTCGATGTTTTATAGCTTCCATTTTGTGCCCCCAAATAGACTGAACCCTGAACACGTACTTCCCACTACGTCCCTATGTGAGTAATGTGCACTCACCCATTTACTCACAATGAATATTGAATTTTTTAAACAAATTATACTAAATCAACGGTATTATTTGCCGTTACCCAATGGTGTCAACTAATTTGGGCGCTTTTCTTTGAAAAGAAGTTTCTTCACCCTTTGTCTCGATCACCCTCTTTTAAATTCCCCCATGCTGTCCATTAATTTTCCATATAAATCACAAAAGTACGAATACAGTTGGAAACTATTTAATCCCCTTTATGGTCTTGTTGGATGCGTTATTAAGCCGGATGCCTCGCTATAAAACAACTTTTCTCAACCTAGGGCTTCGACCTTCCAACCCTACCTCCATTTTTCCTCATTTTTCGGAACCCTTTTACCGTCGATGGAATATCGTGTTATTTGGAAATAAATTCGAAGAAGCAAAGAGGAAAGAGGCCTTTTGAGGAACCCTTTCATGCTCGAATTAACAAAGCCGTGCTATGTAAGTCGCTTCCAGCAGACGTTTCAGCCTCCGCTATGAAGCAGTAAATTGAAAACCTAGCCTTTCCTAGAGTATGTAGTACTCCTATTAAATTGTATGTATATTTGAGAATCTTCTACCACTTTTGTGTCTAAGAAAGCTAGCTTTAAAAAAAATCAGATGTTAACCCTGGTATATCACTCTCCATTGATTAGTTTCACAAAATTCAAGATATTTAACTAACCTCTAGGTTAGGACACGTAGATTAAATTTCTCTATCGAGTGCACTTACGTTTATTTCAGGAACAAACTTAGAATCGTTGGACCACTTAGTCATCCGCCTTTATTTTCCGTGGCATCTTATCTTCCTGTGCACATTTTAGCAGTCCATCACCGCTTAAGATTAATCCATCCGTTTTCTCTGTCTCATTTCAAATCTTCAATTGAAATCCAACTTATCCTATTTAGCAGAAGGTTGCTAGTTTACCTACTCATCTATCTTTTTCTATTCCAGGCCTCGGATATCTCTTACTATCTATTATATAAACTCTCTCTCCTATATCCTATCGATTGTGCACTTTTTACATTTTAGAGGGTTTAAATATTCTATTTATACTTATTTTTTCATTGCCATGGTTTTTTTCACTTCATGAAAGGCATTCTTGAAGATATCTGAAGTCATAAAACTTCACCTTTCTCTTTCTAACCTCTTATATATGTACAGTCCTGGCCAAAATTAACGCACCACCTCCCTAGCGATCCTAACGACCGGTGGTGCGTTAATTTTGGCCAGGAGTGTACTTCAACTTGAGTAGGAACTCTATCCATGTAGGAGACTATTTGCATGATGTTCTAGTTTATTCTATCTTGTTTGTCAACGCATTTTTGCTATTTCTTATATTAACTTCAATTGGAACAAATTGAATTTACCTAGCAACATTCCTATCCTTATCGTTCTCTAGGTATTTTCCGTTCAAATGCCGTGCATAATAACTTAAGTATTTTTTCCTATATTGTTCAAACCCTGTCGTTTCGAATTCTTGAAATCTCCTCTTATTACTTCCTCTTCGAGCTTCCTCTTATTCTACAATAACTCTCCTCTACACAATTTCATATCGAAGCATTCATCTATTCTCTTTTTGTAATAACTTTTGTGATCTTCGCTATAATCTTCTTTTCGGATCGTTTAATATGATCGTACAATTCCAATATCCAATTCATTAAAAATCAATCTTCATCTTTCATAAATGAATGCACTAAAATATCATAGAATAGTTATTATTTGTTTTTATAATTTATTAACTATTTCTCCATTTAAACTATTGTTCATTTCGATTATTTATATGATTTTAATATTAAGGCTGAACAAGATTCAAAAGCGTAGTTTCGTTACTAAGTCGAATTGATTTTAAATGGCGAACAAACTATACAGAGCCGATTTAGAAATAAATAATTATTTAATATAATTGAAGCTTATTCTATGATTTCAATATTATTGTGATTTTTGCGTTAATCTCTATAGTCTTAACTCATGAAGTGCGCCCGAATAGTCACATCAGTGTTGTAATTTGATGTTCCATTAACATCCATTTGAATCTACAGTACCGAGTAATTTTGTTATCCAATTACGATTTTACGAATCGGCTTGACTTTGTGTTATTTTGCGATCAATAGTCGAATCCTATCCAGAACTTGGATTCGTTCAGTTTTTAGGACGTATTCATTTACAACAAAAATATCGAATTTCCGAAGCGTTCGCTGGAAACCATTGTAAGCGAGTGATTAATGGAATGTTATCAATTGATACTTGAGAACTCATTTAAGAGGTAGGATATAAAAACATTTCTGTGTTGTATGATATCAAGGTATTTCACTATTGATAAAAATTTGTTTTTCCTGTCATTTCTGGTTTAATTAATTATTTTCGAAGCATTTGTAAAGACTTAGTTATTTGTTTCCCATGATTTGCAGATATATGAAGCATTTTCATGTGGATGACAGTCTATTTTTTAATTTGTTCAATCTTTCGTCGTTGGAAAGCCTAATTTTCGTTTCTCTTTCTATGCAGAATCAAATTTTATCAGCTCGAATTGATTAGTGTGGCTGCATTGCTCTTTAGACACATTACCATAGTTCTCCTGGTAACGAAAACTTAAAAAGTAGAAACACCAACGTATATTCTAAAATGATCTCGTTATGTATGCGAAGGCTTAGTCGATTTTTTCAGAGTTCGTATTTAGAATGTAACATTATTGTTTAAACATTTTCCACCGCCGTTTCCACCGTCAACCCACTGCGCCAGTCTGTCGAACGGTTTTAGTCGTGAAAATTCTTGTACTGACTTTCCCTCGGGCGTCCTTGGCGGGGAATTCGAAAAGCGGTGCACCTGCAGTGGGCCAGAAACAGGTTTTCGCCTACGGCTAAGTCCTAAGCATTCATGACGGAGACTAGCTCATTGAACTCTCCAAAATATCTGTCCTTTTTTATATTTGGAGGATATTTAATGCTCATTTTTAATTTGCCACAGGGTGAAATTGAAATATCTGACGGAGTACTTTATTTTTTGTTGTCTAAACTTTAATTAAATCTTCGTATATTTCGGTAAGCATTTGAGTTTTATAATAAATGCCACAGATGTGGTTACTGATGTAATTTACTTCAAATTAATTACGATATATGATAAACTTTCTATAGGGAAAACGTAATATCGTTTACGGAGTCTAAAGATGATGTCTTTCAATCATTCAGGTAATCAATATATCTCCTTAGGGATTCACAACTAAAATGTATAATGCTTCCAATTTATTCTAATGGAATATTTTTGAATGAAATTGGGATTCATCATTTAATTAATTGGGCGGAGAAATTCTTCTCCCACAGTAACTTCATCCATGTTTACATTTAAACCAAACAAGCCGCCTTTCGGCGTACGGCAAAGGGTGTGAACACTTAGCATTTGAATTACTCTTTTGGTCTGTTATTATCACTCATCGTTCGCGGGAGGAGTGGATTATTTAACCGAATTGTCCTAGGATGCATTCCTATTAATTTATACTTGTTAACGGATCTACCGAAGTGGTAAGGTGGTCGCATAATTCCGGTAATCCTTCCGCTAAATTTTATGGAGGTCAACAAACTTGATTTAAAGCTCATAATATAATAAAGTCATATAACTTGATGGAACTGCTAAGAAGGATATGCACAGGTATGTGCAGACGACCCTCAGTTTCATTTACCGTTGTGCAGGATCTTAAATATTTTCGTCCAAGGGGTAAAATGTTTTCCCAGAACTAGCGAAATAGAGCCTTATTATTAATACCATTGCCTTCCTCAAATGTTTCGCTACTTCAAGTGGTTTGCTCCTTTGTGTCGAGAGTGCTTAACGCGTTGTGCACAAATGTAATCCTCGTTTTCTTTCTGCTTCGCATTAATAATATCTGAGGAATGAGTGGGGAGACTTTTAATAGGAAGGTAAAGGGGCAGTTCGTACTTGTTGGCAAGCCCTATGACGACTTGGATGGGATCCATTGTGCCGAAAAACCAACCGCTCTTTCGGAATAAGTTGAAAGATCGCTCTTCTTATTTGTTCGCTGCGTCGAGGAAGGTAACCATTGAAGTGAATTCAATTCGAGAAGGCGTTGGCTCCTCAATGAGTAAATACATTTCCACGGAAATTATATGATGCGACTTCACTCGCTCGGCAGCTGGTAACATTAGGCAAGAAATTACTTTCTTTTCCTCTTTCTTGACGTGCTCTAAGTTTGTATATTACGTTGATTAGTGATAGCACCCTGCTTTAAGATACTAGCCTACTATAATAATAATATAGGCCGAGTATCCGTACTATCTTGGAACCGTGAAAGCATCCGTAGAAATATACTTAGTATTCGTTCCGCAACTGTTAAGCATTAAAGTATTAGTTAAATAGTCAGTTAGCAGCAAGTACTTAATGCCGATTCCAACGATATTATATTTAGATTGCAGTATCGGTTTAATTGAATGCTTTGAACGAATTTAAGGTTGCAGGTTCTTAATGTCTATCTGATATTTCTAATTTGCGTCATTACTTCCTTACTCTTGACATATATATATTGATGAGAAAATAGTGAGACTAAAATATCATAATACCTGCCTTGATCACAGTCTAACATATTTCAGTGATTGCTGAATTATCTTCTCCTTGAATGAAATTGCCCAGGATTTCCTCCAAATCTATCGCATGTTTTTTATCAAATTATGCTTAAAAATTTCAAACATATTTGTACGCATACATTATTGACGTTTATATGAATATCGTTGAAGACGTGTTAGATGGAAGAAGAGACTTTAGTCTCCATCTCGCCGCAATAAAGACGTAGACATCAAGGGTCTTCCTTATGGCTTGATAAAGGTATCAAGGGTTTCCCCAGTACATATAACATAAAGAACATGATACATAATTAACAGCGTTATTTCTAGATAACTTTGCTTGCATATAATTAAAAACCATCGCTATTACTGAAATATCATGGGCTGTGCTAACTTCATTTCTAAATTTCCCTTTCTTTTAATAAGATTCCGCACGTACTCCAGTGTTACAGCTTTTTTCTCATGAGACTGACAACGTTACTTTTTCCTCTTGGTATGTCATCCCTCAGCGTTTACTTAGTTTTCCCGACTTCTTTTGGTCATTTATTCTACGATACATCGCAATTGGCATTCCAAAAAACACTCATTTGTGATTTTGTCTCTTCAGGCTTTTACTCTTATCTTTCTGAATATTCAAATCGCCATATTTTCATTTTACCGTGTTATCAAATCTGTTTCAACCGCTTTTAGGCTAAAATACATGAGTTATACCCATCTCGATGTCATAATATCGTACAATAAGCCTGGATCTAGCTCTGGGATTACATTATTTCTGACGGAAGGTGTTTATAAGTTCAGCGACCAATAGTTTTCTGCCGAGTCCCTCGCCTCCATCTATCTTTGTACCTTCCTGAACTTTGACGTCATCGGAAGCATCCCGGCTTCAGAAAAAAAAACATATTAGCTTTGATGTCACCTCCACGTGGGTATTTTTTTCCGAGCTGAAAACGCCTGTCTCGGTGAATACCTCCTTCACTTTGGGCTGAGTTATTTCCTGTCAGACTCCCAAGGACGCTGCCATGCTAGACCCAGATCTTTCTTTCACATCCTCCTATTCTTAAATTAAATTTTCTTTTCTATTTCAGGATATTCTACGTCTCCCATGATTCTCAGGATCTGAAGATCTTCAGCTACATCGCCAGGGACGGGGCGAGCAACGTCTTCAAGTGCAACGTATTCAAGTCAAACAAAAAGGTAGAGTGACGCATTTCCGATAACATTATTTCTCTCTCCGCAGCCGATGGATTTGGGAGTACTGACCGGAGATTTGCGTGAAAGGTTCCTCGACTTCGATGTATCTTAGATTCTCTTATTTTATAAGATTTAAGGGTTCTTGGACGTACTTCCTGAATGATTGCTGGGAACAAGCATTACCGGATCCCTATTGCACTTATCCCGAAACTTGAAAAATTACGAGCTAGACTACAATTCATTTCTAACGAGGGAATGGTTACATTTTCGACGATTAAACCATTGGCATATCATTCCAGTATTATAATCAACGCAAATCTCAATGGGTGATACGAATAGAATTGTATGGCATGGAAAACGTAAGGAGAGACTCAAAGATATTCTGACTGCGTTATTTCATTACTTCTTATTTAATTTACCGCAAAATCATAGCTAAAGAAATTTACTACTGATAAATTTAGCACTCATTGACGATGTACATATATCTAATGACTCATTACTGTTTCTAAATTGAGCCGCATCGTTTATGAATAACTAATAGCTTTATGGGATTAGTTTTCTTTACATAAGAGTCTTTTATACATTAATCTCAGTGTTTGACGAATTTTTAATTAGTAGTAATCATACTATATTATTAGTAATGATATATATCTATACATTCATGCCACATTACTTTCAATACGTTCTGAATTATAAGGGCGAAGATTCCCTTCAAATCAGCCAATTCTTATATGTTGAATTAAATTCAGAACCTTGCTGCACACGAGTCCGGATAATTTTCAGATAGAAAAAAGTATAATAGCATGATCAATACTTTTACCTTTCGATCAAATTTTTATTATTTATCGTGGTGTAGTTATTGTCGTATTTATTTATACTACTCCTCTTTCACAATGTCAATACATTCCTCAGCTATACCTTATCATTTCTACAGTCAACTTATTTCCTCTTATTTTTGATCGCATACAATATGAATACCTGATTTTGTATGCTCTCCGAAGAAAGGTTTCTCGAAGGAAAGGGACATTATATCGTTAAGGGTCGAAGTTTAGATTTTTCGCCATTCTCCAATTTCGGTGGTGTTTGATCCGCACAAGAGGAAGGCGAATGATTCCCCTGGGACACGCGATTCCGTCTCTGTTATACCGTGACAAATGACGTCGAAAGGCGCCTTATTTTGAGCATGGAAAACGAAAGGTTAGTCGGAGTACATAGCCTCCGTGTAAACAGGTGTTCACCCATTCCGTCCTTGGGGAAGGATCACGAATGTTTGCGACAGCTTTATTTACGGGACTCGCTATGACCGAATGTGCTCCTTTAGGTAATTTGCCGCAATTCTTTCAAAATGTCACGGGACCAACCCCGGCCTAACCCAAGGGCGACCTTGCCATCCGCCTCGGGGTCGCAATGTAAGTGGGCGCCAATCTGTTCCATTGAACCTAAAGATTAATGTCGAGAACTTTAAATTGTTCGTAGCTAATGAGGGTAATCCTTGATAGAAGGGCAGCTGGAAAAAGAACAATTTTGTATGAAGTACCCCTTGGTATATCATTTTTAGTGAAAGAAGTAACGGTTGAGAAAAGTTACGATGCATTTCAGTTTCCTGTACAAGAAGCCTTGTTTTAACTATTCAATGTTTTAAATATTCTAATATAACTGAGAGGATAAAGTTAATACAAATTCACCATATAAAGTCACTGTTAATCTAACGTAGCCATAATTGTGAAGTGGCGCGTAAAGAAGGTAGCAAAAGTGGTTTATGTATATTTCCCCCCTTTGAAAATTTCCTAGAAATGGCAGGAATTGTACTCTCAAGCCTTAATTAATTAATCATCTCTTTTAGTGCTGCTCAAATATGCACAAAATTATCTTCTTATGACAATTTCCTAAATTTCATGCACAAAATATTATTAAAAAATAAAGTTCGTTAAAGTTGTCCTTAATTTAAATCTAGGATGTATATCTTCTGAAAGTCTTCAATCCCCCACAAGACGGTTCTAAATACGCATCAGTGAATTTATATCCTTGAGCTGCGAGGTACACCTGCAAA
Organism: Sympetrum striolatum; assembly: GCA_947579665.1. Lineage (NCBI taxonomy): Eukaryota > Metazoa > Arthropoda > Insecta > Odonata > Libellulidae > Sympetrum > Sympetrum striolatum. The sequence goes on along the minus strand of OX388345.1, from coordinate 72,155,203 downwards.
CGTTGTTACTTCATGAAACTTCGGAAAACCTCAGTTTTCTGTAAATTCAGTTTTCAGTTTAGTAAAAAGATAGTTTTGAGTGAATGCTTTCTTCGATAAAGCTGCTACAATATCCGCGCTTTCTCTTTCGTCAATGGCTTTGATTTTTCCTCTTGAATGGGGAACACCATTAAATTCTTAATTTCATTCAGCCTTTGTTATCGATTCGATAATACGCGTCGATTGCTTTTGCTGAGGAAGGTTTTGCTTGCTAATGAAATAGCGCTTTCCAAGTAAAATGCGCCCTCAGCTGGTGGTTTATCGCGCCGCATTCCGCGGTCTTCCTCGCATATTTTGTTGCAGACACTACGCCTTTCAAACCAGTTTCCCTTCCGTATTATGGTCTCCATAAGTTCATGTGGAGAAGTATGTGCTTCCTCAACGAGGAGACATTGACTCTATTCGTGATTGTGAAACGCCAGGAGAATGCGTGTTTTGTAGCGAAGAATTCCAATTTATAGTGGTTAGTTTCCCCATTTGAATGCCCTTTTAAGATTCCTTATAATAATTTAGCATTCCTTCTATTCTCAACAGCATAGTAGAATGTGTATTAATCGTGGAGCATTTCCTGGGTTTTTCCATTAGTCGCATCTGAGCCTAATTTTAATGGGACTACCTTCCCGATTTTTTTCTATTCAAGCTCGAATCCTGCTTGACTTTTGACTCTTGTAGGTTCTTAAATTTCATGTTCCATTTTTTTATTCAATGTTTGATTCGGTTAAAATATTGAAGTAGAGCTACTTAATACATCTTTTGAGTGAATCAGCTATATTTTTACAAGTACTTTTACATACTTGACCTATGATTTTCATTTTCTGATGTACATATGTCTGATCTCTGATGTATATCATCAACTATAACTTGAAATTTTCAAAATTAACTTAAATTTAATGGATTTCATTGTTCCAGATTTAAAATTATGTTGATTGAATAGTTTCCTCGATAAAGCTATTAAAATATCTGCGTATTCGCTATCCTCAATAGCTTTGATTTAGTATTATTGAGCGGGGAAAGTTATTACTAATCGTTACTCTCATATTGCAATCGAACTGTTAAATTAAACATTTATTGATCTAGTAGAGCCGAGTGCAATCATATCGTAATCTATCTACGTGTATTTAGTGTTAGCTAATATAATGAATTATGTATTTTGAAAATCTCAATTTTATTCAGATCATTGACCATATCATAGCAATTTAGCTTCTTTCCAAATTTGATAAATATATTTTGAACTACTAAATTTTGGCAGAAACCTTTTTCTGGAGATGGATGGTATTAAAAATTGAAGTCTGAGGAAACTGAAGGAAAATTTTCCAAGATTGTTTGCATGCCTTGGAAGATTGTCATCAATCATTGCGTATCTTTGTATTTGAACAGAATCGAGTACTTTTGATATGCAAGAGATTTCAATTTGCGTCGGATACATTGCGAAACAGAAGGCACGAATTCCATTTAAATAATACAGCTGAGAATGGCGCAAGTCCTTCGAGTTCTTTCTTCCAAGGCAACGGGATGCCTATTCCTTTCTAAGGCATTAGCGTGTGACTGTATTCCGTCTAATGCAACCTCAGCTGTGAGACGCCGCGTTCCTGAGCTCCCCTCTACCCTCCCCTAGTCCCTGCTTTTTTCTTCCCTCCACCCTGTTGCTTTCATATGTTACGTGGTTAGAGTGGGTACCGTAAGATGGCAGGCCGCGGCGTAAAAATTGAAAGAGGTTCCAACAGTTGGCGGCGCCCTTACCGGAGACGGAATTTTTATGCCGAGAAGGCGGGCTTTTTGAATTTCAAATCGGTAACATCATTCGCTAGTCTTTGTTGTTTCATTTTGTCGATGATTTTTATTTTAAAATTTAATATTTCACTGTTCTGAGTCGCAGGATTAAGAATACTTACGTCAGATTTTTCATTACATTTCCCCGAATGTTGTGAATTTACTGCAATTGTATGGAACCCAAGCTAATTGCTCGTATATGAAATTAAAGTAATTCTGTATTAATTTCGTTGTGTTTTTCGTGGTTTGGATTGAAGCCTAAATTCAATCATCTTTTTCCAAAACTATTCATGCTGCTTTTGCTCGATGTAAAATTTTGGTTTACGACAAATCGTCTTTTATTTCCATATAATTCTATATATTTATGCTCCAAGCCACCCGGCGTGTGGCTGGGTGCACATGCACCATGATTGAATTTCTCTAATCGATGGAGATAAATATATACTTTCCCATTATAGAAGGACCTCCAATTTTGGAAATGATATCATAATCGGTGGCGTAGGGGTTAGTTATGCTATAGGGAGCTTTAAGATGTAATCTTCATCAAAGCATTATTTTGTGCTGCTCTCTTTCGTCTTCTATAATACCACTTTTAAGGCCTTCACGATTCAATGTGTTACCATTAGATCAATATTTTCCCCATACAAAATAAAAGAGAAAATTTGCCCCAAACGCTTTACATTGTATCGCTATTTATGGAGTTTAATGACATCATAATTTGATATTTTAATTGACCAAGTAAAGCGAGTAGTGGTGGAATATAAACAAGACCTCTTTCGAACGGTTGACGATCCAATCCTTGGTCTTGGAAATTCGTCTTCATAATCGGAATGTGCTATTTAAGGTACCGCATTATTCTTACGGAACCACGCTAAAACACGATCTTGCAGGAAAGAATACCGCTGAATCCTCTTAAATTTGCAAGGTGGAGAAGTTCTAAGGGTTTTCTGGTCGATTTAGACTGCCTCTGACTTATCTATTCCTGTCGTGGACACTATCTGAACCCCTCTCTAAATCCGCCAGGTAGGTTCATTCCTCGGATTCCAAGGGACCACTCTTCTCACGTGTCTCCCATTTGACTCTCCCCCATTCTTCTCCAGAGGAGGGCCTTTGTCCCCCTGGAGGGCAGGGCGGGAATTAGTCGGAGATGAGGCGACGGAATGGATTTGATCATGGGTGGCGGCGACTGAGGCAAAAAGAACACAATTGGGCGGGACAGGTATTTGGCAATGGGACATTGGTTCCTCGTCCAATTCCCAAAATTTAGTGCGTGTCGCGAAAATAGCGGTGGTCGCCTTCGTCCTCTGCCAAAATATTGTGGGGATCTTCCAAGACACACTGCCCCCTCCACGGTGCTCATTCACACCCCCCCTGAGACGTACTACCCTTACTTGTATTTATGTGTTTGTTCTCGTGCCTATATTTATATACGCGCGTATGTGTGGATACATACAAAGAAGTCCCGCAGCATCAGGTGATTTTGTTTGGGTTGAATGTGATCCAGGTGTGTATTGCGGCGGCGCGCAATGAAGCCAGTGGTGGAACGAAAAAGTTTTGTTCTTGCTTTGGAAAACAATCACCCTACTCTCCAAGTCTCTTTAGACTACGAGCTGGAATTTTGTTTTCGATTTTCCTTTTCTGTGATTTGATTGGAAATTTCAATTGTAAAATTTGGTGATTCTTGTTTGATGGAACTAGTGGTCTCTTTCCAGGGATAACCTCTGTTTGTTCTGAATAACTTAATTCAAATTCATATTACTGCGACCGCAAGAAAAATTCTGAGCCCATGATGAGCCACTAATGTAGGATTCTCCAAAAATGTATAACTTTCCTCTCTATATATTTATTCATTGTAATTACCTCCGTGGCCTTCTTAACTTCGATCTAAAGATAAAATAACTTACAACCCTCTGAGAATAGCATTCCACGTAAGAGGTTATGCTACGTGCTGATGGGAAACAATGTGAAATTCAAACTATAAATATATTTTGATATTTCCTTAGGTTTTACTTGTTATCAAACGGTAGCTCTTGCTCAGAAACTGTTCTTACGTCTTTTATAACTAAACTAATTTATTTCTACCTTCTTTAGTGGATTCCTCTCGAATTAAACGTTCGAGCTTGATTATTTATGAAGAATTCCATTTGCTTTTGCGGCCACTTCTATTCATACGACACACCAAATATATTTTGAGCAGCTTGAAAATACCTTGCTAGAAATGAGATGAAATTCTAATTGGTTGGTACTTCCATTCTTTAGTTTCATAATTTTGCCAATTCTATAGCGGGCCCTTAATGAGCAACATTTCTCAATAAGAGAATATGAATTTAACATAATATTTTTTATAGAACCGTATTCAATATTTTGTTTAGATCATGATGATTTTACGTATACTAGAAGAATTATTTTTGCTTCTCTTTTGTTGTGTAAAAAAACCTCTACGTGAATTTTGGGTCTATGTTTGAAAATTTCATATTAAACACTCTGCCACAGAAGTTTATATTTATTATATAAAACACATTTATTCTTTTCATTCTGAGGAATAAGAACGATATGTTTGGCCAACATTCCTCCAACTCCTGGTGAAAGAATGACAGGATTTTCTGAACTGCGAAGTATTCCCTTTTCACCTTTCATTTGTTGTATCATTTCCCATCCTCTCGCACAATCCATAAGCCAACTTCAGGCGAACTCCGTCTCTGTCAGATGCTCTCTCTCCACACACAACACATCTCTAATATCTTCCCCACGCCTTCCTAGACCAATTCCACTCCAGCCATTTATTTCTCCAACTAACCTTTAGTTTCTGTCTTGTTTTCGCTCCCTGCTCCATATCCTTTCATATTTCTGTGCCATTTTCATTCTGCTCCTCCGGTTTCTTCTCTTTGTATCAATCTACGCCTGCGATATAGTTATAAATACGTCCAGATGGATCGAGTTCTTCATTTTTACTAATTTAAACATGCGACGTTAGGCTAATTGGCGTTCAAAATCAAATGAAATTTAATGAAATGACATAAGCTATTATGATTCTCCTGGAGTTGTACGATATCACACACGTACCTCTATTTTCATTTTTTGCTTCATACATTCTTACATCTTTTCATCTAATCCTTTTTACTGATACTTAACGTAAAATCGTCTCTCTCTTTCTCTGAATTTTATTCTTTTCATTAATTCCATTTCCCCACATTTCTCTCCCTCGTCTACCTAATTTCTCCTCCTATACCATGTTAATCATTCTGCTTTCATTTATCTACGTCTTTATTATCTACGTCATATTACGTACGTGTTGATCTTACCACTAAATCAACGTAATTACCCCTTTCATACTGGTCGCACATTCTTCCTCTTCGTACAGATTCATTCCCTAACTAGTATTTACTCACGCTCTCACATGCTGTTTTACTACCGCTTCTCATATGTTTGTTATTCATTCCAACTGAGTTCAGTTATATCATATCCTGCTACCGTTACATTCCACTTCGGTTCCAGCAAGAATGCTGTACTGTATACGGCCATTTTCGTCTCTTTCCACAATTGCTTTGCTTTTATTCACCTACATACTGAGTATGCACTTAAATGGTACTATATATGTGCGTGATACTTAATTCATAACTAGTATTTCCTAACGTATACAAAATTAATCTCTGATCATTTCATGTTTTCTTATTAATTGGCAATTCGAAATCCATCTGGGAAGGAATATCACGAATATTTTAAACTGCAAACCGGATGCCTTAATTCATCGTACTAGTATTTAAATTCAATAAGTTATAAGTCAGTAGTGTATAATGAGCAGTGCGTCAATACCAGTTGTAATGTTTCGATAAGGAAGTTTGTTTTTCATAAACCAGGCTTGTTTCATTATACAGGTTGTAAGTTTTCACACGCAGAATATCCAATTTAATGTTATAAAATAATCATTCAAGTAACTACGTATAATTATTCTCTGAAGTGTAGAATATCTTAAAGATGAAAATTGAATGTTAAAACGAATCCATTCTGAGAGAGATGTACTGTTATTTATGATCCAAAATTTGCTCACGTACTAGATGGTCATTTTCCAGAAAGCTGCTCGTTTCGACGTCTCTGTTATCTTATAAAACTTTCCCACTCCTCGGAAAGTTTTAATTAAGAATTTTTATGCTCTCCTTGTCCAAACTCCTTTCACAGCCGAAATTGCTGAAAGGGTTATGAAAAGCACCTCTTCATTTAACCTTTTCGTTATTTCTCGGCTCTCGAAGATGTTGATTGCGAGTTTTGTCTCCGCAATAAATTAAGGAGCCACGGGATGAAAGCGAATTTCTCATTCCTTATCTCCTTTTCTTCACTTTCTCGCTTTTAATATCTGCCTCTACCCCCCGACACGTATACTTCCATTCCTTCATCTTACTCGGGTGGGGAACGTTCCGCCATTTCTGTGTTTCGAGATATTTTTTGAGAATAATTTTAACGATGCATATGAGGGCATGATTGTTGTGATATGTCTTACGTTTCTTTCTTTTCGTTATAACCTCCAATTGGATAAATTTTAGACCCTCGGAGTCTAGAATTGGACACAATTAGATCCTTCAAGTTTGCAGCAAGATTTTTCTTTTCTTTTCAAAACAAACAGCGTTATGTACAAGTCGAAATAAATATGTCGTGAATGATCATTGCTACAGAGATTACATTTTGTAGCTGTATTTTTAAGCTATGAACAAGAATCGGGTTAAGATACGTTTTTGTTTGGGAAAAGAATCTCATTTTCTAATGAGTAACTAAATTTTATCTTAATATTCCAATTATTTGTATTATAATAATTATTTTTATTTATTGACTACGCTATCATTAGTTTTTTTTTCGAGTATTCACTTGTGGCTTTTTATTGTATTTTATTATTACTTATATTTATTATTATTAATTTACTGAGCTAAGATTGGGTTTTTCCTTCACCTGATTTCTTTCGTCATATTTAGCGTCTTTTCAATATATTCTCGCTGAGAAAAAACTAAAGATTGTTTCGCGAGAAAATTTCGACCGAAAGTTAATAAAGAAAATTCACGTTGGGATAGATAGCAAAGAGGGGAAAACACATCCTACTAAAACAGTGCTTATTATAAAGATATATATCATTCGTAAACATCACGAATAGACCTAGATGAAAAAGTTATCACTGTTACGAATTCCTAATGTTCCAGGAATTCCCATTGCGACCTGCCGGAAATATTAACTTCCCATGCGGGCCCTCTAGCGTGAATTTTGCCCATCTCTAGTCTAATCATCTCGTCCTCGTCCCCTCTTTTTCAACGACCACGAAGTAGCACATCTCTACTAACTCTTCTCGATTACTGCAATACGAGGCCCTCGTACATGGTCCATAACTCTCTCTCACCTTTCCTCACTCCGCTCTGTTTTTCTCTCTCTCTCAGTAGGAAGGAGAGAACCGCTCCCAAAACCAGATACATCTTCGTATATTACCCATCAGTCCCACGCCCCCGCTTCGAAGAAATCCCTAACGGGCCTCAACCCACGCGTGACACTTCCCCACGCTTCGTTGCTTGCCTTTTTCTCCCTTCCTACTTTCCCTCTCGTTCGATGTTTGTCTCATATTCTTATGTGTGTGTGATTATTTTACTTTGCAGTTTATCCCAGGATTTGGTCCATATTTGATTATTATTGTTCATAGTTTTACAGAAGTGAGGTGGAGTTACAAGGCTACTGTTAATTACTTCACGTAAATATCTTCATTTTTGATGTTGCTTGGAGTATTTCGTGACTCATTCCTCTTACTTCACGTAAAGCTGATAATTTCTTTAAATTTGTTATAAATGACACGGATTAAGTAAAGAAATTACATCTGCCGTAGAAGCTCACCTTCATAACATACAGATGTATTTTTATGAGATCTATTTGTCGGCTACAAAGTTCATTCCTCACTATCATACAATGCTGGATCTTTTAAATTTCAGATGATTTTTCCTCCTGAGTTTGCCCTTCGAATTCACGTGGAATTCTCCTCTTCTGAATCTTCCATTTAAATTACATCAATTGATCGCTGTCTTCCAAAATGTTGGTGTAAGTAAAGTGAACTGGGGCATTATCTGCGCCATTAAAGACCAAAGTCTTAGATTACTATCTATGAGTTTTATTTGCAAGTTGAGATGATAGTTCATAATAACGATTTATTTCCGTGAATAATGTTTATATTTATTCATACCTTAACTGCGTGCTACAGAATTGTTTCACCAAGGTAGATATAATTTTTTCTTTCGCAGCTAGTGATTGGCTGGTAAAGCAGTAGCAAATTTTTGATGCTTCGCCTTAACTGTATAAGAAACGCACAATTTCTTTTAATCCTCAAAGTTGTTATTATTTAGTGAAATTTTTGGATTCTCATTCCCTTTCGCTATTTCATTAAAACAAAATTCTGGTGATCCCAACGTAAAATATCTCTAACATTGTCTATAATCATCTTAAAATAGAAATAATTTTAAATAAATAGTTTTTCTGGTGAGACCATTCCTTCTATATTTTATTCCATCGTATTCTTTCCATCCCTCGAATTTTCTTCTACCTCAGCTTCCTTTCTGCCACTTCTTCCTTCAAGTCTGTTTCATTCGAGTACCCTCTATCTCCATCCTTTTCCTCACATTTCGTTCCTTATGGCTAATTTATTCTCTCGACTTCTTCCTTTTCCGTTCATCTCTTTCCTCTCTCTTCCCAACTCCTCTCAATCCCTTTTATCAACGTAGGAAGCCTCTGCCGTACTCCATGTGCTGCGAAAACGCACGAGTAAACATCGGAAACAATATCTCCTCCGCCGTATGCTCCAACTCAGCTCAAATTTCGCTTTTCTCGAGCGTAATTCTCTCCGGTGTTTCACCTGCGATTCTCCGAAACCTTTCTCTCATGCACTCCCACGCATTCTCGAAATTTGCTTACAGAGGATTTTCCACGCCCGCTTCTGAATATAATTACATTTAATACAATCCATGCTTTTTGTGTAATCTGCCAATACAGTAATTTCTAAAAGTATTCTTCTCATGGCTTCCCCTATTAGTTAACATTGCCTTTTGAGGGGGGTTAGGCGACTAGACAAATTAGGAGTAAGTTAGTTTACCATTGTTCTCCCTTTCTGAGGTAGAATGGTTAGTAGTATAAATGCAAAAGTCCGCGTAATTATTGTACAATGAGCATATGAATTTCATTTATAGTATTATCGAGGCGAAACAATATCAATGCTATCGTCCAGCATTGCTCATAACTGCAGAACGTATTATATACAGCCATGAAAAAGCCGGATAATAATGCAATGAAGGTTTCTACAGTTTCCTCTATTAGTTTAGTTGCAACTATTATTAGATTTCGCAAGCTTTTCGATCTACTCTTCTCGTGGGTGTTTTCCTGCTGGGTGTTTACTTTTTCCATCTGCAGAGTGGTTGTATTTGTAAACCCTCAAGATATTTCCTTCTCTCTCTTTGGCTTTTCATATATCAAATTACTAAAAGCTCTTCTTTTAAATCTTTAATTACAGGCGGCTATAAAAAGAAATCCATAATTGTTCTGTAGAACCTGCATGAATATAATGAATGAAATTTTTCCTTTTTATCAAGATGTGCTCACAAGAAATTTGTATTTTATACCACATTTATAAGTATTTTCGAAAACAAATGTGCGTGTTAATCACTGAAAACAAGCCAATGTAGATCGTAGAGCAACCTTTAGAATGATTTTGATTTTTTTGAAGGTTCTACTTTCTGTGTATCGAGATGAAAATTCCATCGGAGGAGATTGAAACAGGACGGAAGATTTTGAAGTTCTCTTTTCCTCTATCTAAGTTACCGAAGTCTCAATCTTTTACGCCATACTGCTTCTCTCTTTTGTATCTCAGTCACAGAGTTCCTCATCTTTTTCCGTCTACATTTTTTACGTCATATGTTTCTTCCAAAAATTCTTCTGGTCACATTCTTTTCGCATCCCTCCACTTTTCCTTCCATTTTCGCCATCATTTTTCTCTCTCCCCTTCTCTCCCATGATGCTCTCTCTTGATATCTTTCCTCATGACTTCCTTCGTATAATGTTTCCTCCCATCACATCTCCACCATTTCTCTTTTCGTCGAACACAGCCGTCCACTGTTGTTGATAGAATTTTTCCCATTTCCCATATCCGCTAGCCCATCTGCGGTGATATTTCATTTAATAGTTTTTAACTGAATGAGTTAATCGTTGATTCATATTGATATTGTTTCTACTGCCATATCTTTATGATTGAAATAGTATACTTAGAAGCACCATTCCTGAAACTGCTCTGGTTATTCCGTACATACGAGGCCACTCCGGGAAACGAACCCGGAACAGATTTCACCAAAGGCAAATGCACTTCCCACTAGGATATCTGGGAGCTATATTCCTATACATTTCTGAAAATAAGTGTAAATTTCAGTTTCTTTTGTCTAAGTGGCTGTCTCTTGGCTAGGATAATATGTAAGTTTTTGTGGTATCTATATGATGACATTTATTTTTGCCTACATTCATTGAATATTATGTTTACTTTCATTCTTGTAATCCTCATTTATCAATTTCAAGTAGTTATTCTACTCAATGCAATTTAGCTCAACGAGGAAAGCTAATTGAGAAAGGGTAAACCTCACTAGTATACCTACATCCCTCTCCAAAGGTGGTAGGAATGAGGTAATCCCGGCCTTCGCGATCTGGTACTTTAATATATTGGGGAATGTCGTATTAAAAATTAGTATTTTATTCCGTACTCAAGGATCTACTCTTGAACAATCTGTATTTGGTATAACTAGAAAAACGTATGGTATACTGCAGGAGTTGATATAAGTATTTCTCTTGTTAACCATTATCCCCGTACATTACAACTATTACAGAAAAGGGAATATTTAAATAAGTGGTACTTAGGAACGTTTTATCATAGTTCTGCGTGTTTTAATTGCAAAAAAATGTATGATTTTGATTGTGTATGCATTAAATTAGCTTAATCGCATCAGTTCGCCGCCTTCCGTTATTTCTCCAACGCCAATATTTCTTGCTTAGTGTACCGCATAGTGAACACGTAAATTCTTGGCGGAAGTCAAAATGCTGGAAAGAGCTGTCCTAGAGGGTGGTATTTCAGATTGACTCCTATTTTGCGTCTTTCTTCCTCGTTCTTTTTCCTTCTTTATTTATCCTCTGCCCTCCTTTGTTGTTATCTCTTCTTCCGTATCCTCCCGCTATTCTTCCCGTTGACCTTTCGTCGTCTTCCCTTTTTTCTCCATACCTTTTCCCCGTTCCGGTTGATCCTCTGCCCTCCCTTTCCTGTCTTCTTAATTTAGCTCTCGTTCCTATTATTATGATTGTTTTTGCTATCTTTTCTGCCACATGTCTCTTCCTCTCTGTTTTGGGAACAAAGCCTTTTTCTTTGCCACGGCAGAGAGTGCCTCTGGACCGTAGAGAAAGAGCCTTCTCCAGCGGACCGACATTAATTTGCAGACCTCCTAAGCGCGATTATTTCTATTTTGAGCTAACTCTCAGGTGGACCGATAACATGCGTTAAAAATAAAGAGATAACAATACCTTTCCGTCGACGGTGTGTTCTATGTTCTATCCCAGTGGGCCGAATCGGCTATTTTTAAGATGTCGTGGATCGCAATAATTTACTTCGCTGTATTTTCAAATGTGAAGAATTCATTGTGAATAGTTGAATTTTTCGTTTTATAAGGATGAATTTTAAACTGAGTCTAGTGTTACATAATTTGGGAATTCCGACCGAATTAGCTTTGGTAGTTATAGTAGCTATGAATCTTTTATGAGAGTATCAGATAGGGTGCCACATGTCATTCTGCTATTCTACGATACCGAATGAAAATAATTCATATTTACGTTATGGAAAAGAATTATTTCGTACACTTCCATATAAATTTATTGGAGCGTCATGTTTCACCAGCGGACTAGCATCCTCAGGCTAGTCCTGGCATAAAATTAAAATATCAGTAAGTACCGATTCTAGCGAGTAAACATTTTTCTCTAACAATGAAGAACTCTTCCATCATTTTTTTCCGTAATGTCTCAGGAATAAATCCAGGACATGATCTTATTCCCTTATTTTACTTCGTGTGCCCTTTTGTCAAAGACATTATATATTTCTATTTCACTCTGCCTTTTCTCTTCATCATCAAACGATATTTTATCTACTGTCTTCCTCATTTAATTTACATTTTTCTATCTCTTTCTCTTTCATCAAATCCATTTATATACTTTTATTAATACGTACAATTCATTATTTCCCTTAATACTATTTATTTTCTCTCACAAAATAACTTTCGTATATATATATTCACTGTTTGTTATTCAATGTAAAAGAATCCTGTTATTCAAGAGTTCTATATTAGATAAATCAAAAGATGATTGCATTCCATCCCATTCCATCGGTACATTATCCGGTATTCATATCCGTAGAAAACATTTATTTGCGTATGGGTATTCCAACATGAATAATTATTTCTGTATGTGCATCCACATGTAGTTATCCTGAATATTTAACCGTGCCTCTGAAATGGGAATTCTGGTCTTTATACATATCATCGCTGATGAATTCGAATCTTTATTTAGCTAGCTCGAGCGAAGATTCTTTCCGCCTCTCACATTAATCAAAATGCTAATTCTGTTTTCGTTGTACCGAGTTTGCCGTTTCAACTTCCCTTTTTGAGCGAATGTTTTTGATGGAACAGTGTGAGCGAAAATCTCTCGATTCAGCTGTACTCTTCTTTTCCTTGATTCAGTCCGCGTTGAGTTCATGATAAGAAACGTTGAACCGACTGCATTGGGAACGCGACAGTGAATTTGAATAACTTGAGTGTGAGATAGAGATTGTGAATGGATGTGAAAGAATGGTACTCTCATTCTCGAGTCACGTAAAAGGTGAGCATTTGCTAGAATGTCACTTTTGGATTCCATGTTGCTTCGTAGTCGTGCTTCCTGAAATAAAACAAAAACATGGTGTTTAGTATTTTCGCTAGGATGAATTTGTAACCTGAAAAAAATCCTTTCATACACGATTCTAACTCCAAATGGTATTAAAAATCTGGATTCTTTCAGATTTAAAGAGGTGATTTTTTTCATTTTACCACATTTAATTTAAATTTTCTGATCGCTTGTTAATTTTTTGTGGTTAAAGGAACTAGTTCAGGATTTTTTACGTAGAACATAAAGTATGCAACAAATGCTTCAAAAGGACATTGTTTCAGTAATTTTTATAATTCCTCCTGTAATTAATAATTTAGATTTATTAAAAGATAGGATTTAATTTCATGAAAATGTAAATAATATTTTCTGAATGCAGTTTTATTTATTCTTGAAACATATTGAGATATATTAATAATAAGATATACGACTTACGAGTTAATCGTAAATGATAATGTAAAGTAGTAATTAAACGGTGAAAGAACAACGTTCTAATATTATAAAACTTCTATAGACGCGGTTACTCAATCCTTACTTGCAAATACATTCAAAGTTCTTCCTAATATCATATATTCTGACTCATTGATTTGACTCTTTAATTGAATTAATTAGAAAGGAGAATATTGCACATCCTGCAATTAACGTGTGTTTGCCCTTGGCTTGCGTTGTCACGATAATGTTTTTTACGACGTCCGGAGCCCAAGGGCTTTTTGCGACGTTCTTTCAGTCTGTGTGCTATTTATAAAAGCGTTTACTCGTGTCGAACCCGCGGTTTTCACAGCGCTAAAAAAGGTTACGCGTTAATCTTACATCTTCTTTAAATATTTAGGGAAATATAGCATTCCACGGTGTAGTAACGGTCGACCCTTTTTGCTGTGAAATTATTAATGGGAGGATTTTCATGAAATTTAGTTTTCGGAGATTTAAGGGGAAAAACTGGTTCAGGCTAAACGTTATTGATATTAAAGGCGTGGGAAGTTTGCTTTAACGTTGTATGTTACCTTAAGAATCCCCTCTGAAGATGATGGAATTAAATTTGTATGACCTATGCCAAGAGTAAAATATTATATATAGCTCCACAAGAAGCTATATATCGTTAGAAAATTCGCAGATTATTCGGGAGATTTCTTCTCGAGTTCTTAAAGTTGATAATCTCTTTAAAAGGGCTTCACCTCATAATTCTCAATAAATAGAATTTCAACTTTGATATTTCGTGCTACATATTCTATATAAAGAGTAAATAAATGTAACATGGATCTTACGCACGAATACGTGTTAAGCACGATATTTTATTAGTTAACGTGAATAAAATAAATAGTCTTTCTAAGATTAGTGGACTAAAATAATTGAATGGACAATTGTATCCTGTTTTCCGTCATTGCAAAAGTGCAATCCTAGCTACAGTTTTATAAAACAGTTACTTGTTGAACTTTCTAAGTTAAGAAATTTTTTTTTCATGATCACTGTACATTTACTTGTATTTTTACCACATTGATATCTAGCGTAATGTTTTGGTAAAGTTTTGGGCATGTTATTTCCTATATGCTTTATCAAATGTAAGCAGTCTTTTTTTATTCATTCTGATAGCCTATCCATTGTTTAACGCTCAAATGCCAGCGTCTTAATTATTTTGATGGTTCTTATGGAATGATTTTAATGATCTACTTTATAATCAATATATGTTGGCTAGAATAAAGAAGTAAGATCCAGATAATTCTCTTTTTCCTATAATTAGCTTTATTACATTGAAATTATTTTTTTAAGACCTCATATTTCCTTGGAAAGATAAATGCAAACTGGCAGTAGGTTAATTGGATTTCATCGTTGCATTGATTTGATTCCGAATTTCAGTTGCTTTCATGGATCTTATCCATGTTCCACACTGCTTTTAGCTGGAAGGTCAACTTACACGAGAAACTTACCTGAGTCGCATTCAAATTGCTAGATTTCGTTTCAAAAACTTTCGCGTGTCCATTTCGTCAGAATTCTGCGTAGTCATCATCGAATGTAATTTAGGCCCCACAATATGTAAAGTTTAATGCGAAAACAGTCAAGTTTATTGAATAGGAAACCGGTAACTTTCCAGAGCTTACCTCAGTTGAATACTGGATGTGAAACTCTCCCTTTAGAAGGCTTCCCTTCACTGAAACTCCTATTCTGGTTGAACTTACTATATTACGTCAGTGAAAATCTGAGTCTATGAGTTGTGCATAGCTCAAACGGAAAATTAGTTGTTGGCGTAGTAAATTACGAAGCCGCACAGGCTTTCAATATTTTTGTTGGATATATTTCGGGCCTCGTATCCAAAAGCATTGATGAATAACATAAATTTTTATTGGTTCCAAGAGCATCAACAGACCATATATTTCGTGATTAATTTTTTATGTATCATGGAAATTTGTGTGCACTTTTTATGTTCATCTAATTTCACGTTCTATTTTTTCGATAGATATATGACTATTTATCATTCGATTTTACTTTTGTAAAAGATTGACAGAAGCAACATTTCGATTCAATTTTCATTTCTTATGTCATTGCTTTTACGTAAGCTAACGTTTGAAAAATTCTTCTCCTATTATATTCATCATTAAATTGAAAGTAGTCGAGGGAAAAGAACGTGCGTATCAAGTTGGGAAAAAATCTATTCGCAGCATTTTTATAATATTATTTATTTTTATACTCGTTCAGATGATTTTTTAAATCGCCGAGAAATTTCATCTGGTAGTTTCTCTTTCTGCTTTGCAATACACACTCGAGTGTTTTAAGTCCCATCCAGTTATCGAGAGGAATTTTCACGGATATTTTTCACATAACATATTCTTTCACGATTAGAACATGCAAGACATTTTCATGGTTATAGACCTATTGTGAGCGTGCAAATCAAGTCTAACGAAAGGGATGATAATTTCAATACTAAAATGAAATATTATGAAAATATAAATACCAGCGATATGGCAGTAGTGACATTGTCAAGAATTAAAGATGAAATTAAGAAAGGTTTTAATGAAAAATAGTATTTAATTTAGTCGTAATGCATAGCGTTGATTTCTATGTTTACATAATTCTTTCTACTGGTCTCTCGTAAAGAGAGAGTAAAATAGTTATGCGCACAGATAATTATATTCATTGAATTCTCCAGTACTTTTGGATAATTGCGTTAATTTTTCTCCCCGACGATCACCGAAGATTATTCAATCCGAATAATTTTATCGCTCTAAATATAATGCGAGATCTTGATGTCAGATTACTGTTTTTATAAAGTTTTGGCGCTTTCAGAGTGGATGAAAGGGCGGGAAATAGCACGAGTCTCGAGGAAGACATAATACAGAGAGAGCTCTTGGCATTGAACTGCTCTTATTTTTCTGGAATCTCGGAGACGGGTCCGAAGGAAAAGAAAAAATCGGATTTTTTCCCATCCTCGGAAGCCGTCAAAAGGATCTTTTAGACTTCGCTGAGGACATGTCAAGCGTAAAAATAACGACAGGTATGATGAAACGAGATTTTCACAGCAACCCTTCTCTCCGTTCAACTTCCGCCTCATTTAAAATTGATTCCTCTAAAGACTCTCTCAGTCCCAAACGCATTCATAACGATAAGCGAACCTGCAGTTTAAAACTCTCGTCCATTTCTTCACGAAAGGAGAAAATCACAGAGCATTAATCTCAAAAGTAGAGTGACTGCTTATGGATAGTACCGTCCTCTCTTAATCGAAAAGTTGGTAAAATTTTCTTCAGCAAGACTAAACGTAATGTTGTTCTTTTTGATTAGACGTTGAGTTTCAGTGTACTAGGAGTTTACATTGACAAAAAATAGTATGGGAAATCTCTTGATGAACTGGGAAACCTCTTCTTCCATACTCATCATTGGTGTACAGTCTTCTCTACGTCTCGCGATCGGATGTTTCTCCTATTCTCGAAGCTCATATATCGATGAAACATCTTACAACTCGGAGAGCTTTTAACCCTTCACCTTTTCTCCAATCGGCACTCGCATTCACCTTTCTTTTCCAGGGTAATCACCTACTCTGTCATCCCTAGCAGTTTCCTACTCCAACACTTTGGAGTATCTCTTTCCTGTTCCCCTAATCCCTTGCTTTCTTAACGAAACCTTTTGGATATTTGATGCCCTTTATTGGAAGCATAAATATCGCTTTCCAATTGATGTGAATGACGTTTTTATTGGCTTGTGTGAAATTATTCTTTCCTTCTTCTAACTATGGTATTGCTTTTGAGCAATTTCCTAAAGTTTATACTTTATCGCTATCTCTTCTTCAATAGCTCTATCTGATTTCCCCATCTCTTACGTAGATTCCACACCCCCACACACATATCTTCCTTGATCGGCCTACTGGTCTTTATGCAGCCTCTGTTATTTCTAATTCCAATTTATGTCTTCGTGGTACTTCTTCCTCCATCTTGTTTAACTACTATCACTGAATTCTACTCTATTGTAATAATTTTAATTTTCTGCTAATGTTTCTAATACTTTCATTTGCTAGTTTATCACTCGTGTTTTTATTTTTTTTAAATCATATCCTCTGATTACTCTACTAATATCTAATTTTATTTACGGAAATTTAAATTACGCAACCTATATTCTAGTGATGTCGTTCCTTCAAAGCTTCCACAAATGCTGATGATAAAGTATTTTTAATGTATTTCATTTGCTCTAAATATTGCATATAAAATTAATACAATATAATTTCCATAATTTTAACGGATACTAGAGCTTTAGGTGTCAACTAAGGTATTCCTGTAATTTTGACTCCGATAACACACAGTAGATGGACGCTGATAATAATAATAATAATTTATTCAATACAATATTCAATGCAATTTAGAATATACAACAGTACAATAACCAACAATTAAAGATAAAAACAAATATATATATATGTAAAATACAAAGAATAGGTTATCATACACAATAGTTTTAATAATAATAATATCTTCCTTCGGATATTTCCTGGGAGGACCTTCTCATGCAAAATTACCTTACCCAATTTCCTTAATAATAATATCGTAATAAATAAAGAAAAGCCTTCTTTCAATTACATGCTTGTGATGAAAACTAAAAATAGATGAAATTTTACCGATGAAAACACATAATTATCCAGCGCATCCCGCAATTTATTTATTCAGCTACGCCATGATAAGAAAAAGCCACACAAAAACCACGGTCGTTCTAAATTAATAATGTAAGGTGCTAATTATGTGAGAGTTTTAATTTGTTAGTTCCACCAAATGTCGCTGGAGAAGATCAAAAGAAACTACGTTTGAATGTTTTTGAGCGTTTGATTTTTTTATTTGTATCTTTAAATGTAACGGCTGGTAGTGAAATAAGGCGTTCTATAAAAAGTCGAGATTTTGTCCGGGCTCAGAAAAGGAAGCGGCGAAAAATTCGCGCCAGAGAAAGACAGCGATAAATCAGAAGTTTTTGGACGCGGCGAAGGTCTTATAGCGATGGATGGAGGCTGTCTAGTGATTCACCCAAAGAACGGGAAGCATTCCTTTTCACCAGATGACGACACGAACTATCGGAAGGGTATATCCAAGCTCATTTTGTTTGCTTTGGAGATTCGCGCGTGACCTTGCTCGAAAGCGTCTTCGTTCTCTCCCGTTTTGGCTTTTGAATCACTGCGAAAAAACTCGTGTTATGCGTCTTGTTTTTTGGTCCCATGGAGAAGTCGTTGGTTGCTATTTGGTGACTCTTTATTTAATTTTTAACGCTTTGAAGTACTCCATGTTGTGCACTGAAACTATACTTTTGAGGGGTTAATCTCAATGTCCATGGTACAGATTGTATGACTTAGTGCTCCAAAGCGTCGTGTTTTGTGTTTTTTAATTTAAAAATACATCTAAGGGTTAGTCATAATGCGATTTGGTACTCTTTTGAGTTCGTGAAGGAGGAAAATTTAATAAGAGAAAATTTGAATCTTTTATGGTCGCTTTTATGTCGCTAGTCCTTTTAGCGAATAAAAGTAGTCTGTATTTAAGTACTTTAAAAAATATTTATTCCTTTCTTAGCGTAGGTGAAAAGTACGCCTGTAATTATCATCGAATTGGAATTTAGGAAGCTAATGCTCCTAAGTGGCATTTGAATCAATTCTCTGACATGCTTGAGACTGGGACTTAAAATCCCCATCAGTTGGTAAAAGTAAGCCCATATAATATAGTAATGCACAAAACTTTAGTTAATTAAATAATTTATAGCTTTTCTTCGTAAATTTCCTCAGTAATGTAGAATACTTAGCATATCTTATTTAAAACAAAAAATCACTAAAGTTAGACATCTTTTCTACAAAATGTGCTATATTTTGTTTTCTCTAAAGTAAAAGTTTTCTGTCACTGCTCATCGGTGGAGTCAGCAGATAGCTCAAGTATTCAAAATCTGGGGAAAGTACATCCGTTTATAAACATGTATGATTAGATTATTTATTTAACTCAATTTAAAGAATGTTTTCTGCATTCTTTTCTTACCGTCTGCAGACTGAATTTTTATTCTTAAATTTCGAATCAAGGGATAGAATCCTCCCAAGCTAGTGAGTTATAGGGGTCGCAGCTTGATGTAGATCACCCGAAAGCACTGTTCGTGCAACTTTGGACAAAACAAAAAATCTTAGCCGTAACTAGGTTCTTTTTCTTAAAAATTTGCTCCTAAGAGAGCAGGGTATATAGTCTCAGCTGAAGAAGCGCTGAGGCTTGAGAAGTTTCCGTCTTCAAGATAGTTTAAAATTTTTCAAAAAGTAGCATGAGTACTTAGTTCAAGTTAAGTTCTACGTGTGCGCGAAATCCGAGATAAAACTTCAAGAATTTTGTTTTGGTCTCCTTCTATTGATCCGGTTCCTGGCGGTACATTGGATCCGAACACTTTTCATAAAGTACATTTTTCAGTTCAGCGCAAAAGTTAAATGTTTTCATTAACTACAGTTTCCAGTGAAAAAAGGCGAAATGAAAGTTGGGACTTAATGGATCGATTCCTATATTCATAAGGTCTAATATAAAATGAAAGTTAGCACATTCTCTTCTTTATATACATAGATAATTGTTTAGCTATCACAGCTCTCCCCTGCTGTGATCTCTTAAAAAGTCGAGATTGTTGAATAATGTGCGATTGTTTATGTCACAAATCATTTTAACCATTTAAAATTAAAGATCATTAAGTATAAAATTAACCATTGAGTTATTTTTAATTAAATATTAAAGTAAGCGATACTGTATAGGTAACCGAAGTTTATTTAAGAAGGGGCGTTTTACAGTTTCGAGATGAACATCCCTTCTGTACACATCTGAATAATTTTTAATTGTTACTTTCCTTTCGATAATCAACAGACATGTTTTGTTCGCTCGTAATTAAATGCCATGCAAGACATGTTGGTTCATTCACCGTTAACTAAAGTTGAAAATTATTTTAAATTATCGGCATTGAATGCCTAGAAAAACAATTGGAAATTATATTTAAAAATTCACTTATAAGCTAACAAAAAAGTAAATATAACTTGTGTCTACTGTTTAAATTAAATGATAATTAAAATTAATTTATCAAAATTATCCCGGAAGTGGACTAAGTAGGCCGCTCTAATTAACTACCAGTTAAATTAACTTCGGTCGAATAAAGGAATCTCGTTTAATTTCGGTATCTCAACATCGCCGAGAACGAGATAAAACTAACATCAGTCTTCCACGGCTAATAGAAAGCTTCGAGAAAAATGGTGCAGTCACCGAGTGAATAAAATGGATCACCATCGATTTACGTCCGAAATTAAACTTGGGCCGAAGAGGGACGGATAAAAACGTTAATTTTCTTTCGCTTTCCGTCTCGCAAGTGGGCGAAATGAAGAGATAAGGGTGGAAGTTTTGTTGGAGTCGACGTTTCGGTCAAGTTGAAATTTTCGGTAGTAAATCCCTTGGGGTGGTTGGAAGAAAAGATGGATAGACCCAGGGGAAGGGATTAGACGGGTGGGATCTGGAGGGACGTCCTCAACAGTCTTCGGTAAGCAAAGGGTGGCGGTATGAATCATTCTGTTTGCGCGCTTTTTCCGCTGACGGCCTCGTTCTGAAGAAGATACAGCTTGGAAATAACATATATGGGGAGTTAACCAATGTACGTCATAGCTCGAGGGACGTGAGTCATTCGTGACTTTTTTAAGACCGAAAGGACAATTGCGGATGTTTCCAAGTATTTTTGAAGGAAGGCCTACTTTTGCGTGCGCAGATTTGTTTTTGTTTTCTTTTCAATTAAATTTACCACGGATTACCCAAAGTCGCACAGAACGTTTTTAGTTAACGTTGCCTTTGTTTCATTTTGTGTGTTCCATTGAACAAATTAGAAGTTCCTCCTCTTCTCTCGATTTATGGGGCTTTATCTTCAAAATTTTCCAATCATCAAAATTTTTTGCATTACGCTTTAACTTTAAACTTTGGGTGATAAGTATTTATGAACAGTATCTATCAACTCTTAAGGCATTCTCTGTTCTATTTATCATTGATATCGCAAATATTTAGTCATTAGAGACTTATTAAATCAAACAGGCCCTTGCAGATGTTTCTAAGTATTTAAGAAGGAATGCTTGCTTATATAGGCACAGGTTTGATTTTTTTCCAAATTTCTTCACTCTACATTATCCAAATTCCCTCTTCTTGGTTTTCATCCAGATATTTGTACTCATCATTTGTTTGCTATGCGAAGGCTATGCTCTATGTTATAAATTACTTCCAACAGTTGGCTGTGATTTTTTTCAATAATTAATATTTCATTTCAGTGATTGAATTCTTACGTACTCAGGTTGATCTTAGAATCCCCTCCTCCCCTCTACTTTGCAACCTGGTCGTTCATGTGTTTCAGTTTGAAGTTTTCCTCCAAACACGAGCTAAAACATATTTCAATTTATTTAGAATACATCTACTATTTGAAATAGGCTCCGTTATTCTTTTCCGCTCTGAAGGGAAATCAACGAGATTCGCTAGAAATCCAAGGGTCCGCCGTCGTATTATTTACCCAGTTGGGAAGGAAGTGTCTTTATTTTATTCTATTAGTCCCGTTATTTATACTCGCATGTCTCCAAGTTTCCGAATGACCTCTAGACATTTCGTCCGAATTGCGGAGAAACAATTTTATTCGGGAGTCTTTCCCAAGAGAAAGTGGGGAAGTTCCTCTCTCCGCAGACGGAGTAAAGAGAGAGTGCCGCAGGGACATGTGCGTGCCGAGTGAAGGTTTTGGAATATGTGATCCCCCAAAGTTTTGCGGCTTTGATTGTTCGCGATACGATGCCTTATTATGGGAACACGAACGTGAGAATTTCATGCCGAGGAAGATTAACGGTTTGGTCACAGGGTGAAGGGAAAATCCTGAAGAGATCCGAGATACAGTGGCTTATTAATCTTGCAGCTGAGTGAATCGCATTTTGGGAGCAGAAAATCCTCAAATTTAATTGCGGCAGCATTTAGGACCTAACATCAATATCCGCGTAGTAATTTATGTATTGTGTTTTTACTATGGAAATTGGTAACAAAGTAGTTGAAAGGGAACTTGAAGAAAAATTCAGCTCTTTAAAATTTTTATTATGATTAAAAGTAGTGCCAATTGGAATAAACCAGCCAGGAAAGTGGGAGATAAGATTTCGATTCCCGGTCTCAACAACTTATTCACCTTCTTGAATAGTACTAAAGAAATACTTAAGTTCTTGATTTATTAGGTTATTGATTGATTAGTGATTGATTTATTTCTCTCGATTTATTAGGTTACGTCCTTGTTTCGTCATCAACATTTTCCAGTCACATTAACATCAAATTCTCAAGTTTTATATTCCGCTTGTGCTTAATCCATTGGGTATTCGAAATTTATCAATAGGATGTGAATAATCCAACTATTTCTGTATTCTTTTAATTTATGATTGATATCGTAAATATTTAGTTATTGCTTTATGCCTTAGTTTTCAATTTATTCTCGCGCAGACATCTTTACGTATCTTTTAAAATTTTATTTTAGTTACCTGCATCTTTTGTTCTACCTCTTTTTCTCAGTGTCCTAATTTCATTTTCGTAGAGTAAGACAGGTTTTAGGACTCGAGGGTTAACGATCCGAATATCGGTTTATTGCCGTTCTCCTGTTCTCAACTTATAGCTTAAACCCCTCATAAATTCTAAACTTGACCCTTGCCATCACCTGCCTCACGTAATTCAACTTTGGTTATCCCAAATGCCTTTTTCCCTAATCCCTTCCTTCCTCTATTATTTCCAATAATCTTTCATTAGACTATCTTACCCTATAGTGTGCCTAATGAATTTCTTTTACCTCTGATATTTTTACAGAAATGTGAAGAAATTATCTAATCTCCATGGACTTTGTATTAGTTCTTTGGGATCATGTATCACTATCAATTTCAATTTTATCACCTTGCTGTTGCACCGAACTATTTTTGCTATCTTTTTTATGCTGCTTTTAGCATAATCCTCGACTTCAATTGAATTGTGTGATCCATTTATGTTTATCCCTTCGCCATATACATTCAATATTATTATTAGGTGTAAGTGTTGGAGCCATTTAGTGAGTTTATTTCTTATGCTGATTCTTAATTTAAATATTACCTTGTTAATTTAGTGTTTCCATCTTGTAGCGAATAACGTGTTTGCATTTAAATTTTCTATATAGAGGTACGCAAAATCTAGCCAACTGAATTATTCCGAAGGTTTTTTGCGATACTGTTAATTAAGATGAATAACGAAGGCTTTTACATAGTGATGATTCATAATGTATTGAAACGAAAAGATAATTTTAATATATATACTTTTTAAATCACAGTAATTATAAGTGTACATTAAAATTATCATTTTGTTTTACCTTGTTACGGATTACCGCTGTATGAAGGCTTACATTATTTATCCTCCCCTTTTAATTCATCGATCCACTCCATTTAATTCATTTCTCTTGTAGAGAACCAGAGAAAGGGGAGCGTCTTAAAAATGGACTCGTCGAATACTCGCGCAAAATTGTAATTCGGTGTCGATGAGTTCTCGAGCAAGAAATGGAGATTTCCTCTCTTTAATTCAAAAGAAGCGCGCGCTGAAAACAAGCGACTTCTTCCTTATTTTCTTGTATCGGGATCCGGGCTTCCCCTCTCTGCTAAAAGTGTCCCTTGTGCCCGGCAGAATAGACCCTCCCAAAATAGAGACGGTCACTCCTTCCATTTAATCCCCTCGTAATCCCTCCCTGCTCAACCCAGTCCGCCATCAATCCTCCATATTCATCCCTTTTCGCTGCTCCCACGCTTTTCCGATAGGCCCTTCTGTTTCGGATGCACTCCGGATCAGCAATTCAAAGTTCGGTGTATGACTCGAGAACATTTCGCGGTGCTAATTATTACTGGAAATCTTTTCATCCATTCATCCTTATGGATTAAAAATTCGAGGATCGGTTTGTCGTGGCCCTCCAAGTCATCCTATCTCCAGCCATTAGCTTAATTTCCTCAATGCCTTTTCTTAACAGTAATTATTATCTTACTCTCATAATGTAACCTAATTTATCGTCTGTTAATCCTCCTTTTCTCCAATACTTGCAGTACTGCCTTCAAGAGACGTGTCAAATAAGTATTCTTTTACTTATAATTTTTTTCACTATTTATTCTTTTACTGATCAAAGGACTTAATCCTTTTTTACGACTTAGTAACACGGTGTAACCATTTTATTGCTTTAATTTTTATCTCTACGTTTCTTTAGGAACGGGATGAGATTGAAATTGTCTTAAGGGCTGATGACTTTACAAACAGATAACATTTTCGTGTACTCGTAATTAAATTAAAATGTGAAGAGTAAGAAGATTGACATGTAATGATTTTAACTTAACTAATAGTAATAATTCTTTTTTTTACTGCTTCCGTGCCTGATGATGAGATGACAATGTTGAAACCGGTCGCAAGTGTTTTCAATAACTTTGTGTTGATTGTACACGTATTGTGTACTTTATTATTTATCGTGTATTTTAACAATGAGATAAAACCAGATTACGTAACGTCAAGTTATTTTCTATAAAAATGATATATGAGAAGCAACATATTCGAACTTATAAGTCGTATTTTTCACAAATTAGGTAATTAAGAAATGTCACATTTGTGATTCTTAAATATTTGTCGGATCCCATAGTATAGTTAAAATCTCCTGAAGCTTAAGCAGCAGCATTGTTTGACGCAAGTCGTAACTTGACGACTTTCTCCAAAAATTCGAAAAGGGAACCATGGCAAGTCACAAAAGCCGATCCCCATGAAATGTATATTTATTTAAGAGCTGACGACGAAATTTTGAAAGAGAGCGGAGATCAAGCATATTTTCCGAGACACACTCGAAAACAAACATCCGAGCCGTTGTATGTTTATTCACAGGGAAACGAAATAGTTTGTTCGACGTTCGGAGAAGTCGGCCCAACGATATCACCGCATTTTATTTCTCTCTTTCGGTTCGTGTATTGGCAACCACTGATGATAAGCTGTTATTGGGAAATAAGATGGAAGAACGAATTGGTTGCTAATAGAGGCTTCTCTATTTCTGTCCATTCCGTCATGTTAGGTATCGCTTGATTTCGTTTTCTAAAATCCGAGTTGCATTGCTAATACGTGTGGCTAATGTCTTAAAGGGGATTAATGAAAATCTCTCGTCCATAAGGGAATCGCTCTCGAAGCGTTTCCATTTTAATCTAATAATCGTCGGAGATTTAATTCACTCCATCCTCTCAAATGTAGAACGGTTGGATTAAAGCGCGGATTCGGAATTAGGAAGCTAAGACTTCACTTCGCGAAGGGTTATCGAATCCGACGGATGCGAGAGAGTTCGTTTTTTCTCTAGAATGAAGGAGTTCGAAATTGTCGGTTATATTGATTCGAATGAAAAATGTGATTCCACGCCAGAATATATTACTTATTGACTTGATACGAAATTTCGTGACAAGAACTTTCGCAAATTTTTCGTTACATAAAATGTTTCCCCGAATATTCTTATGTAGATAATAGTAATACATTTTTATTCCTTCTAAAGTATTATATTAGGAATAAAAGTAAGATAAGGAGTCGGTATGACTTAATTTACATAAATAACGAATGAATGTGGATAAAGTAAGGCTTCGCGTTCTTCATGATAAAGTCGCTTCACTTTGTTTTGGAAGTATGTTGAGGATGGATAAAAGTAAAATGACCATTTTATCAGCGGTAGTATATGGAGAGGAAGATCTATCATAAGATTTTTGAATGTAATTAATTACATGCTGAAAAGAAGTAGGTTTATTAGAAAATAAAGAAGTGAATCAAAATGTGCATAAAATCTACAGAGATGATCGTGATGTTGTGGAAATTCATAATCAATTATAATTGTGGAAAAGTATACATCTTTTGAATTTATTTATAGATGAATCCAAAGCGAATTAGGTATGCAAGGATATTAAAGCATGAAGTCTTTTATTAACAAATTTTTCAATTAACTTGTTGACCCCGGAAAATAATAGCAATAATTTTATATTAAAGGTATATAATCAAAATTAGTGCAAATTCGTACCTGAGAACAAAATTCAACAAATTATCAATATTTTTGTTCGAACAGGTCATTCAGCCCATAAGCCAGTTTTTTATTGGATGAGTTTCGTTTTTTAAAGAATATATGTATTATTTTATGGGGGTATATAAGATGTTTTAATTTAAATTAGCAAATGGTTAGATTTAACCTATGGGAATATCGCGAATGAATCGGTTTCGTCCGTGTGATCTATGCCTCACATCTGTAACTTTGAGTGTATTTGGATACCTCTAACGACATGAAATTCTGCATCGCACTTGAAACGCTCGCTCCGCCTCCGAGTTTAACTTAATTAACTTATCCGGAGCACGCGGTGTCTTCTTGTCAACTGGAGTCGTCAAGGAGACACTCCAAAACAGTTCCATCGCCCCCCCCCCCCCGTTTCATTAGCCAACTGATACGACTCTGATTCCGCGGGTTTGATTGCCACGTCTTGATAACTTTCCATTACACAATCAAATACAAACGAATCAACAAACTTTTAGTAGTCATAAAATATTTAAAAGAATTAAGTATTAATTACCGAAGATTATGTTTAAGGATGGTACAGAACATGGTAGCTGAGCGTGATCATAAAAGAGCGTACAATTGAAATTAATTCAACCAAGATAGAAACTACCGGTCCTCAATATATTAATTATTATTATTCAATTATTATAATAGCCGCGATAGTGCATATATTTGCATCTGCCGTCAGTTACTATATCAGAATATACATTTTAAATGCATTGCGACATTATTTCTAAATTATTTAATTGTGGTAACCGATGAGAAAGTTCTTGGAGTTTATGGTGTCACGAGCTTTGAACGTTTGTTACTATAAATAACTATCTTATTACGAACAGTAATATTACTATTTTATAATTTAAATTTATTGTAAAATAGTTCTTAAACGAAGCCATGTACGATGTTATTGTCATAACAACTTGAATAGTATTGAATAACTCATGAATTTTTGCAGGTTCGGGATTTGAAGTAAGTAAAAATATGTAAAACATTTAAATTTCCTTCAACTATTTCAGATTCCTAGTCTAAATGAACACAATTTTAAATTCAACTAGATAATAGAAACACATTTAAAAGAAATACAAATCACAAATACACCTCCACCATTATCCAGGTACAAGACCCGGCAGTGTTAGTTTGTCACAAAATCGGGTCGATGTAATTGAATCCTTATTCTAGCGTAATTTACAAACTTCATTTTCATCATCTGTATAATTAACCAAGTTGGGTTTTTATTTTTTCAATCGCGGTTTTCTCATTTTTATTTATTGGTGTAAAACTATTTCGATTTCATTTAAAAAATCCCCTTGGAACAGTATTGAATTTTTAGAAAATATATTGCCCCCTGACTACCACTCAATTTGTTAGCGCTCTCTCGGAAAGTTTAATTACTCCGCTTCCCTGTGCATGCATGTTGCGCCCCGGAAAGTATTGACATTCCCCTCTCCTCCGCGTTACGTAATCGTTTCCCAAAAAATGGAGCAAGTGGCTTGATGATGAAAAGTGCAGAGCGGGGGTTAGTTAGCCGCATCCGTCAATAAGCGAGTTGATATGAAGCGGGAGTGCTCTCAAGTGGCTTTTCAGAGTTTCGCGCGAGTTATTGGTTTCCTCGTATCGATTAATGCAGCGTAATGATCGAGTCCTTAAGAGTCAACATTTCCGCAGGGTGCACCGCCCCTCCCCCTACACCGCATGTATAAAGCCGATACGCATCTCGGCCCGCCAAACCGCACGATCTTTCTCCGCGTTTTTGCCCCCGAGAGTTAGCCGTGCACCGCTATCAACACGTCACTCGGGAGACCTTTAGCAGGCCCTCGGACACGCATGGGAAGAGTTTTGCGGCCTCGGAGCGGTTTATCGCATTTAAGGGCCTCAGGGGCGCTTTTATTCAGCCTGACGACACGGCATGTGAAGTCGAGATTATCGCGACAAGCACTCTCTGTCCGGGGAAAGTAACATGCGAAATAAGTGGGCTCTTCGGTGCGGAGATAAGATTTTAAAGTTTTTCGGAGCGAATTAAAAAGATAAAGTTTTGCTCAAAAGTAGTTTTAATCATAGGGCGTGGCAAATAAATTTTCCATTTGCTGATTCTAACGTTTTAAAAAAATGATAATTGTGGGAAAAGGAATTGTTATCTAGATTAGGATAGTTTATCAGGTCAAGAAAGCGTATTAAAATTATTCGATCTTCATTGAGATGAATGAATGATATTTTCAATTTAGGTTGTATTTTATTTTCCTGTAAGTACATACATACTGCAATGATGTAAGAGAATTTCTGTTCCTAACTCGAAATAATTATGCCAAATATATTCTAAATATGTATCGTAAATTCCGCAACAAGCCTCATCTGTACTTACTACTTAGGATTGAATTTTAGAAAATAATTGTCTTTGCAGATAAAAATACTATAATTATAAATTTACCCTGATAAAAGCGTATTGTGAAGAGAAAATATCAAACTCGAGTCTGATTATAATTAACGATCTATGAAATTATATATAAATATTAAATTTGAGCTAAATGTTTTACTTTTACTTTCATTCTTACTTAGATTTAGAATATTTATCTAGTTCTTTAAGCGTTATAAAATTTTGCAATTATGAATTGTGTAACCAAGGGAAAATGCGAAGTAAATGTCTGATTCAAAGACTAATAATCCAAATCAAAGAAATAAATCTTACTTCTAAATTTTTGATTTTAATAAAATCCTTTTCAAAATACATAAATACCACATAAGGATGGCGTTAATCTAGTTTATAAATGATAAGTTGGTGTAAAAACCTAAAAACGCACCAAGGGTATTTCTGATTATCTTGTTCTTCCGAGCACCACGAGGATGAAAAACTGATTCGACGTTATGCTCAAAATCGTCGCAAATCTTTTTATGACAGACGAGTTAGAATCTGCATGTAAATCCAGACTCCAACTTTTGTTTCTCACTTTTTCCACTGCCTCATTCGAGAATTTCCCTTATCACATTTTCGTCGCGTCCATTGCGTCTGCTTTTTCTTATCTTCCTTCGTCTGAACCCACATTTCGCTTTTTTATTTCTCCCGTGCATCCCATTCTACTAAACGAGATAACCTCCGGTTCGCTCTTAGGTGGAAGGAGTGTAACTGTTATGTCCGTCTGATATAAAAGAATCGTTTGCCCGTGGATACCAGATCGCGGTGAAAGCCGTCGCAATTGATTGCCTGTAGAAACAAATATTTATAGACCACTTCGCGAATTTTAGCCTGAAATCCTAAAAAATATAGAAGCATAATCTGTGAAACATCTAATTTTTTGCTGGCATGAATTTGAGCATTTGCGCAACTACTTCATTTACAGAAATTTTCATACAGGCAATCTTGAGGAACGAAAATATTCTCTCGAGGCGTAACACTAAAGGCGTTTCGCACCCTCGCTGTAACGTATAACATGCATAGCAATGCAATACGACCGCGATGTAAAAAAATATAGTACCATACCGCTTAAAAGAAGCCTGGAGTATAGCCAGAGAGAGGTTTCCTCGGTGTTAATGGTTAGTATCCGGCGAAAGTATTTCTCTCCGCACCTGGGGAAATTGCCGCAGGCGAAGTGTATGGCGCAGAGGCCCTTTGTATCTTTTATTCCCGAGTTGGCGGAGAATTCCTCCCCAAAGGTTAGAGTTGCTGCGAGAATGGGCGCCGGGTTTATATACCAAGTTAACAACTCGTTACCGTTCGCTATAAGAAGGGATGGTATTTGGGAAAGGTGGGCTATTAATACGCCTTGGGAAAAAAGGCGAAGTTTAACCTTTTCGGTGGTTAGTGCTCAAGGGAGCATTTATGAGGATAAAGAAAATAATCTTCAGCTCCAAATGAATCGTTGCGAAAAGGCGGTTAATACAGCTGATTTTATCGCTTTTAATGCACATATGGTCTGATTTACCTATTCAGCTACGGAGACATGTTTTACATATAACTTTTGGTTCTCTCTTTTCAACAGGCCCCATGAATACGTTCTAATACCAAGACCTTCATTGTGTCTCACTTTCCTTTTTGACTGGTATCAGCCCCTAATTTTTATAAAATATGTGTTCTAAGGAAAGTATAAGCCGACCTTAATGTCTTCCTAAATTATTGAATATTGCTAAATTAATGCTGGTCTAGCTGGACTTCCTAAAGGTGTTCAATAAAGGCTGGGAGACATACGACTTTGAATTTTAATAAGTGTTTCAGCAAGGGGATTCGAGTTGTACGATATGTTAGAAATTATTTTGTTTTGCTTCAAGATATACAGGGTATCAAGAAAATATGTTTGAAAGATAGGAAGTTGTTTAGATTGTACGTATTTATTCATCACGATGGATAATCAAATATTTCATTCTGGCGATCTCTTAGGCACTGAATTAGGTTTTATTCAATGTATTAATATATTATAATGTTACTATACTTGTATCTCAGTCGTGATTTGGTCGACTCTGGATTTTCGTAGAAACAATGTATTAAAAGATGTGAGTATTAAGGTAATGTATCTTTTGCACAAGTTTTATCAGGCTCATTTCTCCAAGGACTCCAAGGACAAATTTTAATTAACAGGAGCTCGTTTATCACATAAGCCACTCGCTGATTAAGGCCTTGTCTTATGCTTTTCTTGCGAGTGGAACCAGGTCCACCGCGTATTCAATTCACCCGCCCAAGCCGGTGCAGGTAGGGAATACGTTGGAAATACAGTTGTAGCGGTGGCGTACCCCAGGGAATAGGCACGTGCTCTCAGATATGGACGGTGAAAGATTTATGCGAGAGGCTTTGCAACGAGACCGCGCACATAATTCAAATACTCTCGCGGAAGACGTATGGCTTGTTTAACATTGATAAATGTGCCAATTATGGACTTGACGGGGAAGGAAAAAAGCGACTTGTTTGCGGGCGAGGGGTCGTCAGCCTCTCAACGCGGATTAGCTTAGATTCATATTTAGATTTTTAAGTAGAGAAAACATCCGCGGTGTGGAAATAGCCCGCGTCCGAGCGCGAACTTTATTTTCGAGTTGTGCTCCTTCTTTATCGCGACGGTTGACTTTGAAGTTCAATAGCGTGTGGGCTAATGTATATCTTCAACAGAAATGATTGCGATTTTCAGGAAAATCGATTCTCGATGGTCATAATTTTATTTTGTTGAAGATATTCCAATTCTCGAATACTATTGCAAAGATAATTTAATTATTCACTCTTTGATAAACAGAACAGTGATTAAACTTGTTGCAATGGGTAAATCTAAAGTTGATTCTATTAACTTTAATTAGTTACGTGAAGAAAACATCTCTTATTGATTTATTAATAAATTGACTCATACTTCTCTGTTAAATTTGAAGTTAGATAATACCTCATCATCCGATGATGACTTTAATGGTCGAAACCACGGTCGTGGAATAAATGATATATTTTGGTAAAGAGAAAAGTGCTTTTTAGTTTATTATTTAAATTATTTTTTAAACAGGAGAGCTGCCTCAAAGTCGAGGCCGGATGCAGTTGTGTTAAACAATGCATATATTTAAACAAAATTATTATTTGGGCGTGAAGTTAGCATCTCAATGTTTTTGTCGTAAGTGGTTATGGATAAGTATTAAAGTCCCATCTAATATCTTTAAGTATTGGCTTAATTTTACTAGTTGCGTTTATTGGTGAAAGCTGCTTACTAATTTTTATAATTACTACCAATTATTTCTTTTAAATCATAAAAATAGATTTCATACCGATATTAGACATGATGTCTCATAATATATTCAACTTGCCGCGCATCTCAGGAAACACTTACGCCATGCATTTCGGAAGTATCTGTTCTTATTACACGTGGGTTTTCCATTGGATTTTTAACTGGAGCAAAGTTACAAGCTTTTGAAGCAATTTCTTCTCCTTTCCAACGGAAAACTGCAGAAATAAATAAGGTGAAACATATTTTTCCTCGGCATCACTGTTTGGCGCACAATATTTGACATCGGAAACTACAGGATGAACAACGGGGCGGACTTTGTGACAGACTTTTTATTCTGACTTTCGGAAAAACCTTTTTCTTTAAATGCTGGATCCGACTTCGAGGCTCTTTGGCGGTTTCCCCCCCTCATAATTTCGGAAAGTGTCATTTTGCTTTGGTATCATCGCCCAAAATACCACAACAAGAGCGTTTATTTGTCAACAATGGAAAAGAATACAAGAGGCCGCGGCTTTTTAACGCCCGTCTCTTTCCCTGACCACCGTTCATCCCTTTTTTATCTGCTCCAACCGGAAGGGCAAAAAGATCATGATACGGATATTAAAGATGTTTTCCGCTAAGGAAAACTGTCTAACAGTATCCCGGTCGCAAAAAAGCCTCGCGTACTATTTACTGAGTTACTTGGTGATGATTAAAAACAATTTCATTCGCTTTTCTATCAATTCTTTGATACACAGAACTGATTGTTTTGCCCTATGCTTTTCCTTTTACACCTCGGTGTTCCTCTTTGACTTCGAAGATTCTTTCGATAAAAAGTTCTTTAATTTTCAAAGCATCTAATTTACCGCAATATATTTTTTTTAATTTGAATACCTTAGAGCAAAAATATACGTACATTTCAAAACATTTTTTACTTTGCCAGTCACGGTAATATTATCGACTATCTAAAACTTTACTCCTCCGTTTCTTTGTTTTGTAAAATCTGTACAGATATAGTATTTGGTTAGACAGTTGTAGTAATGCAGGCATATTTGATATATTTTTTTTCAATACGGTCGTTACTTTTATTACCTCCTGCATCCTCCACACAGGGTAATGCATAATTACTTTTATACATTAAGTTATAATAGCGCAAAACTTTTTAAAATTATATGTAGCATATGGTAATATGCGGTAATAATTAATATTGAATATAATCCTTTCCTTGGTCTCCAAACAAATGAAGGGTATGATCGTAGTATTTGGTATCAAGTTGCTACAGCCAACTTGTTAGAAAACTGGACCCCGATCACGATTTTGAATAAACGAAACCATCTCAGGGTTAACATTGTGGTATTTCTTAATTTGTAAAACATTCATGGTAACAAACTTTTACTAGACCACTAATTTAATATCTGAAAAAACACGACCTAAGTTTCGTAGCGTCGCTACATCATCAGGTGACAAGTTTGTTACCATGATTTTTTTACGATTTTGAATGTTAGCAGGACAATGAAATCCCCTTGGGTTTTTTTTAAGTTAAACGCTTTAAGGAAAGGGTTTAGGTGACTTTGCACATAAGGGCGTGCACCCAGGAAAATTCCCAAGGAAAAACGGACTTGAAAAAAGTCTGACAGGGCCGGGAATCGAACCCGGGATCTTCCTCTAACCGGGAGGCTGCCTTAACCATCTAGGCTACCCGACCAGAACATTTTAACAAGCCGTTTTGGGGACTTTGTGTGCAAGGGCAAGTGCAGTTTCGTCCGACTGAGCGGCATCGTCTGCGGCCATGGCCTCATCGAGGCACCGGCAACACAAAGAGGTGTGAGGAGAAACCCCCCTAAGGATAAACAAATAAGGAAAGGGTTTAGGTGACTTTGCACATAAGGGCGTGCACCCAGGAAAATTCCCAAGGAAAAACGGACTTGAAGTCCGTTTTTCCTTGGGAATTTTCCTGGGTGCACGCCCTTATGTGCAAAGTCACCTAAACCCTTTCCTTATTTGTTTATCCTTAGGGGGGTTTCTCCTCACACCTCTTTGTGTTGCCGGTGCCTCGATGAGGCCATGGCCGCAGACGATGCCGCTCAGTCGGACGAAACTGCACTTGCCCTTGCACACAAAGTCCCCAAAACGGCTTGTTAAAATGTTCTGGTCGGGTAGCCTAGATGGTTAAGGCAGCCTCCCGGTTAGAGGAAGATCCCGGGTTCGATTCCCGGCCCTGTCAGACTTTTTTCAAGTCCGTTTTTCCTTGGGAATTTTCCTGGGTGCACGCCCTTATGTGCAAAGTCACCTAAACCCTTTCCTTATTTGTTTATCCTTAGGGGGGTTTCTCCTCACACCTCTTTGTGTTGCCGGTGCCTCGATGAGGCCATGGCCGCAGACGATGCCGCTCAGTCGGACGAAACTGCACTTGCCCTTGCACACAAAGTCCCCAAAACGGCTTGTTAAAATGTTCTGGTCGGGTAGCCTAGATGGTTAAGGCAGCCTCCCGGTTAGAGGAAGATCCCGGGTTCGATTCCCGGCCCTGTCAGACTTTTTTCAAGTCCGTTTTTCCTCTTAAACGCTTTGTTATGTCACTGTTAATGCAGGTTTGGGATTATGACAATATAAATTGCCATTGAAAATTGTAGCGCTTACATAAAATGATTATATATCTTTAACTATTCAGCGTATGCATAACTTCGCTGCATGCTAAATAATGCGCTTCCCTGCCTCTGCATCTACCACGCTTCCCAGACTCTCGATTTTATATAATCCGGGATGAATCTTTTAGGGATGATGTATTGCGCAAACTCAGACACGAACTAGTATCCAACGAACGCATTAACTGCTCATGCGTTAACTTATGCATTTAGAACGACACTTGGTTCCCTCTTTTGCGCTGAAAATTCGACGATGTAATTCCTTTAAGGTTCATCAAGGCGTAGGATGTTCTTTTATTTTCAAAGGCTCGAAAAACTTCTACTGCTGCAAACTGCTCAAAAGATATAAGAGTAATGATGAAAAGACGTGGAACCGGCTCATTCTCCAAGGTTCCTTCATTAATAAAGCTCTTTTTTTTCAGCGTAGACGTAGGAACGTTAGCGAAGGCGTTGTAAGAGCATCGCGATTCCATGCGGCAAGAAACAAGGTCAAGATACGAGCGAAGGGATGAAAAGGGGAGGATTGCTATTAGCGTGGATTGCGCCCGTCTTTAATCTTTATCCTTCTATGACGGCACGAAACTGGCGCCTTACCTTACGGAGGGATTTACGGATGCATAAGCATGTAGGCGAATTTTTCATAGGTCGCGCCGTGAGAAATTTTCATGAATACATTTCGGAATTTTTAAAAGCGAAAATTCCCCGAGTAAGAAATTCTTGAGGTTTCTGTTAGGGAAGGCGTGTTTTATAGAGCGGTTGAAGGGGGAGAAAACGGCGAAAAATAAACGCGAAGAAAGATTTATTCACCAGGGAGGCGATTGTATTTTTGCGGGGAAAGGTCAGGTCGAGTAGCTTTCCTTTTTTATTCCCAATGGAGCAGTTCCCTTAACGGTTCCTCCGTCGGATTCAATTGACAAATCGAACCCGGGCACCCACGGCGCCAGGGCCACTTTAAAAGCGAATTGCCGCATATTTCGTCTGAATCGATGACGGACGTCGCGAGGGGTTGACGCGCGCGGAACTAGACGTAATTCGCCTCTCTCCGCTTTAATATCTCGTGCCAATTACGGTTTTGGGATTAATAACCCGTCCCTAGCGGCGGATATATATTTTGTCGAAAAAAGGATTGCGGAAGGAGTGGTCTCTACGGAATCTTAATTTTCTTTACCTCTCTGTAAACCACTTAGCGAAGTTCGGAAGGAAAATTCGCGAAGTTAATTCGGCGTTAATTCTCCATCCTCGGCAGTTTATGGTAACTTTTTAATGTGGCTGATTCATTGCAGTTTAGCTTTCCGCTAGTAATTCACTCGTGAAATTCCCGACAGTAATAATTCGTCTTTCATGCATGCAAGAATTACGGCAGCATATTACGTTATAATTTTTACGAATTCTTACTCCGGAGGTATCCACTGCAATAATAAATTTCCTTAATTTTTAAAACTAAACTTTCCAGATAACTGAGAAACGTTCGTAAGTTTAAAAGATTACAATTTAAAAAATACGCCAGTAATGATTTGTTTCCACAACTATTTCTATTATCACGATTACTTGCCTATAAATTTAAAACTTTTATACTGGATATTATAAGTATTATTTAATCGTCTATATTCAAAATTTATAATAGTATTAAGACAATTGGCATTAAAATGATACATTTTCGTACCAAAATACTCAGTGTTTCTAATTATGACATTTTCTTCCCATCTGTTGGTACATTAGTTAATTTTCCAGTCCCATAATTTTGTCAATTTACCCGTAGAAAATATCCCAATTACTGCGAAAGAACAAGGATACCGCTGATTCCCTGAATATAAGTCACACTCGTGATATCTTTTAACCAGTATTTAGAGATTATTCCCGGCTACATTTTAGAGAGTAACGGGAAGACAAATGATATTTCACTTGTATGCGGGTGTACCCGTAAATAGCTGCGCCAGAACGCTAACTCTTGGCATGTCATTGTGTATGTGAAGTAGGATGCTATTATGTGTCGTTCGATGGACTTGGCAAATATCTTCGCGTGGACCATAGAACCCACTTTTGCTCCCTCGGCATACATGGGGACGCAACCCGCATTGCACGTGGCCTTCCCGTGCTGTATCTCGCAGGGGCAAACTTGGACTTATAATGTTTCCTTATTTTTATAATTTCATTTCGCTTTTTACTTAATACATTAATCTTGTTTATATACTCATAAGTTTGCCTACTCTTCGTACAATACTTCGCTCCGAGGGTGATACAACAATAAATTGTGGTTTTCAACATTCACGCCTGGTTCATGTTTGGACGCAACCAGCAACTCATCTGAACATTGTGTGTTGCGTTTACTCAGGGTAAATTGACGTTTATTTTAATTTCTAATTAAGTTTATATATAACTAAACTTACAATCAATATATATAACTATTGTATTTTTGTAAATACTCATCTTGTTCAGGCGCATTTTTGGAGTTATAATACATTATTATTGAAGTTAGAATTACCTACATTGGTTTATTTTTACTCCGGTTGAGCTACCTAGGGATTGAGTATGCATGTAGTGTATGTCGGAAAGTGAAGCGCTTGTAAATTAGAAACTGTGCAGCGAAAGCCAACAAATATCGTAATGAATTGCTGCGTGAGACCGTTACTCAGATGCTTCAGACTGTAGGATGAGAATCTTTTTACATATTTCATATTACAGCTCAATTGTTCCGACCAACAACCGATCTTCGGATTTGTCATAGTGGCTTCAGTTATTAGTTGGTAAGTATATTACTGTAAAAGCCGACTAATTTTTCCGCTTAATGCAAGAGAAGAGTGCAGAGAAAAGTGGAAGAATAATATAATTACATTGCTTCGAGTCTGAGCGTTTATTTGCCTTCCTTTCGGTGAAAGCATTGAAAGTAAAAACTCATTTCTTTAGTAAACTGCTTTTGAGAAAGATTACCTGGGGACCGCTTCGAATGTAGAGACCTGGAGACGTAATTTAATTCTCTCGGAAAACAATCATCTCTAGGAAGCATTAAGAGCTTTCTTTCTCCCTAAGAAAACAATCCTATCCATCAAGCTCCCTCTTAACTTAAGCGAAGTGTCTTCTTTTCAGTTCCTTTGTTGTTTCCATTCGAAGTCGTATAAATTAGTGCTATTCTCGTTAACTTGATTACTCAGGAACGGTGTTCCATGGAATATCTCTTTAATTTTCTTCTTTAACAGTTCAGGTAGTAATAAGTGTTGCGTAAAATACTGTGATAAAATATTGTCATTTATTACGAAGTAATTAAAGTGGAAGACTGTATTATTTCTTAATTTTCTTCGTCGCTCTCGATGTAATACCAAGTTATTGTATAGAATTGAAGAATTTTAGGGTAGATTTTAACTGACAAAAGTTCTTTTGAGTGAAGAATGTTATCCACTTCGTTGAGGATCAGAGATGAGGGTGCTAGTGATCGGTTTAAGTCGCTGCTAGCGCCCCATTGCGATAGGAATTAATAATTATGTTACTAAAGAGTTATTCTAAAACGATTGCACATGCTCGATGAATTATTACAAAATTAGAAGATCATACCCATTGAGATAGGAATTAATGATGATGTTACGAAAGAATTATTCTAAAACGATTGCACATGCTCGATGAATTATTAAAAACTTAGAAGATCATACTCAAGCAAAGAACTAGGAGAATATGAGCGTGAGGAGTAAAGTATACGTCCATCCATAAAACCATAGAGTTGTATACTCGTCATTCAGGAATTACATACATCACATACCAGTAGTTCGATAATTTCTTTCAAAAATTCTATTTATTTTCTATTCTATGTTCTCATAATTCTTTCAAACTTTCCTGTAATGTTTCTTACTTTTCCTCGGATTCTTGGTGCTTCTCATTGATTAGTTTAATGACCACATAGGAAAGGTTTCTTTTATAATATGAGTGATAATTCGTTATTCCCTCGTC
The DNA here is from genome assembly GCA_947579665.1 of Sympetrum striolatum. NCBI lineage: Eukaryota > Metazoa > Arthropoda > Insecta > Odonata > Libellulidae > Sympetrum > Sympetrum striolatum. The sequence goes on along the minus strand of OX388345.1, from coordinate 72,116,655 downwards.
TGTTATAGCGGGTGGTGATTGACCGCATGAGTATTCAAGGGAGCTCTTATTCTTTTCCTCCCATATTAGCCTCCTTCAACCACTTCACCCCCTAAATCCAGCTCCTCTCTTCCTCCACTCGTCGACTCTTTTCATTTCCTCCTCGTAAGCGTTATTCGTCTCGAGTCATTTCCCTCTCTAGTGTTTTCGTGCGCTCTTTTGGGTGACCGCGCGCTCTTCAAGCGAACGGAGTCTGGAGTAAGATATTCGCAGGGGAGGGGCGCGAGGGGGCAGTTCGCTCGGAAGAAAAAGAGGCTTTTAAGCCAGTCGGTGCGAGCGAGCGCCACGGCGCGGTGCATTCTCACGGTGAATCGGTGCGCGAGGAGACCACGTGCTTCTGGAGGGACAAGTGCGGGCTAGATTCATCCCCAAAAAATATACAAATTCTCATAGAGTCGTCCTGTGGATGTGGCATACGTTCCGGATCGATTCCCAGCTGGAAACATCCTCCCTTTCGCTGGCTAATCGAGCGTCTAGTCTCGGAGAAGGGCACAGACAGCTTTTCGCACCTTTTCTCTATCCCATAAACCGGCGAAAGTGGATTAAAAAGGTCTCTACGCCCGCCCACGCAGCGTCTGCGTCTCCTGGGAACGCCGTTGGTATGGTAACGCAGAAAGCTACTTCCCCCGTTCACCCACACGCTCCAACACGCCTATGAATCTTCTCAACCTCTTCATATATTCCCTTGCTTTATCCGTGCAAATCGTTCCGTGCTCTGTTCCGAAAACTCCTTTCTCGAATTATTCTTTCATGGGCTCGGTCCCTGATCCAAGTCACGCGCGTCTTCTCGAAACAGTACCATCCGCTCCCGCCATGTGTTCGGTTTTTTAGAAGTCTGTTTTTCACACCCACGGCAGAAATACTTGGCATAGTTCGCCCGCTCGGTGTCATCTCCAAAATTTTTACTCCTCAGTTTATTTCCGGAAATGGACTTTTTTCCGGCTCGTAATTATCCCCGGCCTATTTCTGGACCGTTTTTTAAGGCCGCGCTAAAAAACGAGCCCATTTAGGTTCCTTAAGAGGGCTAAGTTGGGCCTCCTTTGAGGAGGATGCAGGCGTTTAATGCAGTAGAGCGAGCGGTGGGAAGCGTCTTCTCGAAACTTCAAAAGCGCTCTTCCGTTAAAGCATTTCTCCCCTCCGGAGTCCGCGGCGATAATTTTCGGGCGAAACTCTTTTTGAAGCGGCTCCTTAAAACGCGTCCACGGTTTTAATTCCGGCGTCACCGCCCCGCCGATTTCTTTCGCCCACGCGCCAACCCTTCCACTCTCGCCGGGGAATCTCAAATTTTCCGCACATCCCCCCTCTCCACTTTCTCTAATCCCTCGCAGACCAGACGCGCCCCGCTGTTTCCTTCGCCTCACTTCCGCGAACTCTCCATCCTCTCGCGGCTTCTCACCTGCCTCATCTCCAATGTGGTGCTTTGTCATAGAAATCATCGACTGCCTCTATTCCTCGCCAGATTAATCGCCACTCATTACTTTTCCTCAAGTGGGGTTCATAGTTTTCCCACGTACGGAGATATCTCAGAACGTTAAGACGTGCGCCATGACAAAACCAATAGCAGGGGGTGAAAATATGTGACGATACCGTTGCACGAACTCAAATACCTTCCCCACGATTGTCCGTCTTTAGTTGTATATGTTATGGGTGGTTGGTACCCATGCTTTTCTTTTCAATTCCTCTCTTCTGTTAATTATCTTCTCTTTCACAAGGGTATCCGCCCGAAAATAGGATTCGAGTCCCGGTCTCGCTTAACTTTTTCATTATTTTAAACATTTTGGTATTGCTTTCCTCTTTTCGCGACACTCCTTTGATCGTCTTTGCCTTTTTCTTTAGCTTTGCCTCATTAGCATCATCAAGTCGTCTCGGTTACCTTCAATATTTAATTATCGCGCTTGCTGACAATGACTTTATCTACTTTCTCCATAAGCTAGTCTAATACCCTGTCCCGAACCTTTGTCACAGCTACCCTTCTTCCTTTTGATTACTCTAATTAATACTCTTTCAATTGTTAATTTATTGAATGTTATTGCAAATTCTCTCGTGATCAAATATTTCCCGACGCTAGAAAACTCTCAGACATTTAATTCTAACCTATCCTACGATAAGAATCGTTCAGCTAATGGCTAGCATGCGGTTATTGGGCTATTCCTTTTTCAACTACTCTTGAAGACCAATTCTCGTTTCCTTAACCCAATATTTAACCCTCGGCAATTTGTCTACATAATGGCTTAATCCTCTTCTGTGTACCATCGTGGTTATTCGTCCGATTTTCCACGATATTACTCGGAATATTCTTCTGTAGAAATTTTTAACCGACTTCTTTATTTATATCTAAAGGAAATACAGGTGAACAATTATTAACAATGACATTAAAATGGAAGACCTTGTATAGAGCCCTAAATGTGTTTATCTTTCGAGTAAGTAATAACACTTAAGTTTATTTGTAGCTACAATTTTCCAAAGCGAAATTGCATATTCTGTAGGAAATTAGGAATTAGCTTTTCGGTTAGAATTCATGAGTTAAGAAAATGTTCTTTTTTAATTAATCTAGGCAAGATTTCTCAAACCGCGAAACCCCAGAATTTTCCATACAATCAAGAAGTGTTCCGTGAGAAATTGTGAGATTGACGTCTCTTTTGTGATCTTAAGTGCCATGCCAACTTGATTTCTGATTTAAACTCCTACCTTGCATGTGATTTTTGCCATCATTAAACGTTATGTATTCTTGCTGATTTATCATAAACAACCGACTAACCCGCTAAATAATTCAGAGGCCACGTTAAAATTTCAGAGCTGTTAGAAATTCGCGGAGAGAAATACAAGGAAACTTGCTTCAACTGACTGCTGACTGAACTAACTTAGAATTCCTTTGTTGTTTAAATTCGCTTGCTTTGCCTTAACCATCCCCTCTTCATTTATACCGCAATACAATCTTATTCTCTGATATATTTATTACAATGGCAGTAGATGATAATTACGGTAGATAGATGATGGGATATACAGAGAGGGTGGACGGAGAAGGCAACAGAATCGCGACTTTCTGAAGTTCTCCCTTCTTCACCCCATCCTCCTTCATAACTCCTTCCCTCTCGGAAGGTCTTAATTTCGTCCTCTAATATACTCGTTTGTCCCTCTGCCTCCCCTATTTGCTTTCTCCCCCTCCGCTCACGCAACAGAGCGTCCTCCGCCGTCACTCAAACGCCGCCTTCGGCCATTCTTTGCCCGCCATTGCTAGCACCTCATTCTTCAGGAGGTACGTGTGTAATTCCCCGTCCTTTATTTATCCCTCTTCCCTTTGACGTCCCCTTTGAAGATGAGAGAGGACACCTGCGCTAAATTTCGCTTTAATTTGAGCCACGACGACCAAGTTCTCGAACGTATGTTTCGACATCGGCGTTATTGAATTCTTCTGCTAATTACGCTCCAGCATCGGTCTCGCACTTTTCGCCTCGCTTGAAAGTTAGACATTTACTCAGATAATAAATCGTAGAGAGCTTATCGCAATGATTATGTCATCTCTGTACTCACTTGAGAAATGTGTGATGTTCCGTAGGATATATAAGAAAGAAGTAGTAATGTCAGCAGAATTTATACCTAGTATTCACAGAGTTTCAAGCTCAGGTCGGGGTCCGATTTGTCTTATTAAGGAGAATGCATCCTTGTAGATGCTAATGGTAGAATTATGGCAATGTGAAATATTTTGTGTCCATGAATTTAACCAAAATAATATATCACCGCAATTTTTCTGCTTCTTAATTGTACAATGAAAACAATGTAGCTAAGTTGCTACCTCCGCTTGACCTTTATTAAAATTCAGGTGGCCGTATTAGGGTAATGTTGACTAATTTCTGATTTATTCTTCACGAATAAACTGACTGCCTGGCTGAATGCTAAGTGTATGTTAAAAAAATCAGTCTTTATTGTAAATGTTTTCTACTTACTCTCAAATTTTTCTTTCTCTACTCAAGCTATTGAACGTTAATAAAAAATCGTTTGACGTGCTTATGTGAAAGATCTAACCAATTACGCACGGATTAAACGCAAATTTTAATTGTACGCATGAGGCTCGCCGGATAATAAAGAATTGCATATCTAGGTTGATAGTTTGTAATTCAGAGAGTCATATTTAGTAAAGCACATTGTTAGGTCCAATATTTTGTACTACGACAAAGCCAATGTCATCTTCAGGCAATGTATCAATTTTAGCATAATTATAGCGCGCTATACGAAAATACTTTTCTTGTGCTATGATGTAATCCGCCTTACCCCTCTATGTCGCGTTGAAACGAAAACATTGGGAGTCTATCAAAATCTTTAAATAGAATTCAGCCCGTGGTTGAGTTTCTCATGAATCATTTAGCTCCTCCGTCAAATCACGACAGAAACAATTACTTTGTTTCGATTTAATTGCTTTTTAATTAACCCGGATGGTAACAAATCATCCTCTGCATCCAGTCATTTACGAATGTAATTTGATTGATTGGTTCATAATACATCCAGGCATGCCTTTGTCAGAAGAGAAACTTCCGAATGATTTATTAGATCGATTGGCACGTGAAGTATGAATACACAACAAACTAAAACTTATTGTATTAGAATGAAGCTGTGTGTTTACGATCGTACTACTCCACAATTTATTCTTAAATCACGACCTTTGTTCCTGAGGAATAATTGATCATAATCAGGTGATTTGGTCGAAAACATCGTGATAAGAGATAAACTTTGTGAAACCTTCACAAGTTTATGTTCTTCCATATTTTTCAAGAATATTACGATCTCGGTATTTAATAAAATACATTTATGTAGGCTTTAATTAATTGCTAAAATTGTAAAGAAGGAAATAAAAACAGTTCACAATTCCCTCTATACTGTTTACAATATAGATTACAATAATTTACCGTGGTCAATTTTAATGCTTTAAACGTAAGATCAGCTCCGAAACGACACATTCATAACTTGGTCAATAAAATATAATTGTGGAAGGAACATTTTCATTTCATTGATTTTATTTAAAAAATGAGATTTAATCCCTTGGAAAAGGTGCCTTATAATACCCTTACTTAATTTTCCTCCAGTTTTCGTGCACTCTCAGCTATTTGAGTTCGAAAAAACGATTTTCGCTTGCATCATCGGTTTCTTTTCCAAGCCATCTGCGCTCTGAGCTGCATCTTTTAGTCTTTTTTACGGCCAAACTGCTTTTTGATACCCCTCTCACGGCAGGGGCTCGCCTCCGAGCTACTTAACGTCAGCGTTCTGGTCTCTCTCTCTCTCCATCCGAAACTTCGAAGCGAACCCGAAACTTTAATTAATTGCCTCCCGCTTTTTTTCCTTTTTTCACGGCGGAAAATCATCCGGGGCCGGGGTTTTGATAGGTGGGACAGCCTAATCCAGTTTCGGGGTAAAACCGTGCACTAATCGTGGGCGGAGGAAGCGTCTGTCAGCGAAGCTTCAGGATGGGGATTGAAGGATAAAGGAGTTGGATTAGTAAAGAACAGAGGGATCCCAGGGGAGGAGGGTTATAAAGGAAATACAGAGAGTTTCAGGAGGGATAAGTATGGGCGAGGTGGGAGGGATCTTGGCGCGGGCTTAGGAGGCTGTGGGAGTTAGCCAGCCGTAGGAATAAGAACAGCAAAGGGACTTTAGCTGGCGTCATGAATGACGTAAGCGGAGAACCTTGGTTTTTAGTGTTTGCTTTTCTTCAAAGGTGGAGGTTGGGATCGAGGTTGGTTGTCGGTGGAAAGGAAGGGGGTAAGGAGAGGCGGGGAATGTGCCATTACATGTTTTTATCCCCGCATTGATCTCGGAACCTAATTACGCCGACGATTGCGGGCGTTAGTTTGGATAGATGGAGCGCGGAAAAGGGAGTTTGTCCTCGCCGAAGATTTAGTTCCCCGGCGAAAAAATCGGGTTAATTCCGTCGGGTTTGATTACGCTCCTTGCTCCGATTGTATCCGGAAATAATAAATCGGCGATGAATTATCGGATATCGCGGCGGGGGCGAGTTGAGTTCGTAAACACGGGGCCCCGTTACTCTTCGGCACAGAAAAATACTCGGTTTCTCAAACAAACGTAATGGGTTTGTAAATACGGTTTTATTAGGGGATGCAGAGAGGGAAAGAACGGATTTCCGAGGATTTTTTCGAACCGAGGATTACTCTGAAGGTTCCATAGCGCGGTTTTTTCTGGGGATGAATTACGTATTATCGTCGTTGCAACTGTGGCACATAAGAAATACGGAGAATCACTTTACGGTAGTTTTCAGGTTTCTCTTCGGGAATGAATTGATGATTGGGATTTGTTACAGGTCGGTAGGGAATATAACGGGCGGATTGACAGGTTTAAGGCGGATTATTCGCAGAACCTTTCGAAGAACAGTTACAGTAGCAGAAAAGATTTTATTCTGAATCTTTGGGTGGGCTGAAAAGAAGTTAGGAAAGCATTTGACCATCAAACCAATTTTCCTGCCCCAAACTCAGTGAAGTGATTGATTGTGATTATCTTCATCGAAGTATGAAATATTTCCACCTATTTCTTTATGCTTCATTCATATCTATGATAACTTTGTACTCTCTAAGAAACGACATTACAATCTACGATCTTTTCATTTCGGGAAGGGAGCCTTAATTCCAATTACGTTCTGCGATTTTAACTAAAGTTCGGTGTCATTACTTTCTCAGGCCTTAAAGTTGCAACAGTATTATGGTAGACAACTTTCTCTTGAAGTCGTTTAAAAATCATGAAATAATTATATAAGTGAAGAGTTACCTTTCATTGTTTTTACAGAAATTATTCGTAGAGCTAGAAATAGATACATTTCTTACTGGCGTATAGCGAAAACTTCTAAATAATTTTGATCTGATGGATTTTTCTTGAATCCTAATAATACGTTGATTGCTTTTGAACCAAGGAGCTGAACGTTGGATAATTTATCATTCTCATCCTCCTAATGTAGATGTGACTATGAGCTAGCTGATTGTCATCTTATTCTTTTCATGTATTAGCCTTCTAGCCTATTCTGGGAACCAAAGCTTTGTGGCTCTCCCTTTGTACTCCTCTCTTTGGATTGGTATCGCAAAATTTCCTTTGGGAATTTTCCTTCCTTTATACGTTCCCTATGGATTTTCCAGTTATTCCTATTTTCCGTTGTATTTTCATGTGTATCTTGAATTTCCTATTCGTTCATAATATCTATTTCCCCTGTTATGCTTAAGGTTACCTAAATTTGCATAGTTCTTCATTGATATGCGAATATTTATTTCTAATTTTGGACTAAACTTTTTTGCGATATTACTACTTTCATTGTCGCTTATTTTGTTTGGTTGCATATTATGGGTATTTTATTCTATTTACAATAATAACACGTTAGTTAAGTATCGCTAACTCGACTATTTTTTCACTACTTTAGTACCTACTTGCGGATATTGATATGCCAAGTCTTGAGACCAATATGTATTAATTAGTTTTTAAGAATCAGAACGACTAATTATTTTTACTAAGTGCACGCCCTTACGTGCTAAATTACTCAGACCCTTTTTCATGCAATTACTTTAATCGTATATCACGAACCAATTTAAATTAATGCAATTACTACAGATCATTCGTCGGTACACTCAACAAGTATTGGCTATTTATTTTAACTCCCTGTCTTATTCTCTGCAAATCGCTTTTCCTCTTCCAATTCTAGGAAAATTGCATTACAGAGGTACTAACATTTCAATCGTTATATATTGGTTTCGCCAATGGCCAACACTAGTTACCAATGTCACTGGGAGATGTAGTTTACACAGCAGAATCGCGCGCTTCCAATCCGTTATCCCCCACCAAAAGGCGATTCGGCCCGTCTCGGAATCGCGCCCAAGTAATAAACTTCGGCCAGCTGATGAAACACCGTTCAATGGCATCCAGCTGATTCCCCCGTTAAACCGGTCTAAGCCAGCGCCGCGCTTTATCTCCCTGACCGTCCCTCGCAATTATCCTGACCCCGTTTACCCGGCGTGGGATAAATACGTCTCACAAACACGACCGTTCCCATATGCACCGCCAATTCTCCTTCAAACGCACTGCAGCTCCATTGAGGGAAACCATTCCCCCCGCGTGGGCCCGGGATCGATCCCCGCTCGACACGGATCTTTGATCTCTCTTCGTCGGCTGATGGCTTGCACGCCTCCCTGGAGAGCTTCCAGGCGGATTGCCTTCTCTTTCCCTCGGCCGGTCCATCCTTTGTGAGGAACGCTTGATTTACTAACCGCGCGGAAGGGAGGAAAAAATGCTCCTCGGTCTGATTTACGACGGCGGGAGACAAAGGGCGCGGGAAAGAGAGCAAAGCGTGGAGGATATATAAATGCTCATTACGGAATGATTACGGGGACAGGATCGTATCCGTCAGGCGGCTAATGAGCAGGGAAACGTCGCGGCGAAGATAAACGGGCGGTGATCGGTTCTCACTTTGTTCGTTCGCTCGAGATTTTCGGCGGGTATCGAGCATTTTGGCTCCAAGTGCTTTGTGAATCTCGCGTTTTCATTTTTTAATTCGTTTGTGCGGTACACGAGGGCGTGTTTGAAGCCCTCTACTATTAGCTAAGAAAAGACATGGAGAAGGAATGAGGCTCTATTTGAAATATGACGAATGAGGTACTTTGAACTTGCTTTCCTCACTACAATCTATGTTTTAAAACCATTCCTCATCGTATTTTGTGAAGCCATCCGTAATTGAAATTTATTTTATTAAAATGAGATTATTCGCTCGGATATCGGATAAGAGAAATTTTCATCAAATTCCCCGAAAAAGAGAGAAAGAATCTCCCCTTGTGAGCCAAAATGATATCAGTTAAAATTTCCACATGAATGAAAAACAATAAGTCTTCGAATGTCCCTATTTATGTCTCTCAATGATGAATGACCAAAATCTATGCTACATATTGTAAGAAATCGATCCTGGTCACGGCACCAAATGTAACAAATCGATCCTGGTCATGGCACCAAATGTAACAAATCTGTCTTTGTTAACGGCAAATCGTCTTCCTTTATTTCTAAAGACAAAAATTCAATACAAAGAAATATAGAATATTAAGTGCTGCCGGTCAGCTGGGGACCTCGTCTCTGCAAATGCCCTTCACCCTTCTGCCGCCTTCTCTCTCTGGCCTCCTTTGGTCCTCTGCCCCTCTTCTTTCTTCAACAGCCCCCCTCACTTTTTCTGCCCTCGGGCGTTCAAATGTCATATCACACAAAACAAAACACACTCGGAAATCGCAGCACTCAATTTCTAAATCATCACACAAAAATTATACACACAATACAATTTAGAAATGGGTATTTCTGTTACAATATTAGCGTCATTAATTTCACTGTAGCATATTCCTGAAACCATGATTGCGATACATGTAAGAATAATATATGTGCACTATCCTGCATCAACAGAAAAATTAAGAGCTAATCTTTCAGATGATTGTATGAAGGGTTTCGACATACTGGCTTGATACGGAAAATACAATTTTTATTTAAGGGTTCTTAGATAGTGCAAATTCTGAAATGGAAATGATGAAATAGATTGATTGGAAGTCTTACGTGGAAATGTTTGAAACTGTGGGAGAGAAATGAATTTTGATGGAAGAAATCAAGCGAATAGGAAGGGAATTTTGATAAGGGAGGAATTAATGGAAGGAGTGATAATGAAGCAAGGGCATAGAAAGAGAGGAAGGCAAAGTTGCTGGACGATTTATAGGAAGCGGTGACATATCAATAGGGGAACAAATGGGCATATAAAGGAGTAAATTCAAGCGCATGAACTTACCAAGAAGCAAACCACTAAGCAAACGTGCCTATTTTTAACAAACTTCTCTTTATTAAGGAAAAGATTAAAGTTTCTTTGCATATTTCCTTGGGATTTTTCTCTGTGGGATTGGCTCAGACGTTAGATGAAGATTTTTTTAGAAAATAAACATAGTTAATAGTTACTTGAATTATGTTTATTTTCTAAATTTATCTTCATCTAACGTAAAGTAAAGTAAAGATTACCTATCTTTCAATTTCAATCGCGTGCATGTAAATCGGTTCTACTTCACAGAGGGAAAAATGTTTACAAGTAGGATCAATAAAACGTTTCAGCCATATTTATCATCAGACTGTGGAGGGCATGAACCCCTTTTTATAGTAAATAACCCTGATTTTTTTATCGCGGAATCAAGCGCGGATATTTTAAATTTATTACTATATATTAAATCGATGCGAGCGTCTACTCCCAAAGCTGGCAGAGAAGCCGGAGATTTATTTTTAATCGCCTGAAATATTACTTTCACTTCACCGCCAGCGTTAATACGCTAACGAATTGTTCTACGGTGGCTCTTCTTTTTTCGACTCCAAGCAGAAAGAATTGGCGTGATATATATGACCTAATTCGGAATGAAAATATTTCTAAGGCAGCCAGATTTATATTTCCATGAGTCACGGATGTTTTTCGCCATATCGGCGAAATAAATGTCGCTGCGGAATTTCACGGAGATTTTCAAAATGCCGGTAAATAAGTACTTGAGCCGGAAAGGATCGAGAAATACCCCGTCCGCTGAACTTTTCATTTTGTACGAACTCATTTCGTCTCGAGCTATTTACGGGCGCGTGATGGAAAACATGATGGCATCAATCGATTCGTAAATCTGTTGAAGGAGTCGGACTTCCACGTTATCGGCCGGCGCCTGGCGTTTTGGATGTTTTCTCAACTACTCGATGATGGACAAATCGAACATAAATAGTATGTTCCGAGTATGTGGTCTCCCTTGAAGTCGACTGGAACATCGGGAGCAATCGTTTATCCATCAGCGAAGCATTTGTGGAAAACAGTCTTAATTCGTCTCACCCGGAGTTGCATATGTTTTGCCTAAGTGCGTATCTAACTTGGTTATATCTGTTCACTTTCAGTTTCTAGCAGGATTTATCCTTTAGTTTCGATCTCATTTACAAGTTCCTAGTTTCCTTAACCCCTGTTCAGTCTCAGCTAAGTTTTCTAAACATCCAAATTTCTTAATTTAAAATAGAGTAGTTAGGTAAGTTTATTGGGAAAGTGGGGGTGAATATTAATCCGCTGATAATAAAGATATTTTGAAAACATCGATCGCATATTTTCACGATTTTATTTAATAATTTGATTAGAGCTTTTATTTAATAGTTATAGATTTAACATCTTTTGGTGATTGATTCGATTGCCACGGAATGAAATTAGACGAAAATCACGGAATATTGGGGGATTTGTCGAATTATTACGCGCCTACAACTATTTAGACGTATTTATGATGGATAGAACAAATTGAGTGTTGGTAAAGGTTTTCGAAAATTCTTTCGTTTACTTCAGGCTCAGTTTTGCCCACGATGGCAATATGAAGACAACTGATGTATAAATGATGCTGAATAAAAGCATTCATTTTGGCTACATGTTTTGCATTATGATAAGGTTATTTTTGGGGTAATTGTGCTACACTAGCGAGAACGTTTCTATTAGCCAATCAGAGTCAATTTAGGATAGCGGAGGCAAAACCACTTCACTTCTCATTTTTCATTCTTCCCCTCTGAAGGGGTTTAAGTGCTTAATGGTGGATTGGTTTAAGTCCTGACGCCCATTGTCATCTTAGGCAGAATAGTAATGATCCCGAGATTCTCTGTAAACGTTCGGTAAAATATGATTTTCAACTTTTCGGAAGATGTCCGTATTCCTCTTATCTGCAGAATGCGGTAAATTTGAGGTCCCCCCTCTCTCAATTCTGCTCACCCATCCCTTCATGTCCAGCGACGAGATTTTAAAATTCATCATCAAGCTACAGCCAGAGTAGAATCACGAGACGCAGTAAGGATATTTGACCTGCATTTGCCAAGCAGAGTCGAAGGGGGAACGCCAGAATTCTTTCTTTATGAAGATTCGCACACTTCGTCGCAAAGATAACGCTTGCGAAGACGAGATCTCGGACGGAACGAGAAAAAAGACGCCGAGAAGAAGTCCGCGACGCGAGTTTCTTTGCTTAGGCAGAGTGAAGAAAAGGAAAGTGGAAGCAGAGCACACAAGAGACTTGGATAATAAATTCCTCTAGTTCAATACTTTACGTTATATCGTCTTTGCGTTCTAGTTTGGGCCTTGATATACTTCAAACTTTATACTGAGTAACACATGCAAACAATGATAGTTTATCAGCTGAAATATTCATCTGTAGCAAGAAGGCAACATGAGTACCGTTAATAACTTTCGTATGAAATATCCCGAGCAGTTTCTATCCTATTTAATCCAGCTAACGCATTCTTGTCTCTACTGTTTTCAGATTAAGGCTGGACTTCAAACCCTGTATCAATAATTATTAATTGATTTCGAGAGAAAATGAGGCTGATATGCTAGAAGAGGATTGAGGCAATTTTTTTCTTCCCTGATCCATAATGCTATGAGTGGTAATTACCATATGCCCATTACTGGCCTATTACCCTATAAATAACTATTATTGTGGAAAAATAATTTATTGCACTCAGGGTGTGCGATAAAATAAATTACCTTGCACGAATCCACGATGTGCAAGTGTTTGTATTGTGTACTCTGAATGCAATAAATTATTATATATGATAGAATTTCACAAAGTATAATATACTCGGTATAAAAGTATAATATTACTCGGTATCCCTCATAGTTTTCATATTCGCGGGCAAGACTGAGTGAGCCGAAAGTAAATGAAAGATACATTTTCCCTTATCATATACCAAAGGACAAGAGGAAAAAAATTCCAGCCATATAGAACAATGGGTAGGTTGGTATAAAACGTAATCACGAGCCATTCAAATTGACCGAGAACAATTGATGAGTTGTTACCGCATAGTAATGCATAAGTATCATTTCTCCAAATATTTCAATATCCAAACGATTCTGAATCGATTCATTTAGAAAGGAAAACAGAGATTTCGAATTCCCTACTCCACGGTTCATTTGGAAAACATTCGCCTTCCTTTCTCTGTACAGCAACCTCTAAGCACCAAAACATTTAATACCTCACCCCTTTGGTCCCTCCCCTTCCATGGGTAAATATAGCGCCTCGCTGTCTCCGCGCTATTTCCAGAGGCCGTTTTCTTCCATTCTCCGCCCTCTCCAAAACCTCGTCGACCTCTCACAACCCCCTCGCATCCACCTTTCGCCCCTCCTCTCAACTCTTCCATGAGGATAACCGTCTTCAACTCCGCTCTAATCCTTGCGTACCTAAACTATTCTTACAAATCCACCCAAGAGTTCTTACGAATCCATGCAACTGCTGTTTTGAGTACGAGTATTGTGATGTATCTTCTTATAATTTGTAAAACAATCCCAATACAATTTTTCATCCCACTGTGGTTTTAGCGAAAGGGAAACTTCAGGTTTTTGTTATCCAGTTCAATTAGATGGAATATACATGGAAAATATACACACGAACTAATACTGGGACATTTCACGGAAATACGGATTTATTCGCATAGTTTTAATGAGATTCCCATAGAAGCCCTTTTTTTCGAAATCTAAGACATTTTTTGCTTAGATTTCTACTAGTTAGTTCTCACGATGAACAATAAATAGCTTCTTTCAATGAGTAGCTAGAATTCCAAGAGTATTTAATAGATTTTGAGAACATGTTGTTCATTTATGGAGGTAAAAGCTTATGGCTAAAACCTCAACAAATAGTATTTCGCATAGTGATTTTCTATTGCAAAAATGTCATGAAAGCTTTTTTATTGTTTTAAAATCTCAGTGTCACAATCAGCACGATTTCTTTCACCTATCGGTTTCAAGATCTTAAGTTGAAAGTTCGTGGAAAAGGGGGAGTTTCAGAAGTTCAATTTCAACCTTCCTTTTTTAAGAAGAAAATACGAGACAAGAATTGTCTCATTACTACCCAAAATCTTGAGTAATTGAGTGAAAAAGAGTATCCCCCCACTCCCCTTTGAACTGCAAGTGACGTGACTAGATAATGTACCAATCTGCGTCCCCGCTACATGTGTGATGGCGGACAGCATGCTCACCATTCTTAGAAGTCACTCGATGCTTGCATTAGAATGGTATGAATGGACGTAGCCAAAAGCTTTTATTTCGCTCCAGTAATACATCACGTCTGTCGGTGAGTCGTCAATCGAGGCGACGTTCTCGTGTTCTCTTTTGGTTATAAATTATCGCGCAGTTGATCAGGAAGAAATTAAATAGATGCAGTATTTATCCTGTGTAGATCAGAACATTGCAATCAGATCGCAACGTTTCGGTACTAACAGGAGCTATTGCATTTGGGGTCAGTATGTTAATGTTCCTCCAATACAAAATCTGTGAGAAAGAAGTTGTACGACCACCCACCACGTGTTGTTACGTTTATGAATATTTACAAGGATCGTATCTTCCTGTTTAAATACCGTAGGAACGCACGTTTTGCATATTTATTCGGTTTAAATCAGTCCGAGATAGATTATTCTATGAAATCTAGATGGTCAGGCGTTACTTTGTGGAAAGCCATAGATGTAATGAAGAGAAAACTTGGTAAATTTTCCAAGTTATGTCTTCGATACTATTATTCTATATTCTATAAATGAGGATTTCCCCCTTTTATCCAGCAGGTAAATATAGTTATTAAAATATTGCCTGTCGACTGTTCTTATTTAGGAGGTATTTAATTTTATACGTTATTCGACTTAGTTCATTATTTAAAATTTTACGAAGCACGTATAAATTTGCACCTAATGACTATCCGCGAATCACAGAGAAAAGTTGCCTTATATTCATTGCGGAAGATTTTAAACTAAGCTTAATTTTGTAGGAGCCAGTTTGAGAAAATCCCATGGAGAAAAGTTACTCATCAACCCCCAACACGAGTTTAAAAACTTTGCTCTTCGTTTAATTACTTAATCCCGGAACTCGCGCGAAAATTGTGCGGAGCGATTTTTGCTCCCTCCAATCAGTCGGCCCTGTCTGCAGCTACGTCTTGAAACCGGAGTAAAGCCCCGCCGATTGTGAGATACCCACACCTTGCCAACGACCCAAACTCATCTTGTCGCGGTTAGATGGAGGCAATTTGGAAGAAGGAAGCTCTTGAGAGAGTGGTGGGTGTATTCATAGCAGAGGTATTAAAGGGATGAAAAGGGAAGAACGAAAGAGAAGGAAGTTGTCGCCGTAGGTAGAGTGGCTTTGCGTTATTGATGCCGAGAGAAAAAACATGCGCTGTCACCGCAGTGGCGATGAAAAAAAATGAGGCGAAATTTGCTACTTTCTCTTCCGCGATGATGAAGATGGGCGAAATGACTCCAAGATTTTCAAGTGACCCCATCGCGCCGTAAACCGAGGCAGTCATTTTTTTTTAGTGGATCAATATTGCAGGTTCGTTAGGTGGGAGATTGAGAGAGGGGAAAATTCTAGCCTCGACGGAATGTCCATCCATCAACATACAAAACGAGGAGGAAAAATCTGATGGAAAGGAATATATTTCCATAATATAAAATTTTCGTGATGTCGTTCCTCGAAGCTCAAACTGAACGAATTAATCAATAGTCAGTTAATTATATATATAATTATGGGCTGAATGTAGAATGAGAATGAGCCTTAATTTAGAGGTTAATTAATAAAACGTCTTTACGTACGTAAATTACGAAGACAATTCAAAGCTAGATAGCACCTTTTGATCGTATTTATATGGGATGAAAAGAGAAATAGCTGCTTGAAGTGATTGCTACACTAAAATAAGTTTTCTTCTAGCATTAATTAAAACGTTTTCTTATACTGTAGATGCAATTATATTATTATTTATATATTAAAGTTTATATTTCTTTCTTTCCGTTTACTATTTATATGGCTTTCTACCACGTGATCATATTATAAACTGGGGGTACTTGGAAGTAAATGATTGAATTAATCATTAAATTCATTATTCCAAGAGTTATATTAGCAAATATTAAATCCATTTGTAATTAAAAATGGTAATTAATTCTTTCCACGAAAATAGTGTCTCTCCGCATAACTGTCGAACAACTGCCCAAGTATCTGTATTTATCAATGAGAAATCGTTTTAAGTAGAATATATTTCTTTAGAGCACTTTGTATGCGCTGCCCTAAGGAGAGATTTCAATCGTTTGTTGTATGAATTATTTTCATTTAACATGGAAAATAGTATCTCAGTCACTCGATCAAGCCCTTTTCAATTCAGTTCGAGTCATCTTGGAGTCCCATTTATTTCACGACATTTCAGCATCTCTTTATATTATCTCATCTCAACTTCTAAAGAATACATTTATTTGTAAAAAATGTTAAAAATACTACGCACTATCAACTTCTCTTCGTAAATAGCTTGGATTCACATTTTTCAACCAGCAACATAAATCCTATAATCTGGTTTTTGTGTGGGCGCGCTTTTCCTGAGTGAGGTATACATCTGAAACCGTCCCCGATTTGTGAAGAAGAATCTTCTCTTCATTATCATAACCTCCTAGCTATAGAAATAGCTCTGTGTTCGAAAAACGATCCACTTAAATCTTCCATCCCTCTCCTCTCAACTTCTTTCTCCGTGTACCTTTGCATCCTTTCCCGTGAGCTTTCCACCTCTCAATCGAAGATGCTTTCTCAAAATAGAACCTCCTTTTTCGTAAACCTATCTTCAGAAACATCTTCACCTATTTCTTAGACATCATCGATCTCTCAGCGTCAGTTTAGGAAAACTAATTTTAGCAGCGGAAGTACAATTTAATTTGGGAATGAGAGACGTTTATGCACTTTACAAATAAGTTTGCTATTTTCGTAATTGTGTTTAACGGACAGTTTCGCTCTGAGTTCGAAAGGAGATAAATTAGGTAGCTGTCTATTACAAATGCTCATCACGTATCGCTTTCGCTTCGCAATTAAATAACGCGTAATTTAGCAACCGTATTTACGGTCGTTTCTATTATTCCATACAAAGCTTATCATTCAAATTACACTCCATGGTGACCACCCAATTAGGATATCTTATCGGTAATGTTTTTGCGGTATTAATTGACCTGGAAGCGTAGAACATAGAATTAATATCGCCAGAAACTGTTTTAGTGTTTTATCATCAGGGGTAAAAGCATTTGCCTATTAGAGAGCGCGAGCATATCAATTTTGGAGGGTCAATTATCTTCGTCAATTATTCGGTAGATTTTGTGGGATGCTTGTGGTCACGATGTCACGAAACATTTTGATGTTTTAACGACACGAATCATTAGCTTTGCAAAAATGATCAGGCGATTGCGACGTCGTACATTAAGATATACTATCTACTGTTTGCACAAGAAGTATGCGAGCGACATGTATCCATTAAAACAAAGAAAAATGTTGAATACATAATATGTGAAGGGGTGAAACCCTACCGAATCGTCCATAATATTCTTGGGGGAATATCACAGCACTTTAATAAACTTTTTATCGCTATTTCATAAATGGAAATGCTCAGTTTACAACATTTTGAGATGTTTATTGCGGTAAGCCTTAATCTAGGAAGTTCCATCCAATATATTCAGAACTAACATGTGTGTCACCTGAAAACAACACCATTTATGGCAAAAGTAAAAAAAATCGCAAACCAAATAAACTGGCTACCCACGTACCAATTTTAGTGACTACTTCAAGAGGGGGTTATTCTTGCTAAATAAAATGTTTGTAGGGGTAGAATTTTTCCATGATGGAAAAAATGAATTAAACTTTGTAAATTCCATTAAATAATATTTCGCTTGCTGTGTTAGGGGTTTATTTTATCTTAAAATCTTCAGGTGATAATCGTGTTACTATGAGCCTATGTCGTAGTAATTAAGGCCGTATTTGATGCAAATTGAATTGTTCAATTCTTTAGTTTCCCTAAATTTCGAAAGTATACGCATCTATCGGAAACGTAAATCGCCTCCCAGAATAGGCTTCCAAAAGTGAACCTCTCAAATCAAATAATCATCGTCCGCTCATTATTCCCTCCTTCACTACCCTAGCCAATTCGCTCCTTCCTTAAATATTCAATCCAAAACATCCTCTCTCTTTCCACTGAAACCGCGCAAACTCTCATCAGCATCCCTTGCCTCGATTTCACTCCTCGCCGCGTAAGAGAAGGCAGTTCCCACTCGAGGGAAAGTTGGTTTTCACGTCTTTTGGGAGGAAAGTGTAAATCCCTTCCAGTTTATTCTCTTCGCAATCTAAATAAATCTCCGGAGGCTTTAAACTCCGGTACTTGTTTGCTTCCGGCTCGTACCGGTCTCGCGTGGCCCCTTTCCCACCCGCGGCGCGTGAAAAAAAAAACACGGGGAAGGTGCGAAGAGATGAGGAGATGGATCGAGCGGGGAGATTGACGCCGGTAATGAAAATCCCCTTTCGGTTTGCTTTCCGAGAATTGTGAATCGGCGGAGACCCGCGGGGAACCGAATCTCTTTCAGCCCCGTAACGGCGGAAGATTTATTTTGTTAAGGCGGATCTCGAGAGAGAAAGAGGCGCCGGGTATGATTTTTAATGTGTTGTCCTCTACACCAAACCCTCCGCGTATTGACGTCTATTAAATTGAATTAGGGTATTAACTGGGGAGGGAATTGAGCTAATGAATCACTCCCCTATTGAATATTGCAACAGTGCGTTCCCATATACGACTGAATGACAATAGGCAGAATTGACATCGACCAGCATTATTAGTAAAGCACACAAGGGTTCATTTACATGTATTTGTACTATATACATGCCGATAATTATGCGCTGTAGGCACTAGCATTAGGACCTCGTAATAACGGAGCTCTATCCAAATAAGACCTCAATGGAGAATATGCTGATGGACAGATAGATTGATGTTTTGCAGTGTTGCTTGGTGGATTTCCTTCAAAACTGATAGAAGGAAAACAAATGATTCCACAGAATGGTTTTCATGGATACTACCTTGGTTAAGTCAGCGCGTAACATTGAGTATACAAATCCGACATAGTTACTCTTATAATTATTTTTGTGGACTGAGTTTTTTACTCTATAATTACATTAAAAATTAATGACTCGTTAGTCTAAATTTCATTCAGAATGTTTCCATTGTGGATTGCAATCAATACACGTTATTACCATTGCCTGCCATTCATTATTTTTATTGTTAATTTTGAAAACATATATGCCAGGACTTCCATCTGTTGCACCTATATAAAGCAGCATTCATGAAAGAGTTCCTTAATCTCGATCAACCGCAAACTAGAACTTAGTAAAATAAACGTACCTTTCGTAGTTTTTGTTAAATTCATATTTAACGAGAAAGTTTATTAAGTAATATTTAAGAACTTCAAAATGAATTCCTGTTAGCAACTTAAATGCCAAAATGAATTACTGTTAACAACGTAACATACATAGAAATCAAGCAATTGCATTTATCTCAATCCGCAAATGGAATGATCGAGGATGATTCAATACACTAACAGCTCCATAAGAGCGGCACATCAGTAGTGGGAGATGATAAACTGGATTAATATGACCACTTGATAAACTGGCAAAAGAAAATTGAACAAATTATTCATTCGACGGGCATGTTCAATTCCATCGATGCTCTCCCTTCTCTTAATTAAAGCTCTCCTTTTATTTCATCAGTTTGTTATTAATTATGATTCGTTAAAGTAATTAAAAGCATTCGATTTTATCGATATCGATGGACTTTGTGTGACTATACCTTAATAATTTCATTAGATAAAACCATCTTCAGAATAATATTCTTCATCCTTAAAAATTATATCCACTAAGCATTCACTCCTCAGGTAATATGCAATACCCAAATGAGTTTCGTCCATGCAATTTATTTTACTAAATTGAACTTGACGCGTCTTGCATAATTTTACGAAATCCGCGACCGCAAAAATACAAAGATTTACTCTCCGAAAAGTTTAACAAAAGAGACATTCATCAAAAGGCGTATTAAGTAAACATAGCTCGCTATTTATAGACGAGCGCCCTATAATCACGGCCTTCTTTGTGATAATGGCAAAGATTCATCCGCTCGTAGGAGAAACAAAGATAATTAATCGCTCGCGAAACATTTTACTTTCGTATCGGAGACAAGGCGCTCGACGAGAAAACATCGTGCACGGGCGAGTTCTCCTCTGAAAGAGACCAATCGTCGTCTCGGCGCATAAAAATGCCAAAGCAGGTCGTCAGTCGTTCAATTGCGCCTATGTTCTGGCAAGGCGCGCGCTCTCTCTAGAGAAACACCGCCTGCGTGTCCTTTGATGCTCTTCCTTTTTGGCACCGTACCCAGAAAGGAGAGCGGGGACAACCCCTCCTTCTAACCCATCTCCAATTCGCTCGCTTATGTCGTCTCGTGACGCGATCCCCCTCCGCTCCTTCCCTCCCTACACGCAGTGGTCCACACAGTTCGCCAGTGTTGCATTCTTTCCGTGCAGCGACGGCGGCGGGGGTGAGGCCCTCTTCAGCTGCCGCCGTCCCTCAATGGAAGTGCCGTGTGATCGTGTGTTGTGCTGCCGGTAGATCTCCTGGGAAGGTGCCGTCGAGGACCTACCAGTAGCGCCCGGAGTGTTAAACCCGTTTCCCCACGTGCTCAGTGTTGTTGTGAGCGCCGTGTGTGCCTCCAGAGTCGCCGATCTGAGGGAGGAGTGGCAGCCCCTACCCGCGAGAGGAGATGCGAGGGTGCAGGGCCTCCCTGGGGCCATGCTGAAGGGCCGCACCGCCGAGGGAGGCTTAGCCGCCGCGGCGGGGGCCGTCCGCCCCGCTAAGAAGCTATCCTTTAGGGAGCCCGAGATAATGGGCTACGCAGGGGGGGGCGGCAGAAGGGGCGGCGGGGCGGGCGCCGGTAAGGATGGTGCCCCCCCGGGAAAGGCTGTCACCGAGTCCGGGAGCTCCTCGGCGAGGTCGAGGCCGAAGAACGGAAGAATATCGAGACAATCGGAAATGGCCGGAAGCTGCGAGGATCTCGACCTGGAGGTACGGGAGGGAGGTGACCAACTGCTCCCTGGCGATGCCACGACCCCCAACAATACTCTAGACCCCGATGGAAAGAACTTAACGCCCTCGGATGACTGCCGCCCACATGCTCGACACGCCAAATCCCGCCTCCTAATGAGGCTCCAAAGATATAGAACTCACGCTTGGCTACGAAGGGTTATTCTGCCGTCTTTTGTTAACGGGAACATTCCCAGTATCTGGATGCGCCGTGATGATTATGTGGTCTGCCTATTTCGTTAATTTATTTGCTCCAATCCCCGATCGTTTTCTTGTTTTTCTTTTCGTTTTTGCCTCGTTGTTTGGGTTCGAGCATGAAAATGATGTTGCAAACTAAAAGTGTCGCGGTTGGCGGCGTTTGTCCCATTGTCTGTTAAAAAGATCTCTTGCTAACAATGGCATGAATACGTCTTTTCGAATCCCATCGAAAAATTGCACACATTTGAAGCTTGCACAACTTTTTCATTCCCCATTTACTGTATGCCCATGATCAAAACTCCCATTCGGTTGAAAATGCAGCCACCTAATAGTCCCGTTTGGAAATTTTAATTTTGAGATGGTCTAGATAGCTTTTCTGAAACTCGAGTTCAATGGAAATGTTGTGTGGCTCATCCGACTAAACTCAATTGTTTGTAAATTTAGAAATATAGTTCCAAAAAACTCTTTCACTAAAGTTTGTTCTGTTTATCTAACGAGTACTTGTGTCCAGCTGTCATGTTCTACTTGTGATAACGTGAGAATATGCATCCCTTTTTGAATAATGGTTACATAATTTAAGTATGTATTATCCGTGCTCAGAGTTATAATTACAAATACTTTTAAAGTTAACAATAATTTAATTTTATTGTTTTGAATATGAATCGTTTCAGGGACAAATGCAGAATGTCCACGGGTACTGTCATACCATCTCTACGATTTCTGAAGGGTTAAATCAGTGTTTCCAAACCTTTTTTCAGTCATGCCGTCATAAGTCTTTTAAAAATTCTAATGCCCCTCATGCAACAGGCACATAATTTTTTATATGAAAAAATTGAATCATTCACGAAAGGAAACCTGTACGACAACTTTGTCGGCGTACAGGCCTTGAATTTTAGGAATGAATCATAAGGAAATTATTTTGTGACTTGAAAGACATTTTCTATTGCCTCCCTTGACTATCAAATTGCCCTCCTGTGGGACGTGGGACGCTGATTTAAATGACCGATGCGATTTGGGATAAATTAAGATTCCTAATTTCTGCTCATGTCCGAGTACGAAACTATTAAGACGGTTGACCTGCCAACTCGCTCTATGTGCTCAGCATTTAATCATATCAAAACCGATGAATCTCGCCCCAGTTCTCTCCGCATTTATGCCTCAATAAACCGTTCCTCTCCGCGTAGTGACGGCGCGAGCTGAATATGACAGGTGTACGATGCGTCCTTTTCACTATTCCGCCTCAATCGGTTCCATCCATACTTCTTCGAGGTTCACTCGCTCCTCGCGACAGGGAAAGCTCCATCCACCGGCACACGCAAGTCTTCCGTTTCGAAATTCACTCTCCGCCCGCTCTCGTTTTTACAATCGCGTATTTGTTCTCCACCTGGGACGACTCCGTCCCGACGGACCCGGGATTTCCACGCACATGCGAGCGAGAAATCCAACCGTTCCAAAAGTGTTCGCGGTTTGTTTGCTGTTGATTCGTCGGGTTCTTGGCTGGCGAGCGTTTGTTTACCCCAACCCGTCTTCCCCGTCGCTTTTAATGTATCCGACGAGCATTCTTTTTTCGCCCGGCTTTCCTCCGTCTGCCGAAAATTCGGAAGGGTTGACACGCTGGGATTAATTTCTCCCCGCGACTATTCCATCATCTTTGTCCGGAGGACCGGCCAAGAGGTCCTCGCCAATGAAAAAGGTCCCTCGCACGAGGAAACTCGAAGCTGTTTGTTTTTCAGCGCTGTTTTGGTGGCACGACTTTATGGAGTGCCCGGTCACAACCTCGCGGTTTTTATACGGGGTCTTGTGTACACTCTCACGCACGCGAAACCTGCTCTCCCGCGGACGAAACGGAGGACTATTTGTTTTCGGGGACGTGATGCTCGGACTCACTCCGACGGGCGGTGTATTCATAGACCACTCGCGTAAAATTTGCGCTATCTCGTGTCATCCTTGATTAAGGCTTAGCTAGCGGAGCTGCGTGTTTTTGTTCTGCCTCTCATTCCGTTGTGAAACATTCTGCAACGCAGCGTAAATTTCGGGGTTATCTTGGCAGGTAGTTGCTCCGGAAATAAACGTTTTCGATGCAGGGTTGGTTTAGCAGAAGTCACGATGGGGTATATCTTTACACGGCATAGGATTGTTTTTTTAGCTTGTGCATGGATACTTAAAGCGTAATGTTGAGAATATGAATGTTCGGATTTATTCACGAGAATAAATTCACTCTTTCGACATAATCTCAACTTGTTATTTCATCATTTGAAATTACTATGATGCTCTTCTTTTTCATACTTCACTGAAAATCGCTTATTCATAGAAATCGACTTTTGATGGATGATTTTTCTCTCTCGATTTATTTTCTCTAAATCTTAACTATATACTATTTAAAAGTAAAATAATATTTTAGCTTAATTTTAGGGAGCGAAACAGGTAGATTTGTATAAACTTTATCGAGGCATGAATATATCGTTTTGTACTCTTGAAAATGGAGAGCATGGTGACTCTTTTCAGAATTATTAGCAGAGCAATTCTGTTGATTACGAAAACTATGTACTCCCCACGGTATTTCTCATAAAATACAGAGCTTTTGTTGATGCAGGTGCAGATGCAAGATTTAATGGCAACGGCTATTTTGCATTCATTGATTATAAATATCGTGAAAACTCAAATAAAAATGAACTTACGGGGAAAATAATATGGGAAGTTTTCGTCTGCTCAGCAAATGTCTTATGTCACATTTCGCTAAAACACTTAAAGTGTAAAGAACTGCCTCGGTTGGCTGAGTTCAGTGATATTTCATAGGATATTGTTTTAATTAAAATACATAACTAGTTATACTCATCATTGCCTGAAATCTAATTGCTATTACTCGGGAATATAATCGCTGATTATCAATAATAATTTGCTTGCTTTGCATCTTTTTGTAGATTGTGAGCCATTAGAGAATGAATTATTCACCGCTAACTAAAATTAATGAACTTTCATAAGTAATTCGTTAATTAAATATACGTATTAAAAAAATAAATATTTTTTTATTTCAACTGTATGATCTGATAATATCTCAATCACTATAATTAAAAGTGCATAATGGTCTTTTCACAAGCAGTTTTAGGGGTCTGATTCAATTAAGTGCTTTTAATTTGGAATCATAACTAGAATTAAATATATTTGTTGCTGCATATGAAAAAATGTTTATCATAAGGCGTTTTAATTAGATTATTTAGAATGATGCTTCATCAACATACTATATCCTTGGCAGGGATATGTGATGCTGTCTCAACCCTTTTACCGGTTTATGTATTTGGTCTTTTGGGTCCATCAGTAGCTGCAAGGGGACTAAGGGAATCTTAAAGGATGAACTAAACGAAAAATAAATTTCCTATGCCTTAAATCGGTATTCTACGAAAAAAATACTATCGTAAGAATTCAAAGAAGTTCTCTGAAGGAAAATTCGAATCTTACTTTGTTAGGTGTTTTGGTTTATATTGGCATTTGTTGAAAATTAACTCTTTAAAAGTCTCATTTAATTAAAGTGAATGTGGAAAAATTATTTTTACCTCACGCTTCCCACATTTCAATAACCAATTTTATTTTTCCATTATTTTATTTTCTTATCCGTCAATTTTATCCCTCTGCTTCGATGCATACGAACGGAGAGGCATGGCGTCCACGAACCCCTGAGATTCATCCAAAGAGCGATTTTAAAAGGCCATATTTACACCGCTGTTATAGGGCCTCTGATCCGGAAGATCGAAATCAAAACAGTTCCGCGTTAAGCAATGCGTCAAAGTCGAGGAACTCGGGATCCCAAACTCCGAGGGGGGTCCCCTTCCCGGAGTAAACTTCTGGTAAGCGTGTAGCGGCATGTTTCGGCAATTGTCACTCATCTGCCGAGGCGTTGAAGGTGCTAATAAACTCCTTTCTCTCCCCGCAGAGCCAGGCCATGAGAATCGTGAGGACGGTGGGACAGGCCTTCGAGGTGTGCCACAAGCTGTCCATCAACTCCCCGCAACCAGACCACCTCGACGACGACGACTACGAGGACCGCGAGGAAGAGGAGGACGAGGGACGGAAGATCAAGAGGGAGGCCTCGAGAGGGGAGGAGGACGGTGAAGAGGACGAGGAGGAGGTGACCGAAGGCAAGGAGTCATCGGGCACCGGGGGGTCTCCTGGGGGAGGGAAGGAGGGCGGCAGGGAAGAGGGAGAGGGTGCTGCTGGCCAGGTGTCGACGGAGACCTCGAGGTCGGTGGACGGGCGGGCAAGGGAGGAAGAGGAAGAAGAGGAAGCAGTGGAGGAGAGGACGAGAAGAGGAGGGAGAGGTAGGTGCATTTGTTCCTCTGTTTAATGCTCGGGCTGTTTACATGCGTACTCGCGCTCTGCTGATGTGCCGCGGAAAAAATTACGACGGCCGTTCGGGTGTTTTCATACTGAGGGAGGATATGTGAAGGCTTAAGAAGGGTGGCATTCGCACGGGTGGGATTCATAGGCATGTTTTTTTTTAATTTATAATTTCAACTAGCTTGAATCAAGGTACACGTAAACTGAAATTAAGGCGATACGAAAATAGTAATCTTGACCTCACGGTTCTTAGTTCCTTAAACTCACAATTAAGTAACATCATCGGAAAGTATTGTACGTTTTTGATGATGCCTGGTTTTATCAAACATGAAATATTAAAGGCAAAGAGGCGTACTAAGTAACGCTTATGATATCGGGATATAACCTCTCGCAACCTATTTTTCCCATAGGTAGCATGGAAATTTTGAGACCGTAGCGAAGTTAATAGCTGTATAAAATAAATTTTATATAATTTCCGAAACCGTCGTATCTAGTCACCTGTAGTCGGTTCTTTTCTGCACAGCGAAAAACATTAGAACGAGGGCACAGTTTTATCCTTTTTGATATTTCTTTTTTTCATGTATTATGAAAAAAGTGGAGAAATTTTCCCTTTAACAGGAAATTGTCCAATGTTTATACACTATTTTATATAAAAATTGTCAACGCATTTTTCAAACAAGTTTTAAGTAATTTTTGAAAATACCTACAGAAGATCTATCATTTTAAATTCAATGAGTACGTAATCTCTCAATTATTTTATCTAAACTGCAAAGTAATTCTTGGAAAAAAATAAGCCATACTACGTCGCGTCTCTCTACGCAAACAGGCTGTTGTGCTTAAAAACATTCTTTAAGTCGTAACTCGGCTCTTCTGATGGCAAACTAACTGCATATAAAGAGGAAAAGCTTATACTATGATCAGTCATTGTTAATCGGATTTACATTGAGTTCATAAGCTATATTTCAATGGCGAAGCGGTGAAAAAATTAATTCCAAATACAGGCAATGACGATGGAGCTCCACGAAATAATAAAACTTTCCGTGCTGCACTTAACCTAGTGTTATACAGCAATCCTTGAATCAAAATAGAAAACTCCAAGAGGAACTTATTCAGAGCAGTTGGAAATTAAAGCTCTCGTGAGCGAAACATTTTATTATTGGAGAGATAGGAAAACATGTTGCGACGCAAACTTTTAATGGGCTCACCTAAGTTTTCATGTAGCTCTATTAATACCCTGGAAAATATGTTTAGAGATCTGTGCAAACAGGAAACTTCTAGACTTCCAAGTCCTAGATATTACTGTAAACAAAATTTACTAACTGCAGTAAACAGAAAACTCAGTTGATCAAAATATTTCTTGGTCACGTTTACACGATGAAATATTACTTCTGGTACTGCTCTTCAAGCTTATAACTGTTGAGCACGCGTTATACAGTAGTTAATCGCCAAATAGATTGCTCTAGCGTAGGTATGCAGATTTTGAATTTAGAACGGATTGAGATAGGCTGCCTTACGATTTGCATAATTGGTAACGCGTCCGCCGCTTGGGTAAGCGGTCCTGGTGGGAGCCTGGATTTAAGGTTTAGGAAATAAAAAAGCACCCGACTGTACTTAAGTACCAAAACCAAGTATTTTTCATCGTCGCTAATGTTAAATAGACCGCATAAGTACTAGGTAAAATATACAAAGATACAAACCAGTAAGCGCTTTGCGAAGAGTAATCTGTTAAACTGCAACTAAAATTCGACCCTAAGGAAGTAGAAACTGTCATTGTGTCGATGAAGTAATTCATGTCCGAAAGCCGATTAGAACATTATACCCTCCAAAATTAGCCATCCGAAGTACTACAGGGGAATTAAGACTTGCTAAACAAGGACGGTGTCAGCCCTTGCTTTCCTCACTGGTCCAGAATGATTTTAGGGAATAATGCCAATTAAGTTCAACACAATAACCCGTTCAATATCACTTTCCATGACATTCAATATGGGGTGACTAGGTTAAATACCAATATTTAATATCTTTCTGTAGTTATATTTCATCGCTCATCGAATTTTGTTCGGAGACAAGACTGAGACAAATAAATGCGGACAGAGTAAATGTAAATTGCATTTTCCTTTCCCTATACTTATGGACAGTCATGAAAATTTATCATTAAGGTTATCATGCTATCAGGAATAGATTAACAGTATCTAGATATATTTGTATCGGAAAGCGATAACCACAACGATCATGTATCCTTCAGAATCAATTTAGGTATTTACGGGTAGGTTTATTGGTGACAAAGAATTTTGATTGCTTCCCTTGAGAAAAATTGAAATAATTCCTTTAATCAAGTTCAGAGTGTAGGGCTAGAAACTGCGACCCATCTTCAGTTCTTTGCGTGCGTTGATATCCCAGAGAGATAGTCTACGCGCCCCCAAAACAACACCGCGCGATTCTCTCGAGCAGACGAACTCCGAATCAACCCCATTCGACCAGATATTTACGGCGTACTTCGCTCTCCTCCCCACCGTCGTTCCGTAATTATTCCCTGAACCTATGCCAATCAACGTTGGCTCCCGCTCCTCTTTATTATTGTTTCTTGCCCTTCTTTACACATGCACCGGCCTCATGCGCGAAACCGTGCCCGCCAGATTATTGACTTCCCTTTTTTCTCCGTCCCCTTTGGCCGTCTACCTGACTGCAGACGCGTTTGCTCCGGCGAAAGGTTGTGCGACGAAAATATTTCCAATGGCTGCCACTTGGACCAGATCGACCCCATTCCGGCGTTATTTGTGACGCGCTTCACTCCATTCATTCGATTTCTTATTAATCCAATGAACCGCTTTATAGACATCCGGAGGAAGTGGGCCGACGTCAGGCGTTAACATGAGCGAGACCTGGAAATGTTTCCTCGCGACGAAGAAAGTAAATATTTCCGAGAACCCCTGCAAAACAATGCCAACTACAACAATCGAATCGTTGCGCGTGATTAAGTGGTCCTCGACAAACAAATGGCGTGAAAACATGTTTTTCGCGGGGGCGATTAAGGGAGCGGGATACCCGGGTTCGAGTCCCAGTAATTTCGATATTATTCGCTTTCGTTTTTTTGTATTTTCTAAGACCTGAATTCCTAAACAGGGTGAACAAATATTAAGGTCTTAATTAATTAATTAATTAATTAATCAATTAATCTCTCTGTTTTAATCGTCCACAAATATTTTTCAAAAGAGTGTTCGAATGTACTTATCAATTATATCGTTTATAATACTGCTATTACATTGAAATAAAACTGTTCAAATCTTGTTTCCGTAATAAAAACATGAAAGATATTTATAGATCTACATATCGATAATTTCCACACTTTAACTAATGGGAAGAGAGACTGATAGGAAATTCTACAATTGCAATGTATATTTCTGTAATTTTTTCTCTTCTAACCAAGACTAGTAACTCAGAAGCCCACCCTAAATTAATTTTATTTATTTATCAGATT
Organism: Sympetrum striolatum; assembly: GCA_947579665.1. Lineage (NCBI taxonomy): Eukaryota > Metazoa > Arthropoda > Insecta > Odonata > Libellulidae > Sympetrum > Sympetrum striolatum. The sequence continues at coordinate 72,087,682 of OX388345.1, read as the reverse complement.
TAAATTATATACTATATCGAAACCTTTTACGATAGGGTTTCATAAACCATTAAAATCCTTTTTTAATTACGAATAAATTATAATATAAAAATATATGATTTTGAGCGGCTCTAACTTACTTCAAGACATTTTCGTGACTCGGAAATTCTTCAACGTTTTTCTCTTTACAGATCAACAAATTTATTACAACAATGCGTGATATTTCTGAACTGTAATATAAATATAACTGTAAATATTAACTGTCGAATATCCACATCTACTGATTCTAATAAGTTAATGGTCCGTTTATTCAAATACAAAGGGAAATATTTCCAACTTTATTTGTACACTCCTGGCCACAATTAACGCAGCACCTCCCTAGCGATCCTTACGGCCGGTGCTGCGTTAATTTTGGCCAGGATTGTACATCCTGAGTGTTGATAAATCATTGAAGTCATCAAGTACCGAACAGACGGTATTTACGGGACAGCATCTCTAAGCTCGGAAATCTGACTCTACTTTTATGCTAATATTTTACTTAATTAAATTAAGGTCATATATCACAGAACCGAGGCAATCGGGGAAATTTTAATAGAGCTGTAAAGCAACTGAAGCAAGACGAATTTATGATCCTAAGAACATCTCGATTATTATATTTTCGTTTAGATCGAATGAGAATTCTTTCGTCAATCTCAGATTCACATTCCAATCCGAATTATCCAATCGGTTCGCCCACTCTGACGGTATTTGCTTTACTTCCAAAGTTAAGTCCCACGCAAGTGATTCGCCCACTATGTTTACTACAAATTTAAAGTTCCTTGCAGCTGCCATTTCTCTATTTTTAGATTAGCTCTCTTTTATTCAAATTCATGGATCAAAAGCTTTTCCAAAGCGTTCTATAATGAACTTCTAAGTGTGCTTCATCTAAAAAGGAATCAATAGGAATGATACTCATACAAGAAACGAAATTTGAATGATTCACTCACATACGTTGAAGCAAAATTCTTCGTTCAGTGAGTATCGAGAGGAGAGTATAGTTGTTATAAAAATCAATTAAATCAATCTTTCGCATTATCCAGTCGATCGAACAAAGTCAGTTTCCCCTATAAGAAGTGGTGCATCCTTGTTATTTATAATGAACTGAAATAACATCCTTACTGAATCAATTGAATTTAAAGTAGGCTGTGTTGCATTCATAGGAATCCGTTGTTTATGGATTAAGGGGAGTGTCTCGGTTCGTTTTATTGCGAAACAAAAAAATCGTACTTTTTTCACTGTGCGAGGATCCCCCACTACTTCAAGTACGGATGCTGTGCTTCGCTCCATTTCCTTTCCCTCCGGAACTTTCTCATTTCTCTCCGAAATTCGTCCCCCACGTAACAATATCGACGCAGTCTCGCCGTTTACGGCTTTTTCACGGTTATTGTGATCCGGCCGTTTCCATTCTGTTTGGACGATAAAGTCTGGGCGACGTTTTTTTTGTATACCCCACACATAATGACGACGGGACCCAATCAAAATTTTATCGGCCCGAATCAATCCGAGGGCCTGCTTTTTTACGGCGTCGTTTTGGGTCGAGCATAGTGTAAATTCGGAGGCGTCCCAATTCCCCACGATTAGAGAATGTGTGTGGAAGGTCGCGCCGGGTGAAGGAGAAGGAATGGAAGATTGGGGAATGCAGCGACTCGCTGGCATCCCTTAGATAACGAACTGAATAATGCATAGTAGCGGCTAAGAATATCCGTCGGGATACGAGAATAAAAGAGGCGAAATCGCATTAATGTTGTTAATCTATCCTACTAGTAAATAAGCACCATTGGATATAAATACAATTTCTGCTCGGAAATACATATATCATATCCTTACTTAGGTGTTTCGTTATAAACACATCTATAAATCTATCCACTTCTATTCTATATTTACTATATTCAACCATCTTTTTCTCATCCATCTCCTCTTAACATCAATCTTATTTCTCGAGCATTTTGTTTCTACCCATCATTTTTATAGGTCCATACCAATGTTAAATACGGAGAAATTTTGTCGTACTTTCAACTTAAATTCCCGCACTTGTTCGACTAACTCACCGTTTGGTCTCTATATATCCATAAATGGAGGCCTTCTATATTTCTTGATTTCACCTGTGCATTTAATTAATTTAGAGTTCAGTTTCATTCCAACTGCGCTATTAATTACATTAAAAAATCTTCACACATAAAATATCGTCATACATAAATATAAAATTCTGAAGTAAGGTCGAAGTTTTCCGCGTCGATCGGCTGATTCCATGGTATCTCTTTCGGGATTCCACCGCGATGAACGTAGCAGCGGCGACGACGTTTCGCCTACGTTTCAGTAGGCTTCTTCAGGTCGAAGAGTGAAACGCCGTCGCCGCTGGAATGGAATCATAAAATGCTAAATTCTTATGATAAATAAACGTTATTTAACCGGAATTTCATTAAGAAGTACTGAATTGAATGTAAAAATTGTTTGAAATCGTTACTTTTTTAATTTGGAGTAGTAAAACTAATATTAAAAATTACGATAGATTTATACACCTACGTTATGCTTTTATGCATACAATGCTTCAACGATTCTCATAGTCTGAATATTTCGCCGGAAAGAAATATAAAAATGAAATATAAATACCCTGTTTTTTCTTCGTACCAGACTTTAGTTTTATTTTGGGCTTCGTAGCTTAAGTATAGCCATGTTGTTGGTTCCTATGGTGGCCCATCTCGAAGTTACCGTAAGCTATGCTACATCCCCAAAACTGTTCGTTTTATTACTTAGTATTTCTACTTTAAACGATGAAGAATATTATTTTATTTATTTATTTTATAATATTTAATATTTGATTTTCAAAAATATTATTTAACTCCTCTCCTCTATCAACGTAATATACTGAAATACTTTGTTCAGTCAACGTTGCTCCTTGCCGGTTATCATGCGAGACAGTACCCTTCCCTTGTCGACTTTTTTGGGCAAGCTATTTAAATAGGTAACGAATAATTTCAAACTGCAAAATGTAAAGTGATTTCTAATTGTCCACGTTATGTTCACATCATTCTACCGACTACTACAGAATCTTTTTTTTTTAAATGAAGATGTAGATGGTATATATATTCTTGATATTTGTTACAAATTGCATGAAAATTTTCTTAAATCCTGCCTTGAAAAAATCCTAGATCCACCCCATGCTTTGCGGAAGAAAGCTACGCACCCATAACTAACGACATCAAAGGCTAACGGCGCGACATTATAGCCACAAAGCCGAACAATATCCCCGAAAGCTAATAGATGGGCGGACGAAGCCCGTTTTAATCTTGGAAAGTAGGCTATTAAGTCTGAAAGACGGAGAGTGGAGCGCATCTCCAATTCTCACCTCCAATGACGTCACTAGCCGTCAGCATCTCACACGGACAATCTCGTCCGAAATGGAATGAACAAATTGCAGGCGGGGAGCTGTTCCCTTTCCGCTGTTACTAGGAATAGCATGGGTGCCATTTTGGGAAGGGAGGGGACCTTGCCATTGGCGATGGGCTATTGTTGAGCCTCACCGTTGGGCTAGCTGGTTTCGGGACGTGGCGCCTGTACGGGTGCTAAGGGGGCGGCAAGGAGATGCTATTTCGGTCCACGACGTCTCCCGCCATCGCTCACCTCACGCACACCTCTTCCTAGAATCCCTCCCTTGGCTCAAAACATTCCCTCCCCTTTCTTTGTTTTCCCACCGACACCATCCTATTCTCTGAACATTCCCTCAATTTCGCCCGTTTTAAATCTTCTCCGACCTCCGAAGTGCGTGTGGTCGCACCGTGAGGGCCATCGGAGTCTGGGGAGGAACGTCCACGGATGGCTTGTCTTGGGGGGGAACGCTAAGGTGGGGCATGAGCGAAACAGCTGTGAGAGTAAGAACCGTGACGTATTCTTTCAGATGATATATACGAAATTGGAATAGTGAAGAATGATTAATGCACTTCAGCTGATTGATTTAATGCGACATGCTTCGCCATAGATCCAAAATCATTAATCTACAAAATTAAACGAAATCCTTATTAACTACAAACATCGTTAGTATTTTATTCCTCTGTTGGCTCTTTTGTTCAGGAAGTCCCAACTTAACGCATTTTTCTCTGTTTTGTTTGGTAACTTTACCTTATCTTTTACCTTTGTTTTTCCCTCTTTATTTTCGCTTGCATTATAAGTTCAACTAGTTTCTTTAACAACCCTTCTCTTCTATGTATTTGACGTAGAGGAGAATGATTAGATCCCCTTTCCTTGCTGACGCTTGTTCTTAAATTAAAAGTCCTACTTCATTCCACCTTCACCATCACTTCCGTATTTCTATCAACCCAATTTAGATTTTCCGTTCTAGACCTCACGTACTTTTCATAGGTATCTTCCGAAGTCTTTCTTTCTTATTGAATAATCTCTTAATCGTGGTCTTTAGTTCTAATCGCTTCTGTCACTATGTGCAATTAAGTACGTTTATGCTAAGAGATTAAGAGGAGTACTTAGTTAAGTGTTTCCCGTACAACTTAGCCCGCTTTAATTGAGTATAAAATCAATTGTCGTCACCTCTCCATGAGAAAATGACTTAGCCCGCTTCTTTGGAAAGACGATTAATGCGATTAGTTTCATAAATGTACATAATTGAAGTGCAACGGATCTAGGAATTATCGTAGCATATGATTCTAACACTTATTAGCTAATGTACCGCAAACTTCTAAACAGATTACAATTAGTGAATCAATGACGGGGTAAGATTTCTCAAATTTCCTCAGCGAAGAGCATGTTCTTAGGAACTCATACGTGTCCACGGCAGGATGTACTAAGTACATAAATCTCGGAAATCAAACTAAAGAACCTCTTTACAATGGTATCTTAAGCTTTATTCACTCGTAAGATTTAATTGCTGCTTTTAACATAAAGTTGAAGACGTAATGAAATAGTTTCGTCATTCGTGATCACTTTTTTTCCTCAACACGAGAAAAAATGTAATTCAAGTATTCATAAATAAGCGCATCGACAACATTATCATCAATAGCTTGCAGTCGCTAATACTGGGATAAGGATAACCAGCCTCCGGACTCAATAAGATATAGACGAAAAATTATTGAATAAGGCAGGGAATGGTATTATCGTTTAATTCAATTTATCGAGCGATTCTCCAACCCTTATCTATTTTCTTCACTTTTTCTCATGTGATGTTCGGCAAAATATAATTAACGCCTCAACCTGAATATCCTGTCTAAATTAAAATCAAAGATAAGGAAATGTACTCTTCTCCTAACAGGAGCTATATTAGAAAACATCCCCTTTCCCCTCGACTAGTTATAGGCACTTAAGAAAGAACGCCGAAGCGGGCAATTAGGTCATTCTGCGATTAATTAACTAGCACTCGGTTGAGAAGCTATCGAAGAGTCTTTCCTCTTTATGCCAAACTCTCCTTCAATGGAAACTGAACGAGAAAGATAAAAGTCGAGTGCTCGCCCTGGAAGTGCTTTTCCTTCCTTAAGTGGGAGGAGTTGATTTCCGAATGACGCAGATGTGGTAATGGAAGCTAAAGGAGCACCGATTGCTTTAAATATAGAAAGCGATAGCTTAAAAGGTATATTAGCAAGTAGAGGACTCCTTTCATCTCTCTGAGATATTGTTCGACTTCTTTTTTGGACGCTTCCTGGTAACAGAACGTATTTTCAAATTGGTGTACCAAAAATATTTCCAGTAGCAAAAATATTGCGTATGTTGTCATAATTTTTTATCCCCCCAGGTAACGTTAAATTTTTTCAGTCTTCAATAAATGTATTTCTCCAGAGCAAATCAATGAATAAATATTTTAAACTAGAACTACCGACAGTTTCCTGAAGAAATATGCAAATAAAATTTAGAGTTTAAGTTTTATCATTCTAATATCATTTATTAGTGTTTGATAGATGTGAAGTATTTAAAATATTTTGTGTCAAAAGGGTGAAACGGGTAAGGATTTTATTTGCTAAACGTTTCTAGTTTAAGACTGAGGAATGAAGCTTGACGATAAAGGGAAAAAAATGTTGTATAGAGATAATATAGACACTTAACTTGAATTAAAAGCTTTGTATTATGATAATTAATTAAGTATGATTACAATCTTAATCAGTGCTTCATGATGAACATCTCACCTACTTGTCTCAAAATTAAGGAAGTACGGAAGTTAACATTTTGCCTGGAAATTATAAAAAAGCAAACGTTCTTCAAAACTTTATACTTCTACTCAAACTGTTGGTATCAAATAATGAAAATTTCCGCTGGTTAAAATACCCTTACATAAGTCCCTTGATAGGATTTGTACGGGAAGATAATAACAGATTTCATATTCCAGTCCATTCATATTTCAATTTTACGATACTCTTCCTTCCGTATATCATTGTAACTCATGGATTCATCGTTTTATGGCAAACTTAACGATTCATGTCCATGAGAAACAATCCTTTAAAATTGTACTCGTTGCTAAAGAATAAATTTGGAGAAGTGTCTATTACTTGTAAATTGTTCAACGAAGTTTAGGTGAAGCAATATTCGGCAAAGAAACCAACCTATACTCTTATCAAAAGATACCGAAACTTTCGAAGGACCTAAATAATATCTTATAAGGTGTCGAGAACGTCACAAATATTAATGGGAGAAAAATGTTTAATGATTGATGATGATGGGAGAAAAATGTTCAATGATGATGATTCAATGAGCGAGTAACATCTCTCTCATTTAACCAGTGGATTGTGTCAACTTTGATGCTTAAACATCACGATAGCATTACTCTCTCCACGATCTCGCGAACGACTCCGACTGCCTCTCTATTAAATACACTCGAAATGTTTGCAGAGGCTCTACTTCTGTCTTATTCCGAATGATATATGGAGTCCGTGAAAGGGTTGTGGAAAAAGAAGTATGTACATTTCAAATGAAAGGCTTTCATCTTCCCGCTAGCGTCAACATTGCCTCGGGGAAAGACGCGCGACTTTTGAGACGTACTCGAGAATCGTCCAAACCTTTTAGGGCCATAAACTTCAATTTATCATTTTCCATCATCTGTTAAGGCAAACTGTCGCGCAAAGACAGCTTTCAAAGGCGCCTGAACGCGGTGCTGGAGAGAACATCTCAACTTTGCGACGAAATTTTCTGATTGATGTGCTCCTACGTAATTTGATTATCACTCTACACAAATTACGAAGTATTTCCGGGGCTAAATGACTGCATCAATAGCTCGAACTTCACGTATTAAAATAGCATGGGCATGTTTAAGGCAAAGTTTTAAAATGTTCATGATTAAAACTAGAATTCCGTATTGTGCTTTTTGAAAGATTACTAGCTAATGTCATACTTCGTTTGATTATTCTATACTGAATATTCAATAAATTCGCGTAAAGGGGATAAGTTCGTTGTTTATAAAACTATTCCAACTATCTATAATTATTATTAGGTATTATACTGCAGAGATCCCTACTTATAACATAGTTTTATGTAAATTAATAATTCTCTAATACGTCGACAGTTAAACCAAAAATTGCGAAGTTTTAAGCAACTTTTTAGTAACCCCTGAGTTTTTTTCAGAAACGAGTAGTTGCCGAGGTTTCGATCTTTAACACTATTATTTGCAGGTTATTAAATGTCTAATTCTAAGTCTAAATGTAGGTTCTTTTAGCACACGTAAGGTACTAAATTCGACTCCATATAATCACAACGGATTTATCCTTGGACAATAGTAGCATATAACAAATCAAGTCATTTATGAGGACATTACAACCCTAATAATTTAACAGTCATATTCCAGAAAGTTAGAATTTCCAAGTTCTATTGACGAAAAAAGAAATCTATCGGTAATTAACTGATTTCTATAAACGAATATGAATTTCTGTATGTCACTTCTGACGCAGTGAACTGCGCCCCCGGAAATAATACTTTTAGGTGAAAAGCTCACGTGCTCGGTAGCAGCTCTTATTTTCCGAGAAAGTAGGCTAAAATATGATTGTCTCTACTTTTAGCATCCTATTACTCATCCATCTTCCCGTCATCCCGCGGGCCAAAAAATCACTTCAGACGTTCACAAATCTCGCCGTGTCTACCTACGTCACGGTGCGTCCGTGACGTCAGCTGGACTCGCTCCAGAAGCCGTGTTTTTGAGGAAAGTTGTATGCTAGAGTGGGATGCGGCGTTAATGTGGCCAGTTGTCCAGATGATGGTGCAACTAGCCGTGTTAGAGCAGAAAGGCCTGCATCCTACCACCCCTTTCAATTGCATCTCTCTAAGACCACTTTTCACCATCAACCTTCATCTTCAGGGTCCCTCATATTTCCCCATCTCTGTCCATTTCCTACTCATTTCTTAATCACCGTGGGAAGGTTCCTAATTCAACATCTTCGAGAACATTCATTCTTCTTATTTTTTCTCGATCAGAAGGGAAATATAATTTCCAAGGTTGATTCCTACCTTACAATATCGATAGAAAATGTTAATATTTTAGTATTAGTAATATTAAAAGTGCTTTGACAGCTTAGGTCATTTCGCAAATAAGCAACCACCGAGAATTGAACCCAGGCACCGAACCGCTTCCACCAAAACTGAACGCGCTGCCCAATTGGCTATCCAGAAGCCCTATGTTAATATTTCTTCTGTGATTAAACGTGTTAAAGTTCTACAAAATATCGCTTGATTCAGTATCTTCGAAATTTTTATGGTTAGATAAAATTCCTCACAATGATTGTATGACAAACTTCCCATTGATTGGCTTCCGTCACTTTAATTTGCATACTCTTGTTACCGGTAACTCAAAATTCGCGAACTACACGCTTACGATTTGAGGTATTCGCAACGAAGAATCGTGATATTTAAGAAAATACTAGGTCCCTTATCAAAACTTTTATGACTTAAAAGTTACAAATCGTACCTTGCAGTAATTTTTTTACCAAAAACATTTCTGATTAGCCTTATATGAATTGGTTTGATTAGTTAGCATGTTCAAGTCCTTCACCGAAATTATTATATTCAATAATTTTATGAATGCAAAGTATTCTATCTACTTAAACCATTATCTAATATCGTTACATTGACATTTCTGTGACGTTAATAGTTCTGACGCTACATAGTTTGAACCTCGTCCCCTCCTCCATTAGCAACCGAAACCATGGATATAGAATGAGGCTTACTTGGCAAGATTAGGAGTTAAGTAGTTTTTCTCTATTTTCATAAATGAGGATGAATGCTGTAAGTGAAGAAGCACATTTAAATAACACTTTTATTCAAAATATATATAATGGGAGCTGATTCGGAGATGAAATGTAGACAGTAAATTATGGAAAATCTGAATTTGAACGTGATGAAATTCAACATTAACCAATGTATAAAATTTTAAAATTTAAAATAATGGTTAATGTTGAATTTCATTATGCTCAACTTCAGATTCCCCGTAATTTACTAACTATATGTAAACTACGAATTATATATGATAGGGAGTATGTATGGCTGTCATTAAAATGATATCCTTCGCAAAACTTGTATCCGGGGAATCTAACGGTTAGAATATTTTTTCTCGATCCATGAATTTTACGTAAATTCTACCTGACGTAGATCATAAATTACTATATTTAACCTCTCTTTTTCAATGTTTGCCCTGCACACCGCACACTTTTCCTAGCCTCTCTGTTACCCTTCCAAATTCATCCTTCATAGCCGAACACCTCCATCTATTATAAAGATATTTTTACGTAAGATAATGATGCGCAACGGTCGCGTTTTATTACTTTCTTTTTGGCTCCTTTGCGTGGGGTGATTTATTATATCTGGAATAGATGGACCAATATCTCGAGCTTGGATACGGTTGTGAGGGAAAACATTAAGCATATATTTATCGTCTGTTGATGCGTATTTTTCATCTATCGAAAATTCATTTCTCTTTCGAAACAATATGATTTAGTGCTTTCCTTAACGGTTTACCCAACTCTAAGCCTCATCTTCTGTTCTTGTCAAATCCATAAATATCTGGGTCAAAGTAGACTATGGATATGAGCCAAATGAGTAAATTAACTAACATATAACTCGGAAGATGAGAGCCAAAGGAGTGAAGTTGGCTTGCTACGATAAGAATAAAGAGTAAGGGATCAAATAGTGAGAGGACCGTTTTGCCGTGCGTTTGCGGATTTTTTCAGTGTTTTCGTGTATTTCACATATTTTCAATTTAAGGAAATTTTAGATTTTCGGGCCAATATTGAAAAACGTAAAATACTGCTAAGTGGGTAAAAGTTGAAATGCCTACTATTACCTGTCACACAACGAAAATAATATAGATTATAGAAATATGAACCTATTGGGTAGGTTATTCCCATGCATTCCGCCTTACCTCGGAAGGGAAATGGAGCACAAGTAGTAAAAGAATTACGTGGATGGACCATTAAAACTAGTGGTTAACTTCAAATGTACCGAACTTTTCGAAGAAGAAACGATCTCCATTTGATAACTTCCGATCTCATATAGAAATGGCATCTCGGGCTAAAGAAGAAATATTTCTTTGAGGAGGAATACGTTTTCGAGTATTTTACATTGAATTAGGTGTTTTCTGGTGTTTAAGGGTAAAACCCCGAACAATAATGACGAATAGGGTCATGCTGCCTGTGCATAATATTACAGTGAGATGGTTTAACAAACAGTTGACCGTCACTCCTGAGTATGTCTTCCAAATGCTAAAACCTAAATTCAGATTTTCGTCAACAAAGATACTTAGAATACCAGTCATTTAAGTGTACAGATAACGGAAAAATCACGATACCTGTCATTGGGATTAAATATATCTTTTGGAAGAATGGAAAAACTTGGGAAGCATTGCGATTCCGTTAGAATTGCAGAGAGAATATAAATGATGATGAAAATTTCTTTCTTTGAAAAATTATCCTAAAGCCGGCCAGTATAAGTAACCTTAAGATCTCAAAAGGCTACTAATTCTTTTTAATCTTCGCAAAAGTAATATTAATGTGAGAATCGATCAAGAAATTCGATCTTGCCATTTGATAGTGTATTCAGAGCTTTAATTAAGCTCCGTAAAACCAAATAACGACGTAGTAAATATCTTTAGAGACCGGTGGATTTAATAATGAAACAGTTATTATCAATGTATCGCTTTCTGCTACAGCACCATTTTCGAAGAGTTAACTTTTATTTCATACCGTAAATAATTTTTAACTCGCTCAATATCAAAATGGCAATATGTTCATTTAATCACCTCTTTTTGCGTCCAATGATTTATGATTTCCTGCTCTATAAAAAGAAAGAATGATGCCATTATGTCATATTTATATTTCGCCCACCCTAATACAGCCTTCAAATTCATATCACTAATAAATGACTATGTTATTTTCATCAACTACCGATTAATTTAGACTCATTCATAGTTTCCTTTTAAATCTCTCATTCTTCCAGTCTATAATCTGTCGTTTATCTTCTAAAATTGATTTGCATGCAATCTATCATTCTATCCTTCAGAATTCACAAACAATCAAACTTTAATATATTAATATTGGGAACAACAATATTACGTAGATTATACATCTCTAAGAGCCACGAAAATCTTCAATATTAGTATTTTTTTAAATGCAGCTCTTATGCAGCCTAGTACCATTACCTAGTACCTTGTTCACCTTTTCATTTTACTTATTAAAATTGGTTTTGTCTATCGCTTGTCAATAATTCATTGCTATTTTCTAAATATCTTATTTTGAAGAAATTCGCGAGGTACTCAAGAACGTTGGTCGAACTCTAAACACTGCACATACAATCTTTAATTTTCAAAAAACTAATTGTGGGAGCTTTCCGATACGTTTATTCTTAATTAACACTCACGGTAGCGTATTCGAATTTGGCGCGGTGATCTTGTCGGAGAGAATGTTTGGCAAAAGCGTTCGCCACAAGAAAAGAGGCGTAACTTTGCATATTTCCTATACTATCAATTTTATTCATGACGGTACCACGAAATTCAAAGCATGCGGTTTTATATTTTTGACCCCAAAACTTGGATAAATAACCCGCAGATTTTAAACACCGAAACACATAAAAAGAATTTCCCACTTCCTCCTCTCGTAAACGACCTTCAGAAATGACGAGCGGCAGCAGCGACGTCGCCGCCGCGCCCGAGATCCGGCAACGGCGTATTCTCCGAAACGAGTTTCCAAGAATTGATTTTCGAAGAAACGAGGTTCGCCGAATCGATTTTCGATGAACTCCGTTTTCCCCCTGCCGTTCCCCGCAGCTTTCTCGGGTGCGGTTCGTCCAGGCTGAGTTCACTCGTGGAAGAAGACGGTCGCTCGAGATGCCGTTTAGTTTCGTGGCGAGTGAGAAGGGCAAGCGGAAGCTGCGCCTCGGAGGGCACCTGTTTTTCAAAGACAAGCAGGTCGGAGACAAAATCTATTGGAAGTGCGAGAGGTTTCAGAAGTTCAAGTGCAAGGCTCGTGTGACAACTGATGGGGACAAAATACTCGTTCGGTGCCATGAGCACAATCACGAGGGGGACCCGGCGATGCAGGCGGGGGACCGGGCGGTGCCGAGTCACGCACGCGAATCGGACGCGGCAGAAAACGGAGTGCAGAATCCGGAGAGTGGTGGGATAAATGTGTCCGACTTCGTCAAGATTGAGCTACGTAAGTCTGTGGTGGCTTTTTGGTTTCGCGAGGCGTGGTTGGAAATAGAAAGTTACTTGTGCTTTTCGGAATAATCAGTTGTGAATTAAACGTGAGCAGGATATTGAGATTCTATTTTCCCTGCTTGTATGAGGGAAATATCACAGGTTTAGTGTATGAAAATGGAAAAGAGAAAAACGTCCTAAATTGCCCTAAAATTAAGTTATTCCTAACCATCCCTCCATAACTTTCACATTTGTATTGGTAGTTCGTAAATATCTTACTCCGTCCGTTATCAGTTTTTGTCGCTGGATCAATCGCAAATGTAAACAGTGGGATTTCCGATTCCATCATTGCCAGAAAATTTATTTTAATCGCAGAGATAAAATCGGTTGCTATACGCTAGCTTTCTAAAACCTATATTCTAATCTAAGATTTGCCATTTACTGAACAGATTTAAACCCCGAATGCCTTTAATAGAAATGGGATGAATTTTGATTCATTAGAGTCGTCCATTTCGAAGAATTGATCGTTCGAAGAATTTACTATGAGAAATTCCTTCCTGAAGAAATTGCTTTCGAAGAATTCGCATCCAGGAATTTGTTTACGAAGAATTTTCTTTCGTAGAATTCGTTTTCGAAGAGTAAATTTATTAAATAAGTTCAGAGAAATTACGTTCTCAGATGATGTAACCGATATAATGCGACCCCCCTGTCATATGGGTCGTTCTGATACTGCCAGAAAGATTAGGGAAATAGATGCTAGAACGAATCGTTTTAAAAATTCATTTTTTTCCGCGAAGTATATGCGAAAACAACCGTTTAGGAAAATAGAGTCAAGGTGCTTGCACCCCCCGCCACACGCCGAAAGGCGGCTTGCAGGGTTCTTACATAGACATAGTTGGTATGCTCCCTTAGAGATATACCACGACAATTAGCGTGCGGTTTACAATCGTGCTATTACTTTTTTCCTACATGACTTCAAAATCATGGGTACGACTTATAATCTAGAATATACGTAAATACAACGTGTTAAACGAAGGTCATTAGTATTACATTCATAATGCTTCGAATGGTTGGATCGACTCACATTATATTAATTAGCTAGAATAGAACCAATGTTTCCCTTTCTATGTCAGCATCATCAATTACTGGAAACACCGGATCTTTGAGAAGAACTACGTGGCATTCACATCTCAGAATGCTTGCTCAACTAGCGAACTAACGTTGCTTGTTTGTTGCTGTATAAGGATATTTACCGTTTCCATTCTTTTAGCCCAGGGGTGGACGAACCTTTAGGGGTACGAAATGTTGTTTTTTAATGGGCGCGGAAAATATGTAGATATAAATATGTTGTTTATGCCCTAGCAGTGCAAAAGCAACAGGTATGCAATTATATATGTACACCGTTTTGAGCTTAGTTTCAACCATATCACAGTAATTATTTCTAATATGTATTCCTATTCAAAACTATTTGAAACTACAAAACAATATTTGGTTGCCGGAAACGAAAAAAAAGAGAAATTGTAAATCTTTAAAAAATCATATAAGTTATATTTGGAGTGAAGAGTGTGTACTTTTTGTTTTCAGTTGCGAATAAGAGATATTTTTGAAAAATGTTTTGAAAACAAAGGATTAAAAAGGATGCCACGGGCTAAAAAAGTAAAGAACCACATCTCTCAGGAGCGAGCTGACGTGCAAATTGCGATTACGCCACTGTTTGATCGGCCGTCTATCACGCTGCATTCGCTAAGGCAATTAAATGACTGGTCAGCCGACCACTGCCAATCAACGGCGTTCAGTCGAGGAAGAAATCGAACTATTTCATTGGGCGAATTAACCACTGCATGCGTGCGCAGTCTCATTAAAACATGTTACTCTCTAAATAAGTATTTAACTACCCAACGTCTTCCACCAGGTACTCGAAACTGAAAGGTTGAGACTAAGCAAACCGCACGGTTTTAGTGTCGTTCTATATTAAAATTTTAAAAAAGAGATAAACGGTCATCGAGGATGAATTTTTTGAGATTATACCATCATTTCGGACTTTCAATAAATTATAAAAGATCTCACCGAGTATAATACATGAAGAATGTGTTAATGTTGGACATAATGCGGCACAGTGGCAGCTTTCTCACGGGTCACCGGTTGGGAAGCATTAACTCAGGCAATCAAACAGTCGAACGACTCCGATTACCAAAATATATCGAGGAACAAGATCTTCAAGGGAGACCCTAGGACAGTATAGACCTAAATATTGACTCGTAAGTGTATCTGAATGTTTACTGATTGTTCTATTTCTCTTTCTTTCCAGAAGTGACTCCGGATATCGTGGAAGGCGACGACGGTGGGGAAGCCTCTCCTTTGGACTCTCTCTTCCTCACGCCCCCCGATTCCTCGCCCCATCCGCCCCCGCCCGCACCCTCTGGCTCCTCCCCTTCCCTTCGGCCATCTCTCACCCTAGACACCGCTATCTCATCCCAGCACCACTCTCCTAACGCCGTCAACACCCCAGGAGGGAACCCAGGAAAAAGATCACCGGTGGTGAGTATTACTATAAATTGGAGTACGGAGATACTTATAGTCACTCGCAATGAACTCCCGCTTTGATTGTCCAAAATAATTCGCTGTATATTACGAGATGTGTTTTTTTAAGCAAGTATCATTTTGAATTTAAAAACACACAATTGTATTCTTTTATCAATTTTATTTTTACATGTTGAGCATGTATTTTAATCTACTTTTCAACATAATTCCCACCAGCGACAGTGCGAGAGTGAAACATAAAAAGAAAGTGGAGTAGGAGTCCGCCCGCACTCGGAGGGGGTAAAGGAAAGGGAAATAGTAATAAAAGGATACTTGGTTCCCTCAGCTACGGGGCGCGGATAATTCACTCAATGATTCTCTTCGCCGATCATCATAGGGAACGGGGGATAAAGGATAATAGGAGAGGAAAGGTAGGTAGGGCTATCAACGAACAGAAACACAAGTAACTCTAACCTTGCCAGAAAGCTCAATAAAAACGAAAAAGATAAGAAAAAGAAGAAAAATATGATCGGGGACTTTCCTGAAACTAAACTTATGAATACGAATGATCGGGGACTTTATCTAACGTGACCTTGTAGACTAACTCCTCCTCTCCTAAGGACCCGAAATCTAAAAATCTTATGGCCCCGCGGACGACCGACGCCGAACCTTTTGAACCTTTCTCCTCTCCTCCGCGACCCGTGAACCAACGAATCACGAAATGAAAAGGCGGAATACATAAGCCCGAAGGCGCGAAACGTCACACAAGCATCTGGAAAAGTGTCATATCTTTTATTCCACTATACATTATATTAAGTGTCCAAGTAGGAATTATTCGAACACATTGAGTAAATAAATTATATTAGACAAAAACTAAATTCCTTCAACAATGCCGAAACAACCTGCTCCATTCAGTGCAATAATCCGGACGATATTGAAAAATTATTCTAGTTCTCAGAGAAAGTAGGTGGTCAGATGTTGAGAGACAGCTAAAGAAAGTAATTCGGGTAGAATACATGGAAAATAGAGAGGGAAATGAAGAGGCTTAAAGGGTGGGTTACCAAGAAAGAAAGAAATGGCATCGAATAGGGAATATTTAATCTACCGTACACGTATGAGAAGGAATAAAATGCAACCATGGAAACGTGAAATCCGTCTCAAATATTTCTTTCCCGGTATTACAGGGAGCCGGCGATGCTTATGGATCTCAGATGGCGTCGGAGAGCGGTGCGCGGACGCCGGGAAGTACGGCCCTGCACCACGAGCTGCAGATGCTGAGGGAGCGGGCGGAGCAGCAGGCCCAGCAGACAAGAGCCGCCGTGGCTCAGGTTCGATTGCTGAGGGACCAGTTGGCGGCAGAAACAGCTGCACGCATCGAAGCACAGGTACTAAAGACTTCGAGACGACTGGTAGTGGCGTATGGAGTTGAAGAATTTAATTTTTAATGGACTTCGTTCTCACGCCAGAAAAATTGATAAGATCCGTATCCGTAAATCTTTTTAATAACAACTCTGCACTTTTCGATTCCATTTCAATTATAGCATAGGGAATGATAATACGCTGTAATTTAAAATATTTTTTTCTGTTCTTCGAGCTGTACGAATCAATGCGATATTAAGCATCGCGAAGATTAAGTGTTCCCTTCACTACTCCCTCGTTATAGACGCTTTGAAAGAAATGAAGCACAGCATTTCATAATTGCAGAATTTACTTTAAGTGAAAAAAATGTGCACTCACGAATAAAAGTATGTATGTTGAAATTCATTTTCTGTATTTTTGGACTATAAGATATCAATTAGGATAACTTCAGATGAAAGTCCAAGGAAAAGTTTAAATATCTCTACACGTATGAAATATCCTGCGCAAATCAAAATATAACCTCTCGCGCCGTTTTAGCGATCTGAAAATCTATTTAAGTCAATTTATTCACGCGGTAAATACGTGTCCTATCTTCAGAATTTCATAATAAGTTAATATATAGTGACGATTGGACTGCTTTGTTCTAAATTCTTTCTCACGCGTAGATTCGAGGTAATAATTTTTATATTAGACTTTCACAGACCTAAATCCTTAGATTTGGCAACAGAGCGCAATGCTACGCCACAAAGAAATTGTATAAATAAATGCTTAGTTATTTTCTAAGAAATATACGCAAATATAAGTAAGAGTTGCAGAACTAAACTTGTTGAATGAAGTGTACGCTTCTTAGAGATGTCATGTATCCGAGAGGGTGAAATAGATCAGGTTCGCATAAAGGTAACGTTAAGATTTAGAATAGTGTCACTCTTGAAAAATAATCCCTCGGTAATAAAACAATCCCTCCTTCCGTGTCTCTCTCATAAGGCTCGCACACATCAGCTGCTTGTGCACAACCGAGAGCTCCTGGAGCACATCGAGGCGCTGGTGATGCACCTCCAGGAGGTAGAGGCCAAACAGAACTCTGGCAGCGGCTCCAACCAGCAGCAGCAACAGCTCCTGCAGCATCTCCATCGGCCTCAGAACGTCACCCTCGTCCCTCAGGTGAGCGAAACGGAGGTTAACGAGGGGCGTCTACGGTCGGGAGACGTCTCGACCGTTGACCCCCGCGTCCCTCCACCAATAACCTCGCTAATTTGCGCCTAATTGACAAACCTGCCCAGCTTCTAAAGAGCTTTTCTTAACCACTTGCCGCTTGAAAACCGCCGAATTCAACCCCACTTCTCTCTCTCTCCTCCGCTCACGCGCCGGAACCTCTGCATGTCCACCAATTGACACACTAACACCTCCAGAAGACGCGGAAATCTTGGACCTGCCGGCGAGTCGCTCCAGAGGCGGAATTCTCGAACGGACGAAGACAGGATCCTACGCAATTGGAGAGATTAACCTACCCAATTCTACTAGACAAGAACTACGGGCTGAAATATACTTAATAAAGTGGATGCTCTAGATTACCCTTTTGTCGTTCGAAATTAATTAACTAATCCGCTTGCGTGTTCCGTTTTCGTAATGCGTTCGTGCACATTGCTCCTAATACTTACTATCCTCCCGGTGAGATTTCCGCAGTTTCGCAGCTCCGACCCCCACTTCATTTAATCTCCTCCGTTTGTTATGACCCTCAATAATTTTCACACCCCCTTTCTCCGGAATGCTATGCTCACCTGTAGCCAATTTGCCGAGCCAGTATTTTTGTTAGTGGATGCATGGAAAAAACAATTAAACCACCCCGGATTACGGGGGAGGGAGAAGCATGAAGAACTCATTCTCCCATCTCCGTGTCCTGGGCCTCCTCAAACAGATGCCACCGCTGTGCGACCCCCAAGGGTCATATGGCTACCTCCCGGAGTTGCAAGAGGCTGCGGAGTCGCTGCGCCAGCAGGCATCTCTACTCTCCCAACATCCCCTAATGGACGGCCGTTCCGGGGGCGGCTACGCCCAGCCGCCTCCCTCCCTCTACTCGTACTCCGGATACCAAGACATGGAATCCCAGCAATTCCAACAGCAGCTTCAAGCCCAGCAGCAGTTCCAGCGGCAGCTGATCCAAAAGCTCCAGAGTCTCGGGCTGGGGTCGCCATACGCCTCCGCCCCCTGTTACCAGGCGGGTGGCGGTCCATTCCCCAACCAGCCCTCCCCCATACCCGGTTATCAGTCCTACCGGACATCGTACTCTGGCTCCCCCGTCCTGAGGCAGCGATTCGCCTTTCCTCAGTCCCCGGAGGATCAGTTCCCCAACCGGGGAAGCCCAGGTCCCGGAGACGGGACGGCAGATGGACCGTTCATTCGGCCCCTGCCTCAAGTGGGAACGCTTTCGACCACGGACTCCGAGGGTCGGACGAGGGTTGTGGGTCCCGTGCCTTCGGAGGAAGGGGGGACGTCTCCGAGAGGAAGCTCAGGTGGTACTTCTCCGAGGGTATCGTCGTCTTCCGGAGGTGTGTCGCCGAGGCAAGACGCCCCTAGGGGTTCCAGCCTCGGCCCTCCACCTTCGGCGGGCAAAAGAAGAGGTGCTGCCGCCCTTAGGGCCTCCAAGGAGCCCGAGAGGTCGGCCACCCCAGCGGCAAGAATGACCGGCGGCGCTAGTTTGGGAACGGGTACGTTGAGGAGGCCTAACGGACCGGTGATCACGAGGTCGACCAGCGAAAAAGTTCCCAATAGGAGTGAACTCATGTCGCAAGTGCAGAGGACGGCATGGGCCAGGCACACGACAAAGTGAATCAAAAGACAAGCGAATTTTCCTAGTGCTGATTCCACGAGTGTTTTTATCGTAAAGTGGATTATCCAAGTGTCCCTCGCCGTAGGATCCTCCAGAGTCCACGAGTGCCAAACAGAGGAAACCCCTCTCAACCACCGGAAGGCAACGACAGTGTCCACGTTCGCGTTTTTATTTTCACGTTTCGTTTCTTTTTCCGCGGAGCATTATCGTTTTATTCCAATAGTGTTGTTATTATTTCGTTCCGGGGCTGCCTTAGCGTAACGCTTGAACCCCAAATACCCTGAGCTGGTGCTGCAAGAATGAGTGGAGTAAAAAACGTTTTGTTCGACCTCTCCCCTCCCATTCCACAAGTATGTTTAGGGAAACACTTGTATTCTTTCCATCCTCTGTCCTCATTATTTTCCCAGAAGGATTTAAAGAAGCGGACACCGAGCGAAATGTTGTTTGTTACCTCACGCTATTGTGAATACCCTCAGTTCCTACGAGTCCGTTGTCGGGAAAAAGCTTTCGTTCGAGGAATCGCACGTCCTTTAACTACATTTAGAGACTTTATTCCTGCCGAAGGAGAATTTTCCCCGTCTCGCCCAATCGTTTTTATTTGTGTGAATGAGACACGAGTGCTAGAGATACTCAAGAGAAGATTGGGATTTGTTTCCGTCGCCACGTTTTATCACGTTGTTGGACAATTATTTTTTATTTTCATCCTTGTTCGAAGATATTTAAATGATGAGAAAAGGATAAAGAAAACGGTTGACGCGTGAATTGTGTACATAATTCCACGCAATTAAAAAATAAAGTATTTTTTTAAGATCCATTGCACTTTGTTTTACCGGAGTTCGATTTGGTTTTGTCGCCGCTGCGGAGATAATGTTTTATTTTCGTTTCCGATTGTTTTCGGCATTTTCTTTTTCGTTCGTGGAGGGAGGAAGAATGGCGGAGGTGGTGGTAGATTTTGAGCGAGTGACAGAAGGAAATCGCAAAGGTTGGTCCAAAGTATTATTATCCTTTAGGAATGTCTCTTCTGTTTTCTTTCGTTTTTTTGGTGTGTTGAAAAACAGTTCGGAATTTTTTTTGTACCTGATTTGACGTAGTGTGCTGTGTGTTTGTATATCTTGAATGCCCTCGTCGTTTATTTTATTTGGTCGCCGTAGACTATCATTATTATTAACCTTTGGATGTCCGTTTGTCACTCACATTAAAAAGACCATAGGGAGAATGATTTAATGGAATGGTTAGCGCTTCTTTTATTACGTATTAGAGGGCTTTATGGTTTGGCTTTTTTTCTAATTAGCTATACATCATTTAATTTTATTACGTTTTAATCATCATTGTGATATTTTGATAATTGTATTTTTTCAGAATTTGCCTGCAGTATTGTTCAGCATGATATATTTTTTGAGATTTATTTTGGTAAAATGTTGTCTAATTTATATCTACGACCGTTTGTTTTTGCTGTAGTTGGTAACTTGATTTTGTAATGGATTTTTCATTTACTACGTTACATTAGCCTTTCCAAACATGTTGTGCATGCAAGTTAATTATAGAGAATCTTGGAGAGTAGACACTTGAAAATTTGACTGCCAAAATTAACTACCACATTCCATCGACGTTGTCATTGGCCAGACGCATCGTCAAAATAGAAGCGAAACAGGAAGCTGGATTACCTCCACGTCTCGAAATTTTCCCGGAATTTATTTTTATCGATTATATAAATAATCTAGAATTTCGGAATTAAAACATATACTCTGTTTCTAGTCTATATGAAATTAATTTGCGATTCTTTTTGCAATTAATATTTTAATTTGAGAAGAAAAACGATTGTTACCACGTAAATTTCTTCAAATGCAAAGACCACAACTTTAAAATAATAGGCTACAAAGAGAGCGCTCGAAATTCTGGATGAGGATATTTTTCTTAAGTTTTTCTAATAAACAAGTTTTTTTAACAAAATTGCGCTTTTTATATAATTGCTGACATTATTCTAGCACGTCAGCAAATTTATATCTAGTTTTCCTGAATTGTTGCATGCGTTTGATTGGTTCTTTACTTACTTACATGTTCACATTTTCGGAATTTTTACAAAGGAATTCTTTAAAATCAGTTCAATGGGAACAACTTGGAATCTCTATGTTTTTCTGGTATATTAAATTATTCGAATACTTGCAGTTTAGCAGACTGTAATACAAATTTTAATGAGTTAAGTGCCGTTTCTTGTTATCGAATTTTTATATGTAGGAGAGAAATTTGCTATTCGAGTTTTGAACGAAATTTACCGCTCTTATTTACGGAATTTATCCGAAATATTATATATGATATTTAAAAAAATTTACGAGTCTATGGATTTAATGAAGTTCTAATTAAACTGGTACGTAGTATATATAGCCAAATTTCAACATATTTTACTAACGATTGCAGATTCTTAATAGGCTAGCGAATGTGAAGCCTGAGACTATTCATCGCTAAAAATGTATTCCATTTTACTCCAATTCACTCGTTAACTATAGCGGAGCACGCGATTAGCCAAAAAACTTGTATACATATTGCAACCCAAATGTTATCTCTAGAATAAGTAACACTAAAATCAGAGCCCCATCTCCTCTGGGCTACTATACATTTACTTGAAGTCCAAGCGGTATCTTATTGAGGAGTACGGCCTAGTCGTACGACATAAACAGCCTATTTGTTGCAGAACTGCTGAAGATTATTTCCTACTGTATCATATCAAATTATTACTCTAATTTGCCACTTCGTCTATTTCTTGTAGCATCAACGATTGCTTATAATCGAAAATTACTTTTTACTATGAAAACTAATGAAAACACTCCCAAAACCACCAAAGCATACACTTACGTTGACATACAACCAAAGCATACAATCATACCTACAGCTTTTTTGAAAATGCACGTGATTTGTGATGTTGCATGATACGTTTATAACCCACCTCACCCCCGATGCATGGAATTTAAGTGCTAATCTGTGTGCTCCTCTCTTCTCCTCGACCATCAACCCCTCAGCTGTCGTCATCGGCCAAAGTGTACCGCTGGTTCGAGCTGCACCCCCTGTCGCGGCCCGAGAGCGGCTTCGTCGACGGCGAAGGCGCGACCACGACCAAAGACGAAGCCGCCATTTACGACGACGCCACCGAATCCCTGATCACGGAAGAGAAGATCGGGGGCGGGAGCAGCGGCGGGGGTGCCTTGGGGTGGCGGAAGCGCCGCAAGATGGGCCTGGGACGACTCGGAAGGGTCACCACCTTCTGACTATCGAAGGTGTTGGTGTGGAGGAACAGCGGGCCCGTATGACAACAACTCTCCCGCGTCTCACCTCCGCACCAACAGCCCGCGCCCCTGATGGCCGTTCCGTCTGAAGACGAAGGACGGTCGGAAAAGAGTGCCATCGACCCAATCGCCAACTCCGAATAGAAGCTGTGCGGACAAACTTTTTATTGAATCAAACGGTGGAACTCGCGTCCAATTCTGTGAGAGTGCGGATGATAGAGATACGCGTAATCTTAAGCGACGACACAAACTCGGAGTTCGCCGACCGATGAGACCACTTTTCTCCTCACGATCGGCTATGGTTGTCATAAAGAGCCAGTCGATTTTATTTCGAGTAACGGCGGATAAGTGATGTGAAGTATTCGTAACTTCGTGAGAGAAGTTTCGATATCCAGTGAAAAATTACCGGTGCGATCTTGATCGACGAGACGGGTGTGCGAGTAATTTCTTTCCTAAAGATTTAGATATTTTTCTAGACAGACGCTTCACACAGCTCACTCTATTTCGTTAATCTAACAGAAAATATTTATCGGACATTAATGTATGTTTATATTATTACGCTAAAAATATGAAGGTACTATTTTATGATAGCCTCGATACTCCCGGGCTGCGAAGTTGATGCTGGCAAAAGGTGTTTCGACTGAATTCATCGCGAAGTAATACAGAGATGGAATAAGTAATGATCAGGCCAAGTGACGGTGTGACTCAAATCTAACTTGCATATCAACTTAACCACTTTTGCGAACATCAAAGAGTTTTAATCAAGTGGAGCTAATGTCACTCACCGCGAAAGAAAAAATGAGGGGAATTATTCCTCTATTGTAAAAGATCATTTCAATTTGTAGCTCGGTTACAAATTAAATTCGAGAATATTTTTTTTCTTTAAAATTAATTTAAATTATGGAATATGAGCTCAATTGAGATTCGGGAGTTCGACGGTATCGAGGGACCTTACAGCTTCTTCGCGAAGAAGTTATTCGAGTCCGAAATGGTTTCGTACGGCTCCTTATCAACGAGGGTTTGTGACGTCTGTTTTTTCGTGACCTCATGTATGATAAAAACGAGGAAAGGAGTCATTTTCCACCAGTAATTCGTATGCATTCCCCATTAAAAGCGAAATGTAGGACCTAAAAGAAGTCTTCCTGGCATCACGGTTGTGTTTCATCCGAAACATTAATTATGTGCGCTTTGTTTTTTCCCCTTCATTTCGCCATTATCTAAGTGAATAGGTTTATGTGAGAAGTATCTATATTTCGTATCAATTACGCGTAATTAATTTGTATTTATGCCCCGTTGTAGTGGGCTGTCGCTCTTTTTTATGACATCATACATTTCCATTATGCGAGAAAGGGAGATCATCGTTCAGTGATGAAGTTACCGATCATTCGACGGTGTTTATTATTATTATTTTGTCCCGACGTTTTATGTATGTATGGTATGTTTTACTGTCTGTATGTTAAAATACTTTTAATGATTTCCATTCGCTGTAACTAATAAATCGACAAATTAAAACTGTGTTTTGATATTCATTGTCACGTTACTGAATCGTAAATGTGTGTTCAATATTTCAGCTTTTTTTTCTTCTTTTTAAGTATTAGAAGACGTAAGGGCGAGGATCTAATTTTTGGTTTTTATTTGAATATCTAAGATGACAAAGATAATGACCCAAAAAGTCATTCTACCGCATAATTGATTAAGTAATGAAGCGGCCCTAATTTACCTCATAGATGAACTTTCGTGATAGTATTTATTACCTAAGTAACCCCAAATTAAGTTTTGATTCGGCCTGCTCGAAGAAAAAGAGATGTTTAACTAATATCAGACGAAACATGCACTTAAATTACAAAACCTAGTCATGGATGCCACAAATAATTTACATTAATTGCTTACAAAATTCCTGAATTTCACTTTTTCAAGCTATTTATTATCGATTAATCCGTCTCTTTGGTCTAAATTTTAGTTATCTAACTCTATCTACCTTTATTCCTCGCACTTTTCTACTCGTAGTACAGTTTGGCGCACGAGGATATGTTCAAAACCATTTCTTGCTCAGACATTCGCTACACATAGTACTAATAATGATACGTACATAGTCTTATCTACTCAACAAGAAAGTGGGCCCACACTACAGTACCATACAGTAGAGAGTAAAAAAGAAAAAAGAGCGTACTTACCATTAGATGCTGACCACGATCCCTCATCTGATGGTTCCGTTGGTGATTCTGATGACGATCCGATGTCGCCGGTCATCGATAAGAGGGACCTATAAAGGGACCTATAAATATAATAAACTAATATTAGAGACAAGCTCTGCATACATTGTAAATACTCCTCAATAAAGAAATTCAGGCGTTAAAGATTAGTCTCTTACCGGGCGATAACTAGAAGATGTAACATCCTCTTCTGATTCTGCCGGATGACAACGAACCAAAGGATTGATGAAGTGTCTGCGCTCCTTGTCAACGCAAAGGTGAGTTTAGCAGACCTGTAAGATAAACGCGACTCATAAATATCTCTGTTGCAATTGATATGGAAATGTTTAAACCTATTTAAATCTAAATATATTTGTATGGAATAGAATGTTTTACCTATTATGCAAAGTGATTCTAAAAAGATTATCATGAATACACCGAAGTATTCTCAGAAACAATGGTAGTGAAAGGAATAGTCTGTGAAATCATAGCTAACGTTATGGTAACATAAAATAGTACAGGGTTGGGGAATTGCTTTCCTTGGGAAGGTGAAACCTCCCGTAGTTCCGTATTGCCCTCATTTAAATAAATGAAGATCGAAATAGTATGTGAGAAAACAAACAAATTCGCTGAGTGTACTAAAAGGATAATGATCAATTTGATCCACTTGTAGCGCGATTAGGAAAAAACATTTGTTTGAGGAAGTAATTAGAAAACGAGATCGAATGCTATGATACCCACCACTGTTCAATGTACCCTTATTAATATCGGGATACGTTTTAAAACATTCTCCATTCGTCCAGAATAGTCTTGCACAAGGACAGTCATCTGTAGCTACACCTCCATTATGCCGTGCATAAAATTTATACCCTCTAATTCTTTGTGGAAAAATACGCTATGCCTTTATCTGATGAAGTCTGTCAGCCACTGATGAACATTAATGGGTCAGTAAGGTGGACGTGACGCGGCACTTTATGCACACATCATTTATATTGCTTATTATTACGCAGTCATTACTAAGCAGCCACTGCACACGGGACTAACATTCTCCTCGGCTTCAATTCGTGTTTCCCAAAAATCATCTGCAACGGTTGCAATAACTTAAAATACTAACAAATTAGAAACTTAGAGATGGAACAGTACCTGGTATTTAACACTTTATTCAATGATACCGTTTGCGACGAAGCCGGTCATCCCCATGTATATTACATACAGGAATTAATATATTTAATAAAGAAATCAATACATTAAATAAGGGATTAATACAGGAGGTTGCAATTTTGTGAGCAGGAAAAAGAGAGGGGATCATTATAGGTCAAAACGTTTTTTTGATAATTGTTGTGGGAAATAAGAAATAGGTTCCTGATTTGTTTTAGACGGCAATT
Organism: Sympetrum striolatum; assembly: GCA_947579665.1. Classification (NCBI taxonomy): domain Eukaryota; kingdom Metazoa; phylum Arthropoda; class Insecta; order Odonata; family Libellulidae; genus Sympetrum; species Sympetrum striolatum. Next base: position 72,061,499 of record OX388345.1, on the reverse strand, counting down.
TCCCAAATTCCACCTTAACATTTTGAATTTATGCCTTTATAATAGTTCCATCGAGAAAATAAACTGAACTACTCACATTCGAATCATTTTGTTTAGTTGCAGTTGTAACAATCTCGCATTGATTGATAAGGATCGATAAGGACAAGAATTCGTGAATAGGTACCAAAAATTATGAGGAAAACCATACTCTATACACGTATATATCTAAAAGAATTTTCCAGCGAATGTTCGCTGTGATCCAACGCAAATATTTCAAATCTTTTTTGGCAGCTAGTAAATCTTTCTGAAGCAGACACTCCTGGGATTTAAAGGCAAGGACTTAAATTTATTGTTTACCTTTTGGAGTGCCAAATCAGAATAGTCTCAACTAAAAATAATCGCGGATTTTTTTGCCTTTATGACGCGCACCGATTTTTTCTTTTCTTATGTTCTGGCCCCTTGGAACCCCTCAAGGTCGTGTTTGGCTGCCATCCAGTTTGGGGTCTTTCGTCCTTGAAACAAAACGTTTCACAAAAATAATCTATCACCCGGAATGTTTTTCTTTCAAGAAGAAATACTACACAGTTAATGTCATATAATATTTGATAATAAATTTTGAAATCCGCGATTTGATAGAGCTCTTACGAAACAAATTACGATATGATCACGTATAAGTGCATCAGAGGCAGTAACGAAAATCTCGAAACGTATAATCTATATGTATACAAATAAATACTCACTGCTATACATACTCAAATCTATGGATAATCATTGCAAATTGAATGAAAATTGTTCAGCTATAAAAGATACCCATCCCGATAAATTCATTGAATATTTAATTGAAATTTTCCTGATATAAACGTGCAAAAACTATTCTTTATAAACTCATTATGAACGTATTCATTTGGAATTCTTGATGACGTGAATATAGCGATATATTTCAATTCATAGATGATGATATTAAACCCGAAAAAGGTGACAAGACGGACATGACAGTATAAGGTACACTATAGTTTAGCTTTTCCGTGCATTAAATTTCAATTCCAAATCCTTGGCTGCTATTTACTCAAATAATCCCGATAATGAAGATTATGGAAATATTGAAAAATTATAACGTCACTCCTAAATGAACATTTTTGAATAATTATGGATACATTAAAATACTGTGTTAGAAGATGGCTGATAGCATGTTATATATATGTAGAACATTTTCTAAGTCTTCCTTTCGAATTTAAGAAAGTCAGCACTGAAAAAAGACTCAAAAGAACATTAAGAAGGCTGAAAAGGCAGACATCAAATACTGAGTTGATGGTTTATTATATATTATTATGATATTTATTTGGTCCAATCATTAATTCCTAAATTTTTCCTGATTATTTTATATTATATTATTTTATTACGGTTGATTTTTGATTGTTTTATATTATATGATTATACGGCAAAAAAAATCAATGTCAAATAATTTCAGGAAACCGTTTTCAAAAAATTGCACTACTGGGCTCAAACTTAATGAGAAATATTTTTTTAATCCAGACAACCCACACACAATGGAACTAAATTGTAAGTGGGTTGCCTGTATTTCAAAAATCATTTTCACAGCTTGGGTCCAGCAGTGCAATTTTCTGAAAACGCAAAAAAAATAATTGTACAAATGCTGACATTAAATAACTGAATTACTCAACCTGTGCAAACAGCGAGCAAAGATTTAAACGGGCCGCAGATTTTGAAATTCCGCGAAAAAACCGCGCAACGTATAAATTTCGAATTTCGGACAGCGAGAAGGGGTAACTAAGCCTTCGTGTATATTATGTGGACGTGTATAATTTCGAATGAGCGGTGATTTAAAGCAACTTTGCAACTATATAAAAGTAGATTTCGGATAAAGGCAGCAATGAAAGAAACTAAATCTTTACATTAGAAAAACTGACGATGTTTACTGGAAATGTCCCATGGTGAATGGAAATTACTAATCGTGGGAAATAGTCTAAATTTTGCTTTCTTCATAGTAGTTTTCAATTAATAATAAACAAACTCGAAAAATATAACGTTTAATGCATGTGAGATACTAGATTATGAAAATCGTTTAAATGTACTTTTGTAAATTTACTTCATCGTGACTAAAATGAATACATCACTTGTCTGCTGCATACGAATACGGTCAAGGTTAAATTTCTGAAAAATAACATATGCATAATAAACGTTATATGCCGTAAACTTTTAAGTTTACAACGCCTAAAAAATTTCCAAACCTATACGCTACAATCTTGTGGAATATACGATCACGAGTAATTACGAGAAATAAAATACGAGAAATCAAGAACGACTAATATGAACGCAGATGTAACTATCGAGCTATTTTCCCACGAGGTTGAGTAAGATTTAAGATGAAGCTCAAATTCCCATACACAAAAAATAGAACTAGTAGTATAACTTTGCTCCTCTCCTAAGATAAAAATATGAAAATAAAATTCCAAAAATTACCTTATCCCTGACGGACTACCTCTTGGTAGATTATTTAATAAAATCTACGTCAAGCTTATGGCAATAACGAAAGAGAACTTGGAAGAAATTATATTTCACTCACCATTTCCGAACGTAGAATAGCTCTCGTGGGATGCCTCCTTTCCAACAGGTCCCCACCCTCAAATGCATCACAAATGGTGTAGGTCCGTATGAAACTGCAGTTACCAAAGCGCTGTGGGCAGAGCAGCGACAGATCACTGGGTTGTTTTCAGAGCTCCAGTATTCTCCTTTCTCGATATAATTACTTAAACTTTCGATTTTCTCAATGAAACTGTCCATTGAGGCTTGGTTGGTATTGGTGTGAGAAACTTTCTTCCATTCGCTTACTGAAACACGTATTAGTAGCTCTTACCTTTACTGCCCTTCAACACACAATACCCTCGTCACGTGAGTAGACATCGTAATCACCCCGAAAGTTCAATTATCTACTCAGAGTGATCGTGTCATTTTTTCTCGAACTTACTCTCCGAAATCCAAGTCCTTGTGGAATGTACAGGAAACAGCTCACTGCTAATTTGTTGACGACTTTGGTTTTCCACATAACATTCTTTTAGCATGGGAGCTCTTGACATAGGCACAATAATATTCCGGCATTTAAATTGTTTAAATAGTCATCTGTTCTCCGCCTTCTTCTCACATAAACTTCGTAAACTGTACGCACACTGTAGCATAAAAACAGGTTGTGTTCAAATAGATGCGTTAACGGCGCAACCCATCGTCGCATCCTCGAAATTCAGATATTCCTAGTCCCGCGAATAAAGAAATAACTTAATTAGAATACAAATGATCCATTTTTTTATAAATCCATCTAATAAGCTAACTTTTAAGTCATTATTGCAGGATTGAGTTATTCTATTTCCCAGTTCTTAGTAGATTTTCAAAACGTTATGAAAACCCCGAAATGAAAGGTCAACCAAGAGAAGTCTAACTGGAAAATGATGGATAAATAAACGTGAAAGACCATTGAAGATACACCAATACGCGTAAGATGTATAAAAAGATGGTGAAGGACAAAAATCTGAGCAGAAATTAGCATTCGACTTAAAAGATCATATTGGGTTATAGTGTTAAACAAGTAGTGGTATTGAAGGATATTTTTTCATTCGATAGAGCTAATAAAATGGTATATTGTGGGGTTTAAAGCCTTTTCTTTTATTCCGTCTCTATGAAATTTTCTTCTCATTTGACATTATATGTATCTTATATTATTTTTTTAAATTACGTATTCTTGTATTCCTGAATTACAAGTAATAAATAACTTCCTGGTTTTAGAGAAACACTTGGGTCCTCATAAGACAAACACACCTTTCATCAATAGCATAAAATCATCATTCCTTCTTCTTTCCGATTTTGTGAAACATAAAAGACTACGAACGAGATTCTGTGGAAGAGTACCCACTCGAGCTTAAGCTTTTTAAATCTAAAACTAGTATTCAGAGTGAATAAATCGAACCAACAATCGAATAAAAATAAAATAACTTTCAATTAAACTGAAATTTTAGTATCTAAAATGTAACAAAATAGCTGGGTATCCAAACCATGTTCAAATAAAGTAAAAGAACATCAAATTACACATTCATCAGTTACAAGAAACTGGTACAGCGTCTTAGACCGCAGCACTTTCAAATCCGCGGTATAGCCTTATAACCGATCAGGGGCGCACCATAAGCGCACATTTGACATCCCCCGCCGTGCGCCCATTAGCGAAACCAGCTTTCACACTTCAAAAGGCCGCGGATCCTTTGTCATCCGAGCCTGCCGAAAAAGGAGTTCCGTAGCCTAAATTTCGACCGAATGAAGTCTTCTCCGACGCCTTCCGTGCGCCCCATTTCCCTTATTTATTTTCCCCTGATTATTCACAGCCTGCAATCTCCACCCACGCGACCCCTCAACGTCACATTTGCCCTCAAACAAAGGGCGGGGACTCACCGGTAATTGAGGCGGAGGGAGAGAGTGGTGTGGACTGGCGTTAATTACGGAGAATGTGCGGAAGGGGAGTGATTGGGCGGAAGGCGAGGATAATAGAAGGGCCTAGAAAGACGAGGCACCTTTTTAATAACTTTTTCTTTTTTCGGTTTAGCTTTTCGCGGGTATCGATTCGGAGTATGTGTGGGTGACCGCTTCGGGGAATGGCTAAAAAGCTCTCTCCGTGAGGACCTCTGACGATTCACCAGAAGTGAAGATCCACTCCATTCTCGAAATGAGTGCGCTGTTTAAAAACAGGTGGGAAATAAGTGAAGCTTCCGACGATGAATGAAAATGTACGCTCCTTACCACTGCTTCAATTTTCTTATTGCAGCCACCTGCTGATTAACAATATCTCGAGGAAATTCACATCGCGAGGAAAAGTAAACTTTTATTTCGGTGGTTCTTAACATGGGGTGGAAGAACCCCTTACAGCTCGTAGATATAATTAAAATTAATCGTTCATTGAGTTTTTGTGGAAACTACTTACAGTTACTAATAAATCAATAATTATATTAAATAATTAATACTGCTCCATGATACTAATTAAATAAAAAATGGTAAATAATTTTGTTCGCTAATTACAGTAATGTGGTTACAATATTATGCTGGAGGAGAGTAATTCATCAACAGTTCATCAACAATGCATCGGTAGCACAACCAATTCGAAGCTAGTTAAAACCCATTGAAGAAAACTTTATGCCTTCCAACATGATAGTTTATGTAAAGTCTTTCATGAAGAATCTTCAAATTAAGACTCGAAGCGAAATTCAAGAGAAAGGAATATTTGGCGTATTACTAGACCATAGGGTCATCTCAAAATGGAAGATTTCAAATATAAAAGCCATATGAGGCCTCTCATAAAAGTTTAGTTTAGTTTAGAGTTCCATCATCAATGGCGAAAGCGTTTACAGAACACTTATACCAAGCTCTATTATTTGTTATCCTAAAAAAAAGTTGAAATTTAAATCGCGAATTAAGGGTTTGAGGGTAATAGAATACTTTCATGGTCAATGTTTGAAAAATGACAAAAGGTTTATGAATGCAGATTTTATAGTTTAAATTAAAAATTATTAACTCTTACTTTTGGTAATGGCCAAATTAATTTGAAATTCGTCCAGTAAAAATCAACCCAACCGCATTTCAGAAATATTTAAAATTATTTAGACTTTGACGATCAGGAGGTCTAAAGTAAAAGGAAAATTTTTAAAATAAGTTCCGTCATACTTGACGGGGGAGTTTACTAGTTTATAACATAATAATGAATACATATTCAATTCATAATTCAAAATATAAAAGGCATATATTTATATTCACCAATATTTAAATCAATTCCGGCATTAATTACCACAAGCAAAGTCACCTCACAATAAATTCGCTAATTTATCGTAATACTCCCATAGGGGTCTTCACAATTGTTTTTTAGCAATCGCCCATGGGGGTAGTCACGATTGCTTATTAGCAATACTGGAGACCCCTACGGGAAGTTATTGTACCCACAAAGCGCCGCACATTCAGATATAGCATTTCTTCACTCGCGTCCAGATTGGAAATCGATATAAAAAAATTAACTCACTAACTCTAAAACTATCTCTGTAAAAATACATTATTTTAAAGTGATACCACAAACAGAACAATTTAGACGCATATACTGGTTGGAAACCAAGTAGGCAATGCTCCTATTATGGCGTTGCGTAATTGTGACGTAAATAAATAAATTAAACTTTAATTCGTTATCTCGTTCAATCTATTAAAATACGGAAATATTAAAAACGCAAAATATGCTATAAAACTGCTTACCTCTATAGATGGTTAAGCGTAATATCAAATGAAATCACTTAATTAATATTCGATTAGATCAATCGACGGCAGCCATCTTGAGAACTTCAGTTGATGACAACGTAGTACAGTTCTCACTGAAGAAAATTAAATATTTCCCCATTTTGACGATTAGATTCCTCGAAATTAGTATTACACTGTGGAAAATTGAATACACTATCTTTCTAATAATTAAATTTCAATGCCGGCGACTGATTTCGCATATTTTCCACTAGAATTGTTCAGATTACTTGCATTTCCATCTCGCGATACCACTGATGAAAAGTAAACTTCCCAGAATTCCCTGTTCCAAAATTCCTATGGGGGTCCTTACAATTGCTTAGTAATTGTAGCGACACCCATGGGTAGAAGAAAAAACATTGGTCCTATGAAATCGAGACAGGTGCAAAAAGAAGTGAAATCAAATAAATATTCTTAATTTGGTCGTGAAATATACTTTTTGGATCCAAATTACGATAACTATGGTAAATAAACGGAAATTACGTAAAATTTGGTCGTAGTAAATTAACAGTTCCCACAGACTACAAAGGCTACTGTTCGGAGCTCATAAGTTTTTCCATAAGATTACACGTGGAGTTTAGAAATATACCTATACATAAATATATTATAGATAAAAGATAAATTTAGGCAAGTATAGAATTATAGTAAAGGGATTATCGTCTTTCCTGCAACAAAGTAAATTTCTAAATGGTTTCTTCCCCTTTTTCTTTATAAATACCACATACATTCAATTATTCATATATATTTAAATGATGCATATCTATTTAAAAAGTGAAATTAAGACGTACTTGATGGGGAGTATACTTGTAAATTAATAATTTAAAAATATTAATTTATGACAAATAAACTAATGTCCTCAATACTTTTAGCTTTAAACAAGATAGACTCAGGCTTCACTTTGTGGTAATCACTAACAAAAACAGATTCATAATAAAGCGTTTATTAGACCACTAGAAATAGTACAACACGACGTAGGTGTCGTAGCGGAGCTACATCATCAGATTACTTGGTTTCTGGTGCTATTTGGTGGTATATGTCATGGTATCAGAGAAATTGGTGGTATTTTCATGGTATCAGCAAAATAAAAGTCACTTTGTTATTTCAAATTCAAGGCAACGAAACCCGGGTCGTGTTATTGAAGTATATTTGTAAGTAACATAGCGGCTTTTAATTCTCTGATGCGTTATTATGAATCTGCTCAATGCTTTCAGCTTTGATTAGAGATGATCCGAGGAACTCCGCAATGCCCCTGTGATTTCACAGAAATAAACGGCGTGGGATTGAGGAAACAGCCGTCATAAACACCTACAGAGACAAGGCTGGATACAAAAAGCAGAACCGGTCATAAATATGTCTTTTCCTGCAGCCTGTTTATTTTATGTATAATAAAAACTAGCATGAAAGATTCAGGCTCTGAGATTAGCGTCAGAATGAAAAGGTGTCTCTCCTTTGATTGCACGCATACCTGTTTATATAATCCTCCTCCATTTTTAAAATGCTCATTCGTGACTTTGTGACTCCTTAATTCCGTGGAAGTGATACAGTCCTCTCAGAAAGATTGAACCACGTCAGGTTTTGATTACGCTAAATGTTACGGATTAATTCAACAGGTCTTCACCAAATTACCCTTTGTGTTCAAGCACACGCTTATTCTTTAATTTAAGGAAGTTACCAGCAATTCTTGGAATAACGCCGAGCAAGGGCAGCTCGAATATCACTGGACACGAAAGCTTCAAGAGAAATATTTTGGAAAAATAATCCATTTTATTTTATTTCAGTTGTATTTCGGTATTACTTATTTCAATCTTATGTAAAAATCACCGATATGTCCGATTCATTCACTGATTTATGTATTTTAGTTCATTTAATGTCAATAACTTTCCATAAGAAAGGCATTGAGGCAATGTTTGAAAATAATTTCACGTACTTCCTGGTAAGATAGGATATTTTAAATTTAGAGATTCATTTGAGGGGCAATAAACTATTAATAAAAAGGGTTTGAGGTAACTTTACACATAACGGCGTGCACGCAGGAAAATTCCCGGCTCAATCCGACTTTTTTCAGGTTCGTTTTTCCTTGGGAATAAACTATTAAATATTGATATCTTTTATCAAAAGTACTTTAGGTTAGACTACAGGCGACTTGAATAGTCATCCATAAGAAATATACGTCAAGTTCTTTGTTACTATTGGCAGGCATCGTTTTATTTCCTAACTTAAATTGGAAATAAGGGCCCTACGAATACGACACGATTAATTAGAAAATTAACGAGACTAATTTTGGTCGTCGTTTTGGATGCTAAATTATGAGAATTCGAAAGAAAAAGGACGAAAATTTTGTAAAATTTATGCTGTTAATACTCAGTACTAGTCACAAATAACTAATCTGTAGTAACAAAGAGCCTACTTTTCATGATAAGATAAACATAAATAAAATTTGGAAATCGAATTTCAGCCATAAGTTTTAACAAATGATTTAACTTTATACACAGTACATGGTTTAAAATTGTACTTTATATTAATGTAACATTTACTTTATATTATTTATTAATCAAATAAAACTACAAATTCCTTAAAATTATTTTTACAACATTTTTATGGTACTTTAAATGAATGCCTATTATCTCAACCTTTGATAAATACCATGGTATGGGAACCAAGAACGAAATAATCGATTTCCACTTATATGTTTTAGAAATTAGCTGCTGGGATAGCGATAGGTTCAAAAGAACTTCGCATTTATATGAACAAAGAAAAAACCCTTTACCTTTAAAATTAAAACCTAAAAACAATTCTCCGGTCCCTTTAATGAGGAGATACCGCTAAAGAGATGCGATCCAGTCGTAATCAAACTCACAAAATCTGATTTTATCCTCATCTGTACGCTTCGTTACGCACCCGCTCGATTCCACACACTCACGCGTTCTCTCTACGCGTTCGCACAACCTCCCGTTTCGTTATCGAAAAATCAAACAACGCCCTAATCCTCAAATATTGTGTTTTGGAGAAAATAAACACCGAGACTCATCAGGCATTCATGAAAACATAAGGAGCAGTCGGAGACGAAGGAAAGCGACTCCGTAATCTATTTACGACCGTAATTAAACTCTTGAGTGTAATAGGCCCTTTCACACGTGCTAATCTCCGCCTGAATTATTTTCCTCGACTTGGAAGCCGTCCCAGTGAGTCCATCACGCATGACCTCAATTGTGCCCTCGGGAAGGCACCCGACAATCAAACGGCAAACTACCACACCCTCTCCGCTAAAACATCCCCTCCTCCACCTGTCCATCTCCCTTTTATTCCATTATGTTCACCGGGTATGACGATATCTACTTTGAACCGCCGTTTTCGAAAGAAAAGGTAAAATTGAAAGGCCTTCCCGATCTTTACTCGGTTGAATTTTTCCGCAAACGTTTGTAGGATGCAAAATGATATTTAGTATCTATGACGCTCCTGTAAGCATATCCTGACGAATCGAATATCTTTGAAAATTTCAAAATCATTCTCATGATACACTTGTTGAAATTTCGGTTTGCGGTCTTATGTTAGTGTCCCATTGTCTTTGAATTATTTTAACAAGAGTTAATTCCTATTATTACTTTCTCCATATACGTAGTAGTATAGAGAAAGTATTGTTTTCATGAAAAAATCGACTTCGAGATTTCAACGGAAATACATGTTTTGGGGTCCCTAGAACACGTTTTGACCATTTTCGGAATGATGTCTGTGTGTATGTGTATGTGTGTTTGTGCTTGTGGGCTCTAACGTAAAAAATATAAGTCGTATCAATACCAAACTTCTTTTTCGATGAACCGGAAGTCGAGCTTTATTATTCGAAGCAAATTTCCGGTTTTGCAAAATATCTCTATAATTATGATATTCAGGTATATACTAGTATTAATACAAGTTTTAGAAAATGTAATTTACTATAACTTTAGTATAAAACATATTTTTGTATCACTGATTGTTTAGTGAGTTATTCTTGAAATACTGATAAACCGGAAGTTGCTGATTATGTACTTTGTGTATCTTACATATGGAGAAAGTCATGTGCTGGCCACATCTTATTTTTTATATAATGAAATGATTAGTCATTTACTTAACTAGTCATTTAAATTCAACATCACATATATGATTTATTAATTACAGTTATTCAAATAGTATCCCCGTCTGTCAGGGATCTACTTGTAATAGATAATTTGTCAATGGAATATGAAACTGAAAGTAAAATATCTGCTTACGGTACAGACAGAGATTCCAGACAACAATGACGCATTCGAACTAAATAATTCACCCCGTTTCTAATTAACACCGTTGGAAACCCGGGAAAACTTCCTACAGCACCTGCACCGGGAAAGCACCAGATCCTTCTTAATTGATGGAAAAATAGTTGGTTACTAATATTTGCAAGGGTATTGTACCAACCGGCATTTTAGCTGAATATCTCGTTAGCAGGATATTCCATATTTTTTATGTTTCTGTGTGGTCTCATATGAATGCGAAGCATAAGAGAACCTCACAAGAAACAAGTGAAAAAATATTTGGAACGGTTTATAAGAACCAATGAACAGAAAATATTTTGGAAATAATCTAAGAAAGATTTGTACTTTTACCGCAAATTTTATTTTTTTTCAAATAACCGTAACACGACTGGTTTCGACGATTGATCGTCATCTTCTGGTGAAGAAACTCTAAATTCAAACTCTTTAATAACAGCTAGCTAAAGGGGGGGAGGGGGATAGAGAAGGTGAAAAAGGGGAGGAAAGAAGGTGGTGGCGGGAGTTAGACTAAGGTGGGAGGGAGACTAAGAAGGTATAGAGGAAGAGACGTCGTTATTGTAAGAAAGGACAGAGTTTATCAGCGGGGAGTGAGAAGGAAAAAGATTCTAATTCACTAAGGAATATTTAGAAGAATAGGTATGTCTACGAATTTCCAGTTGCTCTAAGAAATTGAGTCGGCGGCCTATGTTTGCGATATGGAGGATTTCTGGGACAATCTGAGGAGTGATTGTTCTCTATGAGGTATTTTGAGAAGTGGGAACGATAGGCTCTAACCCCGCGTCAGCCTTCGAACCCGCATGGCGGGCGGTCCAATCATCAATTCCTAAATTTCTCCAGATTATTTTTTCGACCATAAAAATTCAACTTAAAATAATTTCAGGAAACAGTTTTAAAAAAATTGCAACATTGGACTCTAACTTTAGGAAAAAGAATTTTTAAATCCAGACAACCCACATACAAAGGCACATAATTGTAAGTGGGATTTCTGTATTATTATTTATATATTATTATATTGTTATATTATATTATTATTATTATAAGTTATTATATATTATTATTATAGTGCGATTATTTTAGCAAAATATCGATCTTTTTCCACTATTTTGCCTTAATTTTCGTCAAGTTATCGAGATATGATCGAAAAAGCAATGAAAATTCATAATTTTTTGCGTAATTTCAATCTTTTTCCTCTATTTTGCCTTAAATTTCGTGATTTTATCGAGATATAATCGAAAAAAGCAATGAAAACGGATAATATCACCGAATTTTAAATTTTTTCCCCTATTTTGCGTAAATTTTCGTCATTTAATCGAGATATAATCGAAAAAAGCAACGAAAACGGATAATATCACCGAAATTTAAATTTTTTCCCCTATTTTGCCTTAATTTTCGGCATTTTATAGAGATATGATCGAAAAAAGGCACAAAAACGGGATAATTTTACCGAAAGTTCTATTTATCATCTATATTGCCTTAATATTCGTCATTTTAAGGAGATATGATCGAGAAAAGCATACGAAAACGGATAATTTCAACGAAATTTCAATTCTTTCCCATCTATTTTGCCTTAATTTTCGTCATTATAATCAGATACGATCGAGAAAAACAACGAAAACGTAAAATTACATCGAAATTTCAATTTTTCCACAATATTCGTCATTTTATCTAGATATGATCGTGAAAAGAAAAGAAAACGGATAATATTCGTTATTTTATCGAGATATGACCAAAAAAGTAAAGAAAACGGAAAAGTCTGCGTCAATTTAGGGTCAATTTTTTTCCTCAATATTGTCTTACTTTTAGTCATTTTATCGAGATATGATCGCAAAAGCAACGAAAATAGATAATTTCACCGAAATTTCAATTTTTTATCCTCTATTTTGCCTTAATTGTCGTGATTTTACTGAGATAAGAAAAAAATGGAACGAAAACATATAATTATATCTAAATTTATATTTTTACCATTATATTTCCTTAATTTTCGTAATTTCATCGAGATGTAATCGAAAAATGCAACGAAAACGGTTAATATCACAGAAATTTCAACTTTTTTCCTCTATTTTGCCTGAATTTTCTTCATTTTATCTAAATATGATCAAAAAAAGCATCGAAAACGGATAATTTTTAACGAAATTCAATTGTTTGTGATGTTATTTGCCTTAATGTTCTTAATTTTATCGAGATATTATCGGAAACAGCAATGAAAAAGGTTTATTTTTGCGAAGTTTAAATGTTTTCCCTCAATTTTGCCCTAATTTTCGCCATTTTATGGAGATATGATCGAAAAAAGCAACCTCGACGTCGAGTCATCGACCTTGAATCATCGTTGTCGGGTCATCGAACTCGGGTGATCTTTCTCGGGTCATCGACCTCGGGTCATTGACCTTGGGTCATCTACCTCGGATCATCGACCTAGAGTCATACACCGTAAGTAATCCCAGAATCGACCTCCTTGAATTGACTTCCCGGAGTTGACCTCCCGGAGTTGACCTTCCGGAGTCGAAGTCTTACTCCCGGAGTCCTCCCTCCAGAGTCAACCTCCCGGAGTCGATGACTGGTCATCGACCCGAGTCATCGACCTTGGGTCATCGACTTCGGGACATCGACCACGGGTCATTGACCTCGACTCATCGACCTCGGGTCATCGACCTTGAGTCATCGACTAGGGTCATTTACCTCGGGTCCTTGGGTATCGACCTCAGGTGATCGACCACGGGTCGTCGACCTCGAGTCATCGACCCCGGGTCATCGACCTCGGGTCATCGACCTAAGGTCATAGACCGTAAGTTATCCCGGAATCGACGTCCCGGAGTCGACTACCCGAAGTCTATCTGATGGAGTCGAACAACCAGTGTCGACCTTCCGGCCTCGGCATCCCGGAATCGACCTCCCGCAGTCGACATCCCGGAATCGTTCCCGGAATCGACTTCCCGGAGTCGGCCTCCCAGAGTCGACCTCCCGGAGTCGACATCCCGGAGTTTTACTCCCGGATTCCTTCTCCCTTAGTCGACCTATCGGTGTCGAGCTCGCATTATATAACTCCTGGAGTCGACCATCCGGAGTCGGTTTCCCGAAGTCGATCTCCGGTCATCGACCCGATTCATCGACCTCGGGTCGTCGGCCTTGGTTAATCTACCTCGGGTCATTGACCTCGGGTCATTGACCTCGGGTCATCGACCCTGGGTAATCGACCTCCTCAATATTCGTCATTTTATCTAGATATGATCGTAAAAAGTTCACAAAACGGATAATTTTTACGAAATTTAATTTTTTGTCATGCTTTTAGCTTTAATTTTTGTAATATTATGAAGTATTTATCGAAACAGCAACGAAAACGTATAATTTCACTGAAGTTTCTAATGCTTTCCTCTATTTTGCTGAATTTACGTAATTTTATCGAGATATGTTCGAAAAAACAACGAAAACGGATAATTTTATCGAAATTTCAATTTTGTTACTGTACTTTACCTTAATTTTCGTCATTTTATCGAGATATGATCGTGAAAAGCAAGGAAAACGGATCATTTCACCGAAATTTTAATCTTTCTCATCTATTTTGTCTTAATTTTCGTCATTATAATCAGATACGATCGAGAAAAACAACGAAAACGTGAAATCACATCGAAATTTCAATTTTTCCTCAATATTCGTCATTTTATCTAGATATGATCGTGAAAAGCAAGGAAAACGGATAATTTTTGCGAAGTTTCAATTTTTTTACTCATTTTTTCTTAATTTTCGTCATTTTATTTAGATATGATCGAAAAAAGCAAGAAAAATTGATAATTTCACCGAAAGTTCAATTCTTTCTCCTATATTCTTTCTTAATTTTTGTCACTTTATCCAGCTATGATCAAGAAAAACAACGATAACGTAAAATTTCACCGAAATTTCAATTTTGTCTCAATTTTCGTCATTTTATCTAGATATCATCGTTAAAATCAACGAAAACGGATAATATTCGTAATTTATCCAGATATGATCAAATAAAGCCTCGAAAACGGATAACTTTCGCGAAATTACAATTTGTTTCCTCTATTTTGCCTTAATTTACGTCATTTTATCGAGATATTACCGGAAAAAGCAACACAAACGGAAAACTTTTGCGATGTTTTAAATTTTTTCCTCAACATTTCCTTACTTTTCGGCATTTTATCGAGATATGATCGCTAAAGCAACGAAAACGGTTCATTACACCAAAAGCTCAATTTTCTCAATTACTTAGCTTATAATTAGTGATTGTTTCGAGATATGATCAAAAAAAGCAACGAAAATAGATAATTTCACCGAAATTTCAATTTTTTATCCTCAATTTTGCCTTAATTCTCGTGATTTTACTGATATAAGAAAATAAAGGAACGAAAACATATAATTATATCTAAATTTCAATTTTTTACCTTTATAATGCCTTAATTTTCGTAATTTCATCGAGATGTAATCGAAAAATGCAACGAAAACGGTTAATATCACAGAAATTTCAACTTTTTCCCTCTATTTTGTCTGATTTTTTCTTCATTTTATCTAAATATGATCAAAAAAAGCATCGAAAACGGATAACTTTTAACGAAATTTTTATTGTTTGTGATGTTATTTGCCTTAGTTTACTTAATTTTATCGAGATATTATCGAAAACAGCAATGAAAATGGGAATATTTTAGCGAAGTTTAAATTTTTTCCCTCAATTTTGCATTAATTTTCGCCATTTTATCGAGATATGATCAATAAAAGCAACCTCGACGTCGAGTCATCGACCTTGAGTCATCAAAGTCGGATCATTGACCTTGGGTCTTCGACCTCGGATCATCGACCTAGAGTCTTACATCGTAAGTCATCCCAGAATCGACCTCCTCAAATTGACTTCCAGGAGTCGACCTCCCGGAGTCGAAGTTCTACTCCCGGAGTCCTCCCTCCAGAGTCAACCTCCCGGAGTCGATGACTGGTCATCGACCCGAGTCATCGACCTTGGGTCATCGACCTCGGGTCATCGACCTTGGGTCATCGACCTCGGGTCATCGACCTCGGGTCATCGACCGTGACTCATCGACTTCGGGTCATTGACCTCGGGTCATTAACCTTGGGTCATTGACCTCAGGTGATCGACCCCGGGTCGTCGACCTCGAGTCATCGAACTCGGGTCATCGACCTAAGGTCATAGACCGTAAGTTATCCCGGAATCGACGTCCCAGAGTCGACCACCCGAAGTCGATCTCTTGGAGTCGAACAACCGGTGTCGACCTCCCGGACTCGGCATCCCGCAGTCGACCTCCCGCAGTCAACATTCCGGAATCGTCCTCCCAGAATCGACCTCCCGGAGTTGGCCTCCCAGAGTCGACCTCCTGGAGTCGACAACCCGGAGTTTTACTCCCGGAGTCCTTCTCCCTTAGTCGACCTACCGGTGTCGAGCGCTTGTCGAGCTCGAAAATAGATAATTTAACCGAAATTTCTATTTTTTATCCTCTATTTTGCTTTAATTCTCGTGATTTTACTGAGATAAGAAGAAAAGAAGGAACAAAAACATATAATTATAAGTAAATTTCAATTATTTACTTTTATATTGCCTTAATTTTCGTACATTCATCGAGATGTAGTCGAAAAATGTAACGAAAACGGTTAATATCACATAAATTTTAATATTTTTCCTCTATTTTGCCAGAGGATTCGTCATTTTATCTAGATATGATCAAAAAAGCAACAAAAACGGATAATTTTAACGAAATTTAATTTTTTGTCTTGTTATTTGACTTAACTTTCTTAATTTTATTCAGATATGATCGAAAAAAGCAACTAAAAAGGAAAATTTCAGCGAAGTTTAAATTTTTTCCCTGAATTTTGCCTTAAGTTGCGCCATTTTATCGAGATATGATCGAAAAAAGCAACCTCGACGTCGAGTCATCCATCTTGAGTCATCGACAACGGGTCATCGAACTCGGGTGATCTTTCTCGGGTCATCGACCTCGGGTCTTCGACCTTGTGTCATCGACCTCGGATCATCGACCTAGAGTCATATACCGTAAGTCATCCCAGAATCGACCTCCTTGAATTGACTTCCCGGAGTCGACCTCCCGGAGTCGACATCCCGGAGTCGAAGTCTTACTCCCGGAGTCCTCCCTCCAGAGTCAACCTCCCGGAGTTGATGACTGGTCATCAACCCGAGTCATCGACCTTGGGTCATCGACCTTGTGTCATAGACCTTGGTTCATCGACCACGGGTCATCGACCTCGGGTCATCGACCTCGACTCATCGACCTTGGGTCATCGACCTTGAGTCATCGACCTTGAGTCATCGTCTTCGGGTCATTGACCTCGGGTCATTAACCTCGGGTCATCGACCTCAGGTGATCGACCCCGGGTCGTCGACCTCGAGTCATCGACCTTGGGTCATCAACCTCGGGTCATTAACCTCGGGTCATCGACCTCAGGTGATCGACCCCGGGTCGTCGACCTCGAGTCATCGACCTTGGGTCATCAACCTCGGGTCATTGACCTCGGGTCATCGACCTAAGGTCATAGACCGTAAGTTATCCCGGAATTGACGTCCCGGAGTCGACCACCCGAAATCGATCTCTTGGAGTCGAACAACCGGTGTCGACCTCCCGCAGTCGACCTCCCTGAATCGTCCTCCTGGAATCGACCTCCCGGAGTCGACAACCCAGAGTTTTACTCCCGGAACCCTTAGTTGACCTACGAAATTTCAATTTACTGTCATGTTTTTTCATTAATTTTTGTAATTTTATTGAGATATTATCGAAAACAGCAACGAAAACGTATAATTTCACCGAAGTTTCAATTTTGTTTCTCTATTTTCCTTAATTTACGTTAATTATCGAGATATGATCGAAAAGACAACAGAAACGAATAATGTTATGGAATTTTCAATTTTTTCCTCTGTTTTGCCTTAATTTTCGTCATTTTATCGAGATATGATCGGAAAAAGCCACATTAACGGATACTTCCACCAAAATTTCCATTTTTGTTCCTGTACTTTTCTTAATTTTTTTTATCGAGAAATGATCAAGAAAAGCAACGAAAAGGGATCATTTCAAGGAAATTTCAATTTTTTTCTCTTTATTTTGCCTTAATTCTCGTCATTTTATTGAGATATGATCAAACAAAGCTATGAAAACGGATAATTTCACCGAAATCTTAATTTTGTTCCTCTATTTTTCCTTAATTTTCGTCATTTGATCGAGATATACACGGATAAAGCCACATTAACTGTTAATTTCACCAAAATTTCAATTTTGTTCCTGTACTTTTCCTTAATTTTCGTTTTTTTATCGAGATATGATCGAGAAAAGCAACAAAAACGGATAATTTCGCCGAATATTTCAATTTTTTTCATCTATTTTGCCTTAATTTACGTTGTTTTATCGAGATATATTCGGAAAAAGCCACATTAACGGATAATTTCACCAAAATTTCAATTTTGTTCCTGTACTTTTCCTTAATTTTCGTAATTTTATCGAGATATGATCGTGAAAATGCTACAAAAATCGATAATTAAAAAAAAACTTCATTTCTTTCCTTTATTTTGGCTTAATTTTCGTCATTCATTCGAGATATGATCGAGAAAAGCAGCGAAAACGTATCATTTCACACAAATTTCAATTATTTCCTCTTTATTTTGCCTTAATTTTCGTTATTATTTTCGAGATATGATCGAAAAAACCACGAAAAACTGATAATTTCACCGTAATTTCAATTTCATTCCTCGATTTTGCCTTAATTTTCGTAATTTTATCGAGATATAGTCGATAAATGCAACGAAATCGGATAATTTTAGCGTAATTTCAATCTTTTTCCTGTATTTTGCCTTAATTTTCCTCATTTATCGAGATATGATCAAATCAAGCAACAAAAACGTTTAATTTCACCGAAATTTCATTCTATCTCATCTATATTTGACTAACGTTTCGTCATTTTATGGAGATATGATCGATAAAATCAACGAAAACAGAAAATATTAGCTAAATTTCAATTTTTTTCCTCTATATTGCCTTAATTTTCCTCATTTCATCGAGATATGATCGAAACAAGCAACGAAGTCGGTTAATTTTAAAGATTTATCAATTTTTTGTCATGTTTTTTCTTTAATTTTATCGAGATATTATCGAAAACAGCAACGAAAACGTATAATTTCACCGAAGTTTCAATTTTTTCCCTCTATTTTGCCTTAATTTACATTATTATCGAGATATGATCGAAAAATCAACAAAAACGGATAATTTTATCTAAATTTCAATTTTGTTCCTGTACTTTTCCTTAATTTTCGTCATTTTCTCGAGATATGATTGTGAAAATGCTACGAAAATCGATGATTTCACACAACTTTCAATTTTTATCCCTTTATTTTGAATTAATTTTCGTAATTTTATCGAGATATGATCGAAAAAACCACGAAAAACTGATACTTTCACCGTAATTTCATTTTTTTTCCTCTATTTTGCCTTAATTTTCATATTTTATCGAGATATGATTGGAAAAAGCCACATTAACGGATAATTTCACCAAAATTTCAATTTTGTTACTGTACTTTTCCTTAATTTTCATTTTTTATCGAGATATGATCAAGAAAAGCAACGAAAATGGATCATTTCAAGGATATTTCAATTTTTTTCCCCTTTATTTTGCCATAATTCTCATTATTTTATTGAGATCTGATCGAAACAAGCAACGAAAACGGATAATTTCAACGAAATTTCAATATTTTTCCTCTATTTTACCTTAATTTTCGTAATTTAATACAGATATGATCGAGAAAAGCAACGAAAACGGATACTTTTATCTAAATTTCAATTTTGTTCCTGTACTTTTCCTTGATTTTCGTCATTTTCTCGAGATATGATCGTGAAAATAATACGAAAATCGATAGTTTCAAAATAACTTCATTTTTTTCCTTTATTTTGGATTAATTTTCGTCATTCATTCGAGATATGATCGAGAAAAGCAACGAAAACGTATAACTTCCCCGAAATTTCAATTCTGTCTCATCTATTTCCCCTACATTTTCGTCATTTTATGGAAATAGGAACAGAAAAAGCAACTAAAAAAGATAAGATTAGCTAAATTTAAAATTTTGCCCTCTATGTTGCCTTAATTTTCCTCATTTCATCGAGATATGATCGAAACAAGCAACGACGTCGGATAATTTTAATTATATATCAATTTTTTGTCATGTTTTTTCCTTAATTTTTGTAATTTTATCGAGATATTATCGAAAACAGCAACGAAAACGTATAATTTCACCGAAGTTTCTATTTTTTCCCTCTATTTTGCCTTAATTTACATTATTATCGAGATATGATCGAAAAAAAAACAAAAACGGATAATATTATCGAAATTTGATCGGATTATGATCGGAAAAAGCCACATTAACGTATAATTTCACCAAAATTTCAATTTTGTTCCTGTACTTTACCTTAATTTACGTTTTTTTATCGAGATATGATAAAGAAAAGCAACGAAATAGGATCATTTCAAGGAAATTCGAATTTTTTACCCTTTATTTAGCCTTAATTCTCGTCATTTTATTCAGATATGATCGAAAAAAGCTATGAAAAGGGATAATTTCACCGAAATCTTATTTTTTTTTCTTTTATTTTGCATTAATTTTCGTAATTTCATCGAGATATGATCGAAAAAACCACGAGAAACTAATAATTCTTTCGTATATTCATTTTTTTTCATCTTTATTACCTGAATTTTCTTAATTTTATCGAGATATGATCAAGAAATGCAACGAGAATGGATCATTTCACCGAAATTTCAATTTTTTCCCCTTTAGTTTGCCTTAGTTCTCGTAATTTTATCAGATATGATCGAAAAAAGCTACGAAAACGGATAATATCACATAAATCTTAACATTTTTCCTCTAATTTGCCTGAAGTTTCGTCATTTTATCTAGATATGATCAAAAAAAGCAACGAATACGGATAATTTTAACGAAATTTAATTTTTTGTCATGTTATTTGCTTTAATTTTCTTAATTTTATCGAGATATTATCGAAAACAGCAATGATAACGTATAATATCACAGAAATTTCAATTTTGTTCCAGTCCTTTTTTCTTAATTTTCGTCATTTTATCGTGATATGATCGAGAAAATGCTAAGAAAATGGATAATTTCACAAAAATTTCATTTTATTTCCTTTATTTTGCCTTAATTTTCGTCATTTTATCGAGATATGATCGAAAAAAGCAACCTCGACGTCGAGTCATCGATCTAGAGTCATCGACATCGGGTCATCGAACTCGGGTGATCTTTCTTGGGTCATCGACCTTGGGTCATCGACCTCGCATCATCAACGTAGAGTCATACACCGTAAGTCATCCAAGAATCGACCTCCTTGATTTGACTTCCCGGAATTGACCTCCCGGAGTTGACCTCCCGGAGTCGAAGTCTTACGACCCGAGTCATCGACCTTGGGTCATCGACCTCGGGTCATCGACCTCGACTCATCGACCTCGAATCATCGACCTCGACTCATCGACATCGACGAAATGTTTGCCCTCCATTTTGCCTTAATTTTCCTCATTTCATCGAGAACTTATCGATAAAAGCAACGAAAACGGATAATTTTATCGAAATTTAATTTTTTGTCATGCTTTTGCTCTAATTTTTGTAATATTATCGAGAATTTATCGAAGACAGCGTCGAAAACGTATAATTTCACCGAAGGTTCAATTTTTTCCTCAATTTTGCCTTAATTTACGTAATTTTATCGAGATATGATCGAAAAATCAACGAAAACGGATAATTTTATCTAAATTTCAATTTTGTTCCTGTACTTTTCCTTAATTTTCGTCATTTTTTCGAGATATGATCGTGAAAATGCTACGAAAATCGATGATTTTACACAACTTTCAATTTTTATCCCTTTATTTTGAATTAATTTTAGTAATTTTATCGAGATATGATCGAAAAAACCACGAAAAACTGATACTTTCACCGTAATTTCAATTTTTTTCCTCTATTTTGCCTTAATTTTCGTCAATTTATCGAGATATGATCGGAAAAATGCACATTAACGGATAAAACCAAAACCCACCAAAATTTCCATTTTTGTTCCTGTACTCTTCCTTAATTTTTTTTTTATCGAGATATGATCAAGAAAAGTAACGAAAATGGATCATTTCAAGGAAATTTCAATTTTTTCCCCTTTATTTTGCCTTAATTCTCGTCATTTTCTTGAGATATGATCGAAAAAAGCTATGAAAATGGATGATTTCAACGAAATCTTAATTTTCTTCTTTTATTATGCCTTAATTTTCGTAATTTGTTATCGAGATATGATCGAAAAAACCACGTGAAACTAATAATTTTACCGAATATTCAATTTTTTCATCTTCTGTACCTGAATTTTCTTAATTTTATCGAGATATGGTCAAGAAATGGATCATTTCACAAAAATTTCAATTTTTTCCCCATTATTTTCCCTTAATTTTCGTCATTTTATCGATAAATGATCGAAAAAAGCAACTAAAATGGATAATTTCACCGAAATTTCAATTCTTTCTCCTCTATTTTACCTTAATTTTCGTCATTTTATCCAAATATGATCGAGAAAAATAACGAAAAGGTAAATTACACCGAAATTTGAATTTTTCCTCAATTTTCGTCATTTTATCTAGATCTGATCGTGAAAAACAACGAAAACGGATAATGTTCATAATTTTAACCAGATATGATCAAAAAACAACGAAAACGGATAATTTTCGAGAAATTAAAATTTTAATTATTCTATTTGCCTTAATTTACGTTGTTTTATCAAGATATGACCAAAAAAGCAAAGAAAACGGAAAAGTCTGCGTCAATTTCAAGTCAATTTTTTTCCTCAATATTGTCTTCATTTTCGTCATTTTATCGAGATATTACTAAAAAAAGCAACACAAACGGAAAATTTTTGCGAAGTTTTAAATTTTTTCCTCAATATTGCCTTACTTTTCGTCATTTTATCGAGATATGATCGCAAAAGCAAAGAAAACGGTTCATTACACCAAAAGCTCAATTTTTTCCTTTACTTTGCCTTAAAATTCGTAATTGTTTCGAGATATGATCGAAAAAAGCAACGAAAATAGATAATTTCACCGAAATTTCAATTTTTTATCCTCTATTTTCCCTTAATTCTCGTGATTTTACTGAGATAAGAACAAAAAAAGGAACGAAAACATATAATTATAAATAAATTTCAATTTTTTACCTTTTTATTGCCTTAATTTTCGTAATTTCATCGAGATTTAATCGAAAAATGCAACGAAAACGGTTAATAACACAGAAATTTTAACTTTTCTCCTCCATTTTGCCTGAAGTTTGGTCTTTTTCTCTAGATATGATCAAAAAAAGCAACGAAAACGGATAATTTTAACGAAATTTAATTTTTTTTCATGTTATTTGCCTTAATTTTCTTAATTCAATCGAGATATTATCGAAAAATGCAATGAAAAAGGAAACTTTTAGCGAAGTTTAAATTTTTTCCCTCAATTTTGCCTTAATTTTCGCCATTTTATCGAGATATGATCGAAAAAAGCAACCTCGACGTCGAGTCATCGACCTTGAGTCATCGACGTCGGGTCATCGAACTCGGGTGATCCTTCTCGGGTCATCGACCTCGGGTCATCGACCTCGGGTCATCGACCTCGGGTCATCGACCTCGGGTCATCGACCTCGGGTCATCGACCTCGGGTCATCGACCTCGGGTCATCGACCTCGGGTCATCGACCTCGGGTCATCGACCTCGGGTCATCGACCTCGGGTCATCGACCTCGGGTCATCGACCTCGGGTCATCGACCTCGGGTCATCGACCTCGGGTCATCGACCTCGGGTCATCGACCTCGGGTCATCGACCTCGGGTCATCGACCTCGGGTCATCGACCTCGGGTCATCGACCTCGGGTCATCGACCTCGGGTCATCGACCTCGGGTCATCGACCTCGGGTCATCGACCACGGGTCATCGACCTCGGGTCATCGACCTCGGGTCATCGACCTCGGGTCATCGACCTCGGGTCATCGACCTCGGGTCATCGACCTCGGGTCATCGACCTCGGGTCATCGACCTTGAGTCATCGACGTTAGGTCATCGAACTCGGGTGATCCTTCTCGGGTCATAGACCTCGGGTCATCGACGTTAGGTCATCGAACTCGGGTGATCCTTCTCGGGTCATAGACCTCGGGTCATTGACCTTGGGTCATCGACCTCGGATCATCGACCTAGAGTCATACACCGTAAGTCATCCCAGAATTGAACTCCTTGAATTGAGTTCCCGGAGTCGACATCCCGGAGTCGAAGTCTCACTCCCGGAGTCCTCCCTCCAGAGTCAACTTCCCGGACTTGGGTCGATGACTGGTCATCAACCCGAGTCATCGTCCTTGGGTCATCGACCTCGGGTCATTGACCTCGGGTCATCGTCCTAAGGTCATAGACCGTAAGTTATCCCGGAATTGACGTCCCGGAGTCGACCACCCGAAGTCGATCTTTTGGAGTCGAACAACCGGTGTCGACCTCCCGGACTCGGCATCCCGGAGTCGACCTTCCGCAGTGGACATCTCGGAATCGTCCTCCCGGAATCGACCTCCCGGAGTCGACAACCCGGAGTTTTACTCCCGGAGTCCTCCTCTCTTAATCAACCTACCGGTGTCAAGCTCGCATTATATAACTCCCGGAGTCGGTTTCCCGGAGTCGGTTTTCCGGAATCGGACCCGAGTCATCGACCTCGGTTCGTAATTTTATCTAGATATGATCGTGAAAAGCAAAGAAAACGGATAATATTCGTAATTTTTTCCAGATATGATCGAATTAATCAACGAAAACGGATAATTTTCGCGAAATTACAAATTTGTTTCCTCTATTTTGCCTTAATTTACGTTGCTTTATCGAGATATGATCGAAGAAACAACAGAAACGGATAATTGTATCGAAATTTCAATTTTGTGCCTGTACTTTTTCTTAATTTTCGTATTTTATCGAGATATGATCAAGAAAAGCAACGAAAATGGATCATTTCAAGGAAAATCGATTTTTTCCTCTTTATTTTGCTTTAATTCTCGTCATTTTATTGAGATATGATCGAAAAAAGCTATGGAAAGGGATAATTTCACCGAAATCTTGATTTTTTTCTTTTATTTTGCCTTAGTTTTCGTAATTTCATCGATATATGATCGACAAAAACCACGAGAAACTAATAATTTTTCGTATATTCATTTTTTTCTTTTTTACCTATATATTCTTAATTTTATCGAGATATGATCAAGAAATGCAACGAAAATGGATCATTTCACCGAAATTTCAATTTTTTCCTCATTATTTTGCCTTAATTCTCGTAATTTTATCAGATATGATCGAAAAAGGCAACGAAAACGGACAATTTTAACGAAATATAATTTTTTGTCATGCTTTTTGCTTTAATTCCTGTAATATTATGGAGAATTCATCGAAAACAGCAACGAAAACGAATAATTTCACTGAAGTTTCTATTTTTTTCCTCTATTTTACCTAAATTTACGTAATGTTATAGAAATTTCAATTTTATTCCTGTGTCGTGGTGACATTAAGAAAAAGAGTATTTTCCAAAAATCAATTTATTCAGGTTGGGTCAATTTACAATATTAGAAAGAGAATATCTTAGACCCAAACCTTACTGGCCGACCACGCGGTACGGTAGTCGAGCGAGTAGACCACGCACTACGGTAGTCGAGCAGGCCGACCCCACCAGTAACTGGGAAGTCGTGCGAGCTGACCAGGCTAGAGAGGTAGTCACACAGGCTGACCACGCGATACGGTAGTCGAGCGTACCTAGTCCAGGAAGTCTTGCGAGCCGACCACACAGCAAGGGTAGTCGTGCGGGCAGACCTGCTACTGCATTCACCTCGTTGGGCCGAATGGCGATTTGATGGGCTGTGGCGTTCCCTTTTATTCTACGGCAACAATACTTACAATAACCATGTTACCCCACACTTAGACTACATTGTATACGGCGGGAGTACTGCCAACAATACTTTTAACTATCAACAATACTGTTAATAAATATGACCTCAGGCGGCATACCCCCTTCCCCCACGCTCACATTACAATTAAACAATGCGGGGGTAGCCCCTTCAAGTTCTTCACAGTTCTCACACCACCACTACACCTGTACTTTTCCTTATTTTTTTTTTACCGAGATATGATCAAGACAAGCAACGAAAAACTGATAATTTCACCGTAATTTCAATTTTATTCCACTCTTTTTCCTTAATTTTCGTAATTTTATCGAGATATGCTCGAAAAAAGCAACGAATCAGATAATATTAGTTAAATTTCAATTTTTGTCCTCTATATCGATTTAATTTTCCTCATTTCATCGAGATATGATCAAAAAAAGCAACGAAAACGTATAACTTCCCCGAAATTTGAATTCTTTCTCATCTATATCCCCTACATTAACGTCATATTATGGAAATAGGAACAGAAAAAGCAACGAAAAAAGATAAGTTTAGCTAAATTTAAATTTTTGCCCTCTATTTTACCTTAATTTTCCTCATTTTATCGAGATATGATCAAAAAAGCAACGAAAACTTTTATTTTCACCGAAATTTCAATTCTTTCTCATCTATTTTGCCTTAATTGTCCTCATTTCATCGAGATATGATCGAAACAAGTAACGAAGTTGGATAATTTTAAAGAAGTTTCTATTTGATTCCCTCTATTTGACCTTAATTTACATTATGATCAAGATATGATCGAAAAAAAAACAAAAACTGATAATTTTATTGAAATTTCAATTTTTTTCCTCTATTTTGCCTTACTTTTCGTCCTTTTATCGAGATATGATCGTAAAAAGCCATATTAACGGATAATTTCACCAAAATTTCAATTTTGTTCCTGTACTTTTCCTTAATTTTCGTTTTCTTATCGAGATATGATCAAGAAAAGCAACGAAAATGGATCATTTCAAGGAAATTCCAATTTTTTCCCCTTTATTTTGCCTTAATTCTCATCATTTTATTGAGATCTGATCGAAACAAGCAACGAAAACGGATAATTTCAACGAAATTTCAATATTTTTCCTCTATTTTACCTTAATTTTCGTAATTTTATACTGATAAGATCAAAAAAGCAACGAAAACGGATAATTTTATCGAAATTTAATTTTTTGTCATGCTTTTTGCTTTAATTTATGTAATATTATCGAGAATTTATCGAAAACAGCAACGTAAACGTATAATTTCACCGAAGTTTCAATTTTTTTCCTCTATATTAACTTAATTTACCTAATTTTTTCAAGATATGATCGAAAAAAACACGAAAAACTGATAATTTCACCGTAATTTCAATTTCATTCCTCTATTTTTCCTTAATTTTCGTCTTTCTTCGAGATTTATTCGGGAAAAGCCACATTAACGGTTAATTTCACCAAAATTTCAATTTTGTTTCTGTAATTTTCGTTTTTTTATCGAGATATGATCGAGAAAAGCAACGAAAACGGTAAATTTAGACGAATATTTCAATTTTTTCATCTATTTTGCCTTAATTTACGCTGTTTTATCGAGATATGATCGAAGAAACAACAAAAACGGATAAGTTTATCGAAATTTCAATTTTTTTCCTCTATTTTGCCTTAATTTACGTAATTTTTTCGAGATATGATCGAAAAAACCACAAAAACTGACAATTTCACCGTAATTTCAATTTCATTCCTCTATTTTACCTTAATTTTATCGAGATATAATCGCTAAATGCAACGAAATCGGATAGTTTTAGCGTAATTTCAATTTTTTTCCTGTATTTTGCCTTAATTTTCCTCATTTCATTGAGATAGGATCAAAAAAAAGCATCGAAAACGTATTTTTTCACCGAAATTTCAATTATTTCTCATCTATTTTGACTAACTTTTCGTCATTTTATGGAGATATGATCGAAAAAAGCAACGAAAACGTAAAATTTCACCGAATTCTTTCTCATCTATTTTGCCTTAATTTTCTCATTTCATCGTGATATGATCGAAACAAGCAATGAAGTCGGCTAATGTTAACGTAATTTAATTTTTTGTCATGCTTTTTGCTTTAATTATTTAATATTATCGAGAATTTATCGAAAACAGCAACGAAAACGGTTAATTTCACCGAAGTTTCTATTTTTTTCTCTATTTTTCCTTAATTTACGTTAATTATCGAGATATAATCGAAAAAACAACAGAAACGGATAATTTTATGGAAATTTCAATCTTTTTCCTCTATTTTTCCTTAAATTTCGTCATTTTATCGAGATATGATCGGAAAAAGCCACATAAATGGATAATTCCACCAAAATTTCCATTTTTGTTCCTGTACTTTTCCTTAATTTTTTTTAATATCCAAATATGATCAAGAAAAGCAACGAAAATGGATCATTTCAAGGAAATTTCAATTTTTTATTCTTTATTTTGCCTTAATTCTCGTCATTTTATTGAGATATGATCAAACAAAGCTATGAAAACGGATAATTTCACCGAAATCTTAATTTTATTCTTTTATTTTGCCTTAATTTTCGTCATTTTATCGAGATATGATCGGAAAAAGCCACATTAATGGATAAAACCAAAACCTACCAAAATTTCTATTTTTGTTCCTGTACTCTTCCTTAATTCTTTTTTTATCGAGATATGATCAAGAAAAGTAACGAAAATGGATCATTTCAAGGAAATTTCAATTTTTTCCCCTTTATTTTGCCTTAATTCTCGTCATTTTATTGAGATATGATTGAAAAAAGCTATGAAAAGGGATGATTTCAATGAAATCTTAATTTTCTTCTCTTATTTTGCCTTAATTTTCGTAATTTGTTATCGAGATATGATCGAAAAAACCATGTGAAACTAATAATTTTACCGAATATTCAATTTTTTTATCTTCTGTACCTAAATTTTCTTAATTTTATCGAGATATGATCAAGAAATGTAACGAAAATGGATCATTTCACAAAAATTTCAATTTTTTCCCCATTATTTTCCCTTAATTTTCGTCATTTTATCGATAAATGATCGAAAAAAGCAACTAAAATGGATAATTTCACCGAAATTTTAATTCTTTCTCCTCTATTTTACCTTAATTTTCGTCATTTTATCCAAATATGATCGAGAAAAATAACGAAAAGGTAAATTACACCGAAATTTCAATTTTTCCTCAATTTTCGTCATTTTATCTAGATCTGATCGTGAAAAACAACGAAAACGGATAATGTTCATAATTTTAACCAGATATGATCAAAAAAACAACGAAAACGGATAATTTTCGCGAAATTAAAATTTTAATTCCTCTATTTGCCTTAATTTACGTTGTTTTATCGAGATATGACCAAAAAAGCAAAGAAAACGGAAAAGTCTGCGTCAATTTCAAGTCAATTTTTTTCCTCAATATTGTCTTCATTTTCGTCATTTTATCGAGATATGATCGCAAAAGCAAAGAAAACGGTTCATTACACCAAAAGCTCAATTTTTTTCCTTTACTTTGCCTTAAAATTCGTAATTGTTTCGAGATATGATCGAAAAAGGCAACGAAAATAGATAATTTCACCGAAATTTCAATTTTTTATCCTCTATTTTCCCTTAATTCTCGTGATTTTACTGAGATAAGAACAAAGAAAGGAACGAAAACATATAATTATAAATAAATTTCAATTTTTTACCTTTTTAAAGAAAACGAATAATTTCACTGAAGTTTCAATTTTTTCCTCTATTTTACCTTAATTTACGTAATGTTATAGAAATTTCAATTTTATTCCTGTACTTTTCCTTAATTTTTTTTTAACCGAGATATGATCAAGACAAGCAACGAAAAACTGATAATTTCACCGTAATTTCAATTTTATTCCACTCTTTTTCCTTAATTTTCGTAATTTTATCGAGATATGCTCGAAAAAAGCAACGAATCAGATAATATTAGTTAAATTTCAATTTTTGTCCTCTATATCGATTTAATTTTCCTCATTTCATCGAGATATGATCAAAAAAAACCAACGAAAACGTATAACTTCCCCGAAATTTGAATTCTTTCTCACCTATTTCCCCTACATTAACGTCATATTATGGAAATAGGAACAGAAAAAGCAACGAAAAAAGATAAGTTTAGCTAAATTTAAATTTTTGCCCTCTATTTTACCTTAATTTTCCTCATTTTATCGAGATATGATCAAAAAAAGCAACAAAAACTTTCATTTTCACCGAAATTTCAATTCTTTCTCATCTATTTTGCCTTAATTGTCCTCATTTCATCTAGATATGATCGAAACAAGTAACGAAGTTGGATAATTTTAAAGAAGTTTCTATTTGAATCCCTCTATTTGACCTTAATTTACATTATGATCAAGATATGATGGAAAAAAAAACAAAAACGGATAATTTTATCGAAATTTCAATTTTTTTCCTCTATTTTGCCTTACTTTTCGTCATTTTATCGAGATATGATCGTAAAAAGCCATATTATCGGATAATTTCACCAAAATTTCAATTTTGTTCCTGTACTTTTCCTTAATTTTCGTTTTCTTATCGAGATATGATCAAGAAAAGCAACGAAAATGGATCATTTCAAGGAAATTCCAATTTTTTCCCCTTTATTTTGCCTTAATTCTCATCATTTTATTGAGATCTGATCGAAACAAGCAACGAAAACGGATAATTTCAACGAAATTTCAATATTTTTCCTCTATTTTACCTTAATTTTCGTAATTTTATACTGATAAGATCAAAAAAGCAACGAAAACGGATAATTTTATCGAAATTTCAATTTTTTCCCCTATTTTGCCTTACTTTCCGTCATTTTATTGAGATATGATCGGAAAAAGACATATTAACGGATTATTTCACCAAAATTTCAATTTTGTTCCGGTACTTTTCCTTAATTTTCGTTTTTTTATCGAGATCTGATCAAGAAAAGCAACGAAAATGGATCATTTCAAGGAAATTTCAAATTTTTCCCCTTTATTATGCCTTAATTCTCATCATTTTATGGAGATCTGAACGAAAACGGATAATTTTATCGAAATTTAATTTTTTGTCATGCTTTTTGCTTTAATTTATGTAATATTATCGAGAATTTGTTGAAAACAGCAACGAAAACGTATAATTTCACCGATGTTTCTATTTTTTTTCCTCTATTTTGCCTTAATTTACCTAATTTTTTCGAGATATGATCGAAAAAACACGAAAAACTGATAATTTCACCGTAATTTCAATTTCATTCCTCTATTTTTCCTTAATTTTCGTCATTTCATCGAGATATATTCGGGAAAAGCCACATTAACGGATAATTTCACCAAAATTTCAATTTTGTTCCTGTAATTTTCCTTAATTTTCGTTTTTTTATCGAGATATGATCGAGAAAAGCAACGAAAACGGTAAATTTGGACGAATATTTCAATTTTTTTCATCTATTTTGCCTTAATTTACGTTGTTTTATCGAGATATGATCGAAAAAACCACGAAAAACTGACAATTTCACTGTAATTTCAATTTCATTCCTCTATTTTACCTTAATTTTCGTAATTTTATCGAGATATAATCGATAAATGCAACGAAATCGAATAATTTTAGCGTAATTC
This sequence comes from Sympetrum striolatum, assembly GCA_947579665.1. NCBI lineage: Eukaryota > Metazoa > Arthropoda > Insecta > Odonata > Libellulidae > Sympetrum > Sympetrum striolatum. Next base: position 72,030,362 of record OX388345.1, on the reverse strand, counting down.
CAATATTTTTCCTGTATTTTGCCTTAATTTTCCTCATTTCATCGAGATAGGATCATAAAAAGCATCGAAAACGTATTATTTCACCGAAATTTCAATTATTTCTCATCTATTTTGACTAACTCTTCGTCATTTTATGGAGATATGATCGAAAAAAGCAACGAAAACGGATAATATAAGCTAAATTTCAATTTTTGTCCTCCATATCGCCTTAATTTTCCTAATTTAATCGAGATATGATCGGAGAAAGCAACGAAAACGTAAAATTTCACCGAATTCTTTCTCATCTATTTTGCCTTAATTTTCTCATTTCATCGAGATATGATCGAAACAAGCAATGATATCGGATAACGTTAACGTAATTTAATTTTTTGTCATGCTTTTTGCTTTAAATTATTTAATATTATCGGGAATTTATCGAAAACAGCAACGAAAACTTTGAATTTCACCGAAGGTTTTATTTGTTTTCTCTATTTTTCCTTAATTTGCGTTAATTATCGAGATATAATCGAAAAAACAACAGAAACGGATAATTTTATGGAAATTTCAATTTTTTTCCTCTATTTTTCCTTAAATTTCGTCATTTTATCAAGATATATTCCGAAAAAGCCACATTAACGGATAATTTCACCAATATTTCAAATTTGTTCCTGTACTTTTCCTTAATTTTCGTTTTTTTATCGAGATATGATCGAGAAAAGCATCGAAAACGGATAATTTCGCCGAATATTTCAATTTTTTTCATCTATTTTGCCTGAATTTACGTTGTTTCATCGAGATATGATCGAAGAAAAAACAGAAACGGATAATTGTATCGTAATTTCAATTTTTTCCACTAATTTGCCTTAATTTTCGTCATTTTATCGAGATATATTCGAAAAAAGCCACATTAACGGATAATTTCACCAAAATTCCAATTTTGTTATGTACTTTCCTTAATTTTCGTTTTTTTATCGAGATATGATCAAGAAAAACAACGAAAATGGATCATTTCAAGGAAAATCGAATTTTTTCCCCTATATTTTCCCTTAATTCTCGTCATTTTATTGAGATATGATCGAAAAAAGCTCTGAAAAGGGAAAATTTCACCGAAACCTTATTTTTTTTTCTTTTATTTTGCCTTAATTTACGTAATTTTATCGAAATTAGATCGAAAAAACAACGAAAATGGATAATTTTATCGAAATTTAATTTTGATCTCTACATTTCCATAATTTTCGTCATTTTATCGAGATATGATCGTGAAAATGCTATGAAAATCGATAATTTCACACAAATTTCAATTTTTCCCCTTTATTTTCCATTAATTTTCGTAATTTTATCGAGATATGATCGAAAAAACCACGAAAAAGTGATGATTTCACCGTAATTTCAATTTTATTCCTCTTTTTTACCTTAAATTTCTTAATTTTATCGAGATATAATCGATAAATGTAACGAAATCGGATAATTTTAGCGTAGTTTCATTCTTTTTCGTGTATTTAGCCTTAATTTTCCTCATTTCATCGAGATATGATAAAAAAAAAGCAACGAAAACGTATTATTTCACCGAAATTTCAATTCTTTCTCATCTATTTTGACTAACTTTTCGTCATTTTATGGAGATGTGATCGAAAAAAGCAACGAAAACGGATAATATTAGCTAAATTTCAATTTTTCTTCCTCTATATCGCCTTAATCTTCCTGATTTCATCGAGATATGATTAAAGAAAAGGCAACGAAAACTTTTATTTTCACCGAAATTTCAATTCTTTCTCATCTATTTTGCCTTAATTTTCCTCATTTCATCTAGATATGATCGAAACAGGCAACGACGTCGGATAATTTTAATTATATATCAATTTTTTGTCATGTTTTTTCCTTAATATTGTAATTTTATTGAGATATTATCGAAAACAGCAACGAAAACATATAATTTCACCGAAGTTTCTATTTTTTTTCACTTTTTTTCCTTAATTTACGTTAATTATCGAGATATGATCGAAAAAACAACAGAAACGGATAATTTTATGGTAATTTCAATTTTTTCCCTCTATTTTGCCTTAATTTTCGTCATTATATCGAGATATGATCGGAAAAAGCCACATTAACGGATAATTCCACCAAAATTTCCATTTTTAATCCTGTACTTTTCCTTAATTTTTTTTTTGATCGAGATATGATAGAAAAAACCACGAAAACTAATAATTTTACCGTATATTCAATTTTTTCATCTTTTTTGCTTTAATATTCGTTATTTTTAGGGGATATGATCAAGAAACGCATACAAAATCGTAAAATTTCACCGTAATTTCAATTTTATTCCTCTATTTTTCCTTAATATTCGTCATTTTATCGAGATCTATTCGGAAAAAGCCACATTAACGGATAATTTCACCAAAATTTCAATTTTGTTATGTACTTTTCCTTAATTTTCGTTTTTTTATCGAGATATGATCGAGAAAAGCAACGAAAACGGATCATTTCACACAAATTTCAATTTTTTTCCCCTTATTTTGCCTTAATTTTCGTAATTTTATCGAGATACGGTCGAACGAACCACGAAAATTTTTTCATCTTTTTTACCTTAATTTTCTTAATTTTATCGAGATATGATCAAGAAAAGTAACGAAAATGGATCATTTCAAGGAAATTTCAATTTTTTCCCATTATTTTCCCTTAATTTTCGTCGTTTTATCGATAAATGATCAAAAAAGCAAAAAAAATGGATAATTTCACCGAAATTTCAAATCTTTCTCCTCTATTTTACCTTAATTTTCGTCATTTTATCCAAAAATGATCGAGAAAAGTAACGAAAAGGTAAATTACACCGAAATTTCAATTTTTCCTCAATTTTCGTCATTTTATCTAGATCTGATCGTGAAAAACAACGAAAACGGATAATGTTCATAATTTTAACCAGATATGATCAAAAAAACAACGAAAACGGATAATTTTCGCGAAATTAAAATATTAATTCCTCTTTTTGCCTTAATTTACGTTGTTTCATCGAGGTATGACCAAAAAGCAACGAAAACGGAAAAGTCTGTGAATTTTCAATTATTTTCCTCAATATTGTCTTAATTTTCGTCATTTTATCGAGATATTACCGAAAAAAGCAACACAAACGGAAAAATATGCGAAGTTTTAAATTTTTTCCTCAATATTGCCTTACTTTTCGCCATTTCGTCAAGCAACGAAAACGGTTCATTACACCAAAAGCTCAATTATTTTCCTTTACTTTGCCTTAAATTCGTAATTGTTTCGAGATTTGATCAAAAAAAGCAACGAAAATAGATAATTTCACCGAAATTTCAATTTTTTATCCTCTATTTTGCCTTGATTCTCGTGATTTTACTGAGATATTAACAAAAAAAGGAACGAAAACATATAATTATAAATAAATTTCAAATTTTTACCTTAATATTGCCTTAATTTTCGTAATTTCATCGAGATGTAATCGAAAAATACAACGAAAACGGTTAATATCACAGTAATTATAACTTTTTTCCTCTATTTTGCCTGAAGTTTCGTCTTTTCATCTAGATATGATCAAAAAAAAACAACGAAAACGGATAATTTTAACAAAATTTAATTTTTTGTCATGTTATTTGCCTTAATTTTCTTAATTTCATCGAGATATTATCGAAAACAGCAATGAAAAAGGAATATTTTAGCGAAGTTTAAATTTTTTCCCTCAATTTTGCCTTAATTTTCGCCATTTTATCGATATATGATCGAAAAAAGCAACTTCGACGTCGAGTCATCGACCTTGAGTCATCGACGTCAGGTCATCAAACTCGGGTGATCTTTCTCGGGTCATCGACCTCGGGTTATTGACCTTTATTCATCGACCTCGGATCATCGACCTAGAGTCATACACCGTAAGTCATCCCAGTATCGACCTCCTTGAATTGTCTTCCCGGAGTCGACCTCCCGGAGTCGAAGTCTTACTCCCGGAGTCCTCCCTCCAGAGTCAACCTCCCGGAGTCGATGACTGGTCATCGACCCGAGTCATCGACCTTGGGTCATCGACCTCGGGTCATCGACCTCGGGTCATCGACCTCGGGTCATCGACCTCGGGTCATCGACCTCGGGTCATCGACCTCGGGTCATCGACCTCGGGTCATCGACCTCGGGTCATCGACCTCAGGTGACTGACCCCGGGTCGTCGACCTCGAGTCATCGACCTCGGGTCATAGACCTCGGGTCATAGACCGTAAGTTATCCTGGAATAGACGTCCCGGAGTCGACCACCCGAAGTCGATCTCTTGGAGTCGAACAACCGGTGTCGACCTCCCGGACTCGGCATCCCGGAGTTGACCTCCCGCAGTCAACATCCCGGAATCGTCCTCCCGGAATCGACCTCCCGGAGTGGACAACCCGGAGTTTTACTCCCGGAGTCCTCCCTTAGTCGACTTACCGGTGTCGAGCTCGCATTATATAACTCCCGGGTTCGGTATCCCGGAGTCGATTTCCGGTCATCGACCCGAGTCATCGACCTCGGGTCGTCATTTTATCTAGATATGATCGTGAAAAGCAAAGGAAACGGATAAAATTCGTAATTTTTTCCAGGTATGATCGAATAAAACAAAGACAACGAATAATTTTCGCGAAATTACAAATTTGTTTCCTCTATTTTGCCTTAATCTACGTTGTTTTATCGAGATATGATCGAAGAAACAACAGAAACTGATAATTGTATCGAAATTTCTTTTTTTTTCCTCTATTTTGCCTTAATTTTCGTCTTTTATCGAGATATATTCGGAAAAAGCCACATTAACGTATAATTTCACCAAAATTTCAATTTTTTTCCTGTACTTTTCCTTAATTTTCGTTTTTTTATCGAGATTTGATCAAGAAAAGCAACGAAAATGGATCATTTCAAGAAATTTCGAATTTTTATTTTCCCTTAATTCTCGTCATTTTATTGAGATATGATCGAAAAAAGCTATGAAAAGGGATAGATTTCACCGAAATCTTATGTTTTTTCTTTTATTTTGCCTTAATTTCCGTAATTTCATTGAGATATGATCGAAAAAACAACGAGAAACTAATAATTTATTCGCATATTCATTTTTTTCATCTTTTTTACCTATATATTCTTCATTTTATCGAGATATGATCAAGAAATGCAACGTAAATGGATCATTTCACCGAAATTTCAATTTTTTCCCCTTAATTTTGCCTTAATTATCGTAATTTTATCAGATATGATCGGAGAAAGCAACGAAAACGTAAAATTTCACCGAATTCTTTCTCATCTATTTTGCCTTAATTTTCTCATTTCATCGAGATATGATCGAAACAAGCAATGATATCGGATAACGTTAACGTAATTTAATTTTTTGTCATGCTTTTTGCTTTAAATTATTTAATATTATCGGGAATTTATCGAAAACAGCAACGAAAACTTTGAATTTCACCGAAGGTTTTATTTGTTTTCTCTATTTTTCCTTAATTTGCGTTAATTATCGAGATATAATCGAAAAAACAACAGAAACGGATAATTTTATGGAAATTTCAATTTTTTTCCTCTATTTTTCCTTAAATTTCGTCATTTTATCAAGATATATTCCGAAAAAGCCACATTAACGGATAATTTCACCAATATTTCAAATTTGTTCCTGTACTTTTCCTTAATTTTCGTTGTTTCATCGAGATATGATCGAAGAAAAAACAGAAACGGATAATTGTATCGTAATTTCAATTTTTTCCACTAATTTGCCTTAATTTTCGTCATTTTATCGAGATATATTCGAAAAAAGCCACATTAACGGATAATTTCACCAAAATTCCAATTTTGTTATGTAGTTTTCCTTAATTTTCGTTTTTTTTTATCGAGATTTGATCAAGAAAAGCAACGAAAATGGATCATTTCAAGAAATTTCGAATTTTTATTTTCCCTTAATTCTCGTCATTTTATTGAGATATGATCGAAAAAAGCTATGAAAAGGGATAATTTCACCGAAATCTTATGTTTTTTCTTTTATTTTGCCTTAATTTCCGTAATTTCATTGAGATATGATCGAAAAAACAACGAGAAACTAATAATTTATTCGCATATTCATTTTTTTCATCTTTTTTACCTATATATTCTTCATTTTATCGAGATATGATCAAGAAATGCAACGTAAATGGATCATTTCACCGAAATTTCAATTTTTTCCCCTTAATTTTGCCTTAATTATCGTAATTTTACCAGATATGATCGAAAAACGCAACGAAATCGGACAATTTTAACGAAATTTAATTTTTTGTCATGCTCTATGCTCAATTTTTTGTAATATTATTGAGAATTCATCGAAAACAGAACCGAAAACCGAAATAAGTTTACTGAAGTTTCAATTTCAAGTTTCAAGATAATTTTACACAAATTTCAATTTTTCCCCTTTATTTTCCCTTAATTTTCGTAATTTTATCGAGATATGATCGAAAAAACAACGAAAAAGTGATAATTTCACCGTAATTTCAATTTTATTCCTCTATTTTACCTTAAATTTCTTAATTTAATCGATAAATGTAACGAAATCGGATAATTTTAGCGTAATTTCAATCTTTTTCCTGTATTTAGCCTTAATTTTCCTCATTTCATGGAGATATGATCAAAAAAAGCAACGAAAACGTATTATTTCACAAACTTTCAATTTTTTCCGTTTATTTTGCCTTAATTCTTATCATTTTAATGAGATCTGATCGAAACATGCAACGAAAACTGTCAATTTTAACGAAATTTACTTTTTTGTCATGATTTTTGCATTAATTTCTGTAATTTAATGGAGAATTCATCGAAAACAGCAACAAAACGTATAATTTCACCGATGTTGCTATTTTTTTCCTCTATTTTGCCTTAATTTACGTAATTTTTTCGAGATATAATCGATAAATGCAACGAAATCGGATAATTTTAGCGTAATTTCAATCTTTTTCCTGTATTTTGTCTTAATTTCCGTCATTTTATCGAGATATGATCGATATAAGCAACGAAAATGGGTAATATTACCGTAATTTCAATCTTTTTCCTGTATTTTGTCTTAATTTCCGTAATTTTATGGATATATGATCGATAAAAGCAACGAATACGGAAAATATTAGCTAAATTTAATTTTTTCCTCTATATCGCCTTAATTTTCCTCATTTCATCGAGATATGATCGGATTAAGCCACATTAACGGATAATTCCACCAAAATTTCAATTTCATTCCTGTACTTTTCCTTATTTTTTTTTATCGAGATATGATCAAGAAAAGCAACGAAAACCGATAATTTTATCGAAAGTTAATTTTTTGTCATGCTTTTTCCTTTAATTTATGTAATATTATCGAGAATTTATCGAAAAAAGCAACGAAAACACATAATTTTATTGAAATTTCAATTTTTTTCCTCAATTTTGCCTTAATTTTCGTCGTTTTATCGAGATGTGAACGAAAATAGAAACGAAAAAGGATAATTTTATTGAAAATTAAATTTTTCTCCTCAATTTTGCCTTAAATTTCGACATTTCATCGACTTGTAAACGAAATTAGCAACGAAAAAGGCTAATTTTATTGAAATTTCAATTTTTTTCCTCAATTTTGCCTTAATTTTCGTCATTTTATCGAGATTTGAACGAAAATAGCAAAAAAAAGGATAATTTCATTGAAATTTTAATTTTTTTCCTCAATTTTGCCTGAATTTTCGTCATTTTATCGAGATGTGAACGAAAATAGCAACGAAAAAGAATAATTTTATTGAAATTTCAATTTTTTTCCTCAATTTTCCCTTAATTTTCGTCATTTTATCGAGATGTGAACGAAAATAGCAAAGAAAAAAGATAATTTTATTGAAATTTCAATTTCTTTCCTCTATTTTGCACTAATTTTCGTAATTTTCTCGAGATGTGAACGAAAATAGCAACGTAAAAAGATAATTTTATTGAAATTTCAATTTTTTTCCTCAATTCTGCATTAATTTTCGTCATTTTATCGAGATGTGAACGAAAATAGCAACGAAAAAGAATAATTTTATTGAAATTTCAATTTCTTTCCTCTATTTTGCCTTAATTTTAGTCATTTTCTGGAGATGTAAACGAAAATAGCAACGAAAAAAGATAATTATATTGAAATTTCAATTTTTTCTTCAATTTTCCCTTAATTTTATCGAGATGTGAACGAAAATAGCAACGAAACAAGAATAATTTTATTAAAATTTCAATTTTTTCCCTCTATTTTGCCTTAATTTTCGTCATTATATCGAGATATGATCGGAAAAAGCCACATTAACGGATAATTCCACCAAAATTTCCATTTTTGATCCTGTACTTTTCCTTAATTTTTTTTTTGATCGAGATATGATAGAAAAAACCACGAAAACTAATAATTTTACCGTATATTCAATTTTTTCATCTTTTTTGCTTTAATATTCGTTATTTTTAGGGGATATGATCAAGAAACGCATACAAAATCGTAAAATTTCACCGTAATTTCAATTTTATTCCTCTATTTTTCCTTAATATTCGTCATTTTATCGAGATCTATTCGGAAAAAGCCACATTAACGGATAATTTCACCAAAATTTCAATTTTGTTATGTACTTTTCCTTAATTTTCGTTTTTTTATCGAGATATGATCGAGAAAAGCAACGAAAACGGATCATTTCACACAAATTTCAATTTTTTTCCCCTTATTTTGCCTTAATTTTCGTAATTTTATCGAGATACGGTCGAACGAACCACGAAAATTTTTTCATCTTTTTTACCTTAATTTTCTTAATTTTATCGAGATATGATCAAGAAAAGTAACGAAAATGGATCATTTCAAGGAAATTTCAATTTTTTCCCATTATTTTCCCTTATTTTACCGTCGTTTTATCGATAAATGATCAAAAAAGCAAAAAAAATGGATAATTTCACCGAAATTTCAAATCTTTCTCCTCTATTTTACCTTAATTTTCGTCATTTTATCCAAAAATGATCGAGAAAAGTAACGAAAAGGTAAATTACACCGAAATTTCAATTTTTCCTCAATTTTCGTCATTTTATCTAGATCTGATCGTGAAAAACAACGAAAACGGATAATGTTCATAATTTTAACCAGATATGATCAAAAAAACAACGAAAACGGATAATTTTCGCGAAATTAAAATATTAATTCCTCTTTTTGCCTTAATTTACGTTGTTTCATCGAGGTATGACCAAAAAGCAACGAAAACGGAAAAGTCTGTGAATTTTCAATTATTTTCCTCAATATTGTCTTAATTTTCGTCATTTTATCGAGATATTACCGAAAAAAGCAACACAAACGGAAAAATATGCGAAGTTTTAAATTTTTTCCTCAATATTGCCTTACTTTTCGCCATTTCGTCAAGCAACGAAAACGGTTCATTACACCAAAAGCTCAATTATTTTCCTTTACTTTGCCTTAAATTCGTAATTGTTTCGAGATTTGATCGAAAAAAGCAACGAAAATAGATAATTTCACCGAAATTTCAATTTTTTATCCTCTATTTTGCCTTGATTCTCGTGATTTTACTGAGATATTAACAAAAAAAGGAACGAAAACATATAATTATAAATAAATTTCAAATTTTTACCTTAATATTGCCTTAATTTTCGTAATTTCATCGAGATGTAATCGAAAAATACAACGAAAACGGTTAATATCACAGTAATTATAACTTTTTTCCTCTATTTTGCCTGAAGTTTCGTCTTTTCATCTAGATATGATCAAAAAAAAACAACGAAAACGGATAATTTTAACAAAATTTAATTTTTTGTCATGTTATTTGCCTTAATTTTCTTAATTTCATCGAGATATTATCGAAAACAGCAATGAAAAAGGAATATTTTAGCGAAGTTTAAATTTTTTCCCTCAATTTTGCCTTAATTTTCGCCATTTTATCGATATATGATCGAAAAAAGCAACTTCGACGTCGAGTCATCGACCTTGAGTCATCGACGTCAGGTCATCGAACTCGGGTGATCTTTCTCGGGTCATCGACCTCGGGTCATTGACCTTTATTCATCGACCTCGGATCATCGACCTAGAGTCATACACCGTAAGTCATCCCAGTATCGACCTCCTTGAATTGTCTTCCCGGAGTCGACCTCCCGGAGTCGAAGTCTTACTCCCGGAGTCCTCCCTCCAGAGTCAACCTCCCGGAGTCGATGACTGGTCATCGACCCGAGTCATCGACCTTGGGTCATCGACCTCGGGTCATCGACCTCGACTCATTGACCTCGGGTCATCGACCTTGAGTCATCGACTTCGGGTCATTAACCTCGGGTCATTAACCTCTGGTCATCGACCTCAGGTGACTGACCCCGGGTCGTCGACCTCGAGTCATCGACCTCGGGTCATAGACCTCGGGTCATAGACCGTAAGTTATCCTGGAATAGACGTCCCGGAGTCGACCACCCGAAGTCGATCTCTTGGAGTCGAACAACCGGTGTCGACCTCCCGGACTCGGCATCCCGGAGTTGACCTCCCGCAGTCAACATCCCGGAATCGTCCTCCCGGAATCGACCTCCCGGAGTGGACAACCCGGAGTTTTACTCCCGGAGTCCTCCCTTAGTCGACTTACCGGTGTCGAGCTCGCATTATATAACTCCCGGGTTCGGTATCCCGGAGTCGATTTCCGGTCATCGACCCGAGTCATCGACCTCGGGTCGTCATTTTATCTAGATATGATCGTGAAAAGCAAAGGAAACGGATAAAATTCGTAATTTTTTCCAGGTATGATCGAATAAAACAAAGACAACGAATAATTTTCGCGAAATTACAAATTTGTTTCCTCTATTTTGCCTTAATCTACGTTGTTTTATCGAGATATGATCGAAGAAACAACAGAAACTGATAATTGTATCGAAATTTCTTTTTTTTTCCTCTATTTTGCCTTAATTTTCGTCTTTTATCGAGATATATTCGGAAAAAGCCACATTAACGTATAATTTCACCAAAATTTCAATTTTTTTCCTGTACTTTTCCTTAATTTTCGTTTTTTTATCGAGATTTGATCAAGAAAAGCAACGAAAATGGATCATTTCAAGAAATTTCGAATTTTTATTTTCCCTTAATTCTCGTCATTTTATTGAGATATGATCGAAAAAAGCTATGAAAAGGGATAGATTTCACCGAAATCTTATGTTTTTTCTTTTATTTTGCCTTAATTTCCGTAATTTCATTGAGATATGATCGAAAAAACAACGAGAAACTAATAATTTATTCGCATATTCATTTTTTTCATCTTTTTTACCTATATATTCTTCATTTTATCGAGATATGATCAAGAAATGCAACGTAAATGGATCATTTCACCGAAATTTCAATTTTTTCCCCTTAATTTTGCCTTAATTATCGTAATTTTATCAGATATGATCGGAGAAAGCAACGAAAACGTAAAATTTCACCGAATTCTTTCTCATCTATTTTGCCTTAATTTTCTCATTTCATCGAGATATGATCGAAACAAGCAATGATATCGGATAACGTTAACGTAATTTAATTTTTTGTCATGCTTTTTGCTTTAAATTATTTAATATTATCGGGAATTTATCGAAAACAGCAACGAAAACTTTGAATTTCACCGAAGGTTTTATTTATTTTCTCTATTTTTCCTTAATTTGCGTTAATTATCGAGATATAATCGAAAAAACAACAGAAACGGATAATTTTATGGAAATTTCAATTTTTTTCCTCTATTTTTCCTTAAATTTCGTCATTTTATCAAGATATATTCCGAAAAAGCCACATTAACGGATAATTTCACCAATATTTCAAATTTGTTCCTGTACTTTTCCTTAATTTTCGTTGTTTCATCGAGATATGATCGAAGAAAAAACAGAAACGGATAATTGTATCGTAATTTCAATTTTTTCCACTAATTTGCCTTAATTTTCGTCATTTTATCGAGATATATTCGAAAAAAGCCACATTAACGGATAATTTCACCAAAATTCCAATTTTGTTATGTACTTTTCCTTAATTTTCGTTTTTTTTATCGAGATTTGATCAAGAAAAGCAACGAAAATGGATCATTTCAAGAAATTTCGAATTTTTATTTTCCCTTAATTCTCGTCATTTTATTGAGATATGATCGAAAAAAGCTATGAAAAGGGATAATTTCACCGAAATCTTATGTTTTTTCTTTTATTTTGCCTTAATTTCCGTAATTTCATTGAGATATGATCGAAAAAACAACGAGAAACTAATAATTTATTCGCATATTCATTTTTTTCATCTTTTTTACCTATATATTCTTCATTTTATCGAGATATGATCAAGAAATGCAACGTAAATTCGTCATTTCACCGAAATTTCAATTTTTTCCCCTTAATTTTGCCTTAATTATCGTAATTTTACCAGATATGATCGAAAAACGCAACGAAATCGGACAATTTTAACGAAATTTAATTTTTTGTCATGCTCTTTGCTCAATTTTTTGTAATATTATTGAGAATTCATCGAAAACAGAACCGAAAACCGAAATAAGTTTACTGAAGTTTCAATTTCAAGTTTCAAGATAATTTTACACAAATTTCAATTTTTCCCCTTTATTTTCCCTTAATTTTCGTAATTTTATCGAGATATGATCGAAAAAACAACGAAAAAGTGATAATTTCACCGTAATTTCAATTTTATTCCTCTATTTTACCTTAAATTTCTTAATTTAATCGATAAATGTAACGAAATCGGATAATTTTAGCGTAATTTCAATCTTTTTCCTGTATTTAGCCTTAATTTTCCTCATTTCATGGAGATATGATCAAAAAAAGCAACGAAAACGTATTATTTCACAAACTTTCAATTTTTTCCGTTTATTTTGCCTTAATTCTTATCATTTTAATGAGATCTGATCGAAACATGCAACGAAAACTGTCAATTTTAACGAAATTTACTTTTTTGTCATGCTTTTTGCATTAATTTCTGTAATTTAATGGAGAATTCATCGAAAACAGCAACAAAACGTATAATTTCACCGATGTTGCTATTTTTTTCCTCTATTTTGCCTTAATTTACGTAATTTTTTCGAGATATAATCGATAAATGCAACGAAATCGGATAATTTTAGCGTAATTTCAATCTTTTTCCTGTATTTTGTCTTAATTTCCGTCATTTTATCGAGATATGATCGATATAAGCAACGAAAATGGGTAATATTACCGTAATTTCAATCTTTTTCCTGTATTTTGTCTTAATTTCCGTAATTTTATGGATATATGATCGATAAAAGCAACGAATACGGAAAATATTAGCTAAATTTAATTTTTTCCTCTATATCGCCTTAATTTTCCTCATTTCATCGAGATATGATCGGATTAAGCCACATTAACGGATAATTCAACCAAAATTTCAATTTCATTCCTGTACTTTTCCTTATTTTTTTTTATCGAGATATGATCAAGAAAAGCAACGAAAACCGATAATTTTATCGAAAGTTAATTTTTTGTCATGCTTTTTCCTTTAATTTATGTAATATTATCGAGAATTTATCGAAAAAAGCAACGAAAACACATAATTTTATTGAAATTTCAATTTTTTTCCTCAATTTTGCCTTAATTTTCGTCGTTTTATCGAGATGTGAACGAAAATAGAAACGAAAAAGGATAATTTTATTGAAAATTAAATTTTTCTCCTCAATTTTGCCTTAAATTTCGACATTTCATCGACTTGTAAACGAAATTAGCAACGAAAAAGGCTAATTTTATTGAAATTTCAATTTTTTTCCTCAATTTTGCCTTAATTTTCGTCATTTTATCGAGATTTGAACGAAAATAGCAAAAAAAAGGATAATTTCATTGAAATTTTAATTTTTTTCCTCAATTTTGCCTGAATTTTCGTCATTTTATCGAGATGTGAACGAAAATAGCAACGAAAAAGAATAATTTTATTGAAATTTCAATTTTTTTCCTCAATTTTCCCTTAATTTTCGTCATTTTATCGAGATGTGAACGAAAATAGCAAAGAAAAAAGATAATTTTATTGAAATTTCAATTTCTTTCCTCTATTTTGCACTAATTTTCGTAATTTTCTCGAGATGTGAACGAAAATAGCAACGTAAAAACATAATTTTATTGAAATTTCAATTTTTTTCCTCAATTTTGCTTTCATATTCGTCATTTTATCGATATGTGAACGGAAATAGCAACAAAAAAGGATAATGTTGTTCAAATTTTAAATTTTTTCCTCAATTCTGCATTAATTTTCGTCATTTTATCGAGATGTGAACGAAAATAGCAACGAAAAAGAATAATTTTATTGAAATTTCAATTTCTTTCCTCTATTTTGCCTTAATTTTAGTCATTTTCTGGAGATGTAAACGAAAATAGCAACGAAAAAAGATAATTTTATTGAAATTTCAATTTTTTCTTCAATTTTCCCATAATTTTATCGAGATGTGAACGAAAATAGCAACGAAACAAGAATAATTTTATTAAAATTTCAATTTTTTTCCTCAATTTTGCCTTAATTTTCATCATTTCATCGAGATGTGAACGAAAATAGCAACGAAAAAGAATAATTTTATTGAAATTTCAATTTTTTTCCTCAATTTTGCCTTAATTTTCGTCATTTTATCGAGATGTGAACGAAAAAGGATAATTTTTTTGAAATTTAAATTTTTTTTCCTCAATTTTGCTTTAATATTCATCATTTTATCGAGATGTTAACGAAAGTAGCAACAAAAAAGGATAATTTTATTCAAATTTCAATTTTTTTCCTCAATTTTGCCTTAATTTTCGTCATTTTATCGAGATGTAAACGAAAATAGCAACGAAAAAAATAATTTTATTGAATTTTCAATTTTTTTCCACAATTTTGCCTTAATTTTTGTCATTTTATCGAGATGTGAACGAAAATAGCAACGAAAAAGGATAATTTTATTCAAATTTCAATTTTTTTCCTCAATTTTGCCTTAATTTTCGACATTTTATCGATATGTGAACGAAAATAGCAACGAAAAAAATAATTTTATTGAATTTTCAATTTGTTTCCTCAATTTTGCCTTAATTTTTGTCATTTAATCGAGATGTGAACGAAAATAGCAACGAAAAAGGATAATTTTATTGAAATTTCAATTTTTTACCTCGATTTCGCCTTAATTTTCGACATTTTATCGATATGTGAACGAAAATAGTAACGAAAAAGAATAATTTTACTGAAATTTAAATTTTTTTTTCCTCAATTTTGCTTTAATCTTCGACATTTTATCGAGTTGTGATCGAAAATAGCAACGAAAAAGGATAATTTTATTGAAATTTCAATTTTTTTCCTCAATTTTGCCTTAATTTTCTTCATTTTATCGAGATTTGAACGAGAATAGCAACGAAAAAGGAAAATGTTATTGAAATTTCAATTTTTTTCCTCTATTTTGCACTAATTTTCGTAATTTTCTCGAGATGTGAACGAAAATAGCAACGTAAAAAGATAATTTTATTGAAATTTCAATTTTTTTCCTCAATTTTGCTTTCATATTCGTCATTTTATCGATATATGAACGGAAATAGCAACAAAAAAGGATAATTTTGTTCAAATTTTAAATTTATTCCTCAATTCTGCATTAATTTTCGTCATTTTATCGAGATGTGAACGAAAATAGCAACGAAAAAGAATAATTTTATTGAAATTTCAATTTTTTTCCTCAATTTTCCCTTAATTTTCGTCATTTTATCGAGATTTGAACGAGAATAGCAACAAAAAAGGAAAATTTTATTCAAATTTAAATTTTTTTTCCTCAATTTTGCCTTAATTTTCGTCATTTTATCGAGATGTGGACATAATAGCAACGAAAAAGGATAATTTTATTGAAATTTCAATGTTTTCTCAATTTTGCCTTAATTTTCGTCATTTTATCGAGATGTGAACGAAAATAGCAACGAAAAAGGATAATTTTATTGAAATTTCAATTTTTTTCCTCAATTTTGCCTTAATTTTCGTCATTTTTTCGAGATGTGAACGAAAATAGCAACGAAAAAGAATAATTTTATTGAAATTTCAATTTCTTTCCTCAATTTTGCCTTAATTTTAGTCATTTTCTGGAGTTGTAAACGAAAATAGCAACGAAAAAAGATAATTTTATTGAAATTTCAAATTTTTCTTCAATTTTTCCTTAATTTTATCGAGATGTGAACGAAAATAGCAACGAAAAAGAATAATTTTATTGAAATTTCAATTTTTTTCCTCAATTTTGACTTAATTTTCGTCATTTTATCGAGATGTGAACGAAAATAGCAACGAAAAAAGATAATTTTATTGAAATTTCAATTTTTTCTTCAATTTTTCCTTAATTTTATCGAGATGTGAACGAAAATAGCAACGAAAAATAATAATTTTATTGAAATTTCAATTTTTTACCTCGATTTCGCCTTAATTTTCGACATTTTATCGAGATGTGAACGAAAATAGCAACGAAAAAGTATAATTTTACTGAAATTTAAATTTTTTTTCCTCAATTTTGCTTAAATCTTCGACATTTTATCGAGATGTGATCGAAAATAGCAACGAAAAAGGATAATTTTATTGAAATTTCAATTTTTTTCCTCAATTTTGCCTTAATTTTCTTCATTTTATCGAGATTTGAACAAGAATAGCAATGAAAAAGGAAAATTTTATTGAAATTTCAATTTTTTTCCTCAATGTTGCCTTAATTTTCGACATTTTATCGAGATGTGAACGAAAATAGCAACGAAAAAGGATAGTTTTATTGAAATTTAAATTTTTTCCTCAATTTTGCCTTAATCTTGGTCATTTTATCGAGTTGTGAACGAAAATAGCATTGAAAAAGGATAATTTTATTGAAATTTCAATTATTTTCTCAATTTTGCCTTAATTTTCGTCATTGTATCGAGATTTGATCAAAAATAGCAACGAAAAAGTATAATTACATAAATATTTTAATTTTTTTCCTCAATTTTCCCTTAATTTTCGTCATTTTATCGATATGTGAACGAAAATAGCAACGAAAATAGATTATTTTATTGAAATTAAAATTTTTTTCCTCAATTTTGCCTTAATTTTCGTCATTTTATCGAGATGTGAACATAATAGCAACGAAAAAGGATAATTTTATTGAAATTTCAATTTCTTTCTTCAAATTTGAGATAAATTTCGTTATTATATTGAGAGGTGATCGAAAATAGACACGAAAAAGGATAATTTTATTGAAATTTCAATTTTTTTCTCAATTTTGCCTTACTTTTCGTCATTTTATCGAGATGTGAACGAAAATAGCAACGAAAAAAATAATTTTATTGAAATTTCAATTTTTTTCCTCAATTTTGCTTTCATATTCGTCATTTTATCGATATGTGAACGGAAATAGCAACAAAAAAGGATAATTTTGTTCAAATTTTAAATTTTTTCCTCAATTCTGCATTAATTTTCGTCATTTTATCGAGATGTGAACGAAAATAGCAACGAAAAAGAATAATTTTATTGAAATTTCAATTTCTTTCCTCTATTTTGCTTTAATTTTAGTCACTTTCTGGAGATGTAAACGAAAATAGCAACGAAAAAAGATAATTTTATTGAAATATCAATTTTTTCTTCAATTTTTCCTTAATTTTATCGAGATGTGATCGAATATAGCAACGAAAATGGATAATTTTATTGAAATTTCAATTTTTTTCCTCAATTTTGCCTTAATTTTCTTCATTTTACCGAGATTTGAACGAGAATAGCAACGAAAACGGATAATTTTATTGAAATTTCAATTTTTTCTTCATTTTTTCCTTAATTTTATCGAGATCTGAACGAAAATGGCAACGAAAAAGAATAATTTTATTGAAATTTTAATTTTTTTCCTCAATTTTGCCTTAATTTTCGTCATTTTATCGAGATGTAAACGAAAATAGCAACGAAAAAAATAATTTTATTGAAATTTCAAATTTTTTTCTCAATTTTAACTTAATTTTCGTCATTTTATCGAGATGTGAACGAAAAAAGCAACGAAAAAGGAACATTTTATTGAAATTTCAATTTTTTTTCACCAATTTTGCCTAAATTTTCGTCATTTTATCGAGATGTGAACGAAAATAGCAACAAAATAGAATAATTTTATTGAAATTTCAATTTCTTTCCCCTATTTTGCCTTAATTTTCGTCATTTTCTCGAGATGTGAACGAAAATAGCAACGTAAAAGGATAATTTTATTGAAATTTCAATTTTTTTTCTCAATTTTGCCTTCATATTCGTCATTTTATCGAGATGTGAACGAAAATAGCAACAAAAAAGGATGATTTTATTCAAATTTTAATTTTTTCCTCACTTCTGCATTAATTCTCGTCATTTTATCGAGATGTGAACGAAAATAGCAACGAAAAAGAATAATTTTATTGAATTTTCAATTTCTATCCTCTATTTTGCCTTAATTTTCGTCATTTTCTGGAGATGTAAACGAAAATAGCAACGAAAACGGATAATTTTATTGAAATTTCAATTTTTTCTTCAATTTTTCCTTAATTTTATAGAGATGTGAACGAAAATAGCAACGAAAAAGAATAATTTTAAAGAAATTTCATTTTTTTTCCTCAATTTTGCCTTAATTTTCGTCCTTTTTTCAAGATGTGAACGAAAATAGCAACGAAAAATGATAATTATATAGAAATTTAAATTTTTTTTCCTCAATTTTGATTTAATATTCATCATTTTATCGAGATGTGATCGAAAGTAGCAACGAAAAAGGATAATTTTATTCAAATTTCAATTTTTTTCCTCAATTTTGCCTTAATTTTCGTCATTTTATCGAGATTTAAACGAAAATAGCAACGAAAAAAATAATTTTTTTTTAATTTTCAATTTTTTTCCTCAATTTTGCCTTAATTTTTGTCATTTTATCGAGATGTGAACGAAAATAGCAACGAAAAAGGATAATTTTATTGAAATTTCAATTTTTTACCTCGATTTCGCCTTATTTTTCGACATTTTATCGATATGTGAACGAAAATAGCAACGAAAAAGGATAATTTTATTGAAATTGAAATTTTTTTTCCTCAATTTTGATTTAATATTCATCATTTTATCGAGATGTGATCGAAAGTAGCAACGAAAACGGATAATTTTATTGAAATTTCAATTTTTTCTTCAATTTTTCCTTAATTTTATCGAGATCTGAACGAAAATTGCAACGAAAAAGAATAATTTTATTGAAATTTTAATTTTTTTCCTCAATTTTGCCTTAATTTTCGTCATTTTATCGAGATGTAAACGAAAATAGCAACGAAAAAAATAATTTTATTGAAATTTCAAATTTTTTTCTCAATTTTAACTTAATTTTCGTCATTTTATCGAGATGTGAACGAAAAAAGCAACGAAAAAGGAACATTTTATTGAAATTTCAATTTTTTTTCACCAATTTTGCCTAAATTTTCGTCATTTTATCGAGATGTGAACGAAAATAGCAACAAAATAGAATAATTTTATTGAAATTTCAATTTCTTTCCCCTATTTTGCCTTAATTTTCGTCATTTTCTCGAGATGTGAACGAAAATAGCAACGTAAAAGGATAATTTTATTGAAATTTCAATTTTTTTTCTCAATTTTGCCTTCATATTCGTCATTTTATCGAGATGTGAACGAAAATAGCAACAAAAAAGGATGATTTTATTCAAATTTTAATATTTTCCTCACTTCTGCATTAATTCTCGTCATTTTATCGAGATGTGAACGAAAATAGCAACGAAAAAGAATAATTTTATTGAATTTTCAATTTCTATCCTCTATTTTGCCTTAATTTTCGTCATTTTCTGGAGATGTAAACGAAAATAGCAACGAAAACGGATAATTTTATTGAAATTTCAATTTTTTCTTCAATTTTTCCTTAATTTTATAGAGATGTGAACGAAAATAGCAACGAAAAAGAATAATTTTAAAGAAATTTCATTTTTTTTCCTCAATTTTGCCTTAATTTTCGTCCTTTTTTCAAGATGTGAACGAAAATAGCAACGAAAAATGATAATTTTATAGAAATTTAAATTTTTTTTCCTCAATTTTGATTTAATATTCATCATTTTATCGAGATGTGATCGAAAGTAGCAACGAAATAGGATAATTTTATTCAAATTTCAATTTTTTTCCTCAATTTTGCCTTAATTTTCGTCATTTTATCGAGATGTAAACGAAAATAGCAACGAAAAAAATAATTTTATTGAATTTTCAATTTTTTTCCACAATTTTGCCTTAATTTTTGTCATTTTATCGAGATGTGAACGAAAATAGCAACGAAAAAGGATAATTTTATTCAAATTTCAATTTTTTTCCTCAATTTTGCCTTAATTTTCGACATTTTATCGATATGTGAACGAAAATAGCAACGAAAAAAATAATTTTATTGAATTTTCAATTTGTTTCCTCAATTTTGCCTTAATTTTTGTCATTTAATCGAGATGTGAACGAAAATAGCAACGAAAAAGGATAATTTTATTGAAATTTCAATTTTTTACCTCGATTTCGCCTTAATTTTCGACATTTTATCGATATGTGAACGAAAATAGTAACGAAAAAGAATAATTTTACTGAAATTTAAATTTTTTTTTCCTCAATTTTGCTTTAATCTTCGACATTTTATCGAGTTGTGATCGAAAATAGCAACGAAAAAGGATAATTTTATTGAAATTTCAATTTTTTTCCTCAATTTTGCCTTAATTTTCTTCATTTTATCGAGATTTGAACGAGAATAGCAACGAAAAAGGAAAATTTTATTGAAATTTCAATTTTTTTCCTCTATTTTGCACTAATTTTCGTAATTTTCTCGAGATGTGAACGAAAATAGCAACGTAAAAAGATAATTTTATTGAAATTTCAATTTTTTTCCTCAATTTTGCTTTCATATTCGTCATTTTATCGATATATGAACGGAAATAGCAACAAAAAAGGATAATTTTGTTCAAATTTTAAATTTATTCCTCAATTCTGCATTAATTTTCGTCATTTTATCGAGATGTGAACGAAAATAGCAACGAAAAAGAATAATTTTATTGAAATTTCAATTTTTTTCCTCAATTTTCCCTTAATTTTCGTCATTTTATCGAGATTTGAACGAGAATAGCAACAAAAAAGGAAAATTTTATTCAAATTTAAATTTTTTTTCCTCAATTTTGCCTTAATTTTCGTCATTTTATCGAGATGTGGACATAATAGCAACGAAAAAGGATAATTTTATTGAAATTTCAATGTTTTCTCAATTTTGCCTTAATTTTCGTCATTTTATCGAGATGTGAACGAAAATAGCAACGAAAAAGGATAATTTTATTGAAATTTCAATTTTTTTCCTCAATTTTGCCTTAATTTTCGTCATTTTTTCGAGATGTGAACGAAAATAGCAACGAAAAAGAATAATTTTATTGAAATTTCAATTTCTTTCCTCAATTTTGCCTTAATTTTAGTCATTTTCTGGAGATGTAAACGAAAATAGCAACGAAAAAAGATAATTTTATTGAAATTTCAAATTTTTCTTCAATTTTTCCTTAATTTTATCGAGATGTGAACGAAAATAGCAACGAAAAAGAATAATTTTATTGAAATTTCAATTTTTTTCCTCAATTTTGACTTAATTTTCGTCATTTTATCGAGATGTGAACGAAAATAGCAACGAAAAAAGATAATTTTATTGAAATTTCAATTTTTTCTTCAATTTTTCCTTAATTTTATCGAGATGTGAACGAAAATAGCAACGAAAAATGATAATTTTATTGAAATTTCAATTTTTTACCTCGATTTCGCCTTAATTTTCGACATTTTATCGAGATGTGAACGAAAATAGCAACGAAAAAGTATAATTTTACTGAAATTTAAATTTTTTTTCCTCAATTTTGCTTTAATCTTCGACATTTTATCGAGATGTGATCGAAAATAGCAACGAAAAAGGATAATTTTATTGAAATTTCAATTTTTTTCCTCAATTTTGCCTTAATTTTCTTCATTTTATCGAGATTTGAACAAGAATAGCAATGAAAAAGGAAAATTTTATTGAAATTTCAATTTTTTTCCTCAATGTTGCCTTAATTTTCGACATTTTATCGAGATGTGAACGAAAATAGCAACGAAAAAGGATAGTTTTATTGAAATTTAAATTTTTTCCTCAATTTTGCCTTAATCTTGGTCATTTTATCGAGTTGTGAACGAAAATAGCATTGAAAAAGGATAATTTTATTGAAATTTCAATTATTTTCTCAATTTTGCCTTAATTTTCGTCATTGTATCGAGATTTGATCAAAAATAGCAACGAAAAAGTATAATTACATAAATATTTTAATTTTTTTCCTCAATTTTCCCTTAATTTTCGTCATTTTATCGATATGTGAACGAAAATAGCAACGAAAATAGATTATTTTATTGAAATTAAAATTTTTTTCCTCAATTTTGCCTTAATTTTCGTCATTTTATCGAGATGTGAACATAATAGCAACGAAAAAGGATAATTTTATTGAAATTTCAATTTCTTTCTTCAAATTTGAGATAAATTTCGTTATTATATTGAGAGGTGATCGAAAATAGACACGAAAAAGGATAATTTTATTGAAATTTCAATTTTTTTCTCAATTTTGCCTTACTTTTCGTCATTTTATCGAGATGTGAACGAAAATAGCAACGAAAAAAATAATTTTATTGAAATTTCAATTTTTTTCCTCAATTTTGCTTTCATATTCGTCATTTTATCGATATGTGAACGGAAATAGCAACAAAAAAGGATAATTTTGTTCAAATTTTAAATTTTTTCCTCAATTCTGCATTAATTTTCGTCATTTTATCGAGATGTGAACGAAAATAGCAACGAAAAAGAATAATTTTATTGAAATTTCAATTTCTTTCCTCTATTTTGCTTTAATTTTAGTCACTTTCTGGAGATGTAAACGAAAATAGCAACGAAAAAAGATAATTTTATTGAAATATCAATTTTTTCTTCAATTTTTCCTTAATTTTATCGAGATGTGATCGAATATAGCAACGAAAATGGATAATTTTATTGAAATTTCAATTTTTTTCCTCAATTTTGCCTTAATTTTCTTCATTTTACCGAGATTTGAACGAGAATAGCAACGAAAACGGATAATTTTATTGAAATTTCAATTTTTTCTTCAATTTTTCCTTAATTTTATCGAGATCTGAACGAAAATGGCAACGAAAAAGAATAATTTTATTGAAATTTTAATTTTTTTCCTCAATTTTGCCTTAATTTTCGTCATTTTATCGAGATGTAAACGAAAATAGCAACGAAAAAAATAATTTTATTGAAATTTCAAATTTTTTTCTCAATTTTAACTTAATTTTCGTCATTTTATCGAGATGTGAACGAAAAAAGCAACGAAAAAGGAACATTTTATTGAAATTTCAATTTTTTTTCACCAATTTTGCCTAAATTTTCGTCATTTTATCGAGATGTGAACGAAAATAGCAACAAAATAGAATAATTTTATTGAAATTTCAATTTCTTTCCCCTATTTTGCCTTAATTTTCGTCATTTTCTCGAGATGTGAACGAAAATAGCAACGTAAAAGGATAATTTTATTGAAATTTCAATTTTTTTTCTCAATTTTGCCTTCATATTCGTCATTTTATCGAGATGTGAACGAAAATAGCAACAAAAAAGGATGATTTTATTCAAATTTTAATTTTTTCCTCACTTCTGCATTAATTCTCGTCATTTTATCGAGATGTGAACGAAAATAGCAACGAAAAAGAATAATTTTATTGAATTTTCAATTTCTATCCTCTATTTTGCCTTAATTTTCGTCATTTTCTGGAGATGTAAACGAAAATAGCAACGAAAACGGATAATTTTATTGAAATTTCAATTTTTTCTTCAATTTTTCCTTAATTTTATAGAGATGTGAACGAAAATAGCAACGAAAAAGAATAATTTTAAAGAAATTTCATTTTTTTTCCTCAATTTTGCCTTAATTTTCGTCCTTTTTTCAAGATGTGAACGAAAATAGCAACGAAAAATGATAATTTTATAGAAATTTAAATTTTTTTTCCTCAATTTTGATTTAATATTCATCATTTTATCGAGATGTGATCGAAAGTAGCAACGAAAAAGGATAATTTTATTCAAATTTCAATTTTTTTCCTCAATTTTGCCTTAATTTTCGTCATTTTATCGAGATTTAAACGAAAATAGCAACGAAAAAAATAATTTTTTTTTAATTTTCAATTTTTTTCCTCAATTTTGCCTTAATTTTTGTCATTTTATCGAGATGTGAACGAAAATAGCAACGAAAAAGGATAATTTTATTGAAATTTCAATTTTTTACCTCGATTTCGCCTTATTTTTCGACATTTTATCGATATGTGAACGAAAATAGCAACGAAAAAGGATAATTTTATTGAAATTGAAATTTTTTTTCCTCAATTTTGATTTAATATTCATCATTTTATCGAGATGTGATCGAAAGTAGCAGCGAAAACGGATAATTTTATTGAAATTTCAATTTTTTCTTCAATTTTTCCTTAATTTTATCGAGATCTGAACGAAAATGGCAACGAAAAAGAATAATTTTATTGAAATTTTAATTTTTTTCCTCAATTTTGCCTTAATTTTCGTCATTTTATCGAGATGTAAACGAAAATAGCAACGAAAAAAATAATTTTATTGAAATTTCAAATTTTTTTCTCAATTTTAACTTAATTTTCGTCAGTTTATCGAGATGTGAACGAAAAAAGCAACGAAAAAGGAACATTTTATTGAAATTTCAATTTTTTTTCACCAATTTTGCCTAAATTTTCGTCATTTTATCGAGATGTGAACGAAAATAGCAACAAAATAGAATAATTTTATTGAAATTTCAATTTCTTTCCCCTATTTTGCCTTAATTTTCGTCATTTTCTCGAGATGTGAACGAAAATAGCAACGTAAAAGGATAATTTTATTGAAATTTCAATTTTTTTTCTCAATTTTGCCTTCATATTCGTCATTTTATCGAGATGTGAACGAAAATAGCAACAAAAAAGGATGATTTTATTCAAATTTTAATATTTTCCTCACTTCTGCATTAATTCTCGTCATTTTATCGAGATGTGAACGAAAATAGCAACGAAAAAGAATAATTTTATTGAATTTTCAATTTCTATCCTCTATTTTGCCTTAATTTTCGTCATTTTCTGGAGATGTAAACGAAAATAGCAACGAAAACGGATAATTTTATTGAAATTTCAATTTTTTCTTCAATTTTTCCTTAATTTTATAGAGATGTGAACGAAAATAGCAACGAAAAAGAATAATTTTAAAGAAATTTCATTTTTTTTCCTCAATTTTGCCTTAATTTTCGTCCTTTTTTCAAGATGTGAACGAAAATAGCAACGAAAAAAATAATTTTATTGAAATTTCAAATTTTTTTCTCAATTTTAACTTAATTTTCGTCATTTTATCGAGATGTGAACGAAAAAAGCAACGAAAAAGGAACATTTTATTGAAATTTCAATTTTTTTTCACCAATTTTGCCTAAATTTTCGTCATTTTATCGAGATGTGAACGAAAATAGCAACAAAATAGAATAATTTTATTGAAATTTCAATTTTTTACCTCGATTTCGCCTTATTTTTCGACATTTTATCGATATGTGAACGAAAATAGCAACGAAAAAGGATAATTTTATTGAAATTGAAATTTTTTTTCCTCAATTTTGATTTAATATTCATCATTTTATCGAGATGTGATCGAAAGTAGCAACGAAAACGGATAATTTTATTGAAATTTCAATTTTTTCTTCAATTTTTCCTTAATTTTATCGAGATCTGAACGAAAATGGCAACGAAAAAGAATAATTTTATTGAAATTTTAATTTTTTTCCTCAATTTTGCCTTAATTTTCGTCATTTTATCGAGATGTAAACGAAAATAGCAACGAAAAAAATAATTTTATTGAAATTTCAAATTTTTTTCTCAATTTTAACTTAATTTTCGTCATTTTATCGAGATGTGAACGAAAAAAGCAACGAAAAAGGAACATTTTATTGAAATTTCAATTTTTTTTCACCAATTTTGCCTAAATTTTCGTCATTTTATCGAGATGTGAACGAAAATAGCAACAAAATAGAATAATTTTATTGAAATTTCAATTTCTTTCCCCTATTTTGCCTTAATTTTCGTCATTTTCTCGAGATGTGAACGAAAATAGCAACGTAAAAGGATAATTTTATTGAAATTTCAATTTTTTTTCTCAATTTTGCCTTCATATTCGTCATTTTATCGAGATGTGAACGAAAATAGCAACAAAAAAGGATGATTTTATTCAAATTTTAATTTTTTCCTCACTTCTGCATTAATTCTCGTCATTTTATCGAGATGTGAACGAAAATAGCAACGAAAAAGAATAATTTTATTGAATTTTCAATTTCTATCCTCTATTTTGCCTTAATTTTCGTCATTTTCTGGAGATGTAAACGAAAATAGCAACGAAAACGGATAATTTTATTGAAATTTCAATTTTTTCTTCAATTTTTCCTTAATTTTATAGAGATGTGAACGAAAATAGCAACGAAAAAGAATAATTTTAAAGAAATTTCATTTTTTTTCCTCAATTTTGCCTTAATTTTCGTCCTTTTTTCAAGATGTGAACGAAAATAGCAACGAAAAATGATAATTTTATAGAAATTTAAATTTTTTTTCCTCAATTTTGATTTAATATTCATCATTTTATCGAGATGTGATCGAAAGTAGCAACGAAAAAGGATAATTTTATTCAAATTTCAATTTTTTTCCTCAATTTTGCCTTAATTTTCGTCATTTTATCGAGATTTAAACGAAAATAGCAACGAAAAAAATAATTTTTTTTTAATTTTCAATTTTTTTCCTCAATTTTGCCTTAATTTTTGTCATTTTATCGAGATGTGAACGAAAATAGCAACGAAAAAGGATAATTTTATTGAAATTTCAATTTTTTACCTCGATTTCGCCTTATTTTTCGACATTTTATCGATATGTGAACGAAAATAGCAACGAAAAAGGATAATTTTATTGAAATTGAAATTTTTTTTCCTCAATTTTGATTTAATATTCATCATTTTATCGAGATGTGATCGAAAGTAGCAACGAAAACGGATAATTTTATTGAAATTTCAATTTTTTCTTCAATTTTTCCTTAATTTTATCGAGATCTGAACGAAAATGGCAACGAAAAAGAATAATTTTATTGAAATTTTAATTTTTTTCCTCAATTTTGCCTTTATTTTCGTCATTTTATCGAGATGTAAACGAAAATAGCAACGAAAAAAATAATTTTATTGAAATTTCAAATTTTTTTCTCAATTTTAACTTAATTTTCGTCATTTTATCGAGATGTGAACGAAAAAAGCAACGAAAAAGGAACATTTTATTGAAATTTCAATTTCTTTCCCCTATTTTGCCTTAATTTTCGTCATTTTCTCGAGATGTGAACGAAAATAGCAACGTAAAAGGATAATTTTATTGAAATTTCAATTTTTTTTCTCAATTTTGCCTTCATATTCGTCATTTTATCGAGATGTGAACGAAAATAGCAACAAAAAAGGATGATTTTATTCAAATTTTAATATTTTCCTCACTTCTGCATTAATTCTCGTCATTTTATCGAGATGTGAACGAAAATAGCAACGAAAAAGAATAATTTTATTGAAATTTCAATTTCTATCCTCTATTTTGCCTTAATTTTCGTCATTTTCTGGAGATGTAAACGAAAATAGCAACGAAAACGGATAATTTTATTGAAATTTCAATTTTTTCTTCAATTTTTCCTTAATTTTATAGAGATGTGAACGAAAATAGCAACGAAAAAGAATAATTTTAAAGAAATTTCATTTTTTTTCCTCAATTTTGCCTTAATTTTCGTCCTTTTTTCAAGATGTGAACGAAAATAGCAACGAAAAATGATAATTTTATAGAAATTTAAATTTTTTTTCCTCAATTTTGATTTAATATTCATCATTTTATCGAGATGTGATCGAAAGTAGCAACGAAAAAGGATAATTTTATTCAAATTTCAATTTTTTTCCTCAATTTTGCCTTAATTTTCGTCATTTTATCGAGATTTAAACGAAAATAGCAACGAAAAAAATAATTTTTTTTTAATTTTCAATTTTTTTCCTCAATTTTGCCTTACTTTTTGTCATTTTATCGAGATGTGAACGAAAATAGCAACGAAAAAGGATAATTTTATTGAAATTTCAATTTTTTACCTCGATTTCGCCTTATTTTTCGACATTTTATCGATATGTGAACGAAAATAGCAACGAAAAAGGATAATTTTATTGAAATTTAAATTTTTTTTCCTCAATTTTGATTTAATATTCATCATTTTATCGAGATGTGATCGAAAGTAGCAACGAAAAAGGATAATTTTATTCAAATTTCAATTTTTTTCCTCAATTTTGCCTTAATTTTCGTCATTTTATCGAGATGTGATCGAAAATAGCAAAGAAAAAGGATAATTTTATTGAAATTTCAATTTTATCCTCAATTTTGCCTTAATTTTCTTCATTTTATCGAGATTTGAACGAGAATAGCAACGAAAACGGGTAACTTTATTGAAATTTCAATTTTTTCTTCAATTTTTCCTTAATTTTATCGAGATCTGAACGAAAATAGCAACGAAAAAGAATAATTTATTGAAATTTCAATTTTTTTCCTCAATTTTGTTTTAATCTTCGACATTTTATCGAGATGTGATCGAAAATAGCAAAGAAAAAGGATAATTTTATTGAAATTTCAATTTTTTTCCTCAATTTTGCCTTTATTTTCTTCATTTTATCGAGATTTGAACGAGAATAGAAACGAAAAAGGAAAATTTTATTGAAATTTCAATTTTTTTCCTCAATTTTGCCTTAATTTTTGACATTTTATCGAGATGTGAACGAAAATAGCAACGAAAACGGATAATTTTATTGAAATTTCAATTTTTTTCCTCAATTTTGCCTTAATTTTCTTCATTTTATCGAGATTTGAACGAGAATAGCAACAAAAAAGGAAAATTTTATTCAAATTTAAATTTTTTTTCCTCAATTTTGCCTTAATTTTCGTCATTTTATCGAGATGTGAACATAATAGCAACGAAAAAGGATAATTTTATTGAAATTTCAATGTTTTCTCAATTTTGCCTTAATTTTCGTCATTTTATCGAGATGTGAACGAAAATAGCAACGAAAAAGGATAATTTTATTGAAATTTCAATTTTTTTCCTCAATTTTGCCTTAATTTTCGTCATTTTTTCGAGATGTGAACGAAAATAGCAACGAAAAAGAATAATTTTATTGAAATTTCAATTTCTTTCCTCAATTTTGCCTTAATTTTAGTCATTTTCTGGAGTTGTAAACGAAAATAGCAACGAAAAAAGATAATTTTATTGAAACTTTCAAATTTTTCTTCAATTTTTCCTTAATTTTATCGAGATGTGAACGAAAATAGCAACGAAAAAGAATAATTTTATTGAAATTTCAATTTTTTTCCTCAATTTTGACTTAATTTTCGTCATTTTATCGAGATGTGAACGAAAATAGCAACGAAAAATGATAATTTTATAGAAATTTCAATTTTTTTTCCTCAATTTTGATTTAATATTCATCATTTTATCGAGATGTGATCGAAAGTAGCAACGAAAAAGGATAATTTTATTCAAATTTCAATTTTTTTCCTCAATTTTGCCTTAATTTTCGTCATTTTATCGAGATTTAAACGAAAATAGCAACGAAAAAAATAATTTTTTTTTAATTTTCAATTTTTTTCCTCAATTTTGCCTTAATTTTTGTCATTTTATCGAGATGTGAACGAAAATAGCAACGAAAAAGGATAATTTTATTGAAATTTCAATTTTTTACCTCGATTTCGCCTTATTTTTCGACATTTTATCGATATGTGAACGAAAATAGCAACGAAAAAGGATAATTTTATTGAAATTGAAATTTTTTTTCCTCAATTTTGATTTAATATTCATCATTTTATCGAGATGTGATCGAAAGTAGCAACGAAAACGGATAATTTTATTGAAATTTCAATTTTTTCTTCAATTTTTCCTTAATTTTATCGAGATCTGAACGAAAATTGCAACGAAAAAGAATAATTTTATTGAAATTTTAATTTTTTTCCTCAATTTTGCCTTAATTTTCGTCATTTTATCGAGATGTAAACGAAAATAGCAACGAAAAAAATAATTTTATTGAAATTTCAAATTTTTTTCTCAATTTTAACTTAATTTTCGTCATTTTATCGAGATGTGAACGAAAAAAGCAACGAAAAAGGAACATTTTATTGAAATTTCAATTTTTTTTCACCAATTTTGCCTAAATTTTCGTCATTTTATCGAGATGTGAACGAAAATAGCAACAAAATAGAATAATTTTATTGAAATTTCAATTTCTTTCCCCTATTTTGCCTTAATTTTCGTCATTTTCTCGAGATGTGAACGAAAATAGCAACGTAAAAGGATAATTTTATTGAAATTTCAATTTTTTTTCTCAATTTTGCCTTCATATTCGTCATTTTATCGAGATGTGAACGAAAATAGCAACAAAAAAGGATGATTTTATTCAAATTTTAATATTTTCCTCACTTCTGCATTAATTCTCGTCATTTTATCGAGATGTGAACGAAAATAGCAACGAAAAAGAATAATTTTATTGAATTTTCAATTTCTATCCTCTATTTTGCCTTAATTTTCGTCATTTTCTGGAGATGTAAACGAAAATAGCAACGAAAACGGATAATTTTATTGAAATTTCAATTTTTTCTTCAATTTTTCCTTAATTTTATAGAGATGTGAACGAAAATAGCAACGAAAAAGAATAATTTTAAAGAAATTTCATTTTTT
Source organism: Sympetrum striolatum (assembly GCA_947579665.1). Taxonomy (NCBI): domain Eukaryota; kingdom Metazoa; phylum Arthropoda; class Insecta; order Odonata; family Libellulidae; genus Sympetrum; species Sympetrum striolatum. The sequence goes on along the minus strand of OX388345.1, from coordinate 71,999,642 downwards.
TTCCTCAATTTTGCCTTAATTTTCGTCCTTTTTTCAAGATGTGAACGAAAATAGCAACGAAAAATGATAATTTTATAGAAATTTAAATTTTTTTTCCTCAATTTTGATTTAATATTCATCATTTTATCGAGATGTGATCGAAAGTAGCAACGAAATAGGATAATTTTATTCAAATTTCAATTTTTTTCCTCAATTTTGCCTTAATTTTCGTCATTTTATCGAGATGTAAACGAAAATAGCAACGAAAAAAATAATTTTATTGAATTTTCAATTTTTTTCCACAATTTTGCCTTAATTTTTGTCATTTTATCGAGATGTGAACGAAAATAGCAACGAAAAAGGATAATTTTATTCAAATTTCAATTTTTTTCCTCAATTTTGCCTTAATTTTCGACATTTTATCGATATGTGAACGAAAATAGCAACGAAAAAAATAATTTTATTGAATTTTCAATTTGTTTCCTCAATTTTGCCTTAATTTTTGTCATTTAATCGAGATGTGAACGAAAATAGCAACGAAAAAGGATAATTTTATTGAAATTTCAATTTTTTACCTCGATTTCGCCTTAATTTTCGACATTTTATCGATATGTGAACGAAAATAGTAACGAAAAAGAATAATTTTACTGAAATTTAAATTTTTTTTTCCTCAATTTTGCTTTAATCTTCGACATTTTATCGAGTTGTGATCGAAAATAGCAACGAAAAAGGATAATTTTATTGAAATTTCAATTTTTTTCCTCAATTTTGCCTTAATTTTCTTCATTTTATCGAGATTTGAACGAGAATAGCAACGAAAAAGGAAAATTTTATTGAAATTTCAATTTTTTTCCTCTATTTTGCACTAATTTTCGTAATTTTCTCGAGATGTGAACGAAAATAGCAACGTAAAAAGATAATTTTATTGAAATTTCAATTTTTTTCCTCAATTTTGCTTTCATATTCGTCATTTTATCGATATATGAACGGAAATAGCAACAAAAAAGGATAATTTTGTTCAAATTTTAAATTTATTCCTCAATTCTGCATTAATTTTCGTCATTTTATCGAGATGTGAACGAAAATAGCAACGAAAAAGAATAATTTTATTGAAATTTCAATTTTTTTCCTCAATTTTCCCTTAATTTTCGTCATTTTATCGAGATTTGAACGAGAATAGCAACAAAAAAGGAAAATTTTATTCAAATTTAAATTTTTTTTCCTCAATTTTGCCTTAATTTTCGTCATTTTATCGAGATGTGGACATAATAGCAACGAAAAAGGATAATTTTATTGAAATTTCAATGTTTTCTCAATTTTGCCTTAATTTTCGTCATTTTATCGAGATGTGAACGAAAATAGCAACGAAAAAGGATAATTTTATTGAAATTTCAATTTTTTTCCTCAATTTTGCCTTAATTTTCGTCATTTTTTCGAGATGTGAACGAAAATAGCAACGAAAAAGAATAATTTTATTGAAATTTCAATTTCTTTCCTCAATTTTGCCTTAATTTTAGTCATTTTCTGGAGATGTAAACGAAAATAGCAACGAAAAAAGATAATTTTATTGAAATTTCAAATTTTTCTTCAATTTTTCCTTAATTTTATCGAGATGTGAACGAAAATAGCAACGAAAAAGAATAATTTTATTGAAATTTCAATTTTTTTCCTCAATTTTGACTTAATTTTCGTCATTTTATCGAGATGTGAACGAAAATAGCAACGAAAAAAGATAATTTTATTGAAATTTCAATTTTTTCTTCAATTTTTCCTTAATTTTATCGAGATGTGAACGAAAATAGCAACGAAAAATGATAATTTTATTGAAATTTCAATTTTTTACCTCGATTTCGCCTTAATTTTCGACATTTTATCGAGATGTGAACGAAAATAGCAACGAAAAAGTATAATTTTACTGAAATTTAAATTTTTTTTCCTCAATTTTGCTTTAATCTTCGACATTTTATCGAGATGTGATCGAAAATAGCAACGAAAAAGGATAATTTTATTGAAATTTCAATTTTTTTCCTCAATTTTGCCTTAATTTTCTTCATTTTATCGAGATTTGAACAAGAATAGCAATGAAAAAGGAAAATTTTATTGAAATTTCAATTTTTTTCCTCAATGTTGCCTTAATTTTCGACATTTTATCGAGATGTGAACGAAAATAGCAACGAAAAAGGATAGTTTTATTGAAATTTAAATTTTTTCCTCAATTTTGCCTTAATCTTGGTCATTTTATCGAGTTGTGAACGAAAATAGCATTGAAAAAGGATAATTTTATTGAAATTTCAATTATTTTCTCAATTTTGCCTTAATTTTCGTCATTGTATCGAGATTTGATCAAAAATAGCAACGAAAAAGTATAATTACATAAATATTTTAATTTTTTTCCTCAATTTTCCCTTAATTTTCGTCATTTTATCGATATGTGAACGAAAATAGCAACGAAAATAGATTATTTTATTGAAATTAAAATTTTTTTCCTCAATTTTGCCTTAATTTTCGTCATTTTATCGAGATGTGAACATAATAGCAACGAAAAAGGATAATTTTATTGAAATTTCAATTTCTTTCTTCAAATTTGAGATAAATTTCGTTATTATATTGAGAGGTGATCGAAAATAGACACGAAAAAGGATAATTTTATTGAAATTTCAATTTTTTTCTCAATTTTGCCTTACTTTTCGTCATTTTATCGAGATGTGAACGAAAATAGCAACGAAAAAAATAATTTTATTGAAATTTCAATTTTTTTCCTCAATTTTGCTTTCATATTCGTCATTTTATCGATATGTGAACGGAAATAGCAACAAAAAAGGATAATTTTGTTCAAATTTTAAATTTTTTCCTCAATTCTGCATTAATTTTCGTCATTTTATCGAGATGTGAACGAAAATAGCAACGAAAAAGAATAATTTTATTGAAATTTCAATTTCTTTCCTCTATTTTGCTTTAATTTTAGTCACTTTCTGGAGATGTAAACGAAAATAGCAACGAAAAAAGATAATTTTATTGAAATATCAATTTTTTCTTCAATTTTTCCTTAATTTTATCGAGATGTGATCGAATATAGCAACGAAAATGGATAATTTTATTGAAATTTCAATTTTTTTCCTCAATTTTGCCTTAATTTTCTTCATTTTACCGAGATTTGAACGAGAATAGCAACGAAAACGGATAATTTTATTGAAATTTCAATTTTTTCTTCAATTTTTCCTTAATTTTATCGAGATCTGAACGAAAATGGCAACGAAAAAGAATAATTTTATTGAAATTTTAATTTTTTTCCTCAATTTTGCCTTAATTTTCGTCATTTTATCGAGATGTAAACGAAAATAGCAACGAAAAAAATAATTTTATTGAAATTTCAAATTTTTTTCTCAATTTTAACTTAATTTTCGTCATTTTATCGAGATGTGAACGAAAAAAGCAACGAAAAAGGAACATTTTATTGAAATTTCAATTTTTTTTCACCAATTTTGCCTAAATTTTCGTCATTTTATCGAGATGTGAACGAAAATAGCAACAAAATAGAATAATTTTATTGAAATTTCAATTTCTTTCCCCTATTTTGCCTTAATTTTCGTCATTTTCTCGAGATGTGAACGAAAATAGCAACGTAAAAGGATAATTTTATTGAAATTTCAATTTTTTTTCTCAATTTTGCCTTCATATTCGTCATTTTATCGAGATGTGAACGAAAATAGCAACAAAAAAGGATGATTTTATTCAAATTTTAATTTTTTCCTCACTTCTGCATTAATTCTCGTCATTTTATCGAGATGTGAACGAAAATAGCAACGAAAAAGAATAATTTTATTGAATTTTCAATTTCTATCCTCTATTTTGCCTTAATTTTCGTCATTTTCTGGAGATGTAAACGAAAATAGCAACGAAAACGGATAATTTTATTGAAATTTCAATTTTTTCTTCAATTTTTCCTTAATTTTATAGAGATGTGAACGAAAATAGCAACGAAAAAGAATAATTTTAAAGAAATTTCATTTTTTTTCCTCAATTTTGCCTTAATTTTCGTCCTTTTTTCAAGATGTGAACGAAAATAGCAACGAAAAATGATAATTTTATAGAAATTTAAATTTTTTTTCCTCAATTTTGATTTAATATTCATCATTTTATCGAGATGTGATCGAAAGTAGCAACGAAAAAGGATAATTTTATTCAAATTTCAATTTTTTTCCTCAATTTTGCCTTAATTTTCGTCATTTTATCGAGATTTAAACGAAAATAGCAACGAAAAAAATAATTTTTTTTTAATTTTCAATTTTTTTCCTCAATTTTGCCTTAATTTTTGTCATTTTATCGAGATGTGAACGAAAATAGCAACGAAAAAGGATAATTTTATTGAAATTTCAATTTTTTACCTCGATTTCGCCTTATTTTTCGACATTTTATCGATATGTGAACGAAAATAGCAACGAAAAAGGATAATTTTATTGAAATTGAAATTTTTTTTCCTCAATTTTGATTTAATATTCATCATTTTATCGAGATGTGATCGAAAGTAGCAGCGAAAACGGATAATTTTATTGAAATTTCAATTTTTTCTTCAATTTTTCCTTAATTTTATCGAGATCTGAACGAAAATGGCAACGAAAAAGAATAATTTTATTGAAATTTTAATTTTTTTCCTCAATTTTGCCTTAATTTTCGTCATTTTATCGAGATGTAAACGAAAATAGCAACGAAAAAAATAATTTTATTGAAATTTCAAATTTTTTTCTCAATTTTAACTTAATTTTCGTCAGTTTATCGAGATGTGAACGAAAAAAGCAACGAAAAAGGAACATTTTATTGAAATTTCAATTTTTTTTCACCAATTTTGCCTAAATTTTCGTCATTTTATCGAGATGTGAACGAAAATAGCAACAAAATAGAATAATTTTATTGAAATTTCAATTTCTTTCCCCTATTTTGCCTTAATTTTCGTCATTTTCTCGAGATGTGAACGAAAATAGCAACGTAAAAGGATAATTTTATTGAAATTTCAATTTTTTTTCTCAATTTTGCCTTCATATTCGTCATTTTATCGAGATGTGAACGAAAATAGCAACAAAAAAGGATGATTTTATTCAAATTTTAATATTTTCCTCACTTCTGCATTAATTCTCGTCATTTTATCGAGATGTGAACGAAAATAGCAACGAAAAAGAATAATTTTATTGAATTTTCAATTTCTATCCTCTATTTTGCCTTAATTTTCGTCATTTTCTGGAGATGTAAACGAAAATAGCAACGAAAACGGATAATTTTATTGAAATTTCAATTTTTTCTTCAATTTTTCCTTAATTTTATAGAGATGTGAACGAAAATAGCAACGAAAAAGAATAATTTTAAAGAAATTTCATTTTTTTTCCTCAATTTTGCCTTAATTTTCGTCCTTTTTTCAAGATATGAACGAAAATAGCAACGAAAAAAATAATTTTATTGAAATTTCAAATTTTTTTCTCAATTTTAACTTAATTTTCGTCATTTTATCGAGATGTGAACGAAAAAAGCAACGAAAAAGGAACATTTTATTGAAATTTCAATTTTTTTTCACCAATTTTGCCTAAATTTTCGTCATTTTATCGAGATGTGAACGAAAATAGCAACAAAATAGAATAATTTTATTGAAATTTCAATTTTTTACCTCGATTTCGCCTTATTTTTCGACATTTTATCGATATGTGAACGAAAATAGCAACGAAAAAGGATAATTTTATTGAAATTGAAATTTTTTTTCCTCAATTTTGATTTAATATTCATCATTTTATCGAGATGTGATCGAAAGTAGCAACGAAAACGGATAATTTTATTGAAATTTCAATTTTTTCTTCAATTTTTCCTTAATTTTATCGAGATCTGAACGAAAATGGCAACGAAAAAGAATAATTTTATTGAAATTTTAATTTTTTTCCTCAATTTTGCCTTAATTTTCGTCATTTTATCGAGATGTAAACGAAAATAGCAACGAAAAAAATAATTTTATTGAAATTTCAAATTTTTTTCTCAATTTTAACTTAATTTTCGTCATTTTATCGAGATGTGAACGAAAAAAGCAACGAAAAAGGAACATTTTATTGAAATTTCAATTTTTTTTCACCAATTTTGCCTAAATTTTCGTCATTTTATCGAGATGTGAACGAAAATAGCAACAAAATAGAATAATTTTATTGAAATTTCAATTTCTTTCCCCTATTTTGCCTTAATTTTCGTCATTTTCTCGAGATGTGAACGAAAATAGCAACGTAAAAGGATAATTTTATTGAAATTTCAATTTTTTTTCTCAATTTTGCCTTCATATTCGTCATTTTATCGAGATGTGAACGAAAATAGCAACAAAAAAGGATGATTTTATTCAAATTTTAATATTTTCCTCACTTCTGCATTAATTCTCGTCATTTTATCGAGATGTGAACGAAAATAGCAACGAAAAAGAATAATTTTATTGAATTTTCAATTTCTATCCTCTATTTTGCCTTAATTTTCGTCATTTTCTGGAGATGTAAACGAAAATAGCAACGAAAACGGATAATTTTATTGAAATTTCAATTTTTTCTTCAATTTTTCCTTAATTTTATAGAGATGTGAACGAAAATAGCAACGAAAAAGAATAATTTTAAAGAAATTTCATTTTTTTTCCTCAATTTTGCCTTAATTTTCGTCCTTTTTTCAAGATGTGAACGAAAATAGCAACGAAAAATGATAATTTTATAGAAATTTAAATTTTTTTTCCTCAATTTTGATTTAATATTCATCATTTTATCGAGATGTGATCGAAAGTAGCAACGAAAAAGGATAATTTTATTCAAATTTCAATTTTTTTCCTCAATTTTGCCTTAATTTTCGTCATTTTATCGAGATTTAAACGAAAATAGCAACGAAAAAAATAATTTTTTTTTAATTTTCAATTTTTTTCCTCAATTTTGCCTTAATTTTTGTCATTTTATCGAGATGTGAACGAAAATAGCAACGAAAAAGGATAATTTTATTGAAATTTCAATTTTTTACCTCGATTTCGCCTTATTTTTCGACATTTTATCGATATGTGAACGAAAATAGCAACGAAAAAGGATAATTTTATTGAAATTGAAATTTTTTTTCCTCAATTTTGATTTAATATTCATCATTTTATCGAGATGTGATCGAAAGTAGCAACGAAAACGGATAATTTTATTGAAATTTCAATTTTTTCTTCAATTTTTCCTTAATTTTATCGAGATCTGAACGAAAATGGCAACGAAAAAGAATAATTTTATTGAAATTTTAATTTTTTTCCTCAATTTTGCCTTTATTTTCGTCATTTTATCGAGATGTAAACGAAAATAGCAACGAAAAAAATAATTTTATTGAAATTTCAAATTTTTTTCTCAATTTTAACTTAATTTTCGTCATTTTATCGAGATGTGAACGAAAAAAGCAACGAAAAAGGAACATTTTATTGAAATTTCAATTTCTTTCCCCTATTTTGCCTTAATTTTCGTCATTTTCTCGAGATGTGAACGAAAATAGCAACGTAAAAGGATAATTTTATTGAAATTTCAATTTTTTTTCTCAATTTTGCCTTCATATTCGTCATTTTATCGAGATGTGAACGAAAATAGCAACAAAAAAGGATGATTTTATTCAAATTTTAATATTTTCCTCACTTCTGCATTAATTCTCGTCATTTTATCGAGATGTGAACGAAAATAGCAACGAAAAAGAATAATTTTATTGAAATTTCAATTTCTATCCTCTATTTTGCCTTAATTTTCGTCATTTTCTGGAGATGTAAACGAAAATAGCAACGAAAACGGATAATTTTATTGAAATTTCAATTTTTTCTTCAATTTTTCCTTAATTTTATAGAGATGTGAACGAAAATAGCAACGAAAAAGAATAATTTTAAAGAAATTTCATTTTTTTTCCTCAATTTTGCCTTAATTTTCGTCCTTTTTTCAAGATGTGAACGAAAATAGCAACGAAAAATGATAATTTTATAGAAATTTAAATTTTTTTTCCTCAATTTTGATTTAATATTCATCATTTTATCGAGATGTGATCGAAAGTAGCAACGAAAAAGGATAATTTTATTCAAATTTCAATTTTTTTCCTCAATTTTGCCTTAATTTTCGTCATTTTATCGAGATTTAAACGAAAATAGCAACGAAAAAAATAATTTTTTTTTAATTTTCAATTTTTTTCCTCAATTTTGCCTTACTTTTTGTCATTTTATCGAGATGTGAACGAAAATAGCAACGAAAAAGGATAATTTTATTGAAATTTCAATTTTTTACCTCGATTTCGCCTTATTTTTCGACATTTTATCGATATGTGAACGAAAATAGCAACGAAAAAGGATAATTTTATTGAAATTTAAATTTTTTTTCCTCAATTTTGATTTAATATTCATCATTTTATCGAGATGTGATCGAAAGTAGCAACGAAAAAGGATAATTTTATTCAAATTTCAATTTTTTTCCTCAATTTTGCCTTAATTTTCGTCATTTTATCGAGATGTGATCGAAAATAGCAAAGAAAAAGGATAATTTTATTGAAATTTCAATTTTATCCTCAATTTTGCCTTAATTTTCTTCATTTTATCGAGATTTGAACGAGAATAGCAACGAAAACGGGTAACTTTATTGAAATTTCAATTTTTTCTTCAATTTTTCCTTAATTTTATCGAGATCTGAACGAAAATAGCAACGAAAAAGAATAATTTATTGAAATTTCAATTTTTTTCCTCAATTTTGTTTTAATCTTCGACATTTTATCGAGATGTGATCGAAAATAGCAAAGAAAAAGGATAATTTTATTGAAATTTCAATTTTTTTCCTCAATTTTGCCTTTATTTTCTTCATTTTATCGAGATTTGAACGAGAATAGAAACGAAAAAGGAAAATTTTATTGAAATTTCAATTTTTTTCCTCAATTTTGCCTTAATTTTTGACATTTTATCGAGATGTGAACGAAAATAGCAACGAAAACGGATAATTTTATTGAAATTTCAATTTTTTTCCTCAATTTTGCCTTAATTTTCTTCATTTTATCGAGATTTGAACGAGAATAGCAACAAAAAAGGAAAATTTTATTCAAATTTAAATTTTTTTTCCTCAATTTTGCCTTAATTTTCGTCATTTTATCGAGATGTGAACATAATAGCAACGAAAAAGGATAATTTTATTGAAATTTCAATGTTTTCTCAATTTTGCCTTAATTTTCGTCATTTTATCGAGATGTGAACGAAAATAGCAACGAAAAAGGATAATTTTATTGAAATTTCAATTTTTTTCCTCAATTTTGCCTTAATTTTCGTCATTTTTTCGAGATGTGAACGAAAATAGCAACGAAAAAGAATAATTTTATTGAAATTTCAATTTCTTTCCTCAATTTTGCCTTAATTTTAGTCATTTTCTGGAGTTGTAAACGAAAATAGCAACGAAAAAAGATAATTTTATTGAAACTTTCAAATTTTTCTTCAATTTTTCCTTAATTTTATCGAGATGTGAACGAAAATAGCAACGAAAAAGAATAATTTTATTGAAATTTCAATTTTTTTCCTCAATTTTGACTTAATTTTCGTCATTTTATCGAGATGTGAACGAAAATAGCAACGAAAAAAGATAATTTTATTGAAATTTCAATTTTTTCTTCAATTTTTCCTTAATTTTATCGAGATGTGAACGAAAATAGCAACGAAAAATGATAATTTTATTGAAATTTCAATTTTTTACCTCGATTTCGCCTTAATTTTCGACATTTTATCGAGATGTGAACGAAAATAGCAACGAAAAAGTATAATTTTACTGAAATTTAAATTTTTTTTCCTCAATTTTGCTTTAATCTTCGACATTTTATCGAGATGTGATCGAAAATAGCAACGAAAAAGGATAATTTTATTGAAATTTCAATTTTTTTCCTCAATTTTGCCTTAATTTTCTTCATTTTATCGAGATTTGAACAAGAATAGCAATGAAAAAGGAAAATTTTATTGAAATTTCAATTTTTTTCCTCAATGTTGCCTAAATTTTCAACATTTTATCGAGATGTGAACGAAAATAGCAACGAAAAAGGATAGTTTTATTGAAATTTAAATTTTTTCCTCAATTTTGCCTTAATCTTGGTCATTTTATCGAGTTGTGAACGAAAATAGCATTGAAAAAGGATAATTTTATTGAAATTTCAATTATTTTCTCAATTTTGCCTTAATTTTCGTCATTGTATCGAGATTTGATCAAAAATAGCAACGAAAAAGTATAATTACATAAATATTTTAATTTTTTTCCTCAATTTTCCCTTAATTTTCGTCATTTTATCGATATGTGAACGAAAATAGCAACGAAAATAGATTATTTTATTGAAATTTAAATTTTTTTCCTCAATTTTGCCTTAATTTTCGTCATTTTATCGAGATGTGAACATAATAGCAACGAAAAAGGATAATTTTATTGAAATTTCAATTTCTTTCTTCAAATTTGAGATAAATTTCGTTATTATATTGAGAGGTGATCGAAAATAGACACGAAAAAGGATAATTTTATTGAAATTTCAATTTTTTTCTCAATTTTGCCTTACTTTTCGTCATTTTATCGAGATGTGAACGAAAATAGCAACGAAAAAAATCATTTTATTGAAATTTCAATTTTTTTCCTCAATTTTGCTTTCATATTCGTCATTTTATCGATATGTGAACGGAAATAGCAACAAAAAAGGATAATTTTGTTCAAATTTTAAATTTTTTCCTCAATTCTGCATTAATTTTCGTCATTTTATCGAGATGTGAACGAAAATAGCAACGAAAAAGAATAATTTTATTGAAATTTCAATTTCTTTCCTCTATTTTGCTTTAATTTTAGTCACTTTCTGGAGATGTAAACGAAAATAGCAACGAAAAAAGATAATTTTATTGAAATATCAATTTTTTCTTCAATTTTTCCTTAATTTTATCGAGATGTGATCGAAAATAGCAACGAAAATGGATAATTTTATTGAAATTTCAATTTTTTTCCTCAATTTTGCCTTAATTTTCTTCATTTTACCGAGATTTGAACGAGAATAGCAACGAAAACGGATAATTTTATTGAAATTTCAATTTTTTCTTCAATTTTTCCTTAATTTTATCGAGATCTGAACGAAAATGGCAACGAAAAAGAATAATTTTATTGAAATTTTAATTTTTTTCCTCAATTTTGCCTTAATTTTCGTCATTTTATCGAGATGTAAACGAAAATAGCAACGAAAAAAATAATTTTATTGAAATTTCAAATTTTTTTCTCAATTTTAACTTAATTTTCGTCATTTTATCGAGATGTGAACGAAAAAAGCAACGAAAAAGGAACATTTTATTGAAATTACAATTTTTTTTCACCAAATTTTGCCTAAATTTTCGTCATTTTATCGAGATGTGAACGAAAATAGCAACAAAATAGAATAATTTTATTGAAATTTCAATTTCTTTCCCCTATTTTGCCTTAATTTTCGTCATTTTCTCGAGATGTGAACGAAAATAGCAACAAAAAAGGATGATTTTATTCAAATTTTAATTTTTTCCTCACTTCTGCATTAATTCTCGTCATTTTATCGAGATGTGAACGAAAATAGCAACAAAAAAGGATGATTTTATTCAAATTTTAATTTTTTCCTCACTTCTGCATTAATTCTCGTCATTTTATCGAGATGTGAACGAAAATAGCAACGAAAAAGAATAATTTTATTGAAATTTCAATTTCTATCCTCTATTTTGCCTTAATTTTCGTCATTTTCTGGAGATGTAAACGAAAATAGCAACGAAAACGGATAATTTTATTGAAATTTCAATTTTTTCTTCAATTTTTCCTTAATTTTATAGAGATGTGAACGAAAATAGCAACGAAAAAGAATAATTTTAAAGAAATTTCATTTTTTTTCCTCAATTTTGCCTTAATTTTCGTCCTTTTTTCAAGATGTGAACGAAAATAGCAACGAAAAATGATAATTTTATAGAAATTTAAATTTTTTTTCCTCAATTTTGATTTAATATTCATCATTTTATCGAGATGTGATCGAAAGTAGCAACGAAAAAGGATAATTTTATTCAAATTTCAATTTTTTTCCTCAATTTTGCCTTAATTTTCGTCATTTTATCGAGATTTAAACGAAAATAGCAACGAAAATAATAATTTTTTTTTAATTTTCAATTTTTTTCCTCAATTTTGCCTTAATTTTTGTCATTTTATCGAGATGTGAACGAAAATAGCAACGAAAAAGGATAATTTTATTGAAATTTCAATTTTTTACCTCGATTTCGCCTTATTTTTCGACATTTTATCGATATGTGAACGAAAATAGCAACGAAAAAGGATAATTTTATTGAAATTTAAATTTTTTTTCCTCAATTTTGATTTAATATTCATCATTTTATCGAGATGTGATCGAAAGTAGCAACGAAAAAGGATAATTTTATTCAAATTTCAATTTTTTTCCTCAATTTTGCCTTAATTTTCGTCATTTTATCGAGATGTGATCGAAAATAGCAAAGAAAAAGGATAATTTTATTGAAATTTCAATTTTTTTCCTCAATTTTGCCTTAATTTTCGTCATTTTATCGAGATGTGAACGAAAATAGCAACGAAAAAGGATAATTTTATTGAAATTTCAATTTTTTTCCTCAATTTTGCCTTAATTTTCGTCATTTTTTCGAGATGTGAACGAAAATAGCAACGAAAAAGAATAATTTTATTGAAATTTCAATTTCTTTCCTCAATTTTGCCTTAATTTTAGTCATTTTCTGGAGATGTAAACGAAAATAGCAACGAAAAAAGATAATTTTATTGAAATTTCAAATTTTTCTTCAATTTTTTCTTAATTTTATCGAGATGTGAACGAAAATAGCAACGAAAAAGAATAATTTTATTGAAATTTCAATTTTTTTCCTCAATTTTGACTTAATTTTCGTCATTTTATCGAGATGTGAACGAAAATAGCAACGAAAAAAGATAATTTTATTGAAATTTCAATTTTTTCTTCAATTTTTCCTTAATTTTATCGAGATGTGAACGAAAATAGCAACGAAAAATGATAATTTTATTGAAATTTCAATTTTTTACCTCGATTTCGCCTTAATTTTCGACATTTTATCGAGATGTGAACGAAAATAGCAACGAAAAAGTATAATTTTACTGAAATTTAAATTTTTTTTCCTCAATTTTGCTTTAATCTTCGACATTTTATCGAGATGTGATCGAAAATAGCAACGAAAAAGGATAATTTTATTGAAATTTCAATTTTTTTCCTCAATTTTGCCTTAATTTTCTTCATTTTATCGAGATTTGAACAAGAATAGCAATGAAAAAGGAAAATTTTATTGAAATTTCAATTTTTTTCCTCAATGTTGCCTAAATTTTCAACATTTTATCGAGATGTGAACGAAAATAGCAACGAAAAAGGATAGTTTTATTGAAATTTAAATTTTTTCCTCAATTTTGCCTTAATCTTGGTCATTTTATCGAGTTGTGAACGAAAATAGCATTGAAAAAGGATAATTTTATTGAAATTTCAATTATTTTCTCAATTTTGCCTTAATTTTCGTCATTGTATCGAGATTTGATCAAAAATAGCAACGAAAAAGTATAATTACATAAATATTTTAATTTTTTTCCTCAATTTTCCCTTAATTTTCTTCATTTTATCGAGATTTGAACGAGAATAGCAACAAAAAAGGAAAATTTTATTCAAATTTAAATTTTTTTTCCTCAATTTTGCCTTAATTTTCGTCATTTTATCGAGATGTGAACATAATAGCAACGAAAAAGGATAATTTTATTGAAATTTCAATGTTTTCTCAATTTTGCCTTAATTTTCGTCATTTTATCGAGATGTGAACATAATAGCAACGAAAAAGGATAATTTTATTGAAATTTCAATTTCTTTCTTCAAATTTGAGATAAATTTCGTTATTATATTGAGAGGTGATCGAAAATAGACACGAAAAAGGATAATTTTATTGAAATTTCAATTTTTTTCTCAATTTTGCCTTACTTTTCGTCATTTTATCGAGATGTGAACGAAAATAGCAACGAAAAAAATCATTTTATTGAAATTTCAATTTTTTTCCTCAATTTTGCTTTCATATTCGTCATTTTATCGATATGTGAACGGAAATAGCAACAAAAAAGGATAATTTTGTTCAAATTTTAAATTTTTTCCTCAATTCTGCATTAATTTTCGTCATTTTATCGAGATGTGAACGAAAATAGCAACGAAAAAGAATAATTTTATTGAAATTTCAATTTCTTTCCTCTATTTTGCTTTAATTTTAGTCACTTTCTGGAGATGTAAACGAAAATAGCAACGAAAAAAGATAATTTTATTGAAATATCAATTTTTTCTTCAATTTTTCCTTAATTTTATCGAGATGTGATCGAAAATAGCAACGAAAATGGATAATTTTATTGAAATTTCAATTTTTTTCCTCAATTTTTCCTTAATTTTATCGAGATCTGAACGAAAATGGCAACGAAAAAGAATAATTTTATTGAAATTTTAATTTTTTTCCTCAATTTTGCCTTAATTTTCGTCATTTTATCGAGATGTAAACGAAAATAGCAACGAAAAAAATAATTTTATTGAAATTTCAAATTTTTTTCTCAATTTTAACTTAATTTTCGTCATTTTATCGAGATGTGAACGAAAAAAGCAACGAAAAGGAACATTTTATTGAAATTTCAATTTTTTTTCACCAAATTTTGCCTAAATTTTCGTCATTTTATCGAGATGTGAACGAAAATAGCAACAAAATAGAATAATTTTATTGAAATTTCAATTTCTTTCCCCTATTTTGCCTTAATTTTCGTCATTTTCTCGAGATGTGAACGAAAATAGCAACGTAAAAGGATAATTTTATTGAAATTTCAATTTTTTTTCTCAATTTTGCCTTCATATTCGTCATTTTATCGAGATGTGAACGAAAATAGCAACAAAAAAGGATGATTTTATTCAAATTTTAATTTTTTCCTCACTTCTGCATTAATTCTCGTCATTTTATCGAGATGTGAACGAAAATAGCAACAAAAAAGGATGATTTTATTCAAATTTTAATTTTTTCCTCACTTCTGCATTAATTCTCGTCATTTTATCGAGATGTGAACGAAAATAGCAACGAAAAAGAATAATTTTATTGAAATTTCAATTTCTATCCTCTATTTTGCCTTAATTTTCGTCATTTTCTGGAGATGTAAACGAAAATAGCAACGAAAACGGATAATTTTATTGAAATTTCAATTTTTTCTTCAATTTTTCCTTAATTTTATAGAGATGTGAACGAAAATAGCAACGAAAAAGAATAATTTTAAAGAAATTTCATTTTTTTTCCTCAATTTTGCCTTAATTTTCGTCCTTTTTTCAAGATGTGAACGAAAATAGCAACGAAAAATGATAATTTTATAGAAATTTAAATTTTTTTTCCTCAATTTTGATTTAATATTCATCATTTTATCGAGATGTGATCGAAAGTAGCAACGAAAAAGGATAATTTTATTAAAATATCAATTTTTTTCCTCAATTTTGCCTTAATTTTCGTCATTTTATCGAGATTTAAACGAAAATAGCAACGAAAAAAATAATTTTTTTTTAATTTTCAATTTTTTTCCTCAATTTTGCCTTAATTTTTGTCATTTTATCGAGATGTGAACGAAAATAGCAACGAAAAAGGATAATTTTATTGAAATTTCAATTTTTTACCTCGATTTCGCCTTATTTTTCGACATTTTATCGATATGTGAACGAAAATAGCAACGAAAAAGGATAATTTTATTGAAATTTTAATTTTTTTTCCTCAATTTTGATTTAATATTCATCATTTTATCGAGATGTGATCGAAAGTAGCAACGAAAAAGGATAATTTTATTCAAATTTCAATTTTATCCTCAATTTTGCCTTAATTTTCTTCATTTTATCGAGATTTGAACGAGAATAGCAACGAAAACGGGTAACTTTATTGAAATTTCAATTTTTTCTTCAATTTTTCCTTAATTTTATCGAGATCTGAACGAAAATAGCAACGAAAAAGAATAATTTATTGAAATTTCAATTTTTTTCCTCAATTTTGTTTTAATCTTCGACATTTTATCGAGATGTGATCGAAAATAGCAAAGAAAAAGGATAATTTTATTGAAATTTCAATTTTTTTCCTCAATTTTGCCTTTATTTTCTTCATTTTATCGAGATTTGAACGAGAATAGCAACGAAAAAGGAAAATTTTATTGAAATTTCAATTTTTTTCCTCAATTTTGCCTTAATTTTTGACATTTTATCGAGATGTGAACGAAAATAGCAACGAAAACGGAAAATTTTATTCAAATTTAAATTTTTTTTCCTCAATTTTGCCTTAATTTTCGTCATTTTATCGAGATGTGAACATAATAGCAACGAAAAAGGATAATTTTATTGAAATTTCAATGTTTTCTCAATTTTGCCTTAATTTTCGTCATTTTATCGAGATGTGAACGAAAATAGCAACGAAAAAGGATAATTTTATTGAAATTTCAATTTTTTTCCTCAATTTTGCCTTAATTTTCGTCATTTTTTCGAGATGTGAACGAAAATAGCAACGAAAAAGAATAATTTT
This sequence comes from Sympetrum striolatum, assembly GCA_947579665.1. NCBI lineage: Eukaryota > Metazoa > Arthropoda > Insecta > Odonata > Libellulidae > Sympetrum > Sympetrum striolatum. The sequence continues at coordinate 71,983,072 of OX388345.1, read as the reverse complement.
ATTGAAATTTCAATTTCTTTCCTCAATTTTGCCTTAATTTTAGTCATTTTCTGGAGATGTAAACGAAAATAGCAACGAAAAAAGATAATTTTATTGAAATTTCAAATTTTTCTTCAATTTTTCCTTAATTTTATCGAGATGTGAACGAAAATAGCAACGAAAAAGAATAATTTTATTGAAATTTCAATTTTTTTCCTCAATTTTGACTTAATTTTCGTCATTTTATCGAGATGTGAACGAAAATAGCAACGAAAAAAGATAATTTTATTGAAATTTCAATTTTTTCTTCAATTTTTCCTTAATTTTATCGAGATGTGAACGAAAATAGCAACGAAAAATGATAATTTTATTGAAATTTCAATTTTTTACCTCGATTTCGCCTTAATTTTCGACATTTTATCGAGATGTGAACGAAAATAGCAACGAAAAAGTATAATTTTACTGAAATTTAAATTTTTTTTCCTCAATTTTGCTTTAATCTTCGACATTTTATCGAGATGTGATCGAAAATAGCAACGAAAAAGGATAATTTTATTGAAATTTCAATTTTTTTCCTCAATTTTGCCTTAATTTTCTTCATTTTATCGAGATTTGAACAAGAATAGCAATGAAAAAGGAAAATTTTATTGAAATTTCAATTTTTTTCCTCAATGTTGCCTTAATTTTCGACATTTTATCGAGATGTGAACGAAAATAGCAACGAAAAAGGATAGTTTTATTGAAATTTAAATTTTTTCCTCAATTTTGCCTTAATCTTGGTCATTTTATCGAGTTGTGAACGAAAATAGCATTGAAAAAGGATAATTTTATTGAAATTTCAATTATTTTCTCAATTTTGCCTTAATTTTCGTCATTGTATCGAGATTTGATCAAAAATAGCAACGAAAAAGTATAATTACATAAATATTTTAATTTTTTTCCTCAATTTTGCCTTAATTTTCTTCATTTTATCGAGATTTGAACGAGAATAGCAACAAAAAAGGAAAATTTTATTCAAATTTAAATTTTTTTTCCTCAATTTTGCCTTAATTTTCGTCATTTTATCGAGATGTGAACGAAAATAGCAACGAAAAGGATAATTTTATTGAAATCTCAATTTTTTTCCTCAATTTGGCCTTAATTTTCGTCATTTTATCGAGATGTGAACGAAAATAGCAACGAAAAAACTATAATTTAACTGAAATTTAAATTTTTTTTCCTCAATTTTGCTTCCATATTCATCATTTTATCGAGATGTGAACGAAAGTAGCAACGAAAAAGGATAATTTTATTCAAATTTCAATTTTTTTCCTCAATTTTGCCTTAATTTTCGTCATTTTATCGAGATGTAAACGAAAATAGTAACGAAAAAAATAATTTATTGAATTTTCAATTTTTTTCCACAATTTTGCCTTAATTTTTGTCATTTTATCGAGATGTGAACAAAAATAGCAACGTAAAAGGATAATTTTATTCAAATTTCAATTTTTTTCCTCAATTTTGCCTTAATTTTCGACATTTTATCGATATGTGAACGAAAATAGCAACGAAAAAAATAATTTTATTGAATTTTCAATTTTTTTCCTCGATTTCGCCTTTATTTTCGACATTTTATCGATATGTGAACGAAAATAGTAACGAAAAAGAATAATTATACTGAAATTTAAATTTTTTTTTCCTCAATTTTGCTTTAATCTTCGACATTTTATCGAGATGTGATCGAAAATAGCAACGAAAAAGTATAATATTATTGAAATTTCAATTTTTTTCCTCAATTTTGCCTTAATTTTCTTCATTTTATCGAGATTTGAACGAGAATAGCAATGAAAAAGGAAAATTTTATTGAAATTTCAATTTTTTTCCTCAATTTTGCCTTAATTTTCGACATTTTATCGAGATGTGAACGAAAATAGCAACGAATAAGGATAATTTTATTGAAATTTAAATTTTTGCTCAATTCTGCCTTAATCTTGGTCATTTTATCGAGTTGTGAACGAAAATAGCATTGAAAAAGGATAATTTTATTGAAATTTCAATTATTGTCTCAATTATGCCTTAATTTTCGTCATTTTATCGAGATGTGAACTTAATAGCAACGAAAAAGGATAATTTTATTGAAATTTCAATTTTTTTCTCAATTTTGCCTTACTTTTCGTCATTTTATCGAGATGTGAACGTAAATAGCAACGAAAAATGATAATTTAATTCAAATTTCAATTTTTTTCCTCAATTTTGCCTTAATTTTGGTCATTTTATCGAGATGTGAACGAAAATAGCAACGAAAAATGATAATTTTATTGAAATTTCAATTTTTTACCTCGATTTCGCCTTATTTTCGAATTTTATCGAGATGTGAACGAAAATAGCAACGAAAAAGTATAATTTTACTGAAATTTAAATTTTTTTTCCTCAATTTTGCCTTAATTTTCTTCATTTTATCGAGATTTGAACGAGAATAGCAACGAAAACGGATGATTATATTGACATTTCAATTTTTTCTTTAAGTTTTCCTTAATTTTATAGAGATGTGAACGAAAATAGCAACGAAAAAGAATAATTATATTGAAATTTCAATTTTTTTCCTCAATTTTGCCTTAATTTTCGTCATTTTATCGAGATGTGAACGAAAATAGCAACGAAAAAGAATAATTTTATTGAAATTTCAATTTATTTCCTCAATTTTGCCTCAATTTTCGTTATTTTTTCGAGATGTGAACGAAAATAGCAACGAAAAAGGATAATTTTATTGAAATTTAAATTTTTTTTCCTCAATTTTGCTTTAATATTCATCATTTTATCGAGATGTGATCGAAAGTAGCAACGAAAAAGGATAATTTTATTCAAATTTCAATTTTTTCCTCAATTTTGCCTTAATTTTCGTCATTTTATCGAGATGTAAAGGAAAATAGCAACGAAAAAAATTATTTTTTTTGAATTTTCAATTTTTTTCCTCAATTTTGCCTTAATTTTTGTCATTTTATCGAGATGTGAACGAAAATAGCAACGAAAAAGGATAATTTTATTGAAATTTCAATTTTATCCTCAATTTTGCCTTAATTTTCTTCATTTTATCGAGATTTGAACGAGAATAGCAACGAAAAAGGAAAATTTTATTGAAATTTCAATTTTTTTCCTCAATTTTGCCTTAATTTTCGACATTTTATCGAGATGTGAACGAAAATAACAATGAAAACGGGTAATTTTATTGAAATTTCAATTTTTTCTTCAATTTTTCCTAAAGTTTATCGAGATCTGAACGAAAATAGCAACGAAAAAGAATAATTTATTGAAATTTCAATTTTTTTCCTCAATTTTGCCTTAATTTTCGTCATTTTATCGAGATGAGAACGAAAATAGCAACGAAAAATGATAATTTTATTGAAATTTCAATTTTTTACCTCGATTTCGCCTTAATTTTCGACATTTTATTGATATGTGAACGAAAATAGCAACGAAAAAGAATAATTTTACTGAAATTTAAATTTTTTTTCCTCAATTTTGCTTTAATCTTCGATATTTTATCGAGATGTGATCGAAAATAGCAACGAAAAAGGATAATTTTATTGAAATTTCAATTTTTTTCCTCAATTTTGCCTTAATTTTCTTCATTTTATCGAGATTTGAACGAAAATAGCAACGAAAAAGTAAAATTGTATTGAATTTCAATTTTTTTCCTCAATTTTGCCTAAATTTTCGACATTGTATCGAGATGTGAACGAAAATAGCAACGAAAACGGATAATTTTATTGAAATTTCAATTTTTTTCCTCAATTTTGCCATAATTTTCTTCATTTTATCGAGATTTGAACGAAAATAGCAACGAAAAAGGAAAATTTTATTCAAATTTAAATTTTTTTTCCTCAATTTTGCCATAATTTTTGTCATTTTATCGAGATGTGAACATAATAGCAACGAAAAAGGATAATTTTATTTAAATTTCAATTTCTTTCTTGAAATTTGAGATACATTTCGTTATTTTATTGAGATGTGATCGAAAATAGCAACGAAGAAGGATAATTTTATTGAAATTTCAATGTTTTCTCAATTTTGCCTTAATTTTCGTCATTTTATCGAGATGTGAACGAAAATAGCAACGAAAAAGGATAATTTTAATGAAATTTCAATTTTTTTCCTCAATTTTGCCTTAATTTTCGTCATTTTATCGAGATGTGAACGAAAATAGCAACGAAAAAGGATTATTTTATTGAAATTGAAATTTTTTTTCCTCAATTTTGCTTAAATCTTCGACATTTTATCGAGATGTGAAAGAAATTAGCAACGAAAAAAATTAATTTTATTGAAATTTCAATTTTTTTTCTCAATTTTGCCTTAATTTTCGTCATTTTATCGAGATGTGAACGAAAATAGCAACGAAAAAGGATATATTTATTAAAATTTAAATTTTTTTTCCTCAATTTTGCTTTAATATTCGTCATTTTATTCAGATGTGAACGAAAGTAGCAACGAATAAGGATAATTTTATACAAATTTCAATTTTTTTCCTCAATTTTGCCTTAATTTTGGTCATTTTATCGAGATGTGAACGAAAATAGCAACGAAAAATGATAATTTTATTAAAATTTCATTTTTTTCCTCAATTTTGCCTTAATTTTCGACATTTCATCGAGATATGAACGAAAATGGCAGCGAAACAGTATGATTTAATTGAAATTTCAATTTGTTTCCTAAATTTTGCCTTAATTTTCGTCATTTCATCGAGATGTGAACGAAAATAGCATCGAAAACGGAGAATTTTATTGAAATTTCAATTTTATCCTTAATTTTGCCTTAATTTTCTTCATTTTATCGAGATTTGAACGAGAATAGCAACGAAAAAGGAAAATTTTATTGAAATTTCAATTTTTTTCCTCAATTTTGCCTTAATTTTCTACATTTTATCGAGATGTGAAAGAAAATAGCAACGAAAAAAATTAATTTTATTGAAATTTCAATTTTTTTTCTCAATTTTGCCTTAATTTTCGTCAATTTATCGAGATGTGAACGAAAATAGCAACGAAAAAGGATATATTTATTAAAATTTAATTTTTTTTTCCTCAATTTTGCTTTAATATTCGTCATTTTATTCAGATGTGAACGAAAGTAGCAACGAATAAGGATAATTTTATTCAAATTTCAATTTTTTTCCTCAATTTTGCCTTATTTTTGGTCATTTTATCGAGATGTGAACGAAAATAGCAACGAAAAATGATAATTTTATTGAAATTTCAATTTTTTCCTCAATTTTGCCTTAATTTTGGTCATTTTATCGAGATGTGAACGAAAATGGCAACGAAACAGTATGATTTAATTGAAAATTCAATTTGTTTCCTAAATTTTGCCTTAATTTTCGTCATTTCATCGAGATGTGAACGAAAATAGCATCGAAAACGGAGAATTTTATTGAAATTTCAATTTTATCCTTAATTTTGCCTTAATTTTCTTCATTTTATCGAGATTTGAACGAGAATAGCAACGAAAAAGGAAAATTTTATTGAAATTTCAATTTTTTTCCTCAATTTTGCCTTAATTTTCGACATTTTATCGAGATGTGAAAGAAAATAGCAACGAAAAAAATTAATTTTATTGAAATTTCAATTTTTTTTCTCAATTATGCCTTAATTTTCGTCATTTTATCGAGATGTGAACGAAAATAGCAACGAAAAAGGATATATTTATTAAAATTTAAATTTTTTTTCCTCAATTTTGCTTTAATATTCGTCATTTTATTCAGATGTGAACGAAAGTAGCAACGAATAAGGATAATTTTATTCAAATTTCAATTTGTTTCCTAAATTTTGCCTTAATTTTCGTCATTTCATCCAGATGTGAACGAAAATAGCATCGAAAACGGAGAATTTTATTGAAATTTCAATTTTATCCTTAATTTTGCCTTAATTTTCTTCATTTTATCGAGATTTAAACGAGAATAGCAACGAAAAAGGAAAATTTTATTGAAATTTCAATTTTTTTCCTCAATTTTGCCTTAATTTTGGTCATTTTATCGAGATGTGAACGAAAATAGCAACGAAAAATGATAATTTTATTAAAATTTCAATTTTTTCCTCAATTTTTCCTTAATTTTATCGAGATCTGAACGAAAATAGCAATGAAAAAGAATAAATTTATTGAAATTTCAATTTTTTTCTCAATTTTGCCTTTCTTTTCGTCATTTTATCGAGATGTGAACGAAAATAGCAACATAAAATGATAATTTTATTCTAATTTCAATTTTTTCCTCAATTTTGCCTTAATTTTGGTAATTTTATCGAGATGTGAACGAAAATAGGAACGAAAAATGATAATTTTATTGAAATTTCAATTTTTTACCTCGATTTCGCCTTAATTTTCGACATTTTATCGAGATGTGAACAAAAATAGCAAAGAAAAAGTATAATTTTACTGAAATTTAAATTTTTTTTCCTCAATTTTGCTTTATTCTTCGACATTTTATCGAGATGTGATCGAAAATAGCAACGAAAAAAGATAATTTTATTGAAATTTCAATTTTTTTCCTCAATTTTGCCTTAATTTTCTTCATTTTATCGAGATTTGAACGAGAATAGCAACGAAAACGGATAATTTTATTGAAATTTCAATTTTTTCTTCAATTTTTCCTTAATTTTATCGATATCTGAACGAAAATAGCAACGAAAAATAATAATTTTATTGAAATTTCAATTTCTATCCTCTATATTGCCTTAATTTTCGTCATTTTCTGGAGATGTAAACGAAAATAGCAACGAAACAGGATAATTTTATTGAAATTTCAATTTTTTCTTCAATTTTTCCTAAATTTTATCGAGATTCGAACGAAAATAGCAACGAAAAAGAATAATTATATTGAAATTTCAATTTTTTTCCTCAAGTTTGCCTTAATTTTCGTCATTTTATTGAGATGTGAACGAAAATAGCAACGAAAAATAATAATTTTATTGAAATTTCATTTTTTTCCTCAATTTTGCCTTAATTTTCGTTATTTTTTCGAGATGTGAACGAAAATAGCAACGAAAAAGGATAATTTTATTGAAATTTAAATTTTTCCTCAATTTTTCCTTAATTTTATCGAGATCTGAACGAAAATAGCAATGAAAAAGAATAAATTTATTGAAATTTCAATTTTTTTCTCAATTTTGCCTTTCTTTTCGTCATTTTATCGAGATGTGAACGAAAATAGCAACATAAAATGATAATTTTATTCTGATTTCAATTTTTTCCTCAATTTTGCCTTAATTTTGGTAATTTTATCGAGATGTGAACGAAAATAGGAACGAAAAATGATAATTTTATTGAAATTTCAATTTTTTACCTCGATTTCGCCTTAATTTTCGACATTTTATCGAGATGTGAACAAAAATAGCAACGAAAAAGTATAATTTTACTGAAATTTAAATTTTTTTTCCTCAATTTTGCTTTATTCTTCGACATTTTATCGAGATGTGATCGAAAATAGCAACGAAAAAAGATAATTTTATTGAAATTTCAATTTTTTTCCTCAATTTTGCCTTAATTTTCTTCATTTTATCGAGATTTGAACGAGAATAGCAACGAAAACGGATAATTTTATTGAAATTTCAATTTTTTCTTCAATTTTTCCTTAATTTTATCGATATCTGAACGAAAATAGCAACGAAAAATAATAATTTTATTGAAATTTCAATTTCTATCCTCTATTTTGCCTTAATTTTCGTCATTTTCTGGAGATGTAAACGAAAATAGCAACGAAACAGGATAATTTTATTGAAATTTCAATTTTTTCTTCAATTTTTCCTAAATTTTATCGAGATTCGAACGAAAATAGCAACGAAAAAGAATAATTATATTGAAATTTCAATTTTTTTCCTCAAGTTTGCCTTAATTTTCGTCATTTTATTGAGATGTGAACGAAAATAGCAACGAAAAATAATAATTTTATTGAAATTTCATTTTTTTCCTCAATTTTGCCTTAATTTTCGTTATTTTTTCGAGATGTGAACGAAAATAGCAACGAAAAAGGATAATTTTATTGAAATTTAAATTTTTTTTCTCAATTTTGCTTTAATATTCATCATTTTATCGAGATGTGATCGAAAGTAGCAACGAAAAAGGATAATTTTATTCAAATTTCAATTTTTTTCCTCAATTTTGCCTTAATTTTCGTCATTTTATCGAGATGTAAACGAAAATAGCAACGAAAAAAATAATTTCATTGAATTTTCAATTTTTTTCCTCAATTTCGCCTTAATTTTCGACATTTTTTCGATATGTGAACGAAAATAGCAACGAAAAAGTATAATTTCACTGAAATTTAATTTTTTTTTCCTCAATTTTGCTTTAATCTTTCACATTTTATCGAGATGTGATCGAAAATAGCAACGAAAAAGGATAATTTTTTTGAAATTTAAATTTTATCCTCAATTTTGCCTTAATTTTCTTCATTTTATCCAGATTTGAACGAGAATAGCAACGAAAAAGGAAAATTTTATTGAAATTTCAATTTTTTTCCTCAATTTTGCCTTAATTTTCGACATTTTATCGAGATGTGAACGAAAATAGCAACGAAATCGGGTAATTTTATTGAAATTTCAATTTTTTCTTCAATTTTTCCTTAATTTTATCGAGATGTGATCGAAAATAGCGACGAAAAAGGATAATTATATGGAAATTTCAATTTTTTTCCTCAATTTTGCCTTAATTTTCTTCATTTTATCGGGATTTGAACGAGAATAGCAACGAAAAAGGAAAATTTTATTGAAATTTCAATTTTTTTCCTCAATTTTGCCTTAATTTTCGACATTTTATCGAGATGTGAACGAAAATAGCAACGAAAATGGATAATTTTATTGAAATTTCAATTTTTTTCCTCAATTTTGCCTTAATTTTCTTCTTTTAATCGAGATTTGAACGAGAATAGCAACGAAAAAAGAAAATTTTATTCAAATTTAAATTTTTTTCCTCAATATTGCCTTTATTTTCGTCATTTTATCAAGATGTGAACATAATAGCAACGAAAAAGGAAAATTTTATTGAAATTTCAATTGTTTTCCTCAATTTTGCCTTAATTTTCGACATTTTATCGAGATGTGAACGAAAATAGCAACGAAAATGGATAATTTTATTGAAATTTAAATTTTTTTACCTCAATTTTGCTTTAAACTTCGACATTTTATCGAGATGTGAACGAAAATAGCAATAAAAAAATAATTTTATTTAAATTTCAATTCTTTCTTCAAATTTGAGATAAATTTCGTTATTTTATTGAGATGTGATCGAAAATAGCAACGAAAAAGGATAATTTTATTGAAATTTCAATTTTTTCTCAATTTTGCCATAATTTTCGTCATTTTATCGAGATGTGAACGAAAATAGCAACGAAAAAGGATAATTTTATTGAAATTTCAATTTTTTTCCTCAATTTTGCCTTAATTTTTGTCATTTTATCGAGATGTGAATGAAAATAGCAACGAAAAAGGATTATTTTATTGAAATTGAAATTTTTTTCCTCAATTTTGCTTAAATCTTCGACATTTTATCGAGATGTGAAAGAAAATAGGAACGAAAAAAATTAATTTTATTGAAATTTCAATTTTTTTCCTCAATTTTGCCTTAATTTTCGTTATTTTTTCGAGATGTGAACGAAAATAGCAACGAAAAAGGATAATTTTATTGAAATTTAAATTTTTTTTCTCAATTTTGCTTTAATATTCATCATTTTATCGAGATGTGATCGAAAGTAGCAACGAAAAAGGATAATTTTATTCAAATTTCAATTTTTTTCCTCAATTTTGCCTTAATTTTCGTCATTTTATCGAGATGTAAACGAAAATAGCAACGAAAAAAATAATTTCATTGAATTTTCAATTTTTTTCCTCAATTTCGCCTTAATTTTCGACATTTTTTCGATATGTGAACGAAAATAGCAACGAAAAAGTATAATTTCACTGAAATTTAATTTTTTTTTCCTCAATTTTGCTTTAATCTTTCACATTTTATCGAGATGTGATCGAAAATAGCAACGAAAAAGGATAATTTTTTTGAAATTTAAATTTTATCCTCAATTTTGCCTTAATTTTCTTCATTTTATCCAGATTTGAACGAGAATAGCAACGAAAAAGGAAAATTTTATTGAAATTTCAATTTTTTTCCTCAATTTTGCCTTAATTTTCGACATTTTATCGAGATGTGAACGAAAATAGCAACGAAATCGGGTAATTTTATTGAAATTTCAATTTTTTCTTCAATTTTTCCTTAATTTTATCGAGATGTGATCGAAAATAGCGACGAAAAAGGATAATTATATGGAAATTTCAATTTTTTTCCTCAATTTTGCCTTAATTTTCTTCATTTTATCGGGATTTGAACGAGAATAGCAACGAAAAAGGAAAATTTTATTGAAATTTCAATTTTTTTCCTCAATTTTGCCTTAATTTTCGACATTTTATCGAGATGTGAACGAAAATAGCAACGAAAATGGATAATTTTATTGAAATTTCAATTTTTTTCCTCAATTTTGCCTTAATTTTCTTCTTTTAATCGAGATTTGAACGAGAATAGCAACGAAAAAAGAAAATTTTATTCAAATTTAAATTTTTTTCCTCAATATTGCCTTTATTTTCGTCATTTTATCAAGATGTGAACATAATAGCAACGAAAAAGGAAAATTTTATTGAAATTTCAATTGTTTTCCTCAATTTTGCCTTAATTTTCGACATTTTATCGAGATGTGAACGAAAATAGCAACGAAAATGGATAATTTTATTGAAATTTAAATTTTTTTACCTCAATTTTGCTTTAAACTTCGACATTTTATCGAGATGTGAACGAAAATAGCAATAAAAAAATAATTTTATTTAAATTTCAATTCTTTCTTCAAATTTGAGATAAATTTCGTTATTTTATTGAGATGTGATCGAAAATAGCAACGAAAAAGGATAATTTTATTGAAATTTCAATTTTTTCTCAATTTTGCCATAATTTTCGTCATTTTATCGAGATGTGAACGAAAATAGCAACGAAAAAGGATAATTTTATTGAAATTTCAATTTTTTTCCTCAATTTTGCCTTAATTTTTGTCATTTTATCGAGATGTGAATGAAAATAGCAACGAAAAAGGATTATTTTATTGAAATTGAAATTTTTTTCCTCAATTTTGCTTAAATCTTCGACATTTTATCGAGATGTGAAAGAAAATAGGAACGAAAAAAATTAATTTTATTGAAATTTCAATTTTTTTTCTCAATTTTGCCTTAATTTTCGTCATTTTATCGAGATGTGAACGAAAATAGCAACGAAAAAGGATATATTTATTGAAATTTAAATTTTTTTTCCTCAATTTTGCTTTAATATTCGTCATTTTATTCAGATGTGAACGAAAGTAGCAACTTATAAGGATAATTTTATTTAAATTTCAATTTTTTTCCTCAATTTTGCCTTAATTTTGGTAATTTTATCGAGATGTGAACGAAAATAGCAACGAAAAATGATAATTTTATTGAAATTTCAATTTTTTTTCCTCAATTTTGCCTTAATTTTCGTAATCTTATCGAGATATGATCGAAAAAACCATGTGAAACTAATAATTTTACCGTATATTCAATTTTTTCATCTAATGTACCTTAATTTTCTTAATTTTGTCGAGATATGATCTAGAAATGCAACGAAAATGGATCATTTCACCAAAATATCAATTTTTTCCCCATTATTTTCCCTTAATTTTCGTCATATTATCGATAAATGGTCGAAAAAAGCAACTAAAATGGATAATTGCACCGAAATTTCAAATCTTTCTCCTCTATTTTACCTAATATTTCTTAATTGTATCGAGATATAATCGATATAAGCAACGAAAATGGATAATATTAGCGTAATTTCATTCTTTTTCCTGTATTTTGCCTTAATTTTCCTCATTTCATCGAGTTTTGGTCAAAAAAGCAACGAAAACGTATAATATCACCGAAATATTATTCTTTCTCATCTATTTTTGACTAACTTTTCGTCATTTTATGTAGATATGATCGAAGAAAGCAACGAAAACGGAAAATATTAGCTAAATTTTAATATTTTTCCTCTATATCGCCTTAATTTTCCTCATTTTATCGGGATATGATCTATATAAGCAACGTTAATGGGTAATATTAGCGTAATTTCAATCTTTTGGGTGATGACTTCGGGACATTAACCTCGGGTCATTAACCTCGGGTCATCGACCTCAGGTGATTGACCCCGGGTCGTCGACCTCGAGTCAACGACCTCGGGTCATTGACCTCAGTTCATCAACCTAAGGTCATAGACCGTAAGTTACCCCGGAGTCGACCACCCGAAGTCGATCTCTTGGAGTCGAACAACCGGTGTCGACCTCCCGGACTTGGCATATTGGAGTCGACCTCGCGGAGTCGAAATCTTACCCCCGGAGTCCTCCCTCCAGAGTCAACCTCCCGGAGTCGATGACTGGTCATTGACCCAAGTCATCGACCTTGGGTCATCGACATCGGGTCATCGACCTCGGGTCATCGACCTCGGGTCATCGACCTCGGGTCATCGACCTCGACTCATCGACCTTGGGACATCGACCTTGAGTCATCGACTTCGGGTCATTAACCTCGGGTCATTAACCTCGGGTCATCGACCTCAGGTGATTGACCCTGGGTCGTCGACCTCGAGTCATCGACCTTGGGTCATCGACCTCGGGTCATCGACCTCGGGTCATCAACCTAAGGTCATAGACCGTGAGTTATCCCGGAGTCGACCACCCGAAACCGATCTCTTGGAGTCGAACAACCGGTATCGACCTCCCGGACTTGGCATCCCGGAGTCGACCTCGCGGAGTCGAAGTCTTACTCCCGGAGTCCTCCCTCCAGAGTCAACCTCCCGGAGTCGATGACTGGTCATTGACCCAAGTCATCGACCTTGGGTCATCGACCTCGGGTCATCGACCTCGGGTCATCGACCTCGACTCATCAACCTTGGGACATCGACCTTGAGTCATCGACTTCGGGTCATTAACCTCGGGTCATTAACCTCGGGTCATTACATTCGGGTCATCGACCTCAGGTGATTGACCCTGGGTCGTCGACCTCGAGTCATCGACCTCGGGTCATCGACCTCGGGTCATCAACCTAAGGTCATAGACCGTGAGTTATCCCGGAGTCGACCACCCGAAACCGATCTCTTGGAGTCGAACAACCGGTGTCGACCTCCCGGACTTGGCATCCCGGAGTCGACCTCGCGGAGTCGAAGTCTTACTCCCGGAGTCATCCCTCCAGAGTCAACCTCCCGGAGTCGATGACTGGTCATTGACCCAAGTCATCGACCTTGGGTCATCGACCCCGGGTCGTCGACCTCGAGTCATCGATCTCGGGTCATCGACCTCGGGTCATTGACCTAAGGTCATAGACCGTAAGTTATCCCGGAATCGACGTCCCGGAGTCGACGACCCGAAGTCGATCTATTGGTGACGAACAACCGGTGTCGACCTCCCGGACTCGGCATCCCGGAGTCGACCTCCCGCAGTCGTCATCCCGGAATCGTCCTACCGTAATCGACCTTCCGGAGTCGGCCTCCCAGAGTCGACCTCCCGGAGTTGACAACCCGGAGTTTTACTCCCGGAGTCCTTCTCCCTTGGTCGACTTACCGGTGTCGAGCTCGCATTATATAACTCCCGGAGTCGGTTTCCCGGAGTCGATCTCCGGTCATCGACCCGACTCATCGACCTCGGGTCGTCATTTTATCTAGATATGATCGTGAAAAGCAAAGAAAACGGATAATATTCGTAATTTTTTCCAGATATGATCGAATAAAGCAACGACAAAGGATAATTTTCGCGAAATTACAAATTTGTTTCCTCTATTTTGCCTTAATTTACGTTGTTTTATCGAGATATGATCGAAGAAATAACAGAAACTGATAATTGTATCGAAATTTCAATTTTTTTCCTCTATTTTGCCTTAATTTTCGTCATTTTATTGAGATATATTCGGAAAAAGCCACATTAACGGAAAATTTCACCAAAATTTCATTTTTGTTGAAAAAACCACGAGAAACAAATAATTTTTTCGTAAATTCATTTTTTTCATCTTTTTTACCTATATATTCTTAATTTTATCGAGATAAGATCAAGAAATAAAACGAAAATGGATCATTTCACCGAAATTTCAATTTTTTCCCCTTTATTTTGCCTTAATTCTCGTAATTTTATCAGATATGATCGAAAAAGGCAACGAAAACGGACAATTTTAACGAAATATAATTTTTTGTCATGCTTTTTGCTTTAATTTCTGTAATATTATTGAGAATTCATCGAAAACAGCAACGAATACGTATAATTTCACTGAAGTTTCAATTGTTTTCCACTATTTTGCCTTAAACTACGTAATTTTATCGAAACAAAATCGAAAAAACAACGAAAACGGATAATCTTATGGAAATTTCAATTTTGTTCCTGTACATTTAATCAATTTTCGTCATCGAGATATGATCGTGAAAATGTTACGAAAATCGATAATTTCACACAAATTTCAATTTTTTCCCTTTATTTTCCCTTAATTTTTGTAATTTTATCGAGATATGATAAAGAAAAGCTACGAAAAAAAATAATTTCACCGTAATATCAATTTTATTCTACTCAGAGAAATTTTAATTTTTTTCCCTTTATTTTGCCTTAATTCTCATCATTTTATTGAGATCTGATCGAAACATGCAACGAAAACGGATAATTTCAATGAAATATATTTATATATATATTATTCAATATTTTTCCTCAATATTACCTTAATGTTTGTAATTTTATACAGATATGATCGAAACCAGCAACGAAAAAGGATGATTTTATTGAAATTTAAACTTTTTTCCTTAATTTTGCCCTAATTTTCGACATTTTATCGAGATATAAACGAAAATAGCAACGAAAAAGGCTAATTTAATTGAAACTTCCATTTTCTTCCTCAATTTTGCCTTAATTTTCGTCATTTTATCGAGATGTGAACGAAAGTAGGAACGAAAAAGGAAATTTTTTTCAAATTTCAATTTTTTCCTCAATTTTGCCTTAATTTTCGTCATTTTATCGAGATATGAACGAAAATAGCAACGAAAAAGGATAATTTTATTGAAATTTCAATTTTTTTCCTCAATTTCGCCTTAATTTTCGTCATTTTATCTTGATGTGAACGAAAATAGCAACAAAAAAGAATAATTTTATTGAAATTTTTATTTTTTTCCTCAAATTTTCCTTAATTTTCGTCATTTCTCGAGATGTAAACAAAAATAGCAACGAAAAAGGATAATTTTATTGAAAATTCAATTTTTTTCCTCATTTTTCCCTTAATTTTCGACATTTTATCGAGATTTGAAGGAAAATAGCAACGAAAAAAGATAATTTTATTGAAATTTCAATTTTTTTCCTCAATTTTGCCTTAAATTTCGTCATTTTATCGAGATGTGAACGAAAATAGCCACGAAATAGGATTATTTTATTGAAATTAAAATTTTTTTTCCCCAATTTTACTTAAATATTGGGCATTTTATCGAGATGTGAAAGAAAATAGCAACGAAAAAGGATAATTTTATTGAAATTTTAATTTTTTTCCTCAGTTTTGCCTTAATTTTCGTCATTTTATCGAGATGTGAACGAAAATAGCAACAAAAAAGGATAATTTTATTGAAATTTAAATTTTTTTTTCTCAATTTTGCTTTAATATTCATCATTTTATCGAGATGTGAACGAAAGTAGCAACGAAAAAGGATAATTTTATTCAAATTTCAATTTTTTTCCTCAATTTTGCCTTAATTTTCGTCATTTAGTCGAGATGTAAACGAAAATAGCAAAAAAAAAAATTTTATTGAATTTTCAATTTTTTTCCTAATTTTGCCTTAATTTTTGTCATTTTATCGAGATATGATTGAAAATAGCAGCGAAAAAGGATAATTTTATTGAAATTTCAATTTTTTACCTCGATTTCGCCTTAATTTTCGACATTTTATCGATATGTGAACGAAAATAGCAACGAAAAAGAATAATTAAACTGAAATTTAAATTTTTTTTCCTCAATTTTGCCTTAATTTTCTTCATTTTATCGAGATTTGAACGAGAATAGCAACTAAAAAGGAAAATTTTATTGAAATTTCAATTTTTTTCCCTCAATTTTGCCTTAATTTTCGTCATTTTATCGAGATGTGAACATAATAGCAACAAAAAAGGATAATTTTATTGAAATTTCAATTTTTTCTTCAATTTTTCCTTAATTTTATAGAGATTCGAACGAAAATAGCAACGAAAAAGAATAATTATATTGAAATTTCAATTTTTTTCCTCAAGTTTGCCTTAATTTTCGTCATTTTATTGAGATGTGAACAAAAATAGCAACGAAAAATAATAATTTTATTGAAATTTCATTTTTTTCCTCAATTTTGCCTTAATTTTCGTTATTTTTTCGAGATGTGAACGAAAATAGCAACGAAAAAGGATAATTTTATTGAAATTTAAATTTTTTTTCTCAATTTTGCTTTAATATTCATCATTTTATCGAGATGTGATCGAAAGTAGCAACGAAAAAGGATAATTTTATTCAAATTTCAATTTTTTTCCTCAATTTTGCCTTAATTTTCGTCATTTTATCGAGATGTAAACGAAAATAGCAACGAAAAAAATAATTTTATTGAATTTTCAATTTTTTTCCTCCATTTCGCCTTAATTTTCGACATTTTTTCGATATGTGAACGAAAATAGCAACGAAAAAATATAATTTTACTGAAATTTAATTTTTTTTTCCTCAATTTTGCTTTAATCTTTCACATTTTATCGAGATGTGATCGAAAATAGCAACGAAAAAGGATAACTTTATTGAAATTTAAATTTTATCCTCAATTTTGCCTTAATTTTCAACATTTTATCGAGATGTGAACGAAAATAGCAACGAAATCGGGTAATTTTATTGAAATTTCAATTTTTTCTTCAATTTTTCCTTAATTTTATCGAGATGTGATCGAAAATAGCAACGAAAAAGGATAATTTTATTGAAATTTCAATTTTTTTCCTCAATTTTGCCTTAATTTTCTTCTTTTAATCGAGATTTGAACGAGAATAGCAACAAAAAAGGAAAATTTTATTCAAATTTAAATTTTTTTTCCTCAATTTTGCCTTAATTTTCGTCATTTTATCGAGATGTGAACATAATAGCAACGAAAAAGGATAATTTTATTGAAATTTCAATGTTTTCTCAATTTTGCCTTAATTTTCGTCATTTTATCGAGATGTGAACGAAAATAGCAACGAAAAGGATAATTTTATTGAAATTTCATATTTTTTTCCTCAATTTGGCCTTAATT
This sequence comes from Sympetrum striolatum, assembly GCA_947579665.1. Lineage (NCBI taxonomy): Eukaryota > Metazoa > Arthropoda > Insecta > Odonata > Libellulidae > Sympetrum > Sympetrum striolatum. The sequence continues at coordinate 71,965,798 of OX388345.1, read as the reverse complement.
TTCGTCATTTTATCGAGATGTGAACGAAAATAGCAACGAAAAAGAATAATTTTATTGAAATTTCAATTTCTTTTCTCAATTTTGCCTTAATTTTAGTCATTTTCTGGAGATGTAAATGAAAATAGCAACGAAAAAAGATAATTTTATTGAAATTTCAATTTTTTCTTCAATTTTTCCTTAATTTTATCGAGATGTGAACGAAAATAGCAACGAAAAAGAATAATTTTATTGAAATTTCAATTTTTTTCCTCAATTTTGCCTTAATTTTCGTCATTTTATCGAGATGTGAACGAAAATAGCAACGAAAAAGTATAATTTTATTGAAATTTCAATTTTTTGCCTCAATTTTGCCTTAATTTCCGTCATTTTATCGAGATGTGAACGAAAATAGCAACGAAAAAACTATAATTTAACTGAAATTTAAATTTTTTTTCCTCAATTTTGCTTCCATATTCATCATTTTATCGAGATGTGAACGAAAGTAGCAACGAAAAAGGATAATTTTATTCAAATTTCAATTTTTTTCCTCAATTTTGCCTTAATTTTCGTCATTTTATCGAGATGTAAACGAAAATAGTAACGAAAAAAATAATTTATTGAATTTTCAATTTTTTTCCACAATTTTGCCTTAATTTTTGTCATTTTATCGAGATGTGAACAAAAATAGCAACGTAAAAGGATAATTTTATTCAAATTTCAATTTTTTTCCTCAATTTTGCCTTAATTTTCGACATTTTATCGATATGTGAACGAAAATAGCAACGAAAAAAATAAGTTTATTGAATTTTCAATTTTTTTCCTCAATTTTGCCTTAATTTTTGTCATTTTATCGAGATGTGAACGAAAATAGCAACGAAAAAGGATAATTTTATTGAAATTTCAATTTTTTACCTCGATTTCGACTTAATTTTCGACATTTTATCGATATGTGAACGAAAATAGTAACGAAAAAGAATAATTTTACTGAAATTTAAATTTTCTTTTTCCTCAATTTTGCTTTAATCTTCGACATTTTATCGAGATGTGATCGAAAATAGCAACGAAAAAGTATAATTTTATTGAAATTTCAATTTTTTTCCTCAATTGTGCCTTAATTTTCTTCATTTTATCGAGATGTGAACGAAAATAGCAACGAAAAAGGATAATTTTATTGAAATTTCAATTTTTTTCCTCAATTTTGCCTTAATTTTTGTCATTTTATCGAGATGTGAATGAAAATAGCAACGAAAAAGGATTATTTTATTGAAATTGAAATTTTTTTCCTCAATTTTGCTTAAATCTTCGACATTTTATCGAGATGTGAAAGAAAATAGGAACGAAAAAAATTAATTTTATTGAAATTTCAATTTTTTTTCTCAATTTTGCCTTAATTTTCGTCATTTTATCGAGATGTGAACGAAAATAGCAACGAAAAAGGATATATTTATTGAAATTTAAATTTTTTTTCCTCAATTTTGCTTTAATATTCCTCATTTTATTCAGATGTGAACGAAAGTAGCAACGAATAAGGATAATTTTATTCAAATTTCAATTTTTTTCCTCAATTTTGCCTTAATTTTGGTAATTTTATCGAGATGTGAACGAAAATAGCAACGAAAAATGATAATTTTATTGAAATTTCAATTTTTTTTCCTCAATTTTGCCTTAATTTTCGTAATCTTATCGAGATATGATCGAAAAAACCATGTGAAATTAATAATTTTACCGTATATTCAATTTTTTCATCTAATGTACCTTAATTTTCTTAATTTTGTCGAGATATGATCTAGAAATGCAACGAAAATGGATCATTTCACCAAAATATCAATTTTTTCCCCATTATTTTCCCTTAATTTTCGTCATATTATCGATAAATGGTCGAAAAAAGCAACTAAAATGGATAATTGCACCGAAATTTCAAATCTTTCTCCTCTATTTTACCTAATATTTCTTAATTGTATCGAGATATAATCGATATAAGCAACGAAAATGGATAATATTAGCGTAATTTCATTCTTTTTCCTGTATTTTGCCTTAATTTTCCTCATTTCATCGAGTTTTGGTCAAAAAAGCAACGAAAACGTATAATATCACCTAAATATTATTCTTTCTCATCTATTTTTGACTAACTTTTCGTCATTTTATGTAGATATGATCGAAGAAAGCAACGAAAACGGAAAATATTAGCTAAATTTTAATATTTTTCCTCTATATCGCCTTAATTTTCCTCATTTTATCGGGATATGATCTATATAAGCAACGTTAATGGGTAATATTAGCGTAATTTCAATCTTTTGGGTGATGACTTCGGGACATTAACCTCGGGTCATTAACCTCGGGTCATCGACCTCAGGTGATTGACCCCGGGTCGTCGACCTCGAGTCAACGACCTCGGGTAATTGACCTCAGGTCATCAACCTAAGGTCATAGACCGTAAGTTACCCCGGAGTCGACCACCCGAAGTCGATCTCTTGGAGTCGAACAACCGGTGTCGACCTCCCGGACTTGGCATATTGGAGTCGACCTCGCGGAGTCGAAATCTTACCCCCGGAGTCCTCCCTCCAGAGTCAACCTCCCGGAGTCGATGACTGGTCATTGACCCAAGTCATCGACCTTGGGTCATCGACATCGGGTCATCGACCTCGGGTCATCGACCTCGGGTCATCGACCTCGACTCATCGACCTTGGGACATCGACCTTGAGTCATCGACTTCGGGTCATTAACCTCGGGTCATTAACCTCGGGTCATCGACCTCAGGTGATTGACCCTGGGTCGTCGACCTCGAGTCATCGACCTCGGGTCATCGACCTCGGGTCATCGACCTCGGGTCATCGACCTCGGGTCATCAACCTAAGGTCATAGACCGTGAGTTATCCCGGAGTCGACCACCCGAAACCGATCTCTTGGAGTCGAACAACCGGTATCGACCTCCCGGACTTGGCATCCCGGAGTCGACCTCGCGGAGTCGAAGTCTTACTCCCGGAGTCCTCCCTCCAGAGTCAACCTCCCGGAGTCGATGACTGGTCATTGACCCAAGTCATCGACCTTGGGTCATCGACCTCGGGTCATCGACCTCGGGTCATCGACCTCGACTCATCAACCTTGGGACATCGACCTTGAGTCATCGACTTCGGGTCATTAACCTCGGGTCATTAACCTCGGGTCATTACATTCGGGTCATCGACCTCAGGTGATTGACCCTGGGTCGTCGACCTCGAGTCATCGACCTCGGGTCATCGACCTCGGGTCATCAACCTAAGGTCATAGACCGTGAGTTATCCCGGAGTCGACCACCCGAAACCGATCTCTTGGAGTCGAACAACCGGTGTCGACCTCCCGGACTTGGCATCCCGGAGTCGACCTCGCGGAGTCGAAGTCTTACTCCCGGAGTCATCCCTCCAGAGTCAACCTCCCGGAGTCGATGACTGGTCATTGACCCAAGTCATCGACCTTGGGTCATCGACCCCGGGTCGTCGACCTCGAGTCATCGATCTCGGGTCATCGACCTCGGGTCATTGACCTAAGGTCATAGACCGTAAGTTATCCCGGAATCGACGTCCCGGAGTCGACGACCCGAAGTCGATCTATTGGTGACGAACAACCGGTGTCGACCTCCCGGACTCGGCATCCCGGAGTCGACCTCCCGCAGTCGTCATCCCGGAATCGTCCTACCGTAATCGACCTTCCGGAGTCGGCCTCCCAGAGTCGACCTCCCGGAGTTGACAACCCGGAGTTTTACTCCCGGAGTCCTTCTCCCTTGGTCGACTTACCGGTGTCGAGCTCGCATTATATAACTCCCGGAGTCGGTTTCCCGGAGTCGATCTCCGGTCATCGACCCGACTCATCGACCTCGGGTCGTCATTTTATCTAGATATGATCGTGAAAAGCAAAGAAAACGGATAATATTCGTAATTTTTTCCAGATATGATCGAATAAAGCAACGACAAAGGATAATTTTCGCGAAATTACAAATTTGTTTCCTCTATTTTGCCTTAATTTACGTTGTTTTATCGAGATATGATCGAAGAAATAACAGAAACTGATAATTGTATCGAAATTTCAATTTTTTTCCTCTATTTTGCCTTAATTTTCGTCATTTTATTGAGATATATTCGGAAAAAGCCACATTAACGGAAAATTTCACCAAAATATCATTTTTGTTGAAAAAACCACGAGAAACAAATAATTTTTTCGTAAATTCATTTTTTTCATCTTTTTTACCTATATATTCTTAATTTTATCGAGATAAGATCAAGAAATAAAACGAAAATGGATCATTTCACCGAAATTTCAATTTTTTCCCCTTTATTTTGCCTTAATTCTCGTAATTTTATCAGATATGATCGAAAAAGGCAACGAAAACGGACAATTTTAACGAAATATAATTTTTTGTCATGCTTTTTGCTTTAATTTCTGTAATATTATTGAGAATTCATCGAAAACAGCAACGAATACGTATAATTTCACTAAAGTTTCAATTGTTTTCCACTATTTTGCCTTAAACTACGTAATTTTATCGAAACAAAATCGAAAAAACAACGAAAACGGATAATCTTATGGAAATTTCAATTTTGTTCCTGTACATTTAATCAATTTTCGTCATCGAGATATGATCGTGAAAATGTTACGAAAATCGATAATTTCACACAAATTTCAATTTTTTCCCTTTATTTTCCCTTAATTTTTGTAATTTTATCGAGATATGATAAAGAAAAGCTACGAAAAAAAATAATTTCACCGTAATTTCAATTTTATTCTACTCAGAGAAATTTTAATTTTTTTCCCTTTATTTTGCCTTAATTCTCATCATTTTATTGAGATCTGATCGAAACATGCAACGAAAACGGATAATTTCAATGAAATATATTTATATATATATTATTCAATATTTTTCCTCAATATTACCTTAATGTTTGTAATTTTATACAGATATGATCGAAACCAGCAACGAAAAAGGATGATTTTATTGAAATTTAAACTTTTTTCCTTAATTTTGCCCTAATTTTCGACATTTTATCGAGATATAAACGAAAATAGCAACGAAAAAGGCTAATTTAATTGAAACTTCCATTTTCTTCCTCAATTTTGCCTTAATTTTCGTCATTTTATCGAGATGTGAACGAAAGTAGGAACGAAAAAGGAAATTTTTTTCAAATTTCAATTTTTTCCTCAATTTTGCCTTAATTTTCGTCATTTTATCGAGATATGAACGAAAATAGCAACGAAAAAGGATAATTTTATTGAAATTTCAATTTTTTTCCTCAATTTCGCCTTAATTTTCGTCATTTTATCTTGATGTGAACGAAAATAGCAACAAAAAAGAATAATTTTATTGAAATTTTTATTTTTTTCCTCAAATTTTCCTTAATTTTCGTCATTTCTCGAGATGTAAACAAAAATAGCAACGAAAAAGGATAATTTTATTGAAAATTCAATTTTTTTCCTCATTTTTCCCTTAATTTTCGACATTTTATCGAGATTTGAACGAAAATAGCAACGAAAAAAGATAATTTTATTGAAATTTCAATTTTTTTCCTCAATTTTGCCTTAATTTTCGTCATTTTATGGAGATGTGAACGAAAATAGCCACGAAATAGGATTATTTTATTGAAATTGAAATTTTTTTGCCCCAATTTTACTTAAATATTGGGCATTTTATCGAGATGTGAAAGAAAATAGCACCGAAAAAGGATAATTTTATTGAAATTTCAATTTTTTTCCTCAGTTTTGCCTTAATTTTCGTCATTTTATCGAGATTTGAACGAAAATAGCAACGAAAAAGGATAATTTTATTGAAATTTAAATTTTTTTTTCTCAATTTTGCTTTAATATTCATCATTTTATCGAGATGTGAACGAAAGTAGCAACGAAAAAGGATAATTTTATTCAAATTTCAATTTTTTTCCTCAATTTTGCCTTAATTTTCGTCATTTAGTCGAGATGTAAACGAAAATAGCAAAAAAAAAATTTTATTGAATTTTCAATTTTTTTCCTAATTTTGCCTTAATTTTTGTCATTTTATCGAGATATGATTGAAAATAGCAGCGAAAAAGGATAATTTTATTGAAATTTCAATTTTTTACCTCGATTTCGCCTTAATTTTCGACATTTTATCGATATGTGAACGAAAATAGCAACGAAAAAGAATAATTAAACTGAAATTTAAATTTTTTTTCCTCAATTTTGCCTTAATTTTCTTCATTTTATCGAGATTTGAACGAGAATAGCAACGAAAAAGGAAAATTTTATTGAAATTTCAATTTTTTTCCTAAATTTTGCCTTAATTTTCGACATTTTATCGAGATGTGAACGAAAATAGCAACGAAAACGGATAATTTTATTGAAATTTCAATTTTTTTCCTCAATTTTGCCTTAATTTTCTTCATTTTATCGAGATTTGAACGAGAATAGCAACAAAAAAGGAAAATTTTATTCAAATTTAAATTTTTTTTCCTCAATTTTGCCTTAATTTTCGTCATTTTATCGAGATGTGAACATAATAGCAACGAAAAAGGATAATATTATTGAAATTTCTATGTTTTCTCAATTTTGCCTTAATTTTCGTCATTTTATCGAGATGTGAACGAAAATAGCAACGAAAAGGATAATTTTATTGAAATTTCATATTTTTTTCCTCAATTTGGCCTTAATTTTCGTCATTTATCGAGATGTGAAAAAAAATAGCAACGAAAAAGAATAATTTTATTGAAATTTCAATTTCTTTTCTCAATTTTGCCTTAATTTTAGTCATTTTCTGGAGATGTAAATGAAAATAGCAACGAAAAAAGATAATTTTATTGAAATTTCAATTTTTTCTTCAATTTTTCCTTAATTTTATCGAGATGTGAACGAAAATAGCAACGAAAAAGAATAATTTTATTGAAATTTCAATTTTTTTCCTCAATTTTGCCTTAATTTTCGTCATTTTATCGAGATGTGAACGAAAATAGCAACGAAAAAGGATAATTTTATTCAAATTTCAATTTTTTTCCTCAATTTTGCCTTAATTTTCGTCATTTTATCGAGATGTAAACGAAAATAGTAACGAAAAAAATAATTTATTGAATTTTCAATTTTTTTCCACAATTTTGCCTTAATTTTTGTCATTTTATCGAGATGTGAACAAAAATAGCAACGTAAAAGGATAATTTTATTCAAATTTCAATTTTTTTCCTCAATTTTGCCTTAATTTTCGACATTTTATCGATATGTGAACGAAAATAGCAACGAAAAAAATAATTTTATTGAATTTTCAATTTTTTTCCTCAATTTTGCCTTAATTTTTGTCATTTTATCGAGATGTGAACGAAAATAGCAACGAAAAAGGATAATTTTATTGAAATTTCAATTTTTTACCTCGATTTCGACTTAATTTTCGACATTTTATCGATATGTGAACGAAAATAGTAACGAAAAAGAATAATTTTACTGAAATTTAAATTTTTTTTTCCTCAATTTTGCTTTAATCTTCGACATTTTATCGAGATGTGATCGAAAATAGCAACGAAAAAGTATAATTTTATTGAAATTTCAATTTTTTTCCTCAATTGTGCCTTAATTTTCTTCATTTTATCGAGATTTGAACGAGAATAGCAATGAAAAAGGAAAATTTTATTGAAATTTCAATTTTTTTCCGCAATTTTGCCTTAATTTTCGACATTTTATCGAGATGTGAACGAAAATAGCAACGAAAAAGGATAATTTTATTGAAATTTAAATTTTTTCCTCAATTTTGCCTTAATCTTGGTCATTTTATCGAGTTGTGAACGAAAATAGCATTGAAAAAGGATAATTTTATTGAAATTTCAATTATTGTCTCAATTTTGCCTTAATTTTCGTCATTTTATCGAGATGTGAACTTAATAGCAACGAAAATGGCTAATTTTATTGAAATTTCAATTTCTTTCTTCAAATTTGAGATAAATTTCGTTATTATATTGAGATGTGATCGAAAATAGCAACGAAAAATGATAATTTTATTGAAATTTCAATTTTTTACCTCGATTTCGCCTTAATTTTCGACATTTTATCGAGATGTGAACGAAAATAGCAACGAAAAAGTATAATTTTACTGAAATTTAAATTTTTTTTCCTCAATTTTGCTTTAATCTTCGACATTTTATCGAGATGTGATCGAAAATAGCAACGAAAATGGATTATTTTATTGAAATTTCAATTTTTTTCCTCAATTTTGCCTTAATTTTCTTCATTTTATCGAGATTTGAACGAGAATAGCAACGAAAACGGATAATTTTATTGAAATTTCAATTTTTCCTTAATTTTATCGAGATCTGAACGAAAATGGCAACGAAAAAGAATAATTTTATTGAAATTTCAATTTTTTTCCTCAATTTTGCCTTAATTTTGTCATTTTATCGAGATGTGAACGAAAATAGCAATGAAAAAGGAAAATTTTATTGAAATTTCAATTTTTTTCCTCAATTTTGCCATAATTTTCGACATTTTATCGAGATGTGAACGGAAGTAGCAACGAAAAAGGATAATTTTATTGAAATTTAAATTTTTTCCTCAATTTCGCCTTAATCTTGGTCATTTTATTGAGTTGTGAACGAAAATAGCATTGAAAAAGGATAATTTTATTGAAATTTCAATCATTTTCTCAATTTTGCCTTAATTTTTGTCATTGTATCGAGATTTGATCAAAAATAGCAACGAAAAAGTATAATTACATAAATATTTTAATTTTTTTCCTCAATTTTCCCTTAATTTTCGTCATTTTATCGATATGTGAACGAAAATAGCAACGAAAAAAGATTATTTTATTGAAATTTCAATTTTTTTCCTCAATTTTGCCTTAATTTTCGACATTTTATCGAGATGTGAACGAAAATAGCAATGAAAACGGGTAATTTTATTGAAATTTCAATTTTTTCTTCAACTTTTCCTAAATTTTATCGAGATCTGATCGAAAATAGCAACGAAAAAGGATAATTTTATTGAAATTTCAATTTTTTTCTCAATTTTGCCTTACTTTTCGTCATTTTATCGAGATGTGAACGTAAATAGCAACGAAAAATGATAATTTAATTCAAATTTCAATTTTTTTCCTCAATTTTGCCTAAATTTTGGTCATTTTATCGAGATGTGAACGAAAATAGCAACGAAAAATGATAATTTTATTGAAATTTCAATTTTTTACCTCGATTTCGCCTTAATTTTCGAATTTTATCGAGATGTGAACGAAAATAGCAACGAAAAAATATAATTTTACTGAAATTAAAATTTTTTTTCCTCAATTTTGCCTTAATTTTCTTCTTTCTATCGAGATTTGAACGAGAATAGCAACGAACACGGATAATTATATTGAAATTTCAATTTTTTCTTCAAGTTTTCCTTAATTTTATCGATATCTGAACGAAAATGGCAACGAAAAAGAATAATTTTATTGAAATTTCAATTTTTTTCCTCAATTTTGCCTTAATTTTCGTCATTTTATCGAGATGTAAACGAAAATAGCAACGAAAACAATTATGTTATTGAAATTTCAATTTTTTTTCCTCAATTTTGCCTTAATTTTGTCATTTTATCGAGATGTGAACGAAAATAGCAATGAAAAAGGAAAATTTTATTGAAATTTCAATTTTTTTCCTCAATTTTGCCATAATTTTCGACATTTTATCGAGATGTGAACGGAAATAGCAACGAAAAAGGATAATTTTATTGAAATTTAAATTTTTTCCTCAATTTCGCCTTAATCTTGGTCATTTTATTGAGTTGTGAACGAAAATAGCATTGAAAAAGGATAATTTTATTGAAATTTCAATTATTTTCTCAATTTTGCCTTAATTTTTGTCATTGTATCGAGATTTGATCAAAAATAGCAACGAAAAAGTATAATTACATAAATATTTTAATTTTTTTCCTCAATTTTCCCTTAATTTTCGTCATTTTATCGATATGTGAACGAAAATAGCAACGAAAAAAGATTATTTTATTGAAATTTAAATTTTTTTCCTCAATTTTACCTTAATTTTCGTCATTTTATCGAGATGTGAACATAATAGCAACGAAAAAGGATAATTTTATTGAAATTTCAATTTCTTTCTTCAAATTTGAGATAAATTTCGTTATTATTTTGAGATAAATTATTTTTTTCGAATTTTCAATTTTTTTCCTCAATTTTGCCTTAATTTTTGTCATTTTATCGAGATTTGAACGAGAATAGCAACGAAAAAGGAAAATTTTATTGAAATTTCAATTTTTTTCCTCAATTTTGCCTTAATTTTATCGAGATCTGATCGAAAATAGCAACGAAAAAGGATAATTTTATTGAAATTTCAATTTTTTTCTCAATTTTGCCTTACTTTTCGTCATTTTATCGAGATGTGAACGTAAATAGCAACGAAAAATTATAATTTAATTCAAATTTCAATTTTTTTCCTCAATTTTGCCTAAATTTTGGTCATTTTATCGAGATGTGAACGAAAATAGCAACGAAAAATGATAATTTTATTGAAATTTCAATTTTTTACCTCGATTTCGCCTTAATTTTCGAATTTTATCGAGATGTGAACGAAAATAGCAACGAAAACGGATAATTATATTGAAATTTCAATTTTTTCTTCAAGTTTTCCTTAATTTTATCGATATCTGAACGAAAATGGCAACGAAAAAGAATAATTTTATTGAAATTTCAATTTTTTTCCTCAATTTTGCCTTAATTTTCGTCATTTTATCGAGATGTAAACGAAAATAGCAACGAAAACAATTATGTTATTGAAATTTCAAATTTTTTTCTCAATTTTAACTTAATTTTCGTCATTTTATCGAGATGTGAACGAAAATAGCAACGAAAAAGGAACATTTAATTGAAATTTCAATTTCTTTTCTCTATTTTGCCTTAATTTTCGTCATTTTCTCGAGATGTGAACGAAAATAGCAACGTAAAAGAATAATTTTATTGAAATTTCAATTTTTTTTCTCAATTTTGCCTTCATATTCGTCATTTTATCGAGATGTGAACGAAAATAGCAACAAAAAAGGATATTTTTTTTCAAATTTTAATTTTACCTCAATTCTGCATTAATTTTCGTCATTTTATCGAGATGTGAACGAAAATAGCAACGAAAAAGAATAATTTTACTGAAATTTCAATTTCTTTCCTCTATTTTGCCTTAATTTTCGTCATTTTCTGGAGATGTAAACGAAAATAGCAACGAAAAAAGATAATTTTATTGAAATTTCAATTTTTTCTTCAATTTTTCCTTAATTTTATAGAGATGTGAACGAAAATAGGAACGAAAAAGAATAATTATATTGAAATTTCAATTTTTTTCCTCAATTTTGCCATAATTTTCGTCATTTTATCGAGATGTGAACGAAAATAGCAACGAAAAAGAATAATTTTATTGAAATTTCAATTTTTTTCCTCAATTTTGCCTCAATTTTCGTTATTTTTTCGAGATGTGAACGAAAATAGCAACGAAAAAGGATAATTTTATTGAAATTTAAATTTTTTTTCCTCAATTTTGCTTTAATATTCATCATTTTATCGGGGTGTGATCGAAAGTAGCAACGAAAAAGGATAATTTTATTAAAATTTCAATTTTTTTCCTCAATTTTGCCTTAATTTTCGTCATTTTATCGAGATGTAAAGGAAAATAGCAACGAAAAAAATTATTTTTTTTGAATTTTCAATTTTTTTCCTCAATTTTGCCTTAATTTTTGTCATTTTATCGAGATGTGAACGAAAATAGCAACGAAAAAGGATAATTTTTTTGAAATTTCAATTTTATCCTCAATTTTGCCTTAATTTTCTTCATTTTATCGAGATTTGAACGAGAATAGCAACGAAAAAGGAAAATTTTATTGAAATTTCAATTTTTTTCCTCAATTTTGCCTTAATTTTCGACATTTTATCGAGATTCGAACGAAAATAGCAATGAAAACGGGTAATTTTATTGAAATTTCAATTTTTTCTTCAATTTTTCCTAAATTTTATCGAGATCTGAACGAAAATAGCAACGAAAAAGAATAATTTATTGAAATTTCAATTTTTTTCTCAATTTTGCCTTACTTTTCGTCATTTTATCGAGATGTGAACGTAAATAGCAACGAAAAATGATAATTTAATTCAAATTTCAATTTTTTTCCTCAATTTTGCCTTAATTTTGGTCATTTTATCGAGATGTGAACGAAAATAGCAACGAAAAATGATAATTTTATTGAAATTTCAATTTTTTACCTCGATTTCGCCTTAATTTTCAAATTTTATCGAGATGTGAACGAAAATAGCAACGAAAAAGGATAATTTTATTGAAATTTAAATTTTTTTTCCTCAATTTTGCTTTAATATTCATCATTTTATCGAGATGTGATCGAAACTAGCAACGAAAAAGGATAATTTTATTCAAATTTCAATTTTTTTCCTCAATTTTGCCTTAATTTTCGTCATTTTATCGAGATGTAAAGGAAAATGGCAACGAAAAAAATTATTTTTTTTGAATTTTCAATTTTTTTCCTCAATTTTGCCTTAATTTTTGTCATTTTATCGAGAAGTGAACGAAAATAGCAACGAAAAAGGATAATTTTATTGAAATTTCAATTTTATCCTCAATTTTGCCTTAATTTTCTTCATTTTATCGAGATTTGAACGAGAATAGCAACGAAAAAGGAAAATTTAATTGAAATTTCAATTTTTTTCCTCAATTTTGCCTTACTTTTCGTCATTTTATCGAGATGTGAACGTAAATAGCAACGAAAAATGATAATTTAATTCAAATTTCAATTTTTTTCCTCAATTTTGCCTTAATTTTGGTCATTTTATCGAGATGTTTATCGAAAATAGCAACGAAAAATGATAATTTTATTGAAATTTCAATTTTTTACCTCGATTTCGCCTTAATTTTCGAATTTTATCGAGATGTGAACGAAAATAGCAACGAAAAAGTATAATTTTACTGAAATTAAAATTTTTTTTCCTCAATTTTGCCTTAATTTTCTTCATTTTATCGAGATTTGAACGAGAATAGCAACGAAAACGGATAATTATATTGAAATTTCAATTTTTTCTTCAAGTTTTCCTTAATTTTATCGATATCTGAACGAAAATGGCAACGAAAAAGAATAATTTTATTGAAATTTCAATTTTTTTCCTCAATTTTGCCTTAATTTTCGTCATTTTATCGAGATGTAAACGAAAATAGCAACGAAAAAAATTATGTTATTGAAATTTCAAATTTTTTTCTCAATTTTAACTTAATTTTCGTCATTTTATCGAGATGTGAACGAAAATAGCAACGAAAAAGGAAAATTTTATTGAAATTTCAATTTCTTTTCTCTATTTTGCCTTAATTTTCGTCATTTTCTCGAGATGTGAACGAAAATAGCAACGTAAAAGAATAATTTTATTGAAATTTCAATTTTTTTTCTCAATTTTGCCTTCATATTCGTCATTTTATCGAGATGTGAACGAAAATAGCAACAAAAAAGGATAATTTTATTCAAATTTTAATTTTACCTCAATTCTGCATTAATTTTCGTCATTTTATCGAGATGTGAACGAAAATAGCAACGAAAAAGAATAATTTTACTGAAATTTCAATTTCTTTCCTCTATTTTGCCTTAATTTTCATCATTTTCTGGAGATGTAAACGAAAATAGCAACGAAAAAGGATAATTTTATTGAAATTTCAATTTTTTCTTCAATTTTTCCTTAATTTCATAGAGATGTGAACGAAAGTAGCAACGAAAAAGAATAATTATATTGAAATTTCAATTTTTTTCCTCAATTTTGCCTCAATTTTCGTTATTTTTTCGAGATGTGAACGAAAATAGCAACGAAAAAGGATAATTTTATTGAAATTTAAATTTTTTTTCCTCAATTTTGCTTTAATATTCATCATTTTATCGAGATGTGATCGAAAGTAGCAACGAAAAAGGATAATTTTATTCAAATTTCAATTTTTTTCCTCAATTTTGCCTTAATTTTCGACATTTTATCGAGATGTGAACGAAAATAGCAATGAAAACGGGTAATTTTATTGAAATTTCAATTTTTTCTTCAATTTTTCCTAAATTTTATCGAGATGTGATCGAAAATAGCAACGAAAAAGGATAAATTTATTGAAATTTCAATTTTTTTCCTCAATTTTGCCTTAATTTTCGACATTTTATCGAGATGTGAACGAAAATAGCAATGAAAACGGGTAATTTTATTGAAATTTCAATTTTTTCTTCAATTTTTCCTAAATTTTATCGAGATGTGATCGAAAATAGCAACGAAAAAGGATAATTTTATTGAAATTTCAATTTTTTTCTCAATTTTGCCTTACTTTTCGTCATTTTATCGAGATGTGAACGTAAATAGCAACGAAAAATGATAATTTAATTCAAATTTCAATTTTTTTCCTCAATTTTGCCGTAATTTTGGTCATTTTATCGAGAAGTGAACGAAAATAGCAACGAAAAATGATAATTTTATTCAAATTTCAATTTTTTACCTCGATTTCGCCTTAATTTTCGAATTTTATCGAGATGTGAACGAAAATAGCAACGAAAAAGAATAATTATATTGAAATTTCAATTTTTTTCCTCAATTTTGCCTTAATTTTCGTCATTTTATCGAGATGTGAACGAAAATAGCAACGAAAAAGAATAATTTTATTGAAATTTCAATTTTTTTCCTCAATTTTGCCTCAATTTTCGTTATTTTATCGAGATGTGAACGAAAATAGCAACGAAAAAGGAACATTTAATTGAAATTTCAATTTCTTTTCTCTATTTTGCCTTAATTTTCGTCATTTTCTCGAGATGTGAACGAAAATAGCAACGTAAAAGAATAATTTTATTGAAATTTCTATTTTTTTTCTCAATTTTGCCTTCATATTCGTCATTTTATCGAGATGTGAACGAAAATAGCAACAAAAAAGGATAATTTTATTCAAATTTTAATTTTACCTCAATTCTGCATTAATTTTCGTCATTTTATCGAGATGTGAACGAAAATAGCAACGAAAAAGAATAATTTTACTGAAATTTCAATTTCTTTCCTCTATTTTGCCTTCATATTCGTCATTTTATCGAGATGTGAACGAAAATAGCAACAAAAAAGGATAATTTTATTCAAATTTTAATTTTACCTCAATTCTGCATTAATTTTCGTCATTTTATCGAGATGTGAACGAAAATAGCAACGAAAAAGGAACATTTAATTGAAATTTCAATTTCTTTTCTCTATTTTGCCTTAATTTTCGTCATTTTCTCGAGATGTGAACGAAAATAGCAACGTAAAAGAATAATTTTATTGAAATTTCTATTTTTTTTCTCAATTTTGCCTTCATATTCGTCATTTTATCGAGATGTGAACGAAAATAGCAACAAAAAAGGATAATTTTATTCAAATTTTAATTTTACCTCAATTCTGCATTAATTTTCGTCATTTTATCGAGATGTGAACGAAAATAGCAACGAAAAAGAATAATTTTACTGAAATTTCAATTTCTTTCCTCTATTTTGCCTTAATTTTCGTCATTTTCTGGAGATGTAAACGAAAATAGCAACGAAAAAGGATAATTTTATTGAAATTTCAATTTTTTCTTCAATTTTTCCTTAATTTTATAGAGATGTGAACGAAAATAGCAACGAAAAAGAATAATTATATTGAAATTTCAATTTTTTTCCTCAATTTTGCCTTAATTTTCGTCATTTTATCGAGATGTGAACGAAAATAGCAACGAAAAAGAATAATTTTATTGAAATTTCAATTTTTTTTCTCAATTTTGCCTCAATTTTCGTTATTTTTTCGAGATGTGAACGAAAATAGCAACGAAAAAGGATAATTTTATTGAAATTTAAATTTTTTTTCCTCAATTTTGCTTTAATATTCATCATATTATCGAGATGTGATCGAAAGTAGCAACGAAAAAGGATAATTTTATTCAAATTTCAATTTTTTTCCTCAAATTTGCCTTAATTTTCGTCATTTTATCGAGATGTAAAGGAAAATAGCAACGAAAAAAATTATTTTTTTTGAATTTTCAATTTTTTTCCTCAATTTTGCCTTAATTTTTGTCATTTTATCGAGATGTGAACGAAAATAGCAACGAAAAAGGATAATTTTATTGAAATTTCAATTTTTTCCTCAATTTTGCCTTAATTTTCTTCATTTTATCGAGATTTGAACGAGAATAGCAACGAAAAAGGAAAATTTTATTGAAATTTCAATTTTTTTCCTCAATTTTGCCTTAATTTTCGACATTTTATCGAGATGTGAACGAAAACAGCAATGAAAACGGGTAATTTTATTGAAATTTCAATTTTTTCTTCAATTTTTCCTAAATTATATCGAGATCTGAACGAAAATAGCAACGAAAAAGAATAATTTATTGAAATTTCAATTTATTTCCTCAATTTTGCCTTAATTTTCGTCATTTTATCGAGATGTGAACGAAAATAGCAACGAAAAATGATAATTTTATTGAAATTTCCATTTTTTTTCCTCGATTTCGCCTTAATTTTCGACATTTTATTGATATGTGAACGAAAATAGCAACGAAAAAGAATAATTTTACTGAAATTTAAATTTTTTTTCCTCAATTTTGCTTTAATCTTCGATATATCATCGAGATGTGATCGAAAATAGCAACGAAAAAGGATAATTTTTTTGAAATTTCAATTTTTTTTCCTCAATTTTGCCTTAATTTTCTTCATTTTATCGAGATTTGAACGAAAATAGCAACGAAAAAGGAAAATTTTATTGAATTTCAATTTTTTTCCTCAATTTTGCCTTAATTTTCGACATTGTATCGAGATGTGAACGAAAATAGCAACGAAAACGGATAATTTTATTGTAATTTCAATTTTTTTCCTCAATTTTGACATAATTTTCTTCATTTTATCGAGATTTGAACGAAAATAGCAACGAAAAAGGAAAATTTTATTCAAATTTAAATTTTTTTTCCTCAATTTTGCCTTAATTTTCGTCATTTTATCGAGATGTGAACATAATAGCAACGAAAAAGGATAATTTTATTGAAATTTAAATTTTTTTACCTCAATTTTGCTTTAAACTTCGACATTTTATCGAGATGTGAACGAAAATAGCAATAAAAAAGAATAATTTTATTTAAATTTCAATTTCTTTCTTGAAATTTGAGATAAATTTCGTTATTTTATTGAGATGTGATCGAAAATAGCAACGAAGAAGGATAATTTTATTGAAATTTCAATGTTTTCTCAATTTTGCCTTAATTTTCGTCATTTTATCGAGATGTGAACGAAAATAGCAACGAAAAAGGATAATTTTATTGAAATTTCAATTTTTTTCCTCAATTTTGCCTTAATTTTCGTCATTTTATCGAGATGTGAACGAAAATAGCAACGAAAAAGGATTATTTTATTGAAATTGAAATTTTTTTTCCTCAATTTTGCTTAAATCTTCGACATTTTATCGAGATGTGAAAGAAAATAGCAACGAAAAAAATTAATTTTATTGAAATTTCAATTTTTTTTCTCAATTTTGCCTTAATTTTCGTCATTTTATCGAGATGTGAACGAAAATAGCAACGAAAAAGGATATATTTATTAAAATTTAAATTTTTTTTCCTCAATTTTGCTTTAATATTCGTCATTTTATTCAGATGTGAACGAAAGTAGCAACGAATAAGGATAATTTTATTCAAATTTCAATTTTTTTCCTCAATTTTGCCTTAATTTTGGTCATTTTATCGAGATGTGAACGAAAATAGCAACGAAAAATGATAATTTTATTGAAATTTCAATTTTTTCCTCAATTTTGCCTTAATTTTCGACATTTTATCGAGATATGAACGAAAATGGCAACGAAACAGTATGATTTAATTGAAAATTCAATTTGTTTCCTAAATTTTGCCTTAATTTTGGTAATTTTATCGAGATGTGAACGAAATTAGGAACGAAAAATGATAATTTTATTGAAATTTCAATTTTTTACCTCGATTTCGCCTTAATTTTCGACATTTTATCGAGATGTGAACAAAAATAGCAACGAAAAAGTATAATTTTACTGAAATTTAAATTTTTTTTCCTCAATTTTGCTTTAATCTTCGACATTTTATCGAGATGTGATCGAAAATAGCAACAAAAAAACATAATTTTATTGAAATTTCAATTTTTTTCCTCAATTTTGCCTTAATTTTCTTCATTTTATCGAGATTTGAACGAGAATAGCAACGAAAACGGATAATTTTATTGAAATATCAATTTTTTCTTCAATTTTTCCTTAATTTTATCGATATCTGAACGAAAATAGCAACGAAAAAGAATAATTTTATTGAAATTTCAATTTCTTTCCTCTATTTTGCCTTAATTTTCGTCATTTTCTGGAGATGTAAACGAAAATAGCAACGAAACAGGATAATTTTATTGAAATTTCAATTTTTTCTTCAATTTTTCCTAAATTTTATCGAGATTCGAACGAAAATAGCAACGAAAAAGAATAATTATATTGAAATTTCAATTTTTTTCCTCAAGTTTGCCTTAATTTTCGTCATTTTATTGAGATGTGAACGAAAATAGCAACGAAAAAGAATAATTTTATTGAAATTTCATTTTTTTCCTCAATTTTGCCTTAATTTTCGTTATTTTTTCGAGATGTGAACGAAAATAGCAACGAAAAAGGATAATTTTATTGAAATTTAATTTTTTTTTCTCAATTTTGCTTTAATATTCATCATTTTATCGAGATGTGATCGAAAGTAGCAACGAAAAAGGATAATTTTATTCAAATTTCAATTTTTTTCCTCAATTTTGCCTTAATTTTCGTCATTTTATCGAGATGTAAACGAAAATAGCAACGAAAAAAATAATTTTATTGAATTTTCAATTTTTTTCCTCAATTTCGCCTTAATTTTCGACATTTTTTCTATATGTGAACGAAAATAGCAACGAAAAGGAATAATTTTACTGAAATTTAATTTTTTTTTCTCAATTTTGCTTTAATCTTTCACATTTTATCGAGATGTGATCGAAAATAGCAACGAAATCGGGTAATTTTATTGAAATTTCAATTTTTTCTTCAATTTTTCCTTAATTTTATCGAGATGTGATCGAAAATAGCAACGAAAAAGGATAATTATATGGAAATTTCAATTTTTTTCCTCAATTTTGCCTTAATTTTCTTCATTTTATCGGGATTTGAACGAGAATAGCAACGAAAAAGGAAAATTTTATTGAAATTTCAATTTTTTTCCTCAATTTTACCTTAATTTTCGACATTTTATCGAGATGTGAACGAAAATAGCAACGAAAATGGATAATTTTATTGAAATTTCAATTTTTTTCCTCAATTTTGCCTTAATTTTCTTCTTTTAATCGAGATTTGAACGAGAATAGCAACGAAAAAAGAAAATTTTATTCAAATTTAAATTTTTTTCCTCAATATTGCCTTTATTTTCGTCATTTTATCAGGACGTGAACATAATAGCAACAAAAAAGGATAATTTTATTGAAATTTAAATTTTTTTACCTCAATTTTGCTTTAAACTTCGACATTTTATCGAGATGTGAACGAAAATAGCAATAAAAAAATAATTTTATTTAAATTTCAATTCTTTCTTCAAATTTGAGATAAATTTCGTTATTTTATTGAGATGTGATCGAAAATAGCAACGAAAAAGGATAATTTTATTGAAAATTCAATTTTTTTCCTCAATTTTGCCTTAATTTTCGTCATTTTATGGAGATGTGAACGAAAATAGCCACGAAATAGGATTATTTTATTGAAATTGAAATTTTTTTTCCCCAATTTTACTTAAATATTCGACATTTTATCGAGATGTGAAAGAAAATAGCAACGAAAAAGGATAATTTTATTGAAATTTCAATTTTTTTCCTCAGTTTTGCCTTAATTTTCGTCATTTTATCGAGATGTGAACGAAAATAGCAACGAAAAAGTATAATTTAATTGAAATTTCAATTAGTTTCCTCAATTTTGCCTTAATTTTCGTAATTTTATGGAGATATGATAGAAAAAACCTCGAGAAACTAATAGTTTACCGTATATTCAATTTTTCGTCTTTTTTGCTTTAATATTCGTTATTCTTTGGGAATATGATCAAGAAATGCGTACGAAATCGTAATATTTCACCGTAATTTCAATTTTTTTCCTCTATTTTTCCTTAATTTTCGTCATTTTATCGAGATATATTCGGAAAAAGCCACATTAACGGATAATTTCACCAAAATTTCAATTATGTTCCTGTACCTTTCCTTAATTTTCACTTTTTATCGAGATATGATCGAGAAAAGCAACGAAAACGGAAAATATTAGCTAAATTTCAATTTTTTTCCACTATATCGCTTTAAATTTCCTCATTTCATCGAGATATTATCGGAAAAAGCCATATAAACGGATAATTCTTACAAAATTTTAATTTTGATCCTGTACTTTTCCTTAATTTCTTTTTTATCGAGAAATGATCAAGAAAAGCAACGAAAAACTGATAATTTCACCGTAATTTAATTTTATTCTACTCTTTTTCCTTAATTTTCGTGATTTTATTGAGATATGATCGAAAAAAGCAACGAATCAGATAATATTAGCTAAATTTCAATTTTTGTCCTCTTTATCGCCTTAATTTTCCTCATTTCATCGAGATATGTTCGAAAAAAGCAGCAAAAACGGATGCTTTCCCCGTAATTAAAATTTTTCCCCCTCTATTCTTACATAATCTTTGTCATTTTATCTAGATATGATCGTGAAAAGCAAAGAAAAGGGATAATATTCGTAATTTTCTCCAGATATTATCGAGTAAAACAACGAAAACGGATACTATTAGCTAAATTTCAATTTTTTTTCCTCTATATCGCCTTAATTTTCCTTATTTCATCGAGATATGATCAAAAAAAGGAACGAAAACGTATTATTTCACCGAAATTTCAATTCTTTCTCATCTATTTTGCCTTTATTTTCCTCATTTCATCGAGATATGATCGAAACAAGCAACGACGTCGGATAATTTTAATTATATATCAATTTTTTGTCATGTTTTTTCCCTAATTTTTGTAATTTTATTGAGATATTATCGAAAACAGCAACGAAAACATATAATTTCACCGAAGTTTCTATTTTTTTCTCTGTTCTTTCTTAATTTACGTTAATTATCGAGATATGATCGAAAAAATAACAGAAACAGATAATTTTATGGAAATATCAATTAATTTCCTCTATCTTGCCTTATATTTCGTTATTTCATCGAGATATGATCGGAAAAAGCCACATTAACGAATAATTACACCAAACGTTCCAGTTTTGTTCGTAAAATCGTAAAATTTCACCTTAATTTCAATTTTTTTCCTCTATCTTTCCTTAATTTTCGACATTTTATCGAGATGTGAACAAAAATAGCAACGAAAAAGTATAATTTTACTGAAATTTAAATTTTTTTTCCTCAATTTTGCTTTAATCTTCGACATTTTATCGAGATGTGATCGAAAATAGCAACGAAAAAACATAATTTTATTGAAATTTCAATTTTTTTCCTCAATTTTGCCTTAATTTTCGTCATTTTATGGAGATGTGAACGAAAATAGCCACGAAATAGGATTATTTTATTGAAATTGAAATTTTTTTTCCCCAATTTTACTTAAATATTCGACATTTTATCGAGATGTGAAAGAAAATAGCAACGAAAAAGGATAATTTTATTGAAATTTCAATTTTTTTCCTCAGTTTTGCCTTAATTTTCGTCATTTTATCGAGATGTGAACGAAAATAGCAACGAAAAAGTATAATTTAATTGAAATTTCAATTAGTTTCCTCAATTTTGCCTTAATTTTCGTAATTTTATGGAGATATGATAGAAAAAACCTCGAGAAACTAATAGTTTACCGTATATTCAATTTTTCGTCTTTTTTGCTTTAATATTCGTTATTCTTTGGGAATATGATCAAGAAATGCGTACGAAATCGTAATATTTCACCGTAATTTCAATTTTTTTCCTCTATTTTTCCTTAATTTTCGTCATTTTATCGAGATATATTCGGAAAAAGCCACATTAACGGATAATTTCACCAAAATTTCAATTATGTTCCTGTACCTTTCCTTAATTTTCACTTTTTATCGAGATATGATCGAGAAAAGCAACGAAAACGGAAAATATTAGCTAAATTTCAATTTTTTTCCACTATATCGCTTTAAATTTCCTCATTTCATCGAGATATTATCGGAAAAAGCCATATAAACGGATAATTCTTACAAAATTTTAATTTTGATCCTGTACTTTTCCTTAATTTCTTTTTTATCGAGAAATGATCAAGAAAAGCAACGAAAAACTGATAATTTCACCGTAATTTAATTTTATTCTACTCTTTTTCCTTAATTTTCGTGATTTTATTGAGATATGATCGAAAAAAGCAACGAATCAGATAATATTAGCTAAATTTCAATTTTTGTCCTCTTTATCGCCTTAATTTTCCTCATTTCATCGAGATATGTTCGAAAAAAGCAGCAAAAACGGATGCTTTCCCCGTAATTAAAATTTTTCCCCCTCTATTCTTACATAATCTTTGTCATTTTATCTAGATATGATCGTGAAAAGCAAAGAAAAGGGATAATATTCGTAATTTTCTCCAGATATGATCGAGTAAAACAACGAAAACGGATACTATTAGCTAAATTTCAATTTTTTTTCCTCTATATCGCCTTAATTTTCCTTATTTCATCGAGATATGATCAAAAAAAGGAACGAAAACGTATTATTTCACCGAAATTTCAATTCTTTCTCATCTATTTTGCCTTTATTTTCCTCATTTCATCGAGATATGATCGAAACAAGCAACGACGTCGGATAATTTTAATTATATATCAATTTTTTGTCATGTTTTTTCCCTAATTTTTGTAATTTTATTGAGATATTATCGAAAACAGCAACGAAAACATATAATTTCACCGAAGTTTCTATTTTTTTCTCTGTTCTTTCTTAATTTACGTTAATTATCGAGATATGATCGAAAAAATAACAGAAACAGATAATTTTATGGAAATATCAATTAATTTCCTCTATCTTGCCTTATATTTCGTTATTTCATCGAGATATGATCGGAAAAAGCCACATTAACGAATAATTACACCAAACGTTCCAGTTTTGTTCGTAAAATCGTAAAATTTCACCTTAATTTCAATTTTTTTCCTCTATCTTTCCTTAATTTTCGACATTTTATCGAGATGTGAACAAAAATAGCAACGAAAAAGTATAATTTTACTGAAATTTAAATTTTTTTTTCCTCAATTTTGCTTTAATCTTCGACATTTTATCGAGATGTGATCGAAAATAGCAACGAAAAAACATAATTTTATTGAAATTTCAATTTTTTTCCTCAATTTTGCCTTAATTTTCTTCATTTTATCGAGATTTGAACGAGAATAGCAACGAAAACGGATAATTTTATTGAAATTTCAATTTTTTCTTCAATTTTTCCTTAATTTTATCGATATCTGAACGAAAATAGCAACGAAAAAGAATAATTTTATTGAAATTTCAATTTCTTTCCTCTATTTTGCCTTAATTTTCGTCATTTTCTGGAGATGTAAACGAAAATAGCAACGAAACAGGATAATTTTATTGAAATTTCAATTTTTTCTTCAATTTTTCCTAAATTTTATCGAGATTCGAACGAAAATAGCAACGAAAAAGAATAATTATATTGAAATTTCAATTTTTTTCCTCAAGTTTGCCTTAATTTTCGTCATTTTATTGAGATGTGAACGAAAATAGCAACGAAAAAGAATAATTTTATTGAAATTTCATTTTTTTCCTCAATTTTGCCTTAATTTTCGTTATTTTTTCGAGATGTGAACGAAAATAGCAACGAAAAAGGATAATTTTATTGAAATTTAATTTTTTTTTCTCAATTTTGCTTTAATATTCATCATTTTATCGAGATGTGATCGAAAGTAGCAACGAAAAAGGATAATTTTATTCAAATTTCAATTTTTTTCCTCAATTTTGCCTTAATTTTCGTCATTTTATCGAGATGTAAACGAAAATAGCAACGAAAAAAATAATTTTATTGAATTTTCAATTTTTTTCCTCAATTTCGCCTTAATTTTCGACATTTTTTCTATATGTGAACGAAAATAGCAACGAAAAGGAATAATTTTACTGAAATTTAATTTTTTTTTTCTCAATTTTGCTTTAATCTTTCACATTTTATCGAGATGTGATCGAAAATAGCAACGAAATCGGGTAATTTTATTGAAATTTCAATTTTTTCTTCAATTTTTCCTTAATTTTATCGAGATGTGATCGAAAATAGCAACGAAAAAGGATAATTATATGGAAATTTCAATTTTTTTCCTCAATTTTGCCTTAATTTTCTTCATTTTATCGGGATTTGAACGAGAATAGCAACGAAAAAGGAAAATTTTATTGAAATTTCAATTTTTTTCCTCAATTTTACCTTAATTTTCGACATTTTATCGAGATGTGAACGAAAATAGCAACGAAAATGGATAATTTTATTGAAATTTCAATTTTTTTCCTCAATTTTGCCTTAATTTTCTTCTTTTAATCGAGATTTGAACGAGAATAGCAACGAAAAAAGAAAATTTTATTCAAATTTAAATTTTTTTCCTCAATATTGCCCTTATTTTCGTCATTTTATCAGGACGTGAACATAATAGCAACAAAAAAGGATAATTTTATTGAAATTTAAATTTTTTTACCTCAATTTTGCTTTAAACTTCGACATTTTATCGAGATGTGAACGAAAATAGCAATAAAAAAATAATTTTATTTAAATTTCAATTCTTTCTTCAAATTTGAGATAAATTTCGTTATTTTATTGAGATGTGATCGAAAATAGCAACGAAAAAGGATAATTTTATTGAAAATTCAATTTTTTTCCTCAATTTTGCCTTAATTTTCGTCATTTTATGGAGATGTGAACGAAAATAGCCACGAAATAGGATTATTTTATTGAAATTGAAATTTTTTTTCCCCAATTTTACTTAAATATTCGACATTTTATCGAGATGTGAAAGAAAATAGCAACGAAAAAGGATAATTTTATTGAAATTTCAATTTTTTTCCTCAGTTTTGCCTTAATTTTCGTCATTTTATCGAGATGTGAACGAAAATAGCAACGAAAAAGTATAATTTAATTGAAATTTCAATTAGTTTCCTCAATTTTGCCTTAATTTTCGTAATTTTATGGAGATATGATAGAAAAAACCTCGAGAAACTAATAGTTTACCGTATATTCAATTTTTCGTCTTTTTTGCTTTAATATTCGTTATTCTTTGGGAATATGATCAAGAAATGCGTACGAAATCGTAATATTTCACCGTAATTTCAATTTTTTTCCTCTATTTTTCCTTAATTTTCGTCATTTTATCGAGATATATTCGGAAAAAGCCACATTAACGGATAATTTCACCAAAATTTCAATTATGTTCCTGTACCTTTCCTTAATTTTCACTTTTTATCGAGATATGATCGAGAAAAGCAACGAAAACGGAAAATATTAGCTAAATTTCAATTTTTTTCCACTATATCGCTTTAAATTTCCTCATTTCATCGAGATATTATCGGAAAAAGCCATATAAACGGATAATTCTTACAAAATTTTAATTTTGATCCTGTACTTTTCCTTAATTTCTTTTTTATCGAGAAATGATCAAGAAAAGCAACGAAAAACTGATAATTTCACCGTAATTTAATTTTATTCTACTCT
The DNA here is from genome assembly GCA_947579665.1 of Sympetrum striolatum. Classification (NCBI taxonomy): domain Eukaryota; kingdom Metazoa; phylum Arthropoda; class Insecta; order Odonata; family Libellulidae; genus Sympetrum; species Sympetrum striolatum. The sequence goes on along the minus strand of OX388345.1, from coordinate 71,940,144 downwards.
TTTTCCTTAATTTTCGTGATTTTATTGAGATATGATCGAAAAAAGCAACGAATCAGATAATATTAGCTAAATTTCAATTTTTGTCCTCTTTATCGCCTTAATTTTCCTCATTTCATCGAGATATGTTCGAAAAAAGCAGCAAAAACGGATGCTTTCCCCGTAATTAAAATTTTTCCCCCTCTATTCTTACATAATCTTTGTCATTTTATCTAGATATGATCGTGAAAAGCAAAGAAAAGGGATAATATTCGTAATTTTCTCCAGATATTATCGAGTAAAACAACGAAAACGGATACTATTAGCTAAATTTCAATTTTTTTTCCTCTATATCGCCTTAATTTTCCTTATTTCATCGAGATATGATCAAAAAAAGGAACGAAAACGTATTATTTCACCGAAATTTCAATTCTTTCTCATCTATTTTGCCTTTATTTTCCTCATTTCATCGAGATATGATCGAAACAAGCAACGACGTCGGATAATTTTAATTATATATCAATTTTTTGTCATGTTTTTTCCCTAATTTTTGTAATTTTATTGAGATATTATCGAAAACAGCAACGAAAACATATAATTTCACCGAAGTTTCTATTTTTTTCTCTGTTCTTTCTTAATTTACGTTAATTATCGAGATATGATCGAAAAAATAACAGAAACAGATAATTTTATGGAAATATCAATTAATTTCCTCTATCTTGCCTTATATTTCGTTATTTCATCGAGATATGATCGGAAAAAGCCACATTAACGAATAATTACACCAAACGTTCCAGTTTTGTTCGTAAAATCGTAAAATTTCACCTTAATTTCAATTTTTTTCCTCTATCTTTCCTTAATTTTCGTCATTTTATCGAGATATATTCGGAAAAATCCACATTAACGGAAAATTTCACCAAAATTTCAATTTTCTTCCTGTACCTTTCCTTAATTTTCGCTTTTTATCGAGATATGATCGAGAAAAGCAACGAAAACCTATATTTTCGCCGAATATATCAATTTTTTTCATCTATGTTGGCTTAATTTACGTTGTTTAATTGAGATATGATCGAAGAAACAAAGGAAACGGATAATTTTATCAAAATTTCATTTTTTATCATGTACTTTTCCTTTAATTTCGCTAACGGATAATTTTATCGAAATTTCAATTTTTATCCAGTACTTTTCCTTAATTTTTGTCATTTTATCGAGATATGATCGTGAAAATGCTACAAAATTCGATGATTTCAAAAAAACTTCATTTCTTTTCCTTTATTTATCCTTAAGTTTCGTAATTTTATCGAGATATGATCAAAAAAAGCAAAAATCAGATAATTATAGCTAAATATCAATTTTTGTCCTCTATATCGCCTTAAGTTTCCTCATTTAATCGAGATATGATCAAAAAAGCAACGAAAACGTATTATTTCACCGAAATCTCAATTCATTCTCTTCAATTTTGACAAACTTTTCGTCATTTTATGGAGAAATGATCGAAAAAAGCACCGAAAACGGATAATATTAGTTTCTAATTTAAAACAACAGAAACGGATACTTTTATGAAAATATCAATTTTTTTCCTCTATTTTGCCTTAATTTCCGTTATTTTATCGAGATATGATCAAAAAAAGCAACGAATCAGATAATATTAGCTAAATTTCAATTTTTGTCCTCTATATCGCCTTAATTTTCCTCATTTCATCGAGATATGATCAAAAAAAGCAACGAAAACGTATAACTTCCCCGAAATTTCAATTCTTTCTCATCTATTTTCCCTATATTTTCGATATTTTATGGAAATAGGAACAGAAAAAGCAACGAAAAAAGATAAGATTAGCTAAATTTTAATTTTTGCCCTCTATTTTGCCTTAATTTTCCTCATTTCATCGAGATATGATAAAAAAAATACAAAGAAAACTTTTATTTTCACCGAAATTTCAATTCTTTCTCATCTATTTTGCCTTAATTTTCCTTATTTTATCGAGATATGATCGAAAAAAGCAACGAAGTCGGATAATTTTAACGTTATATCAATTTTTTCTCATGTTTTTTCCTTTATTTTTGTAATTTTATCGAGATAATATCGAAAACAGCAACGAAAACGTATAATTTCACCGAAGATTCATTTTTTTTCCTCTTTTTTCACCCTTATTTTTGTCATTTTATCGAGTTATGATCGGAAAAAGCCACATTAACGGATAATTTCACCAAAATTTTAATTTTATTCCTGTACTTTTCCTTTATTTCCGTTTTTTTTATCGACATATGATCAAGAAAAGCAACGAAAATGGATCATTTCAAGGAAATTTCAATTTTTTCCCCTTTATTTTGCATAAATTCTTGTCATTTTATTGAGATATGATCGAAAAATGCTATGAAAACAGAAAATTTGACCGAAATCTTAAGTTTTTTTCTTTTATTTTGCCTTAATTTTCGTAATTTTATCGAGATATGTTCGAAAAAAGCAACGAAACGGATAATTTCGCCGAATATTTTAATTTTTTTCATCTAATTTGACTTAATTTTTGTCATTTTATAAATATATGATCCAAAAAAGCAGCAAAAACGGATACTTTCACCGTAATTAAAATTTTCCCCCCTCTATTCTTACATAATCTTTGTCATTTTATCTAGATATGATCGTGAAAATCCAAGAAAAGGGATAATATTCGTAATTTTCTCCAGATATGACCAAGTAAAGCAACGAAAACGGATAATATTAGGTAAATTTCAGTTTTTGTCCTCTATTTTGCCTTAATTTTCGTCATTTTAGCCAGATATGATCGTGAAAAGCAACGAAACGGATAATATTCGTAATTTTATTCAGATATGATCGAAAAGAGCCACGAAAACGGATCATTTCACCGAAATTTCAATATTTTTCCTCTATTTTACCTTAATTTTCGTAATTTTATACAGATACGATCTAAAAAAGCAACGAAAACGGATAATTTTAACAAAATTTAATTTTTTTTATGCTATTTTCTTTAATCTTTGTAATATTATCGAGGATTTATCGAAGACAGCATCGAAAACGTATAATTTCACCGAAGTTTCTATTTTTTTCCTCTATTTTGCCTTAATTTACGTATTTTTATCGAGATATGATCGAAAAATCAACGAAAACGGATAATTTTATCGAAATTTCAATTTTGTTCCTGTACTTTTCCTTAATTTTCGTTTTTTATCGAGATATGATCAAGAAAAGCAACGAAAATGGATCATTTCAAAGAAATTTCAATTTTTTTCCCTTTATTTTGCCTTAATTCTCATCATGTTATTGAGATCTGATCAAAACATGCGAAGAAAACGGATAATTTCAACGAAATTTCAATATTTTTCCTCTATTTTACCTTAATTTTCGTAATTTATTACAGATATGATCGAAAAAAGCAACGAAAACGGATAATTTTATCCAAAATTTAATTTTTTGTCATGTTTTTTCATTAATTTTTGGAATTTTATTGAGATATTATCCAAAACAGCAACCAAAACGTATAATTTCACTGAGGTTTCTATTTTTTTACTCTATTTTTCCTTAATTTACGTTAATTATTGAGATATGATCGAAAAAACAACGAAAACGGATAATTTTATCGAAATTTCAATTTTGTTCCTGTACTTTTCCTTAATTCTCGTCATTCATTCGAGATATGATCGAGAAAAGCAACGAAAACGGATCATTTCACACAAATTTCAATTTTTTCCCCTTTATTTTGCCTTAGTTGAATTTCATGTTTTACTCAATTTTGCCTTAATTTACATTATAATCGACATATGATCGAAAAAAAAAACGAAAACAGATAATATTATCGAAATTTCAATTTTTTTTCCTCTATTTTGCCTTCATTTACGTAATTTTATCGAATTATGATCGGAAAAATTCCACATTAACGGATAATTTCACCATAATTTCTATTTTGTTCCTGTTTTTTCCTTAATTTTCGTTTTTTTAATCGAGATATGATCAAGAAAAGCAACGAAAATGGATCATTTCAAGGAAATTTCAATTTTCTCCCCTTTATTTTGCATTAATTCTTGTCATTTTATTGAGATATGATCGAAAAAAGCTATGAAAAGGGATAATTTCACCGAAATCTTAATTTTTTTCTTTAATTTTGCCTTAATTTTCGTAATTTTATCGAGATATCTTTGAAAAAAGCAACGAAAACGGATAATTTCGCCGAATATTTCAATTTTTTTCACCTAATTTGACTTAATTTCTGTCATTTTATAAATATAAGATCGAAAAAAGCAGCAAAAACGGATTCTTTTCCCGTAATTAAAATTTTTCTCCCTCTATTCTTACATAATCTTTGTCATTTTATGTAGTTATGATCGTGAAAATCAAAGAAAAGGGATAATATTCGTAATTTTCTCCAGATATGATCGAAAAAAGACACGAAAACGGATCATTTCACCGAAATTTCAAATTTTTCCCCTTTATTTTGCCTTAATTCTCATCATTTTATTGAGATCTGATCGAAACAAGCAACGAAAACGGATAATTTCAACGAAATTTCAATATTTTTCCTCTATTTTACCTTAATTTTCGTAATTTTTTACAGATATGATCTAAAAAAGCAACGAAAACGGATAATTTTAACAAAATTTAGTTTTTTGTGATGCTTTTCCTTTAACTTTTGTAATATTATCTAGAATTTATCGAAGACAGCATCGAAAACATATAATTTCACCGAAGTTTCTATTTTGTTCCTGTACTTTTCCTTAATTTTCGTCATCTTATCGAGATATGATCGTGAAAATGCTACGAAAATCTATAATTTCAAAAAAACTTCATTTTTTTCCTCTCTTATTGCTTAATTTTCGTCATTCATTGGAGATATGATCGAGAAAAGCAACGAAAACGGATCATTTCACACCAATATCAATTTTTTCCCCTTTATTTTGCCTTAATTTAATTTAATTTTTTTCTCTATTTTTCCTTAATTTACGTTAAATATCGAGATATGATCGAAAAAACAACAGAAACGGATATATTTATGGAAATTTCAATTTTTTCCTGTATTTTGCCTTAATTTTCGTCATTATATCGAGATATGATCGGAAAAAGCCACATTAACGGATAATTCCACCAAAATTTCCATTTTTGTTCCTATACTTTTCCTTAATTTTTTATTTATCGAGATATGATCAAGAAAAGAAACGAAAATGGATTATTTAAAGTAAATTTCAATTTTTTCCTCTTTATTTTGCCTTAATTCTCGTCATTTTATTGAGATATGATCAAACAAAGCTATGAAAACGGATAATTTCACCGAAATCTTAATTTTTTCTTTCTTTTTTCTTAATTTTCGGAATTTTATCGAGATATAATAGAAATACCACGAAACGATTACGAAATCGTAAAATTTCACCGTAAGTTCAATTTTTTTCCTCTATTTTTCCTTAATTTTCGTCATTTTATCGAGATTTATTCGGAAAAAGCCACATTAACGGATAATTTCACCAAAATTTCAATTTTGTTCCTGTACTTTTCCTTAATTTTCGTTTTTTTATCGAGATATGATCGAGAAAAGCAACGAAAACGGCTCATTTCACACAAATTTCAATTTTTTCCCCCTTATTTTGCCTTAATTTTCGTAATTTTATCGAGATACGATCGAACTAACCACGAAAAGCTGATAATTTCACCATCATTTCAATTTGATTCCTCTTTTTAACCTTAATTTTCGTAATTTTATCGAGATATAGTCGATAAATGCAACGAAATCGGATAATTTTGGCGTAATTTCAATCTTTTTCCTGAATTTTGCCATATTTTTTCTCATTTCATCGAGATATGATCGAAACAAGCAACGAAGTCGGATAATTTTAACGATATATCAATTTTTGTCATGTTTTTTCCTTTATTTTCGTCATTTTATGGAGAATTATCGAAAAAAGCAACGAAAACGGAAAATATAATCGTAATTTCAATTTTTTTCCTCTATTGTGCCTTCAGTCAGATTTTCGTCATTTTATCGAGATATATTCGGAAAAAGCCACAGCCACATTAACGGATAATTTCACAAAAATTTCTATTTTGTTCCTGTAGTTTTCCTTAATTTTCGTTTTTTTATCGAGATATGATCAAGAAAAGCAACGAAAATGAATCATTCTAAGGAAATTTCAATTTTTTTCCCGTTATTTTGCCTTAATTCTTGTCATTTTATTGAGATATGATCGAAAAAAGCTATGGAAAGGGATAATTTCACCGAAATCTTAATTTTTTTCTTTTATTTTGCCTTAATTTTCGTAATTTTATCGCCATATGATCGCAAAAACCACGAGTAACTAATAATGTTTTCGTATATTCATTTTTTTCATCTTTTTTACCTATATTTTCCTAATTTTATCGAGATATGATCAAGAATTGCAAGGAAAACGAATCATTTCACACAAATTTCAATTTTTTCCCCTTTATTTTGCCTTAATTCTCGTAATTTTATCAGATATGATCAAAAAAAGCAACGAAAACGGATAATTTTAATGAAATTTAATTTTTTGTCAAGCTTTTTGCTTTAATTTATGTAATATTAACGAGAATTTTTCGAAAACAGCAACGAAAACGTATAATTTCACCGAAGTTTCTATTTTACTCCTCTATTTTGCCTTAATTTACGTAATTTATTCGAGATATGATCGAAAAAACAACGAAAACGGATACTTTTATCGATATTTCAATTTTGTTCCTGTACTTTTCCTTAATTTTCGTCATTTTATCGAGATATGATCAATAAATACAACGAAATCGGATAATTTTAGCGTAATTTCAATCTTTTTCCTGTATTTTGCCTTAATTTTTCTCATTTCATCGAGATATGATAAAAAAAAGCAACGAAAACGTATTATTTCACCGAAGTTTCAATTCTTTCTCATCTATTTTGACTAACTTTTCTTCATTTTATGGAGATATGATCGAGAAAAGCAACGAAAACGGATAATATTAGCTAAATTTCAATTTATTTTCCTCTATATCGCCTTAATTTTCCTCATTTCATCGAGATATGATCAAAAAAGCAACGAAAACTTTTATTTTCAACGAAATTTCAATTTCTTTCTCATCTATTTTTCCTTAATTTTCCTCATTTCATCGAATATGATAGAAACCAAGCAACGACGTCGGATAATTTTAATTATATATCAATTATTTGTCATGTTTTTTCCTTAATTTTTGTAATTTTATTGAGATATTATCGAAAACAGCAACGAAAACATATAATTTCACCGAATTTTCTATTTTTTTCTCTATTTTTCCTTAATTTACGGTAATTATCGAGATATCATTGAAAAAACAACGGAAACGGATAATTTTATGGAAACATCATTTTTTTCCTCTATTTTGCCTTAATTTTCGTTATTTTATCGAGATATGATCGGAAAAAGCCACATTAACGGATAATTACACCAAACGTTCCATTTTTGTTCCTGTACTTGTCTATAATTTTTTTTTATCTGAGATATGATCAAGAAAAGCAACGAAAATGGATCATTTCAAGGAAATTTCAGTTTTTTCCTCTTTATTTTGCCTAAATTCTCGTCATTTTATTGAGATATGATCAAACAAAGCTATGAAAACGGATAATTTCACCGAAATCTTAATTTTTTTCTTTTATTTTGCCTTAATTTTCGTAATTTTATGGAGATATGATAGAAAAAACCACGAGAAACTAATAATTTTACCGTATATTCAATTTTTCATCTTTTTTGCTATAATATTCGTTATTTTTAGGGGATATGATCAAGAAATGCGTACGAAATCGTAATATTCCACCGTAATTTAAATTTTTTTCCTCTATTTTTCCTTAATTTTCGCCATTTTATCGAGATATATTCGGAAAAGGCCACATTAACGGATAATTTCACCAAAATTTCAATTATGTTCCTGTACCTTTCCTTAATTTTTGCTTTTTATCGAGATATGATCGAGAAAAGAACGAAAACGGATAATTTCGCCGGATATTTCAATATCATCTATTTTGCCTTAATTTACGTTGTTTTATCGAGATATGATCGAAGAAAAAAAAAACGAATAATTTTATCTAAATTTCAATTTTTTTCCTCTATTGAGCCTTCATTTTCGTCATTTTATCCAGATATATTCGGAAAAAGCCACATTAACGGATAATTTCACCAAAATTTCAATTTTCTTCCTGTACTTTTCCTTAATTTTCGATTTTTATTGAGATATGATCGAAAAATCAACGAAAACGGATAATTTTATCGAAATTTTAATTTTTATCCTGTACTTTTCCTTAATTTTCGTCATTTTATCGAGATATGATCGTGAAAATGCTACAAAAATCGATAATTTCAAAAAAAACTTCATTTCTTTTCCTTTATTTTGGCTTAATTTTCGTCATTCATTCGAGATATGATCGAGAAAAGCAACGAAAACGGAAAATATTAGCTAAATTTCAATTTTTTTCCATTATATCGCTTTAAATTTCCTCATTTCAACGAGATATTATCGGAAAAAGCCATATAAACGGATAATTCCACCAAAATTTTAATTTTGAGCCTGTACTTTTCCTTAATTTCTTTTTTATCGAGATATGATCAAGAAAAGCAACGAAAAACTGATAATTTCACCGTAATTTAATTTTATTCTACTCTTTTTCCTTAATTTCGTGATTTTATTGAGATATGATCGAAAAAAGCAACGAATCAGATAATATTAGCTAAATTTCAATTTTTGTCCTCTTTATCGCCTTAATTTTCCTCATTTCATCAAGATATGATCAAAAAAAGCAACGAAAACGTATAAGTTCCTCGAAATTTCAATTCTTTTTCAACTATTTTCCCTACATTTTCGTCATTTTATGGAAATAGGAACAGAAAAAGCAACGAAAAAGCAACGAAAAAAGATAAGATTAGTTAAATTAAAATTTTTGCCCTCTATTTTGCCTTAATTTTCCTCATTTCATCGAGATATGATCAAAAAAAAACAATGAAAACTTTTATTTTCACCAAAATTTCAATTCTTTCTCATCTATTTTGCCTTATTTTTCGTCATTTTATCGAATTATGATCAGAAAAAGCCACAATAACGGATAATTTCACCAAAATTTCAATTTTATTCCTGTACTTTTCCTTAATTTTCGTTTTTTTATCGACATATGATCAAGAAAAGCAACGAAAATGGATCATTTCAAGGAAATTTCAATTTTTTCCCCTTTATTTTGCATTAATTCTTGTCATTTTATTGAGATATGATCGAAAAAAGCTATGAAAACAGATAATTTGACCGAAATCTTAATTTTTTTCTTTTATTTTGCCTTAATTTTCGTAATTTTATCGAGATATGTTCGAAAAAAGCAACGAAAACGGATAATTTCGCCGAATATTTCAATTTTTTTTCACCTAATTTGACTTAATTTTTGTCATTTTAAAAATATATGATCGAAAAAAGCAGCAAAAACGGATACTTTCCCCTTAATTAAAATTTTCCCCCCTCTATTCTTACATAATCTTTGTCATTTTATCTAGATATGATCGTGAAAAGCAAAGAAAAGGGATAATATTCGTAATTTTGTCCAGATATGATCGAGTAAAACAACGAAAACGGATACTATTAGCTAAATTTATATTTTTTTTCCTCGATATCGCCTTAATCTTCCTCATTTCATCGAGATATGATCAAAAAAGCAACGAAAACTTCTTTTTTCACCGAAATTTCAATTTATTTCTCATCTATTTTGCCTTAATTTTCCTCATTTCATCGAGACATAATCGAAACAAGCAACGACGTCGGATAATTTTAATTATATATCAATTTTTTGTCATGTTGTTTCTTTAATTTTTGTAATTTTATTGAGATATTATCGAAAACAGCAACGAAAACATATAATTTCAACAAAATTTCAATTAAGTTCCTGTACCTTTCCTTAATTTTCGCTTTTTATCGAGATATGATCGAGAAAAGCAACGAAAACGGATAATTTCGCCGAATATTTCAATTTCTTTCATCTATTTTGCCTTAATTTACGTTGTTTTATCGAGATATATTCGGGAAAGCCACACTAACGGATAATTTCACCAAAATTTCAATTTTCTTCCTGTACTTTTCCTTAATTTTCGCTTTTTATTGAGATATGATCGAGAAATCAACGAAAACGGATAATATTATCGAAATTTCAATTTTTATCCTGTACTTTTCCTTAATTTTCGTAAATTTATCGAGATATGATCGTGAAAATGCTACAAAAATCGATAATTTCAAAAAACTTCATTTCTTTTCCTTTATTTTGGCTTAATTTTCGTCATTTATTCGAGATATGATCGAGAAAAGCAACGAAAACGGAAAATATTAGCTAAATTTCAATTTTTTCCACTATATCGCCTTAAATTTCCTCATTTTATCGAGATATGATCGGAAAAAGCCATATTAACGGATAATTCCACCAAAATTTTAATTTTGATCCTGTACTTTTCCTTAATTTCTTTTTTATCGAGATATGATCCAGAAAAGCAACGAAAAACGGATAATTTCACCGTAATTTATTTTATTCTACTCTTTTTCCTAAATTTTCGTGATTTTATTGAGATATGATCGAAAAAAGCAACGAATCAGATAATATTAGCTAAATTTCAATTTTTGTCCTCTATATCGCATTAATTTTCCTCATTTCATCGAGATATGATCAAAAAAAGCAACGAAAACGTATAAGTTCCCCGAAATTTCAATTCTTTTTCATCTACTTTCCCTACATTTTCGTCATTTTATGGAAGTAGGAACAGAAAAAGCAACGAAAAAGCAACGAAAAAGATAAGATTAGCTAAATTTAAATTTTTGCCCTCTATTTTGCCTTATTTTGCCTTAATTTGACTAACTTTTCTTCATTTTATGGAGATATGATCGAGAAAAGCAACGAAAACGGATAATATTAGCTAAATTTCAATTTTTTTCCTCTATATCGCCTTAATTTTCCTCATTTCATCGAGATATGATCAAAAAAGCAACGAAAACTTTTATTTTCACCGAAATTTCAATTTCTTTCTCATCTATTTTGCCTTAATTTTCCTCATTTCATCGAATATGATAGAAACCAAGCAACGACGTCGGATAATTGTAATTAAATATCAATTTTTTCCTCTATTTTGCCTTAATTTTCGTTATTTTATCGAAATATGATCGGAAAAAGCCACATTAACGGATAATTACACCAAACTTTCCATTTCTGTTCCTGTACTTGTCCTTTATTTTTTTATCTGAGATATGATCAAGAAAAGCAACGAAAATGGTTCATTTCATGGAAATTTCAATTTTTTTCTTTTATTTTGCCTTAATTTTCGTAATTTTATGGTGACATGGTAGAAAAAACCACGAGAAACTAATAATTTTACCGTATATTCATATTTTCATCTTTTTTGCTTTAATATTCGTTATTTTTAGGGGATATGATCAAGAAATGCATACGAAATCGTAAAATTTCACCGTAATTTCAATTTGTTTCCTCTATTTTACCTTAATTTACGTAATTTTATACAGATATGATCTAAAAAAGCAACGAAAACGGATAATTTTAGCATAATTTAATTTTTTGTCATGGTTTTTCTTTACTTTTTGTAATTTTATCGAGAATTTATCGAAGACAGCACCGAAAACGTATAATTTCACCGAAGTTTCTATTTTTTCCTCTATTTTGCCTTAATTTCCGTCATTTTATCGAGATATGATCGATATAAGCAACAAAAATGGATCATATTAGCGTAATTTCAATCTTTTTCCTGTATTTTGCCTTAATTTTCCTCATTTCATCGAGTTATGGTCAAAAAGAAACGAAAACGTATAATATCACCGAAATTTCATTCTTTCTCATCTATTTGTGACTAACTTTTCGTCATTTTATGGAGATATGATCGAAAAAAGCAACGAAAACGGAAAATATTAGCTAAATTTCAATTTTTTTCCTCTATATCGCCTTAATTTTCCTCATTTCATCGAGATATGATCGGAAAAAGCCACATTAACGGATAATTTCACCAAAATTTCAATTTTATTCCTGTACTTTTCCTTAATTTTCGTTTTTTTATCGACATATGATCAAGAAAAGCAACGAAAATGGATCATTTCAAGGAAATTTCAATTTTTTCCCCTTTATTTTGCATTAATTCTGTCAATTTATTGAGATATGATCGAAAATAGCTATGAAAACAGATAATTTGACCAAAATCTTAATTTGTTTCTTTTATTTTGGCTTAATTTTCGTAATTTTATCGAGATATGTTCGAAAAAACCAACGAAAACGGATAATTTCGCCGAATATTTCAATTTTTTCCACATAATTTGACTTAATTTTTGTCATTTTATAAATATATGATCGAAAAAAGCAGCAAAAATGGATACTTTCCACGTAATTAAAATTTTCCCCCCTCTATTCTTACATAATCTTTGTCATTTTATCTAGATATGATCGTGAAAAGCAAAGAAAAGGGATAATATTCGTAATTTTCTCCAGATATGGTCGAGTAAAGCAACGAAAACGGATAATATTAGGTGAATTTCAATTTCTGTCCTCTATTTTGCCTTAATTTACGTTGTTTTCTCCAGATATGACCGAGAAAAGCAACGAAAATGGATCATTTCACCGAGAGTTCAATTCTTTCTCCTCTATTTTTCCTTAATTTTTATCATTTTAGCCAGATTTGATCGTGAAAAGCAACGAAAACGGATAATATTAGTAATTTCATTCAGATAAGATCGAAAAAAGCCACGAAAACGGAACATTTCTCCGATATTTCAATTTTTTCCCCTTTATTTTGCCTTAATTCTCATCATTTTATTGATATCTGATCGAAACAAGCAGCGAAAAAGGATAATTTCAACGAAATTTTAATATTTTTCCTCTATTTTACCTTAATTTACGTAATTTTATACAGATATGATCTAAAAAAGCAACGAAAACGGATAATTTTAGCATAATTTAATTTTTTGTCATGGTTTCTCTTTAATTTTTGTAATTTTATCGAGAATTTATCGAAGACAGCACCGAAAACGTATAATTTCACCGAAGTTTCTATTTTTTCCTCTATTTTGCCATCGAACTAGAGTAATACACCGTAAGTGATCCCAGAATCGACCTCCTTGAATCGACTTCCGGGAGTCAACCTCCCGGAGTCGATGACTGGTCATCGCCTTGGGTCATCGACCTCGGGTCATCGACCTCGGGTCATCGACCTCGGGTCATCGACCCCGGGTCATCGACCTCGAGTCATCGACCTCGACTCATCGACCTCGGGTCATCGACCTTGAGTCATCGACTTCGGGTTATTGACCTCGGGTCATTAACCTCGGGTAATTGACCTTAGGTGATCGACCACGGGTAGTCGACCTCGAGTCATCGACCTCGAGTCATCGACCTAGGGTCATCGACCTCGGGTCATCGACCTTAGGTCATACACCGTAAGTCATCCCAGAATCGACCTCCTTGAATTGACTTCCCGGAGTCGAAGTCTTATTCCCGGAGTCCTCCCCCCAGATTCAACCTCCCGGAGTCGATGACTGGTCATCGACCCGAGTCATCGCCTTGGGTCATCGACCTCGACTCATCGACCTCGGGTGATCGACCTTGAGTCATCGACTTCGGGTTATTGACCTCGGGTCATTAACCTCGGGTCATCGACCTCAGGTGATCGACCCCGGGGCGTCGACCTCGAGTCATCGACCTCGGATCATCGACCTCGGGTCATCGACCTAAGGTCATAGACCTTAAGTTATGTCGGAATTGACGTCCCGGAGTCGACCACCCGAAGTCGATCTCTTGGAGTCGAACAACCGATGTCAACCTCCCGGACTCGGCATCCCGGAGTCGACCTCCCGCAGTCGATATCCCGGAATCGTCCTCCCGGAATCGACCTCCCGGAGGCGGCCTCCCGGAGTCCTTTTGCCTTAGTCGATCTACCGGTGTCGAGCTCGCATTATATAACTCCCGGAGTTGACCTCCCGGAGTCGGTTACCCAGAATCGATCTCCGGTCATCGACCCGAGTCATCGACCTCGGGTCGTCATTTATCTAGATATGATCGTGAAAAGCAAAGAAAACGGATAATATTCGTAATTTTTTCCAGATATGATCGAATAAAGCAACGAAAACGGATAATTTTCGGGAAATTTCAAATTTGTTTCCTCTGTTTTGCCTTAATTTACGTTGTTTTATCGAGATATGATCGAAGAAACAACAGAAACGGATAATTGTATCGAAATTTAAAATTTTTTCCTCTAATTTGCCTTAATTTTCGTCATTTTATCGAGATATATTCGGAAAAAGCCACAATAACAAATGATTTCACCAAAATTTCAATTTTTTTCCTGTACTTTTCCTTAATTTTCGTTTTTTTTATCGAGATATGATCAAGAAAAGCAACAAAAATGGATCATTTCAAGGAAATTCGAAATTTTTCCCCTTTAATATGCCTTCATTCTTGTCATTTTATTGAGATATAATCGAAAAAAGCTATGACACGGGATAATTTCACAAAAATCTTAATTGTTTTCTTTTATTTTGCCTTAATTTTCGTAATTTCATCGACATATGATCGAAAAAACCACGAGAAACTAATAAATTAATATTTTTTCGTATATTCATTTTTTTCATCTTTTTTACCTATATATTCTTCATTTTATCGAGATATGATCAAGAAATGCAACGAAAATGTATCATTTCACCGAATTTTCAATTTTTTCCCCTTTATTTTGCCTTAATTCTCGTAATTTTATCAGATATGATCGAAAAACGCAACAAAAAAGGACAATTTTTACGAAATTTAATTTTTTGTCATGCTTTTTGCTTTAATTTCTGTAATATTATTGAGAATTCATCGAAAAGAGCAACGAAAACGAATAATTTCACTGAAGTTTCAATTTTTTTCCTCTATTTTGCTTTAATTTACGTAATTTTATCGAAATAAGATCGAAAAAACAACGAAAATGGATAATTTTATCGAAATTTCAATTTTGTTCCTGTACATTTCCTTAATTATCTTCATTTTATCGAGACATGATCGTGAAAATGGTACGAAAATCGATAATTTCAGACATATTTCAATTTTTTCCCCTTTATTTTGCCTTAATTTTCGTAATTTTATCGAGATATAATCGATAAATGTAACGAAATCGGATACTTTAAGCTTAATTTCAATATTTTTCCTGTATTTTGTCTTAATATCCGTCATTTTATCGAGATATGATCGATATAAGCAACGAAAATGGGTTATAATGGAGTAATTTCAATCTTTTTCCTGTATTTTGCCTTAATTTTCCTCATTTCATCGAGTTATGGTCAAAAAAGAAACGAAAACGTATAATTTCACCGAAATTTCATTCTTTCTCATCTATTTTTGACTAACTTTTCGTCATTTTATGGAGATATGATCGAAAAAAGCAACGTAAACGGATAATATTAGCTACATTTCAATTTTTTTCCACTATATCGCCTTAATTTTCCTCATTTCATCGAGATATGATCGAAACAAGCAACGACGTCGGATAATTTTAATTATACATCAATATTTTGTCATGTTTCTTCCTTAATTTTTATAATTTTATTGAGATATTATCGTTAAAAGCAACGAAAACATATAATTTCACCGAAGTTTCTATTTTTATTTCTCTATTTTTCCTTAATTTACGTTACTTATCGAGATATGATCGAAAAAATAACAGAAACGGATAATTTTATGGAAATATCAATTTTTTTCCTCTATTTTGCCTTAATTTTCGTTATTTTATTGAGATATGATCGGAAAAAGCCACATTAACGGATAATTACACCAAACTTTCCATTTTTGTTCCTGTACTTGTCCTTAATTTTTTTTTATCTGAGATATGATCAAGAAAAGCAACGAAAATGGTTCATTTCAAGGAAATTTCAATTGTTTTCCTCTTTATTTTGCCTTAATTCTCGTCATTTTATTGAGATGCGATCAAACAAAGCTATGATTTCACCGAAATCTTATTTTTTTCTTTTATTTTGCCTTAATTTTCGTAATTTTATCGAGATATGATAGAAAAAACCACGAGAAACTAATAATTTTACCGTATATTCAATGTTTTCAACTTTTTTGCTTTAATATTCGTTATTTTTAGGGGATATGATCAATTAACGCATACGAAATCGTAAAATTTCACCATAATTTCAATTTTTTTCCTCTATTTTTACTTAATTTTCGCTATTTTATCGAGATTTATTCGGAAAAAGCCACATTAACGGATAATTTCACCAAAATTTCAATTTTGTTCCTGTACTTTTCCTTAATTTTCGCTTTTTATTGAGATATGATCGAAAATCAACGAAAACGGATAATTTTATCGAAATTTCAATTTTTATCCTGTACTTTTCCTTCCGTCATTTTATCGAGATATGATCGTGAAAATGCTACAAAAATCGATAATTTCAAAAAAACTTAATTTCTTTTCCTTTATTTTGGCTTAATACTCGTCATTCATTCGAGATATGATCGAGAAAAGCAACGAAAACGTATCATTTCACACAAATTTCAAATATTTCCCCTTTATTTTGCCTTAATTTTCGGAATTTTATCCAGATATAATCGATAAATGCAACGATATCGGATTATTTTAGCGTAAATTCGATCTTTTTCCTGAATTTTGCCTTAATTTTCGTCATTTTATCGAGATATGATCAAAAAAAAGCAACGATACGTTATAACTTCACCGAAATTTCACTACTTTCTCATTTATTTTGCCGTAATTTTCGTCATTATAATCAAATACGATCGAGAGAAAAAACGAAAATGTAAAATTACATCGAAATTTTAAGTTTTCCTCAATATTCGTCATTTTATCGAGATATGATCGAAAAAAGCAACCTCGACGTCGAGCCATCGACCTTGAGTCATCGACGTTGGGTCATCGAACTCGGGAGATCTTTCTCGGGTCATCGACCTCGTATCATCGACCTAGAGTCATACACCGTAAGTCATCCCAGAATCGACCTCCTTGAATTGACTTCCCGGAGTCAACCTCCCGGAGTCGAAGTCTTACTACCGGAGTCCTCCCCCAAGAGTCAACCTCCCGGAGTCGATGACTGGTCATCGACCCGAGTCATCGCCTTGGGTCATCGACCTCGGGTCATCGACCTCGGGTCATCGACCTCGGGTCATCGACCTCGGGTCATCGACCTCGGGTCATCGACCTCGAGTCATTGACCTCGACTCATCGACCTCGGGTCATCGACCTTGAGTCATCGACATTGGGTCATCGAACTCGGGAGATCTTTCTCGGGTCATCGACCTCGTATCATCGACCTAGAGTCATACACCGTAAGTCATCCCAGAATCGACCTCCTTGAATTGACTTCCCGGAGTCAACCTCCCGGAGTCGAAGTCTTACTACCGGAGTCCTCCCCCCAGAGTCAACCTCCCGGAGTCGATGACTGGTCATCGACCCGAGTCATCGCCTTGGGTCATCGACCTCGGGTCATCGACCTCGGGTCATTGACCACGGGTCATCGACCTCGGGTGATCGACCCCGGGTCGTCGACCTCGAGTCATCGACATCGGGTCATCGACCTCGGGTCATCGACCTAAGGTCATAGACCGTAAGTTATCCCGGAATCGACGTCCCGGAGTCCACCACCCGAAGTCGTTCTCTTGGAGTCTAACAACCAGTGTCGACCTCCCGGACTCGGCATCCCGTAGTCGACCTCCCGCAGTCGACATCCCGGATACGACCTCCCGGAGTCGACCTTTCGGAGTCGACAACCCGTAGTTTTACTCCCGGAGTCCTTCTCCCTTAGTCGACCTACCGGTGTCGAGCTCGCATTACATAACTCCCGGAGTCGACCTCCCGGAGTCGGTTTCCCGGAGTTGATGACTGGTCATCGACCCGAGTCATCGCCTTGGGTCATTGACCTCGGGTCATCGACCTCGGGTCATTTACCTCGGGTGATCGACCTCGGGTCATCGACCTCGACTCATCGACCTTGGGTCATCGACTTCGGGTTATTGACCTCGGGTCATTAACCTCGGGTAATCGACCTCAGGTGATCGACCCCGGGTCGTCGACCTCGAGTCATCGACCCAAGTCATCGACCTCGGGTCGTAATTTTATCTAGATATGATCGTGAAAAACAAAGACAACGGATAATATTCGTAATTTTTTCCAGATATGATCGAATAAAGCAATCGAAAACGGATAATTTTCGCGAAATTACGAATTTGTTTCCTCTATTTTGCCTTAATTTACGTTGTTTTATCGCGATATGATCGAAGAAACAACAGAAACGGATAATTTCACCAAAATCTTAATTGTTTTCTTTTTTTGCCCTAAGTTTCGTAATTTCATCGAGATATGATCGAAAAAAGCAACGAAAACGGATAATTTCGCCGAATATTTCAATTTTTTTCACCTAATATGACTTAATTTTTATCATTTTATAAATATATGATCGAAAAAGCAGCAAAAACGGATACTTTCCCCGTAACTAAAATTTTCCCCCCTCTATTCTTACATAATCTTCGTCATTTTAATGGATATATGACCGAAAAAAAAAACGAAAACGGATAATATTAGCTAAATTTCAATCTTTGTCCTCTATTTTACCTTAATTTACGTTGTTTTATCGAAATATGTTCGAGAAAAACAACGAAAACAGATAATATTCGTAATATTATCCTGATATGATCGAAAAACGCAACGAAAACGGATAATTTTAAGGAAATTTAATTTTTTGTCATGTTTTTTGCTTTATTTTTTGTAATATTATCCAGATATTATCGAAAACTGCAACGAAAACGTATAATTTCACCGAAGTTTCTATTTTTTTCTCTATTTTGCCTTGATTTATGTTAATTATCGAGATATGATCGAAAAAACAACAGAAACGGATGATATTATCGAAACTTCAATTTTTTTCCTCTATTTTGCGATAATTTTTGTCATTTTATTGAGATATGATGGGAAAAAGCCACATTAACGGATAAACTCAACAAAATTTAATTTTTTGTCATGCTTATATCTTTAATTTTTGTAATATTATCGAGAATTTATCGAAGTCAGCATCGAAAACGTATAAATTCACCGAAGTTTCTATTTTATTCCTCTATTGTAATTTAATTTTCGTAATTTTATCGAGATATAATCGATAAATGCAACGAAATCGGATTATTTTAGCGTAATTTCAATCTTTTTCCTATTTTCCCTACATTTTCGTCATTTTATGGAAATAGGAACAGAAAAAGCAACGAAAAAAGATAAGATTAGCTAAATTTAAATTTTTGCCCTCTATTTTGCCTTAATTTTCGTCATTTTATCGAGATATGATCGAAAAAAGCAACGAAAACGTATAATTTCACCGAAATTTCACTTCGTTCTCATCGATTTTGCCTTAATTTTCTTCATTATAACCAGATATGATTGAGAAAAAAAACGAAAACGTAAAATCACACCGATATTGCATTTTTGCCTTTATTTTCGTCATTTTATCTAGATATGATCGTTAAAAGCAACGAAAACAGATTATTTTCGCGAAATCACAATTTTTTTCCTCTACTTTGCCTTAATTTACGTTGTTTTATTGAGATATGACCGAGAAAACAATGAAAACGGATAATTTCACCGAAATTTAAATTTCTACACCTTTATTTTGCCTTAATTCTCGTAATTTTATTGAAATATGATCGAATAAGCAAAGAAAACGGATAATTTTAATGAAATTTCAATTTTTTCATGTTTTCTTTCTTAATTATCGTCATTTTATCGATATAATCGATAAATGCAACGAAATCGGATAATTTTAGCGTAATTTCAATCTTTTTCCTGTATTTTGCCTTAAATTTCGTCATTTAATTCAGATATGATCGAAATAAACAACGAAAACGGATAATATTAGCTAAATTTCAATCTTTGTCCTCTATTTGCCTTAATTTACGTTGTTTTATCTAGATATGTTTGAGAAAAACAACGAAAACGGATAATATTCGTAATATTATCCTGATATGATCGAAAAATGCCACGAAAACGGATAATTTTATCGAAATTTCAATTTTTTCCCCTTTATTTTGCCTTAATTCTCATCATTTTATTGAGATCTGATCGAAATAAGAAACGAAAAAGGAAAATTTTAACAAAATTTCAATTTCTTTCCTCTATTTTGCCATAATTTTCGTATTTCAAACAGATATGATCGAAAAAAGCAACGAAAACGGATAATTTTAACGAAATTTAATTTTTTGTCATGTTTTTTGCTTTAATTTTTGTAATATTATCTAGATAATATCGAAAACAGCAACGAAAACGTATAATTTCACCGAAGTTTCTATTTTTTTTTCTCTATTTTGCCTTGATTTACGTTAATGATCGAGATATGATCGAATAAACAACAGAAACGGATAATATTATCGAAATTTCAATTTTTTTCCTCTATTTTGCCATAATTTTCGTCATTTTATCGAGATATGATCGGAAAAAGCCACATTAACGGATAATTTCACCAATATTTCAATTGTTCCTGTACTTTTCCTTAATTTCCGTTTTTTATCGAGATATGATCAAGAAAAGCAACGAAATTGGATCATTTCAAGGAAATATCAATTTTTTCCCCTTTATTTTGCCTTA
Source organism: Sympetrum striolatum (assembly GCA_947579665.1). Taxonomy (NCBI): domain Eukaryota; kingdom Metazoa; phylum Arthropoda; class Insecta; order Odonata; family Libellulidae; genus Sympetrum; species Sympetrum striolatum. The sequence continues at coordinate 71,919,588 of OX388345.1, read as the reverse complement.
ATTCTCGTCATTTTATCGAGATATGATCGGAAAAAGCAATTAAATCGGATAATTTCACCGAAACTTAATATTTTTCTTTTATTTTGCCTCTATTTTCGTAATTTTATCAAGATATGATCGAAAAAACCACGACAAACTAATAATTTTAGCGTATATATTTAAATTTTTCATCTTTTTTACTTAAACTTTCTTAATATTATCGAGATATGATGTTCATGAGATATAGTCGAAAAAAGCAAATTTATCGAGATATGATCAAGAAAATCAACGAAAATGTAAAATTACACCGAAATTTCATTTTTGCCTCAATTTTCGACATTTTATCTAGATATGATCGTTAAAAGCAACGAAAACGGATAATTTTCGTAATTTTATCCAGATATGATCGAAAAAGCCACGAAAACAGATTAAATTCGCGAAATTACCATTTTTATCCTCTATTTTGCCTTAATTTACAATGTTTTATCAAGATATGACCGAGAAAAGCAACGAAAATGGATCATTTCACCAAAATGTCAATTTTTTCCACTTTATTCTGCCTTTATTCTCATCATTTTATTGTGATCTGATCGACACATGCAACGAAGATGGATAATATTAACGAAATTTAATTTTTTGTCATGTTTATTGCTTTAATTTTTGTACTTTTCCTTAATTTTCTTCATTTTATCGAGATATGATCGAAAAAAGCAACCTCGACGTCGAGTCATCGCCCTTGAGTCATCGACATCGGGTCATCGAACTCGGGTCATCTTCCTCGGGTCATCGACCTCGGGTCATCTACATTGGGTCATTGACCTCGGATCATCGACCTAGGGTCATACACCTTAAGTCATCCCAGAATCGACCTCCTTGACGTCCCGGAGTCGACCTCCCGAGGTCCACCTCTTGGAGTCAACCTCCTGGTGTTGACCTCCCGGAGTCGACCTCCCGGAGTCGACCTCCCGGAGTCGACCTCCAGGTGTCGACCTCCCGGAGTCGACCTCCCGGAGTCGACCTCCCGGAGTCGACCTCCCGGAGTCGGCATCCCAGAGTCGGAGTCTTACTCCCGGAATCCTTCCTCCGGAGTCAACCTCCCATAGTCGATGACCGGTCATCGACCCGAGTCATCGACCTTGGATCATAGACCTCGGGTCATCGACACCGGCTCATTGACACAGGGTAATAGTCATATACGTAAGTTATCCTGGAGTCGACCTCCCGGAATCGACGTCCTGGGTTCGACCACCCGAAGTCGACCTCTTGGAGTCGAACAACCGGTGTCGACCTCCCGGATTCGGCATCCCGGAGTCGACCTCCCGCAGACGACCTCCCGGATTTGTTCTCCTGGAATCGACCTCCCGGAGTTGGCCTCTCGGAGTCGACCTCCCGGAGTCGTCAACCCGGAGTCTTACTCCCGGAGTGCTTCTCCCTTAGTCGACCTACCGGTATCGAGCTCGCATTATCTAACTCCTGGAGTCGACCACCCGGAGTCGGTTTCCCGGAGTTGATCTCCGGTCATCGACCCGAGTAATCGACCTCGGGTCATCGACCTCGAGTCATCGTCCACGGGTCATCGACCCGAGTAATCGACCTCAGGTCATCGACCTCGAGTCATCGAAAACGGGTCATCGACCTCGGGTCATCGACCATGGGTTATCGACCTCGAGTCATCGACCTCGGGTCATCGACCTCGGGTCATCGACCTCGTGTCATCGACCTTGGGTCATCGACCTCGGGTCATCGACCTCGGGTCATCGACCTAGGGTCATCGACCTCGGGTCATCGACCTCGGGTCATCGACCTCGGGTCATCGACCTCGGGTCATCGACCTCGGGTCATCGACCTCGGGTCATCTACCTCGGGTCATCGACCTCGGGTCATCGACCTCGTGTCATCGACCTTGGGTCATCGACCTCGGGTCATCGACCTCGGGTCATCGACCTCGGGTCATCGACCTCGGGTCATCGACTTAGGATCATTGACCTTGAGTCATATACGTAAGTTTTCCTGGAGTCGACCTCCCGGAATCGACGTCCCGGATTCGACCAAACGAAGTCGACTTCCCGGAGTTGACCTCCCGCAGTCGACCTCTAGAAGTTGAACTCCCGGAGTCGACCTCCCGCAGTCGAAATCCCGGAGTCGACTTTCTGGAGTCGACCTCATGCAGTCGACCAACCGTAGTGTAACTTCCGGAGTCCTCCCGGAGTCGACCTCCCATAGTCTATCTCCCGCAGTTTTTAACTCCCGGAGTCGATCTCTGGTCATCGACCTCGAGTCTTCGACTTCGGGTCGTCGACCTCGGGCCATCGACTTCGGGTAATAAACCTCAGGTCATCGACCTCGGGTCATCGACTTCGGGTTACCGACCACGAGTCTTCGACCTTGGGTCAAGATATTATCGAAACATGCAACGTTATCGGATAATTTTAGCGAAATTTCAATCTTTTTTCCTCTATTTTGCCTTAATTTTCGTCATTTTATCAGATATGATCGAAAAAAGCAACGAAAATGGATAATTTTAGCGTAATTTCAATCTTTTTTCTCTATTTTGCCATAAATTTCGTGATTTTATCGAGATATTATCCAAAAAAGCAACGAATACGGATAATATAACCGATATTTACATTTTTTTTCTCTATATTTTGTTAATTTTCGTCATTTTATCGAATTATGATCGAAAACAGCAATGAAATCGGATAATTTTAGCGAAATTTCAATCTTTTTTCCACTATTTTTCTTAATTGTTGGCAATCGTTTTCCTGTATTTTCCTTAAATTTCGTCATTTTATCGAGTTATGAAGGAGAAAAGCAACAAAAAGGATAATTTCACCGAAATTTCGATTTTATTCATCAATTTTGCATTAATGTTTGTCATTTAAAAGGTATGATCGAAAAAAGCAACAAAGACGGATACTTTCACCAAAATTTCAATTTTTTCCATATGTTTTTCCTTAATCTTCATCATTAATTGGAGATATGATCGAAAAAAGCAACGAAAATAGATAATAAAAGCTAAATTTCAATTTTTGCCCTATATTTTGCCTTAATTTTCCTAATTTTATCGAGATATGATCGAAAAAACCACGGAAAACAGATAATTTTACCGTAAATTCAGTTTTTTTATCTATTTTGCTTTAATATTCGTCATTTTTAGGAGATATAATGAAGAAAAGCATCCGAAATCGTAAAATTTCACCGTAATTTCAATTTTATTCCTCTATTTTACCTTAATTTTGTAATTTTATCGAGATATAATCGATAAATGCAACAAAATTGGATAATTTTAGCAAAATTACAATTTTTTCCTGTATTTTGCCTTTATTTTCGTCATTTTATTGAGATATGATCGAGAAAATCAACGAAAACGGATAATTTCGCCGAATATTTAAATTTTTTTCACCTAATTTGACATACTTTTTGTCATTTTATAAATATATGATCGAAAAAAGCATCAAAAACGGATACTTTCCCCGTAATTAAAATTTTCGCCCTCTATTCTTACATAATCTTCGTCATTTTATGGAGATATGACCTAAAAAGGAACGAAAACGGATAATATTAGCTAAATTTCAATTTTTATCCTCTATATCGCCTTAATTTTCCTCATTTTATCGAGATATGATCAAAAAATCTGATGTGGCCAGCACATGACTTTCTCCATATATCTAAGATGTAATTACACAGGCCTGCGATGAAAAAAAAACAAGCAAAGTAAAAACTGATTCTTATGTATTTTGATGTGCTGATTTCAGAAAAAATAGTGAAAAAATTCCATCACATCACGTTTTCTTGTAATTTTCAATTACAATAATTCGCGTTCAACACACGAATAGCATAGCTTCAAGGGGCTGAGTAAATTTGCCTGACGACTTTTGCTATTTGTATGGCGAATACATGCTCAAAGGTGCACAAAGAAATATTACGAATAACGTCAAATAACTATATTTAGCATATTTTGGTGTCAAACTAGGAGATCAAGACAAATCATGAGCACCCCATAATGTGTGTTTACAATGTCTTCATGATTTGGGACTTTGGTTTGGAGGAAAGAAAGAAGCCTTAAAATTTGGAATTCCAATGGTATGAAGGGAGCCATCGAACCAGCGTGATGATTGTTATTTTTGTTCCTGCGAAATCCGTGGTTACAATAGAAAAATAGAAAAAACATTTCGTATCCGGAAATTATTCCATCGGCCATACGCCCGGTTCCTCATGGACCTGACATTCCAGTGCCTATTCCTCTAAAAGAACTGACACTTTCGTCCTCGGATTCAGAAACAGCCGAAACCCAGGAATCAGATTCCGAGTACCAGCGATGCACCTCAACCATTCACTAAGTCGGAACTCAATGATCTGACGCGAGATCTAGATCTGTCGAAAGAAGTAGCTGAATTGTTTGGTTCCAGGTTGAAGGAAACAAATTTATTATCCAAAGGTGTCTCTTTCTACTGGTACAGGAACCGCGAAAAAGAATTCTTGAAATACTTTGAGGAAGAAGATGACCTGGTTTATTGTGCTGACGTTCCAGGACTGATGGGCCAATTTAAAATCACGTATCATAAAAAAGATTGGAGGCTACTCATAGACTCTTCTAAAAGGATTCTTAAAGCTGTCCTTCTTCATCATGGAAGTCAATATGCATCCGTGCCAATTGGCTGTGATATGTGCAAATCTGTGCAATGGCTCTGTGCATCTGAAAGAACATTATGAAAATCTTTTACTAATTCTCAACAAAGTAAAGTATGCAGACCATGACTGGAATGTTTGTAGCAATATGAAAGTTATATCATTGCTTCTTGGGCAACAAGGAGGATACACTAAGTATCTTGTTTTCTACGTGAGTGGGATATTCGTAACAGAGCTGAGCAATGGGTTAGAAAAGATTGGCGAAAAAGACAAGTTCTTGAACCTGGGACCAAAAATGTGATCAGAAACAGTTTAACCATATCCAAAATACGTGCTGTTGCCTCCTTTGCAAATCAAGTTAGGATTGATGAACCAATTTTTAAAGGCACTACCGAAGGATGGCAACTGTTTTAAGTACCTTTGCAAAACGTTTTCAACGCTGTCGGATGCCAAACTGAAAGATGATGTTTTCACTGGCCCAGATATCTGAAAGGTCATGAAGGATACAGAGCTCGAATGAAGCATGACACAGAGTAAAAAGGCGGTCTGGATTGCATTTAAGGAAGTCATAAATAAATTCCTGGGCACTCACAAGGATCCTAATTTTGAGGCGATTGTTGAAAACATGCTAGAGAAGTTAGGTTGTTCCATGAGTGTAAAAATACATTTTCTACATTCCCTCTTAGACTTCTTTCCAAACAACTTAGGCGCAATGAGCGAAGAACAAGTCGAATGGTTCCATCAGTATGTTAAAAACATGGATCGCAAATACCAAGGAAGATGGAATTAAAATATACTTGCAGACTACTGTTGGATGTTAACCAGAGATGATTTCGTAGGTAAATACACAAAACAAACAGCTAGGAGAAATTTTAAAGGCAAAAGTAGCAGTAAATGAGTAAAAAGTGAATGGAAGTCTGTAAGCTCTAAGTCTGTAAAAGCATTAGTCTATAAGTATGTTTTTAAAGGTTTTTTCCGTTATTTGTGCATTTTAGGGGATTTTACACACTTTTACTTTCCTGTTTTTCATTTAAAAATTTCTTTTTTGTCAAAAAGCAATCACAACAAAAAGATAATGTATTATGTAAAGAAATCTTAATGTTTAAGATTGTTATTAAGCTGAAAATTAATATGACTACAATTTCTAAATAGTGAATAATATTACAAACATTAACATTGAAAAATTAAAAAATCCTTACGTGATACAAGAAAATAAAGGCTATTTTTGGAATCAGCGCCTCAAAATACACTAGTAACACATTTTCTTGGTCTTGTTTTTTTTAATTACCCCGATTTCGCAGGCCTGTGTTATTTATCTACGGCAGTAATTTAGAACTCTATATTCCATCTAAACTTGGAAGATGATTGATTAATATATATATATATATATTATCTTTGACGTCACAAACATTATAAATAATGTTTTTCGGGACATTATCGATGAAAAACGATGAAATTGGCCTTTCACCCATAGACCCCAGAGCGCCCACAAAGTACATAATCAGCAACTTCCGGTTTATCAGTATTTCATGAATAACTCCTACACAATCAGTGATACAAAAATATGTTTCAAACAAAAGCTATAGTAAATTACATTTTCTAAAACTTTTATAAATTATAGTATATACCGAAATATCATATTTATGGAGATATTTTGAAAACCGGAAATGATCTTTGAAGAATGAAGCTCGACTTCCGGTTAACCGATTTACTCCAAAAACTAATCAACTCTAACAACACCAACCAAAGTACTATATATGAAATTTGGTGTTGATACAGTGAATGGTTTTCATGTTAGAGCGCCCACAAATTACATAACAGCTACTTCTGGTTTATCGGTATTTCACGAATAACTCCTAATCAACTGGTGATACAAAAATATGTTAAATACAAAAGTTATAGTAAATTAAATTATCTAAAACTTTAATTCTGATACAACACACGTATATATCATATTTATGGAGATATTTTTAAAACCGGAAATGAGCTTTCATGAATGAAGCTCGACTTCCGGTCAACCGATTTACTCCAAAAACTAATCAACTCTGACAGCACACATCACAGTACTATATATGAAGTTTGGTATTGATAGGACCCATTGTTTTCACGTTAGAGCGCCCACAAGCACAGACACACACACACACAGACAAATATGCACAGACATCATTCCGAAAATGGTTAAAACGTGTTCTAGGGACCCCAAAATATGTATTTCCGTTGAAATCTCGAAGTCGAATTTTTTCATGAAAACAATACTTTCTCTATATTTCGTATATGGAGAAAGTAAAAAGCAACGAAAACGTATAATTTCCCCGAAATTTCAATTCTTTCTCATCTATTTTGCCTAAATTTTCGTCATTTTATGGAAATATGATTGAAAAAAGCAACGAAAACAGATAAGATTAGCTAAATTTCAATTTTTACCCTCTATTTTGCCTTAATTTTCCTCATTTTATCGAGATATGATCGAAACAAGCAACGAAAACAGATAATTTAAGGAAATTTCAATTTTTTGTCATGTTTTTTCCTTAATTTTTGTAATTTTATCGAGATATTATCGAAAAACAGCAACGAAAACGTATAATTTCACCGAAATTTCTATTTTTTTCCTCTATTTTGCCTTAATTTACGTTGTTTTATCGAGATATGATTGGAAAAAGCCACATCAACGGATAATTTCACCAAAATTTCAATTTTGTTCCTGTACTTTTCCTTAATTTTCGTTTTTTTATCGAGATATGTTCAAGAAAAGCAACTAAAATGGATCATTTCACCGAAATTTCATTTTTTTACCCTTTATTTTGCCTTAATTCTCCTCATTTTATTGAGATATGATCGAAACAAGCAACGAAAACGGATAATTTGAACGAAATTTCAATTTTTTTCCTCTATTTTTCCTTAATTTTCGTAATTTTATACAGATATGATCGAAAAAAGCAACGAAAACGTATAATTTCACCGAAGTTTCTATTTTTTTCCTCTATTTTGCCTTAATTTTCGTCATTTTATCGAGATATGATCGAGAAAATGCTACGAAAATAGATAATTTCAAAAAAACTTCATCTTTTTCCTTTATTTTGGCTTAATTTTCGTGATTCATTCGAGATATGATCGAAAAAAGCCACGAAAACGGATAATTTTCGCGAAATAACAATTTTTTCCTCTATTTTGCCTTAATTTACGTTGTTTTATCGAGATATGACCGAAAAAAGCAACGAAAATGGAAAATTTTTGCGAAGTTTCAATTTTTTACCTCTATTTTACCTTACTTTTCGTCATTTTATCGAGATATGATCGCAAAAGCAACGAAAACGGTTCATTTCATCAAAATCTCAATTTTTTTCCTTTACTATGCCTTAAAAATCATTTTCACGGCTTGGGTCTAGCAGTGCAATTTTCTGAACGTTCTGAAAACGCAAAACTACGATTTTTGATCGTTTACCGAAATTGAATAACTGAATTACAAATCCGGCGAGTAAAAATTTAAACGGGCTGTAAAATTTAAAATCCAAAACCAGCAGTTCAATTTATGAAATTTTTTTGTGAATTTTCTAAAAACGCAAAGAGAAATTAAAGAAAAAATTCTGCTATTGAATAACTGTAATACTCAGCCTGCGTAATCAGTGAAGAAATTGGATATGATAAGAAAAACAGTTAAAAAAGAGTTTCGAAAAAAAAACATAATGTGAATTCAGAAGTCGTTTCTAGGTTAAAAAGTAATATAAGTAACAAATATAACATTAAACATGATAAAATTTTGTAAAAGGGTTCTCAATGAAAATAATGGAATTTTCGAACATATGCTGACATTGAATAACTGGATTACTCAACCCGCGCAAGAAGCAGTAAGCTAATATTTAAACGCAAATTTTAAGATCCCGCAAAAAAACGCGCAACACGTGTAAGGTTACAAATATATCGAAATTTTCCTCTCCTCCATTTTCGTGCAAGACGGCGACCGAAATTATTTTGTTCGAAAACAAAGATCATCGGGATTCCCATGTCAAACAATTAAAAGAAAATTGTAACAGAGAAACAGGTTGTGGCTGCAGCGACTAGGATCGCCCCTAGGGAAAAGGTGATGTTCTGATGGATGAAGAGGGAACCGGACGAAGAGGCGATAAGAGGTTTTTCGAAAAATTGGATGGAGTAAAAAGCCAACTGTAGTTATACAAAAGGAAAATAACTGTGCTAGCCCAAACTGGGAAGAGAGTATTTGAAAAGCGATTGAATGTAAATTAGAAAGTAGAGGAACGGTGGATAGTTTAATATTTCACAGCTGAGCTCACAGAAAATTAAGAGCTACGAGTTTACTAAGCGAGAATCAGAAAATTCTAAACAAATAAGTTAGGTACAACATACACACGATCATGAACCTCTCGAAAAGATGATTTTCATTCTTTAGAGAGATAAGGAACCTATTTGTAGTTGCTTCGTTAATTCCTTGACTTCAATGTCCTTGAACGGGTACTCGGTAATTCCTTCCCTGAAGTTCATACGTATCTACAGAAACTACTACATTTATCCTGTGAGCCGCCTTCCGGTTCGTGTTAATATATTCATGCACCTTAAGACTATTTTCCAAATATCTTACACCTATGGAAAAATGAATATTCCAAGAAAATAGTCTTTTTGTATATTTCTCAAATTTTTCTCACTTACTCTTGTCGGCCTATGTAAATAATTTACGTATAGTATCTATTAATCCTCTGAAGAACATATTGTCTTTGATTTATATCACAAGATTAATCTAATCCATTCGTTCGCAAAAAATCGATTCGAAAGAAGTTGCATTCGTATGTCCATTTTGACGTTGCACGCCAATTTTGGTAAAGGGAACAAATGGAAGATGCGAAGTCACTGCTAGTCCTCCTCCCCAGCTTCAATAACATTTCCTGGTATCTCAACTGCCGTTAGTCACGCACCTTAGATAAAGGGAATTCTGCGAGAAGTCACCACGTGCGAGCTTAACGCATATGCGGCAGTGCAACAGTCATAATCGAATCGATTTCTGAAAGAAAGCGAAAGGAGCACACAGTGGACTTAAAATAGGACATAAAAGGAAAAGTTTTATGTATCAAGAAAAGAGGAAGAAAATATTTCAAATATTTAAATGACGGTCATTTTTGACTCAACATTATAATCTGAAAAAAATTAAAATTGCGCATTTCGGCTGGCATATTTTTTTTTTAATTCCAACTTGTACGTAAACTGAATCTTAGTTATATATTGAGATATATTTTTGAATTTTCTCACAGCTGGTTTGATTCAGGTGGAAGAAAATACGCAATTACGGGTTTCCAGAAAGAACTCAAAAGTAAACGAATTATTAATAAGTAAAATCTTACGGTAGTAATTCATATAAGTAAAGATGATGGAATTGAATTTAGTATAGCATGAGAAAGCGTGCGCCTTGTAACCCAAAGCTAAACAGAAGGGAAAAATAATTTATACTTTCATGATTTATGATAATTGCTTGGCTCATAAAGCAAATTAATGCCCGTAAAATGAATGAAGTCATGACTGGGCGTTGCAACGTTACCAAGATATGAGAAATGGTGCGTGTTATGCATAGACTTACCTTAACATGGTATATGTTTCCAGTTAAATTAGCAAGGTGAAGGTGAAGCGATACTCAAAGGCACCTATAACCACGAATAGTCGAGAACTGTCAGCAGGTATATGAGTACACAGTAAATTTCGGACTGGAATCAGTTTGATGACGAAGTTAAAAAAAACAGCACGACTGCATGCCCTCTTAATTTTTGTGCGTTAACTAATTACCAGTCCCATGGCTTCAAATTCAACTCTTTCAATTTCTGTATCTTACTTAATGAGAAAGTACTATTGCATATTGGCTCCCACCGGGAATTGAACCCGGGACCGCTTTCACCAAAGGCAAACGCGCAGTCCACATGACTAACCGGGAGCCTAAGTTAACCTCCTCAGTCCCAACGATTGACTGAACAATTTAATTTTTGTATTGTAATGGGCGTATTTCTACATTTTACGATCTTAGGTCAATAATAGGTAGGTTTTTAAGAGGAAAATAACAAAGAGGTAGAAAATACTTTGAACACATGAAACATTTATTAAACTTTTTCTATATTATAAAGAATTTTTAATAAGTTATAACGCCTTTTTCGTAGTTATTTTTTGTGAAATGTTAAAAAACAGTTTCTTTTTTCCGTGAAACACAGGAAAACTTTTTCACGCCAGATAATCCAGGTGCAGAAGATGAAGCTTGTCCAAAACTGACATTAGGTTGGAAACTAGAAATTAGAGAGATACTATTCAATATTTTTAATCTTATCGAACGAATTCTATTAATAACTCTCTCAGACAACAGTAGCAACTAACTCGTGTTTATGTCTCCAAACCATTCTCCTCCGCTGAATCTCAGCAAGATCGATGGAATCGTCTTCAGATTCTGAAGAACTTCCGTCGAACACTGGAGTTATTGGGCGAACTGTAAGGTCCTCTTCATCATCTTCCCCAACATCTATCTCGAGATCGGATAAATTAGGGTCGATAGTGTCGATCATTTCAACAATATCTGTTTCCGTCAAAACTGAAATATTTTATGCATAAAATTTAATCTAATTTAAATTTTACTAAATAATTAATACGTAAATAAATATAGCAATCGAAATACAAAATAATATAAGGAATATTGATGTTAAACTTCATTATCAAGAGTAAAAACAGCATTAAAAATTAAAAATTCAGTCAATAAAATATCTAATAATATGAAATATGTTATGAAAATATCATGACTTAAATGTAGAAAAGTATAGGTGGTTGCCTAATGTAGAGTATATGCTACCTCATTAACAACATGATATTGTACTAATTAGTTATTGATTTGAACATTAAATTAAACATTTAATAATGTTTTAATTATGTTTAATATGTTAAACATTTATTAATGTTTTATAAGCAATTATATGTACATTACAATTAATAAAACAAGATAATCACAATAATTAAAATCCATTCTTCTTGCCATGGCGAGATGTAAAAACACGTGTCTCTTATAATTAGTGCTGACACCTGTCAATTGCAGCGTGGAAAAAAAATGAAGCAAAATCACGAAACGCGTACTGTAGAGCAGATAATACACCCGGCCACCTCGCGCTACAAACGATGATAGCGCCTGAAATAAATAAAGACCGCATGTAGCATATATGCTACATCAGGACTGAGGAGGTTAAAAAAAAAGTCCAGTCCAAATCTCTAAAAATCCTTATAATGATGTACGAATCTTATAGTACTGACCCCACAAAAAGGCAAATCAATGAGATAAACTCAAATTAAGTATTATAATGGCAGTTCCCACTATGGTGTGCGGATCAGAATGTTGGGCAGAAAAACAAAAGGAAATGAGACAAACAGATTCATCTGAAATTAATTTTTTGTGTTATCGAAGGGTGTGCAAGGGAAGACAGATTAAATAATACATATGTAAGAGTGGAACTAGGTGCTCAGCCTATACATGATAAATTAGCAGATTACAAAATAGGTGGGAACAACATGTATAAAGCATGCATTTGGAAAGATTTAAAATGCAGGCTTTGGTGTAAGAACCACTTGGGTAAAGAAGCGTCTCAAGTCCAAGAATTAGATGGTAATGTGAAGCCAGAAATGGTTTATAGCCTAAACCTGGATAGAAGAAGAAAAGATAAATACAATAGCAGAGAAATCAAAGAAACGGTGAGAATAGATCCCCAGATGGAATAAGATGACTTTATCTTGCCAGTTAGTAAGAGAAAGCACTTGAGAACTTATATTCCTATTTTGACAGCTCGATAATAATTCAACTTTAAAGCCTCTTGAGTCATTCAAGAGGCTTTCATATAAATTCTTCCTCAATGTACAGGAAATTAGGGGGATTAATGAAATGGTGCAACGATTAGCTAGTGAAGCTATCATCTTTCTCGAAAGAATATCACTAGCTGAATATATGTACAGCACTCAGGGCAAAAAATATACTTGAATACATATTTGGAATGATGCAATACATCTCCTTTGAACTTATATGCGCCCGATGTCATAATGATTCAACATTCTGTATTCTATAGCGTCATTCGTAGTTTGAAGTGACTCATGGAAGGTTGAGGTTTGAGATGGTTAGTCGCCAAAAAGACAATTTGAAACGCAAAAAGGCAGTTTTCAATTCAGGAGCATTACGATAAGGATCTACGGATCACATGATAATTCCGTCAAGTTTTTGTCTGGTTCTTTATATTTTTATGCTGCGTTTGCCCATGCAATTCAAGAATATTTTAACTTGAGAGTTAATTCCTAGATGTTTATTTCAAATTCTCTCTTATGAAGGAATGAATTCTGTTATTGTGTGGGCTATGAAAACTAACGATTCACTTAATTTCTTATCGTGACTTCTATCTCATAATATGTAACTGAAGGTCAGGGTTATCAGATTGTTTTCATCACCGAATTCTTTCATCATCCCAAATTCGTGACTAAGCGGATACTAGCTGAAAATTTAGTTTTATGAGGTGTCCAAAATACACTACTAGTCTTTGAAACGTAGAGAGGTTGAGCCTTTAATTATCACTACATCTTTTCTTCTGTAATTAATACGGCAATTTAAATGTCAACTGGAGAAAATGCATCACTTAACATCTACCTACACCTTACTTACACTTTTCTTCGATTAAATCAATATTACACGTCGCAATAACTCCAAGCCAAAATCAGATTACACAAACTGTGGATAACCTAGCAGCACAATGGATGAGTACGATCACATAATATTTATTGTAGATAAGTAATACATACCAGAAGGAAGGACAAAATACTAGTAGATAATGGGAAATGCGAAGATGATTGAGACTAGTTCTCAGTCAGTAGCTTAAAAGTCCATTCAGGCAATCATCGGTCAATACAGTTAAGATTTTACATTTAGAAGAAATCATTTCCCCGAACTTCGGAAGTATCATTCTTCCCTCCACTTTCTAAATCATCCGATATTATGTTTACTAAAACTTAGAAACAGCAAGGTATCAATGCAAACAAGTATCCTTTTCCACATTTTAAAGTAAAAAATTTAATCATGTATATATAATTGAAGCATGAGGTCGGAATCTCATAGTAAAAGGCACCACGTTAACATTCCAATTTGGCTCCCTATTTTCAAAACCAATCCCCCACCACTAACAGCTAAAACGTCAGTAAATAAATTAAAATTTAACTTCAAGCGAAGTTAGTTTCCACCGTACTCAGACCCACTCGCGACAGCGAAACCCGCAAAAAATGTTTCGCCCGCGGACACTAATTACCTTAGCCCATCCTCTGCTCTCGCCGATTCCAAATCCTTTCGCCATAAATTCGTTCCCCAATTCGCGACCCATCGCGAATTGGCGCGAAAAGAGTAGCGAAAACAAAACACTCGCGCGGGGCACCAAAGGCAAAAGCAATAGAAAGGCGCGAACCTGAGTGAACTGGAAGAAAAAACTTTTTTAAATTCAACAAATCTACATTGTCAAATTTTCAGGGTTGATTTTACCTATGGAGTTGATTGAAATTAGCGCTTCAAAATGATGGTTCTACAATTTTAAATTATTGAATATCTAACTTTCCTCTGATTGGCCTCGTTGGTCGTATTAAAGAATTTTAGGTAACGTGCATTACCCATAACACCTAGCGAATCCAAAACAATCCAAGGACTCTTCTGTATGAACTGAAGCGTAAACTAATCATAGGTTAATTGCGTTTAGTCTATGGTATGAAGTGAATTAATGTAAAACCGTGATGTACCGTAGTGATTGGAAGCAGCGTGTAACTGCTATTACGTAGAATTGGAGAAGGAATGGTAGACTAGGAATTATAAGCATTGCTGACCATGTGCGGTGTCTCATTGACGAGTGTGTATATATATTTAATATCTTCTATGTGAATATACATTATTCAGAGACACTAAATTTGACATTTTCTTATCTGCTATTTCAGAATGTTTTAGAGCATGGAATTATCATTATTACACACACGTTACAATTGGACAACTGTCCGGTGGCAATGTTAATGCAACTCCATACATAACTCTACATCATTACATCAGTCATTGCATTTCGTCACAAAGTAATAACAAATAATCATTAAAAATCGTTTGGAATAGTATCCAACAATCATTACATTCATTACATTCACGTAGAATTTCTAATTTCATTTCTGCATATTTTTCAGTTTAGATATGTTTACATATATGCTAATCATTTCAATTATTAGATGTTTATTCTGCTGTTAGACTTCTGTTAGGTGAATTAATATGTTTTGCCGTGAAAATATCAATGGATTTCCACCCAAAGAGAAGCAAATCAGGTGAGCGAATACCAAAAAAAAATCGCGCCTTTTTATTCCACACTTTCGCGAGTATGAGAGGGCAATTTGAGGGAAGAGCTGGGTCTACCCTCTGACCGCGGCGGCGCACTGACTCCCCCTTCGGCCCTCCCCTGAGGGCATCGTCAACCACCCTCTCTCCCCTTCTTGGAGGGAACACCCCCCGGCACGCACACGCGCCTATACCAAGTGAAGCTCCATCATAAGAGTGGATGAGTAGTCTAATGATAGCGTGTCTCGCATTAGGATGCGCCTCATATCCATAACTTTCCTCCTTCTTTGAGCCATGGGGAGATAATTGCCGCCTTGAAAAAACCGTGAGTATTGATCTAACTTCTAAGGAAAATAGGGTTCGATTGATGGTCCTCCCTGCTTTTTGATTCTCGAAGCACCCAATGTTATTGGGGTGAAAATCGCTTTGGATCGCAGGTCCCGTAACGCATTAAACATTGCCACGAAAACTTTAAAGAGAGGTTTTCTTTCATTGTATCTCAATTCAGGATAGTGAGTCGTAAATCAGGATAGGACACATCCCTGGAGGTGATATCATTATAGATATAAATGATAATATATCATTATAGATATAGGGAAAAACACATTGATTATTTGGTAGCGAAGGCATATAGGACATTACATCACGTCATGAGAAACTTAAAAGGTAGCAGTAAGAAAGCAAAGGAATTGGGGTACCTAACCTTAGTTAGGCCAATCTTAGAATATGCTACAACAGTGTGGGATCCTCATGAGAATTGTCGCATAAAGAAATTAGAAAAATTTCAAAGAAAAGCAGCTCGTTACGTTATGGGTAGATTTAAGAAAACAGATAGCATGTCAGAAATGTTCAAGATTCTAGGATGGGAATCGCTGGAGAAGAGGAGGAAAATAAACAGGCTGTATTGACCAGATAGTTGCAGGTAGTAAGATGGGAAAGTTTCAAAAGTTTATTAGAAACACCAAACATTTTAGGAAGAAGTCATAATCACAAAATAAAACTTAGACCGCAAAGAACCAATATAGCTAACTACTCTTTCTTGAATAGAGGCAAAGCAGAGTGGAACAAGTTACCTGGGAAGCTCTTTGAGTCCCTTCCTAAAAATCCAAAATCATTTAAGAAGAAATGTTCTGTATTATTGTAGTGTGAACTTACTAGTATATGCTCAAATAATTGTGGAATTGTGGAATTATATTTATACATAAAAATTATAAGGTATTGGTATGATTAATTACAGTAATGTGATTGTTTTCTTTTATTGAAATTATTAATTGATTGTATTATTTATGGATTGTGTATTAATTATTAATTGTATATTTTATATATTGAGATTAGCTGCCACCAGACTGCTGTCTAACTGCGGCGAAAATTGTAATAAATAAATAAATAAATATTACGTTGAAATAATGGAGAAATTAAATTCTTTTATAAAGGGCTGTTAATATAGGCTATTTTTGTTAAATTTCTCTTTTGACAATAGAAAATTAATTCCGAAATTCAAGAAAATTAAATGCATTCTCCTTGATCGTAGCCAGAGTAATCTTACAGGAATGGTCAAAGATCGTCAACTGTTTTTTCTATGTCCTGAATATATCTAAGGGAATGTTTCTCCACAAAGTTTAGTTAACTTAACATTTAGATTACGAAATATAAATCTGGATTCTTGATCGGTACATAATAATATTCTAAAACAATCTTTTGCGAATAGCCTATGGAAAACTTAATAAAACCTAATGTACCGAAAAATACATCTCTTTTATTAGACTGCGTGAAAGAAAGAGTATAAGGAAACAAGCTTTTATGTACAGGATATAGAGACAAGCAAGCCTGAACATAAGAATTTGGTTAATATACTGAATTATGGAATTCTACTAAGGCAAATCTGAAGCTAAGTTGTCCAAACATTTTTCTTGGAAAAATGAAATATCAATAATAAAATAACTCATAGCGCGCCCGCGATACCATATGATATAAGTCGTTTTCCATTCTCAAATACACAAATGCTGTCGTCACTTCATGAATACAACTTCTGTTAAAACCAATTAAATTTTAGTCACTCGGAAAACAATGAGGACACCTAACCGGAAAGGAAATAAATATTAATGAAATTGATTTTCATTTTTGAGTAAATAATTTCAAGTAATACGTGTTGCGGTACTATGCTACTGCTATCACATACTAATGAATGGAACATTTACCATTCGTCCTTTATTAGAGTATAAAGAAAAGTGTATCTTTTATTAAAGCAATATGACGAGAGAAAATATACTTCATATTTCTACCTTAATTACAAAACTTTCGGTTAGTAAAAAGATAATGAACTCCGATTATGTACAGAATTCTTTATCAATTTATAATTTGAAAACTATCTCACTTGTAAATAAATAAAACAAATGTATTATAGCCGCTCAGAATATTTCAAGTACGTTTAATTTACACACGTCACGATAATTTCTCTGTAATGGGATTTTGCGGGAGCATATCACGAATTTAATTTACTTAAATGGGCCTCATTGGATACGGTGTGAGCGTAGCATAACATTCAGGATAAATACCTGGTCGAAGATACCACGCTGCTCCGAAAGCTACTTGTCACAAATTGGAATCTCAATACAACATCCATTAAAAGTAAAGTCTCTAATGATTTATGCCTAATACATAAATTGATTATTTCGGACCATTAAGGAAATGTCGTCAACAAGTCGAGCGAAAAGTCAAAGACAACGTCGCGACATGAATGTTTATGATTGCGATGATATGCGAAAAAACATAAAAGCTGAATAAAAGAAAATGTATTTTAATGATAATATTATGAATACCAAGCCTATACTTGTATTATTAAAATATTTCTAGATTGACATCAATGAAATTTTTAATTGTGCCACAGTTATAAAAATATCAATCATTACGCAATTAAATGATCACAAAACATGATTTCCATATGAATCCCTTCACATTATCAAACTTTCCATATCCTTAGAGCCAAAAAATAAAATGTATTGTTAGACTCGATAAAATCCAAATTAACTGCGTTAAGCAAATTCAATTAATTTGTCGAATATTTAACAATGGATATTGTCAAATTTTACTGCTTTTTGAAATTGCCTTCCGAAAAAGTTACATTATTCAGAAACTCGCGACGTCTTCTGATTACTTCCCAACAGAATTTCATCAATTCTCCTACGTCAAAGGTAATTTAACCTAAAATTTGATTCAATAAATTTAAATATTTCTGCAGTAATAAGGCAGTAATATCTTTCATTGTAAAACAAGTAACATTCTAAAATACCGAAATATTTCAAGAAAGAGCCATTATAAATGATTTCATTAGTGTACTAAGACGTATCAATATAGCAGATACATTTTACTTTCATTGACGCCAAAGAATACAAAATTTAATATTTTTGACGCAGAGTCGCATGAATATACAACAATTTCATATAATTTAGTTTTCCTTGCTTTGGATATTAGGAAGTTAACCAGTTTCGATATCTCGAATTATCGTATTCCGACCATCGATATGTTACATCTCGACCTTACGTTTAGCCCTAAATCACATGTTAAGATTCATGTAAATTTAAATGGTGATTATTTTCCAAACTTCCACATTAGAGGGACGGCTGGATTTTTCCCCTCAAAGTCACGAATTTTTATGATCGGTCAATGCACTATTACATACAGAACATTTAAGAGTCAAATTTGATTGATCTGCTACTAAAAATGTGTCTCACATTCTCCTCAAAGCTTACTCCGCGACCGTTGACATCTAGTAGTTCAACATACTCAACGCCGTGAATAAGTAAATAGGCATCGAAACGACCGAATCAAAACCTCATTTTAAAAGGAAATGAAACAAAAAGGGGAAAACATTTCCGAAGCGAAGTTTCCTAGGAGTACTTTAATGAATTCTGCTCTCCTTTGAAGTCCTGAGCAAACCATTATCCGCGATATTCCATTAAAATTTTTCAAAGAGCGTTCTTTTTCTTCGCTCGTTAAAACCGCGGACAGAGAGACGGATACAAACGCATTGGAGAGCTTTCAAGTCGCAACGAAGCTCTCCTTCATAAAGGCTGTTTACTTATAAGCCGCGCCATTAATTAAAGACTCTTGTCTATTTATACGCCGCCTAAACTGCACAATTTCCTTCTCGCACTAGTGGGAATAGGTCGCCATGCCCATGAACCTGACTCGGTGGGAAATCCAGTAGAGTATACAAAATAGATAAGTAATATTGAGTATACTTTACCGCATACTCTACTCTACTCCAACCTCCGGTAATGTACGAACGAGAAGGGACAACTTACAACAAATATACGGTAGAGTATACGAACTATATACTCTACCGCATACTCTAACCTACTCTACCCCTGGTAGTTGAGTGGTCTATCCTCCACTGAGGAATGGAATATTTTACCTGAAGAGGTCTTCAAACCCTTAGCGAAAAATAAAAAGGATTTTAAAAGTAGATGCTGTAGTTTATGTAATTAAGAGAGTTCAATTTTGTTATTTTTTCTATTATTTGGATATTTGTAAACGTGACGATATGAAAACGATGAAGAGACATTTTGGCCTGAAAAATGAAATTATAAACTGTAAAAAGAAGTCTTTGTGATAAGAAGATATATGTTGAGTAAATATTTTGTTTGGGGTACCGGGGAGATGTATTTGAATTAGATCTTGTTGTAGTGTTGCGGTGTTCGAATTTTGGAATATTTCTTTGCGTGAGGGATTGGGGTTAGAATTACGTTGTAGATAGATAATGGTTGGAGATGCCACCGAAAGAAATTCTGCTTGCAGTTTATTCAATAATAAATAAATAAATAGTGTAAGTACGCGAAAGGACAAATTACGTCAAAATTAGTCCAGAATTTAATAAAAAGCAACTTAAGATTTTAACATATTAAATAATCTATGAATAGCCAATAGAGTAAAGCCTACGCCTTTGATGAATGCGCTTCTGGGTTCGATTCCCAGAGAAAGCACACACAAATATATATGACCTCAGCTGTTAAAGCACATTCATGAAAACAACTACTACTTAAACCGATTAAATTTTAGCCTCTCAGGAAACAATGAGGACACCTAACCGGAAACGAAATAAATATTAATGAAATTGCTTTTGATTTTTGAATAACTAATTTCAAGTTATGCATGTTGCGGTACTGTGTTCTAGCTATCATATACGAATGAATGGAAAATTTTCCATTCGCCTTTTGGTAGAGGATAAAGAAAAATATATCTTTCATTAACTTTTGTCACAGTCTTGATCAAGGCTGTGATAACATGAAAGCTACTGAGACCGAGGCACTAATTAAGGTCTCTCTCCTTATGGAAAGCCGAGGTAAGTGTTACGCATAGAACCATTGTGCTTGAATAAAAATTTAAAAATACGAGTTACCGAGGTTCTTAGTAAAGGCATTCGACTGTCTAACCGAATACTATGAAACGTTTCAATCACATAGTCTTTGTGCTTCACTTACGTGGACATATTCCCTTTCTTAGTTTGTTGGCTTGATGAGGTAAAAAAGGGCAAACTACCTCACTCCTCATCCTACCTTGTAAGTCTCATTCCCCTAAATAGCTCTTGGTGTGGTATATTAGAAGGGAAACAATGATTCCTTTACAGACTATTTCAACAAGAATTTTATCAAATCAAGGGAAGATAATAAGAGCTAACATATCTTAGATACTCGTCTAATAATACCCCGCCTAAACAGTACAATTTCCTTTCTGCTAAGGTGAGATAGGTTGCCATGTCCGTGAACCTGACTCGGTGGGAAATCCGGGAGAGGACCGTGATAAGGACCAGGGAGGACGCGGCGAGGGCCCTGAGGTCCCCTAGGGGCCGATCGCCTTCTCGCGGAAGCCTAACGCCCACCGTGGACGACTCCCGCCCCTCGCCCACGCTTCTCTCGGAGTGCAGAAGTATCGGTCGGCCGGCCACCCCTTCCTCATCCAAGGTGAGTGGGTGCTCTCTCGCTAATTACGCAGTTAATTTCAGGATGAAGAAGTGCGACCCACTCCGGCGAACGAGATGAGATCTCAAAGAGCCTTTTGAAAGGTTTCAATCAAAGAATGCGCGGGAGACCTGAGAGAATTAAAAGCGAATGCTCGATATGTAGGCCGACCATATCTAAAAAACCTATCCTCTTGTCCAGGGGTCGACGAGCCTTTGATACGGAATAGCTACACCTCTATTCTTCTATCGTCGAGCAATCTACGAGTTATTACAATAATGCATGTATATCTCACAGAGAGGTTTATTACATCATAAGGTTGAATCGATAGAACATAATAATTCAATTTATTAAATAAAGTGAAAATGAACATTCACCCCAAACTACAGTTCTCCTTTTTTTCAAAACGGTGTGAGATGAGCAGTCTTTTTTATATTCGGCGCAAATCCAAGGGAGCATTGGCAACTTTGTTCTATAAATTATATGATTGAATTAATATTTGAGAAAAAATATATTTATTGATGTATTATTAATTATGTAACAATTTTTTTGTAATTTTTATTTATTATATATTTACCTATTAATTATTTACTTTTTCATCATTTAAAATTCATTTATAGTCTTAATTCACTTCTCTATTTTACTTCAATACAACAGTTTGCTAATCTTGCCCTGATCGTTATTGTCAAAGATACGGCCTGCGCCTAAAACACTCGAATATCCTTACTTAAGTTAACGTATAAAACTTTATATCAAGTTTAGAAAATTCGATAGAGAGCTTGAAAAGGAAATTAAAAATTCCAAAAAATGACCAGTAGGAATTCAGGTGGTGTCTATGAGGCTCTTGGAATATAAAGATAATTATATTTAAAAGAGAAAATTACATGATATGTAGATAATACTAATTGGATAACGTACCTGGATTGCGAAATTCCTATATATTGAAGTTTCTTTTGTGCAAAGGATAACAATGCGTGGCGTCTGTCAGGCGCCAGACGTCCTCCCAAGTGTTAATGAGGTTGATACAAAGTGAGCAGAAGAATAAAGCCATCGGTGGTGGAGAAAGGTTGGGGACAGTAAAAATCATAGGCATGCCTCCCTAATTAATTAATTACTGATGTAATAATTTTCCGAACGAAAACAGCGTATATTAACTAAGTTAAATCAACGTATTAACTTCACAAAAATATTAATCTGGTTTTCGACTAACGGTTGAAGGTGCAAATAGGAGATTAGAACTTTAATTTGCATTATTTATCCTCTTTAAATGAACAAGGTAAGCATTTAATTAAACAAGTTAATTATATTATATTATACCATCATTAATTTTCACACAATGGAATCATAGACTTATGAAATCAATATAAATGGCTAATCCCATTATTAAAACGAAGTCTAATCAATAGATTCGGTAAAACAAATTGGACTACATTCAAATATTCAATAGAAATGGCTCCTAAAAAAAGAAATCTACAATCAACTCTACATTACCATAATTATCATTCTCTTATTCACAATCCTCTCTTGCTATATACGCAACGTCGTGGAATTGCTGAAACGTCTTATTATAAGAGAGAAGAAAATCATTCAGGGTATAAACAGGTGCCAATCTGCGGCTAAGCATTTGTCATGGGATAGTTAGCGCTCGATCTTGGCAGATGCATCTGAGCCTGCTCGAGATGCACAGCTATCAGTTCACTTAGAAGCAGCTCATGCAGTTCGATGAATCTTGGACATACGGCAGAATCATACAAGCGAACAGAATCCATCAGGTGATCCGAAAAGTACACTTGCGTACTATTAAACCAAAATGTGACAACTTCGAGCATTAAAACTTCTAATTCGTTATAAATAAATCTTCAAATATTTTCTTCCCCAATTCTTCATACAATAATTAATAAATATATTTCTTTCAATTTTTCATATCGGAACCGATGAAGACCTGATATAATAAATGGATAACTACTAGTACGATTTTTTTAAAAATCAATTCACATGAATATTCATATAATAATACGAGTAAAACGTTGCTTGCATACTGCAAGCAGATCGACAACACTAATTTCATGTCGGCATCATGTCGGGACGGTCCTCAAAAGAAAAGAAAAAAGGATTGAAAAATATTATTATTATATTAATATTATTATTATTCAGAAAATTCGCTGCAATTTAATCGTCTGGCATTGAACCCGGGTGTTTCTGGTGATACTTCTTATGCAGCACAACAGAAGATCACCATCTCTAACTATGTGCAAAAATTCTAGCAGAAATATTGGCTGCAACTGCCTCAACGACGTCCTACTTTTCACATATATTCCTTATGTGATAAATTGTAATGTGCTCTGGCATCGAACCCAGGAACAGCACTGCCTTATTATTTTTTTTTTCTTAAACCGAGTCTTAAGATACATCTTCTATCTAAGGAAGAACTTCGTATTATTTCGATAAGTGCATCAAAATAAATAATGAATACTTCCTACTTTAAATGGGGGATATATTTACCGCCTGGATTCGAACCCGGGTCTTTCTGGTAATAATTTCTATGCAGCACAACAGAAAATTACCACCTCTAACTAAGTGTGAAAATTCAAGCAGAAATATTGGGTGCAACTGCCTCAAATGTCGTCCTACTTTTCCCTTATATTCCTTATGAGAGAAATTTTAATGTGCTCTGGCATCGAACCCAGGAACATTCCGGTCTTATCTAAATTTTTTTCCAAAACCAATTCTTAATATATATTTCTAGCAAAGCAAGAACTTCCTATTATTTCGATAAGTGCATCAAAATAAATAATGAAAAACCACTCCCATGTATTTTAAAGGGCAGATATTTGCATCGTCCTAGCATCGAACCAAGGATATTTTCCGTAAAAATGATTTATGTTTTCGATAGATCATGACCATATATATAGACACCTAGAGTTTTGATTCTCTACCTATCCGGGAGATATTTTTTAAGAATTCCGGAAAATCTAAGCAATGCATTTAAATGGAAAAAATCGGGAATTTGGGGCCCTATGGAATCGAACCCATGACACTGAGGTTCAAAATCGCAATTTTCCTGGGGGTTACACGATATGGCCATTACGTCGTAAAAATTTCAAGTCAATGACTTTTTTGGTTTAGCCTGTGAATTAGTATCCTATATATATAGCTATATATATGAATGAATCCGGAGAAGCATCTATATATAATAGATATTCATAGAATTTCCACCTCCCTAGTTTCGTGTGTTGGTGTTTTCTTTATATTATTATATTAGTTGTAAGCTAACTGTAGCAATTGGTATTACGTAAAAATTGCAATTACTTCAGAAGTAAGGTATCTTACTGCAGGGTCTAACCTCGCCGATAGAGTAAAATTAAAAAATGATACTACCTTGCACGATAATTACCTAAACGTAATACATTCCTTGAAAAAATACAAACTCCAAATACAAATAAAAATATATTTCACAAAATTCTTGTCACTCACAAAGGTTAACTTAGGAAGGAAAATCTGTTCCTATCCAATTCTCTCTGAAGGATTAAAACATTAATTTGAGAGCATTAAGTAACTTTTATTTACTCGGAGATAGAGAATTCAAGAATTAACTCCATGAAACAGCAGCTTTTTTTAAATCGGTGTAAACAGCGAGACAACTCGTTCCCTAGGAATTATTCCATTATTTTATTAAGAGATTCTTATGAGTTAATTGAATAACATTTTAAGGATAGGTTTAACAGATTTTTGACACGTAAAAGAGGAGTAAAATTCAACGCGAGTGGTGACAGAAAGAAATGTACGATCCACTATTTGGTAAACAACGGTTTTGATAAATGTCCTGCGTGCTTATTCGTAAGAAGGTCAACGCTCCGTCTGGCAGGCGAAGCGAGCGGAGTATGGGCGGATCGATGCAGAAAAAGTCTTTCATTAGGGGGAAGTAAAAGTGATTGAATTGGCTAATTTCAATAGAACCTTACTTCAAAGCATGATAGCATAAATGGGTTCAGCACAGGCCAAAGTCACCCATCCCATGGTCATCCATCGAACAAATTTATCAGATAACAGACGTAATAACAATCAAAAACTATCATCGATTAAATATTATTGAATGTTATTGATTAAGAAAAAAACGAAATTTGTGGCTAAGAATTTAGAAATGGTAACCAAAGAGATAGAAATCTTGAAAGAAACTGCAGAGGAGACAGGACTACAAATATCTTTTGAAAAACTAAGTTCATTCACATCGATACCAAGGATCCAACCTGGAAAATGACGACAAAATATGTTGTTATCAATAGGGTTCAGAAGTTGAAATACTTAGGTGAGATTGAAACCCTAAAAATCAACGAGGTGACAGCGGTCGGAGAACGGGCAACAAAGATTGAGATGGCAACAAAGATTGAGATAGTATTTAGGCTATTCCACAAGACCTTAAATTTAAAATCCCT
This sequence comes from Sympetrum striolatum, assembly GCA_947579665.1. Taxonomy (NCBI): domain Eukaryota; kingdom Metazoa; phylum Arthropoda; class Insecta; order Odonata; family Libellulidae; genus Sympetrum; species Sympetrum striolatum. The sequence goes on along the minus strand of OX388345.1, from coordinate 71,894,239 downwards.
ATGGTATCAGACCCAATTCAAATACTACAGCAAGGCAGTCAATCTAGAACTTCTATACGCGGCAGAGACAATAGCCAGAACAAGACTCTGGGAAATAAAAAAGAAAGTAAGTTCCTAAGGAAGATTCTGGGATATAAAGTAGTATCAGCCGTGTTAAAACACACCACCTTTGATCAAACAAAGAGTTGTACGAAATATTTGAGAAAATCTTGAAAACCATGAAGAAAAGGCGAATGTCTTTCTACGGACACATTAGAAGATTTGATCCAAACAGAATACCAATGTCACACCTTACTTTCTCTCCTCATATACATGCTCGAGGATATAAGTCAAGTATAAATACAGATACAAACTTCTACTCACCGATGCTGTAGTGCTCTGCAACATTCTATCCAGCGGAGGGCGAAGGCTCGTCCTGTACATAAAAAGGTATATTTAGTTTTGATTACATAGAAATTTCACTTTTTTTATGAATTACATTACTTCTAAAGACTTATTGAAAGCATTAATGAGTATATTATTTCTGTGCAGCAAAAAGTACTAAGAAACGGAGAGATTTATAATTTTTGGGTTACTTCGCATTTGGATTACCAAAGCCTACTAAAATTTTACTCATTTTCATAAAGCTCTTCTGTAATATGACTGAAGGAATATCTATAAAAGCATAGGAAATACCTACGCAGGAATATCCTTAGATGCTTTCCCGAAGAATTGCTTTCGTACTATCTGAAATTTGTTTCCATACTCCGAATGGCTATATGACAACAACTGAAGATAGTCTAAGAACCAGCAACTTCATCATTCTCAAATAGCCAAAATAATTATCTGTTATAGAAATATTTAGTGCTGAAAATGGAAAAACTGGTTGATCAGCCGCCAAAATGTCAATCGGTTTAAATAAAGTGTATAGTTTTGACCTTGACGTTGTGATCTCAAAACCCCAAAAAATGAAATTTTGTATAAACTAACAAATTTAATTAACATGATATCGTATTTAATACATATATTCCGTGTGAAAAAGTAATTTTCACTTTTATTTATGTTTTGAAATAAATTGCAGAAGAAATGTCTACGAGGAAAAAATGTAAACATGATTAAAACGCGTGGGGAAAAATCTACTTACCGTACGCACTATATTAGGAGCGATTTCAAATGGGTGGGTAATAGCCTAGTGCAGAGTTTCCCAAACTGTGTTCCGCTGAACCTGAGTAGGTGTTCCGCGGCTATTTGTAGTCTTAATCGAGAATTGGAGAATAAAAGTCATTAAATGCTTTATTTATTCATATTTGTATGTTTATGTTATAATATTGTAGTTTCATATTTAAAAATAATTAGTTGTAATTAAATGATTTTTAAAATTTTACAAATAGAATTACCTAACCTAAAAATAAGCTAAGTGTTCCGTTAAGCTTCCCAGCTTTGCGAATTGTTCCATTACAGAAAAAAATTGGGAAACCCTGGCCTAGTGGATCGCTTACCACTCTCACTTAACTTTTAATGATTACAACGCTAAATTACAAATCTCTACTTGCATTTTGCAAAATATAAATGCTTCAGAACAGTGGTTCTTAACCTCTTTATGGTTAAGACCCGGTGAATTCTAAGTCTTTACTCTCGCACCTCGTTCAAAAATATCTAATTCACCATATAGAGTTCTATACAATAGAAAAATATAAATCCGATTTAATAGTTAACAGTTGTTGATCAAAATAGGATGAAATCACAACCGCATCTCTGAGGAAGATTTCACTTTTAAGGAACGTATTTATATCATTTTGATGTTTTTTGACCATGATGCAAATGTTTGGATTGCGATACACATTTCAAATGACTTTCTCCGTTGTTATGAAATTTTGAATTCGAATACCAGCAAAAAATGATTGCTTAAATTTTGGTTTCCGCAACTATGTAACAAACAATACACATTCAACCTTCATAAATACTCGTAACCCCCTGAAAAGCTTCCTATGCTCATCGACGCTTCTGCACCGGAGATAAAGAACTCCTGTTTTAAAGTAGAGTTAAATGCCCCCTACTTAATGAGTTTCTTAATATACGTCAACTCTGAAGACATTAAACTGCAGTCAATAACAGAAACGAGAGGGATGGTCAAAGCTTTTTATACTCGAAATTTACTGATCCGAAGGCATTCAGAAAAGTTGTTTTAAATTTAATATATCTGTGGTTAAATGCAACAACAACCCTTTCCGACAGCTAGACTAAGATCTAAGGCTAAAATTAAAAAATGTATAAAATAATGTAGTTAACAATAAGATTATAATCCCAGTTAAAACAATACGTACATAGGAATCGCAGTCTAAAATCCCTCCTCAGACGAACGCGTGCAGTTCACCAGAGCAAGAAGACCCAACTGACGTGCATGGACTTCAACCCGAACCTTGGCAGGTCACGTGTTTTCCCCTTTTAAAACTTAAAGCATGGGTTTGGGCCGTTGCTTCGGCGAAGTTAGCATGTCCCTTCAACGCCATCTTAATCAAATGGGTTAAGAAGAGGAACGTTCAACGCGAAGGAAGGGAGTGCCGCGGAAGCTCAGTCGTATTTTTCCCGACCCTTGCAACGTTAATGGGAAGGTTAAAGATTGAACCCCAAGAGCGTGAGGAACCAATCGAATGGAACAGAACCATTGAATACTTGACGTAAAAAGGGAATGCTTCGGCTATTCAGGACGCCTCTAGGGTTTGCGGGTCTCCGCAATGGCCACCGTGAAGCAGGGACTCCCATTAGGTTTGTGGGGCATCGTTATGCATCTAATGAAGTAGTTATATAACCATATCGCATCGCATCTAGTTCTTCCTTAAGGGAATGGTAATAATGCGTCTTTATTTTGTCGGGATTGAGACTAAAAGTCTCCTCATGTATCAAACCCATCGTGATATATTGTACAATAATTCATTTAAAGTGATAATGTGAGAATAATTGTGGATATAAAACAACCAATGAGATTCTTCTAGAAAAAATATACACTGCATTAAAAAAAACCTCGAAGAAGAGGGGTATGAAATGCCTCAACCCTTATTAACCGATGTGCGCAAAATTTCGTGGACCGGGACAGAAGCGCTACTTGCCCTGGCCCCAAAGGGGAACGATAATATCATGGAGTGCCCACATCCGAAATATATGTGGAAAAGCACTTAAGAAACTCGGCTTCATTAAAAGAATAGTCGGTAGAAGCGAAGAAAAAGTTCGCGAGCGATTTATGAGTATGCATTTAGTGTATGGGATCCCGCCGAGAAACAGCGAGTGTTACTCAGATGTTACAGGACGCGGGATGGGAATCATTAGAAGATAGAAGACAAATTCAAAGGATAAATTTATTAAATAAGTTCAGAGAAATTACGTTCTCGGATGATGTAACCGATATGATACGACCCCCATGTTATATGGGCCGTTCTGATACTGCCAGAAAGATTAGGGAAATAGATGATAGAACGTATCGTTTCAAAAATTCATTCTTTCCGCGAAGTATACGCGAAAGCAACAGTTTAGGAAAATAGAGTCAAGGTGCCTGCACCCCCTACCACATGCCGAAAGGCGGCTTGCAGGGTTCTTACATAGACATAGATACTGCCGAGGAAGTTCTACCTTCCTTGGTCCGAGATGTCCATAAAAGTGAATGGGATTAAAGAGTAAAAGGAGCAGAAAGATACGAGCCGAAGAATGACTGGAAAAGGAAAGCAAAACGGGAGATGAGACGGAAGAAGATAGGAAGAGGAAGCCTTTTGTTAGGAAGCTATTAAAGAGGAAATTCGAAAACATTCGAAAGAGGAAGGAGGGATAAGAGCTTTTCTTTGAATCCCCATAAACCGCTGCCTTTTACGTCGTATTCATTTCATTGAGTCCCTCATTCCTCACAGAATTAAATCGTTTCATTTGATTAAGGATGAGGATCCAAGGAAATGTTAAATTTAACACAGCCATTATAAAATTTTTAATTTCTTTTTCGACCGCTTTAAGTTTGAGGTTGTATCCTTAAGCCAAGAGCATAAACGGAGCCAGCCAAGAAGTTAATTCGGTTTGATGAAATTTGGGAAAACCCAATGGATTTTTCTCACTTTCCAAATTACCATCATTCGAGTTCTTTTGTAAGTTAGAGGTGACATTAGGTGGGACCATTTTGAAAAATGTATTTCAATTATTTCGGATCAGTTAATTTAATCATCCCCAAAATAACCATCTATATTTAAGGTATCAAAACACCCTGAAATAAAAACAATCTGGTTTAGGGGAAGATAAGCCGCTAAACGAACTATTAAAAAAGCATCTCAGAAAATAGTCTATTCATTTTGCGGCACATACGTCCACGTCGATCTTTTCCACATATTAGTCTCCATGTTACATACGTATGAAAAGTATTCAGTTTGTAGTGTATTTCGAGTTTCAGCCCTGAAACCATTAGAGACATGCTTTACATGGAGAATGAGGTAATTATGACGAGTAAGGGTACCTTGAAGGTACTCGTATAAGCTTGAGGTACCCTTGCTTTCCTGACTGAGCCAAAATGAAATCGACATTTAACCTCAGGAAAGTGCAGCACAGCACCTATCGATACGGTGCTCTTTTGACATTAGATGATGAGTTTTCATTCAATTTGATACTTAATGCCACAAACCAGCATCTCCACGATGCATTCTAAAATAATGATTATACCCAGCAAAGTAACAGTGTATAAATTGCAATTATATAAATGCATAAGGTATTTTTATTTTTTTTCTATATCGACCAATGCTACAAGAATCGTCCTTCGGAGATTGAAATACATCTATAATCCATAGATCACTTTTGAGAAAATCGTTTTCATGAGATAAGAATACCTAAAAAATGATTCAATAAACCTTATTGATAATATATTCTGAATTTCACTGAATATGATTCAACGAATTTCGTATTCAAAATGAGAATAACCAGCTCAATGTTTATCTAGCTTATAATTTATTTGGTTTAGTTGTTTATTAAGTTAAGCACTTATTTTGCATCAATTATTAAGATTAAATTCCAAACCAAAGTATATGAAATTCAATTTACAGTACATGAAATTTAAAGTACTATAGTTCGAAATAGAAATTTTATGAGCCTCATAAAGACGCATTTTATAGGAAAGAAAAAGGTAGCTAAAGAATTTCATAGTCTCCAACAATGACTATCTATAGTTATGAAATAATTATGATCTGAAATTATAAATACGATTTATTCATAACTTTGAAACGAAAAATAATCGATTAACTTTATATTACGAAGAGAATGAGTTATGAACGGTACCTATAGCTAATTTTACGCAAACTCCAAGAATAGTTAATTTTCAACTTACAAAAAGCATTACTATTTTTTCTAAACTTTACTTTTGTTTATAATATCGCATGTCAGAGACTTATGAGTTGAAATATATGCCAAAGTAGGAAATTGCTCCCTCTCTAAGTATCTACTATGCCCAGTTATAATATCCATTCAGCCACTCTGACCTTTACGGCAACATCTTTGGGGAATCCCACCCTAAAATGATCTCACCAATGTTTGTTTTCCTAAGACCGCTCGGACCTTTGCACAATGTTTGGAAAGGATCCATCTGAAAGATTTAGTTTATTTTTCCAGACCAAGTATCCCTTTATTCCTTTATTGGTGCAATTTTCATTCAAAATGCGGAAATGGGGGAGGAAAATTTTCATTCGTGTGCGTTGACTCTCTTAGAACTTGCCAACTACTGGTTACAGCACCCTAACCAAGTACATATCAATAAACATCGTAATATGTACTATAATTCATCGAAATAGCATCGAGTTAATATCGGGAAAATCGGATGACCATACGTAGGTATTGCAAGTAATGTTCCTCTGCACGATTTATTTTGTTAACAATTTTTTTTTTATTGATCACTGGGTTCAAAAGGCTGGTAAGATTAAAAAGGTATCTCTTTTTTGTCGCTCCGAATTGTTTGCGACGTGAAATTACTCAAAATTTGGTAAAAGGCTCCAAATTTAGTCGACATTGTCACATCCCAAAACCGTCCCTTTGAAGACTATTCATACAATAGAGTCGGATCAAATTTATACGGAAAAATACATTTTACTTTCTTACCTGGTAAGCCAAATAATACACTTGTATCAATCTAATTAAATATATAATAATTTGGCGTGTATACATGACATATCATAGAATTAATCAACTGCGTTATGTAGGGTAAGTATCTCTTCAAGGAAGAGGGGAAAAGGTCGACTGATCAAGGTCCTTTGACTAAACATAATTATATTGCAACTAAGACAAGGAATTTCTTTAGTTCTGAAGTATGTACCACAAATCTTGAACGACCCCATTTTAAATTATTATTACCCGATAATATGGAGAATCCGGGATAAGACATGCAAAGAACAACTTGGATGAGTTTTCAGAATATTTACTCCGTGAAGAAGAAGCTAGAACGAGTCGCTTCAAAAATTCCTTTTTTCGCGAATGATATGCGAAAGTATACGATTAAGGAAGTAGGTAAGTTTGTAAGGCTGATTTACACATGCTTTTCGTTAAACTCCAAGTTGGGTCTCTAGCTCTAATAGACCCATATAAGTGTACTATGCCAGGAATTCCACTGAATAAAGAAAAGGGCTATCCCGAATTTCCAACAACACCAAAATGAAGCATTATCACTAATCTTCCACAGCTACATGTGTTACTGAGGACGGATAGACTTTCGTGAATTACGACCCAAAGTTTCCAACTAAGAAAACGCTTTCTCTCCCGAGGCGAAATCTCACGTAAGCATCACCGCAAGCACGCGTGCATCTCGAGTACCTTTTCTGAATTATATCCTCTGCGGGTAACACTCTCTCCAGGGGAAACTTCTTCCCAGGGGCCTTCATCCTTCAAATCCTCCCTAACACCTTCGTCTCCGATGCCCTTTCAACTCCAATATCCAGCGCTGAAACAACTACGCACACACAATCCCTCAGACAAACTCGATTTGGAGAAGTTGCAAAAAGTTAGTCTCCCTCAGCTTTTCACTCATTCCTTTCTCTTTCACGAAGCATGTCAACGAAACCTCCGTTCACAGCGTCCTATGGCATTAGAACGGCTGCGCGTTGAAAGGCTCTCGGAATACCTATCGGCTCCGAGTAATCCAACTTTCAGTGTCTCTTCAAACGTTATTTCTCCGCCTTCCACGACGGTGTATGTTTTTCAGCGAAGTGTAGCTTCACTCCTTTATGTGTTCAACAGTTTCAAGAAGTTTCTTTGTCGAGTACACAACTAACTGTTCGATTCTTCTTAAAGATTGTTCCACAAACTTCGGTATCACGGAACCCTCTCTGTGAAAAAAAAATCGAATAACCACTACTATATATTACTACCCTGTGATCAATCACTCGATTTGATAAAAATGGAGATAAATTATTTTTATTTTTAATTTATAAAGTTAAATAGAAAGATTCATAATTTTAAATTTGTCAGCAGGTCTTACAATTCTTAGAGCTTAAATTAATGTTGGAATAAGTGTTCTCACAGAAGGCCTACGAAACTATAATGTATCCTCACTGTTCTATAAATGAAAAAACCGTAGCTTAAATAACACATTTAAAAAATCAAGCATTACAATAATGTGATAGCACTTTCATAGCCATCACCCACCCATTTCTGTTAACACAGATTAAGAATTCTTTCCAGTGAAATAAAAACAGTTGACACTTCTTTTTTTTATATATGACTCAATAAATAGCTAAACCATTCGAAAATATTCTCACGCAAAACCTATTCATGTCTTCAATTAAATTGCCTTATGTTTTTAAATCTAAGACAAATTCTTCTTTGTTTCCAAGCCAGAGCTGAATTTAAGCCATCATTCCTAAATAATAAAAAATAGAATAATAGAGCATGTCTTTTATCTGAAAAACAACTTCACTCCTCATACTGCTACCTTATTCACTCTCTAAAGCTATTGATAACTAATAGTGGTGGGGATGAGGTTTAAACTGCCTTTTTGGCTGTATACAGACACTTTTGCTTTCCCTTCCTTTGAATGAATATAAATAAACAAGTAACGTTTTTATTTCATACTGTACCTACTGAGAAATGAGCATCTTTGAGCTGAGTTTCAAAATCCGAAAACGTTTCTTTTGAATAAGAACGCTACGGAGAATTCAAATATATAGAGATTTATAATGCTCCGTAAGTCGTAAGGGTCTCACAGCTAAATCGATGGCCATATGAAGGAAATAATCAATGTGAAAATCACTGTTCTGAAATATTATAATATTGTTCTGAAATAATATAATACTGAATACGCATCAAATACGTATTTCAGAACATAAACTATCATCATTAGGGGTTGGAATAATAATAGCAAAACAATCGGTATTTGTCGATCCCTGAAAATGATGGCTTAGCTATTGAACTACTTAGTGGGTATTCTTCTCAGATTTGATGTTTTTCTCTAACAAGATAGAAGAGATAATTTACTTCATTCGGTCACCACTTTAACTCTGGAACGGGCAGCTATTGCATAAGAAGTATTTAAATCTCAATTTCAATATCAGCAGGGTACATTTCCTCTTTTAAGAATTCGGGTGTATCCTAATAGAGGAGCAAAGGCATTTTTCGGAAAATATGCATTATGAGCTAGACAAATGGAGTGTAAACGGCGGGACGAAATAAGGGCAGAATTAAAGAGAGAATCCGCGAATATTTCGAGCACGCAAACTATCAATTAGACCGTGATCTTGAGTCGCCATTGGGAGAAATGGAGAAAAATTGGAGTGAATCGGAAAGAGGGTTGGGGAAAGCGGTGCGGAAAGAAAGAGAAACGGGATGATTAACGTGGCTTCGAGATTTGGGTCATTTGCTCAAGGTTTTCGGAAGCCCTGGCCAATTACGAGCCATTAAGTTGTGGGGGCTACGCCCATATTCATTCATTAGGAGAGGAGGGCATTTGGCTGAGGAGATAACCCAAGTTTACGGCGGATTCGGGTGTCCTTATCGGGGGGATCGCGAAAGCGATGCGGTCAACAGCAATCGGCAGATCTTGTAAACGGTTGTCGACGAGAGAGGGTTATCCGTAATTCTCGATGATGAATTTGACCCGGATATAGCCTCTTCTAGCAATTCCGATAACTAGTTTCAACCATTGTCTACATCTCCCGGTTTTCCCGGATCTCTCCCGGATTTTATATGTTCCTCCACTAAGCAAAAGGTGCCAAACTGTAGGCCAAAACATCTTTGCTAGAATTTTTTGGATATCTATTAACCCTATCTCCCTCGTTACAGAGTAGAGAAATAAGCATCTTACATCAGCAATGACGTTCATGTTCATGCACTGTTCATAGCAGCGATAATATGAGTTACTGTAATGCGCTCTATGTTGAATAATTAAATTCATTCAGGTCTCTCTTTACTTAATTCCCTGAAAAGTTACTCAAAGGCCCCTAACATAATGCATGATTAAAATCGTATTTAATTTTAACCTTCACTTTAACACTAATAAACCGTATATTATAATCCACAGTGAAAGAATTCCTGGTAATAAAATGATGATTAAAGTATTAGTGAATACCAGATTAAGGTCAAGTATTATAATCTAGTCATCGAATAATCTGAAGATAGAGCGTAACTACAATTTAACAGCATTAGGTGTGTTACATTAAAAAATAATTTCAAGTTTTGAATATCGCTTAATTTTAAATTTACATTAATTACCATTTTAAATATCAATGAAGGTATAACTATCGATTATAATATGGCTTGTTGGAGTTAAAGTGAATAGATTTCATTAGATTCATTTTTAGTTAGATTTCATTTTTTAAATTCATTAAAATACCGGATCATAAAGGCCATTGCGTAGTCCTTAGGTACATATTTGCCCTCGTAACATAGCTCAGCGAGGTAAGCAAATACCTCACTCCTCATCTTGCCTAGTAAGCCCCACTGAGATATTATCAGATTAAATCTTTACAGAACTAATTACAGATATGACATCTCTATGTCGTCCTTTATTCGTAATCTATTTGTTTGTAATCTATGATCTCTTTGTGAGGCTATATTGCAATATTAGGAGAAAAACTTAACTATGTGATTTATCCAGCTAAATGTTCTTTTCTTATTAAAATTTGATATAATACATCACATTTTAAATTTACGACAGTTTCATCCAGAAGGCAGTTTTCCTCCATTTATTTTACACTAGCTGAAGCGCCCATGATTCTCAACGGGGTGAAAGTAAATTATTAATCACAGTATTTTACTGTAATTACGTACCTGGAATTGCTGGTTACCTTCTTACGGAAAATTTCTCGTTATCCATGTAATATATCGCTCTCTTTAATCATCAGCTTTATGGGCCTCGAATATTTTTACGGGATAACACATGAGCTCGGATTCAGCAATGGGATCGGTCGTCAGGGGGATGAGTTGTTTACATCCTCGAATCTTCACACAAATTTCGTATATTTTACCAATATTCTCGCAAATTCGAATCGAAAGTAAGGTTCCACGAATATAATAGGAATCTTCATTCGATTTTATTCCTTTCGGTGTTTGTCTCGTTAACGTGCGACTATTCCTTCTAATTTGACTTTGGAAAAGAAATAAACCATGAATGCGATAAAAATGATTTTTACGTGTATACTTATGGAAAACTATCTGAGCGATCTGGGTTCGAACCCCGTCAAATTGTCGAATGAAAAGGCGACAGTGATTTCTTCCAGGTCGCAGAGGACACGTATATAATGTTTGGAGCAAATCGGACGAACGGTGTGGCCTCCAATCTAAGACAACCAACACACACACCCACAGAATTTCGATTTTGTATATATAGATAAGGACTTCTCCGTAAAACATACTATGTCCATTCGCAAAATAAAAAATTACTCCAAATATGAAGCAGGATGGAGAGAATTGATTTTGGATACAGATTTGCATCAAGCATGTTGTGTGACCGATGACAACAAAAAACTTAAAACGAATAAGGTGCACATTTGTAGTTGATTCTAATAGCTAATCAGGCTTCAATCAGAGATTCCACTGGGAAGAAAGCTTGCGGGATTCATAGGTCCCTTGACGCATTACACTCCTTATTTAAATTAAGGAGTATTGTGAGATATAGATTCGGTATATCAGGAAAAAATACCAAATAAACGTGAGCTTTGAAATCTTCTTGTAAATACTTCCAAACCACTAATAACTGGTGCAAATGAATTGTATTAAGCAGCAAAATCATAGCTTTGGAAGGAATTGCGAACGGCAATCTTAAACTAAGAGCTTCTCCGTGTTCGAATGGCGAGACAAGGCATTCCCATCTAAGTAAAGCAAATAGATTGGAGCCGAAGCTATTACTGAGTATGAAAGCTGTCACGCACTCCCATGAATGGGGTCCTTTAGGGAAACCTCAATTCTGAATCGTGAATCGAACGCGCTGTTCGAGTCACAAACCGACTGCTGGTAGAGCAATAAAAGTATCCTTTTGTCCATAGGAACTATAATTACCTTCAAACTCGAGTAGCACTCAAAAAGTAATGATTATAGAAATGGTAATGTATTCTCTTTACTTCATTCAATGCTCTTCCTCAATAAAGGCCGAAGGAGGTGCAAATAGGATACGAAATCGCATATAGCATATACACTGCAATTGGAAAATAATTCATGATTTCAGTTGCAAGCTTCGTGATTAAAAGTCGTTCCCTGCAAGAAACGATTCCTTGACTATTGATAAAGACTGACTTACAGATTTAAAGGAACGTTTCTTGATAAGATTTCAAAAACCGAATTACAAAAACACACCTTTCTTTCCCAGCCTATTATTCGATTTTTTCAGACATAATCAAAATTCCGGATTATTTCACCTAATCGCATCATTCATTGAGTATTTTGTCAGCTATCCTCATATATCACTACGTAATATATTTGGTAGACTCTTTATCAACGACGACATAATATCCATGTGTATGGTGATAAATTTTAAGTTTCATTGATTCTTTGGCTATACATCTAAGAGACTGCCATACAGTGATTGTGCACCTGTGCACCCTAGGTGCACAGGTCATCTACAGGCTCCGTTAGAAAATTGATTATTGAAAAAATTTAAAGTATCGGTTATTCTGTAAAATACCCAAAAACACCTACAACATGAATTCTATGGTATTAGGCCGGACTTCGTGGAAAGCCATAATAAGAAATTAGTAAAGCACTTCGTAATTTCCTACCTACCTACAACATGAATTTAAATTACTTATGTTCTCCAAGTATAATAAAATAGTGCATTGTGAATAAATATTAATCAATTAAAAATATTTTAACTCGGCAATATTGAGAATATAAAACCTTCTCTTCCACTTTACAAGTAGTAATCAGTAGTGAAAATTGTTCCTATCTATACCAATTATAATCGAAAGCTCTCGCATAAAATACAGACATCTGCGCTAGGAAACACATTGTGTAAAGTTTCTGAGCGTAGCATGCATTGAAACTCTCGCTGGAACGAAGCCTGCAAATACCAGCTAATGCAGAAACAAATCCATCCCTGTGTATATCATCCTCTCTAGACCCTTCTCTACAGCTTAAAACAAGTTTAAAACTTTGTTTTGCGCATTGCTATTACCGCATTCCACACTCCAATTCCTTTAAATTAAATATATACCAAAAGTTGGATACTCAAAATCTCAAACGAAAACATATTTAGCGCTTAGATATCATTTTTAATTTCCTTTGTAAAAATTAACCGCATAAAATAATTTTAGAACCAAGGTTTCGATGCAAAGGTTGCAAAAGAAAGAACGCTTTCAACAACCGGACAAAGCGCGAGTTTTTTCGCTCGCAAATATATTTAATGGCCCTCCTATAAATTTATAACAACAATTCAAGTCGCCTTCCAGTTAAGAACGACCCCTTATCCACCAGGAAACAGTTCAGACCACGAGTGTGGTAAAATAAAGGAGAATAAATAACGTGAATGAGGCCTCTGTTCACAGCCCTCGTAGGAACACACACCCTCTTCCGACTTTCTGTTCTCGGAACACATTACGGGGTTCTTTCCTCCCTTGGTTACACCGTCATCAACCTTCCTCCATACTTATGGCCACGCCCCCTTTAAGAGTGCCGCTACAAGCAAACACGGTCCGCCGCTCATAAATCCCGCGTCAACAATGCAACTCCCGTGTAATGTCGTTGCTATGACACTGGCCCATTGTTGTGGAGACCATCGCAACAACCGTTACGAAGTCGATTCATTGCGTGACTTTCCCTCGCAAAAAAAACATTATTCTATCTTCTCTCTCCACACACATTCCCGAAAATTCATCCACGTACACTGTGCCCTTCACCTAAAATGATGAGAGGACGTACCTGTTGCGGAAAAGCTAATGATCTACTTTTTCATTCTTCGACGGTCATTTTAAGAGTGCTTCAAGGTCCACCTTTAGGACGTCTTACATTGATTATCCTTTAAACCCCCATAAATAATAATAACAATATATTTATTGGTCCAAGAACATACCAAGTATGCATAGAATAAGTCATTGTCATTAACTGCATTGCAGTTATTTAAAACTGCATATAAACCAATCACTAAATACATTACAAATCATACGTCTTATTACATTATACAGATGAGAATTGTACGCAGTGCCCCTATATTAGCCTAAAATTCAGAACCTCCCTAGCCTTTTATTTTTGATAGTGATGATAAACGAAAAAAAAAATGATTCCATATGTTTCCCGTCACGTCCAATCAAGCAATGTCGTTCCTCGTTATGATTTCTATTATGTTAAAATGAGAGCTTCATCCCCCCGATGTTTAGCGTCACAAAAAGTGATTACTTATGGAAAATAACATTAGATGAAGGGAGTCCGTATAGTTTGATTCAGTTTTTCAATCTCCTGTAATTAGATGTGAAACAATGTTTTAGGTACATAGTATAGAAAAAATAATCTTTCATGACGTGTGAAATCTATCAACTACGTTGACTAATTACCATAAAATTTGATTTCGCAAATTACAGAATTGCTTTAATAGAATATAATAGTAAAAATCATTTCTCAGCTAAATGAAAAAGTATCAAATCGCTTTCAATGAAATAGCTAAACTGATTAAATTAAGATTTTATTTTCGTTATTTTTTCTTTTCCGGTTTGAAAAATATCTCGTAATCACTCGTCTTTACGTTAACTCAAATTTATTTCTTCTCACTATTTGATCACGTCATACAGAAAGCTTCCTAGCACTGCAATATTGTCTAAGTTTTCTTGAGAATCTGATGATAAACATGATGTAAAAATTCGAGACAATATGCGAATTACCCGAACTTTCACCTTAGTTAATTAGAAAGAAAATTTTGATACAGTAATAAATTTATGTGGAATACAATCTTATAAGTACGAGAAAAGGCTGATAATACTGAAACTAGTCTTTAATAATAACTACTTTGATAAGAAAATTATCTCATAAATATTTTCTATAAAATTATGAGCATTTTTAATATAGAAGTAAATAAAAATAATCGACGAAACGAATGGAGGGCGAATGATAATTCATTTTGAAATTTTCAAGAAGTGTAGCTGGAATAAACCTTAATTATAAAGTTTTAAGCAAATATTTCCATTGAAATTCGGTGCTATTAAAAAACCTGTTATTACTATAATTAAAATTCATTGTAAGGAAAGGCAAAAAACGTGGGAAAAGAGTGTCACACAGTTAAATGGAGGAACGATGTTGTCTACCGATCTACCGAGATTTACTTCTCATATCCCATTTTTCATAATAAATTAATTCATTATCAGCATCATGATAATTATTATTCAAAATCTAAGTTAAATAAATTATGAATAACTTGCGAACATTGATTGAATCGATTTTTAAAGTTTCTGGCATCTTCATTGCCGAAAGCCAATACTCGTGCCCTCTTCTTTTATCTATGATCTTAAAGAGTAAAATGGATAACAACCGCAAGCAACAATGTATGCACCTACCTCCTGATGTTGTGTATATTATTTATACAAAACATTATTAAAGTTCCATATTCATAAAGCTTCGAGTTTTATAAAATTAAACGAAAATTCGTTATGAAAATTTGATTAGAAGAGAGGGAGAATGGCATCCTTATATCGTTAAGGTAATCCCTCTGAAAGAACAGTTTACAATCAACATACTCAATTACATGTTAAATGGAAGATAACGAGCGGAAATATTCACCGACATGCTCTGAAAATATTTATTTTAGTGATTCATCCTTCGCAACCTCATTATCGAATTTAATTATTTCCTGGAAAAGAAATAAATTGATATTCCTCTGATTGCCATCTCTGTAAATGATTCTATCTAAATGCATCAGCAATTCCAATCACCGGCTGTTAAATTATCGTCTAAATATGCTCAGCTGTATTTAGAAAATCATTTGAATATCAAACCTTCAATTAACGATCAAAGGGCCGTATTTCCAGTAATTAAAGGGATACGTTTGGTTGGCATCAAAACGCATTGATAGAAAGAGTGTTTTTAGATGTTGATGCATATGAAATGTAATGATACCGAATATTTGGATTAAAGGAATACTATTGGAAACATATGTGTAGCTTTTTTCAGAAAAGTGACGCTATTATACGAGAAAATTAGTTTCTCGAATAATGCATTCAACGCTTCATGATGATTATGCTTAGCAAAAATTATATGCTACTTACTATTCTTATTCAAGAAAACCTTAAAATTACTTGGTAAAAGTTTAAGACACGGTATTATAGCGATAAAATGTAAATTATACAGGGCGAAGTGTCAACTCTACATAGAAAATGTGTTCCATAAAATGATTTTACGATTTCTCTGCCTACTTATTCTAGAATCTCTATTATCAAACTAAAATACTTCTAAAAAAAGTACTCTCCTACTATTAGACTCCTATTAATGTCATTCTGTTGATGAGGCATAATTAAAAACTGTTTCCGGCATCACAAAAGGCGTCCCAAATTAAAGGCAAGGCCCGTCATATCTCCGACCACTTTACGAGAAACATTTCGACTCCAGAGAGCGACTTTTGCCCTAAAAAAAAAGAGCAAATAACGCTCAAAGAGAGCGACACGGTACCGAAGCTATTTTTGCGCGACTTTTAGAAGAGATCCCCATTTTTTCCAACACTGCAGGTTACAGAGAACAAGAGGGAGGAAACGGAACGATCCGTCAGTTTGGATTCCTTTTTTTCCTTCGAAGACAACGCATCCTGAATCCCTCTTTTCATTTCCAATGGAAACCTCTCTCTTTAAAGTTCTCTTTAAAGAAAGAGGAATTCCCTACAGTTACCGACATCTGATTTGGATGGGTCATTTTACAGACATTTTTTAATGTTTTCTTCCAAGGATTTTCGAATCTATCGGTAAATAATAAAAATAAATATAAACCGAAGGCCGGTTGGTACCTCACCTTCCCAAATATTAGCGAGAGCTAGTAGTAGAGTTGGAATAAGGATTACCAGGCAGTATTAGGAGTTAGGTTGTTTGCTTTCCTCGATCTTCGAATAACTTAAAATAACATTTATTGAATCAGCAGTTAACTAATGTTATGAGTATGATATGATTGTGATACATTTTTATAATAGTTGAAAATTCTAAATGAACATTTTTAAAACCTTTCGCTTATAATTTATATAATAACTTGATAAATTAAGCAAATAATCGACACATCTGACGTGATTTTTATTTTTAAAGTAATTGGACCTTCGATAAATGCAGTAATAATAACTGTAATTGAAGTATAACTACAGAAATTAAAAAAACATCTATTATTTCTATTTATACCTAAACTTACTGGAAAATATGCATTTAGTCGCCTAGTTATACACAGAATTAAGGTCAATTACATTTTTAAAATTTTTTAACCTCAACTCATTACTAACTACGTAATACGACAGGAAAAATCTGTTGTCAGCTTAACGGGGTGTCGAAAAAAAGCGAGTTGGTCAAGTTCCCAGTCTGAAACTTTCGTTTCGGTCAATCTAGATAGACCCTTTAACGCAAAGACACCCAAACGGTGGAGACTTTTCCCTAAAATTTCTATCTTAATAGGAGTGCGAAACTGGGGAGGGGAGACTTGAAGAGCACATAAATGGAAATGGCGGGGAGAAAAGGGTTTTCTACCTGTATATATACGGGAGAACCGTGAGTGCTTCTCCCTGAGATTGCATCCGGTCTCCCCCACTCTTTCCCGCTCTGAGAGGGTGGTTGAACAGTTTTTTACAGGTAGAGGGCGGGGTTTAGGTAGGAGGCGAGGTAGAATAGCGGCCGAAGGGAAGGGAATGTGTGGCCGAAGGTGGGTGTGGCACTTGGAAGAGCGTAAGACGGACTTTGATTAAGAAAGTAGAATGGAGAGAGGGGACGGAGCGATTAAAGAGGTGGATGAAGGAGGAACGGGAAGCAAGTGGACAAGATGTTGAGGAAGACCCTAAAGAGGAAGTGCGAAGAGAAGGGGGTACTCATTCGCAGCTAAAAACATCGCAAGTAGGTCAAAGACTAAGTGAGCGTAATTCATTGTGAAAAGGAGCGTTACTAGGACTAAACGACGACAGCTACATTTTATAATTCAAGCAGCACAGGTTAAATATCCGAAGAAGAATGTGTAAATTGCTTCAGTAACATTAAATGTATATTATTACGGCGTAATTCATATTTAATGTATTAGATGGTTTAGGAATATTTTCAATTAACTAATGATGTAATCCATTTATGGGCCAAAGGGTGCGTTCAATAAAAAATCCATTTCTATTATAAATAATAATAATAATAATGCCGTCTTATTTTTGGGCGAATTTTAGCCTAGGAAGGCTATTCCTCCAATTAACCCCTAATACATAACTCCTAATACATCTATAACGTCAACCCAATATGTTTTATCATGGAATACCACTAGATTAAGGACATCACAATCGATATTATTTCTGAGCCTTTTAGTTGGAAGTCCGTCCCTAATAGAAAATCTCTATTGATTTCAATAAGTATTTTCATTCCTCCTTTGATTTTGATAAACATGTGATGATTCAAAAAAAACCGTTAAGAAAAATAATTTGCAGAAAATTAGCGCTTGCAAAATAAAGAATTGTTACTCAACAATTAGAAGTGACGAAAAAATATGGAACACTACCAAAAAAAGATCGTTGAGGCTTAAAATAAAATGAAATCGTTGGATACTGATGTATCCAATGGAAAAAATCATTTCAAATGCAATTACTGTTACGTCTTACAATCCGGTGGTAATCGGTACAAAGGTACCCATTATGTTAATGCGCACAAAATCTAATGATTAAAATTCAGTGAAGGGAATAATTTCGACGGGGGATTAGAATAACATTGGAGAGCTTAAGAATAGGAATAATTATCATCCAGCTAGAGGCAAATCAGAAAAGCCTTCCAACCGATAGGATGTCCAATAGGACTATGCGTCCATCGCATCGTCGGGATGTGCCCTATAAAAATTTTCATTGCAGCTTTTATGTCACTTCATGAAACATATGCCAGTATTTAAATAAATGTTTCTCGATCTAGACAATCAGTTTGAGTTAAAAGAAATGTAATACATTTTAATATACTATATTCTTTAAATTCGGTGAAACAATAAAATTCGTTTTCGTAGAATATCGACGTGAACTATAGGAGTGTAGGCCACTCATCACTCAATTTTGACTTCATAGTTTCACTTGCTGCCTTTCTGGTGTGAACGAATGGTACTCGTGAGTTTCCGATTGAAAAAGATTCCTTATACTAGATTACGATGTCGAGTTGTAGCTTTATAGCAGGTGTTACTTCAATGGACACTAAATTAAGATGCCGATTCCTATTTTTGCATGGACAAGAAAAATTTTATTCGAGATGAAATGCTAATATTCCACCAAAATTTTCTGAGATATCAAATTGGAATTTTAAATCATTAGAAGAATGACAAGGAATTGATTCAGCGAGTAAAGACAGACTATGTTCCCTCAAGAGTTGAAAGGCGTGTTTTCGACCACCTTATGGTCTTATGAGAAAGATTCCTGAAGTGAAGAAATGTAGAGGAACAGAGGAACTTCAAAGAAACCTTCAATGGGCATAAATGAAGCTTTTCGAATCACGAACGACAGGAGAATGGAAGAAGTAGTTGAAAAAAATTGAAATTAAAAATAAACAAGAAAATTTTCCATGAACTTGCACATCTATTAACGGATAGGAGAACCTACAAGATACTTCCATTTAGAGAAAGTTAAGGTATTAATAAGAGTCAAAATGGATGTAAGTAACGAAAAAGACTGGGATGAATAAAAAATAAATACACACTTCTTCATTTCGGAGGAAGTTGGAACTTAATAATCCCATCTTATCCCATTAATAAGGTATTTGAAAATACAGTAGATTATGAAGTTAATAAGAAAGTTAAAAACTGATGTAAGCATAATGGATGAAATATGGGAAGGAAAAATATTAGTAATCTAGGGAGGTAGCCTACAATAGAAACGAAGTGAAAGTAAACTAAGTAAGCATCTGAGTATAATCTAAGGTCAAAGCAATAGATATCCTCTATTTTCTATTTACCTAGAAAAAATCTAAATCCCTCAACTTTCGGAGTTATTATTATAAATATTTTCAAAAATGTTATGATTTTTTGCATTTTTATCATAAAATTTTTCACCAGACAATACTAAGCATTTTACAACCATTTGACATCTTACCTGCTTGAAACGAAATCTACAATCGAAAAAATGCTAGAAAAGTATTACCGTGAGTAATTTTATCCCAAATTATCACAAGAAAGCAATAATTACATCTATGTCAGATATATTCGGCTAAAGTGAAAATAAAATTATGTAGTAAATACTGCGACAATCTTATTGAAGGAAGTAACGCAAAATAATTACAATTTCGCAATAACAAAGCAGTCCCATGTTTTACCGACAAAAGAATGTGACCCTTCTTATCTATGCTTCCGAGTAATCTCATTTCACATCGCCTTTGTGCGTTCATGTGGTATATCCAGCAAAGCAACCTTGAACGTTGACCCTATTCAAAAAAGGATTATACAGCCCAATATGCTGTACCGAGACCTAGTACGGACCCTCAGAAATGTGTAATCCTCTGAAGTGAATCTCCGAAATTTAAATACATCTCACAATAATTGACCCAGTTTCTCAGATTTGCTTATTTCCTCGAATTGGCACATTTACTTTTTCTAGATCTTTTCAAATGAAAAAAGGATAACATACCATACATTTTTCCAGGCGGGATGGAACTTAATAAATCATTGTGTTAACCGTGAGGTTCTAACAAAATTATAGGGCATTTCAAAAATATCACGAGAGAGAATACTTCAGCGAAATAGTAAATGTGTCGTACTTACGTATGTAAATACATATTTACAATATATATATACGTTGAAATTGAAATTTCATAGCAAACATAATTTTTTACTGCTTGTTTTGAATAGATTCAGTGACATAGACGATTATTGCAGAACAATAACTTAAGGAGAAGATATATTTAAATTTAGTGATAATAGTGATTTCAATTAGTGATAATTGTCGGCAAAGTCATCGTCCCACGGACTTATCAGATTCCCAATACCTCAAAATTTAACCGCCAAAAGTTTATGAGAGAGAATCGGACATGCAGGCAATGCGAGTTATGAGGTCATTTGCCTTCGCTGAGCCGGAATGCTATAAACAGAACGAGCCTGTATAAACTCAATTACATTATAAAGTTAACAACATAATACATCGCATTCGATAAGAACTGACCAAAATGAAGACAGCTTCACTCATACCTAAAGTCAACGAAAAGTAAACGAAGCCAAGTAGCCAAAAGTAAACGCAAGATAAATTTTCCTTCGTTCTGTACCGAAAGGCAACAGCGCTCATGAAGGCTAGTAACAAACGTTACTGAAAGTTTCAATAAAGCGATAGCTTTTTATTAATCATAGCTACGCTTGAAATTGGAAAAATATCTACACTCTACATTACGTATATAAAGGACGTATATATGTATTTTATCCTCATCCGGATAGCCTATTCGATTGATTTTCAAAACACTTTTTCCGCAAAATTGAACTCGCTCTATGGGTTCAAAGGATGATTTTGAAAAGGTTCCTGGACCGGATCTCAAAAGGGACTCAAGAGAGATGGAAGAGGAAAAAAGGAATAGCCAGTTATATTCACAAAGTTTTGAAGGATGCTCCATTTGGAGTGAAAGAACCGTCTCCATTT
Source organism: Sympetrum striolatum (assembly GCA_947579665.1). Lineage (NCBI taxonomy): Eukaryota > Metazoa > Arthropoda > Insecta > Odonata > Libellulidae > Sympetrum > Sympetrum striolatum. The sequence continues at coordinate 71,873,046 of OX388345.1, read as the reverse complement.
CGGGATATCCCTTTGATCTCGAACGACGGGATAAATAAGTATGAGCATGTCTATTGAGATACATCTCATTTCGAGCAGTCCAGCATATGCTGGCAAAAGAACCACTGACCGAAAGAGGTCCTCTCGGGCGTCCTCAAACTTCATTCCACTTTCTTTTGGAATTTGACTTTTATCAGCTCTTAGAAATCACTCATGCATTACGTCCGCAAGATATGGAATTCCCTTTCATGCACTCCACATCTGAAGTGCTGTTTTTAGCCTGAGTGCATGTATACGATATATAGTGCATATATATCGTACATCAATTGAAAAATTTATTTTTTATAAATTAAAAGATATTTGATGAATCTTTTCCTATCTATGAGTATGACAGACGAATGCAAGGAATGAATAAATACGAGAGACGAGCTATTTTCAAACTGCTAGCAAAATCAGCAACACAGAAAATGTAATTTATTTATAGTATTTATTAGATTTAACGTAACACGGGCTCGTGACTACCGCCGCAAAACAAGACGTTTTAAAGACAAATTTATGAATAATTATTTCCTAGCAAAGGATCTAGGAATATTAACTTTCAGCTACATTACGAGGTAAACAAGTAATTAACTGATTATCGGCTTTAGACAATTTGAATTCTTATAGCAGGGAAAGTGGATATATGAATTCTACGGATTATGAACTAGTGGTGTCCTTGGTTTATTCCAATTATAAAGATAATTATATTTCAAAATCATTCCATTCGAAAACGATAAGAAAAAAGTATTCACTAATTTCCGTAGTGAATGTATGATGCATAGTGGTTATTGATGGATTTGTAAATTCTACGTATTATATATTAGTAGCGCTCCTGGGTTTTTTATTATAAAGATGATAATGTTTGAAAATCAATTTTATTCAGAATAAATCCCTGATTTCCGAAGAATGTAACAAGTGAGCAGTTCTCTCATATTGGACAATTACATCAAATAATACAAAGTCGTAATACATCTGCCACCCAAATAAGGTATAGAATTAGGAAATATCTGAATTTTTCTTAATTTCTCTAATCTTAAATTAGAGGATCTTGTCTTATTTACATTATTTTGCACGTCAATCTAATTTCTCTTATTTTCCTATAATCTTTTGTCCAAAAATATAGGTGTTATGATGGATAATGCTTAAAAGGATTTAATTTCAAACGAAGATCTCTTAGACGTAAGTAGAGCTCTTTAGTATATATTAAACTGGATGTGATAAAGGCTGTTCTTGCCAACTTACCATTATCATACATTTTATTTGATTATCATAAATAAGTTGTTAGGTTGTAGCTGCTGTTATTGGCATAGTTAATTTTTTAAATATTAAATAAGGGCTATTTTACAAAAAATATTGTAACTAGCGATAATCATTTGTTACCGGTAAGCTAAGTAAACTGTTGCTCAGACATTTCACATTGAAAATTACGAACCAAATCTTGTCCTTAAAAATACTCCAATCCAAACCAACTCGCCAAATACGTTTTAACCTTGAAAAATCACCCGAAGATAAAAATTTGATAATAATATTAGGTGTCATTATCAAAAAATTCTCAAACTTTGCTTGGAAACAATCCTCCATGGTAATTAGAAGTACTGAACCAAGCAGAACCCATCATTTACTTTCACCTTCACTCTCAAATCTTTCCACCATCGAATCCTCCTCCTTATTTACTCCCAAAGAAACTTTTCACCGGCCCGCATGTAAATGAACACAAACTCCATCGCTCGTCGAAACCACTCAAAACCCTAATCTAGCTAATCCCACTTTCACCCAGACTCTTCCATTCGGTCTTGTATTTCACCGGTCTTTTGTCCCACTCCATCTCGTTAGAGGAATTTCGTGGCTCCGCAAAGATGGAGGTTTGATTACCCCTGGCGTGAAAACGCGGCCGGAATTTCTGTCGGCGGCCTTATGTGCCCGCTTCCAATCACCAAAAGGAGTGATGGAGAATTAATCAAACATGCCACCCCCGCGCACACGAAAGGTTTAAATCTCTTTCGGATGAGGAGTCACGCCAGTCCTCCCCCTGGGTTCAAAGGGCGTGGTTACAGGTGCGAGGTGAAAAGAGTTTGCGGGAGAAAGAGAGACTTTCGTGTTAAGGTGCCAATGGAAGCATTTGAGTGGTTTAAGGGTCTTCCCACTCCACCCACTGCATCACCTCCTCCTTGGATATCCCGTCCGTGGGCATTTTCCTCCGTGTCCTACACCCATCCGCCGCCCGCTGCAGTCGTTCCTCGAGAGCCTTCGCAGACCTGGTGTTTACTCAGAGTGCTATTGGACTTAGCAGAGGATACCGTTGTTTCCGAAGGTGCTAATTATTCTTAACTGGTGAGTGCAAACATCCATCCGATCACAAAGTTCCCCAAGATGCTAATTGTTGTTTACCAAAAGATACCTTTGCACCTCACTGAGGCCCGCGCGACCTTGTTGATACTCTTCATCGTTAGACAACTGCATCTATACCGAATGGCGATATCGCTCCGTCTAATTCTAGTTGAAACTTACTCAGAAGTGGTAAATGTTGATTCCACTTTTTGTACGACCCATGTATTAATCCGGGAAAGATCCACTCGTGTGCGTGTTGATGGTCTGCGATATTGAAGGGGATATTTCCTCGCTCACAAAATGAGTTTCCGTCGTGTATTCCAGGAAGCCTTTTTGGATTTTCTACGTGCTACGGTGTACAAATAACTCTTTACTATGTACTTAAGTCGTACTAGGATATACCGAAAAGCAAAATAACGAGTACTGCAGCTCACATGCCTATTGACGACCAGGTTTTGCTAAAGACCCCGCCTCTAGAAGTTGTACAATTTCCACACACAAATATACCCTCCCAGCTACCATTTGGCGTGTGGCAGCGGTTACACGCACAGCTCTACCTAATTCCACTGTACACTGCAATCGCGCTTGGTTCGCGGAAAAATTATTTGCAGGAAGGAGTCAACCTAATGATCTCTTCTCTCGATTAATCTCTAGCTATCTTATTATCCATAATACTAGGGAGAAGCATAGCCATTTATCGTTAATAGCACGTCTACCTTTCCAGGAATCCCGTGCGAAGCTTACTCATATATTTCGTCGAAAAAGGCAGGTACGTAATATATAACGGGCAGGAAACTAGTTTATTTTTTAACTGCAGACCCTGGTGTTCATACCACCAGCTATACGCTGAAAGGAGGCTCGTAGGGTATTCACGTATAAATAGAAGTATATACCTTAAGCATAAAAATTATGGAAAAGAGCGCCTATGTGATGGAAGTAACTTATGAAAATTGCCCATAATGAAAATGGTTGAATTTTTTAAAAGTTTGGATTAAAGAGTGTTTTATTAGGGGTGCGAAACGTGGACATTAGAAAATTGGGTAGGGGTACATACATTTAATAACATTATATTAATAAGAAACCCTTTCCCAAAAATCGTGCTGATCTGCAATGTAAATTCATCTTCCGTGGACTAGGTTGATGGCTATCATGTAAACCACGATACTAACGATCATGAATTCTTACGCTGACCAAATGTCTAGAAGGAAAGAATCCTAGTGCAGTAACACGGGTCGGAGCTGGAAAATGGATATTTTGATAAAAAAAAATACGAAATTGATTATATGCATATTTTTTTAAGATAATCAAAGATTTTTATTCTGAGACTCCTAATACTTGGTGTGAGAACAGAAGACGTATTTACATCAGACAATTGATATGGAAGGATCCAAGCCATTCATAAATCTACGAAACTTTCCCATCTAACTCTATCTCAATGTTTTAGACGATTAAAGATCATCTCGGCGACACTATTAGGAATAAGTTAGTATTTTATAACTAATCAGATGAGTATTCTACCTTTCGTTAGGTTCATTTACCTTGAAAATTCCTATGCAATGACATTTCCTTCTTTTATAAATAATAAAAAACTAAGTTCCTAAAGAATAATAATTTAATTCTCTCTGATGTTCGTATAATAAACGAACGTGGTAAATGTACTGCTCTTGTTGTATAACTGATTTTCTATTATTTGGACACAATTCTTCATTATAATAAATCAGCCATTGAAACTTCTCCCTATGCTTACATAATTTTTATTCCTCGTCAAAATAAAGCTTTCTCGTGAAAAACGTACATTCAGTTTCGTCGCAGATTTTTTTTTGCTTAGACGACCGTTACCGTTTAGTGTTGCCAAAGCGCTAAAGCAAATAGTATACATAATTATACCTCAACACTAATTACTAAAGTTATTCCAAAATTTACGAGCTAGAGTTTCCCAAAACATCAACAATTACGGCCACGTTCCCAAAATAGTTTTCGCCCCTCATTTGATTACCAAGAGGAGGTGCTGCCGCTAAGAAATTGCCCACAAATTCTTAAACTGCCGCGAAACATCCCGAAACACCACAGATAATGGAGGGTGATTACCAAACTTTTGGAGAATTTCTACTAAGCGGTTATGAAACTGGATAAGATGCTTCAGATCCTCCAAATAGGATTCCGAATTAATCTCCGATCATCTCGGGATGCGGAATCGCTCCTTTGCAAGATTTCCTCAAGAGATGTAAATCGACGAGACGATCGAGGGAGCACGAGGTACAGTCTTAGTTTGATGGAGGTGATGAGTATTCAAATCTCTTGCTCAGACTTTTCCAAATTTTTTTTCACTTAAATGAGAATCGTGAACAGATAATTGTATTAATCGCTTTTAGAATGTCTTATTAATAGGAACAGGTGATTTTTGTGAGCATTAAACATCTAAAACGCGGCACATATAAGTGCCGACAGAAAGCTTTAGGTACACCGCACAGATTCTAAGATCCATAAGTTTAATTTTTCAACATATATCCCTTCCGAGTGAGATTTAATTTTAATGATAATTTTTGTAACAGTATAAATTACTAGATTATCATAGGATTACACATATAGCTGATTATGTATGTACTCGTTTTTGTAAATAAAATTCACAGTCTCTGGCGATGTCTTGTGGAAATACGTCATGATAAAAAAGTACAAATTGTTCTTTTACTCGTATTTGAAATACCTATGAGGCTACAAGTAAAAAAGTACTTTCGAGTGAGATTTTAATTTTAATGGTAACTTTTGTAACAGTATCAATTACTAGATAATCATAGGATTACACATAAAGCTGATTATGTACGTATTCGTATTTGAAATACCTATGAGGCTACAAGTAAAATGCCCGTAAAGGTAAATATCTTTTTCTAGAGGTTTCTTTAAATTATCTTTTTTCGAGGTTAAAATTATAATCATCTCCTTTTTAATTTAATGTACTAGATTTAGTAAAGCTAATAACGGATTTATTCATTTTCTTGTACTTTCAAAATTCTTGCTTCTAAAAGCTTTTTAGTTAATGTAAAATTTTCTCTCAAATTTCGATGTTAGAATTTGTCCTTTAATAATAAAAGGATCCTCTACTGGTCGAGCCCCAATTTAATTTAAAAGAATAACAATTGATACTATAGTTCAAAATAGGAATTGATTAACTATTGGCAGATCAAAGGCTCGCGAGCGTGTTTCTTCAAAGTGAGGATGAGGCCCATCAATCCAACGCCAAAGGCAACAATCTATATATAAATACGTGAAGAGAAAACTTTGGATCCCTTTTTAAGGATATTGCGCGAACAGAGGAGTTTGAGATTTGGTGTAATTAAAGTTTATATGAAGAAGGAGTGCATAAAGCTAAAAACTTTGTCCAGAGTATCCTTGGTTCGACTCTGGACGGTTCGAATCGTCTGTCATAAGAAATGCACGTAAAGTTCGTTTTCATCGATTGCAGACGTTTTCTCTTTTGCGGAATTAAATAAGAAATAATGGTCGTACAAAATCGAGATGGATATCAAAAGAAAGGAAATTGCACGAAGATTCTTATTTCGGTCGTATAATATCGTATTCGAGTCTAAATTGCGAGATCTATGGGAAAAGGAAGAGAAAGTTTGTGAAATTTCGCCGTAGTAAACAACCAGTCCCCCAGACGACCAAGGTGATTGTTGAATCCGATATATTCACTTTCCTACAAGAATACACGGGGATTTTAAGTCCATACCGAATTAACGGTAGGAACTAATGTCAGAGTTTATGAAGAGGAGGCAATTTACTTAGATTTCAGTACATGCAAACAACGATGAATAAGTAGCAGGGACAAAATTACGACCATTTTACAGTTTTTCCCAAAAGTACCTTAACAAAAATAAAATGCAATCGAAATGCAATATATCTTATACCTTTATTAAAATCAAGTCTCATTTTCATTAGTGTTCATTTGATTTAATAATAACACGGGAAAATTAAAATTGGCTATGAACTGTATCAAAAATAAATGAAACTACAAGCTGTCATTGCGTTTCTTTCATTTGTTACTAACGTTAAACTTTATATTTCGTACGTATCGAAGGGAGTTAAGGCGAACAACACACCCTAATAACGTGTTTATACACGCTCGCAACTGACGTAATAGCAAAAATTCGAAAACAATTATAACTAATGATTATAGAGGTATACTCTTTGACAAAAGAACCTCAATAACATTCAAACTTAAATATTTAATGAATGACGGTCAAACTTCGACCACTGGGCGATCACAAGTACAACATAAATAGGATCACGGAGGCCATTGCTCTGGTAAGAGAGAAAACAGTGAATTATGTCTCCCATATTTTTCATTAAACAGTTTTTTATACCAATCACTCTGTGATGAATATTTCTGAATAGCTTCTATTGTCAATATCTTTTAAAATTAAATATTCACAGATATGGTGGAAATTCATCATGTAAAAATGAAGGAAACAGGATGGTACTTTTTCTTCAATTTTACATTTTAAAATTTAGATTTTTTTATTTTTTTGATAATTACTATCAAGCGAAAGTCCTCAAGAATGTAAACAATTAACCTCTCTTCTCTTTATCAACTGAGAGTGTCACAAAATTTATTTTAAGTTAACTATAATTTCCAACCGGCTATGTTGGTTCAAATGTATTTATTAATTTATCATCACTTCACTGCTGAATATTCTTACATATTACTACGTATAATTCATTTCCATAATCTCTCGTTAAGTACTTTTTCTATTGAATACTTTTACTTCTGACATTTTAACCGTCTTTAATTGTTTGATGAGAGGTGGTTTATTTAAGCTGCTGATTTCCTAGTGATTTCAATGGTTTACTCTAAGTGAATAACAACGTGTCCTGTTATTGATTTCGTTTCAAGTAATTTTTCTTATTGTACTGCTTTTGTGAGTTCCATGTTATAAATAGCTTTCCTTCACATATTTTTAAGTATACTATCCGTGCTTGCGTATGTTTCTCAAACACCTCTTCCATCGTGTGTGGATTTTTTCCCTAAAATTACAAAGTTGGTTCATAAAAATAAACTTCTACTTAAGCTTTCCTTTTATTCTTTCTTTTTCATTTATCTATAAATTATTTAAAATTTCATTCATATCATTGCTGCTATGTTAAGACGCAAAGAAGAGGACTTTTCAGTTTCAATCTTACCTTAAAATAGCCTTAAATATGGTTAGCGTACATCCAATAATAGTTGCTACATTAAAAATAAAAATGAATTTAACCACAATCTAAGGTAAGACAAATTCCAAGAAAAAGTTCGCGTTGTCCAGAATCATTAAAAGAACTTGCAAAACGCTTTGTAAGTTAAAACCTAAAATGGGCTGCGTAGGTGAATCACTTTTTGAAAGAGAAACGATTCAGAACGGAATATTTTGAGACTTTCGAGACAGCGACTTTTCGCAGATATCTCCTGCTAGATGGATTTTTTTTCCTTAATTAGCAAACGCAATTTTTCGGAAAAAGAATTCTTTCGGTCTCGCTTTTTAAGTTTATAAAACCTCCTTTCCCTTGAACTGAAAATAATTTCATCAAAGTTTTAGTTCTTTGATATCATTCATAGTTCAAATTAACTAAGTAGATTAATAATGCTCGCTATTTTGAATTCGCAAATTTATATATTTTTTTGATTTTCAACTCCGAAAGATATTGAGAAATAGAGAAGTTTCTTTTAGCATAATGGTAGAAAGATAACTACATAAAATAATACGAAAATTGTTATTCTCAATTATGTAAAAGCTATAAATGCATTGTAGTATGTTATAAAAGCTATACTTATAGTGTAGTATTCTGCCGTTTCAGATATAAGATAGGGCTCAATACACGACGATATTACACTTATTTTGTAAAATTCAACATCTTTGATAGCTTAAGATACGTTTCTATACAATTCATACACCGCCTTAAAAGATTTCCCTCCAGAAAATATACCACATATCTATTTATATTTTATTTGAATTTACGATTATTTCTATATCTTGATTCATTAGGAACTGAAATGGTGTTAGGGAAATCGCAATTAAAGATTAAATTCAATGGCCAGCTTATGACACGGGGAAGAAATGTTAGAAACCACTGGGAGGATAAGGATGTCTTTCTTATGTATTTTTTGGAAGTCCATAAAGACGCGGGGGTAAAGGGTTGGATACAGAGAGGTCAAGTTTTTCAATCTTCAATAATCATTGATTTGAACAGAGCTTCTTTAATGTTGAAGTAGATATTTTTGATACTATTGCACAAGAAAAAATTGTAAATATCTTAATGTACGAAAATGGAACCAAGGAATTTCTTTCATACCATTCGGTCTAATTTATTCAACTATCGAAGAGCTATAAATGGTAAAAATATCATACAATTATTTTTACAAAATTTTATTAATAGAAAAAGTGATGGAAGAATAATTAGTTAGACGTTGCAGGGAGTGACGCAATTTCAAGCGAAATCTCAGCCGAGAAAAATCTGTGAAAGATGAGGAATAATGGATATTAATCAGATATAGACATAAGAAGCTGCAAAGGGCCAAACTGTGACTCGGATCATTAACTATTATAAGCAAGAGTAAGGGAGAGAATAATTAAAACAGAAAAAGTTCTAGATATAGTTAAGAGAATATGGGACACAGATTAGTTAAATGAAGACTAGGAAGTCACGAAGCAAAACCGAAAAGGATTAGCTAGTAAGATGCAAACCAAGAGCCGATGAAAAAACTTATAAAAGAACCATAGAAAAAGAATGGGAAAAATAGGGAAAGCAATCAAAGAAGCTGTGGAAGAAACAAGAGAATAATACATGCTCATTGGTTTAACAACGAGTGTGCCCAAATTATACAGGAGAAGAATAAAGCTAGAGAAAGCATGATAAGGAAAGAAACCAGAACGAACACTGAAAGATACCAAGAAATGAGGAAGGAAGCAAAAAGGATATGCAAGAAAAAAGGAGAAAATGGAGAACAGCTAGAGAATATAGAATACAGCAAACAGAATAAACAGAGACAGTTCTACTAAGTTTTAGAAAAGGTGGAAAGAGGATACCAACCAAGAATGGAAGGATTTAAAAATACGGAGGGAAATGTAGTTCAAGAAGAGAATGAAGTTCTGGAAAGATTGGTAGAACATTTCAAAGAACTTCTCTGTACAGAAGATAAGAAGAGAGTAACAACTGAGGAAAATGACAGGCTTAGGAAAGAATCAAATATAGAATCAATCAAATCAAATATATCAAACTTGCTCAGAATTAAACCCACTAGGCTGAAAATTGCACAATGCATACAAAAGTTAAAAAATAATGGAGACCCAAGGAAGAAAATATTGCAGCAGAGCTAGTAAAATATGGAGGAGATATAATGAGTGATGCTATACATAAACTTAGTTGTATAATATAGGAAGCAGAAAAATGCCAGAAGGATAGAGATAGATCATAATGTTTAACTGCATATGCTATTGTAGATTTTATACAAGCATTTGATTGTATAAACAGGATCAAACTCTGAGAAGAAATGGAGGACATGGAAATTCCATCCAAAATAATTCTATTGATTCAAAAGGTATTGAAGAAGAGCATGGCTAAAGTAAACATAAATAATAAACTGAATTTGAATTCAGCACTGGAATAAAGCAAGGATATTAGAGGATTCCACAAATTTGAAGAAAAAATAGATCAAAGAGGGACAATATTTAACAAATAAATAGAAAGAAGCAAGCAAAATGGGATTGATAGTTAATCCCAGTAAACCTAAATATATGCTTCTGGCAAACCTAGAGTCACCCAGGATTTGGAGATAGAACAGATAAAATTTGATAGTGTGGAAGAGTTTAAATATCTAGAATATATAACTTACAAAAAAGCATAATATGAAGAAATGAAAGAACACAAGCAAGGAATAAAACTTACTTTGCAAATATGAAGATACTCAAGAGAAAGTTAATAAACAGAAACACTTAAATACAAATATATAAACCAATTACCAGACCACTGGTAACCTATGGAGCATAAAAATGGACACTAACAATCACACAAGAGTATGGCCCTGGTAAGATTTGAAAGCAATTTCAGAGAATATACCGACCTGTTACTGAGAATGGATTATGGCAAAGGAGAACCAAAGAGGAGTTAAAGACAATAATGAATTGGGAAAGATGTAGTTAAGTTCACAAAATCTTTGAGAATATAATGTTTGGACCATGTGGAAAGGATGCTTGAAACAGCAATGCTGAATAAGGTGATAGAAGGGAGACTGATGCCGCTAGACGGAGAGGAAGGTCCAGATTGAGATGGCTAATTCATAAAGGACATGAAGAAGATGAAAGTGAGAAGACAGAGAAGTGGCTGATTGGGGTGGAAGCTCACATAGGGTTGTAGCTCCAAAGAGAGAGTTTGTCTATAAATTGAGACTTAAGGACAATTTTTAAGTGATTTCTTATAAGTTTGGAACAAAAAATATTAAATGTTATCACACTTTCTATGCCTTGTTTAATATTTTTTATCTATATATAGTTTAAATCAGTCTATGTAATATTAACATAAGTATACCATACAACAATTTAAAACCAGGAACTAACAGATGAGCCAAGAATGGCTCACGTGGACCATATCTTGTTTTCCCCGACTTTTCTTGTAAATATGAATTTATTCTTTATTTTTCATATTACTTTATTTGCCAGTAGCTCTTTTCTTTTTCCTAATTCACGTTTTATTTAAGATTGTTTGTACGATAACTATACCTTGTATGAAGAGTAAGATAGTTAAATAATATATTGTACCAAATATAGCATTTTGAGTTTAGTGTTTCATGTCAAAATAAAATCTACTTACATTATAGTCCACTTTCATATCAATGAAAATTAAATGTATTTTAAAATCGTTTTTTAAATAATACTGCTTATCGGAAATAATATTTTACATCAAAATTGTCTAAAATCAAAAGTTTATTTCATTTTTTTACAATCAAGAAAATAGCAAGAAAACGATTTAAGTAGTCGTGATAATAATCAAAATAAAACCTATTTTGTTACAACCATATTTCATTTAAAAGAACAAAAAGATATATTTGAAAATCTTGTTTTAAATTATATCGCTCACCAGAGTTAATGGTTTAAATCAAAGCTTCCTAATTATATATCAAGAAAATAGCCGAAAAACGACTTTCGTAGTGCTGTCAAATTAAAGTCTACTTTCATTATAATCAACTTTAATTAAAAAACAAACGGATGTATTTAAAAATCTTATTTTAAATAATAATGCTTTCTGGACGCAATGTTTTAGTTACATAGTGTGGATATATAATCAAAAGAATAGCAGTTTGACTCCTTCGAAGCCACATTTATTGAAACAACTACTTTGCTGAAATTAAAATTAATAGCATACAGTCGCTTCTCTAGATAAAACTATACAACAGGTATGAGTAATTTAAGTTCGGATGATTCAGCAGAAAATACTCTTCGATTCTAAAGAATTACTTTTTTACAGGAGCCATCATGTGATTAGATAAAATCTGCATATCGTCATTATATCAGCTAATGCATTACTTCATTTAAGGTCTTTTGTTTTAATAACATTGTGATTCAATAAAAAGCGAATTACTGGAACGTGAGAACTTCCGTATTTTGCGGTGAGAAATATAGTCACTTGATATATTTACATTAAAAACATAGCGATTCGTTTAAAAAATACGGCATGAAGTATCTCGCATAGAAGCAATTGATAGTATTTTCTTACCTCTTAAGATTTCCTCAAATAACGCTTTTAAATAACAAATCGCAGCACTCGTTACAAAACTTTATTTTGAGCGAAAACATTACAACATATCTGATGACCACTGGTGACGAAAAAAACAATTTGCCGAGTAATTGCTCAACCTCACTGTATCCATTTTCGCTCACAAAATCAACACCTCTTAACACGTATATTCTTTCGCCTAACATTCTCCGTTTAATGTACTTTGAAAATTAAAGACAGAAAATTAATGATATTTTATAAATAAGCACTGCAGTCACAATTCCACAATACTTCTTAGGGCAATTGCGCGACACTCGAATTATTTTCCGCAGCACTTCGTAAACCGACTAAAATCCTTGTATGTTCGGCAAGAAAAACTGGAAGTACAATTTCTTGGTGATAGAGCACGAAACACACTTGCACTTTGCCAATATTGGTAATTCCTCTGAAAGATACGTTTTCGATGTGAACAACTCGATTGCACGTGAAGAACTGAAAATGAAGGCCAAAAACATGACTACACGCAAAGCCTTTCTATATTTCTTGTTTGCGAAATCCACCTTCCACGTCGCCCCTTATCTACTACCCATAGGGATAGAATAGCTGCCAGAAAAGCAGGCTGAAACATTCGGTCTAATTGCGCAATGGAATATTCTTATCGGTGGTCAGGTCCCTCAAACTAATCAAGGGGAAAGAGAGCTCAAACGACTCATCCCCTTTCGAGACAAAACTATTTAATGATGTATAATTAATATGGTAAAATCTTTATATCGATTGCGCTTCAAATTCTTAGAGATATTAATCGTTGCAGAAGTCTTTCGGTTTCACTAATTAAATTACACTGATGCGTGATGCGGTTTACACCGTCTTAAAGAGTGAAATTATGCCTTTGCGTTTTATGTAGCAATGGGAAGTTACGCATTTAATTTTTTGTCTCAGCAGAGAGTGGATTATCCTAAGTTATGATGGAATTAATACAATATTTGAGCCACAGAAGTTGCACTATAGTTCACTTGCACGAAAATTGCATTATACTTTTGCTCTATGAGTTTAGAAAGATCATAACCAAGATGTGTATTTTCTGGGAGAAGAAAAACGGACATACACTCTCACTTAAAAATATTGATAATTAAGATTGATGCGTCCTTTTGCAATAAAAACTGTTCAAGTGAAAATACATTTCTTTCAATCAATTTTACACAGAGATGAATATGAAGATATAATATTGAGGTTGTACAAGAAGTTGAAAATATTGTCTTGCCTGGGGCTCGAACGGAGATCCTCACTGAGGCAACCGAAACACAAATCGATATGTAGAGTTTTCCCCTCTAGATATAATATTTCCACTTAAATGTGGAACAGAATAGCCGATATTTCAATAGTCTTACCAGCGGTATTTGTGAAAGACTTTTTATACTCGAATATAAGCCGAACTCATTATAAGTCGAGGTACCTAATTTTATTCCAAAACACTGGGAAAAGTAACCGAGTCGAATAGAAGCCTAGGGTGGGAAATGCAGCAGGTACTGGTACACAATGAAAAGAAGTAGCTATGAAATTACAGTAATCGAGGCATCGGTAGTTTAGTAAGAGAGAATTGACAAGGAATTGTTGAATGAGCAAGTGAGGAATTTTCCAGCCAATTTACGACAAAGACGCTTCTTTGCCACGGGAGAACTGATAAGGGGAGCCCTCCTTCGAGTTTAAGAAGAGGGGTCTTGTACTCAGCATAAAAAGTGTGCAGAAAAACTCGGCTTTTGCATAAGTATATAATTATATCCACTGTTAAATTTATTTACATGTATATATAACCATAGGGCACTAAATACGTTTTTACGCGATGTAAGTTTATCGCTCTTAAGGTATTCGATTTAAAATGAATTTAACACAGCAATGATCTGCTTTGGTGGGGTCACACTTTATGGCGGAAATGTCATTTATTGATATTTAATATTATGTATTTATAAACAAAATTATGTATTTGTTTTATTTATTTCATAACATATGTGTTTGTTTTTGTGGACCTGAAAATGATCGTAGTTTTATTCCAATGAAACTTGTGGAGAAGAGAATACCATTTTATTTCATTCGTAATGAATTTACTCAATATCAATACGGCCTCAGTCGATTTTATTTAAAAACTAAATAAACTGATATCGAAATCTCTGGAAAGACGCACTGAATGTTGAGCAAAAATCCAACTGGCTAGATTTACGTGCGCTGAGGCATGCGTCATGAAAAAGAGGTCCGGTCAACTTGCAAGAGGCATGCGCTATTGCATGCCTCTCCTTCGTCATACCGTGCGCTATGACGCATGCCTGTGTTGAATAGAAAGTTGCACAAGTGTGGACATTGCTTTAGAGTCTTTGTTGTTTTTAGATAAGGTAATAAGTGATGAAATTAAGAAAGGGTAAGAAATAGAGGATAACGAAATAAATGCGACTGAGTCATAGAGTACATGAATTACAGCCTGGGCTCCCGGATAGACATGTGGACAGCGCATTTGCCTTCGGTGAAAGCGGTCCCGGGTTCGAATCCTGGTGGAAGCCAATGTGCCTAAGCTGTCGAAGCACTTTTAGCAATACTACTACTACTACTACGAATTACAGCCTTTCGTTTCGATAAGTTGAAAATATTGGTCACTTAATTACAACGCTTTGAACTGAGCCAAGAGATAGTACATTGATGAAATTTTCTTTTAATTCGTTACCGACATCCATACTACGCAGTGAAAACCATGGGTATCTGATCAGAAATTATACGCTGCTCTACCCTTAAATTCTTCATAGGTATTTAAAGGCATAATGAAGGAAGGCATGAAGAAATAATACGCATAAATTTCGTTATGTAATTCATTTACAATAATTTCTGCGTAAAGCGTAAAGAACACTATGTTATGAGGCCTTCATGGACTACATTGCTAAACGGAAGAACCAAAATAACAATTGTGGAAAAATAATCACTTCAAGTAAAAAGACGATGAGGGTATATTAGGAAGGAAGGAATGCACTCACCAATATCTGCTTTTCTGCTGAGCTTTTCCGTGGCGGCTAGTTCCTCCTTGCGCGTCCTCGTCAACGTAGAAATTTCCTCTGTTGGTCCTATCCCGCTCCATCACAGCTGATGCTTAACGCATTAAGGGCCTAAACCCATAGGAGGGCAAACGCATCAGCCAAAAGAGCCAAATATCAATAGTACGAGAACTGAATTTTGTTATGATAAAAAAATTCTTTTAACTGAACCAACATGGGTAGGTAAATTCTTATTAATATTAATTATGTTGCTCGTCAATGCTATGCTCTGTGACTCCATACCTAAAATGAATCAGCGAAGATGGTCAACAGCAGTTCCGTCGTCAATTTTATGCTAACAGACTACGTGCCAAACTTGAAACAGTGAGGGCCCTCGAAGACACATCCCTCGAAAATACTGAAGGTGTTTAGGCCTTCTGATTTGAGGTAGTGAGGGCGCTCGACGGCACTTCCCTCGAATATACTGAAGGTGTTTAGGCCTACTAATTTGAGTTAGTGAGGGCGCTCGACGGCACATCCCTCGAAAATACTGAAGGTTTTCAGGCCTACTGATTTGAGTTGGTGAGGGCGCTCGATGGCACTTCCCTCGAAAATGCTATAGGTGTTCAGGCCTACTGATTTGAGTTAGTGAGGGCGCTCGACGGCACTTCCCTCGAAAATACTGAAGGTGTTCAGGCCTGTGGATGTGAGACAGTGAGGACAGACCTGCTACTTCTGTGTCAGCGAGGACCCTCGATGTCACTTCCCTCGTCAATGTAATGCTAAGGGATTCCGCGCCTAATATAAGTCAGTGAGTACGCTTGGGTAGTTATTTCGTCGTCTATTCTTCAAAGGGATTTCCCAAATTATCCTGAGGTTGGTGAGGATGCTCGCATCTCATTTTCTGCGTCAACTACGTCCCCATCCTAAGTACGTCAAGTCGGTGATAGCTATGCTATGTCCTTAGAAAGGAACATCCCAGTCAAGCAACAGTCAGTGAGGATGTGAAGGTTCCTAGTCAACGCTGGAGCGATACTGAACCTGCAAGGAAAATTTTAAAATGTGTAATAATGGTATGTCCAAAACTTCGAGGCAAGTCGCCACATAGTTAAAAAAATATTGAATAAATTCTACCTCACGGTTAAGATTTCTTAAGGATATCCTTATTTTTCACAATTATTGATATACATCTTACGTAGTTTAATATTAGTTACTTATAATCTGTAATCTGCTGTTTCTCAAAAGGGCAATGAAAACTAATAAATACCACCGTAACAGCATTGAGCGAAAAACATGTTTCATAAGTGTAGTTGTTGGCAAATATCTATGTATCCTTCTTTCAAAACCAGAAAACCAAGAAATAAAATATACATTTAAGTCTATGAACCTTTCACATATTATTATTATTATTATTCCATCTCATATCTGTTAAATAAATAACTTCTTCGATTATGACAACTATCGTTTATAAAATATGAAGATATATTGGGAGATCACATTCAAGTCAGGATAAGCAGCCTCAAATTTATGTAATTTTTTTCTGAAAGGCAAAAAGGAAAAGAGGAAATGATATTTACATAAATAAAAGAGAGAATTTAAATGCCAATCCAAAAGCCGACAGTAAAAATTCTTTGCGCAACGTAAGCACATTATGGAGCTGTCAACCTAATACTGACCAAAGCATAACATAAACATTGAAAACGATCAAATAACGCACACGAAAACAAAACAAAGTAAAAAAAGAAACGGAGATTAAACACAATGATATTGAATGTAAATTAACAAAACGTAAAACACTGATGAACATATTCTGCAGAACGTAAGTGCAGTAGAAGGCTACTGGCACACTAACGCAGAAATGAATAAGGTTGAGACGGAACACAATCAAATAACACCCAAGGAAAGCTTATCAATTCTTGATCTTAACGTAAGCTAACGTAGTTATACAAGATGTAAAAATTCCTAAGAGATACTTAGGAAAAAAATATCTAATGCTGATTACACGTAAATGTCAAAATATAAAATGTGATATAAACAGATAATGAAAATATAAATGTGGAAAGAAAGAATGGTTATGTAGAGCAAATAAAAGACTATTAACTTTGATCACATAAAAAATTCCGCTGCAGGGAAACACCTACAAAGTGAAGGGGGGTGTGAAAAACCCTCGAAAAGTGTAGGAAAGGTCGAATGAAAGACAGATGCAGATCACAACATAAATTATAATGATATTTTAAAACGTGGAAATGTTCCGCTTATAGAATTCTGACCAAGTAAGGTAACAAAGAGCAAACTATCTCACTCCACACCTGCCAAGCAAGCCTCATTCTTCCTAAATACTCTTCTAATCTGTCCAACGTTATGAAAAAACATGTGTATTTATTCGTGTATTTCTTAAGAGAGAACGGCGCGCGCTGTTGCGACATAAAAAAGTAAAGTTGGCGAAAATTTATTTTGAAAACACTCAGTATTGAGCAAAAACCTCCTAATAGAGCATAGTGCTATTTAAACAAACTTTAATTCTCTCTTAATGAAAAGAAGAATAAGAAAGTGATATTTTCGATAAAATGAGGAATGAATTGGGATATACTTTGAACTAATGTTTTTGGGACTATCTAGTAATTTACGACAAAGCAAGTAAAGGCTTGGCTTTGTAAAGCGTATTGTCGGTAAATGCGATGAAAGGTGAGAGAGCGATGTTCTTTTACCTTGGTCAGACCCTTCTGGAATATGCGGCAAGTATATGGGATCCGGCGGATGAAACGTGTACTCGCGAACTCGAGAAAGTGCAGCGTAAAGCGGTTCGTTTTGTTAAGAAATGCTACGATAAAAAAGCAAGCGTTACAAAAATGCTCTCAGACGTAGGTTGGGAATCCTTGAAAGAAAGGAGATTGGAAGCTAGGCTGCGATTGCTTAATAAATTCAGGGAAACTACATTTTCGGAAGATACAATCGGTATCATGCAACCCCCCTGCTATGTCGGTCGATCCGATAATGACCGTAAGTTAAGAGAAATAGATGCTAGGACGAATCATTTTAAAAATTCATTCTTTCCGCGAACGATACGCGACAATAACCGAATGAGGAAGTAGTTTAGATTCAACTGGTGTTTTCACCCCCTGCCACACGCCGAAAGGCGGCTTGTAGGGTATTGATGTAGATGTAGATGTAGATGAAGTTACTAATTAGTTTTTGAAATCTACTTTATTTCATGTTCTTTCTATCTACGTATGTTATCAATTTTGTTATTGAATATTTTGCAGACAAACGTCTTGGGAAATATGTCGAAAGTTTATTGGTAAAGGACATTGGTAGTCGCCTGCTACTGTTCGTTCTATTTTGGTAGGAAAAACTTGCAGCGAGAAAGTTTCAGAAAAACTGCTGAATTTTATGTGAAAATTAAAATGAATTTTATGTGAAAATTAAAATGAATTAAATATACTGATGCCGTCGAAAAACGAATGTATACTACGGAGGTAACTCGGAATTCGGGCGCACGGGAACGGCTAAGCTTTAGCTACGTGACGCCGTAAGCTCGACGTCTTTGCAGATAGATCGACAATACTAGAGGGTGAGATACCAACCGGCATTCGGGCTGAATACTTCACAAACAATGTAATACGCGTGCGCCGTGCTTGCGCTCCAATTCGAAAACCTCTTTTCAAAATCGGGAGTAGATTGAACTGAAACCCCGCGATCTTGACCCCATTCGCCGCTATAATTCCCCAATTCCGATGATGAGTCAACAAGTGGCTATTCCCTTCTTCCCGCAGAGTCCGTCGCCGCAGGTGCTGCACCCAGACTGCCGCCACTCCGTCAAGTTCACGGTGGAGGAGGAGCGGGAGTGGAGCGGAGGGAAGGCGGACGAGGAAGAGTCAGCCGCAAACACGAGGGCCAAACAGATTTTTATGTCCCACCAACCGCCCCCGCTGCCGCTGCCCACGACTCCGCCCCCGTACCAGCCTCCGGCGAGGACCGCATCTCCACCGGCGCCCGCACCGGACGGTAAGGCAAATATTTACTATGGCAATTCGAAGCGGTTACCGGAAGCTAATTCCGAGTCAATCAATGCCCTTGGCTGGGAGTCGAATCGAGTTATGTTCGCAATTTCAAATAAGAGCTAGAGAGTGTATGTCCGATAAAACCTATAAACCTATGAAAAATTATATGAACCTATAAAAAAACGGATTTATAATATTATTGTTCTTTGTTTCCTTCTTATATTATTCTAGTACTTTACGCAGGTAATTAAATGAAATTTCAGTTCTTTCCCGTATTTTCGTATGAATGTACACCTGTGTCTATCTATTTTTCGGTTACAAGAAAATTTTTCGAAAATGAATTCTTCAAAGCATTTTCTTCAAATACAAATTCTTCAAAAACAAACTCTTCGAAAGCAAATTCTTTGAAAGGAAATTCTTGAGAAACTAATTCTTTGAACGATCTATTATTTTAATTACAATTAATTAGAAAATAGACCACTCTAATCAATCTGACCTTGCCCAATATTGTATTTAAGGGATTGATTAGGAGTTGAAATCTATTCAACCCAACGCAACCGCAAATCAGTTCCTTTAAAATAATTTTGAGATAAAATCAGAATCATTACAGTGGCCCTTCTTCGATGAATTTGCTCTCGAAGAATTTTCTTTCAAACAATTTGTTTCCGACGAAATTGCATGCTTCCTGTTATCATACTTATTCTCTCTCTCGTCTAAAAAGAATTCTTACGTCCAAGTGAACTGATGTTATAGTCTACAGTTTCATTCAGATGCGAATGATAAATATCCCAAAAATAACAAAATAAAGATAGGAATTTCCGTGATAGCAACTAAGCAAATTTGATGATTTTTTTAATTGATAGCTTTTGATTGAAAAGAAACTACTTTTTTCCAATAAAAAATCAAAATACTTCATAGCGCTCTAAAGGAATAAACCGAGTAAACGTTAATTCTGAATTATAAACCAATAAATCGCATTTAATTTCTTTTCAACCTAACAATAAAAAAGTTTCTTAAAGATCGCATCACATATACCTCATCCGCTTAGGAACGCGTCATCTTTAAATCTTCCTATTTCATCGAAAAATCTCGTCAGAATGCTCAACTATTATTTAATATATACATTCCAGACATTTCTGTTTGCGAATTGATAAAATGTGCTTGATCGGTGTTTGAGGTCCATGAGTAAATATCTTTCTCACTTCTCGGAAACATTCTTATGGGGTTATATGTTGAATTGAGGCATTATTTTTCATTTCTGTAGCAACCCTGGATAAGAAATCTAAACATTTGAACATGAGTCATTTTAAGTTTGCATAAATACTGTACAAATTAAACTGATTCCAGGAAATAGGAAATTAAATCCAGATTCACCCAATTTTGTTCATTTTTGACTGTTGACATTCAACCTAGGCGCCAAAGGTATTAAAAATTGCAAAGAACAACTTACAAAATCTTTCCTGATCCGCACGCAAAAATTTCAAAAGCAAAGATGTAAAGAATGAAATTTCCCGTGAGATAAAACGGAGGTTGGAGGAAAGGATCCTGAATGCTTGTTCAACAGTTGTATATCCAGCTCAAAAGATTGCCTTTGAGTAATCATAGAGGCCAAAGACTTAACGGTTGTAATCAAATAATTAAAAGGATCAAAGAAAAGTTATTAAATACAGCGAAACGAGTTTTTATGTGCAATAAATGAATTACCGAAAATGAGGTTGATAAAGGGTTTTGATTGTATCAAAGCATTGAAAAAAATAAGGTTTCTTTCGGAATTTTGGATTACGACTGAAATTTGAGTTCCCTCATTACTGCAATCAAAAGGAAATGCTGCGATATAATTTACTATGATCTTTGATAAAGCATAATAAAATGTTTTTATCCAATGAAAGAAAGAAACTGTTTCTTTTCTAAGGCTAAATAACTTATTCTTGGAATAAGAATGGACAATTGATAAATTTTATATTTCGTATGAATTGTACTAAAATTAGAGCCTGAAGGTAAAATCCTAGACGAAATCCTACGCAGCATGATCTTGATCTAAGAAAAATCAACTAAAATATAAACAAAAAATGTATGAATCATGTAATACTTCTCTATCGAATAATATTAATCGAAGAATATAAAATAAATATCCCATAATTGTGCCTAATCCAATCACGTAAATAATTTTTACAATAAGGCAAGAGAACTTAGGCTTATAAGACTTCATATCTTCTTAGAATCGTTGAAAATTCTGAGAGCAACAAAGTAGTACAAAAATGCGACGGTACCCAAAATAATTGAGTAGTGGAAATACTATGGCTAAAGTAATCCGTTCATATTAAGTTGTTCGCACACAATCGCTTCAGCTATTCTTTCTTGATGACAAGCAAACACTATTCAACTTGGAAAGCAATCTAAGAGTTCTTGTAACCAGAAATAGCAAGTAATAGCAAGTAGCTAAATTCATAAGAATAATATAATTAGAAAAATATTATAATAATACATACATTAATAATAGAATAATGATATTATTAGAATAATACACACGAACCTAACGAAAGGTAGGTTCATATGCAACAAAACTCAAAAATCCCTATTCAATTCCATCCTCTTCATTTCCTTGTAGCTTACCCTACTCTTTATATACTAGAATAATAAGAGCTGCAATAAGAATACTAGAATTAATTGACAGAAAGAATACTACGTATTGAAATAATACAATAGGAACCTGATGATGACGCATTGCATTGAAGTTAGTAGTTGTCATTTTCATAGCATGTGGATACCGAGTGTTGGAATATGTTACCAAATAATTATCAAGATGTTTTGATGAAGGATATATGTCAAAATTTCATCGAAAATTCTCCATCGGAAGCTTGCGCTTGCCTCAAAAGTTTCTCACAAATTCCCTCCGGGAGATTCCTAACTCACCACCGTGCTAACAAATCTGTTTATTTTTAACAAAACTAGACAGCGCTACAAACATGAATTCATAATATATGGAATAGAAATGATGAGGAACCCAACACCTGCCGAATGGAGGTGTCTCTACCTCAAGTTAGCAGTTCTTGATAGAGTAACAAATAAGTTTTCAAAACAAAAATTTATCTGAAGAAATTTATGGTTATTTCAATCCTGGATATTTTAATAAAACTAGTACTTTCTTACATCATTCCGACATTAACCTTAATCATACAATTGTTGTCAAATACATAAAGTAGAAAGTTTATACGTAAATTACCCATCGTCAAAAGTCGCTTAAAACTGAAGAACCATTGACCATACAGGTTTCAAATTTCGTAGATTATTAAATTTCGACACATGGCAAAATGTAGGCAACTTTTTTTCAACGTGCAGTTCGACTTAAAGCGGGTCCATATTTTTCATATCTAAATCTTTTCTGTGTTCGTTCAAACATATGTTTCGTATTCCCGGAAGACCACGCGCATACCTTTTCAATGAGCAAACTTTTTCCTTGCGGATATCAAATTATTATCGACGCACTATAAATATCATGCAATAATGAAAGATTGATGAGAGTTCTTATGCCTGACAAAATGATTTTCTGGTAAAATTATGGATATCGAAAGCCAAAAATTACAGTTATTAATAAGGATGAGATTTCTATGAAATTTTCTTTCTAGTGGTATATGTATAGAATTTGCTGGTTAATGATAATATTTTAATATTCTTTAAGAAAACTATTCGCGAAAATTTAACATTTTGTGTATTCATACATGTTCTCTTAAATGTATATAAAACTGAAAGGTCAATGGGAAACAGTTAAATGTGCTAAAAGCAGCAAATATTTAACATTGAAAACTATTAACATTTCCCATTTTTATGTGAATATTGAAAGGCATACGTATATTCTCGTTATGCATTTAAATAGATGATATTATCGAGTCAGATTTAAATCGTAGCCCTCCAAGTTCTTAAATTAATATCACAGAAAACTTATAGACAACTCGTTTGATAAAAATCAGCAAGAATCATTTAAATAATTTAGGCCACATAATTTTACAAAAGTCTAAGGAATCCAATTATTTTGAAAATAATATTAT
Organism: Sympetrum striolatum; assembly: GCA_947579665.1. Classification (NCBI taxonomy): domain Eukaryota; kingdom Metazoa; phylum Arthropoda; class Insecta; order Odonata; family Libellulidae; genus Sympetrum; species Sympetrum striolatum. The sequence goes on along the minus strand of OX388345.1, from coordinate 71,849,901 downwards.
GTATGTTACTCTCACGTTTCTTTACAGCTATTAAAGCATTACTAGCATAAATTTTTTAACCGAATACATCCACGTTCAAGACGCATTTTTTCACAAAAAATCGAAATCACAAAGGAAGGTATCTCTTATAAGAGGATATAGATTTTCCGTGGTATTTACTATATAGATAGATGTTTATCATCAAAAAGTAACCGCGATTTTCGAGTTTTTGTGTTAGTTACAAAATTAAAGTTACGGAACTGTATAGTTCACTAAACGTGGGTAGATTAAAAAAACTGTAGAATACAGCTCCAAAACCCTTGCTGCGTGTTACGATATACGTACAGTACAGTGTTTCTAGATAAAATACTTTAACTGATGAATTACGTGAAAATGCTCATCCCAGTAGACTTGACGGTAAACCGATGTCTACCAAACGGTCTGTCGTAAAGTGAGCGTTGGTCCAACCAAGGGAGCGAATTTGCAAGACAAAGACGCATAATTGCGGATACAGGCCGCGTGTGAGCGCAGATACGACGCTGAACGTTTATTCAATAGTATCCGCAGAGGTACCGGCCGAACAATGGCTTTTCGATGCCCATTTGCATAATCTATGAATCGGTCTTTACGCGGTAAAGTGATTGACCATTCGCTCGGACATTACCTGGACTTGAGACCACTGGATTGAGGAGAACAGGCGTGCACTCAGATATTAGGGGCGAAAGGAGAGAGGGGAGAATACGTAACTACACCACGGATGCAGTAATGTCAATCATTGGTTTACGACCCGAGATTAAGCAAGTCTCTCACAGGAATTTCAGTCATACTGTATTTGCCGCTTAGAGAATTTATTAAAATATTACCATAAACATCTGGTGCAAAGATTCTAAATAAAAATGCCTACTATATTACATAATTTTTCTGCTTTGACTCCTTCCTTTAACCTTTCTCTCCTCTTTGACTATCTTCTCTTTCTCTTTTTCACTTCACTTTTAAGAAATACTAATCAATAATATTTATACATTATATGTTATCTCATGAGACCTTTTAAAGGGACCTAGAATGAATCAATATTAGCCCTTAAACGCACTGCTCTGGAGTAGCTCGCGGAAAATACCAACCGATGCATAACTTCACTAAGGTCCCACACAGAAGTATTGACATTGAAAGATTTATTTGCTATAATCTTTGTTTAAATATCTACCAGCTCAGTCATTTAAATTTTTTTCTAAACTATGTATGTTTCTTCCGGAAATATCCTGCAAGATAGGATCGTTGAGTTGAATGGAGTGAAGATGAGAGGAAAAATATTACTTACGATGGGATATCTTACATTAACCTCTAACATAATGACCCTGCAAGCCACCAGGGAATGTAAAAATACTAATATTCCTATCCCTAATTGCTATTAACATCCCTAATGAACCTATCCTAACCACGAGCCGAATCTTGTCCAACGTATAGGACGAAGCCTCGGAGAACCAGAAGCAGAGGACGACGAAGACGATGAGGAAGATTACTCAGCCAGCGTGAGTGCCATTCTGCAGCAAAGGAGGCAGGCGTCCACAAGAAGGAGCAGAAGGAGAAGTCGCCGTACATCCTCACCATTTTCACCACTGTCACCAGATGGAGCGTCGCTGGCTGCGAGGCACGACCGTCGGAGGTCATCCGTCTTCACCACCAGCTCGGCTGAGTAAAATCACTTTACTTCCGTATTAGTCTTCCTTAAAGTGCCTCGACAGCTTAGGTCATTTCGCACATGAGATCCCACCGGGAATCGAACCCGGGACCATCTTCACTAAAGCCCAACGTGCTGTACACAAGCTCGATCTTATTAAGTTTTTTTTGCATGACGACAGGTACTTTGATATTGATACTGCATGTATGGTCTACGTTTAAATCTTATTTGTAATCGGCAACCTACCGAGTCAGGGACAATGATATGAACGCTACAACTTAGCGTGTGTAGATCTGACGTCTTATCCATGCATACAAATGGAAAAGACGTCAATTTTCAATTACCATTCGCAAACAGTGAAATGAACACAGAAAAATAACTCAGTATCATTTCTGGGTATATTATTTACAGGAAGGACTTTTTTATTCTTATCTAAGACAATTAAAAATAGCGGATCGAAGTCAGTTCGTACCACCACAAGATAGGCATCGATAATCTCACAAAAATATTTAGATAAACTAAACAAAATAGAACTAATACGACTTCCATTGACAACAGCGTCTGACAGAGTAAGTGTCCTTTCTCAGAATATCGCCAATTTGCAAATATTTATACGAATTAAGATTGTATGCTGTTTCTATTCATGTTGCTGTTCCAATTTTAATGTTTTGATCATGTAATACCTAAGATTTTTCCGTTAAAGACGCATGTCGTATTACTGAAATATACTGCCATATGTTGGAAAATATTTCTTTGGTCTTCCACAAAAGGATGGCGAAGAGATAGCAGTAAAAATAAGTTAGTTATCCAGGCACAAATCATAATGACAAAAGTCTACATTTTGACCGCTTCTTACCGAATGAATCATTATGAAAATGTCATTCATAAGAACATTATGCTGGAATTACTGGGATCACAATGGCATACTACCTTAATTCTCATCTTAATGTTCCTCATTCCCTCTCCAAATCCCCTTTTTTCTCTATCTTCAACAAAAAACACGAAAATGTTCCACTCATCGATTAGAGATAGCAAACAATTGCTTGCGAATTTCCAAGCAAATATTTTATCCAAATTAACCCAAACTTTGTAGCAATAAACACTAGTTATGGACTCGATATATGGCAAAAATTTTATTATTAAAACATTTCCAAGGTGTGTCTAAGAAGGTCCGACAATTTCTACTTTGTTTTTAATAGCACTGGATATTCGGTGGCCGTGGCGGAAGACGCTCGAGCGATCGGAGGAGTAATCGAAGGAGAGACGGCAATACCAGAGGGTGCGGCTGAAGCTGCATCACCAACCGCCATTGCCGCTGCAACGCAGCAGCAGATATTCGAAAATCTCCGACTTCACAAAGAAGTGAGGGAAAGCGTTCGACTTCAGCCATGGCCCATGCGACGGAAGGTAGTTAAAAATAATTAATAAAATATATAAATATTTCAGTCCATTTTTGTACATAAGTTACCCGTAAATAAATCAGAAGAAAGTACTAAGTCTTATAACTTACAAGAGTGCTTTCGGTTCCGAGAAATGATTGTGATCATTGAAATTCTACAAACAAGTCGCAAAAGAGATAACTGTGGCAAGGTGTAGAATCGCGGTCAATCTTTCTGCTAATGAATTATATTTACAAAATCGTAAAATTTTTCTCGACTAATGCTTTGGTCTTCGGTATCCACCAAGCGTTTACATAAAGTGGATCGTATTAGCATTTAGAAATAATTCGCTGGCTGGCTTCTAATTTCGAGAATTAATTGCAAATAGTCACACAATGAATTTTTAATTATTATACTTCGATATACAAATATCTAAGCCTGCCACTCTATGGATGGAAAATTAAGTCAAATTTTCTCTAATTAACTTTCGATGTTATAAAAAAAGAATTAAACTTTGAAAATGCCGCTAATAATGTTACTATCCCTGATCGCAATGACTAAAGCATTATTTAGTCAAATTTAAAAAAGGGAGTTCATTATTTAATATTCTTTTTATTATTTATTCCTTTAATTTTCTATATTTATCTATAATGGAATATATTCCACGAAGTCACACTGTCGACCATATATTTAATACATTTATCTATTCAATGCTAGAAAGCAGTTTATCAATAGTTTAGAAAATATATTTCTAGAAAGCAAGAGCCCACGGCCATGCATAAAGATGAGCCTCTATGCATAAGAAATACTTGGGTATTTATTATTGAAGCACGATCTTTCTTTTGCAACATTCACATATAACAACTACAAATGTAACCTAAAGACATCAAAGGCGTACATTATTCAAATCTAAGATGCAGATAAAAGAAATTTTATCATTACTGCTCCCATTTTACACGTCAAATACTCGATTATTGCCAACGATGGTTTCCATTTTCCTCTGACATTGAATGTTATCCCAGCCACGCGAAAGGAAAAGAAAAAAAGTGACTAAGAGAAAATTACGATGTTACAGAGACAGGCAGCTTCGAATGTGCCACTTGGCAGCATTCATTTCTCTCGAGAAATACTACCATACACAGAATGTTCGCATGAGTTCGCGGGATGAAAACGATCTGGCTGTGACTTATTCGGGATCTGCATGCTCCAGAATATCATGGATCTCGACGACTGAATCTAAATTTACGTTCCGGGAAATCCTGACATGTCAACCGTTAATGGACGATGTTTACGAGCTGACGTCAGCGCACCTAATTGACGACAATTCATCATCTTTCATTCCCGATCCATTTCAATTCTCATCATTCTTACGGGCATACTAAAACCAGCGTCCTTTTGTACAAAATAAATTAACGTCAACATTTGGATTTCCCAAAATGGTGAAAATACTTTTTAATTCTCTCTTACAACGTCGAGAGATGCATCGTATCACATTAATAGTAAGATTTTATAATTAGGCCCAAAAAGATGATAGCTACTCCACTGAAATAAGGTAATTTTTGGATTGATACCGATTCTCGGGGTGTGCACCGTGGCACTAGTTTTCTCTCTCTTTATCAAGAATGATTTTCGCAGGGTAGGGTTATATGCAAAGATTATGATAATTTGATATATCTATTTTAAGGAACGAAAAATCTTAAAAATCATCTTTAACTCCCACTAAACAAACTATTCGGAATGTTTCCGATATTCAATGTTTATAACTCTTCATTTTGGAAATAAAGTTTATTAGAATTATTCCATCTAATTTCTGTAGGAAAGTTTCGGTGGGTGGTTTCGAGTACATACTTTTACACGCATGAAATTATTCTAGCTTTTATTTATTCCTCGATATAATAATATCTTTTAATATAGGATTAGTACTTGCAGTGAACAGTTTCTGCATATAATTCCATAATACGTAAATATTTATTTTAACTCATTTTTATATTATATGCAATATACCTTTAATGACAGTAATTTATGTGGAATCTATAATAGCCACATTGCTGCAGATTGGATAACAAATTGCGACAATTTTTCTATATTAAATATTGTTCTTTTGGGTGCAATGATTTAGTCGTATGTCTACGTATTGTATTTGCCATACGTATTTTTAAAAAACGAGTATTTTTCTTTTAAGTCTTTTAAATAAATAGTATTTTTTTAAATAAATTAATAAATAAATATTAATCTTTTAAATAAAGAATAAATTCTTTAAAGGAAAGATAGAGATAATCGATTATGAAGTCAATAAATAAATATATGTAAGTCGATGAAGATAATAATATAAGAAATGAATCTTCCATGAAACATATTCTTCCGTAATTGAATGTTACAATGATTATCCTATTCCAAACCCACTCATTAAGGAACTAACTTCCCAATGTATATGTATGATAGCCGACTGTAGCAAAACTTGGGATCGTCAAGGTTATAATTTCACAAGAAAATGAAATTGGAACACGGTTGTGAATGAATTAGAGATTTGAAAATCTCCAATAGCCGTCTTTGTCAGCGATCCATACTTCACCGGTTTTCTAAATAACGGAAAGTAAGTCATTTAAATAAGCTTTTCTGTTGTTTATAAAACCGGTGGCAACGAGATACGGACAAATAAGGCATATTGGAGATTTTTAAACTTCTAATTACATTTTCACGGACCACAAAATTTTACCAAATATAATTTTAAATATAATTTTAAATATAAGTTTAATTTTAATTTCAAATATACGTTTAAATGTAATAGTTTCGGCAAAATGTTTGCTATTTTGAACCAGAAATTTTCAGAACCAGATTATTTATAGTATTATTTTGAATTGCTTATTCCTTAGATTCTAAGGTTGGCAAATAGTTTAATGTTCTACAGTGGGTTTATAAGGCTAGCAATTAATAATTTAATGTTCTAGGATATTAATAGATGGTTAATTAACAATTTAATTCTCTACAATGGAATCACGAGCTCCATAACGTATAGATATGTAATAGTTATAGGTTTTTAATTCATGGTAATTGTGGTATTCTTATTTTAGGAGAGTATTGATGATAGCAAAAATGCAATCTTTCTGCTTAATAAAACAAAATCAACGTATTTTCATTCTCTTAAAGTACGAGTCCTCTTCGAATATCTTAAAAACTCTCAAATTCCTCCTCTTTGAACAATGAGGATGCTTGCACGGAGTCATTCGTTCGTTGTCACTTGTCTCACTATGATTCACTATCTTAGGTACGCCTAGTCCAGAGGGCCAAGGCCTATGTCCGCCGTCACGAAGGAGAGTTACAGGAGCGTCTGGCACATGGGAAAACAACGCGTGACCTCTTGGCAAGAGTGAATCTTCTCATCGTGAAGGTAATACAAGGATTGTCTTCGTGTCGCGTTCACGAAAGAATAGAATTCCCGCAAACGCAACGAGATATACCGCATAAATATGGCTACTCATGGCGCGGATTTACACCGAAGAATGCGCTTGCATGATTCTTTCTTTTCATCAAGTGACGCATTATGTTATTCCATTGATAAAACGTAACTGTGTTCCATTTAATTAAGATGGCATAATGATTTATGTGTTTCGTATACAATCCTTTCTTAGTTGTTGGATAATATGTTCTTATATTACTTAATCATATTCTTTATGGAGGTGAAATTTTTGATATTCAATTTCCAATTCTATGAAAAAACCTTATGCAAAAAATATTCACTATGAAGTCTATCCTATGTACTAATCATGTAAATTTATAAGTGGATTGAAGTGCAACATCGTTCTTTATGATTTTCTTCGGTTACTTCTCATATCATTTTCATAAACCCATAACATGAGAAATCTGAAAACTTAAAATAACGTAGAGTAGGTCGGGGTAAGAGTACGCATGGGGTAAGAGTACGCAGGGCAGGAAATTTTACTTTACACTTAAGCTAGTTGATACTACTGAGTGACAGCCGATGCAAGAAAATGACCACGCCATTGTTACGTAGTTAGGTGTTTTTGCTGTGATTACTAAACTCACAATGAGGTAAGAGCTTATTTCAGCTAATTTGATGTAATATTTAAGCAGCAGGGAATTAGTGTAAGCTATTCCAACTAAGGATTCAGCTGTTTCAATCCCATATTGTTTCAAAGGCCATTTAATGCTCTTCTTAAAAACTGAATCGTTCAGTGCCATTGATGCTCACAGAGAGCAGCAGCTCCTTAGAAGTAAAAATACTGCCTGTGGGGCAAGAGTTCGCATCGCTATTGGGGCAAGAGTACGCATGCAAACTCTTGCCTCAAACATTTTGTTTTAGTATTCACACGCTTTTTTAATATTTATTATTCATACTACGGGTTCAATTCAGAATACAGGTGTTTAAGTCATAATTCTTACACCTGGATAAGGATAAAAGGCGTGATATATGCCTTAAATAATACCATGTTATTCGTACTCATTTGCTTACGGTATCTACTGATTAAAAGTTCTTTTATAAGAACCTATAAAAGGAAGACTGATCGGAAGATATGTACGGAGGAGATGCTGAAGACTGCTCAACAGCTATTGGACGTTGGGATGTCGAAGAGAAAAGCCGCCCAGCAGTTGGGAATCTCAGAAGGAACTCTAAGGAAAAGTCTGTTAAAAGTAATTAAAAAGTTGTCAAAGGAATTATCCTTGTTTGCGGTAAATTTTTTTCCAACATACAAATTCTGCTTAACGTTATAAGTATATGAAAGGAAAGCGACAATGGGAAAGGGAATAAAAGGCTTCGAGCTTCGTGGAATTTTCCCTATTAATCGGAATGTTTTCTCAGACGATGATTTTATTCCAAGTTCAGTAAGATACCAACCAATGCTTGTGGATAATACATCACAGAGCACATCTCAGTGTGACATCCCTCCAACTGTTACCAACATCATCACTTCAACTTCAGATGACATTGTTGGTCTAACTGAACAAATTTCAACAGAACAGAATGTAGCTGAAGTCTCCGACCTAGCAGAATTTAGCTTCAGTAGACCTAATGGAGGAGAGCTTATTGAAGCAGTGATAACTCCGGTTAGAAAACGCGCTGTTAAAAAGTGGACCTCGCCTGCTCATGTGATACCTCTCTCAAAACGGCAAGAAGCTCAAAGAAGTAAAAACAATAAACAAAAGTCGGAAATTTTGAACAGCTCTCCATTTAAGAATCAGTTAATTGCTACCAAAGAGAAAAAAGGACAAGCAGAAGAGAAACGATCAAAATAGCTGAAAGTGAAAAAAAAAAGAAGTTGGTTATTACATCATTGAAAAAACCCAAAGGCAAGCGGGCAATTCAACAACCAAGTACCTCAAGCGATAAAATTATCAGTCCAGCGTGTGAAGAGAACTTCACTGAACCACCGGAAGAGGACTGGATTCAATGCATTAAATGCCAAGAATGGTGGGATGAAGCTTGTTCCAATTATGAGGCTGGGGCGAATTTCATATGCCATTACTGCTAAAACAACTGATATTAACTTTGATCATTCTAAATTAAAGTGTTTTGTAACATTTAGTTCAATATTTAATCATACCTATAAAATCTTCTTCAGTATATATTTGGTATTTTTACCCCACAATTTGCGAACTCTTGCCCCATAATCTGCGTACTTTTGCCCCGTGGGTGGAGCAAAAGTTCACCCATGTAACCTTTTCGTAAATAATTTTTCAAAAATTTTCTACCAAAGATAATAACGCAAATAAAACATCATTTGCTTACTAACTACCGGAGGATTATTTTCTATCAGTTTTGGTACAATAAAGGATCATTTAACCTATTTGTTAGGGGATTAAACTTTAAGTGCGTGCTCTTGCCCCGACCTACTCTACTGTTCTAAGAATGATAAAATTTTCATGCTAACTAATTCCCCGTGCGTATTATTTGTAACTAAATATTTCTACAATAATTTATTTTCATTTTAAATGTAAGTAGAAAAAGAGGTTCTGAGTTATAAATAATTTCAGTATTCAAATATTCAAATGCAAATAATAAAAAAATCAAATTTCCAAATATTAAAATTCAATTCAAATTCATTGAAAATGTCATAAAATGATAATCGACGAAAATTAAATTCAATAAATATTAAAATCCACTTTGAATTTCTGATACATATTCGGCTAATTTTGTCATCCCATAATACGAAACTATACTCTGCCCACTTGGTTTACTGTGAATGATTTGGCATTGAGCTAAAAAACATTTCACTTTAGGAGAAAAATGAAATTTTTATTCTGTGCTCTAGTAAAAGTTGGTTTCACTTTCGATCCTGATGGATTCATACCACGAACTCACGGCCCAAGCAGTTGATTTCACTTTATCAAACTTAAAAAAGTAACAGAAACTTTAATTAGAAATCTTTCCCGTGCCAACATAGAAATACGAACACATCGCTAAAATCGTCTCAACGGGTGCAAACGATAATTTTCATTGATGAAATTTTAGGAGCTTTCTAAAAAAGGAAGAGCTCTATCAATGAATTTCGACCTTATTTTTTTCCTATTCTCTACCATAGCATTGGCAACATTTGAAACGAGAGCTGATCAACGCAGCTGCATTTCTGATTCCATGGGAGCACCGAATTAAGGAAATCGAATCTCATTTCGGGTCCGTGGTGGCTTCGTACTTCACATTCCTAAGATGGCTCTTTTGGGTCAACGCGGTCATAGCTACACTTCTCATAGCCTTCGTCATCATTCCAGAGGTGAGTAAATAGTCTTTCGGAAATCGATATTATTAGATTTGACATGCCTATGAAGCTGCAAATACTATTTAATATAATACGAATGCTGCGGAATCGCGCTCTTCCAATGAAGTTCACATTTTATGGGAGAGAAAAATTATGATAAAGCCTATAAAGATATTATTATTAACACCGTCCCAATTTAAATTATAACTGGTGTGATAAAATTGCCGAAGACTGCCTACCACGAGGTCAAAGAGAATTGATCAAAATTATATTTCTCCGAAAACGTACCATTATGAATTCTGGAAATGCATATGAAATAAAGTAACATAAATATTAGCAACGAAAGTGTAAATCACCGCTTCATGGTGTGCAAAATTATGTTATTTAAATGAATAACATCATGCATTTGCTCAAGTTTCTCTGCTTATGATGATAAACTAATTAAAATTATGTCTATGTATTTGGAAGGACCATGCAAGCCGCTTTTTGACGTTTGGCAAGGGGTGCAAGCACTATACTTCACTAATCGATTACTTTCGCGAATTGTTTACAGAAAAAAAATATTAAGAGGAATGAGAAGTAACTTCGTCGAATTCTATGCTATAAAAATAAAAATAAATATTGAAACCAGTACTCAGACCTAACACCTAATTTACAATTTCATATTGACCAAATCAAGCAGAAAGTGAACATACAACAAAGTTTCGAAACTCATTTTTGAAAACTTTTTACTTAACCACAAAATTTTAAGTAAAAAGTTTTCAACAATGAACCTCGCTGTATCTCACTACCGCGAAGTTAAGCCTGAACTCATCACTTTAAGTTTCGAAATTCAAGATAACTCAAGACGCAGTAATATCCTCTCAAAGACATCTTCAGAAAGAGAATCCATGGTGTTGATGTAAAGTTACTCTGACTCTACTCCTATTGTAACTGAAATAAAATCAATAATATCGGCCTTCAACTGGTGGTATTCCATGGCAATAAGAACGAACAGTGTAAATAGCACACGTTTACTTAATTAATACAATACCATAATATAACAATATAACAAATATCACGACCCAGGTTTCGATGCCTGGGATGCCTAGGCCTAGACCTGATTATGATGCTAGACATCGAAACCCGGGTCGTAATATTTGTTATATTGTGAAATTTTATTTATTAAGTAAACGTGTACTATTTACGCTGTTTGTTTTTATTGTAACTGAAATACCCTAACACTAAAAAGATATCTAGAAAACCAATCCATAAAAGTGTCTTTCTTAGCGAAAAGGTGCAATTTCTAGAGTTTTTTCGGTGAAATTTTACAATATAAGGTTTTTAAATTGTATAAAATTTGTGATTTTACCCACATCGATTTGATACCGCACGTAGATTTTGGTGGTTCTAACTTTGCTATAAATTTTCGCAGCTGTTGGTGGGGCGAGAAGACGTGGGCCATCGGAAGCTGGGGGACGGGGTGTGGGACGTGAGGAAGGAGATGCTTCCGGAAGAGAAGGCGACCGCCACCAACCTGCTGACGCTCTGGGACTTCGAGGGCGCTCTCAAGTACTCTCCCATGTTCTACGGTTTCTACTCGAATCGTGAGAAGACCAAGGGCGGATACAGGATTCCCTTCGCCTATTTCATGACAGGACTCGCCGTCTACGTTTACAGCTTCGTGGCCACTCTTCGAAAGTGAGTCTCTGTCACGCATGTGGTCTTCCGGATTGTCCAATGAATAACCTCATCGTTTATCATCTTCACGGGGGTTTCTTAACAGTTCTATGAGCAGGTTGTGCAGAAAGCAGATCCAGATTGAGATGGCAAAACAGAATGGGCGACCGCCATAGAGCTAAATCTACAGAACGCCAATATACTCCAGATGTTATGGGCTAACATTGTGGAACGTCAACTAAAACAAATCAAAATCCTCCTTCGTATATTCCACAATATATATTTAACAAGACCAGCTTCGACCAAGACGGTCATGCTCAGTATCGGTAGCTTTGCGCAGGTCATTCACATCTCCTTTCTTCGTAGGTGTTTTCCTGCAGGGAATAGTATTTTCCTAAAATATCATAGGTTTTTTATATTCGCAGTTCTCATTTTTTTCTCTTACTACCTCTTTCAACTAATTATTTTATATTCTATGACGAAGAGTTAGATGGGAGAAGAGACTTTTAGTCTTAATCTCGCTCGAATAAAGGCATAATTATTACAATTATTACTATCCTCAGAATTTAATTAATGTTCATTTAATTAAAATTTTATCTAAAAAATTTTGAGTGAAATACGAATTACATTTCTGCGCTTTATTAGTAAGTCACTGCTTGAACATCGAACAGTGATATGAGCATTTAGATTCCATGCTTAGTAATATAAAGCATTTATGTAAACAGAAATTTATATAAGTAACATTCAATGCTCTCTGTCTAGTGAAATTCTACTGAAATGCAATCTTGGGGATAATTTCCACTTCAAATTCAAGGTGTAAATGTAATTCTGTTTCATACTGGTTGGGATCGTCCCTACATTGGTAGTTTGATCTTAAGTGAGACCGATAAAAATTACTCAAAACCCCTGATGCGTTATTCCTCATTCTTTTCACAAGAGATGAGGAATATAACTAATAGTATTACTGCCTGTGGAGCCGGAGTATAAGCTACGTCCTGTTCAGGTGGGGCCTACAATTTTTGAATGAATAATAAGTTGAATGTAAGATACACATCATTTATGAACATTTTTGAATTCTTGCAACTTTTTGATACCGGCTTTAGACCCTACATGATGTATTATATGTAATTATCACCTTTACGATCATATATAAATAAATGTAATTTTATTATGCCCTGTGGCAAGCCACCTAAGGGCAACAGTAAATAACGTAACAAAAAGCAGTCGAAAATCTGCGAAATACTACTTTCAACAGTTAATATTGGACAAATAAATTTTAAAAAAAGAAGTACAAAATCATAATAGTCAAAAACAAATATATATAGACTTAGCTTACAAATCTCATCACATCACAATGTTTTAAAAATCAAATATATGATGGAGATGAATTTCAATTCGTTATTCCTCCTACTTTTAAAGGTGGATCTTATTCAGGAATATATGTAGTTGGAAAAGTCTTTTTACGAAAATGGTTGCAAGAACCCGCAACAAATTTCGCTCGGAATGATGGACGATGTACTCAATTCCCGTTTATGAGGACAGGCCCAATCAAAAAACCCACATTCCATTGTGGAAAGAAAAGAATGCCTCCTTTAATAACTCTCGCTTTATCTATTATTCAGGAAGATCACGCGACTGAAAGAAGCTGATAGAAAGCATCACCTACCGATCGATGGGTAATCATCACAATTCTTCTCCGACTGTATGATCTTCTATTTGCAGGATGGCAGAAAACTCGCGAATGAGTAAACTCTCGGAGAAAGATGACGAGTGCGTATTTTCGTGGAAGCTGTTTACAGGATGGGATTACATGATTGGAAATGCTGAGACGGCTCAGAACCGAGTGGCGTCCATTATCCTGGGCTTCAAAGAAGTCCTCCTGGAGGAAAGGGAAAAGCAGAAGGATCGGAGAAAGTAAGAAATCATTATCGGCTTTTCCATCCAAATACAGCTCATTCCACAGAATTCGACAAAACTCTTTCTATTACGTTGTTCCTTGACCTTGTTTTTTTCACATCCACTCTATAATGATTGGGTCACGTTAAATCTTGGGTCCTGACATCTTTACAGCAGCTGACATACCGCTCTTTCAAGTACAGTCAAGTATTTAACAACATAAGAACACATACCTAAAAATTAAACAGTACATGACAATTTGAAAAGGATAAAACATCATAAATAAATAAATATTTTCGCGAAAAATACCAATTTAACAAAAGATAAAGAAAATTAGCAATATATTGAAATTTCAAAATATACCGATCCTCTATCTATCCATCCGTAATATCTATTATCGTTTCGTTTCTCTATTTTATGTACCGTTTCTTCCATCACAGTGCTATTCCCCAATCTTTTTTTCATCTTATTTTGCGGTTTAGTACTCTGTAATTTTTTCCCTTTTCATTTTAAATAAATAAATACATTTTTTATTAATTCATTTATAAATTAATTTTAAATGATTTTAATTAATATTAATTTTTATTTAATTTTGTTCTTTTTTATTTCCTTTTCACACTTTTTATTGATCATTTCTATGGTAACACAGGGTTGCCTAATGTTATTTTACCAGACATATCCAATAACTATTGCTACACTTTCTCTGAATCTGCTAGTAATATTCCATAATTTTATTCATAAATGAATTTAATATTCAAAAAAACTATTATCAATATGTGCAAGATTTAAATGGTGAATTGCAAATTTCAACTGCTGACATGAGCGACAAAAATGAACATAAAACTAACAGAATAACTGCCTTTATACGGTTTTAATTCGAAAAATTTTCAATGAAATTTAATTAAAAAGCTTAGTTAATCAAAGAAATCGATTAAAAGAAATAGGATAGAAAATGTATCCCTCAACGAGTTTTTAAATAAACCAATGGGGAATTTCGAGATAAGAATCGGTAGGAAAGCCTATAATGGCGAAGAAAATTTTGATTGAATTTTTTAAATTGAAAATTGGTGGTAAATTGAAAAATGTAGCTTACCAAATGGAAACAACTTTGTAAATTTCCACATAAATTTTATACATTTATTCAAATAAGTTGCTTTCTGCCGAAATCATAAATTATTATCTATTAACGGTAACGGCTTTCAACGAAGCCACTCTTCTGAACATCAATTTCAACAAAGAACCTTAAACTTACGTAAAATGAATGCACGAAACTTGGTCTTTGTGATATTGCTGGTAACTAGTAACTATGCTCGACTCTTGTAAAGAATGACGTCCGTGTCTAAAAAGGTTTTAGTTGACAAAAATCCAAATTCCTCGAAACCAATAGACTTCTCCTAAAGATTAGAGGGAATAAAATTAGGGGAGAATCCCGAATTTTCGAAACGACCCGAAAACGCACAAATCTCGCGGGGTATAATTCAAGGAGTTTCTGTGATCTAAAATTCGGGCACATACAACATGCACCTGCTGCGATCCTTTCTGATTGATTTACGAAAGGAATTAAATAAGACGAGAACTTAAAAAACCGGCAGATAAATCTGAGGAAACTCCATCTCCCGAGGGCTGAATTTAGGTATTTTACTGCGAATTCTCGAGTTCGACGTCTCATTTAGGTTAAAGCAAACTCTTAAACGAGGAAGAGAAAATATAAACGACTTTATGGGAAAGAACACCCACGTGCCATCCAACGTAGGAAGACATGGATTTAACTTGTAAGGAAATGAGTTCATCGGAAGGGATAGCCAAGTAAATTTGGTTTTAAAATAAATTAAGAAATTTCTTCTGCCGGTGGAATATTAAGTTTTTGAGAATGTAAGCATTACAAAATCTCGAAAAAAAAACTAAAATTAGTTTTATACGTAAATAAGTATGAGCAGGCGAAGGAAGTAGATTAGATAACTTCGGAAAATATTAGGATAAGTTGGTAATGCTCATAGTCTGGATTCTGGAAAGTAGTGCTTTACAACCTTTCAAATTTCTTGGCACACCCACATGTTTATTCAAGCCCCCACGTAATATCCTCTTCGCGGAAATTGAAAAATAAAAAGAACCTAGTGAGGAATACTTAATTAAAAATTCTCGTATAACTAAAAATATTTATCGAAACGAAGCATATGTACAGTGCAAAATTTGATAGATATTTTACTCTCTGATGTTACGCGGCACGCCAATAATTTATTCACGGCACGCCAAGGTGCTGCGGCACATAGTTTAGGAAGCACTGCTATAAATGATTTAACTCCAAGGTCAGTATGAACCTCCACTATTAGCTAAAAAAATCATAGGGAATGAGGCTTCCTACGAGGGATGAGGAGTGAGGTATCTTGCCCTCGCTCTACTAATAGTTCCAGAAGATTACGAGTGAAAACCTTCCACGCCATCTTGGCACAATAGGTCCACTATAAATGCTAACTCTGATATATGCTGAATATCAACCTTAGTATTCGACTTGGATCGTTCAATGAAAATAATCATCTAAACCTTATAAATTTATGAAAAATTGATGTAATATTTAATCAAATGCATCGAAATTTCGAATCAAACACAATATTCGAATATAGAAATAGTTAGATAAATTTCCTTTCATATGATACCTCTTCCGATTTTGCACTATCAATATTTCTCATTAAATGTGACAAGAGAAAAGTCTGCAAACGAAACGGAAAATGAATCAACAAGTATACTTGGGGAAGTCACACAAGTCATAAATACAAGGAGAATCATACATATTGCATAATTACAAAAGTCCCATACCACTGTGATCATTGTATATTGGCCCGAATGCAAGTCAATATAATAAAAAACATTATCTGATAACCTCAAGGTTCCTCAAGTTCCTGAAAAAAAAGGAAGATGAAGGAGCCTCCCCGAAACTGGTCGCCTTGAATATTTTTTCAATAAATTGTGGACATAGTTAGATAGTGTTTTTATTCTACTGATCATGGATAAGTTCCACCAAATATCGCCAGAAGTGATCATTTATATCGAATGCAAATATATCACTAACATTCGGAAACTGATCGCCTCCGTTCAAAAACCTCGCATGTTTGTTTCGTCTCTCTCACTCCTAACGATCTATTTCAGTTGGAAGGTGATTGGCCTACGCGTGCTAGTCAATATTTTAGTCCTCTTCTTGTTGGCCTCATCTGCATACGCCGTGGTCCTCGTGGTGAGGAGGTCTGCCAAAGCCACATCGAAAGACTCTTGGTGGAGACAGAATGAGATTACTGTGGTTTTATCCCTCATCTCTGTCGCCTTCCCCGTCCTCTTCGAGCTTATTGGATTCCTGGAGAGCTATCACCCAAGGAAGCAGCTACGAATACAACTAGCGAGGTGAGAACATACCTTCAAATGATCAGCTCTAAACTAGACTACGTAAATAGTGGATTCGTAGTTATAAATACATGTTTCCATGGTACCTTTCAAATTAACATTGATTCTAAAGAAAAAAAAATGATTTTTAATTCTAGAATACTTTGAAAGAGCCTTTCAACACTTTCATGAAAACAGCTACTGGGCTCCCGGATAGTCATGTGGACAGCGCGTTTGCCTTTGGTGAAAGCGGTCCCGGGTTCGAATCCCGGTGGGAGCCAATGTGCGAAATGACCTAAGCTATCGAAGCACTTTTAGCAATTCTACTCCTACTAACAGCTACTTTGAGAACTCATTGACAAATTACAACAAAAACTAAATTCAATTACATGAAAATTAAACGAATTACTGAAACTCACACGAGTAAGAAAAATATGTAAATTTTTATGGGGGAACCAAAGAAATTTTCACTGAATAAAATTATCACTGGTTACTTTGTAAGTCAACAGTCGAAACTCGCACATGATATTCGCATACAACGATTAAGAGATATTAAGAGATAAGAGATGTGCTAATTTTAAGATTCGTGATATTATGCATGATCCTGGCGCTATTTCACTGATCAATAGTTTATAGCGAGTCAGATGAATAATCACATGAGTGAATATTTTTGACGTGAAATTTATTAAGTATGGTAAAATATTTATCGATGATATGCGATACGTAATCAACGAATAGTTATTTAATTCAAATAAAGCATTCCATTATCAATTTGAATGTCAATGACATGCTTGGTATAAAATCTTGATGCCAAAAGTGATTTAAAATAAAGATTTTAAGATCACTCCGCATAAACTTCTCTTTATTCCGATCCAAAAAAAATCTCAACAATAATTATTTACCGACAACTTGTTGACAACCATGTCAGGCCAAATAACAACAATCAACGAACTAATCATTCAAACATTAAGTTACGAGTGTTTTTAAAGACCAAAAAGAAATATATCATTAACTATACTACATTAAACTCGGGTAACGAATGCAATTTTAAAGTAACTTCCATCTTTTTAAGAATTGATAATTCAATATTATGCTTCCCCCTGCAAGAGCAGCCACTAGGGTTCCGGTGACTTCATATTTCTCGATTTTTCTATATATGTAAGTGCTTACAATCTCAACACCTCCTCACTAAAACCAGACGCCTTTATCGAGATTAAAATCGATTTCCATGAAGCGCGGGTGTGGAAAACCACATGAAGGATCGATTTCTTGAGGTTCACTTCCAGGATACGTTTTCAATCAACAGCGACGATCTTACGGATTTTTCAATTTTATGATTCCCGCTAAGCTAGATTGCATCTGGATATAATTTCATTGAAGGTACTGAGAATCAAATAAGATGATACATTGGAAAAGAAAAATCAATACAAATTACTATTTTAGATCATTGGGATTCGCTGTCATCGCCATTTTAATTGTCAAGTAACTTTCCATGTTCCCTCAAATTGAATTGACAATGAAAAGCATTCGATGGTTCTACACTCTCACAAATTTCCTGCAATACTTTTAAAATTATAAGATTTAACTTTTAGGTCATGTCCATTTTGATAACAAGATGTTACTTTTAGGTTAGTTAATAAAATTCCTAAAGATATAGATTTAATTTTTAACAGCCTAAATTATTTTTTAACCTATTAAATCAGTACCATTTTAATTTGCCTATATATTCTTTTTCTCTCTCGGTGTATAATATCTACAATATGATTTTGATTTCCTTTCATTTTACTCTTGTCTTTATGTATGTGTTATTACTGCATATTGCCTTTCATGGGTTTGTCTGCAAGTAAATTGTAACAAATAAATAAATAGATGTAGTGGTAGAGGTAGCTTTTAGATAATGCAAAAGAGTAACATTTTGATACCTAACTTTTAACGTTTTAATATGGGATGAATATTCAATATCAAAGCAAAATATACGTTAAACCTGACTTTATTTTCCTGTTACAGCCAACCGATCAATCAAGCTCGTCAATTTCATGATTATACGCATAATTATCAATGATAACTTTCAATAAGATGAAAATTGTCGATCAAAATAAATAAGCCGAATAGCAAGTTTTTACTTCATTTCGATGTTTATCGTTAACTCAATAGAGACAGTTCTTCTGTAAAATGTGAACATCAATCTATAAAAAAATATTTATATTTTTCAAATGATGATTTCGTACATCCGTAATTGAGTGAAAGTTCCTAACGTGACATTAACCTGTATCTCAACGAGAAGTTGAAATACCTACTCCCTCTCTCAATAATCGAGTTATCAGACTAGCCAACTGTAAAAATAAAATGTTAATTCGTTTTAGATAAATTAATTGAAAGCTTACTCTCTTAATTCCTTCCCATTAATTTAACACCTCACCAATATGCTAAATGTCTACACTTGTGCGCTTTCCCCTTCACTTTTAACTTGCGCTTCATCTTTCCCTTTCAACATGCGTTGCGCATGCTTTTCGGGCATGCCTCATGAGGCATTCAATTTGTTGTCCACACTGCATCACCGTGATAATGTGATCAAGTGTGATAGCCATTTGTGCAGGTTAAAATAAATTTTAAAAAATGCACGTAAAAGAAAAAAGCAACGGGTCCTGTGGACAAAGCAGTTCTACAAAAATCGAAATATTGGGCTACTCAGAGAACTTCAGCATGATGTAAACGTATTCCGAAATTTTACACGCATGTCAAAGGAAAATTTTTACAAGTTGTAACGAATAATAGAACCAGTCATTTCAAAGAAAAACATTAGTTTCCGAGAAGCTATTCCAGCTGAAATGAAGCTATTGACAATGTTGAGGTTGAGGAGAGGGGGTTTGAAAAAGATATTCATTACTGAGAGAGCAATTAGGTTTATACAAAGTATCCAATAATCTCTGTGAGAGAGCAATTAGGTGATACAGAGTATTGAACAATCTCTGATTGTTCGAATGTGTTTATCATTATCTTTAAAATGGAAAATGTCGGGCGAAAAACTGCTGAAATGTTTGTTTACGTTAAGGGATTTCGCAAAGTGGGAATAAGGTGAAGCAATGCTTCCGAAGCATTGATGAATGCATTGAATTGTTCTTTAATTTGAACGTTAAAATTAAGGGAAGTACGACGGATGTAGAGAGATTTGTAAGTGTTGCAAATTAATTTATAGAAGCCGGATTTATAAAAAGGTTCTACGTAGTCTTTTTGAAGGCATAAAAATTTCCTTAAGTTATTATTATTTCTAAAAACTGGCACAAGATTGAATATTTTAAACAGATTGGCAAGTTTGCACGAAATATTACCTTTAAGCAGATGGACAAAACGTCGTGGGGAATCCATCTGAGATTGGGATGCAAGAGGAAAAAATCGATTATCGATGATGCGTCTTTCTTTCCGTTGAACCAATTTATCTATTTAAGTAGGTGGATAACCATTTGCAACAGCTATTTCTTTAATAGTTTTAAGCTCGCGAAGAAAGTTTATAGCAGATAAAGAAAATATTAAATAATCTGTGGATAAGGCAGTGAAAAGCGAGGAGCTTATGTGAGCAGTGGTGATTGGAAGTAAAGGGGATGGCACTGTTAGTATAAGTGGATTGTCTGTATAATAATATAATTATAAACATTGAATTCGATTTTTTATTAACTAGACGTAGGGTGAGGTCAAGAAAGTTCAAGGTATTATTAGTTTCAATTTCATGGGAAAATAAAATACTGGGATGGATAGAATTCAGGATAGAGATGAAGGAAGAGAGTTGTAGGTTTTTCCCGGCCCAAAAACAAAAGATATCATCAACGTACCGAAACCAGCATAAAATAAATTTTATCAAATGGGAATTTGAATTGAACAATTTCTCTTTTAGAGAGTCCATGAAAATGTTAGCTAAAACAGGGCAAGATCATCTTTTTGTTCGTAAACACCACCGTGGAACTGAAAAAAAGTTTTCTTTAAACACACATTCACCAACGACAACAGGTTACTAGTTACAAATTCATCCGCATTGTTCCTTTTTAGTAACCCTTCCATCACATCAACAGACTCTACACAAGGAACTCTGGTAAATGAGTTATAAACATCGAAAGAGTTTTGCATTGTTAGGAAATTTCAAGTCTTTCACTTTAACGTGCAAATTCCACTGAGTTTTTCACACAATTTTTAGGCATAAAGTCCGATAAATTAGCAATTAAAGATTAAATTCAATGGCCAGCTTATGACACGGGGAAGAAATGTTAGAAACCACTGGAAGGATAAGGATGTCTTATTTATGTATGTTTTGAAAGTCCATAAATGCGCGGGGATAAAGGGTTGGATCAGAGAGGTGATGTTTCTCAGACATCAATAATCATCGATTTGAACAGAGCTTCTATAATGTTTAAAGTAGATATTTTTGATACTAATGCACAAGAAAAAATTGGAAATATCTTAATGTACGAAAATGGAACCAAGTAATTTCTTTTAAACCATTCGCTCTACTTTATTCAACAACTATCGAGGAGCTATAAATGGTAAAAAATATCATACAATTATTTTTACAAAATCTTATTAATAGAAGAAGTGATCGAAGTATAATTAGGTAGACGCTGCAGGGAGTGACGCAATGGAGAATTTGAATAATTTTTTTAACACTTTTAATGAGAAGTTTCTCATCTTAAATGTACTTGGAGAAAATTTTACTGATTTACAATATCGTTTATATATATATATTCGAAAAAACCTGGACAAGGGGCGAAAAATGGGTTTTTTGAGTGCGGATATTGAAACTTGGCATATTTATTGCAAAATGATTGAATTTTTTGTTCCTGCTCGTCTTTTTTTTAATTTTCAGGCTTCAAAAAGATACAGGGCGTCAAACTTGAGAAATTTTCACAAAATTTCCCATTTAACTTTATTAAGACAGCAGTCCCAAGTTCAATTTAGGTAATAATATGCTCAAAGTGCAGCCTGATTTTGTTTCATAAAATTGAATCAATGAAATTTGGACCTGCTAACTGGACCTGGACATAGAGAATAAGATAAAGAGTTTCGCTCTTATATTTCTTCAGCTTCAATTCACAAAAGCGTCGATAAAATAATAAGATTTATGGTAAAATGTAACAAAATATTACCATAAATAATAATGACTTTAAAAAATCATTACCTCGATGGCTGTATGCACTTTTGAATTCGGCATTAAGATCTATACATCCGGAATAAAGAGTAATCACCAATTAACATAAATTCGTTAATTAACATAACGTTGCCACCTGTCCTGAAGGCCAACTTGCAACACGAACTTAAATAAATAATTAGATATTCGATTTTTTAAATATATTTAATTTAATGACCGAACGTTGCTCGAATTGTTAAATTTAGACCTCAGTAAAAGAAATTATTTACCTTCCATTTGCCAATAACTACTGTGACTATCTGCTCCAGATTGTGGAACTCTTCGGGACTCTAACGCGATTCAAAGTAAAACAAACATTGAAAATTGGGTTAGTTAGGGAGTTTTCAGAAACTTCAACTTAAGGGATGAAGATTCAACGTCAAAGAAAAATTTACGTAACTTTATTTTCCCTTTGGGATACACAGGGTACTCAAGCTCGTAAATTTCAAACCACGCAGCCATTATTGTCCAATATTCGCAAGCGAAAACCTAAGATTGCGCTAAAGCCCTGATATAAAAGGCGCCAGTTACAGCGATCTCAGCGGCGCGCAGCGTCGTTTTAACGAACTGAAGAAGGCGTAAATTCGAATTATTACGGCCTCGGGCACTTTCGAAGCTGACTGCGACGAACTGGTGTTCCTTTTTCTCTTCCCCTATCTCTCCTCTGAAACTACGTACTATTTCAAGAAGCATCAGAATGGAACATGAGTCTCCATTTCGTTTCTACAGACACCGTTAAGTTTAGGCCACAGAATTCCCCGTGACGTAGGAAGATCACTCTTGTCGTCACTCAACATCTCTTTATTTATAGGATTGGTCTCGCGCACACACTACCGCTCGCACACACATAGTAAACTGGTCGCAAAACTTCATGTTAGACTTCAATGTCATGTTGTTGAGGAAGTGTGAGTGCTTCCTCGCAGAGACTCGAGGTGACGGTGTTTTTCGGTGTGGTAAAATGGGGTAAAAATAGTATTTGGCTCGCCAACTAGGGTACACGTGGTTACAGAAGTAAGTGAGCTACTGCAGTATTGCTCTCAGCGGGTGCAAGGGACTGTTTTTTGCTTCATCGCCAAAATGCTTGTTTGCGTACGACGGATTGATTGCCCTTTTGTGCGTGGAGATGAAATGGTGACGCAAAACACTGACGAAAAGGATTAAACCTTCTTCAACCTTGCAAATTAACGGAAGATCCAACAAGGATCATCAGTCGGAGGATCTAATAGAGTAATTTGGAGATGCTAATTATAATTTCATGAAAACAAAACTCACACCTAACTCCCCAATGCCAGATTCTCCAAGGAAAAATGTGGATCATTGGATCATTTAAATTTTTAATTTATTGATACTTTTTACCACTATGACAACTTGAATCAATCTGAGACCTCAGAATATGGACCTGCGAAAAGCTGATAATCTGTATCGACATTCTTTATTTACATAAGAATCAATCTAGAAGAGCAAGAATTCAATTAAAAAAAGAGACAATTGTTCTTCTACCTTCATACATTTTTTTATAAAACGCTTTATTTTCTTGTCACGAATGTGTATGCTAGGTTGCTATAATATTTATAACTTCCGAGAAAAAACTATAATTTTTAACCTAAACTTACATTAAATTGGTAAATGAAGCCATAATTTAAGTACGATATATGAGCTTAGAGTTTCAGCGAGTATAACTCTCGTGAAATCTTAAAACAAATTGCAATTTTCGCCATGTAATTAAAAAGTGATTCATATTCAAAATTAGTTTCATTGGACTATTCAGGTGCTCTCTGCAATTTCCCTGATTAAAAACGGTTAGTACAGCTCATATTCAGCCATGTAACATAATGTCTACTATAATTGCAGAATCCCTGGAGCTAAACTGACCACCAAATTTCAGACCAGCTAAACCATGAAAAATTGTCATTTCCACTGAAGCATAGGTAACGTTCTATACATGTTTCTCAATCAAGATATAAATTGGAAAATATATCTATCAGAGTTCAATATAGCCTTCTTTTTCTTTACTACAGTCAATACAACTTCCTTAATGAGCCTAGGATATCATATATACAGAAAGGAATATGACAGGGAACAAAAGTTAAAAACAATGCAATAGGATCCCACAATCTCACACTGCAGACATGTTATTTATTTGAGCCAGTAGCGCAGCCAGGATTTGCCAATGGGGGGGGGGATCCAAGGCTGTCGATAAAACGAAAAAATGCCTACCTTACAGGGGCTAGTATATTCATGCCCACTACAATAAATTTCAATTCTTTCAAAAACTAAATATAATGAAAAATAGAGGAATTTAACGCTTATGTAGCCAACTGATTACACTTTCCAAGATAGTAGTTTACAATTGGAAACTTATCATAAGTGTTGTTTGGATTTCTAGTTTGAATACGTCCAATATCTAATAAAAACTCATATTTTTCTAAGCTGAAGTTTTTTAGTGTTGTAGATATAAAGTTCCTGAATCTTTGAGAGTTCTTTCTTCCGAGAGGTTGCCAAGCGTGAGGAGGAAAAAATTAGTTACGATTATTTGGCAAGCGATATAAAACGTAACATCAACTCATTAGATCCCCCACATTAGCGGGCCCATGTTTATTTGAATAGCTTTCGTTATTAGAATATATCATCAGCAGAATTTGGAATGTAATTGAACTTTTTCCCTGCCCATAAAACACCATCAATGCATAAAAATAATGATATGAAATATCTATACAGCTTATTGCACAATTCAATATACTTCAGAGAATAGTTTGAGAATTCGGATTTTTATCTATTATCAAATTAATAATCCAACATCCAAGCCAGATGACAGACTCGAGTGAGACTGGTTAGCTCCATTGCATGAATCATTTACTCGAGCCTCCTTAGGAATGACATCATCCGTTGTTTCAAAAATTAACTCCTCTTCTAAAAAAACAAAAAATCATTTATACCAGATGAAATTTTCTGGTAGGCTTACAATCAAGCCTGAATTCGTTATTTATGTATTACCTAAGTATTCAACTAAATACGTCACATGCCGAACATTGAAAATTCGGCTGTTTTAAAAAATACAGTAGACTCTTGCTTATAGTTGATATTATAATTGAATTTGCAGGATTGAAGTTACATACCATGGTGAAAAAAATTAAGAAAGTCAACTTACAATTATTTAGACTAAGTAATAGTTAGATAGTTTGACCAGTAGAGAGCTGACGCAAACTCAACCTTACGCATTGAGTGTTCAAAGAAAACAAAAATTTTCCATGAATTGAAATTTTCAATGGACATTGCATGACCACATGGTTAACAGGATAAGTCATAAGATTCATGGGATTCTATCACCAGAGAAAAAATTAGCTACGTCGAAAAGGAAGCTAAAGAATTTAAGTCACAGTTTTAACAGTTTATCAAATTTATTTCAAATCATCAAATCACAGTTCCGATAAATCTGTGCGTAACTTACGCCCACAATATCTTACAGCTGACTGATTCGCTTCCAAAATGGTATATTATTAGTAATATCATCGCAAATTAATTTTTACTGGTATCTTGTATTGCTCCAATACTTTTTAAATTTCTACGGAAATTCGGTTATCGAATAATTGTCGCAAATATAATATAATTGTCGCTAGTCAGTATATTTTCTATCATCCCGAGTAATGAAGAATCTTTTGTGCAGACTTTTAATCGTCCAGAATGCTTAATAAAGGAACCAGTACCTTTTGAACTGTCGCAAAACTCAATATGAGTTTTGCGACCTCCTCTTTTGCGACCTCCGATAACCCCTAAAATAAGACAATCCTAATTGATGCCTCTAATAATGGTTATTCCACAAAACACCACTTAGCTATTAACTTACCTTTTTCCGATATAGGCCTCGAGCTATTAGCGGACTGTGGCAAGAATTTTCGGATGTCCGTCCGAAAATCACCTTATGAAATTCAAACTAAACTCTCCTTCGAACTGTTCACAGTGAATTCCTCAAAATCACTACTCACGAGCCTAGCTTAGCATTCACACCCTCAAAATAGTCACGTGCAGAAGATCTAACAGAGCGTTTTATCAATCTGTTTGTCTCTCAAACGTAATAATTATCTCTGTTTTCAGGGTACAAGTTTCGAATGTTCCCTTGTGTATTTGCGAGGAGTAAACAAATCAGCGCTTTCGAATTTTTCTCCTCGGAATCAATCTTGTGGTGTGAGTCATCTAACAAAAGGATATGGTTAAGAAGTGCATGCGTTGAATATTGTGTGCGAAACACTCCTAGTGTCCCATTGATATCGATGTCGGCTCTAGGCCTGTCTGCTACCGAAAACATCACCTTAGCTGAAATCGGAGCCATATTTACGGGCATGCGGAGCTTCCGCTGAATTAATCAAGCAAACACATGACTAGAAGTGTATCTCTAAGACTTGCGTGATGATTGGGGTTTTGTTCTCTTCAGCAGAAAAAAAAGCACAGAGCTAGTCATAGGGCTTGACTCTTAGGGGGGGGTTTGAACCCCTATCCCCCCCCCCTTCGCTGCGCCACTGATTTGAGCTACATAGGTAATTTATGAAGATGAATTTAAAAAATTAGATGTGATTATGTATCGTTATTTTATTAAGCCCATCTCTGATAAATCCCTATGGTTAATTTTCTTTGTTCTCTTAATCTTTGGATTACGTTAAAAAAATTTTAGTAGAAGATATCTGAGAATTGGTAAAAATAAGTTTTTGTTTAGACTTCTAGGACAAAGGCACCAAAAACCAGTATTATCTATGCCAAACTAATACACACTGTCACCTTACCTAGAGCAGGGGTTCTCAACCATTTCCCATATATGTACCATTGTCATAAATACAAAAAATTAAAACTAATATCCCAATTACACCCTACCAACCAATAATTTTTATAATTTGACCTACTTTTATTGATAGAAATGGCATCATATTGTTATTTAATCTGAACATGATTTTTTATATTTGATTTCTCATAATCTTTTGAGTGATTTAGTACATAAACATATTATTCACCAACTGCTTAATTCTTTAGCAATATTAACATAGCATTATTTTTGGTTGAGAACTCCTTACCTCAAGTAAAAAGGGAAAACTTTCTTATCTTAAAACTTGCAATACAAGATCCAAAAAACGATTCAATATAAAATATCATTAACAGAATAAATGGATAATATTTTCTGTGTTTATAGGAGTGAAGTTTCATCTAGTATCAGTTTTATACCAAAATTGTAATCTATAAAGGCCAAAATAAAAAAGTAAATCATTTTGTTCTGAGCTAGAAATTAATAAATAGAAGATATCTATGAAATTATCTATATGTCTAAAAAGTTTGGCTTAAATTGTAAAAAAAATTCCTACAGCGCTATACATTTTCCTCTTACTTTTCAGAATCATGGTGCTCAATTTATTGAATCTGTATACTCTTATATTTGCCCTCTTTGGAAAAATAAGCAATATGGTGAGTAAAACATGAATCTATCTATTGTGTTATTTACTATTTTCATTGAAATGATAACTAATAGATCTAATTTTAATGTATTTTCTCTTCTTTTCAAGACTCGAGAGCTTCAAGAATTTAAACTAAAAGTACACAATGCAACAACCATTCCTTATCCTACAGAAGGAAATGTCACGATAACATCATTTCAAGTTACATCTCTCAACTCATCATATATGAACATTTCAGATCTTCCAAAAGAGGAACTAACTACAATTATAGCTGCAACTGATATAATGGACACAACAATTTCAGGAAATGCTTCATCATTGCTGCCCATTTCTCCGCAGTGTTTTAAAGAACTAGTCAATTGTATAATTGATGCAACTACTTTTCGAAATTCTTCGCAAATAAACAATGAGAAAGATATGGTATCTTTGCTGGTGAATGTGACGGCAACATTAATACCTCTAATTCTTGAAATTTTTCTGCGATCAAATCAAACCTCTCTGTCCCCTGATCATCCATCTACTGCCGTCTTTACACCAACAGAAAGTCCTTGGCTGAACAGGTCACCAGCTGATGATGATTTGAAAAATGTTGTTTCATCCCTCACAACAACTACCTCTGTACCAACTTTTAGGAACAATTTTTCAGATGGTACAACAAATGAATTATCAACAACCTTATCTATAAATGGCAATTCAAAATCTTTGACACTTGCTGAATTTTATACCACAACTGATCAGCCAGGAGAAACAACGACAGAATTTCCTTTTACAAACTCCACTGAGACAACCACTTTGGGAACTGATGAAGCGATCACAACATTTAATGATGAAGAAAGCAATACAACCAATGAAACTCCAATAACTTCAAAATATTATACACTTTCTACTTCAAATTTAACAGAAGAAAATGATACCTACTCCACTGATACTATTTCAGACTCGAATTACAGTAAAAGCTGGAATTCTCTGTTCCAAGATGATGATCCTAGGTTCAACTATAATGGAAAATCTACTACAGACGATGAAATGACAGAAACAACAAAGATACCACTTAACAAAAGGGAAACAACTGGAGCTTTGGATGATGATTTGAAAACAACTGTAGAAGACACTGACACGCTTACAAAATCAACCATGTTCACATCAACAGATATAGAAACATCTCACATAATATCTATCAGAGAGACAATAGCTGAAACATCTTCGGAGCAAAGAAGTACAACTGAGCAGAGTATTATATCAACAAACACAATGCATGAAGATCCGGAAAGTTTTGAAAGGGATGATGATTTAGTGTCTCTTGAAGGAGAAGCAATTGAGTTGCTTGAAGGAGCACACATTTCTACTGATATGCTAGCAGAAACAAATTTGTTTGATAGTGAACCAGTATTCACTGAAACGACCTCTGAGCATTCTACTACTGATTTTGGTTCCACAACAATAACAAGTTCTATCCATTACAAAAAGATGAAAAGATCGAGAGCAATAAATAAAGCTACAACTGTAACAGGTGGACCACTAATAACTATACCAAAGATTCAAGAATCTTCTACCTACAACATGGATGTTACTGAACCCTCAACTATAGAATCAACAACACCATCCACAACTAAGGAATATTTTACTTCTATGCAAGAAAATGAAGACTTTTCAACGTTAAAGTCTGAACCTGTCAAATTAGTACTTTCTGAAAGAATTATTACAGAACCTTCCATTGATGAAGAAACAACGACACCCAGAAATTTAGACTCTTCACATTCTGAAGAGGATACTACCACAATTGCCACCACAACATCAGCCACTGAAGAATTCTCAAACTCTGAGTATACCACAAAACTTTTTGGAGATGATTCCCTCTCCACAATACTGCAAACTTCTCTCCCCACAGAGGTCAGGAAAGATGATACTTTGAGCACTACTGGGAACACTGAAGAATTGACAACTTTAACAAAAATTCAAACAAATTATGAAGCATCAACCACAAAACCATCAGTAACTGAATCTATAATCAATAACTCGCCAACGAAGACGTTAATCTCAGATGATTACACCATTAAACTAGGAAATGCATTCTTTGGTTATGCTAAGATGTATAAGAGAGAAGTGCCAAAAACTATGTTTTACAATGATTTTCTGGATCTAAGTGCTCCATTGCCCTTGATTAGGAAAACTGATAAAGACGTTTTAGGCAAGGATGCAAATTCAACAGCTTCAACTGCAGTAGGAAGTCATGTATCAAAATTAGAGAAAGAGAAATACTCAAATTTAGAAATAGAAAATCAAAATAAAACTGAAGAGAATTCATCAGCTCCTAAAACTAATTTAACAGATGAGCTTCCCTTCAAGGTTTTAAAACTTAATCAAACCAATGAAAAATCATTTGTGATAGCACACATTGTGACCATAATTCTCACTGCTGCTGTCCTTGTGTCCAAAGAAGAGGATAGCAAATTGATGACAGAAAAACTTTTTGAGAGGGATGAAAAGAAAATAGCAGAACTGATGGCGGCATGGAAGCAATCTCTGCAGCAAGAGAGACAGATGAAGAATGGCCATGACAGCATGTGGGAAACATGCTTCACAGTCCATTGCAAAGATAAGTCTGAGGAAGTATCATCAAATAAATTAGAAGTTAATCAGCCCCAACAAAACCTCTCCACAGTCACACATTTACCAGAAGATTATGCATCTAAGTCAACCGCTGATGGTTTCCCTCTTGAGAAAGTGATGGAAGAGGGTAATAAAACCTTAAATGCATCTCCAGGTAGGTAAATTAAAATTATGATCTTACTGGGTTTCAACAGAAACAAAAGACCAATCAAGTAATCCATAGTTTTAATAAAAGGTCCTAGAATGCATGGCATATCCCTTTGGAACAGAAACAGTGAAATGCATCATTAAATTGGCATGACCTTCTACTCAGAGAGAAAGGTTTAAAGAATGAGTTCTTTTTGTTCAAATCCTTACTTTCATAAACTCATGAAACGTCAAACTTCTGCAAATGAAGAATATTTAGAACTAAGGAAATATATTTTTTGTGAGATTCTGGTGAAACACTACATATATATTGAATTTTTCCACTTAACCAAAGTTGCAACAATATGATAAATATAGTCTACAATTAATTTAGCTCTTTACCTCTAAGTTGGTGTAGAATTGGCTGCAACTTCCAATGCTATCTTCAAGTAATCTCTGTTCTTCAAATTTCACCTCCAGAATGATATTTGAACAATGACTCTGAAAATATTAATAAATGATTATTAATAAATGATTAATTAATTAATTAACCTATGATTAGGAATTTTTCCATGAATATAGTACTTATTATTCTTAATGAGGTAAAATATTGTTTATTCCCAACTTACTTCATACAACAACTTAATTTACAAAATTTAAACACTGAAGATAATCACTACTAAGAAATTATAGACAAGTATAATTGACCCATATAAATTTTACCCCGTAGTAGGAATGAAAATGCTAGAAGAAGGAATTCATCAAATTTGGAAGATTTAGATACCAGCTAAA
Source organism: Sympetrum striolatum (assembly GCA_947579665.1). NCBI lineage: Eukaryota > Metazoa > Arthropoda > Insecta > Odonata > Libellulidae > Sympetrum > Sympetrum striolatum. The sequence continues at coordinate 71,819,089 of OX388345.1, read as the reverse complement.
GGAGGGGATGTATCAAAATATATACTCGATTTAAACACAAACAAGAATTGGAAATAATGAAAGTAATATTTTAAAACCTGAAATTTTTCACAGAGATGTATTTTATGCATACATTTGATAAATGAATACAGGCAGATTGTAGGAATAGTAAATTAACCCATAGATTATTGGACCTTATTCTATAAATGATATTTGACAGAAAGTAATCAGTAAGTCTGTATTTATTTTAGTGAACATGATGTCAAAACCTCTGGATTAGGTTAATCAGTTCTGAATTAATATAAGTACTGCATATACACAACTAATTACAAGGCAGTAATCAATAATGATTTCACTGTTTTTTATTACCTAATTTCTCTTTTTGACTGCTTTCAAAAGCATAAAGTGACAATTTATTTTCGTACATGACACTGAAAGAAATCTGATAAAAATATTAGTTCAGAATAATGCTTGACGCACATGCTATATTACATATCCCTTTCGAGAAAAATTTTAATTGAGTACTAAGCAAAGCCAAGCTTTAAGGAAAATAAATTATGAACATATGATCCATTCCAGGAAATGCAGTGGCGGTGAAAGGGTTTCATCAGACGCCAGCCTCAATTCTGGACGTAAGGAGGAAATTACGAAAGCTGTGCTGGGAGACTATGTTTGGACAGGAATTAGTTAAACTAACAGTGATGGATCTGGTAATTTAATTTTAAAATAATACACTAATTCATAATCATTTAGGTAATCTTTAAATCCTAGAGAAGCAATTGCCACATTCATTACTTATTAAGGAAACATGATGATAGGAAATTTGTAAAAATTGTACACAATATGATTTAATGCTTTTTTTCTCAACACAACTTCCACAACCTAAGGGATCCTCTGTTACAAGTAGCTGGTAAATTCTAAGATTTATCAAAAGAACTTTTTACAAACCCTCAATATAAAACCTTTAACATCATAAAAGCATCCTGTGCTAACCACCATGGTACATTATTTAATAAAGGTTACATTAAATTCGACTCCCATGTTTTCTTCAGTTGAAGAATAAGATTCAAATCAGAAATTCTGCCAGTATTTCTATCCTACTGTGATTTTCTTGTTTATTGACCAATAAAACACCTACATTAGTGTTTAGTTCTCTTCTGCGAGAGTTTTAAAGTTATACTGTACATATCTAATATATATTTAAAGTTATCCTGTCATAACATTATATTCCTGTTTCCTTTTTAAATTTCATTTACATAAGACACTTATAAATAATGCAAAACAGAGGTGATACTTATTCTTCTTGAAAAACTATGTTGCATATATTTTTATAACTTACTTCTGATCCATGATCACCAAAAGTCATAATGATATCAAGAAATATGAAAGAGAGATTCCCCTAAGTCTTTGATTCTATGTGTAAAGGGTGTCCAAATCATTGCTAGTAAACCTCATGTAAATTTTAGTGTTTGAATGTGGCTCTCTATCATCCACAGATTAATAATTAGGGTGACGTGGTGATTTTGGTAGGAACATTTTTTTAATGTTTTATTAGAAGTTCATCAAATCATAGCTCTATGCAGATGATATATTCAGCCCTAATAAATTGCAAACTTGACAGAATCCTAGTAGAACAAGTTAAAACCTACTCAACAAGATGAAATATTGTTTAAATCCACTAATGCATAGTTATTATTAAATGGGAAACTAGAAATGCATATTTTGTTCACTTCAATGAATTAACTCTATATTTACAAACTTAAGATGCATAATGAATACATTTGAAGTGCTGAAATTATTTTTTACAGAAAACTTTTACATTTGTAGTTTCCACTACTATGAGATTACTTTTGCTCACCTTTAACACCATTTAGTTATAAAATGAAGAATATTCTCTATACCTCACATTTTCATATTCCTTTCAGGTATTGACAATTGCATCTACTCTTTTAGTGGACTTTTTCCGTGCTTTGTTTGTCAGAATTATGAACCATTGTTGGTGTTGGGATTTAGAGAAACAATTCCCTCAGTATGGTGATTTTAAAATAGCAGAAAATATCCTCCATCTTGTCTACAATCAAGGAATGGTATGGTAAGTGTCAATTATGATCTATAAAAAATTGTTGTGAACAGTCGAGAGTGAAATTTTTTCAGTGGTAAATTCTGGTGAAAACAATTGAGGAGCATTTTCCTTTCTCACACAAAACACTCTTTGATAATATTGAATAACCTTGAGTCATCTATTATACTTAAAAAGAAATTTACATCTATTTTATGTTAAGATAATCCCTGTAGAAAAGAAAATCTAATAAGGATGTTTCTTGGTTTTATTGCAATACAGAATATGATTTTAACTTAAATAAATACCTTAATATATTTTCAGCATAAACTTCTTTCCATCCATGTTTTTGTGGTAATCTTCTATACTTTCGAACTCCGCCATTTACCATGCTTGTGGATTTGTTTATAAAACAAAAGAACGATGATTCGATATATTATTTAATTTCTTAATATACGCAAATCAAAGTTAAAAGTAAATATTTTGTCGTTTAAATAATTACGCATTAATCGACATGTACTTTCATTATCATTGTAAAACTAATATATATCTAGAAATTGCAATACAAGTAAATAAGCCGATGAACCTGCTTGACGGCGATTGAGTGGTATAATTCATAGTTGAATCAGAGAGATAATTTTATTCATCAAGATTAACTGGAAACTCACTATTAGTGCAGCAATAACAAACTACGAATTTACGATACTTTTTTTTCGCACTTCCTCAATCGAGTTATTTGCGTCTTATACACTCCGTAAATGCCTGCTTTAAATATCTAGCAAAATTACTCTTACTTTCTGTACCACGCATAATTTACGGTTCAATTTTCAAGAAATTGAATGTTTTATTTATGACCTCAATGATCGAGTATATCTATCTAATTTTGTTCCCCTAGTTATGGAGAATTGTAAAAAAGTACTGCTGCCATAGGTTTTTAAAGGTTGCTTTCCAAACTTCGATAAAAATTATTTATAGTTTCCCATTTTTTACAGAAAATATATTTTTCATTTACTCGTGATTCCCTTGATTAAGAGACGCTATCAACTAATATCCACAATGGATATTTTAAATTAATATTGTTTTCGCATCCAACTGTCAATATGTAGCATCTAGCATATTTTGTTTCTTGGCAGGATGGGTATGTTTTTCTCTCCCGGCCTTCCTGCTCTGAATCTCGCCAAGCTTGCCGTCGTGCTGTACGTCAGGTCTTGGATCGTGCTCACTTGCAACGTTCCCCACGATGTGGTCTTCAGGGCCTCCAGATCTAACAACTTCTACCTCGCCCTGCTGCTCACCATGCTATTCCTCTGCGCTCTTCCAGTTGGTTACGCCCTAGTGTGGGTCGAGCCATCGTGGCACTGCGGACCTTTCGCAGGAAAAGACCGAATAGCGTCTCTTTTTACTTCCTCCGTAAGAGCGGCTTTCCCTGATTCTCTAAGACCAGTCTTGGATTACGTCGCATCGGCAGCCCTCGTTATACCACTCCTAGTCCTTTTGGTTTTGGTGGTGGCTTACCTAGTAGCACTTGCGGCCGCCTTGAGGGAGGCCAACGACGATTTGAGGGCCCAACTTCGGCGCGAAAGAACGGAAGAAAGGCGGAAGATGTTCAGGATAGCAAACGGAAGGGGAAGACGAGGAAGAAAGGCGAGGGGTGGAATACCCCGTGACTGCCGAGCGGCCTCGGATGATGCCTCAGCCATGGGAGTGATGGACGACTTTGTGGAGGGCGAGACGGCGGATGGGGATGTTGTGGTTGAGGAGACTCCAATCAAAGAAGCTGAGGAGGTGGCGGCACAAGCAGCAGGTGGTTGGAGGGGCTTGATAGGACGAATCACTAACTTGCGTGCAATGACCTCACGAAGCAACCACAATGTTAACAAAACAGGTAGAAAGATTTCTGCTGACACGGTATATTCATAACTTCCACTAAAGGTCTGAATTACTTAACTTAAATGTCAATTTAAAATATGGTGGGATCCTATTTAAACCATTCAAATCTTTACTTAGTAAGTTCTCTTAAGAATTGCCCCCATATAAGTGAGTAAGTTGAGCATTCAGCTTTGGTGAAAGTCTGTAATGGGTTCCATTCCACCTAGAATGGAACCCATTACAGGTGGAGGGTTATAGTGTAGACTAGGGAAAATATTGGGAAGCTGCTTGAGTTAAAAAGCAGCAAGTCCTATGTGGTCCATAATGGCGGCATAGAAGCCTGATCATGCCACCCACTAAAAATGCAGTTTGGATAGGCTTTAACCCCATGGAAATGTTGTGCCATTAGCTTCACCTCTCTTAATTTTAATCTAATGTTAACCAATAAAATTTGCAATTTACTTTCACAGAGAAAACCAACAGTTCTGCTGCCAAAGAAAACATAGCACCTGAGGCCAAAGGGGAAGAGGGTGAAGTTAGCAGCTCAATCCAAACACAACACACACCCTCAATAGAAACAACAAGGAGACAAATCAGGTGTGTGGATGAAATTGAAGATGGGATTTTACGCCACAAATCATCATCATCCTCAAGAGGTGATAGAGATTCCCCCACATCAACCTGCTGGTCAGGTGACATACCACTCATCCGCATAGTGAGGACAGCTGATGATGGCAGTCGCACACCACAGCAAGCTCAGCCTCAACAGCCAACTGGATCTTATGAAAACGCTGCCCTTGATCAAACTTCAGAATCAATTCAAGAGAACTTCCAGTTGACTGATAAATAATGACAAATCTAATGCTGTTCTGTAACTCATATTTAAGATTGGATGTGAACAGTGACCTTTTGAATGATTTTGTGTAAAATGTAGCAATGAATTACATATATAATTTGTTATAAATATAATAAATGTTAATTAGAATTTGGTATTGACTACAGACTGCTTCAATGCAACTTTATTCGGTATTTGACCTAGTATAAACAAAGGATGTTCTTATGCAACTAAATTATTCAATGATGATGAAGTCTTAATAAGAAAAGGAAATTTGTCAGATGATAAATAGCAAAACCATCATAAGAAATGGTATCAATAAACAAGAAAAATCACACCTTACAAGGGTTGGATGGAGAATATCTATGCCAGCATTAAAGGAGTTCTGATTCAACAAATGGATATCTTATTTTTATATTTTATAAACAATTAAATTTTTAAGATATACAAAGTATATAAATGTAAATTTCACACTAATATAATTGGTGTAACTTAGAGGAATGTTTACATAATATCAAGTGATATGGAAAATAAATAATTATCTGTTAATCAGAAATTTTACAACAGTAAAGGTAAATAAGGAGTTCAGGGAAATTGTCCTTAGAATGATATCAATATGTAAAATATTTACAATTCACTAATCAATGCTGACGACTCCTATTAACTCAGTATACAGGCAACATTTTGCATATAAATCAGGTAAATATAAATTGAAATTATTCCAACAGAAATCAAAAGGCATAAATATTTCAGCGATTTACTGCTTCTCCTGGTTAATGAGAAAATTATTAAGGAATATACTGTATTGATGTTATCTCCAATTTCATATGCAACAACAGATAACTGAAGTTTAGGATTAAACTTGAAGGTAATTATACAAAGATTATTTCTTTATTATAAATATTGTTAAGAATAAAAGTTCTGAAGATTGTCTCTCTAAAAAATTGGCCAAATCAAGCAATTTGAAAGTAACAAACAAAAAATATTTCACAGCACTGTATTTAATTTCCAAAATTGGGGATACAATAGACATTTTTCACTTTATTGTATAAAAAATTATCATGGATTATCATCCATTTGAAGAGCTATAAATTTTGAAAAATCTGCCAAAGTGGAATCTTTAGGATTCAAGATAATTGGTTAGCCATACCACCTCTGAGCCATTATAAACTGATTTTCTAACATACTACAATTTTAAATAACAATTAAAGCCATTTCACAGCATTGACATATTAAAAGATGACAAATCACAGACAAAGCAGCAGAATATGTTTCATTCAGCGAGAGATATAATTTGGTGATATTTTCCCTTACTATTTTGATAGTGCTAAAGTCAAAGAAGGGGGTGTAAACTAAGCTAAAGACTATCACAATCATCCATCTGTGTGGGGATGCAGAGTTATCACCGATTTGAAGTTAAATTATTTTTTTTAAATCACTTATTAAGAAAATAATAAATACATCTACCAAAATGTACTGGGTGTCATACATACAAATTGTGTGTACAGATTTGAAAAGACAATTGCACAAGGTCTTGTTTCATTAGGAGGATTATACATTAGACTTTGTAATAATGTCCATTGAGTAAAGGGATCTCATGACACACTTAGTATCTCACTTTTATAAAATAATGATTCTGGATTAAATTAAGATACCTTTACAAATTCTCAGATAGGTGCCAATAGGCATTAGAACAAATGAACAAGTGCCAAGAAATCTGACCCAAGGGTAAATCAATGACAATAGAGATATTCAACAATAGGAATCAACAAGATATAATCAAAAACAATTCAAACTTTCAATATTTATATAATCAATAAGATGTTATTGTCCAAGGTTAGATTAATCAAGAATGTGATTATGTTTGAAGTGAAGATTCAATGAGTCATTGTTGAAAAACCTCAAATCAATCATTAGGAGGCATAATTATAAACCATACTAGCTATTACACAATGAGACTTACGACAGAAATTATTCTTCTTCTAAAATAAGATACCACTCTTTTAGGAGTCTCTTACAAAGATGACAAAACAATAAATTAACAATATGCAATGATGAGAAGAAGGGAAAAGTTTAATATCAAGCATCTAGTAAATGGAAATTTTATTAATCAACAAATTCAAAACAATGGCAATTACATATGAAATATAGACAGAAGTTGATTTTTCTCATATCAGCAATTTCTCAGGGTTTCTGTAAGTTCTCAGAACAGGAATATGATTACTTAAAGCTATGAGCGTCTTTTATCAAGGTTTTTCCCAAAATCAAAAGTACAAAACTCAAGGAGAAACCAAAACAAGTCATAAAAATACTCCATTGCAGGACATCTGTTATGCATTTAACATCTAATGGAGAAAAAATACTTTTATGCATTATAATGACTAACTCTTATTTTCCATGGCCATTTAACACGTACGGCATATTATTACATGCAACACCACACCTTTCAATAATGTGCAATGGTTAATATTGAACTCCAATTTAGCTACAAGTACTGTAATATTATGCCAGATACACATTATAGAGGTGAATAACTCTCAAAGTCCCTTACTACAACGTCATGGTCACTTCTTGTTTATTCAAAAAGTTTTGTATAGCCTTTCCAGCATTTAATAATTAATACTATTATTTCCGTATCAGAGATTAACAATAATATAAGCTAAATAACTTGTGAGTATTGAGAAAAATATTATATAAAGCTTTCCTGATTTTTTGCCTAGAATTACACATTACAGCTTAGAATTATGGAGTGGAAATAACAATTAAAAGTTCATTGTGGTAGACGATAGGTGAGCATTCATATAAGTTCTACGTACCGCAATTTATTGAACTTATTCACTTCGAGCTACCTCTCATAAATGCTGGTTCTGGTATATTTTTACCATCGAAGGTAAAGAGGTAATTTCTGAAAAAATAATTCGTACATGGAATCATAATCCATCACATTCAACAGTTCCTTCTAAGGAAATCTTTACATTTCATTTTATCTTATACCCTTAAAAAGCCTTAAACAAGATTTAAACTGTTAGGATGTTGACAAATAGTTGCACAAGGTGAATATTACCACAGTAGCTAATTTATGTTTTCACAAATATAGCGAAAATTTCGAATGAAAGCATGAACAATCCTCATAACTGAAAAAGACATAGTTTTCCTATACATCATTCCACTCCATACCAGAAAAAAGGCAGCTGCACAATGTAAGCTATAGCTGGAAAGTGAGAGAAACAGATTCTACACAATATTCTGAGAAAGAAAACACACCCATAAATATTTTGATTTGATACCGTTTTGAGCCATCAAAAGCTTTTTCTTAAAAAGGTCCCGATCAACCCAGAAAGCACCCCATACAAGACAAGCTTGAACAAGAGCGTTCGTCCCAATCATGAACGGCCTGACCTTTTGCATCTCCAATCGAAAATACCATTGCTGCAAGTGCCTCGCCTTTACAAGTCATCAATGGAAATGGAAATCAGTTGGTCATGGGGCCCAAAATCTTTTAGAGCAATTCACCACCACTTTCAGAAAATACAGCTTTAATATGTATACATCTCTTCTAGCGTAAGCAACCTCAGCAGTCTTTGAAACTTTTATGAAACGCCACCTCCAGGGGAGCATTTATTAAAATATTGTTACAATGATTGTGCTACTTCTTATTCATCTGGTCAATCTCTTCAAAATCAAAATATCTTTTTTTTAGATCTAGTAGGTTTACATTAGCAAAGTTAATTCCAAAAAATAAATGCCTTGGCAGAAATTTTGAAACCATACAAATTTCACAGCTATTTCAAGAGAGGTTTCCTAGTAGTACTACAACAAACAGCAGGCCTCTGCGATTTGTATTGACATCCACCAATCCTCATGCATATCTCAAGAATCTTAAGGTCTATTTTTTCTCTACCAAGGTTACCATTAAAAAAAAAGAGTTAATTTAATTAAGAGGTTTATTACAAGTTAACAAACTCTACAACTTACCAAAGAAGTCTAGCCAAACCATTACCTAGACATTCTTGATACTCAAAATATTTTAAATTAAATTGTGCTACGTGGAATATTTGAAGAAAATTGGAGCTTGAGAGAAGAGAACTCAGTTCAATAGAAGAAACAGCTCTCACTGTACAATAATAATATTGGACCATTCTTCTAGCATGGCCTTTACAGATATTAACAAAGCACGAAAGACATCAGCAAACTCCTTCGTTTAAGTGACCATCTCACTATTTTCCAGCAATTTTTTGCAAGACATTCTCAGCCAAAGCCATCAAAAATCCCACCATAATAAGTTGAAAAATGTACAAGTTCAAATTTCAATCACTTAAGGAAAGTTAGTTTGAAAGAATGGAGGAATCTGCAAAATTCTAGGCATTTTTTCTCCTCGGGCAAGACTGCATGTAACCAGATTATGCAAATTGATCAGTGTGCAGCCAGATAAAACACTGTACTCTTAACACTGCAGAAGCATTTAATACCTGTAATAAGTGAAAAATCATTACAATGTCAAGCTTTTGCAAAAAGCCGTAAAAGGAAATGAACATCCGATGGGAGAAAGCATCCATTGGCGACAAATGGAAGCCAACTCACCCCTTGTCATATAATATATAAATATTTGATAATATGTACTTAATTATTCACATATAAATAAGCATGAACCCCGGTAAGGAGAAAATGCTGATAACCTTTTTCCATGATTTCTCAGACAAACCAAACTCTCAGCTAATCTCATGGCACCAAATCATATCAGAGGCACTCACATCAGACAGAAAAACCTTCCATTGTTAACAGTCTCATTACAAGGTTGCCTGTAATTTTACCAGACCCCAATGCAACCCAATGGAACGCAAAAGCTCACTCAAATACTGCATACAGTTGCAGGACACGCGTCTCATTCATGAATATACTTTATATATATTTTTCTATCCCAAGGCATCACAACAATTATTTTTAAAGAGGGCAATAATTTAAGTAACAAATAGTCCTGCAACATTGACAAAACAATAATCAAAAGATATAATTTAATCTTAAAAACTGTAATTAAAATTTTTTACAAAAACTATTGTGCCACAACAAATGACTAAAAACACAATTGCACTTCAGCACCCTAGACAAAAAAACGCGCTCGCTACAACCCGTGCAGCGAGGAGTGGGGGAAAAGTACAAAGAGCTCCACTCTGACGGACGGTGCGCTGGGACACCGTCAGCTCAGAGGGTCTGCATGCCATCTCCACCCATCGCATGCAGATGACAAGGAAAAAATATTACAATAATAATAATAAACACATTGTACATCAAAGAGCTGCACAAAAATCATACAAAATTAAAATATTAAATTAAATAATCGGTAATAGGCATTATTAATATGAATTTTGCTATTTTTTCCTGCTGTGTAAAGTTTCGCAGGAGCAACTCATCAATAAAGCTTGGTGAGGATACCCAAGCCGGCGCTCCCGCTTCAAACGGAAACCAAAACAAAAAATAATAAAACGTTTAGAGAGGGGGAATTTTTAGAGTGCTAATCACATGCTCACAGTCGCTACACACACCATCGGAACGAGGGAAAGACACCGCCTCGTCCCACTTGTCCTTTTTCTCGCATCCACACTTTCCCCTGGCTACGTAATCCGATCCCTCCTTCCCCTTGAACCTACAAGCAAGTACGGCACCACTTACTACTTGTCCATGCTTCACATAAGCCAAAATAACTAAAAAAGTTAACTAATTTTGAGTGTCAATCAAAATAAATAAGTGTATGACGGTACTTCACTAAGTTGATCTTCTATTTTTAAAATTTCCCCTTTTTTCTTTGGTTGCATATAAGCCACAAAAGCAAACAGACCACCAGTCCTAACTCCTAAGAGCACCACGTGGTTATTGGGACAAACGAGGAAAACAAACGCGTGGTGTAAGAGTGAATATGCGTGTGTGTACTACTATGACCCTTTCCCTGCCCATCATGGCTTCCTCCTTCAAGGCCCTCAGCCATCCACTCTGTCCACTACACCTCTTCAGCTCTCACTCCCCTCTGAAACGAAACAGATAGCATCAGAGAACAAGGCACAGTCGACAACATAATTCAATAATGACTGCTAAACAGCAGGATAAATCACCAAGAAAGATGAACTCAAGCTTTTGAGATTGATGAATTATTATTTAATTAGCATAAACTATTCATGAATTACTTGGAGAATTAATGAAGCAATTTATAGATGAGCATTTTCCCTTGTACTAGAACTATTTAACTAGCAAAATATATTGTTTGCATATTAAAGTTCAATTTTAGTGAAATACAACAATTTTTAGGCATGAATGCAAACATACTTTACTTAATAACTCCTTGGTTTATTATCCTTTATTTATTTAGTATGAGATAAAATAAAATTATTACAAGTGGGCAATTAAAAGTGATTATCACACCATTTATTTAACAAATTTATCTTCTTAAGTAAGGGTAATCGGTGTGAGGGATTGCGCACAGGCATTATTAAAATAGAATTAAAAATACTACTTCAAGGGTTGCCCCATATTGAAATATCTACTGGGTGCTCTTTTGAGGTGACTGTTTCCTTAATCTGGTGAGCTATAGGAAGGTTCCCAGTGGCTACAGAGTATCTCCATAGAAAATGAGGTAACCATGTTAACCTTAGGCCTCAATCAAAATATCCAATACCCTCTACACAACGCAATGACTAATATTAACTTATATGATTTAGCACAAGAGAGGATATATTTACACTATCTTAAAAATCAGATCATAGATATTATGAATCATTAAAATTGAGCAAGTTAATATCACTACTATGGAGGTAATCATTATATTCTCCAAATCATCTTAGATTTGATACCATTACAGAAGGCCCAGAAATGCTAATAGCAAAAATAAGTTAGAAATAGAAACAAAGATGAATATCACTAAAAATATCTTGGAGAAAATATCTTACTTATAGCAATTTGTAAAGGTTTAAATCTTTCACTTTCAAATGTCTAATTGAAGAATTCTATAGTTTCAGATCATGATTCCTTTTTAATGGTCACGTGATCATGAACATGATATTATCCCTGAGAGGAATTAACAGCAATAGAATTATGAATTTTAGTCACTGAATTGTACAAAAGTAGCATTATTTAATTGCATAACTCTTATGCTTGATAATGGACTAACGTCCAAAACCAGTCGCAATATTGAAAACTTTTAAACAAGTGGAATTTTAGCACAGTTATTCCCACCCATTTACTGGCATTGTTTTGCTTAAGTATTTAACCATTAGTCAGAACAAAAATTACCCTGAAGGTTTGCCTAAAATTTATATTGATAGGACTTGGCTTAAAACAAAAAATTAGCAGAGGAAATAAAATTAATTTTCCATCTGAGCAATTCCAGGTATTTTGATTGCATATCAGAAGATTACTATACCTTTGTTGGGAGTGATATTGTTTCCACCTCCAATGATAGCCTTCCTCTTACGCATTTCATCATCAGAGGGAATGATGCGCCCTAATGCACCTCCTGAAAGCACAGCAACCGGTGCCCTAGGCATACCTCCCTGGCTTCCCAAGTGATGCTGCTGTCCTGCACGGATGGGCTTAGCTATAAGAGAAAATTAGACATCAGTAGAAGATCAATTTCACAATCTATGATGAGAGAACTGATCGAATGTTCATCACTGTAAAAGTAATAACTTCTATGCTATAATAATGCTGATTAGTTATCATGAAAATTTGATTAGAAAAAAGTGACATGATAGAGACGTTCCCAACATATGCTTACTTCTTTACAGAAGTTTATACAAGATAGATTTTAATAACCAATACATGGAGCGATACCCCACATTACTATTAAAGAAGGCCTATAACAACAGTAGAAAAGATTAAAAATAGAGGTACAATAATGACCAAATACTGAAAGAAATATTAGTATTTTATAAGTATAATATGAAAGTATTTTTTTGGAGAAAAGAGGGGTTCTTATGAGACAGCGCTCAAACACAACTGTTTAGTTGGACAATATTGTATATTGTTTTTCTTCAAACTGAACGCAACTTAATGACTCATACATTCTACACCTCGGTCAACAGAATTGCTTATTTAGTAGTGTTTGACTTATAACTTTGGAAAAAAGGTTTGGAGAGATTGGAGAGCAAAAATCAAGTTATCAAATAGATAAGCCTTGATGATGACATTCTATAGAACTATTTGTGGAAACCAGTCACACAAAACAGTAATGCAATCAGTAAGAAAATGTATTAAATATAAACAACTTTACCACTTATAGTATTTGCTTGGATCATCAAATCAAAATCTTCATTTCATTTTGGCTTCCAACGACTTTTGATTTTAAATGAATATATACAGGTATGAATAATTTTAAGTGATAATCTTGATACTTAAATCAATAAATTCCATGCATGAATTGTAATAAAAAAAAAGAACAGTATGTTGTGAAGATTGGCTTGTATTGAAAACAAATATTTCTAATCATCCAACGAACAAATTATAAGACAAAAATATGAGAAAAAGAAAGATTAAGAACTTGTTGATACTAATACTTCACAAAAAATGAAAACTTGAAAATATAAACATATACATACAAGACAATTTAATGAAATTTCCTCTATTTTTTAGCAATTTTGAGTTAAGACTTAATGAAGAGTAAAGCAATAATTTATAGGAAAAATTTCACTTCTAATAGTGCATCAAAGCAAAATGTGAATTCAAATAAAAATGACTATAACGTAAGTATAAAATAAAGGTAAACTGAAGAGAAACTTACCAATTTGTGCGCTTGGACCCCTTCGTGCCAAATTCTTCTGTCGCACAGCTTCTTTGATGCGATCTACCTCATATTGGTACCTCTTCCTGTCCCTCATTGCACCTTCCTTAGCCTCTTTCAATGCAGTCTCAAGAGCCTTCATTACAGATGACAAATTTCAGTGTTATCATAGAATATTAACATAACCTACTACTAGCATTCTAGTTCGTAATTTACAAGCAATTTAAGCCAAATAATTATAAATGATTAATACCATGACAGCAAAGAAAATGCATATAAATAAAATAATTTTCTTAAATCACTTAACAGTAAGAGGCATTTGATGAATAATTAATATTAATTGACATTTGATTTTAAGTCACGAGCAGGGGCTTCCATGATTACCATTATTATAAAAATAGTAAGTAGCTCAGATGAACTGGAAACATTTATTAAAATAAATTTTCCAAAAGGGTTGTTTTTTGTAAACATTTTGACATAAAGACACAAACCATACTAGTCTTTGCTCCTATTTTTCCCAAGGATGATTTTTTACATAATTCCTTTGAAAATTTCAAGTAATTTCTAACTAGGAAGATAAAAATCGAGTTTGAGAACTGCCACATTTCACTGATGCTTCAGTGTAATAAAGATCAGACCAAAAAAAAATTGTACTACATTTAAAATGATTTGAAATAAAAAGATTTTTCTCAAATAAGACTTTAAGAACAAACAATCAAGTAAAATCAAGCTTCTCTGAGGCCATGAGTATTTTAAATTGAAACCCTGAGATGTCAAATATGTCCCAAGATATTATAAAATCCAAGATTACACATAAAAACCAGTAGAATTGGGTTTTTATACCAACAATTTTGGACCGAGAAATCAATTTTCAATAGGGGTGAAATTTCTAATTATAATTGATAAAATGTCAAGTTCAAGAGAAACCCTACTAAGAATACAAACAATTAAGAAGAACATTTCTATCATTGAATGTAGCTTGAGATATTATTAAGGAATGCAAATAATATTAATGATTAAATCAATGAACTACAAAAATACGTAATCAAACACAATGAGCTAATATCATCTTGTTGTCTGAGGTCTTAAATCAAACATCAATAATTTTAGTCAACTTCATAACTAAATCACAGCAACAAAACTAGTGAGTTTAATTAATTACTCATATAGATACTGAGCATGATCGGTATTGACTGCTTTCCTGATGAACATAGAAACTCTACCAAAAATATTTCCAGGATGGCACATCTACCTTGCATAAACACTCTCCACTCTTACCTTCACTCGTTCCATTGTTGCTCGGAGCCTCTTCTCCAGTTTAGGCAACTCGCATCGGAGATCAGCATTATCCCGTACTAACTGTTTGTGTACCTTGGTCAACTGATCAAGGTTATTCTCCAAAAAGCTTATCTTCTGTTTCTGTGCAAGGGAACCACCATCATCCTCATTGTCCTCTGCACTGACCGACTGAAATAGAGATCCATAAAGTTAGGTTCTGATACATTTTTATCAAGATATGACAAGCTAACTTTCTTACTATAAAATGCAAATGGTTTGGCTACTCAAAATAGGCAATGCCACAATCATTAGTTCCAAGCTTTTGAAGTATATTTTCTCAAAGGTCAAATTAAGTACAAACCCTAACCTTGGGAAATGCTAACTTCTATGCATGCTTTTAGACAAAATCATGTTTTGGGGTTCTTGGTTAGATGCATGAGTTATGAAATGTACACTCCTGGCCAAAATTAATGCAGAACCTCCCTAGCGATCCTTACGGCCGGTGCTGCGTTAATATTTGGCCAGGAGTGTACAAGCAGAAGTTAAAAATTTAATGTTATTTTAGAGTTGAATTTGAAAACAATCTTGCAGGAAAAATCAAATAAACTCCATTCAGCAAAAAGAAATTCAGTAGTTCAAGGTTTAATTACCAACACCAGCTGAATTGTAAAACAACTCATTGGTTAGAGACTATAAATTACAGGCAACATGACTACCTTCACAATATTACATGCTAATGTAAATCATTAGCAAGATAATGGAGGAGCTAGTATGCTAATTAGAAGTTAATGGTAATTTACAGCATCATCACCAATAAACCCTGGCACATACTGGCCTGGTTGCGACGCAATCAACAGTACTGAAAAAGGTTATCTTAGAACATGGGCTGAATGGGTTTCATCAACAGATTATCTCGGTAGAGAGTCGTTTAATGGCGAGGAAAAAAGTGCCTTTTGATAATACATAAATTGCTACTCATTGTATTGCTACACCTAAGACTATCAATTCTCCTTTTTGTTAAGAAAAACCCATACAGAGGAAGAGTTAGAAGCCTACCTTCTTGATCCTAGCCTGTAGGTCTTGGACAAAGAGTTTCCTCAGGTTATGAAGAGTCTGCAGTTCCTTGGCAACTGTGTCTTCAAGGCCTTTGAGATCCTTACGAGCCTGCTCTCTTCTCTCATTTGTAAGACTGAAAAGGATAATTTTAAGGTATATTAATTACATACATTCTCAATATAACAATAAATTAGGTTGATTCGTACTATAATTGAAATAAAAGAGCAATAATTCACACCTTTTAAATTTCATTACTAAGCACATACTAACAAGCGGATGTTACTTACATGAGTTCCTGAAGTTTGAGACTCTTGTCATTCTCCTCTTGCTTCAGCTTCTCGTAATCTTGCTGCATCTGTTGATGGGCCAATGTATATTTCTGGTTCATGCTATAAAGAGAGCAAAACATGAGCACTTGAGAGACAAACAACATGGAAAGTAAATACAAAAATACACTGTGACAGACTATTTCCACCAAAGAATAGGTAAGTGAAACCCTCACTTGAGTATAGACCAAGGGGGACTTTTCAGCATAATAATGTGCTGAAAATTGTGATCAATACAAGAGTATAATGTTAAGTCTCTTTGAAATCACATATGCTTAAGTACAATATCATTTATACATAAAAATCTATTTTCAAGATATATTTCACTGACTTGTATGAAAAGTCACAATTAATTTTAAGTGTATCGTTATGGAAATGATGGAAACAAAAGAAATTTTTAAAGTTATCTATGTATTCATGACTAATGACAACTTAAATTTATATTTACTAAGCAGTTATTACTAACAACGAAGGTTATGTTAGATCATCAACTATGAGAGAGAAGAGAATCTACTAAAAAATAACGTCCCATCAGATGTAATGCACACCCCAAAATTAAAGCGTTGGAAATGGAAAAAATCATGTCTGAAAATCTAATGCACACGTTAAGACATGCAGTCACACAATTCACAGCAGCATATACAATACCAAATATGTGTATTTATAAAAGTATACACTGTGTATGAAATACTGGTAGTCGCCCATGCTAAAAGTCTTACTTAAGTGTGCATAAACCAATATAAAATAAGCCATTAAAAAAAATTTAATGGGCAAACAGATACACTTTCCATTAAAAACTATTGGCTGTAGTCTGCAATGCATCTTACAGTAACAAAATCAATAGGGCATTGGTGCAACGATAGATGAGTTATTGGCATGAGGGCAAGAGGAAGATCCAGCCGGCCTTTTGCTATGAATGTGTGAACCAGTATAATAGTGCAAAAATCTAATGCACCATATCACATATATGCAACCAAGACCCCAATTTTTGAGCCATAACAGGACCCAAAAGGGTTTGTTATTTTCAAGTAAATACTGTATTAATTTTTTTACCTAACAAATGAAATCATAATATATAGTTAAATGGATATATATGACATAGAAAACTAAATTAAAATAAGTGTACAACTTACTCTCTCAATTCACTGATGAGACCCTGCTTCTCCATGATTTCATCTCGGAGAGCTGCAACTTGCTTTTGGTGAGCATCACGCAGATGGTCCATTTGCTGCTCAAGTGCCACCCTCATCTTATTCGCTTGTTCTTTCTCTTCCGCCTTCTCTTTGCTTGCAACAGCATGCACTTGTTCTGTAATTCATATAAATTGCCGTTAACACTTCAACAAGACATAGATAATCTGTGAATCAAATTATAGTTCAATTTAAAACTAGGGCCATCAAGCCATCATTTTTTTTTTTTCAAGATTTAGCTACAGTGCAATTAAAAAATTATGGTTGTTTTGGTTTTTCTCCAGATTTCAATATCAAACCAATGTTTTCTGCTATACTATTAAAATGTTATAACATTCTGATAGTTGCTTTATTAAACAAAACCTTATTTGAATAGGTAAAGATTAATTAGAATTTTGGAAAATAACTTGCATTGAGAAAGAAATAATTATCAAAATATCAGATCAGATAAGTTCAAATCATTCATTTTTTCAGCTGCTTTTGATGGGTTTAATGAAATATTAATATTTTAATAATGAGGTCGCCAAACTTTCACATCAAATTATTTAGTAGAACTCGCTTAGTTGTAAAAATAAGTGACAGTAAGCATAGACGAGGACTTTTTCCAAATAAGTATTAAAACTTAAGATGCTAAAGACACCTAACTCAAAAAATAGTGAAAATTGTTCTTTGACTTAAATAAACCAAGACAAGTGAAATGAGGAAAACGATATCTTAAGTACTACATGGAAAATCTCATGGTCAAGCTTACGATACTAAGTAACAGCATTGCATAAGAATGAGACTGTACCTGCAGCTCGAAGTTTAGCACATTCTTCCCTCAAAGAATCTACGTCTTCTTCCAGATGTCTCTTCTTATTTTCGGCTTCACGCATAGATTCTTGAAGTGACCGCATTCGAGCTTCATGCTGGGAGATGAGCAGTCGGCATTCAGCCAAATCCTTCTCATATTCACTCACCTGAAAGATTCGCAAAAGAAATTGTTAACTTCACCTACATTTGGTATACCAATTTCTTTGGCAGATAAGGCACACTCATTTTCAAAGTCAGGTCACATTTTGGGTCACAACCTTACAATTATGACAGACTTGTTAAACTTCCATGCACATTAATGCTTAAACAACCACAGTAAAGTAAAAACTCAGGCTAGAGTGTTGAGTAACTTGGTCCCATTAATTCCTTTAGAATAGTAAGATACTCAATATATAAAATCAAAGTGATTTTTTAACATTTCAAACAATTATTAAAAAATGCAAGAAAAGAGAAGAGAGATAGAGAGAAGTGTAATGATGTATAAGAATTCAAAATATGAAATCTATTCTAGGTTGTTGTCAGCTGACTTAATTATCCTTTACTACTTTAAAGAACGTGATCCTGCACTTGTGTGCCTTTTATGCCATTTAATAGAATATAATTTGAAGCATATTCAGGCATCGACATGCTTGATCTCAGAATGAAAATAATAAAATTCTAATTCAAATTAAGGCAGGAAAATCAGGAAGATAAATAAAGCATACAGGGATTTGTCCTATATTCAAGGATATAATGATTAACTAACGAGAATATAATAATTTATAAGAGAAGACGAAATTTTAAGATGCATTCTATTTATAAATGCTTTCTGTAAGCAAGCTGTAGCAATGCCATACAGAAATTATAATTTAAACCACTGAAGGGACTGGATTTCAGATTAAATAGATCCATTCCTCAAAATCTGGCTTTAAAAATTGAACATGAATAACCAGTGAGAATAAAAGGAATACTATTTCTTATTTTAAATCTATGCAGAAGAAACAGAATACACATACTCATTGTGCCAATGAAAAATTCCATGAATCATGCAAATTAAAAAGCAAAATAATATTTATAGTAGCAGCATATTAAATGATAAAATCTCTTATGATAAATTCTTCCTTAAAACATACTCAGCCTAAACATGGAGATATGTAAGTAGAAATTCATCCACAAGGATGCAGTACTAGTAAAATCTTTGTCAATTTGTAATACAAGGGATGGTATAAAAATATCATACTAGTTGGAGTTATGCCTTTGGAGATTGTGATTCGCTTAATATAAGAAACTTTACAGAATAGGTTAATTATTTTATCCTTAATACACCTAGGTTCAAGACAAAGTCATTCAGAAGGACTTACATAAGTGAAGCATTTAAACTAAAGCTTTACTGCCTGTAATTGACTTATTTTGCAAATTTGAATAAGAAAGAATGCTTTCAAGAGGCCAAGATAGGTATCAGTAGAAATAAAACATATTAGAGAGTAGTATTTTCATTGCAAAACAGTGTTTTACTGCTTGAAATAATATGAGTTTTATCGACAGAATGCTGAAATTTAGACCTTTGTAAAACTATTACTAGGATGATCTTTTTGTTTTCCCCTATTGTTCAAGTAAAGTTTCATGTTAATTTCTGTCATTCAACTGGGTGAAAACAAAAATAAAATGGTATGAAATCAGTAGAGAGTAAAGGATGACCTTTTCCTGAATATTTACTCTTTTTTCCTAAATAAAATTATGATTACATCTCCAAATCACTGGAGAACACATCGGAACTTTATCAATTAAAATTATTCTCTATTTCATAATAAAGAAATAATTTGTGATCAAACTGTAACATGCACAACTTTATTGTTGGCTAAAGATTTAACCAAATGGAATGGATACCTGGACACCATAGCAAAATTTAACTACAAACTTTTTTCTGAATCTAGATAATATCAGGAATTTTTTAGTAAAACTTGGTAGATTTCACTCCTCAAAGAATGTTCCCATAAAAAGAAATGAATAGGTTACTGCTCTGAGCATGAATTTAATACATTCCACAAAAGAAAGAAATAAATAATAATAAATTATATGCCAAGTTAGATAACATGATTCTTTGCTTTTATTGCAAAATAAAATTCAGCCAATGACATGCAACACCACTAATTCACAGCGGTTATTACAGTCAATTGTATACGTGCCCTTCCGGTTACCTTCTTGTTGCAATCTGTCTGGAAAGTCTCCAAGTTATTGCAGCGTTGGACCAAGTTCTTAACTTCAGACTTCATCTTTGAGATGTACAGCCTAGCCACAGTGAATTCTTCCTCGATCTTTCCGTTTGTATCAGCCGAGAGCTAGAGCAAATAAAATTTGATTGAGCAAAGACAATTCGAATTGATTACACAAGCTTATGGGAAAAAATTGAATGTAAGAGAGGCTAACCTTCATATCTGTTCCATCCCCACCAATGGCAAGTCCGATTTCTGCAAGATCTTTCAGTAAATTGGTCAGCATTTCCGTAATCCTTCGTTTTTGATGAGTTGACATGTCCTTCAACTGCTGTAACTCCGATGAAGTGCTGTTCAGTTGAGACTGTAAAAGAAATTAAACAGACAATTAAAACACATGATAAATAAATTAAAGCTGAAGTCAAAAATCTATGAACAGCAAAAATTTTGACTTATTTTTCATAATGATACTCCCCCTAGTAGATCCATCTGAATTGATCTGGAGTCTCATAATTATTACTCAGTTCCAAAATGAATGAGTTCAAACTCCTATAACTCTAAAATATTACCCCTCACATCGCAGTTGAAATAAAATCCTTACCTGTTTCACCATGAGATCTTCAGCAAGTGATTCATACTCCTTGTTCTTGTTCTCAACCTCCTGTGATTTTTGATCATAGTTGACAGCAAGTTCTTCGAGTGCCTGCAAGACTTCCTTCACTTCTTCCTTGGCACTCTCATTCTCCTGCTGTATTCTATTCATTTCTTGCTGCACCAGCTCATAGTCACGGCGTGTAGAAGCAATCAACTGCGGAGATAGAAAATAAAAAAGAAATTTGAAACAACTAATGGTGAAGCTGAAAGAACCAACTATTAATGTAGTAATAACAATTAATGTAGTAACAAAAAAATGATAATTACGTGAGTCATTACAACTTAACAGGGAGTAAGTTACTCCTATACAACCTATAATATATATAATAATGATAAAATAATAATAAATTCCACAAGAGTGTATTTTATGTGCAACTAGGTTCAAACTTACAAATTTAAGATTGATTGGAAACTAGGCATTCATTTTAGATGTCTGGAGGGATTTCAACTAGGTGATTTTTTTTCTATTTATTTTATTTATTCTACAACACGACAGCTTTAACCATAGATTTTCAAAGTTATCTAAATTATGTAGGACTTCCATGCATAAAAGATAGAATTATTGTCCTTGCGCAAAGTTTTGAGATACAATTGCTGAGAAACAACTTTCTAAACAAAGATCCAGCTTTCTCATACTCATAATTGAAAATGGTAAGAAATTATCAATTTCAAGAAGATTTACCTCACTCAATAAGGTGAATACAGTAATAGAAAAAAATATATAGCTATCACTGTTTAAACTAGCTTAGCAAACTAAAGATAGATATTATGGACATTTATAATATACCAAATGCTGCATTTATTTGAAAATAACGTACCATCGAATGTAATACGCTACCTTAAATTTAAGCGTCAGAAACATACATTAAGACATGCGACCGCACCATTCACAGCACCATATATGTGTTCACTATGCACGTATACGTTGATATAGTAGTTGTCTATGCTGAAAGTCCTATGTAAGTGCATAAAAGTTAACCAATTCAAAGTCATTTAAAAAGTTTCCTCAGCTAGCCAGTTCCATTTCCATTAAAACCTATCTGAAAACAGCTTAGTCTGCAGTTTTCAGGGGTTCTTACAGTGAATACATCGATAGTGCATAGGTGAAATGTTGAACAAAATACTTGGAACCAGGGTGAGCCTAGGAACCAGCAAAAGGGCGCGTTATTTTCGAGTAAATACAATATATATATTGCTTACCTCTTCCTGTTCAAGCATCTGCTCCTTGAGTTTCTCAACATACTGACTATGTTGATTGATCTCTTCATCCTTCTCATCAAGGAGATGATACAATCTTTCCCTTTCTTCTTCAAGCTTCTGTCTTTCTTCATTGGAAAGTGAGCCAATCATAGCTCCACCACTAGGAGTGGCTGGTACTGGTCCCACTACCACTTCTACAAAATTTAAGCAAGGAAAACATATTAGAGCAATTATACATGTAACCTAATTACACTACCAAATAAATCAATAAAAGAAAAGCCAAAAATACTTTTCTTACAGCATAAAAAAGCAAGGACGTATAATTCCAAAATTATCTGGCTTAAAATTACTTATGAATAATAATCTATATTAAAGTAAACTTATTGATTTATTACATGGGATTTGTGGATCAAAGGAAAGCCATTTCAAAATGACATGCTGCCAAATCATTTATCTTTAAATGCACTTAAAGTATGGCTAACATATTTAATACAATATAACTTTGGCTGTATATGTTACAGAAAAACGATTGATTACAATAGCACAACAAAACTAATTCAACTCATTTCCACTATGATACCGCTATGTGCCAATTATTTTTCATTGAGAATAAAATTAAAGTCTGGAAATTCTAGCACGGAAAGAATCTACACTAGATAGAAAAGAGGATGAAGCAGTGGTTTCAATGTAGATCATAATAATTACATTTTTACATTTAATGACAAAATATTATGTTGAAAAGATAGGAAAATCAATTTGGCCATATTACAAAATTATAAAACATTTATTTCAAGATACGGGATGCAAATAACAAGGCATAGAAATATTTTAAACAAGTGCTTTGAACTAATTCAACCATCATAATAGGAATGCAGAAACCAACTTGTAAACATCATAATCAAATAAAAACCTAGTTCTCCTCAACAAAAAACATATTATAACGCAAAAAAAATAAAATAATGAGTGCTTTTGAAGAAATGGCAACATTTTTAAACTCCTTCATTTTCAGGATAGATAGACAAGAATCTTTTATTGTTAGAAAGTGAATCTTAAGTAAATTTTGATAAGTGCAAGAAGGGCAGGGTCCATAATTATTATACAATTGACAGTACCAATCACTATAATTACATCTGATAAAGTCATTGGCATAAGAATAGGAAATCTTAATATTTATCTCTTATATGCACTATATTGAAATATTTTTTTAATTTCAACTAAGCGAATAAATCTGAGGGGGAACATAATCATTTAAGTAAAACAGTTACAAAATTTGATAAAATGTTAAGAGAGATTGAGTGTATCATTGAGTTTGTTTATTCAATTAGAAAAATAACTTTAACATCCTTAACTAATTGTGAGCTAGATACAACTTCAAACTAGTTTTACTACAACCTCCTTTACTAATAATATTAAACATTCATATATTTTTCTACACGATATGATTATAATTCAAATTTAATATTGCACAAAAACAATTCATCCAATCTAAATCTACATAATTCTTAAATGTACAATAGATAGAGTGGCATATGAAAATTTCAACTGAGTAGAATAATTGTAAGTCTGCTCAAATAATTTTTGAAAAATTACACAAAGAAACTTCAATCTAAATATCATTCCCACTTCCAATAGTATGTTATCTTTACTCTCAAAATTAAAGTAGATTCTCAAATAAAATTAGAGCAACCTTTTAACGCAACCTAATTAAGTAACCAAGATTTCTGAAGCTCTTATTCACGTTTGCTGAAAGATATTTAATATTAAATTATTAGATATTAAATATAAAAATTCATTTAATTCATGCTGGGGAGTTATTAGAAATAAAACGTCTTAGCCCTTCATACTATAGAGCTTAGAAACTAAGACATCTTGTCAGTTGCAGCTTTATTGGGCATAACATTATAAGTGTAAACTAACTATAATAAAAAGCTTTCATACTCTACAAGAAGACTTAAAAATTATAAAAATATATTTGTCACAATCATATTCAAATTACCAATCTACAACAAGCAATGTAATGGAGATCGTTTTAATACTAATCAAGGCCCCATGCACTTCTGCTCAGAGGTAAAAATTTCAATTGACAGAATAGGAAAATGAGGATGCTCAAAACATGCCATTTCTGATGCACTTGAGGAAATTCCCCCATCTAAAAAAATTGGGAACAATGTTTTGGCCCATTCCCCAGCCACCATCTGTTACTGACCTATTTTCTCGGCGTAATCAGGCAGCAGATGCTCAGGTGAACAGGGTCCTTCACCAGATAGGTGAGCAATGAAATACAGTAACAGAGGAATGGGAATGAGGTGAGGAGTGCAACTTCATATTATATCACTCTTTAAGGAAATGACTTTTTGCTGACGGAGAAGTCGAATTACGTTATGCACTAGATGCTTACTAGCATGATATGATAATGAAACATTTCAAACACTTTACAGATATGTAGGTGGGAACTTCTTACAAATCTATATCATCACAACTCTTTCCCTGGCAAATTGGGATACAGTAATTCTGCTAAGCTAGCGCATCAAACTTTTGTAAATATGGATTGTCTAAAAAGCAACAGGCAGCAAATGTTGATGCTATGGTCTTATTTCCAACAGCAATTCTTTAGAATTATTTCAGGGTGATGTTATGACCCAAACAATTTTGTATAGATATCTGACAAAGCTTAAGCCTACTTAAATTTACGATATTCTAAAACTGCATTGATAATTCAAAGAAGTAGACCAATTTAAAATCAAATTACCTTTCTCGTTTTCAGCTGGAGCGGCTACTGGTGTTGCTGCTTCTTCTCTCAAATTCACCTGCTCTTCCAGTTTGACTGTTTCTCCAGTCCTCCACCTGAAATAAAAAATGAAATGGTTAATGCTTCTTATAAGATTAGGATTATTATTATTCTCTTTTTACCCCTTGAGGAAAGGATGAGCATCTTACAACCAACGGAAGCAATCTCGCCCTTCCATTTAAATATATAATTGACTTAAATTACTACATAAAACAGTAGTATACTCAATTTTGAATTTAAAATTTAACAATTTATGCTCAATAAGTGAAGATTGTCGCAGTAAAACCTGTCAAAGAGGAAGTCGAAGGGACTGAGAACATTTTCTGACTTAGGCAGGTTAACATGGATCTGGGATTCACCATAGGCAAATTGTTCTGTTTACCCTATGACTACCTTGAGTGGCAGATTTTGAAACAGCACATAGAAGGTATCAATAGGTATTATTACATCAATAGGTATATTAATCTTTCCCAAAACCAAAAGGAAATATCCTTATCATTCGACAATATTAATTAAAACAATATTTTAAATTGTTAAAAATGTGTCGCAGATGTGGCAAAAGTACCCTATTACAAACCTTGAGTAAAGCTAGAGGTTTTTATTGTTGTTCTAATTATAAGGTCACAGAGCATGGTATCTCCATGCAGTGATGGATAGAAATGATCCTTTTTTTGTCTCTATAACGGAAATACTGGTAATATGCTATGGTAAATACACAAAGAAAGTAAGATTCCCATGTTATCAACCCAGATCCCATCTGTTTTTGAGCCGAATATGGGAAAATGTGCGCAGATTTGAGATAAACCCTTAATATAACTCAAAAAATATCACTGGGGACAAAAAAATAAAATAGGCAAAATTCCTAAAATCGTTGAATACATGCACCAAGAAGTAATATCAAGTAGCTAAAGAAGATATCCACTGATGAAAAATTGCAACTTTTGTTTGGACCTACATAGTTGGAATACGAGTTTTTTGTAAGTGAGGTGGAAGAAATATAGATTTCCATCCTCATTATGCAGGTTCCACGTTACTGAGGGTTTTTCCTGAGAAAAACCTTTTGTATCTGCAGTAAAATTATAAATGCTTCTGGCATATTTAAGTTTTCCTGTTAGAAAGGTTTTACTGTAAATTCTATATTGTAATTACATAGAGAGTGCAAAGAGTGAATAACAAAAACGCAGCAACGCATTTATTGCATTGTATCCATTTCTTATAATTGAACCAGCTATCTACTATCTAGCTTTATCACACTTGCACAACATCCAGCAAGCATCAAATTCAAGACTACACATTAATGACAGTATTTAGTCCATGAAAAACATCACAAAATCATATGATTAAGTTCAATGACACTTTCAATCTTTCTTAGCTCACACTCTTTCCTCAACAAAACCACATTCTTAACTAAATTTGCATAACGTGAGTAAAGTAGACACAAGACATACTGTATTGGAATAAACTTAAATTATCAATCAATAAAATGCCTTAATGACCAAGCGGTATTTAGATGATTGTTATAGTAGATTGCTGATTTGGTGAAGCACTTACTGATTTGGATAAAAATAATGCAGGCATAGTAAGTTTGAAGCTAATATACAAGCATAATCTTACATTTTTCTGTTAAAAGAAAACCACTCAGTCTAGTCTCACCCTTTAACTAACTTATTTTCAAAGAAAATAAAATCCTGCTTATGAGCACATCCAGAAGAGCCAAGGTTAATTGAGTGATGACTCATAAGAGCAACTCTTCAATAGAAATTAAAGGCCTTAAATACAGTGGGATTCTAAAACAAATTGATATTCCTATTTTTTATAAAGATAAATATTATCACAGATTTTGAAGTTTGCCTTTGTTATATCCAACACCAGAGTGGAGACATTTGGAGGGAGTATGATCATCTTGAGAATATAATCAAACATTGGGTTAAAGACATTCAAGAACAAAAACATATGTATGTTCCACTTTTCCCCTTTTCACTGGTACTCATGTTATTGCAACAAGTATAACTCCCTACGTCTTTCTACGATTGACTTAGCATCCCAAAAGAAAGCCTCATTATTGATTTTTGGAGAAGTCTTAACTGACACCTTAGATTCGCTAATTTAATTCATTTTTTAAGTTTAATTAGGAATGCCAATATATTTCTACAAATGCAAAAGGGTGATAACCTTGAGGTTAAAAAAATTCTGCAAATACCACTTCCTGCCTGCAAATAGTAGTAAATGGCACTGTTAAAACTTTAGTACACTGTAAACTATAAGATTCCAATTTTTTATAAGAAGGTAAACCAGGAAGATAGCAATCAATGTTGATTTTAATATCCTAAGCAAATTAGATTTTTACTAAATGAAAAAATAACACCCTTCTTCTTCACTTACTTCCATCTAAAAAGGGCACATTCATAGAAAAAATTAATTTCCCCCATATTGAGGTAAAAATCAAAGAAAAGTCAGAAAATGGCACAAACAGAAAACGAACCTCAAGGAACATAGGTTAGAGAAACCATAACTACCGTTATTACCCTAGGATATGCAACTGGAAGGTTGTAACGTAGTAAAATTCATGTATATACCTACCAAGGGCTTCAAATAATAAAGAATTGTAAATCTGAATAATTTTCATGCATACACAAAAAATAAGTCCACAGTTCAGATATCAAACTGCAAGGACAATCAGTACATTTTTTCTTTAAAATCTTTTGTGCAAATATGAATTTATAAGCTGGGAAAAGAAGGAAATAGAGAGAAATCTTCAATTTTGTGATCAGAGAACAAAAGAACAAAGACTGCTACTCTGAACAAGCAAAGGACTGAAAAGCAATCACTTTAAAGTTTCCTTTTCAAAACTTAATTAGGAACTGATTATAAATAGTATCACTTAACTCATGGGATAAAAGTACCACTCACACTTTCATTTACACAAAACTTGAAGGCATTCTTTGAATAATTCTTATGTCTTTGAAATGAAAACCTACCTGCTAAGTTCAGACTCCAATTTCTCCAGCTTGCCTTTGAGCCTGCCCACTTTTTCCTTCTCCTTCTCGTAGCGACGTTTCCATTCTTCAGCTGTTAACTCCTCATTGACAGTCACAACATTCTTGATAGTCTTGGCTCTGTGAGAATAATAACTCAAGATTAGAAAAAAACTTTTCATTAACACTGGCTAAATGACTAGCATTAGAACCATTCCTCTCATGAAATACAAAGTGGAACTGACCTCTTTCCAAATTCTAAGGTGGATTTTGATTCTGCCTCATTGAATGAAGCAGGAGAGCAGCAAATGATGATGGTCGTTCGAGCATTTCCTCCAAGAGATTCTTGCAGAATTCTGGTCAATTTCGAATCACGGTATGGAATGTGAGTTTTCTACAAAAAAGATGCAATGAATTTTAGCAACAAATTTTAATTCCAAAATAATAATCAGATTATCTGTATGAGATAAAAAGCACAAGCTAACTAAGAGACAGGTATTTTATACACATAAGAATTTATTATCACGTGGGTATAGTGTATATTTATGTATGCATAATACTGCCATCATTTGAACAGCTTACTCACACTTTAAGTAAAATAATAACAACTATTGCTTTCACTGGAGATAGATAATGAGTAAATAAAAGAAAACACTGAAAATTATACAAGCAAATAACAGCTACTCTTAAGCTAAAGCAACTAAAAAAGCACACTTCAACTTCTGCTTAACGGAAACAAATTTAGATGCTTGCATAAATTAAAAGAAATACATGACAGGAGAAATCAATCTTTGTGAAACATGAAAAGTGCCTGATGAACATAAATCTTTTCTTAGAAATAAATAAGCACTTCAGCTAAATGAAATAATTTGTACTTTACAACAACTGCATCACAAATAGTGGGCTTCGTGGAATGTAAAAAGAGAATTTAAAAAATGAAAGATGGAAATGAAGAGCTACACAAGATGGATACTTGGAGCACATGGAGTGAAGTAACACACAAATTTCACAGGAAAAGGGTAACAATAAAAATATTCCATTTCGGCATGCAAAGAGAATAATAATCAAGAAAAATCAGCCAGCATCTAGAATGTTAAGATGCAGGAAAGTTTGTATAGATTATCTACTGAAAAAAAACGACAGCCAATAGAATCTCAAAAAAGTAATCAAAAAACTTGAAATTTGCATGCTCAATGCCCTTTCTTCAAATTCCTAATGTATAGTTTAGGTGTCTAAATTGTTAACAAAAAATTAAATTCCAAGTATAATAAAAACTTTGACAGCAAGATATTAGATATGCATTTGTCTTAGAATAATTGAAAATATTATACTAACATATAATAACATATAACATACATATCTGTCAATAAGGTGACCTTATACCCAGGAAAGATATTTCTGGAAAGTTACACTTAACCCGTTATTTAAAAAGCGAGATAAACTTCTACAAAATCTCTGAAAATCTTTTATAGATACATTAAAATAATCTGAATTGGTTAATACACCAAATCAATGGAAATAACTGTTGACTATCCCCATGATTTTAAAAAGAGCAGAAAATTCACGAATATAAGATATATCAACTGTCAAAAAGATTTTCTGGGGTGGAGTTGCTAATATATCAACAGAAATAATTCAATAAATCAGTCGCCAAAAATCAATAGTAATAATTCTGTTTTCTTGTTTGAAATAGCGCAAATCTTTGATACATCACTTAATCATTTTTTAAATGAATGGAATAAAATACATCAGAATAGATATATCAAGTTCCACCACCATACCTATTCTGTTACGTAACCAACTCAATGCCTCATACATTACTAAGTCACAAAGCATTTAAATGATTGGGAAACTTGCCAATACCAAAGCCACAAAAGACAGTTTTATCATTTGATATGTTGCCAGACAACATTTTAGGTCTCATGGACAGGCACTTTGATAAGGCATGAAAGATCTTTATTTAGGATCAGAAAACTCTTCAACTAAACTAAAATCCACATATCTTTCATATAATTGGCTATCTCTTTATCTCTAGTCAAATACTTTTTGGATAAATGTGATGACAATATTAAAAATTAAAAGCATGTTTTCAAAAGATATTCAAACAAAACTGTTAAGCTTCTTCATAATTAACCTGAAGCCTTTCAAAGCAATGAAGACCATCTAGGGTGCCTAATTTAAAAGATGTTATGTTAACTGAAGTTACAGTAAGGTTTGGTTCATAAGAATACAAATACCCTAAAATGCATACTGGGAAAAATAATTGACTGAATTTTCTATAAATTTCTTTACCATAAACAGTTATTCTATATCAATTCTCAAACTAGTTCTAATTTACACTAGGTAAGCTGTTTCACCATCATAAGTAAGATAACAAAATACAGTTTAACTTAAGAGCTCTTTACACATCTTTGCATAACATTTCTACACATTCTAACTTTTTTAAAATTTAATAACTCTACATGAGCTTCCCAAATGCAGCAACCAAATCTTCCTATTAAAATTAATTTGTATGGATGAAACCTACACAATCTTATTTTTCAATACTTTTATTCCTACTGTTTTTCTCAATGGTATAATTCTAAATTTATGATAAAAGAGTGTAAATTAAATGAAGCATTTTCTGGACATTAAGTTATAAAATATTGAGTTTTTTCAAACGAAATGGATGACATTACAACAATAGGTACTTAGTCTTAAGGACAAATTGCAGGAAATTACTATTTAACTGATTTCCATTTCAATCCATCAAGAATAGCATAATTAGTTGCATTACTAAGGAACAAGATAATTTACTTAATTTTTTGTAAGTAAATTAAGAATAAAGGATAATTTTGATGGATGGAAAACAAGACATCAAATAGAAGAATTTTATAAATCGCTTCCTATTTTTACTAAATAATGAACAAATCTAAGATCTAAAGAAGAATCAGAAATTTGAGGGAATATTGCTCACATTTCAATAACTAAGAAGAAATTCCATGTAATGTTAAATATACTGCAAGGCATGCTAATATTTTTCTGTATGTTAATCCTTATAGATGGCATTCATTTTTTTACAGAAATATCTTTTAAATCAGGAAAATTAAATCTTTACTTATGAGCCTTAACTTTTGTCTACTAGATAAGAACTGAAATTAGGGTAGTGAAACATTGGGTTGCAAAAACAAGTCCTACAGGCCCACAGTAATAACTTATATATTTTATTTACTTTTGAAAAATAATTATTATACAATCAAATACAGCAAATCACATCTGAGATACTGATTGCAAATCTCAGTTGAAGCTTTCAGCCATTAACAAAAAGAACATACATTGTAGTTAAGAGCAGCATCAAAATGTAAAGTGCAGAATCATGATTTCAGGTTTTTTAATCAGTTGCTGAATTATAATCTTTAAAAGGTGTGATACTCTCAACAGTATAATCATTAATTTTATGCCAGTAATTTAAAACTTTAACTGTACTGTTATTCAATCAATCTACAACTGGTGATCTTCCTCTAATTATTTATAAGAATTTCAAATCAAAAGTGAGCCATATGCTGCAGGTTTACTTCATCACCTTTTAAATCAGCAAGTGTCCAAAATTCTACCATACTATTACTGCTACCTAAACACATTCAAGTCATTTCTAAGCAACTCAAGATGGACTCATGTTTTTAACCCTCATCCGGGCGTGCCGCACACCTCCAGGCAAAAATTGCATGTGCTTTTATGAATGTGACGGTAAACTACCGTCCACGTGCACGGATGAAGGTTAAAGCAACTGATTTATGTGTGCCAATCAAAGGATTTTTAATTTAAATTCAGGGGATCCAAAAATAATACCTAGTATTTATAAAGCAATCTAAAGTGCATTCTTAGTTTGTAATCTTTTTATTTCTTCATTAAGTGTAAAATTATTAGTACACCAATAAAGGTTGTATGACAAATAAGAATTCATGAACTGCTAAAGACAAATATGCAACTTCACTACAGATAATCTCATTGTTTAGAATGGCATTTTTTCTGCAGAAATGATTATGTAAAGGATAGTAAAATGTTCTGAGTGCAAAAGAATTCTGAATGGCAAGCGTGGTTAACTTAGATTTGTATCCATATTTCCCTTTCAACTTGATTCATAAAACAAATCTATTATTCTTATCAAAACCTAAACAGCTATGACTAACAACATTCAGCTAGAAACTGTATTGTGCTTGAAATCAAACATTTACAATAAATAATCAGATGAAAAGGAATAAAAGCCTACAACTTTGTTCAAATTCCACTCAATCAATTATATGCTAAGGAATTCTCAATAAAAAACAAAGTATAGAGATAGTAAATATTTAATAATTCATTTTAAGTTCCCAGCTTCATCCACTGATTGAAGTATTATATCATCATTAAGGCATCATATTTTCTACTTTTCTTCATCTAGCTGTATAACAATGTGAATACAATACATTAGCCTACTAACATCAAGCAATATTTCCTTCATACAATCAAACCAGCGTACCTTAACAAATGAGTTTTATAAAACCGTTTTCAACAGGACTTTAAGATGTTAAATATTTAAAAACTAACTTCTGAAATTACTAGAAGACATTAAATTGATTCAGAGAAGTTACTTACAGAAGTCACCAAATAATTCAACAATATTTAATTGGGGTCTATGTATGTATTGATAAATATGAAAGAAATAGTTTTCCTACCCCATCAAGAGCTTAAGGTGATGGTCTCAATATCAATGGACTATTTATGTAGCAGAATGGTATCCTCATTTACATTCAAAAGGAACTACTTTAAATATATGAGAAGGACAACTAGATAAAAGCTGAAGTATAAACTTTAATATCAGAAAGAAAGAAGAATTACTCGATCAAAAATATCATTATTGAACTATTTTTGCTTTTATAAAAAAAATCCAAGGATTATTGCAAATATTCTTTTTCGTAAGCTGCACAATTATTCAGTATATTCTCTTGTAGATAATACGCACGTCACATTGAAATTTTAAATTTCATCAAATGATTCAAAGGATAATTGGATTACTAGAGGGAAATCATCGGCTATAAAATGATCTAAAGTTTTGGTCAAAACAGTAAGTTTACTTGCTGAGAGGGATGATTTCATATAATTTGAAGGCATGTTTTGCCTTACAGAATTTTAAATCGCAACTTATGAATTCTCCAAAGTGAATTTTAAATTGCACATCTGTGCAAAATTCCTGGTAATGAAATTTATTTAATATACGGCATCCAGTAGGTGCACAATATTTATCAGAATATATACATGAAATTGCAAATGCACATGGTAAACTCATTAAACTTCAAACTTTAAAACTTGGGAATATTGATTCCTTTTGGAATAACATAAAATTAGAACATAAGCAAATATTTTATTATTTTTAATATCTTGGATTGAAAAACAAAAACCATGAAATGGATAATATGGTATAAATAAGTAAAAGTTGAGTTGAAAAAATATGTACTGTGTATCACTAGTTGTCTGGGACAAAAATTTTAAATAATATAAATCTGAATTACCTATTACTGAATTAAAATCTAACTTAGGAGGTAATATTCAAGTTTTGAAGTAGGTAACCTATGGAAGTATATCATGAAATGACATGAAATGAAGTCAGAAAAGACCGTCACACACAGCTTCCAGTTTCAGGTAATTAAATCCAACTTCACATGCCTTGTAATTGAAGAAAGAGAGCAACTATATCCTACCATTACCTCTAAGTGAAATAAGAAAGATGAGGACTCTGAAACTTCCAATCCTAAATTTTGAGATTTTTTGTGAATGGTAAAATTTCCAAAGATAATGTCACCAAAATGCTTTAACTGAATTCTGCAATTAGATATAAAAAACGCAGATGCTAAAACAGAGATGAGGAACTTTTAAAAGATGAAAATGAGGAAAGAATTTTGTTTTCAAAGATAGGAACAGGAAAGTGGGGTAAGATCTGAGCAGAAATTTGTATTGAGAAATTAAATCAGCCTCAAGTTCACCTGATAATATTGAGTCAAAAAAAGAACAAAAACCATTCTAATTATCTATTCTTTGGAATGGAATGAAGTACATTTCAAATGGTGGTAATTAAAGAATGTAATAGAAATTCAAAATTGTCAACATAATGCCTCTGATGAGAAACAGTTAGTTCACTGATAGATAAATTTAAAGCAACTAAGCTGAGCTTAAATAATATACTTAAAAATTCCACAAGAGAATTTAGTATTTCGATGAACAGATTTAACAACTAATTTAAAGGATAAATTCAAAAAAAATGTAAAATCTGTAGAGGTAATTTCAATCCATCCATAATATTCTATGGTCTCATGGTCTTCCAATTCCTTGCTTACAGGACTTCCATTAACTTAAAGTTACTTTGAGAGAATAGAAACAGGTTTCACCACAATTATTGACTAAAGTCGAACAAATTTTTTTTTACTTAAAAATCAAATATGCGGTGAAAGGATAACGGTAAGTATGAAATGAAAGTAATGGATAGCAAGTTTGAAGGAAAAGCAACCTCTGAGTACAACATCAAGTTCATATTAAACAATCAGGAATACAAAATAGATCTTTATGATAAGATAACAGAGATGGTAAAGTGTGAGTCATTATTGACAAAATGGATGTAGTAAAAAAACAGACACTAGAAACAGAAGATTTTCAAATCTCAAATTCAACAAAAATACAAGTAGAGCTTCATGCAGCATTCTTAATTAGAGCAAAAGGATAATTGATGTAAAATATGAGAGATTTACTTACATTTCCATCTGCCAGGGCGGATATTACATTTCCAAGAGCGGAGAGAGATTTGTTAATATTTTTAGCTTCGTCCAGAACAGTTCCTTCAGCACCAGTCTTACTGACCTACGAATGAAGTTAGTCCTTTTGTGTATTTCATATCCTCAGAAGAACATCAATCAACTCACTTTGCAACACTCAAGATATTCCTTGAATGGAACTCTCACTTACACTGAGAAATTGAAAAAACTTTTGCACCTACCTTTTCACTACCAGCCAAATCTACGAGATACAACTTCCCTGATAACTTTTTCTCATTTTCAAGATTTTCTTGCTTCACATTGATGAGGAACACACTGTGACTCCGAGAGCTGTGCTCGTTCATGTCTGCAAAGAGAAGCGCAAAGTTTTGCATTGATTGAAAACTTCTCGATGATATGTATCACACAAATAACTGATTGTAACAGAAAGAAAAACTCACTTGTGACAGCAATGTGACGATTTGCCTTTCCTTCTTCAATGACCTCGAATACATCTTCTGGACTGGAAACAAATCTTTCTGTCGCACCTTTTACAAAGGGGACCCTATTTTTGTCTTCATGCACGCTAAGATTAACCTTTGATACTGGAAAAATATGAAAATAAAATCAATTCCATGAAACCCCAGAATGACTTTCTATACAAGTACTATTATAAAAAAATACACTATTATCAATATATAATGCTCAGAAATGTAAAATGATAAACTTACTATCCAAGAGATCTCTAATCTTGTCCATATAAATTTCAAAGTATGATACTTTAATATGGAATTCAAGATTTTCCTCCATAGCATATATGTGGTTGAAAATGTCGTTAACAATGCGGGGAATGATCCCTTGCTTTGCAGGATCACCAATGACACCTTCCATTGTGTGTGTCTTTCCGGATGACGTTTGTCCATACGCGAAAATGGTGCCATTGTAACCGCAGAGGACATCTGCAATTGCACAAGTTGTAATTATGCTCACACAAACGTAGTACTTTAAAATAGGGTACTATGCACCAAAAACACTCACCCGATACGATAGACTTGGCTGCTTCATTGTAAACTTTTTCTTGCGTAGCATTTGGCTTAAAAACTTTGTCGAATAAATAAACTTTCCCCTGAAAGCAAAAAATAAACGGAAACTCAATATTACAGGAATTCAGAGCCACGAAAAAGTTATGAATTTCAATGACTCAACGGCGGTATCTAAGAACATTCTTGAGCAGAAGATGCAATACATTAAGAAAATCGATTGAAGATTAAAGACTACTAAGGTGGTCCATTGTAGTCGCAAAATCCTTCAAAGGAAGACTACTTAAAATACCTTCAAGCGAACTTTTAAGTAAAATCTGTACTTACCCCGATTGAAATGCAGTTGTCATCCCCTCCTGACGGAAACTTCACTATAAATCTTGATCCTGCCTTTTCTTCGGAATCGTTTAGCGGCCTAAAACGACACACCACTCTAATACTGTCTTCAGCAGGAACCTCTCTTTCGCCAGACATTGTGCTGCTATGATTATAGTATCTTAAGAACTAAAATTCTTATTTGGTGATTTGGAACTTAAAACCGTGCATAAATAACGCCTTCTAAGGACTTGAAAATGCAGGTAAGAAATTGACAACTTAAAGCAAGATGGCTTCCATTATCAATACACCGCAAACTGTGTGCAGCTGACCACAAGACAACCCACTAATTTCAATCAAGGCACCCCGCATGGAAGCGTGTGAAAGCTCTCTAACTCTTGGAAGTCCTAGTCGGTGTTGGAATATATCTAGGACGAATGAGACAGAAATGTCCGCAGAATGCTTTGAATGTATTCTCTACATACTACCGCAATCTGCCATTTTCCAACCGTGTGGCACGATGGGAATAAAACATGACGTCATGAAAAGTCGCATGCAGCCATGCGCAGCTCCTATTGATCTGCCGCTGACGGCCAGCTGGGGCGTAGGTATCTCGGACCTTACTCACTCGTCCTGTGGTGAGGCTACGTCAGCGAACTTTCTTAGTTAATGATTAACTTTTTCGCTAAATACCCAAATAAACAATATCTTCAGTGAAGTGAGTATTTTCCGCGGACTCAATTTTTTAGGCTGTGAACTATCGACTTCCAGGGCGCAAAACTATTTTTTCTTTTGCGTACGCCGTTTGGGGGAGGGGCATCTATAGCCGTTTCCGTTTGAGCAATTTTATATGTTATGTTATTTCACCTCTTTGTGTTTTGTAAATTGTTGTTTCCTTGTGTTTTATTGGATTTCTAGTTGAGTTATTTGTTGTTAAGTGAATTAACTGAGGGGTGATCTAGAAAATTCCGAGAACTGAAATGACGTTATCCGGAAGGAATTGGTTCATCGCCCAGTATAATTCATCTCCAGCTCAATTTCTTCTAAATAAATCCCGCTTTGCATTTTTTCTGTGAAACGTAAAGACTCAGGGGGGAACGTTTTCAACTTTAAATAGTTCGTGGCAAAATTAAAAGCCGTTATCCCCCCCTCCTCTACGAATCTCTCTCCTTGACTTGCTAATATCAGTGTTGTGCAACGAAAAATTGATTTGAAAATTCAATCATGGAATATTACCATAGGTTTATATATAGGAAGCATACATGGGCTTTGTACACCCCCGCGTTTTTCGCTTAATGAAAATTTCGCTATCTTAGGATAAAGTCAACTGGGAAATGTAACAGAAAGAACTGGAAAAATCATTGTGTTTTTGTTGAGACAAAATGGTGCTTTTAATATTATTACGATCATTGCAGTTAAGTTTTCATTTCGCTGTACCATAACTAATGCGAATATGTTCACATTGTGCAATTTAGTTTCCGTGATAGCTGAACTCGATGCACATCGACGACAATAGTAGCGGCGAAAATGTGGGCGGGGCAACCGCATGTTGTCAAATATTCGTTCTTATCGACTCGTTCGTTTCTTTGCCAAAAGCTCCCGAGAACGCTTCCATTTTGTTATATGCGAAATGAAAGTTTCACAAAGGAACCGACTTGGAACGAAAAATCCTTTTTACGCAGTGCATGTATTAAATTACCTAGATGCTCCACTAAAATCTCGGACTAAATTATGACAATAAAATGTCTTCCATTTACTATTCGGTGAAGGAATAGGGATGATTGATTTTGTGAGATAAAAAATTGAATGGTTTATTGACGTAGAAGAACAGAGAATGAAGATCATTAGAATACGAGTTTATTTATTATTAACCTTATAGATGGTCAATTTCGTTGAGTAATGCCCCCTTCTTACGCCTATTTAGTCCATATTTAAACGTCTAGGCAAAGTTAATAATGAAATTTCATTTCTCTCGAATTCAGTGGAAAATCTATTTTGTCCAACAACCCTCTCGGTACCCTTGCTGCTTCTGCGCCGGAGACATTGTACTCATTCGTCCAACAACTACGCATTTTCTCTCATTTTAAATATTAAAATTACTTTGGCGTGATTTTTGTCCGTGTCGATTTGATTAACCAGAATAACCATACGCACGTACAAAATATGCTGCAAAATCTCGCCATTTGAGATACGTATTTCTATTTCCGCCAACGGGTTACTTAATTTCAGCGAAAATTTCCAAACATAGTGCTACAAAAGGAGGAGCCATGGAAAACTCCTTCCTAGCCCTGCCAAATACATTCGTAGAATTTCCGAATTTTTTATTTATTCCCATTGGAGTATCGAAATAGATAATATAAAGACGACATTAATATATTAAAGTCAGTTTCAGAAAAAAATGTCACATTGATTAAATATTCACCCCATTAAAAGATCCAGAGAGGTATATATAACAAATTAAAAATCGTACATAATAAAATTACCAATCAATAAACCGCCTTTGCTAAGCAGTAAGGGATGAAATCATAAACCGTCTCAAAACATTTGATCGAATTTGAAAATTTAAGCTTCAGGACTTTGAAGTGTTAGCTGAATGACAACGTGGAAATATCGAGCCGATTATGTTGTTGGGAATTCAATATTTTTCGCATAAGTACTTGAGTAGGGTGGTTGAACAGGGAGGATGTGAATGAGGTGCTAGTGCCGTAGTGACCTACTCCACATAACGTCTTTATCTCACATTCGTTTGTATGAAACCTTGCTTCGCCTCCTTATCTTTATTCCAACCAGTCTAATTCCCATCAAAGTATCCGATCCGTAAGACCTTTGGAATCACACTTGAGATAATGCTAGCTTAATTAGCAATAATACAAGATCAGATTAAGCTGAAAAATCAATATGATCATACTGAAAGAAGTATTGATGATAACATAATAGTTAGAAGAGGATAGAAACGAATAGGAAAAAATTAACACCAGCGGCAAACATTGAGAGCAACGGTTACAAGTGTTAACAACATAATATTACATAAAGTTGCGTAGTGTTACATAATTTCGGAAGTGTTCCGTCTTGAAAGACTGCGTCAAAATGTTTTTTTTTTGTAGCTGAATGGCAGTATTACACTAGATACTTAAAGAGTGTATTCCAAATGCCAACAGCAGAAATTGCCAGAAATGGAAATTTTAGATGGTCTATTTTTATGCTGATATTGAAAAAAATGAGACTTACACATCTAATGGTAAATCTATCTAACTTGCAAAAAAAAATCAATGTTGTCTAAAGTACTTCCGTTCTCTTGATTGGAGGGTCAATATCCTCTGTTATTTTGACTACATTAGTACAACTTTCAGTTGAATAGGATACAGTGGAGTTACAACGACTGAAAATTAGTTCTTCGTAAGTTTTTATAGCTTTTTCCTGTCTCTCACGGTTTCCTCGTTTACATGCGTTTCCAATGATAAAAAAGAATTTGCTAATTAAAGTACTCAATAACATTTCTTATTATATTTTCCGCCAATTTGTGATTATTTTATCACGCATTGCATCGGATTATCAACTGTAAAGATTTTATAACTCAGTTATTGGATCACTGAAAATTAGGTCCATATTTTTCATGCTTTACAGAAGAGAGCCTTAAAACTAGAAATTTTGAACGCTTCGTGCATCCTTCTTGAAATTAGTATTCCTAAAGTCTCAACAAAACGTTATATTGCATTTACGTCGCAACGGAAAAAATAATTCCAACTTGAATGGCTTAAATATGATCACAGCTTGTCCCAAACCTTTAAAAATTCGATTGCGCTTAATAAGGCGTTATTTCTAT
Organism: Sympetrum striolatum; assembly: GCA_947579665.1. Lineage (NCBI taxonomy): Eukaryota > Metazoa > Arthropoda > Insecta > Odonata > Libellulidae > Sympetrum > Sympetrum striolatum. The sequence continues at coordinate 71,779,172 of OX388345.1, read as the reverse complement.
CATAAATTTTGTTTCACTAAGTGGTATTACGTAGTTAACGAACTGTAAACAAAGCAAAGGATGGCACTCCTACCGCTGCAAGCAATTTTATCGATAACAACGACATAAATCAATGCGCATTAGTCTTTTACAGGGAAAAGGTTTTCGTAAGCTTTATCTCTGGAAATCTTTCCCAGTTTCCAAGGGGTTATTTGCCGACCGATGGGAGTCATGGGCGTTGAATGAAAGTGAAAGTATAGAGAAATTTTCACAGCAAAAATCCAGAGAAGTGAGCGATATAGAAATCTCAACCTAAAGGACTTTAGAGGTTCCGAAAAAAAATCGGCGATTCGATTTTATCGAGAAAACAATTCTGAAAGTAGTGACCTCGCGAAATGGTATTGCCTCCCGAGTGAAAGTGCACGAAATTTGCTATCATTTCCATGGATTGTCTTATTTCCCTTCTCTTCTGCCCATGATGTAGAGTCAGAAAATGAGTCAGGGTTTACTGTTGAACATATATGCCAAGAGTGTTTTTTACGGAATAAGATTTTAATTTTAAACTTAAGATTTATATTTAGTGTGATAATACATGACGGTATTTTGAGCTAAGATTTCCAAGATTTATCTGATTAGCGAGAGCACCTTTCATATGAATTTTTAAGACGGATATTTGTTTGACGAGAATCATTTAAATTTCGAACACCCATGTGATAAATCGTGACCGGACATTAACCCACACGGCAAAAGCGCACACGAAAGAACCCCATGTGCGTAAAAGCCCTTAGGACAAAACCCCACAGGCATAAATGAGCACATGAAAAAATACGCACATGGCCAATTTTGAACATAAAAGGAAAAATCAATGACTAAAATGGGACACATTAATATCTCGAAGAAAAACTAAGAGAATCGTAGGGTTGCATCAGGCGTATACAAATAAGCCTAACTATAAGGAGACTCGTAATAGACTGACCGGTCTAAAATTTATCGGTAAAAATGACCATTCTCATAAAACATATACAGAACCATGTAAAAAACATGTTGGAAAATTTTCCTATATAAACAGAACTGCGAAGGAATGTAATGGTTTACCTGAAGATGTGATTAACCCCTTCCCAAGCACTGTAACGTTTCGACGAAGAATAGAGGGACGGCTCGGACACAATTAATAATATATATTAATTTTTTTGGTCTTATGTGTGATGCTGTATTTCCAATGTATGTATCATGTGCGTTTTGTTTTATATATATATATGTATTTCACCTGGATAGACCTTCACTGATTCGTTGGTATTGAAGGTGTAAGGATTTAATAAGTGATGTGTATTTTGATGATGTTTCTTTTTATTTCACTGGTGATGTTTTAGTTTTTGATGTTGTGTTTAGTTGATTTCTGATTCTGCCACCTGGTGTAGTACGCCTATCTGCAGATTGATGTAATAAATAAATAAAATGTCATTGATGCTAATTTAATTATTATTAATGTTATGGCATAAATATCTAACAATTATTATCGTTGTATGTATTTTATCATATATTGTCATAATTTTGTCACTGCACCATTATCGTACATCGTTAGCATTTTCGTGAATGTGGAATTTTATCACTGTTCAGATTTGTCAATGTGAGGTTTAAAAACTGAGGGGTTTTGCCATGGAATCGCGTTAACAGTACAAAATCCACGCATCCTTAGCAATAAGATAATGGTATGCATAAATATTTTCTACATATTAACAATACTTCAGCGGCTTACAGTAACTAAGGATAAGTGAACTTTCACCATCAGCAGAGTCACTTCTCCAGGATCTTCAGTGGCGGGAGATTTATTTATATCCCCATCTTTCCCTCCTCTGCTGATAGGCGAGCTAATTTCGATGAATCAGAATTTCTCAAGGCCTATCAAGCTGTTTATCGAAGTAGTCATTAAAAATCGAAATTCGATCGGTACGGAATGCGGCGTAATTTAGGAATGAGCTTTAAAAATGACTGAGTGAGAAGGAAGGGGGTTTGTGATTTTATGAAACGGAATACCGCTACACGTAGGGAATTTCATTTGACGCCTTTAAAGTTAATTAAGAGTGCTAGAGTTAATTAAAAATCTTTTTTATGGTATTGCATTGCCAATTTTAGCCGTACGTAAAGATATTAGATATAAATACGAGAAATATTTTTCCATAAATATAAATCGTATTACCTATTCACTAAAAAGGATGGCTGGAAAATGAAATCAATCGAACAATTCCAACGAATACACTTCAGAATTTCTTTTAGAGAGAGAAGGATGGTAATAGACCAGTTTCTATTTCGATTTATAAAAAGAATAATTTCTAATCAAAATACTGAAGCACTACATCACCTGTTGACGTTAGGCATCTCTTGATTTACTAAACATAATTTCTTTCGGTTTTTTAATATTAAAAAAAATAAATCGCCTTCCGGTCACATTATCGAATTTTGATTTCCTGTAATTCGTAAATGCATCTTTACAAGGGGCAATTAGACTTGCATTTAAAATAAAATTACTGTTTTATCATTATAAAGTTAAGCCTTCCCTTGTTGATCATACAGGGGGTAATATTTAGATTTCACAATTGCGTCTTACACATGATCCTATTCAAGAGATTTATGTTGATTTAATGAAATATGATAAAAAATATAGGCAAATAAAAGGAAGTACACGAATAAATCACAAAAGATACCATAAAATATACACGCAACTAACGAAACCATTTATATAAAATTGGATGAAGAAGAAGCAAACAAGTTTTACGTTGCAAGTTTGTGGATTAAGTTCCATACTAAGTTCTCTCTTACAATAATCAATTTTTATATAAAAAACTTTGGAATTTTTTTATAGGAATACGTATATGTAGACGCAGCTAAAGAATGACAGAGGAGGCTGTGAAATTGGACAGAAAATAAAAATTCAAGGTTTCATAAGATATTGGAAATTTACAGAAAATAATTGTCGACAATTTATTATTGAAAATATTATAATGTACAATTATGTAGAATACGTTACTTTTTATAAAAATATTTTAAATTATTATTTATATTACACATATGAAATTGAAAATTATCAACAATATTTATCGAAAATTCAATAGTAATTATAATGATTACTCCCCTTGAATTGGTACTGTAGGAATTGCTCCTTCTATGGTAATATGAGAAAATTTCAAGTTTAGTTATATCTCATGCCGATAATCACCTTTACAAAGACGAAATTCTTTGCAATGAGTTAGCTCTCATGTCAATCCTGCCTTAATATTAGTAGACACGGGGTATAAAATAACGTAAGCAGATTATTTAAGGTCCATGTTAAATGCGAAAACCCTGAGGTTAGAAGTTTCTTCGCTGAATTTATCTTCCACGATGCGAAATGATACATATCAGTCCGCGGCATCGATATCGTATTCTAATAAAAGATACGTCTTTCATTCTCACGGGGCAAACAGAGAAAATGAACGTCGATAACGCAATATATCCAAAGAACCAACACAATATACTGTGATTGTTTACATCGCCTGTTTACATTTCTGAACAACGTGGTGGTAATGAATGATGCGTTACTCTTCAATTTATCAGTGTATTATGCGAGGATTTTCATTCGAGAAGAAATAGTTCCACGTTTTCAATAGATGTTCGAACAAAAATTTTTCGTTACTCTTGATCTTTGATCTTTGGTTAAACGTAAAATAACAACTCCCGTTTCTTAAAGTGTACCTTGCGGATTAGGAAATTAATGTTCCGAAAATTAGTGGAGAAAGAAGAAAAAGATTTAAAAATAAATTAGAGGAAATACTTACCTTAAATTAAGATGAGTGAAATCCGTTTTAGCACTAACATGCGCAAAAGTTTCTTTTACTCCTGATTTTACGCCCGATTGATTCCATTATACCAGTGGCTTTAATCTCTCTAGACAAGGAAATCCTCGTGAAGGAAAATCGATATTTAGTCCCTAACAGCAAAGATAGAAATAGAACTAGAGGTTATTTACCCGAAAATATAATCTTAATTAAGTAATAGAAGGTGTACTTCATATTAAAAATATGCCTGCTTGGATCTTGAGTAATTAAAAATGTACGGAATCTAATTACTTCGCTTCGGATAATTCACTCGGATCTAATGCGTTGCGTTGGGTACTTAGACTTCATTAGTAAAAGAACGTGCAAAAATCGAGGACGAAGTCACAGATGAACGCTAACCTTGTCATAATTTCGCACCAGTTGCTTTCTCATTGCACGTATACGGCACTTGCAACTGTGACAGTCATCTGATAACGTGACAGTACGTCATGTGGAACGTCCCTATAGACTGGAAGAGGTAGGCATAGCAAATGGGTTGTAACTACTGTGTGCACATTTCTCAGCTTTCGGGGATTTGATATCGATCACACCGATGTGAGATGATATCGGTGTCTCGGAAAACATTCTAGGGACCCTGAAAGGCCCCGATTATTTTAGGACACTCAACAAATATTAATTTTAGCTTAAGATATGTTTTAATTTCTTTCATTTGTAACTGCTATCGAATGTTTTTCACATTTCATGTTAAATATTTCAAGTTCGTTTTTCCTGTTATCATATACTGAGGAATGGAATATATTCATTTGTCATTTGGTACAGGATAGAGAAAAATATTTCTTTCATTTACTTTTGTCACAGTCTTGATCATGGCTGTGATGAAATGGAAGCTACTGAGGTATGAGTTGATAATGACACTAATAATCTCTTATCTTATTAACTTATGCTCCTATATATTTGGTTTATTTAACATTCAGGAAAACAATATGATTACGAAATTTAATTCAAGAACCCTGTAGTTGATTGATATATTGTGATGTGTACTGTGTATTACGTGATTAGTTGCCGCCATGTTTTCGTCTAAATGTGGCGAAATTTATAAATAAATACATAATTAATTATATAACTAATTATTATTATTTCATGTATCAATATATTGTATAATAGTAAAAAGACTGTAACGTTACCGTTATTTTCTATGAATGTATGCTCGTTGATATTAACCTTTTCTTTTTTCCTATTCTCTTTTTAATTCCTATTTTTGATAAATTTTCTTTGTTTTTCCTTTTAATTTTAATTTTCCTTGATTTTTAATGTCTCCTCTCTTTCTCTGCGAGAGTTTTCCCACCCCCTTCTCCGTGTTTTCAGTATTTCTGTAAAATTAATTTGGTTATTAACATTAAAATTATTACTAAAACTACGCCTTGCGAAAAAGAAACCTGCTCGTGTCTAATCTCGCCCAATAACGGGACATCCTAATCATTAACTTAGGATATACACTGAGCCTAAAATCTCTCTTTAACTGCAAGAGTTTCGAAAAAATTGTCTCACGCGCGTAAACGCGTCATAGGGATTTTCTCTCAATTTCTTGATCATGTGTAGTACCATTACAGTACAACCGGCTAGGGGTATGATTCTCGCTTACGGTGCGAGAGGTCCGGGGTTCAAATTCCGGACGAGCCCAATTTTTTCAAGGCTTCAATGGGGTAGGTATGAGGCTTTCCCGAATGGCCCCGCGATAGACTCATAGCCTTTTACTATGGTTGAAGAACTTAGGTTGGGAAAAATTAGAATTTAGACGTCAAAAGATAAAGAAATTTAGGGTTAGAAAAAAAGGTTAGGGAATATATACAAAACTATTTCTGGAAAGCCTTCGTTGAAAGAATTAAACAATATACTCAGGAAACCGGATTACCTCGGGAGAAACGACCACAATCATAAAGTCGCTATCCCTAAAACAGAGAACAGATGTCTGTAAATATTCATTTCTAAATCGGGGAATGGTAGAATGGAACAATTTACCTGGAGTTTTGGAACCTTTTCCCTCTTCCTACAATGTATTCATGAATAAAATTAAAAGGGTTAATTGATTTTGTTGTAGCATTGTGGCTTTTTTACTTTCTCCATATACGAAGTATAGAGAAAGTATTGTTTTCATGAAAAAATTCGACTTCGAGATTTCAACGGAAATACATGTTTTGGGGTCCCTAGAACACGTTTTGACCATTTTCGGAATGATGTCTGTGTGTATGTGTGTGTGTATGTGTATGTGTGTGTGTGACAGTGGGCGCTCTAACGTGAAAACTATTAGTTGTATCAATACCAAAATTCATATTTAGTACTGTGGTGTGTGCTGTCAGTTGATTAGTTTTTCAAGTAAATCGGTAAACCGGAAGTCGAGCTTCATTCATCAAAGCTCATTTCCGGTTTTCAAAATATCTCCATAAATATGATATATAGGTATATCGTATACCTTATAAAAGTTTTAGATAATGTGTTTTACTATAACTTTTGTATTTAACATATTTTTGTATCACCGGTTGATTAGGAGTTATTCGTGAAATACCGATAAACCGGAAGTATCTGATTATGTACTTTGTGGGCGCTCTAACATAAAAACTGTTTGTCGGATCAACACCAAATTTCACATATAGTATTTTGGTGTGTGTTCTTAGAGTTGATTAGATTTTGAAGTAAATCGGTTTACCGGAAGTCGAGCTTTATTCTTCAAAGCTCATTTCCGGTTTTCAAAATATCTCCATAAATATGATATTTAGGTATATACTATGATTTATAAATGTTTTAGGAAATGTAATTTACTATAACTTTTGTTCAAAACATATTTTTTATCACTGATTGTTTAGGAGTTATTCATGAAATACTGATAAACCGGAAGTTGCTCATTATGTACTTTGTGGGCGCTCTGGACTCTATGGGCGAAAGGCCAATTTCATCGTTTTTCATCGAACATGTCCCGAAAAACATTATTTATAATGTTTGTGACGTCAAAGATAATAATATATAAATTTATCACTCATCTTCCAAGTTTAGATGGAATATAAAGTTCGAAAATACTGTCGTAGATAAATATTTACATCTTATATATGGAGAAAGTCATGTGCTGGCCACATCAGATTTTTTATTATTGTGAAATTGTGGTGAATTTTGAAATCTTGTATGATTATTATAAATTTTGAAACATTTTTGTAAATTTTATAATTATATGAATACGACTAGGGTATTACCAGGCAGATGATGTAATTCCCACTCTCATAATAATTCCCATTCCCCACGATATGACTACCACCTAGCCTGGTGCCTATTTGTAGTTTTTGAGAGTAAATAAATAATTCCTTTAATGCGTTCTGAGTTTAGGAACCCAACTTTCAAGCAGCACATGAAATATACTCAAAGTAGTGACAGGGAAATCAATTTTACAACCTCATCTTCCATGCTGTTTGCCATTCTTTTCCAAATGTATCTGTACTGAATTATATAGGAAGCTCTATATGGTAAAAAATGTGATATCATTCCATCTTTCTTTTACGAAAATCTTACGATGAATTCCATTTAGGGAGGATATCTTCCTATAACTTTTGAGAACTTCGCGATAAAAAAACTATATCTATTATAATTCACCCTTCCATCACCATCGTCGAGTCATCTCAAATTCATAAGAAAACTTGGTAAAAATATTATAGATAAAATATATTTCTTATAGAGTGGCTTGTCGTTCGCAGTACACCTCATTTAAATGATATTATACTTCAGTACAAAAAATAGATACGATTGATTCACGACAGGAAATTTATTTACAATAGCATGAAGTTAGCCAACTTACCCAAGTCAATCCAGGTTATGATCCTTTCCTCTTCACAGGATATTTGTTTGACACGAAGTACTTCGCCGCTTCTCCGTTAACCTAACACCACAAATGGTCCATCTATTTATCCGTTTCAAGCTCACACCATGTCACACAAGTTTTAAAAGATACTGAATACAAGGAAAAATAATTGTTTAATATGGATTTTATTATGTGACCAGCATATGACTTAACAGAATGATGTAAGTATTTAGTACACATTCATGTCTCTAATTGAGTTAAGTTAGTTATTTATATGCCAAAATTCAGTTACTCAAGCAAATATAAATTCAATAAAGAATATAAAATAATAGGAATATAATAAATGACTAAGAGCATATAGTAGTTGACTAATTTAGAATGTTTTTAAAAAATCATTTTCAATTCTATAAAAATATCGTCGAATCAAGTTCAATCTGGAATACAAAAACTTTCTCCCAAAAATTATTTGCAGGGAAGTGCATGTTCTAAAGTAGATCTTTATTCAGACTGACGTGTTAGGAGGCATATTTTTTTGAGAAAGGGAGTCATTCATGAGGAGAGGGGATATGGATTTATCCTTTGTATATTCTTTTGGAATCTCCGCTCTCTATTTCTAAGATGGTGGGCGTCAGAATCTCTTCCTTGAGGCGGTTTCCAATTGTGTCACATCACTGCACGCGCTTGCTTATCATAGAAAGAGGAAGATTCATCAACTGCATTATTTCCGTTGAAATCAAGAGTGATGAGTCCAGTAAGAAGCCGGTATAGCTAGCTAAGATCCTTCTGGAGACAGTAAGACGAGCATCTCACGGTAGATGCTGGGTACTAAAAGGTTCTAACCATCTGTACCGAGAAAGCTTACGGTTAGATTAGAGCGTTTCTAGCGTAGGATATGAATTATCTAACCTCAAATAAGATCTCGAGAGGTGAGGGGAAATAATCCCTTGGAGATAGATAACCCTCTGATAACAAATATACGAGTTGCACGGCAGCCGTAGAGTTTGCGTGTACATATAGGCTCCTAGCTGTTAACGTAATTTATCACCACTCGAAAGCTATGATTTTCTGAGCGACAGAACTCTTCCAGAGATAAATCGGTCGAAGGCCATGTCTAGAAAACGTGTTTTGTTTTGATGCGAAAGGAAAAATAAAACTAGTACATTTATTCGAATGTACGACAGGATCCTATTAATTTTGCTCCTAACTACGTTTTAGGGCTTATTTACATGGTATCTTATTGTATAACATCGGCGATGAGGTCATTATATGTAAATAGGTACACATGAAAATCTTCATTTAATATTCTTTGCTATTTTATGGCAACGAGTACAGTTTTGCTTATAATTTATTTTAAGCTCTGCTGACAGTAATAAAATTAATATTTAGTGATAGTTTTATAACTTTATGATTCAATATCTTCGTCGGGTGTTTCAATGGACGAATGATATCCGACTTTAACTATGGCTTACGTTCAAAGCATCTAAAAAATTAATATTAATATATTAACCCTTATTTTTTGTGTCATAGATTCTTTTATATAGATAGAATCTGATAATTCTTTTCGTAGGAAATTTTCTAGTGTAATATGTAATATAAGCAATTTTGAGTATCAATTTGCTATTTTATCTTCTTTTATTCGCTTCCTTTATCGATTTTCTCTCATTATCATTCAATACTTTTATACCTCGACTGCAAGTAAAGTATTACTGATTTGAATAGTATTTTTCTTTCGTATCGTTCTTCAGTTGCCATTTATGATGATTTTTTTCTTGACGGTAAATTTCAATTATCGACTTCAATGGCATCTCAGAGTATGTGCAAACTCCCTTTTTGCAATGTTTTCCTGCACTCTTAGTGCAGCAATTCCCTTTCACCAATTTTATGATAATTTACATATATGTGTACAACTTGCACATATTCCGATTGAATTGTGAACAATAATGTTCTTACATAATGTTGTAACTATTTTTAATTAGTTTTAAGATATTAATTTTAGGGGTACATTAATACTATTTTTATATCGGTGCCGGTCACATATTTTTGTTATTTCCAAGTTATTGAATTTTAGATAACGCACATTATACCATCAGTTGGTAAACGTACCCAAGCGTCGTTGTAAAATTTATGAATAAATAAATATTATTGAGTTAAGTCTAATTTTTTGAGGAAATCGGTACTTATAATTTAATTTTGTAAAAAAAATTGTTCTCTCGAGAAATTATGTAAATGAAATTCCTAATAAATCAAAAATATTTCACTCTTAAATATGATTGAGCATTTATACTGTGATATGCGGTTTGGAAAGTTAATTGTTAACTCACGTACAAAAATATTGGAGTCGTGTATAATTTGTCACAGTATTTCTACGGTACAAAAGTTCACAAGTAAAGGCAGCACGTAATACAAAATTTATTTTACCAGATATACTGAGCTACGTTTTACTGTTTTAAATGAGACTTTGCTGAGGTACCGAAAAATGCGTCGTTGAGCGTCCGCATTTGCCGTCCAACTTGTTCGACAGCGAACGAAAAATGCAAATCCGAAAGCGAGGATTTAACGCGGAAAATTATGATGAATACGGATTCTCTTTGTTTTACCAGGTGAATAAATTCGACCTCATTCCCAGAAAAACACACTTTATTCGTAAAGCTCATTTAAATTTCGACGAATGATGAATTATTTGGGAAACGCAAACATTTTAAGAGACGAGTCGTATTTTATTGTAAAATCCCATAACTTGCAGCGAAATTATGAGTTGATGGTGAGACTCAACGGACGAATGATAAAGGCAATTTAAACAACGTAAAATAATGAATAAATGAACGAAAAAGCTTTTCCATGAACAAAGGTTTAAAATCAGAAACTTGTCTACGAGCTGCGATTGTCCAAAAAATGATTTTTGTCAGAACTTTTAGCGTTCAAATCAGTTTAATCGGTCGAAGGATCGCTTTTTTTACCTCTATTGATATTCTTTTTAAATAATGGGGTATAATAAATTATTATTATTATTTTCTATTCTGATACATATACCCTTCTATACCTACTGATCGGAAAAAATATTCGATTGCAGTGCGTCTTTTTCTTTCTTTTGATCTGAATGACATTTTATCTTATTTGTACCACAATAGTAAAGAATATAAATATTGTGTTTATTTAAAACAAAAAAATGGTATATACTACTTACCTCTTAAATTTCCGTTGAACTGTCAGTAGATTTGGTTGGTATTTCTGACCAATTTCTTTCGGGCGTTTTTCAGCAGTGATTATTTTCTCCAAGTACAGACTTACGTTTATATCGACAGTATTTTCATTTCTGCTCTCCTTTATAGCTTTCTTTTTAAATCATCAAAGACAATGGATCACAATTAAAAGAGAATTAATATCCGCCGTTACGGCCTTAACTCTGAGGTAGCTCTATATAATGCGAAGGGAATAAAACGCTGCTATTACTTTTTTACTAGAAACTTTTGTGATATCGAGGAAAGGTGTTTCTATTCCACTCCCAAACTAGAAAAACTACTTTATCTATTTTTCCGTATTTAAGGAGGTTATAATTATTATTGCAGTAGGAAATATGAATTCTATAGAGCTAAATGATAAAATACAATACTCAGTAAAGATATTTTACGTATTGAAGTAATTCGTTTATTAACTTTTACCTATTTACCTCCAATATATTACTCTCTTAGGAGTCAGATTGACGTTAAGTTCATCGTAGATTGTTTTTCAAGCAATAATGATTACAGTTTATTCGATTACTTATATTCCATAACCCAAACAGTTTCTCAGGTTTTCTTGCTCCTTGGTTTGGTTCTACGAGCTGGAAATGGTTTCTATAGTAATAAATATCAAGTAAATTAGTAAAATTTCAAATGATGAAAGTGATGGTATTATTTTAACATCTCCATGGATGACAATTTAGCAAAGTTGTCATCATGGAATCTAATTAACTGCAAGAGTGAATGAGAGAGTACAAAGAAATGTGATATCTAATTATATATATACTATATTCGTAAAACAAAGACGAACTTCAAAGTTAATATACGATTTACGTTTCGCTTGGTTCCTGGTATCATATCCTGATGAATGCAATTTTTTTCATTAGGTATAGGATAGAGAAATACGTAACTTGTTATCTTGCATTTGTTTTTGCCATAGTCTTGTTCATGGCTTTAATATAAGTTTCTCTTGGAATAAGTAAGAAAGTATAAATAAGCTTAAGTATAAAAATATCCTTCTGACATTTTTATGCTTGAACGTAAACTTTTCTTTAGCGACATTGGGTTTCCCATGATGAATAAAGTGAATAGAATAGTACTGATCATATAATTAATTTTGAGCGCTATCACATCTGCGATTAATTATTCCGATTAACTTTTTCCGAATTAATTAAGGAACGTTTGAATAAATAACGTATCATTCGAGCCGAAAACGACATCTCGTTTTCTTTCTCGTTGAATGAGAATGGGAACGACTAATCTGCCGAATAACTGCAGTCCCAAAATCCCCGTACTGTTTTCATATCCGCCGAAGTGGGATATCAAGAGCTGTTGACCGTCTTCCCGGAATTTTTCGAAATTAAAGTTCTCCCTCTTTGTCCTCGATCGATATTTCCTCGGCGCTCTCGGTTTGTGATAGAAGACTCAACTATAGTGGAACACATCATTAGAATGTGTAGAGTAACGGTGGGTTACACTTAAGGAAACAGCGCTTGCCAGAGAAAGAATCCATCCGTCATTGTTTCGTTACAGGAAGGGAAGCAATTCCATTTTTCGTTAATTTTCTCAAACGATAAAATTTGAGTTTATTTTTCCGTTTCGACGAACGTCATTACGAAATTGTTTATCGTAGAAATATGTTATGGTAAATATGCTCATTTCAAATCATACCACAAAACGTCTTTATCGACAAAGCCTGTATCTTTTGATTTCATGTTCAAAAGAATTCCTCGATAAACTAATTTAATTCCCTAAAAATTCATGGCAGAGTTTTTTTATGAATTAGCAGAATCTTTCCGATCCGAATACAATTCCGACTGCAATTTAAAAAGTTATCAGAATCTAAAAATCGATATGAATTCATTTGCCTCGAAGTGATTACGAATACTGTTTCAAGAATAATAAAATGCTACAGAATTCTTAATATAGAAATGCCGTAAACCTTTATCAAAATAAGTTAGCAGAAGCCATAGGAAACCATCGCTAAGAATTAAAAGAACATCATGGGATTCTGTTTCATCATTTCAATACATGTATATTGTAAGCTGGCCAAAGTTCTTACAGATTAAACTCCTCTATCATTAAAATTGTGTTGAAAAACATGTCAATAATGTATTATTTACTTGCATTATAACCAAATTTGTGGGCCTAAATTTTTGTGTTATGTGAATAAATTGTCTTCGATTGAGTCTAGTTCACTTTAGTAAAATTTTTAGGCTGATATAACTTTTGTGATTGTAATTGTGAGACGTGGAAACGAATTTAAAAAAATTCACGAGATGGGAAATTGGGTTTTGATATACTAACAGTGACTGCTAAAGAATTAAGTTCGGAAATCCAGGTTTCGCTGCACACCCAGTGATTACTTCGAGAACGAAATAATAATAATTCCCTTACTAACGTCTTGATCAAAACAAAGGAAACCTCAAAACAAATAAAAAAGTACCTCGTATTTTCCACCAAAATTTTATTTCGTACGACCAATATCGACCAAGTCTAACATCCTCAGGTAACCTGTAATAAATCTTTTGTGTAAAATACAAAGTACGTTTTGCATTTCTTTAGATGGCGTTCCACAGCGTAAGGCCAAAACACTTCTTAAAAGAAAATCTTGTCGTCAAATGTTCTGCAAATCTCAAATAATCCACCCAAAACTCACTACACTCTGAGAAAAAGTTCAAGAACGCTCGAGGCTCTGAAATTTAAACAATGTGCCAGCGGCGCTAATGATCTTCTCCGACTTGAAATTCCTCAAGGTCGTAAGGGGCCGCCTATGCAGATACTAAAATCGTCCATAATTAAAAAGGGGCGTTCCTGTATTCACTCAGCGACTGCATCGACCGATCAATTGAAGCGGCAAATGTAAGGGATTAGAGGTTTGAAATATCCCATAGCCGTCTTTGTCGGCGTTCCTCGTCTCATTCACCGGTATTTCGAGAAAACAAGAAATAGCACCGCACTTTTTAGAGAATAGGTAAATCCTAACGGTGAATCCATCGCATTCAAAATACCTATCGGGTATTAACCCTTATTATTACCCCCCGTATTCTTAACCCTTTCAGACCCTGCGTGCAATATTTTAGACACAATTTTCAGTGCTTAATATATATTGTTCATATTAATTAAATATTCATATTAATGGTTTGGCTCCTTTAATTTTGATAATATGTCAATCCTGTATCAAAGGAGTCTCATAATATTTTATTTCTTGTTTAGTAAAAAAGATTATCTAAATTAAAAAATAATATTTTTCTTCGTAGAAAAAATTAAGGTCTGCAAAGGTTAAAAAGTGAGGTGTCCTTTCTCGTTTTCTAGGAATACCGGTGAATGAGACAATGAACGTCGACAAAGACGGCTATTGGAGATTTTGAGCTTCTAATTCCTTTACAGCCATATTCCAATTTTTTTCTTTACAATATGAGGGATTACGAACATATTCGACCCTGGCCTAGGGATTGTCCTCATAGCTCACCCTTGGGCAATTAATTAAGACGTCGCCGTTTCCTTGAGTCTGCTGGGAATTGATGAAGTGGAGAACACCACCAATTCCTATCGACGGCCCCGCTTTTCCCGATACTTGATTCCACTCAAACTTTCCAGTCCATCAACTACCACCGAGACTTGGGCAACTATCATTGAACTTCGTTAAATAATCTATTTATAACCACGGTTGATAGAGAAGAGAGCGTATAGACCCCGTGAGACATGATATTGGGGATTTTATTGAATTGGTGATTGATATCGGGGATTTCTGCTTTAGCGACGACACTTCGGGAGGTGGTAAGGTGGATGATGCACGGTGGGGATTTTCCGGGTGACCGCCGCGGTATCCGTATAGCCCCGTCATAACCCAAATATCCAGGACCAAGTTGGGAGACTTATCGGAAATAAAATCAAGTTCTGAAGGCGTCATTTGGAAAAACTCCATTTCGGGAATGGCAACAAAAATAACAAAATGAGTTTCTTATCACCAAAAAATGAGTTAAAATGAATTTATTTTGGAATATTTATTTAATAAATCAAAATTTATTAAATACACAATCCAAAGTCTTCGAATTAATAGCCTTATGGTGACTCTATAATTTGAAACTAGTGATTCCAATAAAACATTATTTTGGTGAAACTACATAATTTGCCATCCTACGTGTTAGGAATGTATTATGTATGCATTTATATAAATGGTAGCTTCCAGGAGTAGATCCTAAATCAATAATAATAACATTGAAGAAGATATTTAATGGATTAGAGAAGCGAAACAATTATGCATTTAATACGTACAAAAAATACTTTTTCAATATAGCAACTTAAACGAATACCATGTTAGTCCCTGCCTACCAACTACACTTGCGCCTCCCAACTGGTGTGCTATTACTAAGTTCCTGGGAAACCTCGTGGTATTAAGGATATTAGATATGTGCATCTACTTTAAAGTTATGAATGTCATTGGCACGGAAAAAATGTGGATGAGCGTCATTAAAATTAATTGATAACGTTTTAAATAAAATCAATCGATGAAACCATGACTTGGTGGAACTGCATCCTGTTATATTTCCAATACAGATCTTTGCGGAGCTTGTTTAAAAAACCATAATACGAGATAAAAATATGGCTCAAAAAAAATAAATTAACATAACTGACTCCACGGTTTTCTTATTTAAATTTCACTGCTTCATATTTAATTATATTCATAATAATCCTGGCTCATCATCGAGGACTGAAAAAAGTCTTCTGCTAGTAACTTGAACGTCTTCGTGTATGAAAGCATGAGCTAATCCGTTGAGTCATTCTTCCGAGATGGTACTCCCTGTGTAGCTTTATAGAGGAATTACAAAGACAATAAAGATCATTCGCATGCGTCTCGTGGGAGTTTGACACAGTAACACCACTCTATATGCGATATATTTTCCAGAATATTCCATCATTTAACGGGATATCCAACGCAAAAATGTTAAACTTCCCGTTTGACATGTTATAAACATATATCCTATTAATTAACATATACATATGTCCCATTAATTAATCTATACATATGACCTATTAATTAATTCAAATTTGGACAGCGATTAAAAACCCATGTGTTAGTGACTACGGCTCAATAATTACGCATTGTGGAGAAAAAATGTTAATATTTTAACGGGGTACCAACGCAAAAATGTTAAATTACCCGTTGAACATATTATATACGTATGTCCTATTAATCAACATACACATACGTCCTATCAATTAATTCGAATTCGGACAGCGATTAAAAACCCGTGCTAGTGACCTACGGCTCATAAATTATGTGTTGTGGATGAAAAACGTTAAGAATCACCGCCCTGAACATCACAATCGACTCCTGGAGGTCCTTCCCTCCCTTCTGAGATTCCCTCCTCTGAGATATACTTTCTCCGGCCGTTACGTAATCCCGTCAAAATGGTGATCTCAGAGCGTCTTTCGCATTCGCGAGGAGAGGAAAGAAAGATGGACGAAGAGGTGCGTCCGCCGGCCGCCGATGGTATTACGCGTCGAGATCAGCGGAGGATACAAAAACCGCGAGTGAATCCGCCGAATCCGCCGGCATTCCCCCGCCCGCTCCCCCTTCTTCAGCCGGCCAAAGCGATCAATCCTTGCACGCCATTCCGACGACGTGCACTTTCTTCCGAGTTGTACGCAGGTCTGGAACGAGTTTACTCGATATTCTTTTATGCTTTGACAGGTTGATGACGAGGCGGCTGGAGGAACTAATGAACCTCCGGAGGCGGATATTTATGTCTTGAAAGCGAAATTTGGCGGGAGGAGGATTTTTTCTTAGAAAACATTTGTAACGGGGGTGTACATACAAGCTTCTGTCTCCAGTGGGACGCACCGGATACTCTGAAGGTTATACGCGGGCCGCAGATGCTCTTCGCCGTACTTATAAAAACTAATGATTTGTCCTAAATTACTGCTCCGGATCACTTATCATGCGTGTTCTACCTTTCGGTGGGTTCATGCGCCTTTAAATTACCTACTTAACGCCCCGATTTTTTATTAATACGTTATTTATTCTGCCCTTCATTTCGTCTAACATTTCTTGACCTTGTTTCCCTGATGATATTTTCCCTCTGATTCTACCTTACAGCTACAATCTTTAGCCGGCCGAGGTAGCGGAATGGTTAGCGGGATAGCACTCTATCGCCAAGGTCCCGGGTAACGCTCTAACGCCGAATCACGGCTAGTCGAATTTTCCTGGTGCGTCTTTGTATATAGTAATAATTATTGAGATGGATGTAACTGGGATCTTCCTGTTTCCATAAGAGAATTTATTATTATATATATTATTAGCAATTGCTCCCAATATTTGACCAACCCATTATTCAGTCTCCTTTGTAACGTCAATTAAAATCCTTTCTACGAACAAATGTCTCCATTTATTAAGCATCAGTTCATATTACTCCAACTTAGTTAATCCATTCTTAACCACATCTCTACGGCCTCCAATCTTACGTTGTTCTCGTTTCTTAGGGTCCACGTTTCACACCCATAAAGAAACACATTGCGCATCAAGGATTTTATAAATTACTAATTTATTACAACGCTTTTTTAAACTGAACTTAATAATTCATTTTTATACTCCGACTCATATACACTTTTTTCGCATCGGTTGCCAAGCTTCAAGATAGAAAATTCCGCGTAGCTTACAGAAAAGAATTAGCACAGAATCATATGGTATTGAAAGAGCAGAGAGCTGGACACCGTTCATCTAATTAAACAAGCTGTTCCTTTCGTGATGGAATAAAGCGGGAATTTTGGAAACAAGCAAGTAACCATGTAAAGTAATAATCATTACTAGGAAAGTAGATGTTAGCTAATTGATAACCATTCCCCACAAAGGTGTAGTTTATATACAATGGAATGAGAATTAATGCCACTGAGGATAACAGCCCTATACTAATGCAAAACTCTGGTAATGTTTCATAAACCTACATGTATTAGTAAATATCAATATCAAACAAGTATCAATAAAAGTACTAAGAATTCAAAGTTTTTGGTTTCGATCCAACAGAAAAACAAACACAAACAATCATGGAGAATCCTTCCATCAATGGAACAGAATTGTATTTTTCTTAGCTTAAGTGCCTTAGTAATATTAAATATTCATAAGGGTAAGAGACTGGCTAAATACCACGGATACTTGCGGGTTCGAGATATTTGCTTTAAGATAAAAAATAAATTAAAAATACTTCACCACCATTACATATGGAATCGATTCCAGAGTTCTTCGCTTCTGTATTTCCTTAAAAACTTTCGCAAATTAATCTCCTGGAGAGGATGAATCAAATAACTTGGAGTGCAATGCCAGTTGATAAATTAAATTGCAGATAGGCGGCTCTTATATATATATAGTTCATCAAGGGTTATCAATCAGAGGATTGGTTTGTAACAGATTTGAGTACTTTTCCAGTAACCAATGTGTACTTAAATGTTATTGTTTACAACTTACATTAATTTAGAAAATAAAAGGCAAAATATTCAACTATCAATTGATTAGCGATTAAATACGTATTCTTTCGTATAACTTCGTCGTAAAAATATTTAATCTAAATTATATTCTGCTAAAGTGAGGTCTGAAGGCTTCATACGTAACCAAACGGTTTCTAATGAGGACGAAAGATAAGTATGTATTTACATACAGTCTTCAGATTATATTAGGTTCCCCAAACCCTGGTTTAGTAAATCTAAAAGTAAGCTTCTGTTTACAGAAGAGTTAGTAGGGTGAACAAAGGAAATGAAGCAGCTTTAAGGATGCGCAAAGAAAAAAAAACATTCCAGCTTTTCAAAAGCAGTCACAGCATAAGAGCACCTTTAATCCACACCCGAAAACATCTCTGCAGATGGGATACAAACAACAAGGTTTTTCATGAACCTTTCACGACATTTAACATCACAAATTCAGCACCAGCGATAAGAAACAAGAGAATACTCTTTTACTGCGACGTAATGAAAGCCTCCAGGGAATGGGCACAGAATTGCATAGATCACCACCGCCACCCTTTTAAAGCAGTCTTCGATTCCCAAGCTACGATACGTTCGAATTTGAGGTCACGCTCTCGTCTGGGAGGCATGCGGAAGGCCGACCTTGATGACTCACGTCATGACCAGCATCTGCGAATTATAAATCTGCAAAGGTCAAAACATGCAAAATGCTCACTGTAATACAAGTGCCGATTGGAAACAAAACAAACAAAAGATATAAACAACACAAGCGGCTACTGAAAACAGAACATGCCAGAATGGTGCAGAATAGCATACTTTCACCATAGAGGGTGATTTAGTTACAGTACATTTGTATTTTATGAAATAAAAGAATTGCGTGCCAACGTGGTGCCAAAACATAGAACTAAATACTGATATTATTAAGTAAATACGTGAGTGAGTATACAAGTCAGATACTGTTCTTGACGAAAAGTCATTAGTAGTTGACAAAATTCACATTTAATTTAAAGTATTTTTATATACAACTAGAATAATACAATAGTAAGAATAATACACCGACATAATTATGCAATTACGCGATTAAGTATACATGTCAGATATTGTTCTTGGCGAAAAACCATCAGTAGTTGATTAAATGTTTTATTGTTTACATACAACAAGACTACCATGAGAGACAATATCTCTCTATCGAGAATCTTTGACTACACATACAATAGGATCGCCTATTGCTTCGATACATTAAATCTACCATGTGGAACTACTGAAGAAAAATGAACATTTACGAAAACGTAGGTGAAGTATCCGTGGTCTGTGTAAGAAAGAAGGTACAGCATGCCCTACCATGGCTCTAGTCCATCCTCAATACTCCAATAGACATGTTTATTGTTAACATTGCACGCTATCATTTAAATACCACCACAATGAGGCTAGAAGCTACGAGAGTCGATGCACAAAAGATTAAAGAGGACGTGGAAGCGGATGAGAAAAAAAACAGAACTCTAGAATAAAGGATCTTTAGATGTGCATGCACTCTATGAAAGTTGGAGCGGCGACTAGAGGAAAAAAACACGTATAAAATATATATAGAGCTCTTCCCTATTCATCCAGCTTTATTTGCACTCCCCTCGGAGATTATCCTTCATTAGCCGAGCAGCGGATCTTCATTACGAAGTTACGGCGGTCGCGGGCGGGACACATCGCATCTTCTCCTCCCGGGGTCTTCTCCAACCGCCTCTCGGAAGACACAAAAACCCGCAGTAGGATTGGCTTTTTAAAGTATATTCTTCTACTCTCTCAAGTCGTCTCGCTTTCTCTTGCTCTCTAGAGCGAGCGATATCGTACTTCTCGCTAATAACTTTTTGAAACTTCTGTTGCATTCGCGCAGGGGCGTCCTTGACCCACATCCATTTTCAACTGCAGCCGTTTAGAGCCTCTCTTTGCCGCTTTAAAAGGGACGGGTGTAATAAGAAAAGTTGGAAAAAGCTGCGGATGATACGGGGGGACTCACGTGGAATGACGAGGCGGTTCTCGACTCGAAATTTTAATATGAAATTCCTCCCACTCGAGATGTTTCGCGAAACTTTCCGGGGATTCTTCTCGCGGGCGCGAGTTCCTGCGTCGGTTGGGCGGTTTCGAAAGTTCCTGCAAATTTTAATTATAAAAAGCGTTCTTTGATGGTTCTGCAATTGGCAAACAGATGAGTGGAGTAGTATCATCGTTGCAAAATAAACAGCCAGAACAACAAGAAGGATTTCGATCGTATTTGAAATATGTCTGTGATGTATTCAAGTCGGAAGGACGGTTGCCACTACACCCCCTCTAGCATTAGCGACCAAGAGCAAGTAAGAGGGATGAGGTTCAGTAGACAAGATGAGGATTGAGGTGGTTTGCCCTTGCTTTCCTCGCCATTCTAAAAGCCATAAGTGGAGCATGTCCACGCAAGTGAAGTAAAATGATTCTTCAAGTAACTTTTTCTGGCATTCCATAAGGAGAGCTCTTAATTAGTGCAACTATTCAGCGTCACTCGTACTTAAATAGCATTCATGTCATCACAGCCATGATCAAGACTGTAACAAGAGGAAATTAAAGATACACTTTTCTCTATCCTATACCAAACGACAAATAAAAAAGGGAACATGGGAGTACATAGGCGAACATGGATTACAAGATATATTTTAACGTCATCAATAGAAGTTTTATAGAGTGAATAAAATAAAAACTGCATGTCATACTTGCATGTTATAGGTAATAATTGCCTTGACATCATAAAGCTTATCCAGCTACGATAAAAAGCTAATTTCAGATTTTAAATAAATATCGTATTCAACTCTGGTTAAGTTCTACTTAAACTACATGGAAAAATAAAGATTACTTCTTCGTTACGGAAGAAAAACTGAGTTTGATAATTTTGCTAAGATTAACGTTCGGTACCAATTCTGACGTCGCAATGGTACTTCCGAGATACCTGAATTCCAGGGATAAGAGCTAACAGGGGACCGGATTTTTGGAGGTTATCCGACGACAGAAACGTCAAGTGCTCCTTTCATGGACTTTGTTTTCATAACACAATAAAGAAGGTCAACGATCGCTCTCCATCCCACGCGCTAAAGCCGCTAAGGAAATAAAAGCTCAGCAAAAAATCACTTTCTTAACATTTGGCGAAATATCGACCACCCACCAGTCCACGATTAATCTTTTTATAACGCCAAGAAAGAGTCGGTGCTTCTTCTTAAAGCAGAAAGAAATTATTCTCCTCATACTACTGCGTTCCTGCTACCGTACTCTGAAGAATGGATAATTTTTTATTGGGTACAGGATAGAGACAAATGTAACTTCCATATAATTTTGTCACGTTCTTGATTATGGCTGTGACGATATGAAAGCCACTGAGGTATGAATGACATAATAATGACCAGTAATGGTACTGATATTGATAGCTCTCTACTTACATAATGAAAGGAACAGTACAAGTACCGGAAGAAAAGTGACAGATTGTCATAATGCTGCTCTTACGCGGACTTTGCAGCTCGGCGAGGAAAGAGAAGGCTAACTACCTCACTCCTCACTACGCATAATAAACCTCAAACCTTATCGAGAGCTATTGGAGGTTGATGAGAATCAAAGTCGCCTTCTAATTAAAAGATGATTACTTACAAATGAGGAATACGATAATTATGATGACTTTAACTATCATATCGAAGAATCAAGTTTTTGCAAATACAAACTACCTCACTCCACACTTCGCATAACAAGTCTCAATCCCTTCTTATGCTACTGGAAGCTAATGATGTTCAAAGTAGCCTTCAGGCTGAGATGCAGATAAGTATGTTTGTAAAGTAATCAGTCCAAAGATGGGTTCGAATATCACCTCCTCTAACATCAATTACCAAGAGGTACTGATGATTTTGGTATTTCGCGACAATTTATTCTAAGAGCTACTATGGTGGAATGAGGCTTATTAAGCAGTATGAGGAGTGAGGTAGTTTGTCCTTGCATTCATCACCAATCCAGAAAACAGTATGCTACAGATGACATTACCAATCATACCGAACCATCAACTTTCTGCACGATAACCCCATTCGCGTAATCTCGAACAGATCGCCTTCAGACAGACACGCGGAAGATACAAGGCAAAAATTACACGAAGTTACGGGGGGGTGCGTGACAAACGGGATTTCCGAACGCCGCGAATAAAAAATATTAATCGAGCCCTCGCATGCCTCGGGAGCGTGTTCCCTCGGCGGACCGAAAACGGCTCTCGGGCGAGAAAGTTACCGGCGATCAATCACTCTTCGGCACCGCCGCATTTCACCGCCCTTTTGCGTGTCCCGCGCAATGTAATTATAAAAGCGACCGATGTTCCTCCAGCGTGGCGCCTTCCAGAAACCTCCAAGGGTAACTCCCTCGCTTTCGACGACGCCACAACTATATGGATTCCCGGACTAATGCCGAAAAAAAGCCTGCAGCGATTTTTGGGGTGTGCACGAGGGGACGGAGTATCGCGTGAGCGCGAGAAATTTCTCCCCTGCTTATCCTTCCCCCTGGGGGGCAAACCTCACATGTGACGCCAACGTATCCCCCGAGAGGACGATGTTTCTTAATGCGTTTTATGACGTTTTTTCGGGCTGTGCTAACCAAACGGTTCCGTTAAACGCTTGTGTAAACGAAGGTCGCGAGGTATATCCGCTTCCAGACCGAGAGGAGAGGGGGGAGAGGGAGAAATTCCTTCCTAATTAACGAAAGCGAGTTTTCGGAAATAAGAAAATTCTTCGGAGTCGCAGTCGTAAGCGTTTAGCGCCGAGTGTTTTGATTCTTAAGATTTAGAAGTTTCGGTAAAGTTGTGATTTTAAATTCAGAATATCGTAAAGAATTATCTTGAAACGAAAGAAATGGCATTGTAAAGAGAATATTGAGGACCGTGAACCTACCGAATGGTTGAACACTCTTGCATCCCCTCTGCTTATATTTCATTGTAAATATATTTAAACCATCATGCTAAATATTGTATATCATTTTATTTAGTAATAAAATTTAATGAAGTAGATCGATGAAATTAGGATTTCGCGAAGCAATAAGATCCAGATTATCTCCCCTATGAATAACTTAAAATATCGAACATTTAAGCGATCATACGATTGATATATAACATTTTAAAGTTAATATAGAGTTCGAGTAGTTTATTTATAAAATAGTCAGGAAAAAATCGATCTCTACAGACCCATTCGTCTTGTTTTTAAAATCCCAATCTGTGAAAAATCAAAGTTAGACGTCAACTAGAAAAGTGACTTCATGAAAACATTAATGGTTGACAAAAGATGGCTTACTCATTCCAACGATCCTAAAATATCAAGAAAATCGATAGGATACTAATTCATACGAAACATTTTATCTTCCTCCGATGCTGGAAATAGTCTTGTTAGTCATTTTCAAATATAATAATTTTCTATTCTATGGGCTACCTTGGGACTGATTCGATGACGACTTCAATTATAGTCTTAACCTCATTTTACTTCTCGAGAACTTAAGGTTGGCAAAAATTTAAGATGCATTTAATCAATCATCGTTAATTAATAATACTTCTTAGAAGCGAATCAAGTCAATTCGACAGCCAACAACGCAAGTGCTGTAAACAAATCTCTCTCTGTATAATATTATGCTAAGATAAGAGCTTATGGTAGAGGAGCTACCACGCGCGAGTAGAGGGGAATGAGGCTTACAAGGCAAGATGAGGAGTGAAGTAGTTTGCCCATGCTTTCCTCGCCTAGCTAGAATGCTGTGAGCGGAACATATCTTTATAAGTGAAACACAATAACTCTACGATTGAGACTTAAGGAAAGATCATTAGTGCCATTATTCAGCGTACTTATATCTCGATAGCTTTTATGTCATCACAGTCATGAACTAGATTTTGACAAGAGTAGATGGATGATCAATTTTTCTCAATCCTGAACTTAAGGATAAAACAGACATCAAACACACACATTTGGGATTAAGCAACCTTCAGCCATAACGCACGACAGAAATGGAGCTATTTGCCTAACGGGACTATTCGGTGACAATGGCTGCAATGACAGCAGGACGAGAAACCCTTTTCAAGGAACTAGCTTTTGTGTTTACGGTGGTAAAAGTAAACCACGAGCGATGCTTTCCCCGTCGGCGTCACCTAGTCTCGCGCAGAGCTGCTCCGTATCGGAAGATCGCCCTTCCATTCCCGCCGCGTGCACCGTCTTCCAATAACCTCAAATGATCACGTACGGACTCTTATCTCGAGCCTCTTCGGAGGGTCGCTCCTAAAGCTCCACCGTCCATTCGCAAATGGTAAATAGTTGCCTTCCTCTCCTGCTTCGGTACGATTGATTTCTATTCCAGGACTATCACGAAGAAACGCATTTTATTTTTATTTTAAATACATTAACATACTACTGCGTTCAAGTAGTTCCCGTACTTATTGAACGTATTAGTACTTATAAGGGATAAAATCGTGATATCGGAAATTATATGAGAAGACCATTACAGGCAGTTTCAAAAGGAGCTTCCACAGAGGACCTTGAAACACTTTTCTACTCGAATCCCAGTGTATGGGAAAATCCTTTTTAAATAGATGCTGTCAAGATTTTTACGCCGATAAACAATGGAGAACTAATGGAAACGGGCGAAATAAAAATAGCGGATTTTTCGTTAAAATATGAATACATCTCGAGTATCGTCGTCGAAGAAGCTGGAGAAGGCAATGGGATAATAATAGTTTAAGACACTACGGCAGGTTAGGAAAACTTGAACCATTCGATAAATTTGTCGCACTGACATCAACAGGAAATAGTAAAAAAAATGACATTCACATATATTTAGGATTATTTTGCATTACAATTTCATCATACATACCGTATCCGGTCTTTATGTATCCTTTTACGTTAATTGGTTCGTTTTCCAATGAAATGCATCAATAGTTAGTTAGTTTAATAATGATGAGTAACAATTTTTGGAGTTGGAAACAACTAATCGAAAATTAGATTAAAAAACTGAACTTATACCAAAGTTTTTAACCATTAGAAGTTAGGTTTTAAATTTAATTCGACATGATTTCATTCAAATAGCTCACCTAATTAAAATCCATTAAAGAACTAAAATATCAAAGCGAAAATAAATCGGTTCGACGTTGGCTTCCAGAACGAAACCGGATCCGAAGCGTATTTTGGCGTTTTCATTGAACCTGAACCAAAGAGTACGGTTAAATATCCTCCTTGTGGATTACTATTCTATAAGAAGTAAATGAAAATGTTTTCAGCACAAGTGGAATTGGAGTATAACATGGCACTTTTCAATCTTTGTGTACATATTCTTAACCTAAGGTAAAGTAGCTTTCATTTCTCCCTTCTACGAATAAAATACTCATTATTTATTTTGATATCATCTATGGTATAAATAATTCAAACTCATTATTAGCAAAGTAATTCACGACTGAATCCAACTTCTTCCTAACACAATGAGTGGAAGAATAAAATATCATCATGCAGATACTACTGTCCAAAGTTCTTTAAATATGACTATCACGATGACTCCTTAATCTCAACACGCTTTCCAGTGAAAGTTTTTAAGTGACGAAAACGTGGCGAATTATAAATCATCAATAGTTAAATAGTTAATTAAAACTCGACGCCATAAAAAATAATTAAAAGATCCGATTTAATCGAATTAAAACAATAGTACCGCGATTTCGTGTAATAATCCATTACAATGTGATGTTACAACAAGTTGCAAAATACAATTTCACTGCTTCGTAATCCTCAATTAAACAGCCCATATAGTATATTAGATCGTTCAACTCTTTAAGAATCTGCACTTTAAGACGATTCTTAGCATTAGCCTTCCGTTCTAATGAGTTGGGAAACATTCACCAGTCATTCGGCTCTCGCTTTGATGCATTAAAAACCATACTTTCTCTCCATTAGTTCCAATAATCGCCCATCCCCTTCGCGGCTACCCACACATCTCTCCCCTTTTTCTTATGCACTACCCTCCCTTATTTCATAATTTAATCTTTCTCGGCGTGTAATCATTACAGTCTTTTGCCAATTTACTTAATTCTTCGTTCTCTGATGTTTCCCCCTTCAACAGATGTTATCGATGCAAGAGAGACTGGAGTACAACGTCCATTCAGTATCGTGGACGCGATTTTTAAACGAAAGACAAAGGCGTAGAATTACAACGGATTATTGTGACGTATAACGACGTTTTCAGACAAAACAATAACACAGTTACAAGGTACGGCGATGGGGGAACCCAAGTTATCTTCGTATACAATGGATTGCAAAACGAACATAACCTGTACGCATACCTTGTATAGAGGACAAGAAATGGTGGGTGTAGTATAGAGGTCTATGCAGTTAATAAACTTTACGCTAAACCAATAACGAATACATGGTACTAATAAAGCATTACTACATTCAAGATGCAAAAATCGTCAAGGAGTTGCAAGAAGAAATAAAATACTGAATGGATGCTTCTAAATTGGAAAAGAAATTATATATATGACATGCAGGAACACTACAAAGAAATAAAAAGTGATTGAGATATCGTCATAGTTACCTAATCTAGTAAATTATCTCATTTTTGTTATTCGGTTATTTTTCACAGTGTATTTCTAGGGAAACGTTAGACAAGCATGTTATTACTATTCTGTCACGAAGCGACTACCGAAATAACATTTCTCAAACGGATACGGTTTTAGTCAGATATCAAAAGATATGACAAGTGAAATATGAAATCCAATTCTGAATTTCAGAAAGGGTCAATTTTCGTTATGTTTCTATAGCAATGAAAACGTATTTACGAATACAGCACGATTGTTAGTTTTTCTTGTATTTCATTCTTCCATTGGAAGTTGGAAATCACTTAAAAGCCGCCAGTATCAATCGAGGAAAACGGGATGGCAGATGAAAGATTTTAGACCTCATATGAATTTACAACTGCTCACAACTAAATGATTCGAAATATACTACTGATGTTAGGGAATTCGATGTTAAATTGCGCACGGAAAGGGAGTACACTTTGACCTCTGATGTGGCGCCCCATTTGGCTAACTAAGCAGATTAGAGGTGAAACCGCGTAACACCCAAGTCTCTGGTAATGCTATTCCCTATCGCATACCTCTACACTTCAAAAACCCCTGCGGAAAACCCCGAAGGCCTCTCAGATCCCATCAAATACCCTAACCCCAACAGCCACCGGCCTTCATTTTGTAAATAAAGGATCCCGCGAGATAGAAAGTCCACCGACACCGCACCAACTCCTCCGCTCGTTTACGCCACCCGGGACCACGCTCTAATAGGGATGGAATTACCACGTCATGGCTCGGAACCTTCGGGGATGACCGCCTGTTCTTGAGGGGTGGGGAGGGGCAAAGCCGTGGGGGAGACATTGCAGAGGAAGGCCAGCGAGCCGTGGCCTATTAACGCCCACGAGCATTGTCGGAAGCCACGGCTGATGCGGCCTGCAGGAGTGCATGTGGAGAGCTCAGGAGATGGAAAAAGAACGAGGAGTCGGTGGTAGACGAAATCCAGAGGATCTGCGGGAAGTGAACGTATTTACTAGATGTCTGAATGGATCATTACCGGCGAGGCTGCATAAATGGATTAATGCCGGCAGACGGGGAATGAACATGGTGGAGCATATATCCGCGGTGGTGAAATGGGACTTCCTAGTATATGAGAGGATGAGTGTATGTGGCGAGTGAATCATCGGGGTCTGTATGGTAGAGAGCGAGAGATCTCTTAAAAAGAAGAAAGAAATCTTGAAGAGGTAAAAAACATAATATTATAAACAGGCGAAAGAAATGTTTGAAGTTGAAATTTCGCGTAGATTTTAAAGCATCCTTCCCGAGTTTGATTTTCTCTCTTTCGTAAGCTCCTAATTCACCGCATAACATTCTAGATGACCCTACATCTCCAGTCGTAATTGTGCTTTATTTTCCGAAATGTTCCCCGGAACATACTAAGGCATTAATCAGCAAAAATATTACATTTTTTCTTTCTTTCCCCATCGTTCTCGTACTTGCAAATTAAGTTCTAACTGGAGTTATCCAATACTTGGTTTTGAGATCCGCGAATAATGGAATACATCCTTCTCGTGTAAAAACACAATCTGGTAAGCAACGCCATGATGAACCAAGTTACACAGCATCT
Source organism: Sympetrum striolatum (assembly GCA_947579665.1). Lineage (NCBI taxonomy): Eukaryota > Metazoa > Arthropoda > Insecta > Odonata > Libellulidae > Sympetrum > Sympetrum striolatum. The sequence goes on along the minus strand of OX388345.1, from coordinate 71,750,683 downwards.
CCTCTTTATTTTTTTCAATGATTACTTAACTCAATTCTTCCACGAAATAAATTTCAGTTTTCTCTACGTCTTTGAATTTTTTAAGGTATTTATATCTATATGTCATAATTTTTGTTAGTTTTGTGTTTGTGTATTTTTATTTCCATCTACCTCATTGAACAGATCAGGACCAATAGTTCTAATTGGTAACCAATACAAGAATAAATTAATGAAACTAATAAACAAAATATTCGAAAACGTATTTTGTATTTTCTTCAATGTAGGATATTCATGAATACGGAGGGAAAATATCAAAATAGTGGGGAAAAAAATAAGGAGTTGACGGTGAATAAATTATTTTCCAGCCAAAAGCAGTATACAATACGAAAGGAACAAAAAAAATAGTCCAATGATAATTACAAAACGAAATCATTCCGATCATTATCAACACTCGAGCGAAATAACATAACTAGAAAATAGCTGTGCACTAGACCTTGCTCCACCCGTTTTCCTTACTTTGCATTGACCCGCCCACAAGTGAATACATAACACCTTCAATCAATCAATAGCGATTTGATACTAAAGCAGTTCTGACACAGAGCCATAGGCGTTAGAAAAACACCTTCTCGCAGGGAATTTATCCCGAGAATAAATTTTTCTCGTGAGAATATTTTCGCAGGAAGACGAGCTACTACGATCTAATAAAATTATGAGTGATGCTTCAAGCCGCCCAATCAAATTTAATTCTTAATGCACAATACCAACTGCTTTCTGAGATTTTTTACAATAAATCACGCTGAAAAATAAGGCTTTTACATTAAGTATGAATAAAAAATTTTAACTTGCAAACAACAATAACTCTCGTCATGTATAATACAGTAAATATACGTCCTTTAAACCTAACAAAAAGTTACATATGTAATATTTACTTATCAATATATAATACCCGAAGAAACAATAGTGTATTTATCTATTAAGAATGTTATCGATGGAGAATAATGCCGCAATGGAATGTCATGTCCTAAAAGAATTCAAGAGGGTGCATCCTGATAAAAATCTTAATCTGAAACAAGAACGTCATTTACTGGTAGTGATTGATTGCCTCCTTCGACGAAATAAAGGCATTCATTATGATTATGCGATAATACTTCTTTCATTTAAATCTAACGTAATGGTGATCGATCATGCCCTAAATATTAGATAATCTTTCAAGTTAAAAATTCGCCGATCAGATCGAATCATTCGAAGATTTAAGAAAGACAATCCTCTGGAGTTAAACCACGATGCATTACAGGCAAACCCTGAAAGAATCACTCTCGATGAGTCTACCGACATAATACAGGTCGTCCCTGATTTTCGCATATCAATTTGTATGATGTTTATGAAGCTAACCTTCGTGTTGATGCGATCACCACCACATCAACCATCCGCCTTACGTAAAGCTTCCGAAAGGGACCATAAAGATTTTCCCGGATAATTACGGAGTAAATCCAGCGAATTCTAGCATTTACTTAGCGTCACATCGACAGTTAAATTCTACCGCGGGTTTGACATTCTCCCATACCTTGAATAATTTCGGACTCTCTTAGTAATAGCCAAAAACGTCTTCTGATACTTTCCCTTCCCGACCTAATCCTTTCGGATTAGATGTCCCTAAGGTTGTTAGCTAGCAGCAACTCGCATAAACATCGAAAATTGAATTAGGCTCTCCACACGCTAATGAAAACGAGCCTGAAAGAAGAGGGGCAGGGAAGAAATGAGGATGGACAAAGAACTAGAAGCTTTTCACACGTTCAAAAGGCGGCTGGACAAGAGATTATCAAATACGTAAACAACTTCCCTAGCAACCAAACTAAATGCCACGATGTTTTGAAATGCGTGCGGGAATTTGAGTAAGTACATCCTTAGTGCTTTCGAGCAGCTTTGAGTCTTTCAATTAGATCCATTAACGCAACTATGTAAAATTAACTGGTGTGGCTGTAGAAGGTTAGAAAAAGAATATTTCTGAGCTATCAAGTCAATTGACCCCGCGACAGTAATCTTTGCTTAATCAGAAATCATTGTCCCCGCAAAAAATATGAATCTCAAGTCACAAGATGTACTGGTTCGAAATAAAACTTCGTTTAAGCTTTCATTGAACTTTGGCAATATTAAATAAAGATTAAATGACCTTTAAGAGATAAATCTCCGTCTTGATTACAGGAACGAGTGATTAAGGGAAGTTGCTCCAGCAATTAATGCTTTCGCTCGAAGGAATACCAAACTTCTGCTTGCGAAAATTCTCTGCAGCGGATGTCATTATGCGTGTTATCTTCCCCGCCATCCCAGATGAGAATCAGCTCAGGTTAATTTAAGTTCGAACTCTCCGCAATTGTTATATAGGTACCGGATATCATACATAGAGCATTTTTCGTGTTGAACCTAATAGATACTAGTTTCTTGCGGTGACTAGCAACATCAACCACGCTCTTTCCTTCAACTCACACCGAATCCTATACCAACAGGGATTCAAAGGGATGTGAATCCTACGGCCTCGAACTTAACTTCTAAAACCATATAGAACTCTTTAACTATCCTGCCACTCAGTGTAATTAAAAATACCAAATCAAATTAGCAATACAATGTAAAAGAAATCGTTAAACAAGTCACGATGATCCTTTTCTTAGATGAAATATAGATGTAGGACTACTTGAATATTTTAAGCCTGATTTTTTCCACCGCGTGCATGTACAGCGCTCGATTGAGTAAATTTTCCAGATTACAGGTAGGATGATAATAAAAATATAAATAATTTAGAAAAAATGGACGACCAAGGTTATGAAAGTCTTCGAATATAAAATATAATTCCTAATCATAAAATCAAATAATAAAATTGATCCTAGGAATACAAATATGCTAATGTCGAGTAAGGTGTACAGTACAGGTAGAATGGGTGTACAGGTAGAATGGGGTCTAAAAATCTATTATAATAATTTGATGAAAGACAAAAATACTTGGTATGAACAAGTACTTTTCATCAAATACAAATATTATTGACTTCGGCCCCATTCATTAAGTTCATAATTAATTTATCCTGTTAGAATGATGCCGTAGCATTCCTTCCTAAACATGTCAAGTTTCTATAAACAACGCAACAATGTAGACGTTTCTATAAACAGCGTGGAATTATTACACGCTCTATTTGAGAGAAATAAGGGCAGCAGACTGCATTGCACACAGAAAGCTTCACGCTATATAAACACGAGGATACGCGCACCCAAACTAAATAAATAACCAGAATGGGGAGGCTATAATCCAACACGGGTGCAAATAGCAATCCGCAGCTCAGAAATGAAATCTCACGGGGGAAGGATAACAAAGCACCGGAAACATTTTTCCGTTCATGTAACAGAAGAAGACGACAGTGCGATGCAACGGTAAACAAGTTAACGAATTCAGCCGAGATGAGGAAACGGAATCGTAATAACGTGATTCCTGGTTCCACTGGAACTTTTTTTCCGTTTGCACACCTGTTCGCTGCAGGCAGAGGGACGAAAGCCCTCGCTGGGTTAATGGAGACGCCGGATTTCCCTTCCCCCTCTTCGGAGCGAATGCACTAGTATGGCATTCTTCCCCCCAAATGGCTTTGCCGGAGCGTCCAGAGTTTGAGCATTACGCACAAGGGAAATATTTTCATGGTGAATCGCCTTTTTATGTAGGGATACGCCGTCGGACGAAGAGTGGTGGTTGAGCAACCTTTCTCTCTTCGTACCTGTTTCTCAGCATCTCCGAAGCTTTTGAGGCATGGGGTTTGATAAAAAATTTCCATTTTTAAATTTCCTACAGTAAACTAAGTTGAAATATTGGATGATATTTCAAAGTGTTGGACTGATGCATTGGAACTTGATTTACATGTTGGGAGATGAATAGCTATTTTCGAAAGGGACGAATAATTTTGAAGATAAATTTGCCAATTCATTCTAAATAATTAAATAATTTTAGTTTAGGATAATGCATAAATGGTATTAAGTTATAGCTCGGATGGAAAAGCCGGAGAAAATTTTTTTGATGTAGAAGATACGTAATAATGCATTTATATACATCGGAATTTGATAAAGCATCCTTAATAAATGTTGCTATCATTATTAAAAGTATCATAAATAAAGGCATCAATTTAAAATTTCTACACAAAACAATAACAGGGCGGAAATATAATTTAACGAACACAATTTTCATTTATAAATCTGAACCGCCCAAATTCATCGAATGTAACCCTCATACACTAATTTGAATCTAAGAGTTTTTGCATGTAACCTTCCTTGGCCTGTTGCAAATATCGGGACATCTATGTATTTCTTTGGAAATTTTCTCACGGAAAAAAATCAAACCAATTGTTATACAAGTTTTAGAAAGTGAAATCTTCGAATAAATTTCCACGTAAAACTACGGGCATAAAAACTTTAAAGAATTTATTTTTGTGGAGCTGCCAGACAGGCGCTTCTCACAGAGTACGAATACGTATTCAACGGGAAGCGACTCCTTCACTAGCTAATGCCAACATGCACTTAAAATAAATGAGGAAGATTTACGCATCAATCTATCCCTCAGGATTCTACTTTCTTTGTTACATCAAATACACGTTGTCAGCTGTCAAGAACGTTCCCTCAACTATCAAGTTATTTACTTAAATGGAATCATGCAGTTGAAACGAATCAGCCCAGTTTATTAATAACTCATGTATTCTCCTCCCGTATAGGGTTGTTCGGCAAGTCCTTGCCAATTTCCGGTTTTCTCGCTGAAAAACCTGAGAAATTCTGAATGGATGGAATTCTTTTAAGTATGAAATATGGAAGGAAGTTGGGCAACAAAAATTATAAATATATAATTAACACCGTCCATCAACGACCCCTGTCTAAAGGATATATTTATGCTTTCCATACTTGGCCCATCCTACGAGTGAATTTATAAATCACATTTCGGAATCTCCTAATATACACGTACTGCCTTTGTATTATCTTTAAAAACCGACATGAACTTCCCTAAAACCCCAACACTACTTCTGGTACTTTTCTGCATTTCCAGCCAAGCGACCCGAATTCCAATAAAACACTTCAATACAACCACCCTCTTTGGTGGCTCGACTGTCGGATGGGCTATGGAAACGTCCAACAAGTGCTTCAAAAACTCGAAAATCTGACTCTGAACACGCCAATCTTGGCTGAAACGACATCAAGTCATAAGGGGACGAAAATAACCTCCACGCGACTCCCAACCGATCTACTTGTCATGCATTACTTTCCACATCCATCGGCTCTGTCTCCTGACTTCGATTCAATCCGGTAAAGGAATGGAAATCATTCGGATACGGGAGACGGACCGCAAGGAATGGCGCACCCACGGACCAAAAGGACAAAAGAGAAGCGATAAAAAGAGCGCACATGAATTGATCGGACTCGCAAAAAAAAGTTCGGAGCTCAAGGATTTTCCAACAGAAGTAGGCAAGGTTGAAATGAACGATTCATCTTCGTAATGCGTGTAGGAGGCGGATCGGAAGCGAGGGAGGGGGGGGGAAGAAAGAGTGCAGGTCGAGCGGAACGGTTTGTGGATGTGTGCATGTGGTAGATACTCCAACGGCCTAACCGAACAGGTAATAGAAAGAAAATATTGAAAAACTCCTGAACAAATCGAGGGAGAATCTCATTTGACTCCATGATGATGCGGAAATTTAATAGATTGGTCACTGAATAGATTCATTGTGGGTTCCTTTCTTCAGAGAATTTATCGCTGCAAAGAGGATTTTTTTCAATAGCATTCTGGTTCAGTATGAAAAATAGGGGCCGACTACCTCACTCCTCATTTCATCTTGTCTGATCTAATTCCCTCACTCCTGGAAGCTAATAGTATTGAAGGTACAAACCGCTATCCGAGTCCTACCCTTCACCGATAAAAGAAGGTTCATAATCCTCAACTCTATAGGGCGAATTTTGAAAACTCTGAACCTAAAGAAAGATTACGTAATAAATAAATTGAATACCCTTCATTAAGGATCACAGAAGAAATGCTTCTGTAGCAACTTCTAATTATATTTGTCAATTTCTGTTAAAAATTGGAAAAAATAATTTTAAATAGATATTCGATACACCCCAAACCGAGCTAAAATTATGAATCAGGGATGCAATAGTGTTGAAAACGAACATTTTCATGATTATTAGAAGTACAAGGTATTATCTCGTAGATAATCACAAATATAATGCCATTTATTTGAACTGTGATCTTATCTCAGTGATGTGTCAATACGAATAAGCAGAAAATCCAACCATAAGAAACCTTAAGGGTCGAGGATTCATGTTTTTCCATGCGTAAAGATGCAAGAAAACAAGGATGACAATCACGGATACTTTTAACTCCTCATTTTGGAGAACACATACATTCTGGTCGTACAAACAGTTCTCAATCCAATGCTATATAGACAAGAACAATATTCAACTCAAATCGAATACCACCGGTGACATCGCGTGCATGGACGGAGAGACAAGTAATAAGTGAAAACCTGATTTTTCAAAATGGGTAAAAAATATCGGCGGTAAAATAAATTAGAGAAAGAATAAAGTTTTTTCTCGATCGTGAGAAAGGCAAATCCAGAACCGGTAAGTCCGTTTTCGCTTGGTAAGCTAAAAGAAGAGCTCAATGAAAAAAGAATTCACACCGAGTTTTGTTCTCAGAAAGACATCCCTGCCTCATCTTTCTTACACAAACGATTTCCATGCAAGGAATTAGACTGCGTTCTCGTTACAGCATGGTCATGCGTAGAATTAGTTCTGTAGGATAATAGCGGGTCAAAAAGAGATATAGAGTCAGCGGTTTTTACCCTTCACCCATTGAAACTTAGCCTGCGTAAGTCCGCACACACTTTGCGCATGAACGCGCCGCAGAAGGCTCAAACAATTTTGAACAAAAACAATAGATCATGATGGTACTCTTTCTTGGTAAAACATTAATAATTAAGTGTTATAGTGTCCAAGACCCAAGCAGGCTCATAGGATATCTTTATCGGATCGCTAAAGTATTTTTAGCGCAAAACATACATTATTATTAAGCGAATAAAAACTCCATAGAAACTCCATAACTAACTATCCTTTTCTTCTTTCCGAGTCATGTAATTTATAGAAGGTAAGAGCAGCATAAGGATGAAAAGAAATCGAAATATACATACTAAAAAGGACTTGGAATGTAGATGAATAACTGCGGCCCGCTGACCCCGGGGTATAATACAAGATCATCAAGTAAGAAGTTAGGACATCCCTATCACAGTGTTCCATGCTTGATTTTTCCCTGAATAAAGTGCAGTAGTAAATCCCCAATTTAAAAAAAAAGATAAAACAATGTCAGCGACTAATTTCAATCCAAATGATTTTTACCATTAAATACTTAAATGATAAATTAAAACGAAGAAAAGTTTCATAAAATGACACATTCAGAAGACATTTACCACGAGGGCATTACATATGCAAATTAATTTCCCATAATTCAAATGATCACGAACTAAACCAGACTAGTCGGATCGCGATATTCCTTTCCTCTGAAAAACAATTCAGAGGAAAATAATGAAATTAGAAGCATCTAAAAACCTGCGCAGCAATTACGAGGTACGGAATGCATGAATAGGAAAGACAAAGGCCTTCCTTTTCAACAAAGGCTTTCGAGGCGTAAAGAAAGCTCAGAGAAATGCTACACATGATCTTCGAAGCGTGTGGTTCTACTGGACGAGCTACTTCGCAGCGGGAGCAGATCGCATTCCCAACGAACAGGAAATAGAGAAGGAAAAGATTCCTCATTAAATCCACAATGACTTCCGGAACCGACTGCATTTTTTGGGCAAGTGTAACATGCGCTGGAATAGAACAGACGTGGGGAAAAACCGTGAAAAGAACTCAAGGCGAATCGAGATGGACACTGCGATACGATAAAAAATCTCAGGGGAGTGCAAAAACAAAACAGTCTGTTCCCTGGGATATCCTTTCTATTCATACGCTGTCCACCAAGAAGAGAATAAAGTAAATTCTACTTGCAGGAGAAGTTCTAGAAGAGCAATGGAAAATGAAAACACCTCGCAGATTGAAAATAACGAAATAAAATAATAATCCCCACCGGTATTACAAATTCATCGATTCAAGGGCCAAGATGAGTACCGTGATACAACGTTGACGACAAACGGACGAAAGTAAATAAATAAAACGGATTCTTTGTTTAATTTAACATTTGAAGAGCAAGGTAAACGTGCTCCATCCCGAAATACAGCTAATATGAAAACAATATTCCGCAATATCGTTTCTTTGCTGCCAAAGCGTTAATTTTCGACTATGAATAAATCCCGCAGAATTCTGGCTGATCTGCTATTTAAAACTTACCCACCCACCACAACCAAATATTAAATTGAATAATATAAACAAATGGTATAAAGTGTCTTCTCTTTCTGGATGTTTTCGACCGAAGAGTTCTCAGCATTTTATCCACGATATCAATTTTTCTGAATAAATCCTACATTTCTCTCTACCGTAGATATGAATGTATACGTCATTGCACAACCAATGACCGCAACAGAATTATTACACTATCCTTTGATGGGTCGAAACAACCGAAAATTAATTTCTACTTCTACTATTTTATTCCTAAAATGACATAAATATTGGGATTTGAATTAATCTTGAATGGAGCCCAAGATAAAGGTGTTAAGGAAAATCCTTCAAAAATCACCAAACCCATAATAGAACAAGGATAAGTTTCTCCTTTTTTACAAATAGAGTTCGTTAACTTCCATAAATGCCAAGAAAAATTTAAGACTTTCCTCACACATACATTCCTTTGAAGATAGAGGAGGAATTACTGCGAGTTTCCGTGAAATTTGTCAACGACGTAGCACATAAAAATACAGGTCAAATAAGGGATTCCATTGCTCGCAGCTTATAGAGTTCAATATTTCACGTTACGAAAAACATGAATCGGATGAGATCCCCGAGGAAATAAGTAAAATGAAACTGCAGCAAATGGCTGCACTTATAGACCACAGAATCATTTCGTGCTTGCGAAGACAATCCATCCCTCAATGAGAGCCTATCTCTCCTCCTCCGGATAATTCGGGGGAACAGTATGTTTCCACTAACTTTCCTGCAACGAGCATACAAACGCGCGTGATTTTGGGCTAATTTCGCCAACAGAACAGCGTGATTCGGGCGACTCCGACATCCGTCGAGTTAAATGGAGGCGGAGAGCGCATATTCAAATCGTGAAGAGCCCTCCACTTCCTCCACGGTCGACCCATTTCCAGAATCGGATGCGATTCGAGTGACCGCCTCCACGCTAAAATCTTCCCGATCTTGCGTCGGAGGGCACGCGTGCGTTTTGTGGAGGGAAAAAGGTTCTTGACCGACGGAAACAGAGCAAGCACACCTCGGGACTGTAAGGGGCTCTCTTATAACGAACCCTCGACGGTGAACTCGTGGACTGATGATAAATCATTAATCTTGAAGAATGACTGCCAGACCGATGAATTCCAGGGTGAGAATTATGTTAGAATGGTGAGAAAAGTATGAAAGAACAAAGCGAGAATGGAAATCGATTAACTACCTTTGGGAAAAGATGCATCAACTAATAAAACAACAGCGACCCGTTTATCAAACGTGAGAATCGTTATTGCAACAATAGGAATCGACGTAACAATGGAAAACAAATGAAAAAAATTAACGAGGAACAACGCCTAAGTGGGCATCGATATATCATGCGATTCAAAATATAAAACAACAGCTACAAATGTATCGATCATTACAATCCATATTTCATGAACGCGAAAATGGGAATTCCTACTGAAAATCATGTATCATCCTATTCCAAATAACAAACAGCCACAAATGTATCGATAAATACAACCGCCATTTCATCCACAGAAACGAACAATTAGGGATGGGAAACAAAGCGGAACGATTCCTCAGAGCATCCTTGAAAGGAGAAAGAAAATTCCTCGGCTACTTCGAAATTTCTAATTGCTCGCAATCATCCTTAATTGCAAACCGCGATTGGAAAGCAGAACAACCTTTCCTCACTAAAGGTTTTTAAGGTACAGCCTCTTAAATTCAGGAAGTTGATAAATCAATTAGAACTCATATTTTAGCCATTAGGTAATCGTTTCTATGCATAAACATTGAACACTTATTCTTGTCAACCGATTTCACAGTTCTTGCTACGTTAAAAAAGATTTATATTAGAGCGATTTTGCAACCTCATCTACCAAGGGATTATTTCTCAAAGGGCGATTTTCAATCAAAAAATAATTGCCTGTTAGATCCTGAAACAGATTTTGTATAGCATGAAATTCTTTTCTAGAGAAACAAGCGTAAAATAGTATTCTCACTCCTTTATGTATTAGTACTATGAATCCCACCGAGCACGCTACCTGCTCTCGCTGCAAATTTCCTATGTTTGGACAAAAACTATTGTATTACCCTAAGATACGGGACTATAAACACGTGAAAAAAGGTGTTGATAAAGGTCAGAAATGGTTACGATCTCCTTTGAGACTCCCACCCCTTAAAAAATTTATTATGAAAAGAAGAATCGATTTTTTCTTTGGAGCTGGAGAAGACCCAACATTTCCCGATGCTTCTTTTCAAAGGTTTGGGACAATCCAAACGAAAGCAACTATTAAATCATCATCACTTCGTTAACAACTCGAAGCCATTTCAAAGGATCTCATCCTCAATCACTACAAGTAAAATGGATATAAAATCAAATCTTCTTAAGGGGTATGAGTCGGAATAACTTGCAGATATCATCTGATCAGAGTGGTATCTAAAAATTCCGTTAAATTTGCGTCTATTCATTCGTATAAACAAATTAAGGCTTGACTATCTGAATAAATGACCGATAGAGAGCATGCAAACGACACAGCCAAGTTTCAGATTCACAACTGTAGAAAAATCTTCCAACATGGCCAGCTTTTTCACGATTTCATCTGTGCAAAGTAGGTTTCTACCCACGACGAAAATTTCAACCCACGAAAAAATAACCAAACCTAAAACATTCAACCTAAGTCAGATTTGAGGAAACAAATAGTAATTTATAAAAGGTGTTGTATTAGTTACAAGTGTATCAATGTTTCAGATGGTTTAGCACATGAGCCAGCACCGGGAATCGATCACGGGACCACTCTTTCCAAAGCCGAACGCGCCGGCCACTTGGCTATACGGGAACTGTATCTAGGAATATTCTAGATGTACTTAAGTTCTCGACGGTAAAAGTAAAAGCTGGAAAATAAAAATAAATGGCTTAAGAATGGCATATCTCTGTAACTCAAGATTCTCGAATAGAAGAATCAATCCTTACATGCGTCGGATGACAGATTACAACCAAAAAGAGAAAATCAAAATTTTCCTGCCTTCCCCTATAAAAGGTAACGCTTTATTAGGTTTAAACATCTGAACATTTGGCCATAAATTGCTTTCACAGTTTAATTACGCGACTTAGCAACTGCGCGTAGTATATGTTGGCTGTTTACCATTGTTATCTTGGCTACATCTAAACTGACAACAAAATATCATCTTCGGAAATTTGCTCTAAATTCACTTTACTAACAACAAAGGGCTGACATTCGATAGGACGGCTCCAGGATTTGAAACGTACGGCACAAGAAAGTAGAAATTCCACTTTTCATTTTCCAGTCGTCCCTTTTGCGCCCACGTCCCTTCTCGAGGAATGGATGCGTTGGCCCCTCCGCTAAGACTAACGAAAACCGAATTAGCACAATCCCAGTGGGATCTGCGGTTTGAGGACAAACGTCTTGATTGGGGAGAAATCGAAAATAGCCAACCGGGTACCCTCCCTTCCCTAAACTACTTCGTCAATTTCTTGCTACTTCCTGAAACACAGGAGTATTAGGACCGAGGAAGACGTTTTGTCCTAGCAGTATACACGCCGGAGAAATTTAAACACTTGTAAACGGAGTATTTCAGCTATTTTTTTCTAAATTGAATCCCGCTATGCAACCCCGAAATTTCGAGTGATTTACTTATTTCCCAGTCGAAAATGGCTGAGGACGAACTAACTATATAAGTCCATTGCTATCTATCATTTTTATGCCGGCTTCACCTACAACAAGAAATACCATACACAGGAGAAACTTCACATAACAAAATAGCAGAGGTTTCCCAAAACTCCATATTAGCGAACTTAAGACATCACATTCAATTTGCCAATTACTGTTATAAACAAAGCAACGTAGTAAATTTACATGAACAAATACTGTATACAATCATTCAATAAGGAACTTTTTGATATGTTTCTATAACTCAAAAGATAAGTAAGAAATGTTGGCTTAAGTGTGAGAAATTAACTGAGGACAATGTGGAGGATAAAGATGATTAATTAGGCATAATAAATAAACAATAGATTGAAAAAAACAGCTTTGATTCAAGCATTATCCTAACCAACAAAAACAACTATTTCAATGAAGAAAAATCTTCTTTGAGTGATGTGCAGGATTTATGTGAAAAATGTTCGCAAAATTATGACATCAAGGCACAGAACTTACATCATAGTTCCAACTTGACAGCTTTCACGCCAATTCAGTAATTTCCATTTTCCTGTCAAAATAACTTTATGGAAACATGCTTAAAGCTGAAGTCCCTGCTTACACAAAGAATTAGCTTATAAAGTCTTGCCTTAAATTGAGCTTTAACCTAAATTAAAGAGGCTATGATAATACAAGCCACACTGTCAAATTTAAAAGCCCATAATTAATAAATAAATGACAATTTGGAATACTGGAAATTACCCTAATGTGAATGTTGGGGTCAAAATGAAGCAGGGATCAAATTTGTACCTTGAAAATTTCACACCAAGAGAAGTTAAAGATATCAGATGAACTCTCAAATCAGTATTAAGCTAAATATTGCCGACGGTTTCCAAACTCAGCAAACAGCACTGTCAGTAGGTAAGATCCCTTCTAATCTAATAATCACTCTAATAAATAATCCTCTAATAGTTATAAACAGGCACATAGTCAAAATGTACCAGAAGAAGTTCAATAAAAAAAATTCATTACCAATGGTGTTAGCAATGAATTTTGTTTAAAAAAATTACTGTTGTGAAGTGAGAGAAAGATAAATATTAGATCTTATCTTTAATAAAGTTATTTAATACAAAGATCTAATGATGGGAAAATTTTGATCTCTTTTCCTCTCTCTACTCCGACTCATCCTAATATCAAGACAACCTTCTAATTTGTTGCTTCCAATGTCATAATTACAATATTTTAGTAATTTTCCTCTAATGAAAATAAACTTTGAGGAGAGTTTGAAAAATTCCTCAGAGCTTGCATTCGTATAACTGGACTAAGTTCATCATTACATTTATTATTCACTCAAGGGTCTACATCCACCCTAGTGGTCCAAAATATATAGTCAAGATCAACAATTTTTCCTCAGAAAGAAGTAGTGCAAATGACAAACATTTTATAGTCTTTGTAGATGCTGTTTTTCGGTTCAAAATATACTGTAAAGCTAATGAGAAATGGTCACCGATTGATATTCCAATTTTTTTTTGCATTATGCAATGGACATTCTTTTACATAAACAATGTATCAAAAATTGATTATTAATCTTGACAGCATATAGAAGTTGTCGCTGATAGCAGAATTTGAAAATCAATCCTTTTTAGAAAATTGTGAAAAATTTAATTTTGGGTATGGAAAATGTCCTAAATGTTGCACTTCTTTGAACAATTAAAGATCTATTTAAAAATATTTATCTTCAGTAATTTTTTATCATTATTTTACAAAATTCATTACATTATTTCTAAAAAAATATTCAGATATGATGTCCACCTTTACAAAAAAACGCATATTGAGAAAAATGAGCTTAAAGTTTCGAGTACGATTCTATCATGGTCAACTAAACTTATTACTTTCTCCATATACAAAGTATAGAGAAAGTATTGTTTTCATGAAAAAATTCGACTTAGAGATTTCAAAGGAAATACATGTTTTGGGGTCCCTAGAACACGTTTTGACCATTTTCGGAATGATGTCTGGGTGTATGTGTGTGTGTGTGCTTGTGGGCGCTCAAACGTGAAAACTATTAGTCGTATCAATACCAAACTTCGTATATAGAACCGTGGTGTGTGCTGTCAGAGTTGTTTAGTTTTTGGAGTAAATCGGTTGACCAGATCGAGCTTCATTCATTAAAGCACATTTCCGGTTTTCAAAATATCTCCATAAATATGATATATACGTGTATTGTATTACAAATAAAAGTTTTAGATAATGTAATTTACTATAACTTTTGTATGAAACATATTTTTGTATCACTGATTGTGTAGGAGTTATTCGTGAAATACCGATAAACCGGAAGTAGCTGATTATGTACTTTGTGGGCGCTCTAACATAAAAACTATTCGTTGTATCAACACCAAATTTCATATATAGTACTTTAGGTAGTTTCTTTAGAGTTGAATAGTTTTAGGAGTAAATCGGTTAACCGGAAGTCGAGCTTCATTCTTCAAAGCTCATTTCCGGTTTTCAAAATATCTCCATAAATATGATATTTAGGTATATACTATTATTAATAAAAGTTTTAGAAAATGTAATTGCCTATAACTTTTTGTTGAAACATATTTTTGTATCACTGATTGTGTAGGAGTAATTCATGAAATACTGATAAACCGGAAGTTGCTGGTTATGTACTTTGTGGGCGCTCTGGGCTCTATGGGCGAAAGGCCAATTTCATCGTTTTTCATCGATCATGTCCCGTAAAACATTATTTATAATGTTTTTGGCATCAAAGATAATATATATATATATATATTAATCACTCATCTTCCAAGTTTAGATGGAATATAGAGTTCGAAATTACTGCGGTAGATAAATATTTACATCTTATATATATGGAGATATATATATATAAGTCATGTGCTGGCCACATCAGATTTTTATTAAATAGATATTAATTAAGTTAAGAAATTTATAAGTCACCAATGCAAAAGCACATACAATGAAGATGTAAGGGAAACAAAATATTAGAAACGCCTCTTGCAGTAATTTGTCATAAGATGCAGTAGATTCCCGGGACAAAGAGGAAAAATATTCCAACCACATTTACTCAGAATGCTAAACCTTTGTTAATTTTACAGATATGCATAGCTGTGAAATTTTCAGGGTTAATTCTTAACATCTAACATAAATCGTTTACAAAAATATAATAAGCACTATTTCTAGGTGGATGTAGACCCTTATGTAAGAGTTCCTCTCATAGTGAAACTGGCTCAACTACAGTATTTATCTGCAACAACTTGCAAGACAAGGCTTGTTCTGGCAATTTTAACGAATAAGAAATGGTATAGAAACTGAATTAATCGATATTTTAACATAATGTAACTCTTAAAGGCCAAAAATCATTATGGTAATGATAATTTACCATCAAACCTGAAAAACTGTCAAAAGATTAATGCAAAGTTTCCTCTTATGCAGAGAAAAAAGCTCAAATTTATAGGACGATAACATGGCTTTACATTTAAAATGGAAAATAATGCACAAAATTCTTTAAACTCATATTAACTGAAAGCTTAGTCGAATTCTCAAAAACAAAAATGATGAAAATCATGATGTTGTAAAATATAGGACTTGATCTTTACCAGCTGAAAAGCGCACTTAAAGCAAATAGTACTTAAATCATGCAAAAGCTTAAACATGTATTAATTCTAGCACTGCTGGATGCTCGAACAAGGTATTGAACAATACAGATTTTCTCAAATTTTTCAATTCAATCTCTTTTAATGTCAATATTTAAGAGTACTACATGGCATCTGCAATTTTACTTTGTAATAGATTGAACATACTACGTCACATTTCTTTACCTGTGGCTTAACTTTTACCATAACAATAGTGCATATGAATATAGTTCAAGAGTATCACTTCACAAACAGTTTCGTAATAACTCAAAAAGGTACAGCTATTCTCAACTATACAACAAAAACAAATGTATAATATTACTAATTCAGAGCAAAAAATAAAATTCGGTATGGAAGCCTGTGTTGTCCAGATGTGAACCAACTTACCATTTAAATGATAAGTATATCCTTCCGTAAAAATGATAGGTTCTACCAAATTACCACTACCATGGCTGATTACGTGTACGATCCCATGGATTGCCTACTCCCACGTTATTCCAAGGTGAGATCACACCTGTGGTACTAGTAAAAGCAGGTTGCCTAAGACTTCCTAACGGGACCGGAGTCTGAGAAGATCCTTGCGGATTATAATCTAATGGCTTTAGCTTTTGAGATCCTTGAAAAGATGGATTATCAAATCCCATTAATGGAGGGAATGAGCTGCCTCCAAAGCGTTTACTGTTCATTTGTTTGACTGGATTGAGATTGGCAGCTGAGGACCCCACGGCATTCCCAGGTACATACGGAAGCTGATTGGATGCGTTACTGGAGTAAAAGTTCAGCGGAGGAATCCTACTGCTATCTTCAGCTTTCTGCATATTTTGAGCAATGGATCCACGTGGCATTGCGGAGAAGATCTTCTCAATTTTTGGAGGAGAGTCTTTGTCCCGAAAGTGAGATTTGGAATCACGCCGTGGACTTCTACTATATCTGTTGGGCATGTTGTAACTGTGGTTGGAGTCTCGAGGCTCAGGCAAGAGCCCCTTATCTCTTGACGTGTACCTTTTATCGGAACGATCTTTCTCAGAATTGATCCTCCAATCAGGAACTTCATCTGGATCTCGATTCCTGGTCCAGGGCTCCTCGCTCTCATCTACAAAATTTCTGTGGCTGTATTTATTATCAATCCTTTCATTGAAGCGCACTGGACTGGGAGATCTTCTTCTTCCCAAGATGGGCTCATTCCAGCCCCCTGGTCTGTCCGGTGTCTCTCGGTGATGCATGTTCTTAGGCCCATCCCCAGGGTTCCAGCCCCCTGGTCTTTCCGGTGACTCTCGGTGATGCATGTTCTTAGGCCCATCCCCAGGGAAACCTCTATCTCTATGATTTGGCATAAAATCTTCAGGAGCATGCATTTCTCTGGAATCATGCATTTCTCTGGAATCATGCATTTCTCTGGAATCATGCATTTCTCTGGAATCATGCCTTTTCCCTCTGAAATCTTCATCTGCAATCATGGGTCTACTGATTAAATCAGTTTTACCAATATTTGTCTTACCTCTGGCCTCCTCAAAGGGGCTGTAACTCTGCGCTGGAAAGTTTGGCTCAAAATTTCTGTCAAAGTTGATATTCCGTTCTTTGGAGCTTGAATATCGATCAGGTACTAAATTCTCTTCCTTTGAAAATCGAGACAGGGGAATGTCGCTTGGTCCTCTAAAAATATCAGGATCTGTTCCTCTGTATGACCGACCAGCATCTTCAAACCTACCTCCAATCCTTTCTGGGGACAAGCGACCACTGTTGGGTATCTCATCTCTTGGAGGAAAAGGTTGGGTTTCCCCATACGGAGGTCTTAGATTTGTCTGCTCTGTTTGCCTCATGGACACTCCCCTTTCTTGTGGAGGATAGTTGTGTTTTGGGCTTTCAAATCCACGTCCTCCAACCCTGATTTCCATCCTTTCTGGAAAAGCATCAGCATACTCTCGCTTTGCATCTCTGTCACTAATTCCTGGGGACCTTCTTGATCCATAATCCCTCCCTCTATAACCCGCTGGTTCATTCATAACGTTCATATCATCTGAACCCCTTCCGCCTCTATAGCTAGATTTTTCTTCAAATTCCACGTTGGGGTATCCCATTCCCTCGTCCCAGCGCCTATCTTCCAACCTTTCCCTCACTGGCATTTTATCATCCAACTCCTGAAATCTATCTCTGAAATCAACAGGATCTCCCATATCCTCTCTGGAAATCCTCCTTTCACACCAAGTTTCCCTTCTTTCGAAAATGGGACTTTCCTGTCTTTTGCGAACAGGACTGGAGTATCTTTTGTAAGGGGGACTTCCTTCCCTTTCACAAACTGGACTCAACCGTCTTTCGTACACGTGGCTGCTTTGCACAGGGCTCATTCTCCTGACTGGGCTTCTTTCACGATCCATCCTCATCCTATCGTTCTCCATGCTCCTATCCATTCCTCTTTCTCCCCATCTGGGCTCAGCTACGGGGTAGTTGTCTGGCTGTCTATGATTGCCAGGTTGGGGCCAATCGGCAGTACCTTCTCTTGGGAACACTTCTCCAACGCAGGATCTCCTTGATGCCAACAACTCCTCCACCTCCCTTTCCAGTTTTCTCATCCTCAACATTTCTTCCTCATCCCTCCATCGTCTATTGTTAGGGACAGCTTCATTCCTGTCATCTCTCTTCCATTCATCTCTCCTCCTGGGTTCCTCTGCTGGACCCTCATCATCCCTCCTCCGGCCCATTTCATGCCATCTCGACTCAGAATGTTGGTGGTTCCCTCCCCAATTCCTGTTCTCCCTCTCCGGGGTTCTATCTTCCTTCCACCCTCCTCTACCATGATCGTATCTTATATCTTCATTGACACGCATACCCTCGCTCATCAAGGGAGAAGGCCCTTCTTTCCACAACCCCGCATTTCTGTCTGAGAAAGATTCATCCTCCTTCCACTTATTTCTATTATCATTGTGCAACCACGGATCGGGTTTCTTTACTACCGGAGCTGGGTTAGGAAATCTGGATCTGTTCGGATTCATACTCCTCTTCAAATTCCTCAGCGTCCTGAATCTGGTTATCCTGTCTGGTTTCCACGGGACTTTCTTGGCAGCTTCGAGGTATTCCTGGTGCCATTTCAATTGTTTAGACTTGTCTTTACGTGCCCACTCCCCACTCATTACCTTTTTAGATTTCTTACCTTGAGGCCCATCCGCAGAGGAATTTGAGCTCTTGTTGCTACCCATAGTGTTTTTGGAGTCAGATGGCAAGGGCTTCCCTTTCTCTACCTCTCCTTTGTCATTTTTTCTCTCTGGAACGAGGGCATTTGGCTCCATTGGAGGTGAATCTTCGAGAGACTTACTCAACAGGGCAACATCGTCCTTTGCAGGAGGCATTGATTTGGGCAGATTAATGGGATTTACTCTATGAAAAAGAAGAACCACTTCACAGTGGGCAGTGTGTGGAAACATGTCCACAGGAACTGCACATATGGGTACCAATGGTAAGCCATGGTAAGTTTTTGAAGTTTGCCTGGCCAAATCTACAAAGTTTTTCAAAGCAGCCATTGGGTCACAAGACACATAGACTATTTTATCAACAACTTCAGCACTCCTTAAGGAAATTATTCCCTTTTGCTCTGAAAGAAAAGAGAAGTTTCATTCAATTATCATCAAACTGCTCCAAACAAACATTTAGGATTCAATAGTTTTGCAAATTTTAAAACCACTAAGTCATAACACAATTCTAACAAGAAAGTACATACAGTTATAATATTTTAAGTATAGAATATTGAAGGACATAAAATAAATGGGGTGTAATTACAGTATTTCCCAGCCAGTAAGACTGACTGACTGACTGAACTGACTTTTTGAGTTGGGATTTACATAAAGCACTAGTTACAGTAACTTCATATTAACACTTTACATGGTTGTATTACTGTAAATCACAAGATATGGATGTAATTAACTTAGAAGTGATGCAATGTGTCAAGATTGACCATAAAGCATC
Source organism: Sympetrum striolatum (assembly GCA_947579665.1). Lineage (NCBI taxonomy): Eukaryota > Metazoa > Arthropoda > Insecta > Odonata > Libellulidae > Sympetrum > Sympetrum striolatum. Next base: position 71,731,054 of record OX388345.1, on the reverse strand, counting down.
ACTATATGAAAGGAGGAAACTAATTGTACTATTTGTATATATCTATGATTTATTCGAGTATTTTTATAGGGGGACATAGAAAAAACAAAGAAATTGTGAATCCGTTAATACCTATTTCACTTAATTGGTATTAATCAAAATATAATTTAACAAGCATTAAAAAACTAGACATTCCACAAACCAACAGTTGGATACAAATTGAAATTCTGCAACCAAAGTCATGGTTATACTAACAAATTTTACAAGAAGAAGCAGAGAGGAACAGCAGAAATACAATAATACAGAATTGGAAGAGCTAGGACAGAGAGGTAGAAAAATGCACCTTCTAACTATTTATTAGAGCCAAAAAGCAATTTTAAGATAATTGACTTACGGAGACCACTGCGGGGAGGATCCACAATCGCATAGACGGATTTCCCTTTAGCTCTTGTAAGGACGGAAGTAAGAATCTCTTCAGCCCTCCCAGTGAAAAACTCACAATTTGTAATGTTGTTCACACTCGCATTGACTTTGGCGTCCTCGATAGCAGGGCCAACAACTTCCAGGCCTAATACTTGGCCACATTTCTGTAAAAAAATAAAAGCAAAAAATCAGGTATGAAAAAAATCCAGCAAATTCTCTTTGTTACATCTTTTCTGCAAGTATGACAAATCATGGAGCCAATAGGTATTTGTGGAAATAATCCAGTCATCCATGCTGGGACATTTCTCAGTTTTTTTCTGGTTCTAATGAAATTATTTGCTTTTTTAAGTGGGTTATAACACTGCACTCTTACAGTACTAGGTTCCATATTGACACAAAATTCACTTTAAACACAACTCAATTTATAGTTTTAATTTTAAATAAACTACTAAATTGTATATGAATCCACAAAGTATATTAGATACAGATTTAATAAATTTACTTGAGGAATAACACTACACTGACATAATGGCACTAATAATGGCTTAAAACACTGATCACACAACACATCCTTCCAGTAAAGGCTCTGATCACAGAATGATTGTAAAGGCAGCAAAAGCATTGCTGGAGACAGTGGCGCAGCGAGGGGGGGGGATTTAGGGGTTCAAACCACCCCCTCCAAGAGTCAAGTCCTATGACTAGCTCTGTACTTTTTTTTTCTGCTGAAGAGTACAATACTCCAATAATCACCCAAGTCATACAGATGTACTGCTATTCTTGCGTTTGCTTGATAAATTCAGTGATAGCTACGAATACCCGTAAATATGGCTCCGATCGGTAAGGTGATGTTATCAGTAGCAGATTAAGCCTAGAGCTGACATCGATATCAATGGGACGCTACGATACGAGTGTTTTGCCCACAATATTCAACGCGTGCATTTCTTAAGCCAATCTTTAAGTTAGATGACTCACACTATACGAAAAGATTCTCATGAGAAAAAGTGCTGATTTGTTTACTCCTCGCAAAAATACAAGTAATCATTCGAGAAGTAATTCGAAACTTGCACCTCAAAAACGGAGATTAAGATTACGTTTGAGAGAAACGGATTTATAAAACGCTCAGATCTTTTGCATGTGACGGTTTTAAGGGTCAGAATGCAAGGCTAGGATCGTGAGTAGTGCTTTTCAGAAATTCACAGTGAACAGTGCAATAAGCAGTATATATATACAGTAAACTCCCATTTATCCGAATTGCATTTATCCTAAATCCACTTTATCTGAGTAAACTTTTCCAAATGCACCTGCCCCACCCCTACCCACCGAATACCATTGCGACCCATTACTTATTTCCTCGTGACACCTCTTCATATATGTACATACTCTATCAACCACGTAAATTATGCTTATTTTTTAATTCAAAAGAGTAGGTAACAAAATTAAAACTCCTGTTTTTTCCTGCTACCAAATAAGGCGGATATTTTTGTAAGAACGCTGTATAAAAGAAGCTTTGTTATTCAGCATTTAAAAACTTTGAGTTTCCAATCATACTTTGGCGCCTTTTTAACACATCAACACAAATTTTTCAGTAAAAAAAAATGCAGGCTTATTCACAACCATATCAATAGCATTCTATGTATGCACGTTTTACCATCATATTTTGCGGTATTGATGCAATTCGGGGTGTTTCACGCAGGACTTTGGTTTATCCGAAATTTTCGTTATCCGAACTGGCCGCCGACCTAATCATTTTGGATAAACGGGAGTTTACTGTACTACATATCATTACTTTTATACTTTGATGGCATTTTCTTGGCAGACAACATTTCAATTAAATTCCAAAATCTGCTGACGATATAGTCAAATAACGAAAGAAATTCAAATAAGCATGGGCGCGCCAATGTGGGGGATCTAATGAGCGGATGTTGTATTTTATATCACTTGCCAAATAACCGTAACTAATATTTCCTTCCAATGCTTTGCAACCTCTTGAAGAAAGAACTCTCAAAGACTTGGGAAGTTTATATCTACAACACTAAAAATCTTCAGCATAGAAAAAATGAGTTATTAATAGATAATGGACATATCCAAACCATAAATTCAAACAACACTCATGATAAGTTTCCAATTGTTCGCTTATGTAAACTACTATCTTGGAAAGTGTAATAAGTTGGCCACATATGCGTTAAACTCCTCTAGTTTGCAATGGATTTATTTTTTGAAAGAATTGACATCTACTGTAGTAAGTACACTCACGCCGACTTGAATATACTAGCCCCTGCAAGGTAGGCATTTTTTGTTTTCTCAGCAGTCTTGGACCCCACCATTGGCAAATCCTGGCTGTGCCACTGGCTGGAGACAAGACTGTGCTTGTTACAACTTGCTTACAAACACTCCCTACATGTATACAGTGGAACAAACTTGGTCAGCCAGAAGAGACATTGTCTTGACAAAATTGGGTAACATTGGAAAACCAGCAACAGAAGTATATTTTTTTAACAATGAACCCATTAAGACCCCACTTTCATATTTTACTATACGATTCACAACAGTACTAAGTATTTATACTAATATTTTGAGAATTTTAAATTATGTAATTTTTGAAAATAAATTTAAACAAATTGTTTTTATGGATAAAAAAAAACTTTTTCATTAATACCCTTGTCACGTTGCACATCATTTGAAAGAGCGTTTTAAATGCTGTAAAATGACACATTTTCCAGCTCTCTGGATGAACTACAACAGCTTCTAGAGAGATTTAAAAAATGAATGATCACGTCTTTATGGCGAGTTTTTTTAAAACTTTATATAGCCATGTCTCGGAAATGGTTTGAGATAAAAATTTATAAATTGACTTTTTTCTTATTATTAGCAAGTAGTATAAGTATACAAAATTTTAAGAAAATCTGAGATGGTTAGGTTAAATTTGTGCGTGGATTTGACATGGAATGACCCTTTGTGGGTCAGTTGCCCGAGGATGAGGACCTCTGGGGGCAATTAGTGCCACTTTGTGAAAGCATCCCGTTCACTAAGATGAGAAAGACCTGGCTCGGTAGTTCAGTGGTTATAATACCTGAAAGTGACCTGGGTTCGAGTCCCAGTCAAGTCAATATTTTTCACTTCTGCATTATGTTGGGTATTTTTCCATAACTTAATCATAATAGAATAGAAACTTCTGGCACTCCTATAGCTTGGTTCCAGATGGGAAACGCATGCTTAACCACAAAGAGGAAGCCATGAAACCATTAAATTCTGCTCAAAATTATTCGTTGCAAGATTCCCTAGTTACCGAAGAGCAGGAGGCTATATAAACAGAATAATGGGCAACCACCATAAAATCAGCCAAGCTGGGTACATATCTACCCAGAAGGACTGCCAGAGGGTCAATGAAAACAGTTTTTAGTTACTGTTCAGAGTACAGTTTGTCATTGGATCAGAATGGCTGCCCTGAAACTTATATTATCGGTGGGAAGCAGCATAACAAAATTACCTTCGCAAGTGAAAGACCAATTGTTCCAGTGCCACAGCACACGTCCACCAATGTGGAAGTGGGTTGGAGGTCAATCAGTTCTCCAACAGAAGAATAGAGCACTCCTGCACCAGGAGTGTTCACTTGGAAGAAAGCTTCAGGTGATATGCGGAATTTCAAACCAAGGAGCTCCTCAGTTATATGATTGGCTCCAAGAAGATGTTCCATTGGTGGCTCCTTCCCGGACTCCCTAATTTAAGTAAATCACTATTTAGAAAATTCATTTGTCTTTCAGATCTGATTTCATGCAGGTTTTTCCCACATCCCTTCTTGCAGGTGTTTTCCTGCTGTGGTGTATTTTTTCCCATGTGAAAACTTAGCTTTAGTAGTAGTTTTCTTCTTTGTACTTTTCCAACCAATCTCTTTATTTAAAATATTATATGACTAATGGTTAGATGTAAGAAGAGACTTATTAGTCAAAGTCTCACCCATAAGATAGTCACTCCATTACTATTATTATTAAAAGGAAATTTTTCCAAATTGTGATTGAATGTGTTACATTTTTGAAAGGGGAGAAAACGTTCATCACAGTGAACCTCTAATTAGAGAGATTCAAAATGAACATTTTGTTACATTTTTAAGGTAGTTTGAAATTAAACTTTTCAAAAGATTTTGGTCCAACTTTGGATGACCATAAGTCGGACATTCATAAGTCAAGGAGCATCTGTATTTACCTTTTAGATACCTCTGATACAAGTGATGAGTATGAAAGAGGAAAGATAATCATTTGCATAGAAAATAACCCTGGTAGAAGACTGGAATAATGAACTTTGACCTTGAGAAGCACCAGCGATAGAAAGTAGAGTGAGTAACCTCCATAGGAAATTAATCTAATACAAAAGAGGCTTCAGTTTTGCATGCTTATGAGTGTAAATTTGCCTACAATTTGAGAACAAAGGAAGGACCAATTACAAAAACAGCCACAAATTAAGGTAAAACAAGCAAATAACTATGAAATCTTAAAATCATGTTAATTTTCATTTATCGGTCTTTTTAATTATAGCAATTTCCATTTGCAAAATGTTTCAGCTAAATTATTAGGGCCACTTCCACTTATTTTTCTCCAAAAGAGATAGTACAAACATTTTAAAGTAGTACTTAGTAGATACTATAAACTTCGCAATGTATAATTTCAAGAATAAAAGTGAACAGATTATGTGGAGTGTTTTCCTGAACAAGGTGGTTGCAGACAAATAAATAAAACGATGAAAATACTATGATTCAGCAATATTCTTGAAACAACAATGAATTATATGTATGATTATTATTGGTAAATGATTATCTCTATATTTACTTCTTTATTTCTTGAGATTGATGATGATCTTAATCTAAAGATCATGTAAATAAAAGATTTGAATCTTTTGATTTTTTAGCAATATATTAACTAAGGCAGAAAATGTTTAGCAATTGAAATGTATGTAACATTGACAGGATAATACAGTTTCTCAAAACAAGCACACAGTAAACATTTACTGACCTTTTACCAACAGCTTGAAAGTATAAGGAGGCCACATTTAAAGTCTTGCCTTCTCCATTTTCAAAAAATTCTTTCACTTCTTCCTTGGCTGCGGCAAGTTCCTCCTTAGTTTTACCCTTGGAATTAACTACCACTACAACCATCAGCTCTCCAATTGACGAGAGACGAAGAGTAAGCAGTCGCCAGTGTCCAGTATGAGTCTCTGGATTGAACGGCTCTTTGGAAGAGCTTTGAACAAATTTTTCAAAAACCTAAACGATGAAAAAAAATGCAATGTCAATGCTTCTGCACAAAATGAATGATAGGGTAATCCAACCATCCTTAATAAAGAAGAAAAATTATAATCACAGCAATTCACTGGATTACCCTAACATGAATCAAAATTGGCCATTTTTGATACACCAAATCTGCTGACCAAAATTTGTACGATACAATCAGAGAGTCCTTGAGCTAACTAAAATGAATGATTATAAAATAAACTTATTTTTTATATGTTTAATTTTATAGGCTCAAAATAATGTCTCTAGAAATATGAAACTGGGTTTGGGGAAATAAACACAGCAAAACATAAATGGCAAAAAAGAGTTTCCTGTGACTTAAAATATGGATTGGTATGACCTCTAACTCATCTGATATCAGTGCAAGTAATTGGAAAAAGTTCTTAGATAAAGTTAGTAACTGGAAGTCTGTATGACTGTAAGGTAGGTAAAGACAAATTAAGATACTAAAATCTTGCATTTATAAAAGCAAATTCATGTACATCTCAAACAAGTTTATAAAACTGGAAATATTTTTAAATTACAGTGAGCAAAAGAACTTAGTAATTTTTAATTAGGATTGTTTCAAAAGCCTTCATGAATGGACTTTTTATAACCTGACAAAAAAGCTGAAAAGGGATTTCACATATTATTGTGAGAAATCCCAGGAAAAACTGCCCTTTCTTACAATTAAAACCTTATATAAGACAAAAAAGACAGATAATCAACTTCATGCCAAGATACTTTGTTTATTATCGATTAAATGAAAATACTCCATTATTATACAGTAGAGAAAATAACTTGGCTAAGTTAACTTCAAGTTCTTCTAACTCCTAAACCAAATCCACAGCCTTAATAAATCTCATTCAATGCAGGTATTTTCCAGAAATAACTGAAGTTCAGAAAATATCTATTTCTTTGAAATTTCTAAAAAGATTCATGGTACATGCTTCATGAGTTTTTCAAATATTGAAGGTGTTATACGGATGACTATAAGTGATATAAAAATCATTCGGAAGCAACTGCAAACAACCTTAAGATGTTTAAGATGCTGACAAAGGCACCATTAAGTCTCTTAACTTTTGAGAATGAAGAGTATCTGTGTAATATTATGCCTTAAGACTGTTTATTTTGTAGCAAAAAATATCGACAAGACTGTGACTTACCCATGTCTCCAACTAACAGGCAGACGTTCTAACCATTAAACTACCACGCACTGTTAATGCTTTGTGAGCAAGTTGATTTTTTTTGCATACAGTTTGCCCAGAGTTTTTAATCTCAATACAATACATGCAATGTTACTTTCTTATACTTATTTTTGGTTTCTTGAGCACTGTGAATCCGATATAAGAAGAATCTATTAAAGAATGCCTACATAACCAATTTTAAAATTTTACTCAAAACAGTCGCTAGATACAATATGTTGACATATTTTCTTCTACAAATGAGTTTTAATATGAAGAAACTGTTTAAAACAATTAAAGTATTAAAATTTCTAAATTCTTATAAAATCTCTCTCTAAATGGGACTCAAAATTATCGCTTTCCAACCTCCATGTAAATAGCACTTACTTAACAGCACAAACAATAAAGATTAAAATAGATTATATACAACAGAAAAAAATTTGAAAAAACACGAGCTCATTGATTTTTAAGCAGCATATAATATCAACAGTAATATTTAATTCAAATTTCAAGATTGTGTTTTAACCTGTGTTTTACTTCCAAGCGAAAAGTAATGAAGAAATGGATAACAAAGGAGAGATGAAAACAATCCCTAACATGAATGCAAAAATCGAAATTAACATTTTCCCATGAAGTCTTCCATTATTCTCAACATTGTTCTTATACACGATAACTGTCATAGCATTGGTGCACTTATCTCTCATAGTTCCATCTGTAATGTAGAGACAAATACTTTGTAACAGACACACTTATTACTAACTCAAATGATGAACCAGACTTATTTCTTCTTAGAATTGTTCTAATAAGAAACTCAATATGCTTCAACTGATTGTCCATAGCTTTCGAAGACGCTACTTACACAATGAGTTTATTCTTTTTTATTAGATGTAGTGCAATTGGTCAATCAATTGGCCAAAAATCATGAACTTTCTAAATACAGTTCAAAATCTAATCCTCTTCTCTCAATAGGCAGGGATATGACACTGTGTGCTGGCAAGTATAGTACAATCAAAGACAATCAAGTCAAGTATTCACTTGAGAAAACTTGTAATGATGGGAAATTATTGAAGAATTTATCTAAATCTTTATTAACAGAAAAATAAACTATGAATACCATTGGATATTGCAGATTACCTACTAAAGAAAATTAATAACAATAAATCAAACTTAGCATAAATGAAAATTTTAAGGGCAAACAGTAGCAAACTAGATAAAATTTCATGACCAATAGATGATCTTTTCAGGGAGATGAGAAAAAAAAACATTAAAAAAATCTAATCCTCATAAACTTTTTCAAAGTTAATAACTTCTAATTTTATATTACTGATTCTATATAATTGATAATGAATACCATGTTTCTAAGTGATAAAAATAATTCAATCTGAACAAGAAATCTAAAGCCAACTGGGGTGTTAAAATAACGAAACTTTTCCAAAGAAATTTGTTCAGTAGCCTAAAGGTTTGCGTCTTATAGAACTTTCATGATGCAATTTACCTATTCAAAAGAAAGGCCTACCCATCCTTGACCAATGAGAAAATATACTGATCAAATTGAAGTCAAAACAAATAGATAATCCCTTGCATAGAAACAGGAATTCATTGCCAGTGCTTTAAAGTACAACCAAGGAACCCCTTTTAGACCATACAAGATATATAGGGCACGAATGGAAACATCAAAACAAACTCTCTGGCACAAGATTTCTAAACAAGAAATCTTAGGAATCGAAAACCATAAATTTCCCTATTTTATTTTGCCTCTTGTCTATTGAGATCCTTGGCACCGCCAAGATTGAGACTGATGTAGATTTTTTAATAACAACAAACATACTGAACCTTTTAATCATAAAAATTTTCTCTTAAATCAATTCCATCTTCTTGAGAATATAATACTCAAGGACAGGATGAAGGACTTATGAAGGAGGAAAATATAATCAATGAGAAAATTACAGAAAGCACCATTCTAAAAATCTTGAAAGAATGTAGAAAACCTTTGTGAGGAAAGTAAATAAACCTTGATTGTTCAGCAATATATAATTCCTTACCATAACACCTGCATCAAGAGATCCCTTAATGAATGGGGTAAAGTTTTGGGAATAAATTTCACCATAAATAATACAACTGTAACAGACATCTCACAAACATTTCAGTGTTCTATGCAGAAAACATTACATAGTGAGGATAATTAATAATTGCTTGATTAACTGGGGCATAACTGCCCAATGGCAAGGATGCTTATCAAAATTATTAAGCTCATTTAAAGGCTGAAATCCTCTACAATGATGTCTCCCAAAATGAGTTTGGACTCAAAATGTAATGAAAAAAGGAACAAAACAAAATGAACTCACACTACTGTACGAAAGTTTATTCAATATATTTAACCAAGACTTGAAAAAGCAACAGAATATTAGATCAGAAATGGAAACCTTCAAAATTAATCTTTTAGCTAAAAAACGGTGATATGAGTCGACATTGATAAATCATTAAAATAGAAATGCTCATAAAAAGAACAATAGTAAATAACAGACAGCCAGGTATATACAAACAGTAGTGAAAAACTGAAACTTCATAGGAGAGCAAAATTAACTTGCAAATAATTCCTAGAAGACAAAAAATATAGCCCTTAACAGTGATGCCATTACGTAATGAATGGTATACCACAAATATATACAAATTATTCTAATTTGGCTTCGATTCACTATACATAAACACATTTATTAACACTCACAGCATCGTAAACTGCAACTCTGAAATTCGGGATGATTAACAGCAATGTTATGAGATTTAGAAGGCATTCTAAGTAAGTTAAAGCACTATGCCTTATGTATGAGCCCATAAAATTATGAAAGCTGCAAACTAAATGTAATGTTAATCCTGAGCACTGAGTCATGAGGCAGATAAAAACCTGTCCCCTAACACGTTAGACCCAGCATGATCAGATTCACACTTAACCAGCACCTTGTCAGCTATTCAAAACAGTCCGCAGTTACAAAAACAAAGGAGTATTAATACCCATCGGCGAATGAAATGAAATTCTTCTGTGAAAATCATTCTTTCGAAAACAACTTTGTTAACCTTTTGATTGTCAAACAAATAAATCATCATACCTTGACAGTTTCCTTCATTCTTTGAGGTATGTGCTTCAGCGAGTCGATTGGTCCAACGCCAACTTGGCCCTGCACGTAGCTACCCAGGCGGAATCCGACCATCCTCTGCTTTGTCTCCTCGTTAATACCTGATGAGTGAGAGTCACTGGCAGGTAACTAACCATCCCATCGCAAAGAATGGGATGCTCTCCTGCCCATCATAGACTGTTGAGTGAATTGCTCGAGTGCTAGCGCTACAGCTGTTCACAAGAGCATGATGTCTTCACTCGTGGAAGATAGCAAAGCAGAGCTGCCAGAATCATCGGAAGAAGTGTTCCAGATGATTCTAGGATAGCTGTAGGCAGCTTTTCAGTTATACTTACCTCCTCTGCGAGAGAGGTGTACCACTTTCATCCAACCATGAAAATTGGTACATCTTCCCCTTAGCATCTTGATAAGACTGGATAGCTTGCATCAAATATCCTACATCTTCACATCTAAGACATAAACCAATGCGTTAAGTCCCTAACTCATCCCTCAACTTTATTAATCTTGAAACTGCAGCCCAATCTCCTGGATGGGATGGATGAATTATTTCTTTCCCAAGCTTGCAAAGTTCGGAATGTTTTTCTGCTTATATATGCTTCTGCATTTATAGAAAAACATGCAATGAACTTAACATGCTAGACAATTACTTTTAATGAACCTATCAAACTGCATTATACTTTAGGTGAAATTTCAAATACAAATCAGATCTAAATTTGTATTAAAAAACTGCTAGTCAAGTACACTCAACCTAATACTTTTTCTTCTACTTTCCTTCTAGCTTAACGTTATGATAACAAGTGCATCTGAAGCACCCTCATATCCTAAGGGATAAAAGATGAGTAATAATAAAAACACTACAAAAGTTAAGAGCTAAGACAAATCAGTGGTAATAGAGCTTTGGCTAGCATAAAATAAGTAAGGAATTTCAATTGGAACTACTGCAGCATTAACAGTTTTATCACCTAACTTGATAGCCATTTGCAAATTAGATTAAAATACCGATAAGCATGAGGTAATTCAAATATTAGAAACATTTATGGTGATTTACGTTGACTATTTCCATTTGGGAAAAATGACTACACATAAATATAAAAGAATCCTACAAAAAAGCAATTTTTTATGTTGAGCTGTAGTTGGGAGGAACTAGATGATTTTAATATTTTTAAACTGCTACTAGCATGTAAAAAATCTAACCATTTTAGGAAAAACTTAGTTATTTATTACAGCAAATAATAGCAATTGTAGAAAGAAATAATTGACCTTCCTTGCTAATATCTTTGCAACATTAAATCATTTCCTATGAGTGTCATCTAGCATCGTATATATGTGAACTTTCAAAGCAAAGGTTTGCTTATGATCTGCCATATTTTATCCCTAACACCTGCCTAACAGTCTAATCAGTGGAGAAACAAAAACGTGGTCCTAAAAACACATGCCTGATTCTCAAACAGTTCTGAACGTAAGAATCGGGAGTTTTTAAATACCTGCACTTGAATGATGAAAAAGTTTACTGCAACACTACTCTTAGTTACCAAAATGAAATGTACTCTCTCTATATTTTGGTAGTGGAGAAATTCTGCTCACAATAAGCATTAAAGCTGCACAAGTCTCACAGAAAATACCCACTTAACAACAGTAACAAAACATGTCACTTACATTATGGGGACCAATTAATTTCTGAGAATACATGCACTTCTATAGCCATCATAGATGGTTCACCTCAAAAAGATGTGAGCCTGGGAAAGGGGGAAGAGAAGATAACAGTATAGACTGAAGAGCAGGATTTGATTTTCAATAGAGAAAGAACTACAGCACAAATGAAATATGGTGATCTAAATAAAATGAGATTGGAACAGTCAAAGCAAAGAAGGGACCAATATACTAAAGGGGACTGCACTTACTTCCTGATGGCATTGAAGGAATAAAAAAACAATGCGCAGATTATGTGTTTGATAAACTTAACCAAGTTCAAGAAAACTATGCCTAAAATAGAGGTGAAACAAATCATAATGACTTGGTATTCGAGATTATGTTTTGTATTGTTCTTTTAACAAAGAAAACTAGATATCCAGGAAATATTAAGTAAAAAATCACACAACTGAATCGCAGAAAGAATGTAACATTGGTAGTAATAAGAACAAATTGATAAATATAATGCTAAATAAAGCAAAAGAGGAAAATTGTAGGGAGAAACCAGAGAAGAATTCAAAGATTATGTAATAGTTCTTGTACTAGGATTGACATATAATTTATAGTTTATTATTATATGTGTATTATTATATGTATAAGCTAGTAGAAAAATTTTGGGAAATAAGAAATTTGGGGAAAGTTAAGAAATATTCCAGGGAGCATGGAAAACCTTGGCAAATTCAATTAAGAGAATCGACTATTTCAGACTTTAATCACATACAGTGCATCGCAATAAAACACCTATTCCAGAATCTGTGAGACAAAAAGAGGAAGAGAGCAAGGGTTGACATGCTCTTCAACAATCAACCACTGATCACCATACAAGCTTAGCCTCATGCTGAAGATGAATGAAATCCCAAAAACACTTTCAGCTTATTTTTCTCACACTACGTGTAAGACAATCGGCTGCAGATGTTTGTGAGAGAGCAGAGAGCATTCCCAACCCAGGAAGTCGGAAGAATAGAAATTGCAATCATCCAAACATTCACACGGGCATTACTATCATCCATAACTGATCTTCTCCAATCAAATCGTAGATGAGGCTTTGTTAGCAGAGGGCAGGGAATGTGATTTTAAATCACAACATGCTGAGTGAAGATGGGAAGAGCTCAGGTAGAAAATTCATCACCATGAAGTTTTAAACCTGCACTCATAACCAGTAAGGCATTAACCTTGTTTCCCCATCTTCTCTTAGAACTGCCTTCGGCCTCACAAACACATATTGATTAAAAAATACATCCGCAGGCATCCTTTCCTCACACCAACTGACTGGTAACATGTCAGTCTATTTATCAGACATCTTCAGATCTTAAAGCTTCTACTAGTCTCAAACTTATCTTCAATGTTGATTTGTAGCTGAATGATTTGACCATCAACTGAGATGTCACACATTAACCAGGTTTATGTACATTCTGCTCTTGATTCTTCTCTTTAATTTCTAAAATAGCTAATCTGATATTTTCCTCTTTTAAAAGGAGTACTTCAATAAAAAAATTGCCTTCATTTTACAAACATTTACCTCATTCAAGTATACTAATTTGGATAAATGAGACACATGATCCTGCTTCCTAGCAATTGAGTAGAAACGAATAACATAAGAAATGTACTAATTATTTCTTTGATGAGTAGCAAGCAAAAGAACAGACTTACAGAAACAAAAATAGCAGGATATTCTCGTGACGGAGTGCTAAAATTCATTTCATTCAATTCTAAATATCTGGATTTAACCTGAAATACATCTGGGGTGAGATAAATTTATTTCCTCACATTGTTTCCTTTTATATCAACAAAATTCAGAAGATTTTTAATTCTTTATGCTTATTATCCTTAGTTAATCAATTTAAGTCTTATAATAAATTGAAGACTTCTTAAAATCCCTAGACTTAAGGATTATGGATTCTAGAAACAATTTCTTAGAACTGAATCTATTAAAATAGATAAAAAGCTATGATCAGAACTGATTGACATTAAAAACCATGAAATTTATTGAAACAAACTGCTGAATCTTAAAATTTTCAGCCTTAAAACTGACCTAGTCCTACATAGTCTTCTATCACACTCACACAAAATACTAATCCAACCAGCAGAGCTAATTATTTTAAGGTTTATAATATTATCTAAATGCCCACTTAAATAATAACTTATTGAAGGTTCTGGTGATTTAACAATTAAAGCAGGAGATAAGGAACTACGATTAATTTATTGTTCCGTAAAATGATTGAAAAGTTTAAGTCTGCTTGGCTCACAAAAATATATAAACTGATAATAAGCTTGTAATAGAAAATTTAACTCACTCTGAGGCAAGAGTTTCAAGTCTTCAACTTTTGAACTCCCTACAAGGTACAAAATGAAATACAATTGACCAGTAAAACATAAGTTATCAAAAATTAAAAAGTAAATCCTTCAGCAATAACTTCCTAAGGCTGCATGTCTGTTGATTCATTTAATAAGTTGCAAAAACCGAGTAACATTTACTGGTGAGCAAACAACTTAATACACAAAGTCATATTCGGTCCTACAGCTGTAATTAGTATACAATGGCATCTGTTCTCTCCAATACATCTGATTTTGAGTAGTATCAAAAATTCTTGTATGAGTTATGAGAACAGCAACTTGGGCTGTCCAGTATATGGGGGTTCCCACTTAATTCAACATATCAGCTGAATTGTGCAACCGTGGGCTTCTCAGTCATGGATTCTTTGCTAGAATCTTTCTGAGGAATTTAACCCCACACATTAAGAGGAAAGATACTCCTTCCACTGGCTTGATAAGCAACTGACCAAAGACAGATGCATTTACCCAACCCAACTGTGAGCTCCTCGGTCATGGATTCCTTGCTAGAATCTTTCTGAGGAATTTAACCCCTTAGATCAAGAGGAAAGATACTCCTCCCACTGGCTTGATAAGCCACTGACCGAATTGCATTTACTCGATCACCTGATACCTTAGGAGTACAATTCCTCTCGTAAGTTCCCAAAGATTGGAAGAAACAGCAAGAGACAACAGGTAATGCAACACTACAATCGACGCATCATAGAGAATACTACTTGAATCACTTGTGTAAGGCTGATTCTGCAACCTCTTTACACCCTCCCATCCAAGCTCTCAAAATTGTAAAAGATGCAGAACTAGTATTAAGACCCACTATCGCTGCAGGATAAGCTAAGGCACACATTGGTATGGTTTGTGCAGGCAGCGCAGAGCAGTGCTGGTCAGCATGGAAAAACTTCTGTACGGCACAGCAGGTCTTTACATTGGATAGCAGTTTTGCAAGGCAGTTTGAAGATGGCAAGGACTGTTAGGTTAAGTTTTGTTTTTAATATAAATAACCAAAAAAATGTTGGTGGTATACTTTGTTTTAAGCTCTGAGACAGACTCAGGTGTTGAGTTAGAAATATTATTTTAATCTATGTAACAATGGTTCACAATTCATTTTGTATTTTAAATTGATTATTAGTAAAAAAAATGACAAATGGTGAAAAATGAGTATCTCCTTTCATGATGAATGAACTAATAGTAACAATTGTTCTATGTTCAAATTATTCACAAGATAAATGAATTTGAACTAATCCTCCGTAAGTTACGTCCTTTTGCAATTTTCAACCAAATTCTTTGCTTGGCCATAGCTTTCACGTACTGGCAATGGCTGCTGTAGTATATTGCTGGATGGTTACACACCAGTTTGAATCATCTTTCTTCAAATGATTCTTTAATAGACATTTTTCAAAACAAATCACGATTTAATTGTAGACAAGTGAACTGAGTCATGCAGTTTATGCCTAATCCACAAGACCGTGAATGTGGAAGGCCACATTGGGTGCAGTGCAACCCTGCACCATACTGCATCTCATTCCGCTAGGTTTCTCTTCCAAATATGGCATTACAGAAACTGTGCTACCCTGCCTGCACGTCAATGTGCACCTGGCCTAAAACTGGAACAAAACCACCACCTATCCCACTAGACTCAACCCCATCCTTAAATTTATACCCTCTTTAAAACAACAATAAGCATGAGTTTAGGCAGATTTGGGCAGGAAACTTTCAGAACTGAAAATTTCAGCCCGTCCCAATCGTTTGAAAGCCAGCATTCTAACGGCACCATAGCATTTGCCCCAGCTTCTATCCATTATGATATTTTTAATGCAATGCCATCTAATTTACCTTTGCTACCCTCCAACAATTATTCATCCATATAGAAATTTCACACATACTTACCAACAGTGAATTCACATTTGTTCCTGTATCCATCGCAGATTGGAGATTTTCTTATGTCTAATAAGTTGCAGATCATTCCGTTGTATTTTGCCTTCTGCCTTTTAACCCAAGCGGATAGCATGGGATTCACATTAATGATGAGGTTTGCTAAATTGCACATTATACCCTTGACATAGTCATATTTCTTCTGAAGCTGTAAATGGAATCATAGTACAAAAATATATCGTATATCTTAGATAAGTCAGCTAAAACTAAGCTAATGGAAACCAATAGAAAAAATTTTCCACTTCTGATAAGCTTATTTTATAAATTCAATCATAACAAAATACCTCCAAATTCAATAAAACGAAGGGGATAATAGAGCAAGAGCGCTTAAAAAAAGAAAACCCCTGAAAACTGAGGTATATGCATCAATGCACATACACAACATTTTTATATCTTTCTGATTATAAATATTGCTTTAAAATTATCAACAGGAATCATTTATCTGAGATAATTTATAGAAGCTATGATTACTAGATTCTGTCTTCCTTGATAATGATAACATTCAATACAGACAACCATGAAATGTTTAGTCTAGGGTTACGTACATGGAAAGAGAATTATGAGAAAGTTACCTGCTCCTCGTATTCGAGGTTCCAATAAGGTGTGGTGGAATTTTTTAGTCTCTCATCATCACTGATTCTTGGTTTCTTTTCAGGACTTCCTGATTCATCCTGAAGTTTTCTTTTCTTGACCAGGGGGTCAGGTGCTGGCTTGGCCATCTTTACGTGAAAAATACATTTCTTTAAGACAAACATATTCAAATCTATGAATCTTCAGACAATTTCTTGATTAAACTGAGGCAGAAAATTCCATTTGCACATGCATTAAACCAAGAATTAATCAACTTGGCAAAATTATTTCTTACATGATCTCTGGAAATAAAATAATATTTAACACAAATGAATCTTGAAAACTGATACTCACTGAAGCAGTAAGCATTTTCCCTTTCCAGGTCACACGATTCAGTGTTTTGATCGCAGCTTGTCGATCCTCTTCATTCTTAAAGCAGACAAAGATCCATGGGCTTTTTTTCCGGGTCAACTTCACTTTGTGAGAAGACAGCTTCAACTTAGTATTTAAAAATCTCTTCAACTCCTGAAAATAGAATTTTGTGCACTCATAGCAAAGCAAACTGCTGTTCCATCTAATAGTACATAAAATCCCGACAGTATAAATTTTATTTTCCAAAAATATTGAGGATTCATTAATTTTAATCAAGATTCGGCTGACAGAAAAGAAATACGGAACGAGACTCTGAACTCACCCCATAACCGTAAAACTTTGGAAAACCTCTTATTTCTATTTTGAATTTCTCTGAAGTAAAATCGCCTCTATCAACATACGCATAGGGGTCACTCGAGCTTTGACCCGGAGATGCTTTTGTCGAGCCGTTATCATTCGTCTCTTTGTCAGTATTAACAACCTCAGAGGGCTCGTCAATTTTTTCTTCTTTTGAATTAGGTGGTTCAATTCCTTTGGTTTCAGATCTCTCTGACGTCGATTCAGTTGAAGCCGTATCCAAAGTTTTCGAACTACCGTTGGCGTTGGGCTCTTGAGAATCTGCTTTCTCATTTTTTACATTTTCGACCGTTATCTGCGTGCTTTCACATTTTTGGTCCGGTTCGCCACCAGATCCAGGTGCCAAAACTCCAGTCGGAGCAGTTTCTCCCACACGTTTTCTCGAGTCCGCATTCATTGAGACAAAGCGTGGGAATTACGCCCCAGTTTCCAGTTGCTTAAGGTGACACTAAAAAGTTTAGAGAGAGAGACCAAATGCTAACTTTCGTGATGTTATACTGAAAACACTTCTTGACGCTAAAAATGAATATAATAAAATATGTTTGCATGTGAGAATGAGAAATCGGTATATTTTTGGTAAGCACACGAGAAATGTAATTTTTAGCGCTTAAGCCTTCGTATGGCATGCTAATTAGAGCAAAGTCAAAAACCGTATATTGCAAGTTACATTTATATGAGAATAAAATTGACGAAAAACGATAGCAGTAACACATAAAAACTAAAAAACGATTCAAAGCATTAAGTTGAAATCAATATCAATCCAATGGCTTATACTTGCGGAATAGCAAAAATCGATTGAACCTTAGGGATATTATATTTCTTGTTCTATTGAGTAATTATAAAAGATAATACTAAAATTACCTCAAACAATGTTGCTATGTTCCGATGGTTAGGACATTAATCACGCTAAACAATCGCAGAGTTACCTCAATAATGCAATGCTATCAAGGTTAGCAGATTTCGCGGAACACACGTACGTGAACGTGACCGCTCAGCGACCAATAACATCTACGTAATCCGCCTTCCCACAACCCCGTAAAAACCTTTTCTCATATCAAGAAACGCGGGTTGCTCGTCCGCTGTCTCCTGGCGCGCTGAAAATAGTGCGATGCTTGAGTCCAACGACCGTTATCTTATAAGAAAGTTTTTGTCAGCGTCAGTTTGTCCTCATTGTACCAGCGGGAAATTCATAAAATAATTTCACTTTCCACGATGAAGCTCTACTTATGGCACATGGTTATGTTGGATGATGATAAACAATTTTTACTATTTTTTTTATTTGGTCTTCTCTATTATTAGAAGAATTAATTAAGTTAACTTCTCAAAGTAAAATATGTGTATAACTGGCCTACTTAGAATAAATAAGAATCTACCATGATTTATTACCACCATCTTTACTTATTTTACTCTACTGTAACTATATCAGTATTAAATTTGTAAAATTACAACAATGTTACAATTCATCCATCTGTGAAAGTTGAATGATTTATTGCATTCATTGCATTACATGTTTGCAATTGAACCATTCCTCTACTCTTCCCTTCCACTGTAGAATTGACTCAATTATGAATGAAACAGCAAATTATTTGAAGTCAAGATTTTCATTATGATGACATATATTTGCTGGATTGAGCAAGAAATATATTTCTTTAAACAGATCAAGAATTTGGAGAGATTATAATGAGATGTGAGTAGGGTTACCAGACGTCTGCTTTTTCTGTCCCGTGTCTGCTTTTTTACTGAAATGTCCGCTTTTTTCTCTCAATCCACTATTTTTTATACATATTTCCATTATACACAATCTTTCACCAAGTACTTCAGATTGTCCAAAACACACATTCTAATTTGTGTATAAAAATTTTCAATGCACTGCCTGTAGGTGCAGTGCAGTGCAATGATGTAAAATTTAACAACATAATTTTTAACTGGTTAATTTCTAAACCATTGTATTCAATAAGTGAATTTTTTACCTTAATTTTAATGAAGTAGTGTTTTAATTACTTATTTTATGACGAGATCTATTGTGTTTTGTAACAATTAATGATCAATAAATTATTGTTATTATTATATTTTTAGCCTGACAGTTGGTAGACACTAGAAAAAAACTATTGTGGTTCGAGGCTCAACGAGTAAGTAACGCTTTTTTGATAAATTTTTAATTTTTTATTATTTTTTAAATTTTACAATTGTAATTTTTTTTTTTCATTTTTCGATTAGTAATTGGGGGGGGGGGGGTCGTGGAATGTCCGCTTTTTTGACTCGGAGCATCTGGTAACCCTAGATGTGAGGCAAATGTGGAATTCATTAACAGGGATTGGGAGATGATAAGAAACATTGCAAATGCTGCTATTAAATTGTTTGAGATGAGGAACTGCAATTAATGCAAGAATATGGGACATATCAATAAAAATGAAATTACTTGGGGAGTAAGCACTTCTTAGAGACTTATTCATTCACAAAGAAAATGGCAATGGAATTGTCTGTGAACTAATCAAGAGAAAACCACAATTTTCATTTGCTCACAATTTGATATATTTTCAGAAAAAAATTACAACATTAGTGCAACAGTAATTAACATAGATAAAAACCTTACAATTATCAACATAATTTCTCTTGTGGTAGGGAAAATCACAGTCAAAAGCTTATTAATAATGCAATCTTGATTGCTACTCACATATTAGCGGATTATTTAATTATTAAAAAATATAGGTTTATGATGGATGGAGTTAATGGAACAAGTTGGATGATGATAGGAAGAGGAAAACAGAAAAATTACAGACCTGGCAGGCAAATGTAATCGATAAAATACAGATTTAATTAAAATTTCCTATTTTTGGAGTATTAATAATTTTTCGATCATACATGAGAAAAATAGAATGAACAATAAGTAAATACTCAGAAATAAAATCTTAAAAGAGGGAGTATTTTCAAATGAGGAACAGATGATATGTTTGCAAATAGCAGTTACCTTCAGAATATTAGTATTACCTTATTTTGAATAAGGATGTATGAAAATAAGACTAGCAAAATCAATACATGTCATGGTCTAGAAAAGTTACTCCTGCATTGGTTAATACCTTTCCTAGATTTACTGCTTGCTTATAACCCTGTCAATGCAGAATATAAAAGGTCACTGAAGGCCAGGTCTTTCTACGAGAAAATGCCATTAATTCACATATTCAAGCAACTAATACAAGAAATGAGTAGTCTAAATACTGTCATAACAATTGCAGGTAGTTTACTACTCCGAACTTGATTTGGTTCATAGGCAAAAACGATACAATTAAACTTGACCAATCAAAAAGACCTGATTAAGATATGCTGATAAACAAAAATATAGCTTAATTATGCCTTCAATAACCAATATCCCAGAAGCTCTTCATTTCTTCCTCTTAATGATATTAACCTTCATTTTACAAAAACTATTCACTGTAAAAACCCCTTCTGCCTCAATCACTGATTGTCCTTCACTAACTTCCTGCTTGCTATGTATATAGATCATTGATGAAAAATGAACTACATCATATCACATTTTCAAGTGGAAAATAGGTCATTTCATAATTTTCTATGACTTAATTTAATCCCTTCAGTCATAGCAGCTAAGAGTCTGCATTTAATCGTCACCGTATGAGTTAATTATGATAGAAAAGGCTTGACTGTGCTTTGGTAAGCATCTTTTGGTTTCCAAGGCATACTGGATGGTCTTCCAAAATACACCTTCAACAAAGTTTTATTGCGAAAAAGATTAAATAAGAGAGATAAGGGACACAGTGCAAGAAATTTAGAGAACCACTGCTCTAGATAGATAATTGAATCAAAATTCAAAAGACTAGTAGAAATTAGGTGAAGTCATAAAATCATTTAAACAAAGGTTTTATAACAATCTAAAACTCTCTATGATCATGTAATCCATGCATTATAACTATGTATGCACAGATATTGAAGTCTATGACCAAAATAAAATATTCTCGATAAGACATAGAACTATCATTTTGCATGATAAATTAGCACGCTACAGTAACAAACAGACTAGTCAAGTTACAACCACTAATATTTTAGTTCTTCCTTAAGGAACTGAATCAAACAAATAATAAAGATAAATATAAAAATATTACATATGTAATATGGCACATAAGCATTGAAAAGATTACTGTTAAAGCAATATGTTTAGTACATTTTCATTTGCTATGATGATTCTCACCAATATGTCTGACATATATTTACCATACAATACCATAAAATTTAATTACATAATTACAATAATTATTCAATTAACTCAATATTATTGAAAAATAACAACACTACAAACAACAAAGGCATCTAAAATGCTTGTAAATACTCATGATGATACTTATCAGTAATAATAAAGTAAGAGGTTGGTATTCCCTCTTAGGAATTAACTGCGACGAAAAAAGCAGATACACCTGTGGAAAAAGCTACAAAAATAAATTCTAAATTGACATTCAGACTATTTTCTCCTCTCACTTAAAATCAAAATATAACACACAGAGCAACTTACTTGCCTAAATTATGATAGGTATATGGGGATGATAAAATATGAAATTTTATCAACACAAATGCTCACTACTTGTGGGTGACATTGGCTTCATTCTCTCTCACTATGTAAAAGCAGGTATTGTCTATGAAATATTTCGAGATTCATGGAACGCATATTCTTTCAGTTGGAGAGCGACATTCGAAATCCACCGCTTCACAATAATCACAGCTGTAGCCTTAAAATATGATCTTGTAAATTGATTGGGAAAATCTTGTGGGAAAATGGCTACAGTCATCATCGATCCATTTGCTGACAAGTACACTCATTTATACTGAGGATTTTCAGCCAAAAACTTCTTTAGCTTTGCTGGATAATCTGTCATAACACCTGTAGCTCCCATTTCAAATGCAGATTTGAACTCATCTTCGTAGTTAAGGACCCATAGGTATGTCTGGGAATGTAAAAAAACAAGAAATATTATTTTTTCCCGAAGCTAAAATGATTTTCATAAATGCAAAACACATAATGTAGTTTGTGACATTTTATTTCAGCTGCAAATGCTAATTGGACTTAAAGGATGCAGCTGAGATGAAGTAGAAATCCTCTCTGGAGCATTTAAAAGAAGGATAATATATTTGTAAGATGTTTCATTTTGCAAACACACAACAAAACAGTTGGCAGAATATAATTTCCTGAAAAAAATAGTACCCACCTTGTTATTTTTCTATACATATATGTATGTATGTATTTATCTATTTTTGATAAATGCATTCAATATGTGCTCTACTTATGGAAAATAAAAACTATATTATATTATAACCATATATAAGGAAAAAGATAGTAAGTGCCCTTGTTTCACTAGCATTTGCAACATGAAGAGTGATACTACTTAGCTGAGAATCATGTGGTTACAAATTTTATTCACTAACTCTAATTGTAGTACTAGAATTGCATGAATTAAGACAATCCTAATGGAGTTTCTGAACAGTGGGTATGGAAATTTACTAAAAATGTGTAACTTATACGTGACTCGCAGTTTGATAAAAAATTTCCTCACAGCTCTAACAAGTATTTTCTTTTGCACAATTCCAAGATACCGACAAAATGACGTACACAATGGATTACAAAAACTCTTCAGTCAATATAATTATCAATAAGTTCTAAATCTAAATTTGGGAATGAAAGCAAAATAATGATGGCAGTTAAAAATAAAATATTTCCCACATTTAGAAACTTACATGAATTCCTCTTTTGCTTAAATGCTCAAATAAAGACTTCCTCATAACCATGAAGTCAATCAAGCGAACCATAAGTGTTTGAAATGGAAGATAGGCAGCACTGGGACTGCTTCTTTTTCTGTAAAGGTTAAGAATATACTTAGACTGTGACCAATAGTATGTATGGATGCAAGAAAATGTGTAATGAAATTGACAAATTTTGCTCTTGTGGATATAATTTCAAGAGAGAATGTAGTCAACTTCTTATTGGAGATATAGTGTAAACTTATTATCAATCAAAATCACTAAAATTTTAAATTGAATTCACTTCTCTTACATTGATAGTGTGTAAATATACATTGATTATATCATGAAGTGAATGACTGAAAAAAAATTGGAACTTATAACAACCTGAGATTTCTATTTTTTACAAGAAATCTTGAGAGATATAATCTTGATATCATAATGAATACAATTAAAGGTACTCAGTATGTAACCCATTCAAAGACACGTAGATACTTTTAATCAATTAAAGGAGTTCATTTGAAACAATGTGGTTCCATAGTCCCTTTTAATAACTTAATTTCTCTAAGGCTACGAGTAAAGTAATTAGTTAGAAAGTAGTAAACATAAAAGAAGTTAAGGATACCTTCATATCCAGCAATATTTTTAGAATGTAAGCACAAACCATCCACTGCCTAAACAGTACCTAGTTTTGCCTTGATAAGGAATATCACATGGTTAAATGGCATACACTTCAGAATCAGAAGCATCAGGTTTAACACAGCACACAAAAATGTCTATTTCAATTAATTAATAATTTAAACAGTCAAAAAGAATCTCTTAACCCACATCTAATACAATATTGAAAGCTGATCAAATAATGCAAGAAAGTGATTAAATAATTAATAACACAGACTAAATCATTTAACACAATTAATGCTACAGTGATTAAAATCACAGCTAATAAGATAATACACAAGAGAACTTCTAAGAAATATTTAAATAAAAAGAATTTAATGCAATGGAAATCAAGATAGAAAATCTTAAATCCTTCATTCACTATTCTAGTGACCCTTTTATTTCAAATTAGATTTAAAGGATATAGAAGGTAAAGTTAGGAAAACTGGCATTACATCAACTAACCAATTCTTTCATATTATACTATTATGACTTACACACCTCAACCAATCGCACCATCAAAAATCTACACATAATTTTAATTAGTAAGTGAATTAAAGAGAGTATTTTACATAAAGTGGCAACCATGGAAAATATTTTGCTGACTGTGAATTCAAAACCACAAAATACCTAAACAAAGTAACATAAAAAGTTAAGTTAGTTTGCCATCACCATAATTTTTGCTGAAATTGTTGTGTTAGAAAAACAGGCGTAATTATCGATTGTAACAGAAATGCATCTGCGTACATTATAGAGGTCTGCATGGGCCAAAAACTTCAACTCAAGCCCAGCCCACTCGTTGTTGAGCCTAAGCCCAGCCTGGCTCGAACGTAGAAACAAATTTTCATTCCTAAGGCCAACCTGAGCCCAAAGTTTCCTTGAATCGCCCTGGAATTATTCGTTGTGATTTTGTTATACATTTATTTATTTTACTTTGTTGGTAATGCCAAAACATATTTAGAAACTAAATTAAACGAAAATGAATAAATAATTTCGTTTCATGATGGTCTACAGCGAAAAAAAAGTTGTTAATACAAGAAAATTTTATAAAACAGGGGATGATGTCAAAACATAAGAAATTGGAAACAAAAATCAAATATCAAAATGAAAAGTAAAAATAACTTAATATGCGTTAATTATAGAAGTTGCAGCTTGTAGAGAAAGAGTAATTTTCGAAGATACTTGTGAACAAAGAACGGTGAGGTCAGATGACCCCAGGTTAAAGTATTTTGCTTACAAATAAAGCTAGGTTTCCACATGCAATGATTGCTGGCGGCAGTATTTTTCTTCTTAAGGACTGTGATTTTAGAACCTTATGATGACTCGATGAGTTATAACTAGTTGTTCCAATAAATCATTTTTTCATGAAAATTATGACTGATTTTTCTGATACCATTCCTAAGATGGAGTGTTGCCATGTGATGGCTTCAGTGCTTGATCATATGCACAGTAATCAATCGATTGATAAGGGCAAGTTTAAAGATGCGAAGGAACACAGAGGTGGGGGAAGTCTACTGGTGCCAGTAAGTTGAACTCCTTTCTACTTTTACTGGCGCAAGGGTTACTGGCACCAATTGATTTTGGGTGTTTCCATACACTAGTCAACTGGAGCCAGTAATCATTGCATGTGGAAACCCAGCTTTAGGATTTTGAGATAAGAAACTGATTGGGTTCTCTCTTTAAAAATAAATGCCAAAGAGCTGGGAGATATTACCATTGTCTTCGTGTTGTAAAAATGAAAGGAGCCCTCTACTTTGGATATAAACTTCGAAGAACTTAGACATTTCATCTCAGCATTCCGTTGCAACTTTAAGAGGTCTCTGCACCTAAGCTAGAAATTAATGCCTTTTAAGAACAAATGATTCTTTCCTTACCAAGCTATTCATGGGCCTAAGCCTGGCCAGTGGGCCTAGGCCCGGCCCATGCAGACCTCTTGTACATTAGTAATGTTTTATGATGGAATAAAATTTGAATTATAAAGGTTCAGAAGAGCAGAAATTAACTGATTTACCTTTCAAGAGTAACTTTACAATAAATAATTGGGATTAAGATGAAGCAATTTGTAGTGTCTAATTCCAAACTCCAGACATATATGATATATTTGCTGCCACTGAGAATGGTAGTTTTTCCATAGGATAATATACTCCCTGGGATATTATCTGTGGGTGATCTAACCTTGTCTTGATAAAAAAGATATTTTATCTAGCAAGATATTTAATTTACAGACACTGAATTATGAAATGGTCCCTGAACTGCAAAGGGAGTGACTTTTGCCATAGTAGAAAGTGGTACTGGGTTTGACTCTTAGCCATAATGTTGATAGATGTCATAAAAGGTGTGCGTAGAAAAGCCAATACAAAGTGGTATGAGAGTCAATATGCTGACCATGTATCAACAATATGATGTATAATAGATGTGCTAGCTCTTGGTCCTCATAAGACCTATATTATACTTTGGTAATTCGAAAACTTAATTTTACAATATTATTTATAATGGGATCCATTTCATAAAATTCAAAACAAGAAATTCGTCATTAGGGGCAGCAAATATGTTGGGCAAACCAAATCCCAGTTGAAATGATAGTGAGAGAGTGTTTCTTGAGATCAAGTAAGAGCAGAATAAATTTTTACAGTAGAAGTAGTTATTGAATTTTTATAGACGGTATCTATAAGATTTAATTTAAGGTTATTTAATAAGATAATTATGAATTTTAGATCTAGGAATGAAGACAGCAATGAGTAGCTTTTAAAAACAGGTTAAATAATCATAATTTTATATGATATTTTAGTAAAGGTTGTTGACAGGAATCATAAGAGACACATTCACTCTGATGACGCTGAGCTCTCATGAGCATCAATGGAGAAATATAAAATTCAAGACGATCAATGCATAAAATTCTACTCACAAAAACTATAGAAAGAAGTAGGTAACAGAAATAAGAGTCCTTCCGTATTTCCTCGTCATACATAATGTTCTGCTGCATCCTCTATGCACCAACCTTGATGAACTGCTAAGCTTTCCCTCAGTAGCTACTTAAAATTTTGAAATCATCATGATTATGAGGTTTCACGATAATTTGGAGAAAATAAACAACAAAAATAAGATAAAAGTGATCTGAACATTATTTAAAAGTAAATGTAAGTAAATAATGTTAATATAATAAAAAAATGACTACCCATTTGGTATTCTTGATTTCAATTAAATGATTGGTTGCTTTTGTGTACACAGTGTGTCACATATCATTAAAACTAACAAATGTATTATGCCCATAATTTTATTTGGTAAAATATTAATTACAATATAAGTATTTAAGAATTTAAGCATATTTTGGGCATCATAAGGAAACTAAGGAAAAATCCCTTCAAAAGATAATATTAAGATTGTGTTTGAAAAATGGATTCATAATAGGAAAGATTTATTTAAAAAAAATTATATTTAAAAAATAATTAAAAATTTTATTATTTAAGGTTTTTAAATTCCTAATATGGCCTGCTCCTACTGTCACGAGGAAGGATTCGGCACAGACTAAATTGAAGTATCAAAAAGCTTTTCTTGTACCAGACAATAGCTTATATTTTGCTTCAATCTCAATTTAATATTGATAATGCTGATAAAAAAATTTCAGTTTCCCTAGCATATCACCTTAAGTATATAATACTGTTCCTATAACTTAATATCAATTGAAAATTAATGTTGCATTCTCACTAAAGTTCTGTCTCCCATACATCTATTTTGTAAGTACTGTTAAGTACTTATTGACTGACTGTTAAGTATTTATTGTTTAAAGATAAACAAAATATAATATATATATATATATTGAAAATTATATTATAATTGTAACAAGTTTAAATATTAAATAAAAGTGAGGTTAAATGTGCATATGCATGATGCTAAGCACAAAAGCTTGATGGATCTAGATTTACTTGCTTCCAAGAAAATGCACTAGGTTCCTATGTTACCTGACTGGAGATGTTTGCATATTTGGGGTAAAAACATTAATATAATTCCTTACCTGAGGTAAATGGATGGCAAAAATATCTCCAAATGGGTTTCTTTCAAGGGGAAAAAGGGAAGAAGTCCAGAATACAACAATAAAACCAGGTGCATTACTCCTTGCATAGAGAAAAATAAGTTGACTTTTGGATTCTAAAATAAGATAAAAATTAGTTGATTTTATTACAGGCTAGCTTAAGTCTACAAAATCGAATTAAGTTTTAAGTCCATGAAATTGAGGAGAAATACCTTCCTCATAGAATTTCGCTTACCTTTTGGTAACATTTCATAGTGATTGCCTCGTTGAAATTTCCCCATACTGTCAAGTCTTCTCGTTTGTACTCAGTAATTAATCTTGAGACTTCATTTATTAACTTGTCATCCCCTGTTTTAACATCTATGTTTACAGGAACATTTGGAAAGGCTTTAAAAACATCTTCCAGCAATGCTATCTTCCGCTCCTCTTCGTGTCCTGAGCCTTGGAAAGTATTATCTGTAAGAAAACATTTCCTGATTTACTGAGATCATAGCTGAAATATGAGGAATCTCTCCCCAGTCTCCTCAAGAGATGGTGTAATAATTACAAAGGTCTACTTTATATTAGAGGCAGGTTTATCACAGTTGGATTATTCTACAACATGATTCTGCATTAGCAAGAAGATAAAGTCAGAGTTCATTACCATCTCGTGTAATTGTGACACAGATGAGACAAAAATGACTGAAGATCTTACAAAACAGAAAAAATAATATATTTTACAGTTAAAATTCAAAACTAAGACCACATAATTTTGGCGAAACCTACTTTCTAAGGCGAACTTCTGTTGTAGTGAAAAACATTAAATATTCTTCGGAAAGTAAAGCTTATTTTGATAAACAGAGGGAAAATAACCAGGGACAGCTTCATGAAAAATAATGAGACAAGTATTAAAAATTTATGGAACATAAAAATATGGCGGTAACTCTCTTAGTTTAATGTTTCACAAATTCTTCAGTTCACTAACTTCTTATAATAACATTTATTTGACAAAATAATTGTAAATGTTTCCTCCTCTAACTTTGTTTCTCTGTGTGTGTGATTTCAAAATATATTCTCCATTTGGTTATCACAAAGGAGAATTATAATGAATAACCTTTAAAGGAAAGATATACCACCTAGAGAAAAACAATCCCTCATCCACTTTTCAGGCACTAAGCTTATGGAAACATTTGAAAGGTATTTATAAAAAAAGCCTCTCTCACTCAAATCAATCCTTTTCTCACTAATGTTTTAACGAATAACCAAATGAATATTACGGTAGGTTTTGAAGTAAATATATTGAGTAACAACCAAATTATCAAAGAAAGAGTTATGAAATTTAGATGTCATTATTACTCTCTTCACTTTTCATCCAAAAGTGTGTTTAATGCAGGAAATCATTGGCATTTATGTGCTTGCATAATAATTAGATCTTCAGAAAAATGGTTGAGATGCATAGAAATATTTGCAGATATTATAGATACACCCAATATGTATAGCTTGCAACTTGATTGAAGAAAGAATACCAAGCATATCATTAACCCCACAACATGTTTTAGCTCTTAAACAGTCGATGAAATGTGGAGTAGGATGTAACATTTGAAATTGAAATCAAGGGTTTCTCTTAGTTCTCCAAAATAATAAAGAAACTTCTTAATTTAATGTCAAGAATGTAATTTGAATAATATATAAGCTAGTATGTCATAATTATTAAAAAATTCCTTAATCCTGCCGTGAAAGAGTAAGCATGGAGACTATAATAAGCCAAATTGATTGATTCAATATCAATCACTTCATATGCTCTTTGATGGAGGTGCATATGATCTTGAGAGGGATATGGAGGCCAGTTAACAGGGAGTAGCTGAAGATTGTATAAATATAATATATTAACTAAATTGTTACCTTGTTACTATTAAATCGTCTTTGCCAAGCTTTGAAGCAATAATTTTCATTTAATAGTTGAAAAAACATTTTACAGCAATGAATGATAATATGAAGAAGATAACTTGAATATATGATGGGGATGATTAAAAAAAATATATCATTGATAGATTCTGCTGAGAAATTTCTTATGATGGAAGACATTCTCATGCATTTTGTAGACTGATATAAGAAAGATGTTTTGTTTCAAATTAACAAGTAGTATCAGATAATTAATGGTAAATTTTAAAAAATTTGATATTTTTCTCTTCTCATAATCTTTTGAAAAATCTGAAATTGAAATTCACTAAGAAGAAAAATGGTTTAATATACTCATTACTGAGATTTTAAAAAGGTAACTTATGATTATTAAAATTAACAACACTTCAAATTTTCATAATTTGTACAGTACTGCATTATCAAATTTTTCATTATGATTGAGCATTATAAATGGATCGTTAAGATATGAAGTCATTTTTATTTAAAAAGGATTCTATTTTAGATTAAGCCTTTCCTTCCTATGATTGAGAATTACATGGACTGCATTTAATGATGATAAAATATTTTGTTCAGCAATAATCAGTGAAAAAATTGGTCAACCTGTCTTTTACCCAATAAATATCAATGTAATTTTGCATGACCAGCCAACGCAGTAGCATATCTCATTATGTTCACTATGGAAGATGAAATTTTGTGCTTTCCATCTACTTTAAAATAGCTGGGAACTGAAAAATCAATATTTTATGAACAACTAAGGAGAGTAACAATTGCTATATGGAACTTCAATAAAACTAATAAAGCATAACAATTGTTTAGGAGATAGATCAACTACAGAAGCCAAATAACATGCAAAGAACAAGCAAATGTCGTTTAAACAAAATAATTCGTAATAATGATTATTCTGAAACTATTAATTATTCACTTTAAAATATTTTATGAAGAGGGAAATGAGGTGTCATGTTCAAGAAAACACACCGAATCCACCTGGCTAAGGTAGGAAAGAAAAAGACTTATTTAATGCAGTGAAGCGATGTAAGCAAAAGTCTAGTAGATTTATCTAAATAATGGTGAAACAAAACGACATCTGAGGAATTTCTTTTTCATGATACTTCTGTTTCAGATTGAACTCCGTTTTTACTCCCATCTGAAAACTGTAAAGATTGTCCAAGTCTTAGGAAAGGATGATTCATAACTACATTAAAATTTCAAAGTAACCGTAATTCATAAAAATTATATTTGTTGGTATATGTTTTCATTAGTTTACCAAAAGAAATGGATGAATTTAAAATATGAACAATCTATACCTTCTTTCAAGGAAGCATTGAGGGTGAAAAAAATTAAAGAAAAATGAAAGCCATTCAGGTTTCTTATAAAATTATTTTATTCTTACCAATTTGCAATATTAGAACCACACAACAGTACATATTTTGCTCAAGATTTTCATTACATACATACATAATCAAATAATATTTAGAAAATTTCACCATTGCAAACAATGCTTTTATTGTATGAAATTTTCTCAAAAAACACCCAGTTAAAAGTTGTGGTCACCATGAAAAGCAACTGGGCAAATTCATGGTCACTGCAACTTACCTGTGTTAACCGAAGAAAATCTCATACAAGCAATTTTCCAAGAAAGCATCAAATCTCTATAATGATTTCATAATTTAAGTTTCGATGTGAAACAATCTATAACTACAGTCATAATGCAATAGCAAAGCTGAAGCTTTTCTATGAAATGCAATAGGAGGAAGAAGGTTTTTCTGGTTACTTGAAGCTCTTAAATTTGATGACATTTCTGCAAGCTATGTTTTAAGTTGATATTCAAGCTTAACAGCATTAGTTAACAGTACAATTTTAGCTACTGGTTCTCTGTGATTATTAATAAGGGTAAGTCTTACCAGTTTACCTCAGTACTTAAGGTGTTTTATCCTACATCAAGGAAAACAAGAATGAAATGATGAATTTGGCAGCGAATGAGCAATTTCTAGAATACTTCACGTTTCATTAGAAAATTTAATTTCGTTAAACTGAGGGATTAATCACACAAATTGCAAAAAGTTATGCAGAAATGACAAAAAACTTCTTCTATTTTAAAAAGAAGCTGAATGTATAATTAGTTGTTTGTTGAAAGGATAGAGGCTGAACTTGAATAAAAAACTTAATATATTGAGATAACCTTACCACAAGATTGCCTTGATTTACCTGGATCAAAGTCTAGAGGCAGCTCTGTCCGGAGAAGTGGTAGGTCCTCATAATTAAGTTGAGATATATCTTTGTTTACGCCCGTCGAGCGAAGAAGATTAGAATCATGAGAGACAACTACTTTTCCATCCTTGGTCAAATGACAATCTAGTTCTAACATATCTGTTCCCAAATCCACCGCTCTGAAATTTTAAAAGCAGCTGAGTGAACAACCATAATCATCAAACAAAATGATACAGAAATCTTCAATCGTACCTTTTAAATGCCACAATTGTATTTTCATAATTTTCTCCAGCGCCTAAAAAGAAAAACTGTCGTAATATGTTGTTCTATTTTATTCGAATGTAACATGCAATGCATAGGAGTAACACATAGCTGGTTTACCTCCGCGATGGCTTATATGCCTGCACTTAAATTTTGGTTTCCTTTCTTTGTGAATAAGGTGAGGATATTTAAAAAATAGCAAAGATGTGAATACATAGCAGCCTAACACAGCCAAGGCAAAACCCATGCCAGTTTCTCCTCTTAATATCAAAAGTTCTCGATTCAAAGCTGTATGAGCAACAGCGAAACTCAAAATTTAAGTAATTCCATTCTCAGCTAACTATGAATTCGGACGATCTCAGTTTTTATTGCTTCGTAAATCATCCACCACTCGCCGCAATTTTCTCGATTGAACTCGACAAAGATAACTCAATAAATTAAATCTTAAGTGCAAAAACCTTCCCTAAATTCTCTAACGGCAGAAAAGATGAAGTACAATAACAATGTAACCGTCCTTTACGTATGACGAAGATAATGTTGAAGCTCTAGAAACCTCTATAAGCCAATCAATTTGAGATGAATTCGAAATCCTACTACCAAGGCTATGCATGAAGCAGCCAAACATCATCTTCCGCAATTATAATATTCCTTTTGATTTTAACCATTCACGTTTTACTTCATGCAGGTTTCCTGCAACCCGTATAAAACTCACGATACTATCGAACCACCTCCTACGATAATTGTTATAACAAATCAAGTTTCATGCAGTATTCAGTTATCATTTAGGAGTCAACCTACTTACGCAAGATAGTCTTTTAATTAATGTATATGTAGCATTTTATATGAAATCCACTAAATTTATTTACAGAATATATTGGTTCGGAAGAAGTAAAGACATTTTCAGCAGACTTAGAAAGCATGCGCAGATGTTTAATATAATTTTCCACGTACCCTAATACCGCGAAACGCTCAGAGGTTTTCCGATTCAATAAGGAAAGATTACACTAATGAATACCGAAGTTAACAACAAGGCGGACGTGTGAAATCTCTCTTATATAATTATTTTAATCAATTTAGGTTAAATTAAGGATTCATGAAGCTAGTAAGAGATTATTCATTATTATAGATATTGAGAATAAGAGCATTAATAATCTCTTGAGGAAGTTGTAATGTACCAGGAGACGAATTCCAAAAATCATTGTGTTTACAGTCATATAAGAAAGCACTCGTCTCTTAAAGAAATTCAACGTGAATAATAATTATGCTGCAAGGAGATTAAAAAATGCTGCAGAAAACAATTTTATTTAGTTTGCAGCTTACAAATGATTCACATAAATACATCAATTTTCACCAAAAGATACAATAATGCTGTAAATGTAAATATATAGTGGAGACTTAAGAATAAACTCCAAGTACAGTGGAGAACCAAGTCTTTTTTTAATAACATATCAAAATGTATCACACAAACGACTTTAATAACGAATTCCTTTCAATTTTCAACCAGAATACCTCCTGTTGTATACCTTTAACTTCAAATAATTTCTGCTCTAGGGAAAACTTTCATCACGAATTCTAATACATAAATATAGATAAGAGAATTAGCTACACATTTTTGCAACATTTCACTTCCATAAAATCGTACATAAAATCATTTTAGTTCAAATATAAATTTGACTTTATTTCAGCGCTAAAACAATTTTACTTACAATTTGTTATTTAATTTCTTAAGACATGATGTTTGAATTACAAGAGGTTAATTTTAAAACTAGATCTAGAAAACAATGAGAAGATTGTTCTGAAAATAAACAATAATGAAACAGCCAAAACCATAAGACTTATGTTACACTTCACAATTAATAAATAGTTGGTGAGACATTTAAATAATCACTAGGTGGAAGCCAGCAAGTACATGAAACTAGTCAGCACTCACAACAAGCTACACCAATGCATACCTTGTATTGATTTATATATACATTACCAGGAAGCAGATAAATATTCAACAACATCAACAAAAGTCGGAGAAAATAACATATACAGTATTTTCATTATTAAATAAATTTTTCATAGATTATTTCAAACATCTTCATTTTCCATCCACACAATCAACAATTTTACGATTCTGAATCACATGACAACCACCCTTATAAAGGGCAGAGAAAGGGTCCCAGTGACCATACAGAACAGTCTTACAAGCCACCAAAGGCTAAACGATCCTCAGACATTGCCAAAGGAGTGATAAAAAATTCCTAATATCCTTTCTTCTGTCAAAAAACGAAATGCCCCCCCATTGAGCTAAACCCCCCTCCAAGCCCACCACCACAACTGCTGGGAGGAGGATCATCCCCATCTCTGGGATTAAAACCACCACTTGGACGAGCCTTACAAGAATGCTTCCTCTTCCAATCCTCCACTTTACGGACATAGTTGGAGCCATCAGCTTCTACAGCTTCCCTTAGCTCAGCAGGTAATGACCACCAATCAGGAGAGTTGGTATTATTCATTCCTTCCAACATGTAGAAAAGAACATATGGTGTATCTTGAGGACGGTGGCCGCTTGGTTCACAGAAACTTTCTGGACCAGACTGTGGAGATACCTGGCGGTCATTCAGCATACACCACTCTTCCTCTCCATCCACACCATCACTCACCCTAGGTCTTCGTGCATATGTATAATAGTGCCCACCATCCAAACTAATACCAGAATGAACAATAACAGCATACAGACGGTATGTGACTCGCCTTTCTTCAGTGTACAACCTTTCATCCATCCCAACAGAAGCTCCTTCTTCTTCCTTCCTAACCCTACGCCGCCTCCTGCTAAAACTGCCGTTGTCTGGGTTTTCCTGAGTTCCCACAGCCTCCCCTTCCTCCGCATTCAAGTCTGACCCTGTTTTCTCCAAGGGCATATTTTCATTGGAACTAGTGCTACAGCTTTCCTTCAGGTTAGCTGCATCCGTGACGGTTGAGCAAGATGGAATCTCATCCTCCTTATCATGCACTTCTTTTATTTCTATTCTGGAGCTTTCCTCGACACTAGGGTGGATCTTATCTTCCTGATGATCACCTTCGTTGCCTGTTTGGGCACTTCGAGTTTTTCTCCTTTTGGCAGCATTTGATCGGTGACTCCTAGTCAGGGCCACCGGAACCTCCAGATTGAGCTCCACCTTGAGGGGACGGAGAGCTTTGGAACGTCTTGCAGTGTTACGATCAAATCGGAAATGTTTCAATGTCAGGAGGAGATGCCGAGGAGGTGGCCAGGCTAGGCTTACTGATCGCCTGGCATCCTGCAAACCCTTACATTTGGTGCAACGGTAACGATTTTCACCACAAAGAGTTTCAGTGGATAGGTAGTGCCCAAGCAAGTCGCTAACTCCCCAAGGTCCAGAGTGCCTTTTCTTTATCGACACCTTATCTTCCACCTCCATACCATCCTTACTTTTAACCACCTCTTTTGCTTCTTTCTCCTCTTTTTCTACTTCATTAGCAGGCAGCATGTGCTGGGGAAGCAGCGGTCCAATGAAACCTTGAGGTTCTTGAAGATTTTCACAGCTCACTTCATCAGAGTCCTCCGGGAATGATAACTGCAAATCTCTGAAAGGATCTGCTCTCACAGAAACAGAACCACAGCTTAAACACTGGTGCATGGTGTGAGCCACTCCTCCAAATTCCTGCTGAACTAGACTGCAAAACTCCTTCTTAATCTTCCCAACATCCCCATTCTCTGTCCACACTGATCCTTTCTTGATCCCCTTGCTACTTTCACTTGACTGCTTGTCACCCTTTCCTACACTTTCTCCACTCCCTTGCAAGTTTGCAGCGGTACTCATCACAGCCGAAACGTCTTCTTCTCCTACAGATTGGATTCCACTATCTGTCGAATCCGAGTGAGAATCACTAAGAGCTTGTGCACCAGACTGAGCTATCCCATCATTCTCCACGACTTCAGAGATCTTCTCCTCCAGATCTTGACCAACATCAGCCTCATTAGCTACCACTGAGGAAAATTCAGCGAGAGAAAGAGCCTTCCTCTTGGTCTGTAAGCGACGGCCTTCTGAAGAAGAGAGATCTTCCTCAGTCGTCCACCTCTTCATGCCGATGGTTCCTTCTTGCATGTCTTCCTCATCTTCGTCCATATCTGCATCCTCCTCCTCTTCTTGTGTGCTATTCGCCTTCTCCTCACTCTCTCCATCGCCATCATGGTTCTCCAATTCTGCGAACATTACCCTATCATCATCATTGTCTTCTTCCGATTCTTTTCCATGATGCTGAGCATATGCTTTTCCTTGCTCATGTAGTGCATCCAGGAAGAAACTAAAAGAAAACAATTTGTATTATTAGAAATGAATTATCTGAAAGTAATTATCCGGATCATAGGGTATGACATAAAATGTTCCTAAATGTGTCTAAAAATGCCCTTACTTATCTACAATCATAGTTTGAAAATCCAATTTTCTTTCCCTCATGAAGTTAAGGGTGTAAAAAAAAAGAAATTTATGGAAAAATTAAAGTAATCCAGAGATTTATCATCATTTCTAAACCAGATCAGTGCTTCCCAAGCAGTCAGCTTCTCAACTCAAGATCAGGATTAACACAAAGAACTACAAGAAGGCTGGAATTTGGTCAGCTACAAGTTTTAACCAGTCCACCAATCCTTACAAAGTTTAATAAAATAAATTTTGATCTTAAGTACTTGCATCCTTATTTAAACAAATTTTAGTAAAATGAAACCTTATACAATAATTCATTTTATTGATTCTAGTTATGAAAATAGCTTAACTTCAATTATTACTAAATAACTTGTTATTCCTTTCCTGCACATGGTTAATAAGTTATCTGTTTACAAGTTTCTTATTTTGAAGATTATGATAGCAGCGTCAAAATATACCTGTATACTTTATTTACTTGAAAATAACACCAAACTGAAGGTAACACACACCCCAAAAATTGGGCTTCAAAATAGAAAATCATATTCCTGTGAATCAAATGTGCACCTTATATCATGCAATCAATATCTCCACTTAAAAACTTTGATGAGCTAGTCGATTCACTTTCAATTAAAACTACTGACTGGCATTTTAGTCTGTAGTTTGCAAGAGCTCCTATTGGATCCTTTTACAGCTCCAAAATCAGGGTGTGCATTAGATCGAAGCCATTAGATTCAGGCACAGTAATACTCATGCACATGTCCCGTAGCACATGGCTGGTCAGATCCTCAGCTTTACCCGATTCCACGTAACTCATAAAAAATTCCACCAATGCACTTTCCAAGTTTTGATTGTCAGAACCCCTGCAGACTACAGACTGTCAGCTGATAGTTTTTAATGAAATTGGCTAGCCCATCAAACTTTTTAAATGACAGGTTTTGAATCGGAAAATGGTGCACCAACGTAATCTTTTAGTGTTTAAGACTAATGACATTTTGTATAAAGTGCAGTGTATGAGCATATACGTATACAGAATAGTATACTTCCATAGAATACACATATGTTGTGCAAATGGCATGGCCACATTTCTAAAGATACACATTAAGAATTGCAGGCAAATGAGTTTTCAATTTCCGATGCTTGAATTTTGGGGTGCATATTACATTTGATGAAATATTATTTCTGAGTAAATACAGTAATTTCATTATTCTTCTTCATTTATTCAAGCTTCTTTTTAAAATTTTCAATAAAATAGCTGCTTAAGTTTCTGCATTTACTTTTCCTAAATATAAGTTTGGTAATTGTCTTACAGCAACATTCAAAAAAGATATTCTTACCACATGAATTCGGAGCA
Organism: Sympetrum striolatum; assembly: GCA_947579665.1. Lineage (NCBI taxonomy): Eukaryota > Metazoa > Arthropoda > Insecta > Odonata > Libellulidae > Sympetrum > Sympetrum striolatum. The sequence goes on along the minus strand of OX388345.1, from coordinate 71,693,257 downwards.
GTCATGCTGTTGCCCAATCTCAAACTGGCCGCCGGCCATGCTAACAGCAGCAAGGATTGCTTTTGGAGAAAGAGCTGGTTTTGGGGAATGAGATAAGAGAGCAAAGAGCACACGGAGATGCGAAAGAAGAGGCCTCGTCTTTGGAGCAGGAACATTACCAGTTGATACTCTTCCCCAAGCACCAATAGTACCAGAATCCCAAATAGATGGTCCAGCTACTGTCCCTATTCCAGGAGGGACAGGAGCAGACGATTGAAGCACCCTTTGCCGGAACCTATTTCAAATAAGAGCAGATATGCAAATTTAAATTAATAATTCAATAAGAGAAACACTGAGCAGATAGAAATTTTCAACACTCTCATCAATACACTAATGAGAGATGACAAATACACAAAAAATATTATGTTTGAGATAGCCAAGGTTAACTTATATACGACAATGAATGAATCAACAAAAAAGGCTATAAATTTAGGGAGAAAGCTAGAGAAAGACTTTTAATGGGGAGCGCTTCCTGGCCTTGATTAGAAACTGTGATCTGGAAATATCTGAGATCTAGAAATTACTGAAAAGATTTATATTATCAGAAATTATAGAAAACCAGAATACGGAAGAGGAAACTTAAGGAAAAGTGAAGTAAAAAGGAATGGGTAAATTACACATAAGGGCATGCACCCAGGAAAAATCCCAAGAAAAATGTCTGACTGGACTGGGAATCGAACCCAGGATCTTCCTCTATCCGGAAAGGCAGCCTCCCAGATAGAGGAAGATCCTGGGTTTGATTCCCGGCCCAGTCAGACTTTTTTCAAGTTCGTTTTTCCTTTTAAGTAAAAAGTCACTGTCCAAGAGTACATGTTCAAAGATGTGATTATAGGAAATCTACTTATCCTGTGCCAGGCAAATAGAGGCATCAATTATAAGGAAAGAAAGCACAGCAGGAAAAATAAATTTATTTTGAATATTCCTGGCTCAAGTGCCTTTTAGGTCACAAAGGGTGACAAAATATACAAGTTCACACATAACTTTCTCTTAGAGTTCTACTTCACAGTAGATTTTTCAACATTAAAAGCTATGCATGTCATGACAATGATCCTCAGCACTCTAACATAAAAGCAGAGAGATCAATTAAAAAAATGCATTAACTTAGGCCAAAGAGTAACAACTCTGCAATGCCACTTAATCAAATTTAATGGATAAAAGCTATAAAGTTAGTTACGATGCTAAAATGAGCAGTATCAGTAATTCAAAGTAAAGTTATGCTATTCTTATCAGCCAAACAATTCTGGATTTATAGAGTGCTTTAGCTAATTATTCTAAGGCAAGCTTACACGACAGTGAATGTCATGAAATCATTATCACAAGAGAATATAATATATATTACCTAGACGTCATAAATAGTGCCTGGAGAACACTGTTGGCATAACAAGTGTTGCCAAGATTGGACAATCCAATATGGCCAGCTCGTGAAGTTGTATGATAAACCGTTGGTATCCATTCAGGAGGAACAAGTGAAGGAATTTGAGGAGGAAAAGAGTACTCGTAACTTCCATAAGTCCGATTACTGAGAGGCATCCAACGAAGCCGGAGCAGATACTCATGGTTGGGTACTCCCATACTTGGAAGGGGACATTCCTGCAGGAGAAACCAACAGTTAAACCAAGTATATACTTAAAGATTATTTTTAAACAGTAGGAAGAATTGAAACATTTAATAAATGATTCGATTCTGTTAAACATTTATTTAAATTGATGAAATGAAGGGAAAATTATTCCATTAAAAAAATATGGAGCAAATTTTCAGTATGAATAAACAAAAAACGTAGACTCCCTAAATTGTAATCTTTATTAAAATAGTAGTACTTCTTATCATTACTGTTTGGAAGTACATTACATTACTAACTTCAATTTCAACATTTATAGCTATAAGGTAAAAATGTTTTTATAAAAGATTAAGGAGTTGTATAATTTACTTCACATTTTTAGGCATTAAGAAAAAAGTATACAGCTGTGTACAATCAATAACAACCTACAAAACTGAAAATAAAGCATATCATTTGCTTGAGAAATGATAAGAGAGATTTTATCTAGAAAAAGTAAAAGAATGTTTTTTAAAAACATGGTTAACAGGAAAATTTCATAAAATCATAATAATGATGTGTTACCAGATTTAGAATACATCATAAAGGTATACATTATCTAAAAATACACCCTAAGAAAGTGAAAATTCGAGATAGTATTGTATTTTGTGAGGCTGAATATTGCAACTGCCGAAGAATTCACCTTAAGAGCTTCTCTGAGATGCTCTCGTGTTGGGTCTGATCCACCATGAAGATAAAGTAGCATAGAACAGAGGTCTACCAGAAGCTGCAATGATTCTGCACTTCCTGGCACTCCATCCTCCCTTTCATCTCTCAGACGAGACAGTAAAGGGGGGAGATGAGGACATATCTAATGAGAAATTGAAATAATAAAGAATAAGAAACACTATACAATGAGTAGTTGGCATAAATCAGAATTTAACAGATTGTACATTTAAATAAGATTTAGATGCCCATCAATTATAGAAGGGAAAAATTTTGTAATCTTGTCAAACGTTTTATAAACAAAACTGGTTTTGTTAACGGTGTAGCATCATCAGATGCAGTAAATAGGATCACACAGTACCTAATGCAAAAGCAGGAGTTGTGGTGATAGATTTTGAAGTTCCAAACTCCCTGACTCCTTTATATACTGTGAGTTATAACTTACTGTACCTGATAATGTTATGCCATTAGCACAACCAGTTGTATCAATAAAATTGTGGAAATATTATTTATTTTTTTCTTATCTGTGATATGGCCTACCACAAAGTAATACCTGAACATACTGATTTTACTCATAAAATTATTTTCACCTGAGTTAAAAATATAACTATAAGCTTTTTGAAGCTCCATTTGAACTTATTGGACCTAATGGAAAGAATGATGATTATTCATGATTTGGCAATATTTGGTTCAGGTATCAATACCGGTTGCAAGATACCAATCCATATGAGAAAATGCATGTTTCGTTAGGGTCTCAAGACCTGAAACCACTTCCTTAAAAGTGACACAAACAAATAAGGGTAAACTGGTAGTGAGTTCACAACATATTACAATTTAAATAATGAATGTAGGTATACTAAAGACATACATCTGGAAATAAAATCCTTTGAAAAATTATAAATTAACTAAGAAATTAAGTGGAACATATCCATGATATGTACCATTAAAGGGAAAAAATATCCGATTTGGTCAAGGACAGTGGAGATAGTAAAAGGTACATTCTTCATCAGAATACAAAAATGGAAGGGCTAAAAATGTCAAAAATTCTAAACTTCCAGATCTAGTTGAATTTACTCATAAATGCATTAATTTGAGTATTTCAACCTCTAGAACCAAATTCTTGGAAAAAATACGATACAAAATAATACTTACTTTGAGGAAAGGTACTGGTGAATGCTGGAAGCCCAAAAGCATGTGCGATACCACAGGTAGAAGAGCGTAGCATAGAGAAGGATCGTTTAAACCTTCCACCAACTGATTTGTAGATGACCAAAAAATCCACAACAGCCATAAAAATAGAAGTTCAAATTTAATAAAAGAATTTCACACAAATTAGAGTGTTAATGACATAGTAGCAGTGAAAAATAACATGGGACTTAAAAATTTGAAGTTAATCTCTTTACTTTAAAACTTGAAAGCTGCTACTTCGAGAATAAGCATTTAAAATTTCACTCCATAAAAATTAAATCAAAACTTAGGAAACTTAATAATGGCTGGTTCTCTGATTATAAAGATCATTTATTGCCCATACCATATTAATAGGTTTTGGGAAGGATAACAACAATTAACATAGAAAGGCATAAGTCAACATATCTATAGAAAATATTGTGCTTATTTGTAATAAATAATGAAATTATGTTCAGATTGCTTAAGGAAAACTGATGATGAGTAAGGGAGATAATCATATTAGATTTCTAAACCTTAATATTGAATTATTTGTATTCAAAGCATTACAGTTACTTGATCCAATAAGTAAGCATGTACTCTGAAATGAAAATTTGGCAGAAAAAAATTACTGGTAAAAATATTAAATTAATTCAAAGAATAGAAAAATATGCAATCAATATTAATTAATGCAAGTGAGAAAGAAAAGTCTAGATTAACATACCTTTTCAATGTTGGCAATGGTAAGGCTAACTAATATCCTGACGCGAGACTCACAAGCTGCCTGACTAGCTCTCCGGTTATTATTTGTATCGTTGGATGAATAGGAAGTGTAAGCGTTTGCAGGATATGAAGGAGATAAACCTTGCAATAAAGCTAGTATCCAGTGGGACAGGTTGATGGCTCCAGGCCACCTTAACAACCAATCACAAAGCAAGTTGCAAAGCATTGCAGCCACAGCGCATTCTCCTCCACCTCCATTATTAGATCCAAGTACTCCAGCAACAGCTCCAGGAATAAGCCTCAACGGAACTAACTGTAGAATGGATGCCAGGGCTGGACACAAATCACGCCAGTCTTTTCCTACGAAAGAAAAAACTAAGTTCACCTAATAGGTTCTACAAGAGAAAAAACTCATGTTTTATGCAAAGTATGAGGTTTTGAAAATCAAACAAACATGTACTTCTTAAGCTCAGTACTACATGCACAGCATAATGTTACCAAGTACTTTTTGAGCATAGCAGTTTTCAATTTTTGACTTCCATTATTAAAAGGATCTCAAAGAATTTTATTTTTGTAGTTGTGTAGAAACAATGAAATCATTTTACCCCTAAAATTAACATCTTAATTAATAAAATGTTACAATGCTGATGTAACATAACTTATTAAGGGAATATGAGACTATCGGAAGAACTAAGTTGAGATCGAGCTGGAAGAAAAACTAGTTAGTGTTACATCAACATTACACAATCCATGATTACTTCCAACAACCATATCACTACATTCTTTTCATTCCAACAGACATTTCGACTAAAGGTTACAGTATTCTGATAAACTGCTGTTTGAGATATACAAGTCAATTCTCAAAATGAACGAAAAATTTGCAGTTTAAAATCAATTGCTAAAAAAAAAAATTTATATTTTTCCTCTATTAAATATTGCAATTTTATGTAAGTCTCCCAAACTTCATTTATAAAAAAACCTTTTCTTAGTATTATAGAAGGAGTTCAAGCAGTACTTTCTGAGATGTAACCTTAACAGTTGGCAAGGGCTCGCTGATAATAATAATAATCCCGTCTTTATTTGAGCAAATTTTAGCCTTTTAATAGCATTCTTCCAATTAACCCCATTTTTATTTCACATTTGTTCCTGTTTATAAACACTCACACATGCAACATACGTAGACAACCATTCCCTAACTGGAGAAATCCGATTAGCTGGGATTCGAAACTGAGACCGTGATGTTAGAGCGTTAACGCTGATCATACTGAATGTAGAATTTGAGATAACCAAAAGATCTCTTAAGTAAAACTAATCTAAAACCTAAAATAACAAGTCCAAATCATCAAGAAAACTTCCAAGTAATAGCTTGCATAATAAATGACATGATCACATTTGATCAAATTGAGTAGAATTTAGTGGAAAAATGTTTTCAGTGATGACATGTTAGCATAAAACTGGTTATCAATAAGATTAAGTGATTTGATAAAATACAAGCTTGCTTATGTTCAACAAATTAGGCACATGAAAATTATCCGACTTTGAGCAGTGAAGATGATTCTTAATGCCCTGAGCTTGAAGACTGGGCAGTGTTTTGTTCTTGAGTTCCAGGCTCACATACACATCAATGTAACCACATACACCAGAATGATATAGACACACTCTTTTGTATTTATGGATTATAGGAGGCAAAAGGGCAGAGAAAGGTATGATAATGAATTTGACAGACTGCAGTAGATGTTGGATATAACACAGGTTGGAACAGGGAATAGGAGCATGGAAGGCTGCATCAAATCATCTCTAGTCTCGTAGATCAACAACATAACGTTTGATGATAGAAATCCATGACCTATTTACAACTTTGAGAAAATGTTGAACACTTACCTGAGTCAGAAACCAATGAATGAATTATCTGTAGAGACTGAAACACCCTCTTCTCTTCTTCTTCCAAACTATGCTTTCCTTTGAACGAGGACCTTCCTCGGCGCCATATCAAGGCAACTGCCTCAGCAACTTCTTTCACTTGCCCAGCAAATGTTTCCAGGTTTATTACGTCAGGAGTGGGAATCGTGAGTGATCCAATGCATTTTATTAGCGCCTCACACACCTTCATCTCCACATCATCATTGTCGTCATTTTTGAAGAATCCTACTTCTTCACATCCACTATCGACATTGATACCATTTCCTACGAGAATTAATAATAATGATATTTTTGGTTCCTCAAGGCCATAACAAATGAAATGTAATAAGCAAATGCTATATATACTCATGTGCACACAATTCTCATATATTATAATAAAATTATAATGGGACAGATGACAGAAATAATTAATAAGTGAAAAAAAAGCATTAATTGAGCAGACAACAAATATATACTTACAGTTTATCATTTAGGAATTCAGAAAAGGTTAATAACACTTATAAATTATTAGCAGTTTTACAAATTTCAATCTACTCCAATGTAACAATTTGAGAAATTATATGTTAACAAAATGACATGACAAAATTTGTTTTAACATTGAGAGAAGTTACCTATAAATGAAATTTAGCACCCTTGATACAATGCAAATAAGGAAAAACTCATTCAGCTAACAATACAAGCTGATTAGATAACATAATCACCTACACATTGAAATAATCAAATACACATGCTGGCAACTATATCCATTATCCTCATCAGTTGACAAAAAGTGAAAGCACTAAGTAAAATGAAAAAATTAACTGACAAATTGAAATATACTGTCCACAGGTTAATTTTTCAAATGACTTTGGTTTGAGTGGTGGGTTAAAGTCACCTCATAAGGTACAGAAGCTTTCAGTCAACAGCTTAAAAGCTAAACTAAAGGAGGGAGATGGGGAAGAAAAGGCTTAAAATTAAGAACCAATTACCATTCATAATGGGTCATTACGCAGGAAAAGGAAGGTCAGCAATATAGGAAGATTATCGAGAATCGGAATTCCTTGGTACAAGAATAAGGAACAGTGTAATATCTGAAACTTTTCTAGAACATTCAATTCATGTGTTTTAGGGCAGAAATTTAGGATTATAAGTGACAAATCAGAGTGATATTTTTATCTAACAGATGTTCAGCAAAGTGTGATCCATGAAGATTATTACTTAGGAAAGATACGTGTTGTTGCATCTTATGGAAATATTTCTGGTACTAAGGCTGATATAAACATGTTTACTGCTATGGAATCTGATTTTCAGAAGAACATGTCAACTTTATCTTTACTACAGTAGAGGAGGGATCTAAGAACCCTGAAGCAGTGGTATGCAATGTGACATTCTGCTTTAGAAATATATTACAAAATTTGCAAGTTAAATCAGCAATAAAAATTAATTTCTATCATCTTGGAGGTTTCAAGTCCATTGGAAGAATATAAGTAAAATAAATGCAGGTGTAAAAGTATTAAGATAAATTAAATGATACATCTCTACATCAAAAACACCTCCAAAATCGATGAACAAGATATTATTATAACTTCCAGCAGGATTACCACAGGAATAAATCATAACAAAGTAAATGAGATGAATTAAAGATGTCTTTAAAATACGAAGCTTACAATGAAAAGAAATATTATAAGGATTTGAAAATTCAATGACTTGATGCAGAATCTTTCTGCAGGAGCACATTAACTTGTGACGCATGGTGACGGGCATACTATAGAAAACATATTTATTAACCGCCTCAGCAAATTAATTGAAAAGTTTTATCAAAAAAGCATACGTTCAATTTTTACTGTGCAAATGGATAAGGGCCCAATTTGGTTTGTTTTCTACAGAAATGCCAATAAAAGTACACCCACTTCCTGAATTCACAGCTTATCTATCTTTTATTTACAGATTGGAGTACATCATGTATTATTTCCTCATGATGATACTTTATTAGGATGGTAGATAGTATATGATACTGTTCTAAGATAAATCTTTACACTAAGCATGCAGCTATTGGATGATACCTTAAAACATCATTAATAATGTGGGCAACACTCGAGAATATTTCAAAACTTTCAATCTTAAACATATTCTGATTTCAAAATAATAGGAGAGAATGAAATGAAAAATTACGCTTTTCTATTAACCTGCTGAAAAATAACCAAGATAAGGGTATTTGTTCATTTCAAGAAAATGTATTGATGTTTACTTAAAACAAAACATCAACAACGTTTACCCTTAAGTATGTAAATAAGGAAAAAAACGAACCTTTGGTGATATGTTCCTTTGAGAAAAGGCAGCATGGATGCATTTTAATTAGCCGAGAAACTGCTAATGCTGGGCCAAGACGGCTTGGAATGCAGTGTGAAAGAAAATTGGAAAGCTGAGACCTTACTTGATTGCACAGTTCATACGATGCACCATCATCTTCTTCCAGTAACTGGCTAAGAATCCAATGCGTAACATTTACGATTTCCACCTAGAAAAATTGATATAACTTTAACTCTGACTACTTGAACAAAAACAAACTCAATTTCTAGGAAAACATCAGACTTTTATCCATTACCATCACATTTGTTGTATTGATATTTCGCAATACATAACAGACCTATCAACATTATAGGTCTAAATATCAGGGACACAAAAAGGATATCTTTCTTGGTCCCTGCCTCGTTAAAGCAAGAATTAATTTTCATGTAAAATATAACTGTTGATAAGAAATAGAATATTTCCTTCTAGCAACGAAGCAATTTTTAAACTTTTCATAAATACAACGTATAAAGAAATAAATCAAATAGAGACAAAGATGAATCCACTTACCTGTCTATCCACTTCTCCTTCAACATATCCCCCTTGATCCATTGCCCAGAGCGCGTTTATAAGCTTCTTCTTCACAAGAGCTGATAAAGATTGTGGATGTCCTAGTCCAAAACACTTTAACACTTCTGCACCCAGAGGAACAACGGTGTTGACTCGATTAGCACTCCAAGCAAGCCACTGTACTCCTAAGAGAAGCACTCGGTAGCGACTATTCACGTCTAGCTTCTGTTCATTTTTAATTTCTTGAATTAGCTGCCGTTTTTTGGTAAGATCCCAAATAGTATTGCTGGCAATGAATTCCAGCACTAAATCAATGTTCATTTGATTGTCCATGATTATTATGAAGAGATTTTTTGGTCGTACCAAAAATATTCCGTCACGCCTTATTAGGTCATCTTAACCGAGGATAGAATGAATAGCACTTTTAATTTTCACTAGGTGTTTGAAATGTGATTTCGCACAAGATTTAATGTGCAAAATGATAGTTATTACATCGTGAACAAGAGTGACAGTTGGCAAACTCAAATCACTTTGTCATGATCTTGCTCAACACAAAGCATAAAATTCCAGACAATAAAAACTAAATGGATTTTGATAATTTACGTATATGCTTTTCAACCACTCTTCGTTTAATTACCATGCGAATGGTTTACGGATAATAAGCTTAAATAGAACAGCAACTTCCAACTAAAAGGACGAAAAGTGACTGCCATTATATTAGCAATCAATTACGGCTCCACATAGTAAACGACCGAAAAGCACACTTTAACATTAAAAATTATGGAACAGAAAATAGAACATTATCTCGAAGATGAAAAATACTTATCGATAAACTACGAAATATCGAGCTCTTCATGTTCAACTGACGGATCTACGGATATCAGAACAAGTTGACTCGCGATTACTTTTGTCACATCCGGTCAACAACATGTTAAAATGCAAAGATTATTATGGTAATACGTTAAAAATGTACATCCACTTATGATCCCGCCAAAAAAGAACTTCCTTTCTTCGCTTTCTTTTATGCATCAATAAATGATATTTGTATTAATTTATCAAATTAAGGAATCCGTTCCTTCCATTGCATGATTTGTTGGAAACCTTATCTTTAGGTCACTCGTAGCAACTACGGTTGTGTTATCGGATTCTTAAATAAATTATTATTATTTTTCGCATACAATTGGAATTTCCTATTGAAACAATCTCTTTCCTTTGATGGAATCTCACCTAGTGATATCTGTGACTCTGATGCCGCCATAGGCTTAAGTGTGTAAATTGCTTTTGATGCTTTACGTCGCGAGGATACGCTTCCTCGTAATTTACCATTTGTTGTTTAAATTTTATCCTTATTAACTAAAAGGATGTGTTTTTCGAAATAGCGAGACATAAGGGAGAACATACACAGTTATTTGATGAAGAAATCATCATTCAACAAGTCAATTTCCGGAAGTGTTAAATATTTTGCATCATTATAAACATTAATAGTCGATAGCAATATATACTTGGCGACTTCGGGGGACAGAACAATACATATAAATGGTGCATTTCGTCAATGATCATCTTGATATAATGTTGACGACTGCATTTCATTTGTTTCAAGAACCCGGATTTAATGGACTTCCGCTGATTCAAATGATCCAAACATTAGAAGAAATTTGATGTTTTTCAGTACCAAGACCTGCCAGTTTTGTTTAGAAGACGGGTTCTACAAATGGACGGTATGTAGTTTATTAAAACTCAATAGATTTTCGCCTAGAAATACGATTTAGGTCATCTCTTACAAAGCGTTGTAAGAAGCTTGCACGTTTACCTACGTGAAGAGAAATAACAAACAAATTTTTGTTATGTACCAAATAATGTGAATGTTTTTCTAAAAAATCTTACTCTCAGTTTGTATTTTATTGTTATCTGCTTCTGAATACTCAATATATTGCATATAAAGAGGAACATTTTGTTTATTTTAGATATACAATCATGGTGGGAGGTTCCAAGTATTGCTCATTTCTGCTCCTTATTTCGAGCAGCTTTCAACCTTCTTGATTTCGATATCGAGGTAAGTAATGATTTTTAGCAACAATCCGTTTTCATTTTAGTTTTCTTATTTCTGCGATAGATATTATATGGTAACGAGTAATTTCATTTCAAATCAATCATACAAACAGTTATTTTGAATTCATAGGAAGGAAAAGCTCGTGGCATAGTTCACGTTTATTCGTATTTAAAGGTGTTTATTGAACGTTTGGGAAACTATTCTTGGAATTAATTTTTATTTATATCTAAATATTACACTTGAGTGTTAGGCAACCTGTTGTGGTTTAAGTTTGTTTTAATAAAGACAGCAATGTATTGTACGATGCAGGAACTCGAAGAAGCCTTGCTTACTGACGGAGCCGAGGATTCTGGAAGCTCACTATTGCAAGAGTTGATGGTACGTCTCCTGGCAGGCTGTGTACCATCAGCCCAGGGCTGCATTTCCATTTTCAATTATCAGATGTTTCTGCGACGACTGTTTCGGCAAAAGTGCCAGGTAAGTTACGTTATAATTCTTGCCAGACATTTTCCGTCTTAAATTTGCATTGTATTTGTAAACAAAGAGTATAAATAATGATACGTTTCTCGCATAAGTACCATAGAAATTTCGCTTTAGAAGGTTAAACCTCTGTTTTACAAAGACGTAGTTCACTAGTGAATGTTTTTGAGATGCCTACTTTCATGATATCGTTAGAACAACAATGAGAATGAATTGTAATTACGTTGAGATAATTTCCTTAGATTTTTTCCTCTATTTTTCCATCTAAACATTTTGTGTGTGAAACGTAGTTAAAGTAGTAGTCTATCAATTTTGCGTACAAATGTGACCAATAAATGTTTGCATTTTATGTTCTTTTCTTTATCACTCAGTCATTAGATTTGTAAACAGATCTTTACTACTCAAACTCTGATGCTTAGTCAATCCAATCCTGACATCATTAACTCGATTAATTAGATACTGCAATGAACAAAAATATTGAAGTTTTTTCAAAACCCTCATGAATTCTTGTTATAAGAATTGTCATAAGATTTTATATTTGTTGTCTGGCGATAAATCTGTAAATTGATTTTATAGTTAAATTAAATCTGTTTCACATGAATGTATATTATCTGTCACTGTTAATTACCACACGCCCATTTCACCATTGTCTGTCATCATGTTCTATTTATCACTTAAAATAAGTTACACTAATTTCATTTACTTTAACTCTTACTGCTAATATTGTAAACGGCTTCCAATATGAATGTGATTGCTAACTAAGTAGCTGTGTCATTATTAAAATCCAACTATTGATGAAATCTTGTTCATTATTATTTATATCTTTATTGCTACAGGAATATGGTCGAGACAATCCATTCAACACTGATATCGACTTCCAGTTCCTACCATTGAGGAGCAAAGTAGAGATTCTTCATGCTTTATGTGACTTTCGACTTGATGCAGATGATGTACAGGATCTACTAAAGGTGAGCATAGTTACTTTTATATTTAAGCTAGATTATTTAGATATATCTTAATATCAGCTGTCATTTCTTGCACATGTATGAATTACTCTGGAATGTTGTTATATCAATACTGCTAAGTACTGTGTTTTTTCATCTGAATAAGTTTGAGTGATTCAGGTCATCAAAAATGGAATTGTAGATTGTGCTTATTCATTTTCTGTGATTAGGTTTTTGCTACTTGCTGTGGAAATATATTCTTTCTTATTATGTAATTAACACTTCAATTAGATTTTAGTGTTTATGTAAATAGTTTTCAGCAGTACTACTTTCTCCTAGGCAGGGCAGAGATTCCCGGACTTACATAATTATGACGTTGTTGACAGTTTTCACTGTCACATGAATAACAACAGTGGAATGAGCAATAGAAGTGCTTGATTGATAGATTTATAAGCAATGATATTTCTTTTGTCATGAATTTTTTGCTAGAAATTATAATTATTGCCTTTCTGTCATTGGTTGATGCATTCTCTGATCTAAATCCCTACAACAGCTTAATTCTCCCTGTATGGATTATTTACCTGAAGAGATTCAAGACTTGCATTCTTTATATGAAAGTATATCTCCTATTGCTATCACCGTCATCATCAGCTGACCTTGTGATTATAACTCAGGCAAAGACCCTGTGTTGATTCTTTGTAATGTTATAAAGGTAACTCTATGTACGTTTTAGTAGAGAGAGTTATGTATTACCTTTAATGAATATGTAAACCTTAATGCATAGAAATTTCAAGAAGGATCAATACAAAATGTGTCTTGGCTTTCATGAAATAAGAGCTGGATGCAGTAGATGGGGTATGAATAATATGGATTCTGTGGAAATCACAAGTTTTTGAGTCTGTTGAAATCATTATACACTACAGTGGAATCTCGAATAACGGACACTCCCACTAGCAGGCACCTCCATGTAAAGGGCACCATACACTTTCCCCAAACCAAGCTCACAAGAAACATAAGTATGTATACCTCTCACTAACGGTCACTTTATATAGCGGCCACGACCAGTGGGCTTCGACATTTCTAACTCCTGTTACCACCCATTAGTGGTCAGTCATGTATGATGAGTGGAAATGATAAGGTATTGGAACTAGGTAGCTATAGAAAGGGGTAACTAAGATGTAAAAAGCAACATTGCTGTGTTATTAACATTAAGAGTTAAAAAAAGTTCCAAATAACCTTTTCTTTACCCCTATGGTTAGGGTATTTCTGCGCAACATGTTGTTCACAAACAACGGCTATTTGCAGCTTTATAGAAAGTGTTACAGGAAGTTTTAAAGTTTATTTGTTACTTAAAATTTGTTTCGATAATGTTCCATGGAATAATATTTTGTAGATCGTCACTGAGTCTTGCGCATAACTTCTTCTTAATTCAAGAATAGGTCATAAGGTGTTTGTTAGAAGTATCTTATAGGAAACCATGTTGACCACTGTTTAAAATACTAATGGTATTAACTGATCTATGTCGGTATATATTATTGTACATCTCTAACCATAAAAACTTTTCTCTATCTTAATACAATTCAAACTAATCAAACTCTTAATTTTCATTGTTCTAGAAATCACAGTGGTTATGTGATTATTCCTGATGATAAATACCCATATTCCTTACCATGAATACTTCTCAATCTACTTATAAAGCCTCAAAATCCATGGCAACCCATAACAAAAATTTTAATTTAGCCATCCAAGCTAGATATCTAGAAGCAGACTGGTGAGATTTTAAGTCCTCGTTCCAAAAAAAGCAAAAATGACCAAAATAATTTTACATTATTCCATACCAAAAAGTATGACATTCGGGAACACAACTCAAAATTCTTCAATCATTATAATGTAATTAATAATAATCATCAATCTCACACTCTTTACATGGAGTTAAACTCTTATGAATACTGAAGGGACGATAAAATTGAGAATATTGTCTTTTTATTTTATGCTGATTTATTGGAAATTTGTGTAGGTAGCATGTTCACCTGAAATTAAAAGTTTTCAATGTACTTTTGATCAATAACTAAAAGTTATCATGCAGAATATGGATATGACGAAGTTCACCTATCTATCTATTGGTGACTTAAGTAACTAGGAGGGAGGGGCTACATTTTCATCTCTAGAAGATGTAATATATGTAGTTTGATTGCTACAAAGAAATGCAGACTTGATGTTCCAGTTTATAGTCCTTATATGGGTGCTTAAAAAATAGAAAAAAGTCTAGATTGAAGCTGTCTTCAGTTGCATCCCAGAATTGTATCTACTTGTCTATCCTTAAAAACTTTTATACACAAGGAACTAGGGATCCAGAATCTTCTTGTAGAAGACATTTTATGAGGAAATAATGCCATCAAGATACTAACCTATTCATCCACAATATCGTTAGATTTATAAGTCTTATCCATTGGGATGTGCTTGGACATTGGGCAGTGCTTTGAAAGGTATTTAGTTGTGTTGGCTTTACTACCTGTGGTGGAAATTTTTTAGAAGAACTCTTTAAGGTTAATTAAAAATTACTTATCTATATGTATTTTAAACCCCTGTGCAGTGTAAAGGACAAATTATCCATCGGTCCATGGTGGAGTAAAAAACCTTATTTGTATCGTATCCCTTCCATATGTATATATAATTTACCATCAATGTAGTGGTTCTGTTGGTTGTCCCAGATGCCAAAAATCAAGAACCAAGAAAACAATCGAAACACAATTCGGTTTGTTTTGATTTTTCTTATCTTTTCTGATGGTTTATTCGATGGTGTCTGATAGTTTTAGGATCGAGTCGCGAACCACCTGTTACCCTTCCGCGACCTACTGGTTGGGAACCGCTGATGTAGTGTTTTAATATCGAAAAGAAAAAATTCAAGGCTCCAATATTTTTGTTTCTTTATGATAGGTTCATAAAGTATCCCTCCAATCAACTCTCCCTGGAAAATTTTAGATCCATCCTTGAGTTTAATGATTTCTTTTCTGGTGATTTTGTTGCCATATTGTAATTTGGGATTATATACCTGGAATATAATTCAGGAATGAAGATATAATCAGTTATGGGTTTAACCCTCTCCCAACCCAATTTAAATACCTTTTCAATATAAAAAGATGGGCGTGGTTGGGTATCAGGAAAGGGTTTACTCACTGTCTAGGGTTAAAGTTGATTGAATTTGAAAATTGATTTCTAATTTATTCAGATATATCCTAGTTTTTTATTGATATTCATCCTGTTGCTAGCATTTCTAGGAAAAATATGTGATGGAGATCAATAACTTGTTTACATCATACTGAGGTTAGGTGGCAATCCTAATTATTAAAATTGTATCAATTACATTTTTACAAATAAAAATTGCTCTTTATTATCAATTCTTTTCTTTAAGACTTCTTATTTGAAAATTTTTAATTTTTCTTTGCAGAACCTCGAGTCTGATAGTCTTAGAGTTGAGCCTTTGGGACATGATGAAAGCAACTCGGCATATTGGTATTTCTATGGAACCAGGTTATACAGAGAGGATTATCCCAAACCGGTAAGTCTACTTTTATAAAAAAATGTGCTTCTCCTTGCTGATATCATTTTATAACTAAGTTTTAGTAACTATTCTCTATTATCTTGGTACAATACAATTTCAGCAAATACAGCTTTACCTCATCTCATCAGGTTTCCATTTAAAGTTTTTCTTAGGAATATCAATTTTATAATTAACAGATTAAAAATTTATAAGCTATAAATAATCATATCTCATTCTTCCTTGTGCAAAGTCAGTATGTATCCTCAGGAATAGAGTCGTCGTTTCCACTGTATGAAAAGTTAAAAATACTACCACTTAGATATCTTTTCATACATAAATAAGGTTTTAAGGGTATTTTGTAATCGTGGTGGAAACATTAATAAGCCTTGTCTGTTCGTAATTCATTTAAGAATAACTTTCTGTTTTGAAATCCCTAAACTTAATGTACAATTATATTGGCAATTTTATTGTTATTTAGCTTCCAAGTTGTTCTCCTCACTTTCAAATTTTCTCTAGTGCTTTTTTCATTTTGTTATTTATATCTCACTATACTTT
Organism: Sympetrum striolatum; assembly: GCA_947579665.1. Classification (NCBI taxonomy): domain Eukaryota; kingdom Metazoa; phylum Arthropoda; class Insecta; order Odonata; family Libellulidae; genus Sympetrum; species Sympetrum striolatum. The sequence goes on along the minus strand of OX388345.1, from coordinate 71,676,743 downwards.
GTTTATATTGTAACCTCAAAGAGTTTTACATAAAAAATTTGTTTATTTATACATGTATGCTGTCAATTTCTATTTAAAGTGATGTCAATCCCTATTAAAAGAATTACCTTCTGGGTTGCCTAAATTTCCCTTTTTGGCTTTTGTTTAAATATATTTAAGAATGCATTATATAGGAAAGCGAAATAAAAATATTATTATATTATTATTATTATTATTATTAATATTTTTATATTATGCATCTAATGACATGTTTTCTTATACTGACTAAAACCTTTTAAGTGTTAGCTAATAAAGAAGCTAGTAAGAAGAGTCTATCTACTCTCCTTACCAATAATTCTTCATATAACTCTTAAGAAGCTGTATCTGTTTGTGTGATCTGCAAGCAATATCACTTCAAGCTAGCTTACCTGATGGCTTTCATGTATGTGAATGCTATACATATATATATTTTGCAGAAGAAAAGTACTCAAGAGAGGAAACGCAAGATCCGCGATGACAAAAGAAAGAGAACCCGAAGAAAGAAAAAGAAAGGGGCAGCTGCATCAGAAGATGAGGAAGAAGAGGAGGAGGATGAGGCAGCGAGTGATTTGGACAATGATGAAGCCCTCTACAAATCCAGAACAGGGGCTGGCGTGAAATGGCAGGTGAGTACTAAGGAAAGAAATTAGAATACGGCTGTCTATGAGCAGTAGTTTAAATACTCTCTTACGCCGTCTTTGTCAGCAGTCTGTACCTATGTTGCCACCAGTTCTGAAAACAACAGAAATACATGGATTAACTACCTTCTAGTAATAACCCAATGCTATCATCTCCAGGGGCAGAAGGACCAGTGTGAGAACTGTTTTTTCTGATAGCATTAAAGGTACAAAATGCTGTCAAAGATGGCTTTGGGGAGTTTGGGAACTTCTAAGGCAGATTAGTGGTTGACACTTTTTATGATTATAATTATCCATAATTATGGAGTATTGGTGGATAGAATCTTCAATCCAGTTACCAGAAGTAAGATAAACAAGTTAGTGTTACCACTAGCACTATACTTGTTGCAGTACAGAATATTTGGTGCAAAAATATTTTAAGGGGGAGTAAGGAGTATGAAATGTTTTCCTAAGGACATAAATTTTCCTAAGGACACTGGCCGTGGTGGCCGAGTGGTTAGCGTGCTTGCACGGTATCGGCCAACTCCATGGTTCTGGGGTCAAATCCTGGCTAGTCAGATTTTTCTGATTAGGGAATGGTCTTGTGTGATTGTTGTTGTTAATACCTACCACTGTAAGAGTACAGAAAATGGATGTTTGTGGGGTATATTAAATAAATAAATAATATTAAAGTATGAGCATTTATCTTGCTTAATTTATGAGTATTTTATTCATAATGTCTATTACTAATTTGTCCTGTCCTTGGCAGATTGATAGTCTTTTGTCAATCTATTTTTTAGGTTTTATTCTGCCTAATGGTATCTTAGCTGCAGATAGAAAAAATAGTTTGTAAAGGTCTAATTTGGCAATTTCTTTGATTATAGGTGGTTTGTTTTTCTGAGAGTGACTGGGAGGCATTGACAGAACGACTACATGGGTCAAATTCGCCACCAGAGAGAGCCCTTCACCGTACATTGGCTGAAGACTTTTTGCCAGAGATACCAAGACTGTTTGCTGAAAAGGAAAGACTCCAAAGGTAAGATTGACAGACCAAGTCGAGTCTTTTGTATTAATTCCTTATATTATGCATTTTTCTTCCTTTATAAATCATTCATAACTAATCATCCAGTAATGATACCAGTATTTCGTATAGTGTACATCCTTATAAGTATACATATATAGCACTGTATAAATATTTACTTTACACATATAAACTGCTGCAAATGGCATGGCCGCATGTCTTAAGTTTCTCGTTAGATTTGCAGGCAAATGATTTTTCTACTTCTGAAATTCGAATTTCGAGTTGCGCATTACATTCGATGGCACTTTTTTTTTCTTCAAGTAAATACCGTAATTAGAGAAGTAGAGCCATGGAGCATGCTCCTCCTGCCACACCCTGAAAGGTGGCAAGTAGTGTATAGTCGTAGAAAGATCCAAAGTGGCATAGTTTCAACTACAGCTGTTTTGAGTTTTTAAGACCAATTCTTTGTAGCTGATGTTAAAATGATGAAGAGACAATTTGGTCCAAAAGTAACATTGTAAACTGTGAAGTGTAGTTTTTTGATTAGAGGATATATGTTGATTACACGTTTAGGTTGGGGAGATGTCTGTAAATTAGGTCTTGTAGTGTTGTGGTGTTTGAATTTTGTCTGTGGGTAGTGATGTAATTTTTGGAATATTTTGGAAGGTGTCTAACATCTGCTGTGAAGGATTGGGATTTGAATTATGCTGTTCATAGACAAAGTTATTCACGATATTCTATCTGCAGCATATATACGAATGAATATTGGGAAAATGTCTTTTGTTTCTGCATTGTTAAATTTTTTGGGTTACATATGTTTGATCTCATCTAGGAAAAGGATGCAAGAGAGCCAACCCAGAAGAACATCTGGCAGGATTGAGAAACTAAGGAAACAACAGCAGAGGGAGGCTGCTATGATGGAAGAGGAAGAGCGGAGCGGTAGAAATGCATTGGCCAAAATAAACGAAGACAGCTTGGAAGAAATGTTCAATGAAAAGACTGCAGTTTCAGAAAAGGACGAGGAGGAAGATTTGGATGAGAGTAAAGAGGAGGAAAGCAAAGTCATTGATGACGAAGAGAAAGAAAGGTATGATCTCTCTAGTCTAATCCATTAATTTTGAACAATCCTCAATTATTACACTGTCATTTATTTGGTAAAAATAGTATCAAGGCTATCAACTGATATAGTGCCACTAGATCCAAAAAAAATTACCACTTAGGATGCTATCCGCATAACAGGAAGGAAGTTAGAAGTGAGCAAGTCAACGAGTGCCCCTACCGTTAGCGTAGATCATCTTTCTCTTTATGCTTAGGAAGTTTTGAAGGCTTTTGTGATATTATTTTTTATCAATATTCGCTAAGTATAATTTATTGTTTTTGACATTTGACACTACGTATAAAAGCATTATAGTATTGTGACAATAGTTGGATTCCCTAAACTTGGTATGAATCTCATGCATAATTTGTTCTTTCCTTTCGAACAAAGACTTTTTGCCATAATAAATGTGTAGTGACAGCACTTGAAACATATGACCGTTAAGTAGAAACTCAGTATCAGAATTGGGTTGCAATATGAAAGAAAAATCAGCAGAAACCTAGGAATAACATGTTTACAAATTTTACAATCAGATTTTGGAAGTGCTTTTCTTGCAGTATGGACATCATTCAAAAGAGTTGAGGAAGTGCTTGTATGTTTAAATCTGGTCAAACACTTTCAGTTTCTGGGGAAGTTCTTGTCCCTCACTAGATATCCAAAAAATTGGATGTTCAAAATTTATGAAGAAGTCCTACTGCTGAATTAACTATTAAATTTTCTCCGAGAGCCATGATAATGGTTTCCAAATATTTTGTCTAATATATTTCATTATCTATGATTATCTGATAATTTAAGTTATGATAACATATTGTTATTATTATAAAAGTTTTAAGATGCCATTTGATTATAAATATTAATTTCCCGTTTGTTTTATACTTAATAATTATTTGTTATCCAAAATCATGAACTTTAGATGCTAACTGTTTATTCCCCTCTGACATTATTGTCTATTTAAATTGTTGTCATGGCTAAAGGGCAGAGCAAGAAAAATCAAGTCTCTTAGGAGCCAAGTATAGCAACCAAGTAAAAGTAAGTAGATTAAAATGACTTATCTGTTAACTAATATCTCTGCAGATTTACATAAGTTATCACTCTCTCATATCTTCATTGTCATGTGTAATATCTTACTTTTCTTTTTTGCTAAATTGTGAGTAAATTTAGTTTCTAGAATTTTGGGGAGAAATCAAACATCTTCGAATCTATAGATAAGTTGCTTTAATCTACTCACCTTTGATTGGTCCCCCTCCCTGTGCCCTGAAGGACTTTCTCTTGTTCCACCTTCTTAGCTGTGATGGTAAACTTATAGGCTAGGTCGCTACCAAATGCAAAGTGGTGCTGAAGTGAGCTAAGTTAAGTCTCTGAGGGTTGGAAACTGGAAGAGTAGCCTAATCTATGTAGCACCACTGCAAATGAGTGAAATGGTGGTGGAGGGGGAAGCTGTCTCCACTTCAGAACAAACCATGGCCGTTCCGAAACAGCTGAGCAATGTCGCAACTCTTAGCTCCACTTTGCATCATCTCTGGTGGCCATATGTGAAATAAAAAGTATTAGGTTCAATTTGCCGCGATCTGCGTGTTTAACTTAGTGCATAACTACGCTTGGCTTTGCATTCGGTGGCCACTTGGCCTAATAAACTGTAGTTGGAAGTAAAATCTGGATCGTTAATTAAATTAAATTGATTTCCTCTTTCTATTAATTTTGTTTGTGTAGCAATAGCTCTGGTGAATATAAATTGTTTAGACTAAATTAAATTTCGTTTACATAGGCTATTCCAATGCTATTTGGCGAGAGAAGAAAGAATGACACGTGCCTTCTTAAGAAGCCTGTCTAAAGTGGAAGGGGAGAGGATCGTTATAGGGTCACAGATAAGAGAGGAAAGCAGTAGTGAGAGCAGTGTCGAGGATGCTTGTGAAAGGAAGAGGCGGAAAAGTCCAAGGGTCAAAAGGAAAGAGAAACACAGGGGCCGTAGTAGAGGTTCTGGGAGTGGGAACAGAAATGAGACAACAAAGGATGGCCTTCCAGTTGGAAGGCAAACTAACAACTCGTTATCATCTGCTACAGGTCCCATTATCATTCAGACATCCAGGAGGAAGTTGAAAACATCTCAAGTGTAAGTACATGAGTTTTCTACCTCTCGGTAGGTTCATGTGCCTTATAAATCCCTTTTCTGGTATTTCTTGGTACCTTGCCCCGCCCTTTATGTCATCTAACATCTTCTGCCTTTGTTTTAGCTAGCTCTTTTTTCCCTTGTATTCTACCCTCAATTATCTTCTTCTGTAGTCCCTCTCCTCTTAATATTTGACTCGCGCATTTCCTCTGTCAATTCTAATTACTTGAATTAAAGCCCTTTCCTCCCCAACCATCTCATGAACCTCTGTTTGTTCACCCTTCAACTCAACTCACTTTATCCATCCTATGCCACACCCTCATCGCCAAGGACTCCAACCGTTTGACATCATCTTAAGATCCACATTTCACATCCATATTGCAAAACACTCAAGACCAAGGAATTTACAAATATCTTTGTGATACCTTTATCAAGACCTCTAGTCTATCCCCTTTGCTTCATGAAAACTTCCTTGGCCAAGGTTATCTTTTAGGAACGTCATCTTTGCATCTTCCTTCCTAAGAAAGAGCACTACCCTAGTAAAGGAATTTATCCACCACCTCTAGTGTTTATCCATCCTAAAAATTAACTTAGCTTTCTGTTCCTTAGTAAACCTCATTAATTTAGTTTTACATTAATTTTCATCCCAACAGTCCCAGAAGTATCTCATGGAAATAGCTTGTTTCTTATTACCATTTCTGTTTGGACTTTCTTGTTTTATTTTTCATTTTGGTAAGGTCCTCCTCTTTTGTCTAGCAGTTGCTTATATATTAGCTATCTGGTAATGCAACAAAAATCAAGAGGGTCACGATGAGGAGAATAGGTTGCTCCAGTCATTGCTATAATTAGGTTAAGATAAGATTTAGGTACAAGATTTTCATTACACTTATGGAAATGCTTAATAAGGTAATCAGGAATTAAATGATTATAATAGAATTCCTTAAAATGATCATGTTTTCCATCTTCAGAATTGAATTGAAATTATAAACTTAATTATTGATATAATCATAATTTCAGGATAACTTTCGCTACATAGTAACGTGTATGCACTTACGTTGTTATGCTTTTATGTGTGTTAAATCCTTTTTGGTTGCTTAAAATATTATATGAAAGGGATAATCAATTGAAATGGAAATGATTAATTTTTATTTTAGTGGCAGTTTAGGAAGGTTGTACAGAATTTGAATGATTAGGAATAAAGAGATTCTTAGGAAATTGTAGACTATGTTTACCATTATTTATTTTGTCCATGAAGGATTGCCTAATGTATGTTTCATTTTTACCTATATTTTGATGAAAAAAGGATTCTTACATCCATAGCATTGGATGACGTTGTTATTTTGCAAGTTATTGATTCATATAAGCTCAAATATGTTTCTGTGTGTATGTTTGGTATATGTTGATGTTACCATATAAACCGTTGAATTTTCTGGTGGTTTTTTGGTCCTTGACTTTCGGACAATTATGTACATATTTTGCATGTTTAATTTTCTCTCTAAATAAATGACCATGGCATTTGTCCTTCCTAATTTTTGATTTTATGTTCATTATCAAATCTTTCCAAAGAACTAACTGGATCTCATGATCGATTTTTCATTTTAATACAGTGAAGAATTTTGCACTCACAGTAGGTTCCGCCAGTCCGATGAGGACTTGCAGACAGGTCTGCACAAAATTCTCGAGCGCGTAAAATCTCATGAAGACGCTTGGCCATTTGCTGATCCTGTTGATGAGAAGTGGGCTCCTCGTTACTATAACGTTGTGAGGAAGCCAATGCACCTAAGAAGAATGGAAGAGAAATTGGAAGCTGGGGATTACCTTACTTTCTCACAGTTCAGGTCAGACTTCATGCTGATTGTGGAGAATTGTCGAAAATATAATGGATCTGACAATGGTGAGTGATAGTATAGTATTATTATACCTTAAATATATAACAATGTGCTTTTAGCCAGTTATTCCTATGATAGGTCCTTAAAAATTGGCAGTTTCATACTCAATTTCATGTCAATTTTAAAGCATAATATTTAGTTTCATAGCAGTGATTTTCTGCCTTATTTCTCTTTAATTAGTTCAATTTCGTTTATTTTAAATGATTCTAGTGGAATAGTTGCTCATTATTCATTGTGTTGGTTGTCTCTATTTCATTTTGTACAAAAGTGTATAGTCAAGTTTCTATTAGCCTTATTTCTATCATAGCTATAGAAATTTCAAACCCTTAACTATGGAGATTCCCTCAATATTGCATGTACATTCTCTGTAACCATATAATAAAATTATGGTCTCTTTTTTCACTAGTATTCCAGATAGCATAATACTATTATTATTATAGCATGAAATGTTTTATTTGCTGGTTGTGTTCCTCTCTATTTCCAAATGCTGTTAACCTGTTCACTATGGCGGCCATATTGGTGATCTTCATGCATTTAAAATGATATAACCCATATGTATGAGAATGTATTCCTTCCTGGTTAATGGCAGACTAAAGGAAACCACCTTTCCTAGTATCGGTAACTTTCCCCCACTCATTTAAAACTAATGGACCAGTGCCTCCTGGCACGCTCTCTGTCCCTTGGTAAGGAACCAGAAAGTGTGCTGGCACGCTCGCCGTAGCAAAAGGGTTAAGCGAATCATTCATTTGCTCGCCAGGGTGTGATTAGTTGGGTGTCTGCTAACCTTAAAAACCAGTAAATCTTGAAATACTGAGGGAATTTTGTTCTGGAAAATGGGGAAATTCATAGAATTTGATGTGTGACGTGAAAAATACGTGTTTATCGAAAGACCTTCCCATGGTTCTTTTTATAGGCATTTTCTTTAGTAAGATACCCAGATTAGAAGAAAAATTTCAGTTAGTGTTAAAAGGTTAAACCCATTTATGAGCTTATAACATTTAGTTGTGCTTTTTTCTACTTAATATACAGGCAGCATTCTTAATACACAGCATTGGTTTAGGATCACATGTATTGACAGTTTGTAAGGGATAGCAAATGTGTTTTGACTGGAAGGGTTTCAGTCATAAGTTGACTTCTCAATTTGAACGTGGACTTTCTTACTGGATGTCAGGCATTGTGCTCATTGAGAATTAAGTGTTAATAGTTTTGGAATAAAGCAACATTTTTGTGGCAATTTAGGAACTTTTCATAATTTTTAGGACCTTGAGTTTGAAATTTTTACCACAGGACTAACATTTAGCCAAAAATACACTTGAATGTAGTAAAGGTATACCGCTGATGGCAAATAGAAAAAATTGTCACTACATGCCAAAACCGTCAATTAATGAATCTGCCTGATGGGCATTAGCATCTTCAGAGGCAAGAGGTGAAGTCATTGAAAGAAGATGCTTCCTTCGGAAGCGAAGTGTGCATTAGGCAGATTTATTCCTTATTTATTTGATTTATTATGATTTATTATATGATTAAAGAAAATTCAACTGCTCTGTATCTGGAAAAAGGTGTTCTTGGTGTCTTTTAATGTAAAGAATCTTTTCACCAGTGTTCCCTGTGACGAAGTCATCACCATCACTTCTGAATTCCAAAAAAATGCTGCTATGGACCCTTCTTGGTGTTTGAACATTATTAGACTACTTAAAACTTGCCTAGATCAAAATTATTTCCTTTTTAAGGTTTTTTATTATAAACAAAACTCAGGGTTAGCAATGGGTTCCCCTCTTTCCCCTCTCATGGCCGAAATTTTTATGGATCAATTTGAGAAAAATCTTTTTAGTTCCAATTCAAAATGTCTACAGAATATTTGTTATTGGTACAGGTAGGAGGATGATGTGATCTTTTTGTGGAATGGAACTGAACGTACTTTGCATCTGTTTTTGCAATATTTGAATACAATCCATATAAACCTGAAATTTATGCACAAAGTAGAAAATAATGGGAGCCTTTCTTTTCTGGGCCTCAATATATCTCTTTCAAATGGCAAACATAACTTCTCCATCTTCCGGAACTCGAGTTACACGGATTGTACCATCAGTAGCGACTCTTTTCACCCACATTCCCAAAAGCTTTTGGCTTTTCACGCTATGGTCCATTGGCTGCTGAACGTGCCCCTCTCCAAGAACACCAACCAGAAATTACAGCTCAAAATTAAACAAATTGCCTTCAGAAATGGTTTCAATTCTGAAATCATCGACCACCTTATCACGAAGAAGAAAAGAAAAATAGCCCTCGACTATACTTTCAAAGTGGACAGCCCCATCGCGGAGAGAAAGTGGTGCTCTGTAAAATTTATTGGCAGGGACTTTTTTTCATGAAAGATTTTTTTCCAGTACATTATTCCTGGACATTTAAAACAGGCCCTAAAGTGAAGGATTTTTTGGTATCCTGTAAAGACCTAATTAACCCATCCATCAAAAGTGGTGTGTACAGACAAGATTGTAATGATTGTGAAGGATTTTATATTGGCAAAACTGGCAGGAGTTTTAACGAGAGACAGAAAGAACATTTTCATGCCTTCAAAAATAAAAAACCAGATGTCTCCGATTTTAGTAAACATTTACTCCTTAACGGACATTATAGTGATTTTAATGTGACATATTTACATTTTTGTGACCACAGTGCAAAATTGGACACATTGGAGACATTAGAAATAGTCCAGAATTCCTCCAAAAATAATATCCTTAATGACTTCTTGTTTTCAAACCCTTCACCCATTGTGTGAACCATCATCTCTTAACCTAACTCCCCCAAATTCCTGTTCCCTCTCCCCCCCCTACAATTTATACCTCCCAAAACTTACCTTTTTCCCCCCTTCCTTTTTCCTATTGGTTTACTATCAACCCCCCTCCTTCTCCTACCCTCGTTGTTCCTATATAATGTTGTTGATTTTTTCTCATGTCACCTGAAGATGTAGCTTGGCTACGAAACCTAGTCGTGTTTGTAATTTTATTATGGTGTAGTAAAGGTGTTTTATCATGAAGCCCTTTTGTTTTTAGATTTATTCCTTAATGTTTTTGGTATTTAGTGACAATTTATTCTAATAGTATGTAGGTATGAATACAGAGAGACTGAGAAGACAAAAGACAGAAGTCTCCCCTGAGAGACTTTAGAAATTCAGGGAATTTGGTAATTGCTGATAGTAGACAGTCTTGTTTATGCACTTAACAATATAGAGGTTTTATGTATAAGCTAAAGATCTTGTAATCAATTCTTTTCCAACTTTAACAGAGTATACCGAGATGGTGGAGAACCTGAAGGAAGTTTTCCAAAGAGCCGCAGACCGTTATCTGGAATCAGATCTGTCATCAGACGAGGACGTGCCAATCGAGTTTCCCCCTCCTGCAGGAGCAGTACCCGGAGCCCTTCCAGGAGCCAAGGGTGGAGCTGTAGGAGGAGAAGAGGTGACGTTGCCCACCGTTATAAAAGAAGAGCCAGAGGAAGAAGAAGCTGAAGAGGAGAACGAACCACCAAAAGAGGAAGTATTGGAAGGGCGTAGGAGGAGGAGGAGGCGGCTAAGAGGTGCAAACTCATGGAAGGAGAGCGAGGCAAAAAGGCGGATAGAAGAGGATAGCATGGAAGAGGAGGAAGAAGAGAAGGAAGAGGAGGTGGTGGAGAAAGAAGAAAGGGTGGAGAAGAAGGAAGAGAGACGGGAAAGGAGAGGGGATAAGAGGAGGGGGGAAGAGAAAGTGGAAGAGAAGAGAGAAGATAGGAAGGAAGATAGGAGGAGAAAGGAGGAAGATAAAAGGAAGGAAGAAGAAGTGGAGAAGGTTGAGAAGAAAGGGAAAGGAGAGAAGAGCAGAGGGGAGGAATCAAAGGATGAAGAGGAAAAGGAAGATATGCGAGAAGAGGCAGAGGAGGAGAGGTATAGCAGCCACAAGAAGAGGAGAAAGAAAGTGTCAGAGAGCGAAGGTAATGAGAAGAAGAGGAAGGGGCAGAGGCCAAGGAGAGGGGCTGATACCGAAGAGGAGCCGGTGGAGGAGAAGAAGCCATTGTCAGAAAGTGCAACTCATACGGAGGAGGAAGAGGAAGATGGAAACACCAGTGGGAGTAAGAAGAAAGATACCTCAACGAGTGGGAAGAGGAGCAAAAGTAAGCCAAAGAAGACAACGGTTGTCAGGAATGCGGCAGCAATTGATGCCCTTGCAGAAGCTACTGAGCAAACACTTAAGGTAAGCACAATCCTCATGAAAGTTTTTTTTAGTGATGTGTATAAGGCACATTCTTTAGCTTTATTCACGTTTAGGGATTTCATTAATAATTAATACAATTCTGATTGGTATTTAGTTAATTTGTGGCTGGTATCTAACTCTATCTCATTCTATTTCTAATCTAATCTATCTAATTTTCTTGCTTATTATTTCTTATAATTGTTGCCAAGGTAATAAAATAAGAGCATCTTTTGCACTTTACCAGCTGTATCTCAAATTTTCTTTCTTTCTCATTCCACTAACATTCCATTCTTATAATATTTATATTATTCGTATTTTTATGTCCAAACTTGTTACCGTTTACCATTCTGAACAGATTAACTTTGGCTTAGATCATATTTGGTCACTCTCATTTATTAATAATACATGCTGTTCCTAGTTTTACTACATTTTGCTATGGAGTTGGTGATACCAATTACATGTAAGTCAGCAGTATAATTATGTACAAAGCAGGTGAAACCTAAAATATTTCTCATTGGCTCTGCTTTTTCTGGGTTACTGTGCGATACTTTATTTACTGCCAACTAACCGATTTTTCTATCACCTAATATCTGATGAGATTTAAGAAAGAAAGGAAAAATTTTTCTTACTTTATATAATTGTTATCATTTTGATTGGTGTTGAGGATTTTCATAGTAAATTAAATCACATGTTTGAAATTTTTATTTTCCTTTAAGTAATGTGGGTATGATTTAAAAAGCCCTCAGCATCTGTCCTCCACTCATGGAAATAATTGTAATTATGGGGGGCTATTTTTGTGGCAGTAAGGTTAACTAATATGCGAGTTTGACTTTGAATTTAGCATGACATAAGTTTCTGATGTATGTAAAAAATGTATTATTTTAATTGATCATATTCAATCATACTCTTTTTACTTAATCAAGAAATTGCTTTCCTACAGGATATCAACAAGTGGCTGGATGAGACTCCACGCCTCTCTGAGTTCTCATCTGCTAGTAATTCACCTTCTCATCTCATGAGTGCAGAGGAGTATGACTCTGTAGGCAAGGGAATCGAGACTGAATATCGCAAAAGTTTAAGGTTGGGTGATTCAGCATTTGGAGAATTCCAGCAGAAGGATCATGGCAGGAAGGATTCTGGTCCAGGGATGGACAAGAAAGGAGTGAGAGTGGATAAGAGGAAGCCTGGCCAAGGAGCTGGAGCTGCCAGCAGCGTATCTGTCCCAAAGAGAACCATCATTGAGAGGCTGCAACCTGGAAAGAGCAAGGGCAATTTGTTGAAGCAAGGACGCAGTAATTCAGATGCCGATAGCAGTGGTGGGTCTGGCGGTGTTGTGGGGTCAGGGAACGTTGCGATTGAACCATCCAAAAAGCCTGGAGAAGCCACCCCCAAGTTAAGTCTGGGTACTGTTTTGAGAGGTGACATAGCATTTGGGGAAGGGGCAAAGAAAGAACCAGAAGAAGTGGCGGATGAGGAAGAAGAGGAGAAGACATCCTCAGTGGGAGGAAACTTAAAGAAAGAAAAGAAACAAGAAGAGGAGAAGGTTGTGGTGGAAGAGAAAGTGGAAGAGGACAAGCCAGTGAGGAAAAAGATGGGCTCAGCAACACCCAATCTGAGTGCTTGGTTTAAGGCTTTTGGAGCACCAAGAGGTCAAGGGCAAAAGAAAAAAGGACCAGAAGAGGGGAAAGGGAACACCTCCCAGGACGAGAGTGAAAAGACAGTAGTGACTGAGGAACCGAAAGTAGTGGAGGAGGGAAAGAAGGCCTTACCAGAAGATGATACAGTAGGAGGGAAAGTCGATCCTGAGCCCTTGTCACCATCTCCATCAGGAACTCCCCACTCAACCTCTGGCAGGCAGAGACATGTAAGCACTGGAAGCAGTAATGTTTCGGACCTTTCGTCAGCCTTCAGTCCTGATGTGCAGGATCCAGCGCTGTCACCACGTCTGGTTGAGCTTCCTTCTCACTCTCCATCAGCTTCAGCACCACTTCCCATACCTTCCACATACGCTCCAGTGAACGGAACGATTCGAGTGGGGTTTTATCAGGACACTTCCCAAAAGTCAGGTGGATCATTCAGCAGCAATGGTGGTGCAGAGGAAGGGTTGCCTAGTCCTACACATTCTGGTTCTTCAGTGTTGCCAACAGTGCCCATGCAGTCCTCCGACATGCAGTTTTATGATACGAGTAAGCCTCTCACGGATCAGTATAGAGAAGTAGCGGCAAGAGTGCATCATCAACACCAGCATCCACCTGCTGTTCCCACTCCCCCACCTGTTTCCCCATCTCCTCCTGCTTCAGCATCTCCTCCGAGACCGATGCCTTATCCCAACACTCCCAGTGTCATTTTTTCCACTAGTTCCAATAGAGTTACCTCACCAACATATCTTCCTCCCGTTTATCCTCCCCCTTCAACAAACACAGTTTCTTCCTATTCACCCACTGTCACTACGACAACCAATTCCTTTGCAGCAACAGAAAGTGGGCCTGCTACTACATTTCCAGTCAAGAAGCGCCTTTATGCCACTGCTTCAGCTTCCTCGTCTGGTAGCACATCACACACAGAATCTTCTGGAACCTCAGTGCTTGTGGCCCCCACATGCACTTCTCCTCTCGGGAGGTCTTACCATTCTCCTGAGCCCCAAGTCAGTGTAGTACAGCATACCACTCCGATGGTGAGGACTGATTCTCCTCCACCGTATGATTGCTCTGCAACAGCGAATGTTCCTGGTTATCCGCATGCACATCTAGAAACATCTCAGCCAAAACTAGTAAGCTATTATTATACATTTTCATGTAACATATTTTTAGAGTGTCCATATTGCAAAAGATAATAGTGTCAGTTTGAAAAATAGAATTTATTTTGTTTCTATGCAATATTTCAATGTTAAGTTTAAAATCCTCAGCTTTAGGATTTGGAATGTTTATGGATGAATTTTGATTTTTGTGACATCCTGTTTGATTGTTTACAAATCCACAGGTTTTACTGCAATCCAACTTTTCTTATTTTATATTCAATGATCAATTTACATTCTTTTTTCATGTATTTTTTTACTGTTTGACTTAGGAAAGTTTGTATTGCTATATTGCTTTGTTTAAAATGAATATGATTCTAATTTGTGTTGAACTAGGGATAATATGACTTTATCATCTTTCATAAATCTTTTTTTCTAACAGTGTGCATATGATTTTTCTTATCAATCTTCTCTTATTTTTCTTGCTATAATACACTGACTAAAAGCTGTATATGTCTGTTATATCCTTAATCTATCTTTAAATGAGGTGAGATTCATAAAATATATATGTCATTCTGTACTTAACATGAAAATGGGGCTTTTGATATAATAACTAGCTCCAACAATTTGATTTGATTTCCTGAGATATTGTGGAGATCATATACTCACAACTCATTCCTTATTTCAGGGATTTGCAAGGTTGCCCATCTATCACCATCATCCAGAGCTGTCTCAATTAAATCCCCAGCATCCTGGGAAACCAGAGCCTCTGAGAAGTGTCTTGCATCATCCTTCAATGTCTCCACATACCTCAGATGTTCAGCCAAGCTCTCCTCCTAGAAGCATGGAACCTATCATGCACCTTTATCCAAATCCAAACGAGTCTCAGGCAAGAGTGCTGGACCTTGTTCACAGCGGACGACCAATGCAGCCAGCACCCGCACCACCTGCACGCACCAAAACAAAGACAACTCGCAAAACTAAGACAGGTCGCCAGCAGCAGCAGAGGCAAGAGCCTTTAGAGCTGCCAGTAGAGCCCCCTGGATTTCAGCAGTTCACCAGAAAGAGTCCAGAGCCACTGGCAGCAGGCCTGCAGCAGCCGCAACACCCATCCAGCAGTGCCTTTGAGTTTGCATCCAGACTGTCTCTGTTTGGGAGGGATGAAAAGAACTTTCAACATCTCTACCACCGTGCACCCATTGCGCCTCCTTCTTCAGGATATTATGTCGATCCTGGAAGCATGGTCAAGTCTCCCCCTCCCCCCTCACACCAGCAGCCTCAGCCACAGCATTCGCAACCTCTCACTCAGGGATGCCCACCACAGGGAGCTGTAGGGTCCGCTCTTCCTTCATATCCGTTCCCCATCTCACCACATTATCCTCATTATCACCATCATCGCCTGGATTCGGTGCCTCCAAAATCACAGTACCTTCCCTCATCACCACCTCCACCATCTTCCTCCGCATCCCCTACCTCAGTTCCATCATCTTCACCCACCACATCTGCTTCACCCATACAAGCTCCTTCAATCCCAGCCTCTCTCCTGTCTTCAGCTCCTCCTGCATTCCATCCATCTAACCTATCTCCTCTCCCCACCTTACCTGGGCACCGCACTTTCTGCACGACAGGGAATGGTAGGGCTTCTGGGAGTAGGTTGCTGGCATTTCCACAGGGGCAGCAGAGGGAAGGTGGCAGTATGGTGCCAGGTGGTAATCCCTTATTGGTTGACCCTTCAAATCCATTGTACCAACAGTATCATCATCACAGCCATCCTCATCTTCATCCACCCACGCATCATCTGCCGCAGGAGGAACTGTTGTTGAGGGGAGCTGCACCTCTTGCTCCGTACTCGAGTAGCTACCAGCATGCCTTTGACGCCATCAATCGACCGTGGCACTAAAGTGCTCTTCACCTTGTTACGAGGTTGAAATACCAAAGATACTGTTTTTATTTAGCAAACAAAACTCATTTTCCCTTCTACTCTCTTCTGTTTTCTTATTTCAAAACTTTTTATGAGTGTATGTATATTTTCCAGCCATCCTAGTATGCGGTTTCATATTTTTTATGAAGTGAACAACCTATTTTTTAAAATTTTGTTAATCAAGTTTATCTTAGTTTTGTAAATTATAAAGATTTTTTATATATTTTGAAGTCTTTAAGCTACGCTTAATGAAAAATCGGCTTGCCTTGAAGAATCTAAAATTTATATCAAAGTATTTGCAAAACTCAAACCAAAGGTTATATCAGAAGGGACCTAATCATATGAATGGAGATTTGGGTTTGCTGTTTTTACTCCATGTGTTTTATCTCTTTTTTTAAATCTGCAAAATCCCATAGCTTAAAGTTATTGAACTGTTTTAAAATGATCCCTATCAAAAGTTTAGGGAGTTTGTTCATCTTTTCCAGCACCAATATACTGCTATTGGGCACCAGGTACAACGAGTGGCATTAATTGCTGCAAAGTCTACTGGTAAGAATCTCTACTCTGTTTACAGAGAAAACGGGTCACTAATCAGTTGTTGATTTTGAAATTGATGAAACTTGTTATTTTACGTGACCCTGTAGCGATGGAGACTGTCGTGTCTATAAATTATCAGCTGTTTTACAACTGCCACCAAGTTGTAGATGGGCATGTAATATATGCCCTGTACATTCCTGTATATATTACTACCATCTACAGGTAGTGTGAGCTATAGATGAGTGAATGTGCATATAAAATTATCTGTGTACATAACATTTAAGGCAGAACTTGAATACCTGGCAGTTTTATTGCATACAATTCGGTATATGTGAAATATCTTACCGACAATTATTTTTAAAGGTGTCAAGAGACTGCTAATGTATTTTAGAACCAGTGAATTTGTATGAAATTAATATTAGATTGAATAATTAGTGCAATCAGTGTGAATGGTTATACAAAGTTTGTTAACAAACTTTGCTTGCATCAAATTTTAACAGTAATAAATCATCGAGAAGTTCTTTGTATGTATGAATTTTCTATTGGAATTAATTATATTCCATTCCTTCCTTATATATTGCCCTTTTTGCATAGTTTCCGACTTTGAATTGCAGCAGGGTTCCTTGTAACCAGTCATTCAGTGTTACCATATTGTATGATTGCTGTTCACTGACTTAAAAAGTGCTCAATATTTTGCAAATGATATTTTAACCATTAACTTCAGTTTGCATCAATACCTTTTATGGAGAAATTACATTATTTATTTAAGTATGCAGTATTGTCCCTGGAATCCAACAGCCCCCAAATTTGAATAACTTGGAAACTGAACTTATTAATTTTGCCTTGGAATCCAAATACTTTCTTGGATTACAGATACTCTGCATGAAATCTGTTACAAGATAATGAAGAAGTACTTGTTGCTCCCATATTAACTGTTTTGCCTTATGCAACCTTGGTTTTGTCGAGTATAAACATCTGGGGAATTGAAATACAGTCTAGTCAGATTTATATAGATGTACAGTAACGCAAGGAGGCAAAGTGATATATTGCTATAGCAGGGAGATATTGTTAGTGGGTGACAATAGAAGCAAGAAAAGTTGGAAGGTAAAGAGTCATTACTACAATTTTTTATCGGAATGCAATAGCTCCACAAAGTTACACCTTGAAAAATTTAGCCTGGTACCTCAGGAATAATCAAATATTTATTCAAATATCACTATTATTTGTTGATATATTACCTGAAAATCCGGTGTATTTCCCATTGAAATCATGTTTGAATATATGAGGCTCGGGTATAGATTCATTGTTTCTACTATTTCAAAGGGGAAATTTTGTCTTTGAATTTGGATGGGTCTGGAACAAATAAAGTTCAGGTTCCAAATGTAAATGTAACAAATTTAAATTATTAATTTATGTTCAGCATTAAAATTCATGACACAATTTCTTAGTCAGAGAGTCAACATTAGTTTTCTTTCTCTCATTATATGAAGTAAAGGGAAGTTGATATGAGTTGGTTGGACTTGGTGAAATGATAGTTTACTTTTCAAGAAATTTATTAATTTATTGCTGTTGCATTTGGCTATCATTTATGAAGTTTAAATATCTTTGTCAAAGCTCAACTGATGATTACTCAAAATAAGAACTCTTAGGGAACTTAATCTAAGTTTTGCTTTCTCCAAAAAGAGAGAGTTCTTGTATTCAATATATTTTGAAAGGAAAATGGGTAAGGTGTTTTTGCACGACATGGCATGGTGCACCCAGGAAAATTCTCAAGGAAGAATACTCCTGAATAAAGTCCAATGGGACCAGAAATAGAACCCAATTTCCGGTCTGGTGCTCTGTCCGTTCAGCTAACCCCCAAGAACATTCTCTCAAGTTATCCGGGAGACTTCGTGGGTAAGGACATTGTGAGTTTGCATGGCAGCATTATTTGCTGTGATGGCTTCACAGAAGCTCCAGCCGCACATAGTGAAGGAGGAATACCCCTTCGGCAGACAAACAAGGAAAATGGGAAAGGTGTTTTAAAAGAAATATTTTGAGGTGATTCAAAAGTCCTCTATCAATATGTGTAAAATGTTGCTTGTAAACTTCTAGCTTAATAACAAGTAACATTCATTCCCATAGGGGGAATTTTCTAAGAAATTTAACATCTGGGCTCTGATCAATATCCCAAGCTATAGTTATCTTAGCTGGAGGAGGTAAGAAAAAAATCGAATGGCCAATACATTTCTTACAGAGAAAAATTTAACTTGACATAGCTTCGAATCAAGGTTAATATTCAAAGATGATTTGGTGACAGTTGTTAGATATTTACGACTTCTCGCATTACCTTGGAATTTAACTCTCTCGGTTGCCAGGAAGTGCCTCAAAAAATTCCCAAAAATCTAGGAAATGTATTCTTAGGAAAAAAAATCAAAATTTTGGAGGCTTGTGGGATGTATATAAATGTTTTATACCATATTCATAGGCATATAACAAGCATCATTGTTCATTAGTAATTGTTATGTAGTCAGATGTTTACTTCTCTGTAGCTCTTGTTTCAAAATTCACAATATTAATCAGGTTTTCAATCATGAGTTTGAAAAAAAGATGTTTAGCCTGTGAAGACTAGTGATTGTTTGTGTAGATCAGCTGATTTTGAAAAGTATCACATAAATTTTTTTTGGAAGATGAGAATTTTTCAAAATACAATGCCTAAAAAGACTTTTGAACTGAGTTAAAAAGTAATTATTCTCATTATCAAACTAAGTTTAAATTAAAAAATATAATAATAGCATATAGAAGGCTGCATGGACTATAGGCATAATTTTTTGGGAAAATGTTATATGCTAATAAATATGGTCTATCAGGAGTAGCATCAATAAAATAATAGTCTATAGTGTAATAGATAGTTGCCTGAATAAATATCATGGTACTTCTTTAATTTGTGGTAAAGCATAGTGCTGGCCACATCATCCATACTGTTAGGCTACGAATTAGCTGTCTTAATCTACTAACTCTGGAGAGCGGTGCTACACTATGAAAAAGGGAGACAACTACTTCTTAACTTTATTCAGAAGCCATTGTAGGTAGCTCTACTAGTCTAAAATAGAGAGGCAGAAAGCAGAGCCTACATAGTAGGCTGTAGGAAGGCTTGGAATATAGCTTGATATACCGTATTTGACGGCATATAAAACGCACCCTCATTAAGTTGGCCACTCACAAGAAAAAAAGGTTTTTATAGTTCGTGCGAAAGTGCGGTTCCACAATAACTTAAAATGTAGTTTCTTTTAGTTGTCACGTTTCGTTAAAGCCAAATATTAACACAATCATTGAATGCAATTATGAAATAGGTAGTATAGACCATCTGGGCTAAAAATAGCATTCAGTATTGAAAGTTAACCTGTGGAGGTTGAACCTTCACATATAAGACGCAGGAAAATTTTTCGAGACATAATTTAGGAAAAAAAGGTGCGTCTCATATGCCGTCAAATACGGTACTTATTTTCACAATAAAATCACTTAATTTCATGTACAGCTAACATACTTATAAATAGTTGGGGTTATAATAATATTAATATGATATTAATTTTAACTCTAAGAAAGCATTCAACAGCAGAGAGATTTAAGTGATTTATAAAGTCTCCTTGACAATATAAGCAATGAAGCTTTACTTATACATATGATGCAGGAAGATGGTTTGCATTTGCTGTGCAAAAGAGATTCCTCCTTGGTGTGTAACTCATCCAATAGCTGATTATAAAACTTCACTATAATTACATTAATGAATCAATGATTACATGAATGATTTTCAGGTAGGAAAGTTGTCGAGTTGCAAGGTTAAATACCCAATCTAACTGCGTAATAACTGCACCCAACATGAGTCATTAAGAAATATTTTCAATAATTTATTAAAAACATAATTACATATAAAAATATTATTCAAACAAAGGTTTGTACAACAACATCATATCACAAGATCTTAAATCATTTTGTACTAAATCTTCTTCCTTTAATTACGCTTATTTTCTTTCTTTTCAGTTTCTTCTTAACCATCTGCTTCTTGATTTTCCTCTTAGCTGCTACTTCAGGCTTGCTTACCACCTAAAAACAAGAAAAAAATCAATGTTACGTTTAACAAGCATTGATGACATTGCTTTTACAAAGGAGCCTCGACATTAATTGACAATATGAGAAAATTATGCAAAACATTGTGCATAATAATATCTTAGCAAATTCTTTCCTTATGTATTTATTAAAAAAGCATCAACATATAGCATGAGGCCAATTACAGCTGATGATTAAAATATAATAAAACAATTAAACTGATTTAAAGGATAAAGTGATAAAACAAAAATAAAGTAAAAAATTACATGGGTTTAATAGATCAGTTGAATTACTAAGATCAATCTCTTGCAACCACATTCAGTATTTACTTAAGAGGGAGAGAAAAAAGGTTTCAAGTTTTATTGTAAAACAAGGAGTCGAAAACTGAAGGTAATCTGTTAAGTAACTTTTTTTACTTTCTCCATATACGTAGTATAGAGAAAGTAATGTTTTCACAAAAAAAAAAATCAACTTCGAGATTTCAATGGAAATATATGTTTTGGGGTCCCTAGAACATGTTTTGACCATTTTTGGAATGATGTCTGAGTTTGTGTGCTTGTGGGTGCTCTAAGGTAAAAACTATTAGTCATATCAATACCAAACTTCATATATAGCTGGTAGGTGCTTTCAGAGTTGATTAGGTTTAGGAGTTAATCAGTAAACCGGAAGTCGAGCTTTATTCATCGAAGCAAATTTCCGTTTTTGCAAAATATCTCCATAAATATGATATTTAGGTATATACAGTTATTAATAAAATCTAATTTACTATACCTTTTATATGAAACATATTTTTTTATCACTGATTGTTTAGGAGTTATTTGTGAAATACTGATAAACTGGAAGTTGCTGATTATGTACACTCCTGGCCAAAATTAACGCAGCACCTCCCTAGCGATCCTTACGGCCGGTGCTGTGTTAATTTTGGCCAGGACTGTACTTCGTGGGTGCTCTAACATGAAAACTATTTGTTATATCAACACCAAATTTCATATATAGTACTTTGGTTGGTGTCGTTCGAGTTGATTAGTTTTTGGAGAAAATCGGTAAACCGGAAGTTGAGCTTTACTTTTCAAAGCTCGTTTCCATTTTTGCATAATATGTCCATTAATCTGATATTTAGGTATATACTATTCTTTATAAAAGTTTTAGAAAATGTAATTTACTATAACTTTTGTATGAAAAATATTTTTGTATAACTGATTGTTTAGGAGTTATTCATGAAATACTGATAAACCAGAAGTTGCTGATTATGTACTTTGTGGGCACTCTGGGCGCTGGGACGTAAGGCCAATTTCATTTTTGTTCATCGAACAAGTCCCGAAAAACATTATTTATAATGTTTGTGATGTAAAAGATAATATGATACAAATTAATCACTTATCTTCTAAGTTTAGATTGAATATAGAGTTCAAAAATACTATCGTAGATAAATATTTACATCTTATGTATGGAGAAAGTCATGTGCTGGCCACATCAGATTTTTATTGATAGATATAAGATATTCAAAGAGGTGTCAGATAGGCAAGTTGTTCTTGATGTAACGCAAAAATTGAAAAGTTAGTAAAAATGGGAAATCAGCCTTGCTGTTGTTAACATTCTATAGGAAATGAATGTTGGATTAAGGATGAGAGGTTTCAGTAGAAAACAGATTAAGAAAGTACATGACTCTTTGAGATATATCTATAAGACGGTTGGCTTGGACATTGGCTTCTGGACAGACAGAATATCTATTAATAGAAATGTAAGACTTGATTAATAGCAGAAACATTAGATTTTGAATACATAGCCCATAAAGGAGAACAATATTCAAGAAGTGGAAGAAAACAGCTTGAAATATTGGTGCAGAAAGAGAAAGGATGCTTGCTGTAAGTATGTTACAAGGTACACTCCTGGCCAAAATTAACGCAGGACCTCCCTAGCGATCCTTACAGCTAGTGCTGCGTTAATTTTGACCAGGACTGTACATAGGATCTGACAGGGAGGTGTGATGGATTTCAGAAAACTCTAGTACAGCTAACTTTTTAAGAAATATTTTGTTTTATGAGAGAAAAAGTATAATGGCATTTAAGAAAATGTAACAAAAGTAAGAAACTTCATTTTCTGAAAGTTAAACCATTCACTGTTGGCCGAGCAAGTTTTCACACATACAAGCATCGTTGCAGGCAAGTGGCAAAGCTGTTCATTTTTTTGAAGCATAGTACTTGAAATTACAAGTTTCTTTGGTGATGGGGTCTGAAAAAGCTGTGGTCAAGAGCGTGTGGTTTGTAGATGTTAACCTTGGATTAGAGGTAGCCTCATAAAAAGAGATGGAACGGCACCATGTCTGGCAAAATTGAAATGAAAATGAAATCTGCACTGCAAAAGAGACAACTAACTATTTATATCACTTGAACAAGAAGACAAATGAGAAATCTCAAAATAACACAATCTATCGTATGTCACATGTTAATTTCACAAATTTGCCAGATATATCTTCTTATCATGGTTATTTTGGAGGCAGCAATTTCAAGGATTTGATAATATTTAAAACTGAGAAGGAGATAAGTCCAATAAAAGTAATTAAATTACAAACTATTTCATACTATCAGTTAATGTAGAAGAGTTAAAATTGCAAAGTGTTACAAGCCACACATTTAATAAAATTACTCAACCACTCGTAGAGATAAAAATTTTATTTGGATAAAAAATTTAATCCATTTTATAAAAACAATAAAAGCAAAACTTACCTCTTGCGCTCTCTTCCTCTTCCTTTCTGTTCTTCTGATATTAAGTTTTGCTTGTATATCTCTCACTGCTACGGAGTATACTTCCAAACCAACCTTCTCCTTGACTAATTCACTAACTTCATATGCTAAACGTCTTAATTCCTTCATGTCCTTAGATGTAGTTTCTTCAGATTTGCTCTTAACTTCCATTTCTCTGATTATTGGTCCGAGAATTTGGCGTGTATGTAGTTTCAAGAGGTCAGGATCATTTGAAAGTTCTAAAGCAACCACAGCCAGCCATTTGAAAACTGCAGAGCGCTAGAAAAATAATTCATGAACAATTACTAAACAGAGATTCAGAGTAAATATCCAGTGAACATGACATAGAATCATGTTTATGCAATTACAGTAGAAGTCTGTTATAACAAGTATGGCATATAACAAGAGTTGCATTGTAGCGAGTGATTTTTTGGCTGTTGTCTGTCTCATTGCAAAAAGGATATGGAGTTATGTCCATTATAATGAGTGGTCACATCTGAAGTATTATTATAACGAGTGCCACATTTCTATGCTTGTCTTGCAAGAGGCATATCTCGGAATCATCAATTGACATGAGAGACAAAGTCCGACAAGATAACGGTTATCTGAGGCTTGTTTTCTCTCCAAACGGCAAAGCATTTTAAATGCAAAAATTATCATCACCTAATTCATGCATTTGTTTTCCACAAGTTGTTTCAACACCCTTCCTCGGCAAAGATGCTTCAGGAAGCTTTTATTAGGAACTTCTCACGAGTTTCACTCTCCCCTTTATCCCTCCACATATCTTATCATCTTGTCTCTTTTCGGTGACGACCTCTCTAGCCAGTGCTGGAATTTTTAATTGAGTTCCCATCATATTGGGATCCACCCATGGATTTGTTTTCATACGAAGCTTGACACCAAATTGTCTGATCCAGGATCGGTGGGAATATAGGAGATAAAAGCAGTACTGATTCGAATTCCAAGGGTAACCTCTTCCCCTCCCTTGCCACACAATAATTGCTTATGTGTGCATGAAAAATATCTCGAGAAGGCAATTTGATATGAATCAAGATTATCTAATGACACACCATTATTTTTAGCCGATTACTGAGCAATAATTTTCCACATTTTTATATTAGAGGATACCATTTCGTTATGATGCATGAATCAATAAAATAATACCGTATTTACTTCTACTGTAATATTGTACCCAAATCTAGCATGCCGTCGATTCTTACGATCACCCCGATTTTTTAGCACAAACAAAAGACCCAAAAGGGCACGCGTTATTTTTGAGTAAATATGGTATTTTTGATGCAAACGTATTATTTTTACGCATTATGAAGCATTAGCGTGAGGATTAAAGACCATACAGTTCCATTCTGCTGCACTCGCTGCTCTTGGATTCAAGAGGACGGACTTAGTTAGACTTAGTGTTAGAAATAAGGTATAACGAGTACATTTCCAATTTCTGTCAGCTCTTGTTATAACGGACTACTACTGTACTAACAGTTTATTGTAAACCAATAGGCCTCTCTATGTGAAAATGAACTATAACTCAAGCTATTAATTGGTTTATGGAATGGTAATATACAAATAAAAGATTTACTGAACTGATATTACAGTATAAATGTAAATTATAAAACATCTAAATAAGATAATAATGGCTAAAAATAAAATAATTTAATTTCTTAGAGTTTTAAAATATTTTTTTTTACACAAACTGGAGGAAAAGAAACTACTTATATCAGTTAGAAGTCAATTGAGAAGCAAAGTGTAAGAATTTGGAGGTGTTTTGATAAATCAGTATTATACAGAGGGAAATTTTTTAAAACTATTTATGAATGATATAATCTTTCATACTGTGAACTTACCAGTACTGTTTGTTGAGGAGTAAGAGTAACTTCTTTGTTCACGATTTTTCTCATTTTAAACATCATCCAAGATAGAGTAAGCTTCGACTCATCTTCCTCTTCTTTAACATCATTTCCATCTTCCAAGAATCTCAATACCTTGGCCAAGAAGGCCAAATTTTTTACAACCTAGGAGAGTATAAACATTCTCATTAATTTCCAGACAAAAATGGAGCGCAGAAAAATCAAGGAGTTATATTAACAAATTACTCATAGGAAATTTTATAAGATGAAATATAAGAATTAAATTGATTTCAGCCTACCTGATCAGCAAGTTGTGGTCCAATGCTGTTACATTCCAGGTTCCCAGTAAGGTCCAGAATTAAAGATTTTAATCTTTCCTTGACTCCAGTGAACAAGAAGGGAAGACAATTAACATTATCTAGAGAGTTATCTTTCTTTTTCAGCTTTTCTGTCTTGATTTTTCCTTCTTTCTTAAGTGCAGATGCTACCTTGGATGCTTCAACAGATCCAAAGATGGAACCCAACACCTGACTAGAAGCCAATCTTACCCACTCATGCGGATGAGCAAGCAGAAGCTGACAATATACTGAAAAGTATCATTCAAAGAAAAACAA
Organism: Sympetrum striolatum; assembly: GCA_947579665.1. Taxonomy (NCBI): domain Eukaryota; kingdom Metazoa; phylum Arthropoda; class Insecta; order Odonata; family Libellulidae; genus Sympetrum; species Sympetrum striolatum. Next base: position 71,651,277 of record OX388345.1, on the reverse strand, counting down.
ATTTAATTTTCATACTCCCAATTCTTGGCAAAAATTTGAAAACACGCATCATTAGTTTCTTAATACAAAGAGGTACTATCCTAATACATTCCAGGACTGGCTAATCATATAATTTGTAACTAGTCTTAATAGTTAAATGTAATAATGAATAAATAGAGAAACTTGAGTAGGGTAAGTAAATACATCTAAAGTATCTTTCTAACAAAAAGGAAAGTTTTATTTCAACATACATTTCCTCTAATTCCAATTTCTGCTAAAAATGTGATATTATTCATGGATATAATAGATAGAGGCACAAGTTGCTTGCAAATATAAATTCAACTTAGATTTTGAAAATTTTCTTGGAGTAATGAGAGAACTAGTCGATGTCTGTCAGAACAAATGAGTACCAAAAATAGCTTTGAAATCACTTACCAGCTATTACGTTAACGTAACTTGTCCAGTTTGAGCTGGTTAAGATTTCAGGACAAGTCATCATTATTTTCAGCACTAACTGGAGCATTTGATATAGTAGGTGATCCCTCGTTTCATCTGCGTTACATTCCAGGTCGACACTTTCAGAATCTGATAGTCTTTCAAAACCCTCCGTAGTGCCATTTTCACATTTAATTTCACTATCCCCCGAGTTTTCTTCATCTGAAGCACCTCCAGAATTCTTTGAATCTTCTATTTCATCATCATCCAGAGGAGGGGCCCTAACAAATTTACCAGGAATAAAATCCTTGCAATTTTTGGACGGTGTTGCCTTAATCTTTTTTGTAACATCCTTTTGAGGTTTGAGGTTTACCAATTTGCTACTGGCATCCCTTGCTTTATCTTTCCCTTTCAGTTGCTCTACAATTAATGGAAGTACAACTGAGAAGCGAGATGAAAATGCATCCCCTTCTGTCAAAACAAAAATTCCACACACCTGAAAAGCTATTTGCTGATGTTTCACCTGCAAAGATAAAATTGACAAATTATGGAGGAAAATTATATCTACAATTTCTGAATGAATCTGAAGTTATGATTTTACCCTTTGGGTTTTTTGAAATTCTCTTCGAGATTTTCGAAAACACGAAGAAACTGTTTAACAATAAATTCATATCACAATCTAGATATTTATGCTTACAAATGAACCTAATGAAAATATATTCTAGTAACAGTTTCACCAAATTTATTTTAACTCAGGAAATGTTCCTTTGAACTGTATAAATTCTGTAAGGTTCTTTATTTTCTCATTACTATCATCAGTTAATTTATTTCCTTAGGGGGATTCCAAAAAAAAGCAAGACCACTTGAAGTTTTGTATTTACTTGCCCAAATAATACTTATGCTGGTATGATTATAATTTTCTTTAAATTTATGGCACTCAATTACTTATACTCCCCAATTTTCTTTCACTGAGTTAAAGCATTGCAAAACAATCAGTGCAAATTTTCTATTCCTTTTAACAACATCCCCATACCATGCATAATATCACAAGGAAACATCACAATAATTCACAGACAATTTAATATTTATTGTTCACTTAATTCACAAAGGGTTTGAAAGGTATGCTACTGAACAAAATTTCATACACATAGATGCAAAGGATACATACCTTATTATCTTTCATCCATATAAGTAAAACATTAAACAGAGTATCTCTAGTAGGCTTATTGAGACGTTGTAACATGGACTTGATGACATCAGCAACATGTTTTCTACATGAGGGTATTTCTTCTTCTATTAGTCGGGCAGCCAAACAGACAAAAATAGTTCCACTACAGTTCTTCAAAACCAACTACAAGGAGAAAACATAAGCATTACAAATTTATACCAAATATAACTTTGATTGAGAAATAATTCCAAAATACTCACTGGTGGAAAAACTGAAATCATGGATTGGATGAATTCTAGAGCAGATTCACGTCCAGAGAGCAGCTCATAATCAAGTTGACCCAAGTAAAATGACACATGACTGTCTAACTTCCTTTTACTCATGGGGTAATCAAGGATAAATTGCAGAAAAACCTGGAATTGAGTATAGAGATAATAATTTAATGAAAAAATCTTAAGAAGGATTCAGTAAAAACAGATATTTCAATCCTACAAGAATTTGTTGGAATATATTCATTCATTTGTTTACTAACATCCTAGCCACGTTTTTAAACATGAAAGGTTGCATAGAAACTATCAGCCAATTAGGTATACCAAAAATGGATCCGGACAATTACACATTCATACTACTTTGAGTAGAGCAATTCAGTTACCATAGAGGAATAAAAACACAACTTTCACCATTTACCACAAACTTAAATTCCTCTAAAATGGAAAGCTACCACCAAGTTAAGGCCAAATTAGTTGACTTAATTATTTCAGTTATCATTGATATTCATTTATCATTATCATTGCCTAATTCTTTAAGCTATCTCTGATTTTAACTAGATTTTATTTACATAAATACCAGGTGTGGAAGTATGAAACCAGAATTTCCCTATAGATGGTGCTCGCTATCAGTTTAAAAGACCATAAGACCACTTCTGCATAGCCATCTTCTCCCTCTAACAACAGACGAAGTATGTCAACATGCAATAAGCTAAGTTTCATACACCGGTATACTTTTCTATAACCTCAAACATGTCGAGTTTTGTGTTTACAAACTATGACTTGCAGACAGCATTGGTTTTCTGCTATCATTTGAAGAAAACTACTGCAGAATGGCATAGAATGCTTGTCGAAGCATACGGTGAACATGCTCTTGGCAAAACTCAGTGCTTCGAGTGGTTTAAAAAATTTAGAAGTGGTGATTATGACGTGAGAAACGAGGACTGTGGAAAATCACCGAAAAAGTTTGAAGACAAAGACTTACAAGCCTTATTGGATGAAGATGATACTTTACGATTATTTACAATCATTTTCAAGTAACAGAAGTGTGATTATTACAAAAAAATTCTGGTTTCATACTTCTACACTTGGTACATTCTTAGATGCTAAAGAAACAAAGCCTTTCATTTTGTTATTGATTTGTATGAAACCTTCCAAATGATAAAAACAAAAAAAGACACAAGGTAGCGCTTGATGAAAGCTGAACAATCTGTAAACGTACCTGTCGTGACTGAGCCTGAATGTGAGGTGCTTCAGCAATAATGGAAAGTTTTGCAACTCTTTTCATGAGAGTTGGAATCTGAGCTGACCTTAATTTGCGAGCCAATATGGATCGCAAGACTCCAAAAGCAGTGGCAGTTCTAGCAGGGCCACTATAGCTAGATGAGGAGCCAACCTCCCCACCTAGATCAAGATCTCGTGATACATACGTTAAGAGTGCAATCAAGTGATCTTCTTCCACTGGGAGAGACTTCATGAAACGCACAAGGACAGCAACTGCCTGAATGTTAAAAGCAAAGCCTTACAAATAAGCCTTATAATGCAAAGTAAATAAATTAAAGTAAATTACATAGTATATAACTACTAAAACGTAAAGAAAGTATGACCCACAAAAAATAAAAAGTGGTGAAAAATATGAACATGACTGATACAAATATTTGGAATTGCACACATTGTGTTAATGAGCCGAATGAGATAATGAATAAAATCAGGTGCACTTGGTATCTTAAATTGCTGCAAGTACCATTAAAAATGAAGTAACTGAAAAATGAACTATACAAGAAAATTTAGAAGAATACAAAACAAAGAAAATATCATAAATCCTTCTACTACAAAGACTAATTCTAAATACTTGTGTAGTCAGATTTTGAAAAAGTGCAATTTATGAATATGAAAAACATTCATTTTATTCATCTTCTCCTGACTAGTGTGCTCATATAATCTTAATAAATGATTTTATGTAAAAAATTACATTTCAGGTTACATATTAATGCATTCATCAGAACTAATTATAACAGAAAACCTTATGATCAGATACTATCTAGCAAAGTTCATAGAGTCCAATAAGGACTCTCCATTGCAGTTGTTATGCATCATATCAAGGTTTTCAAGTCATGATTTAGATTTAAAAAAAAGGATTTATCTTTAAGTCCATTTTAATATCCATTAAATAGAAAGTTCAACAAAATATCTCAAAAACCATTTCATGAAGGAAGTTTTATGAGCAGCTTCTTTAGACATAATTCGTTTGGTCTCCTTGCTTCTATGCCTGAGAAATTTATAAGTAAAGTAGAATTAAATGTTATTTTACCATAAAATTTTTAAACAACTCTTTTTGAGAAAGATACATATTTCATTAAGCAAAAATATATATTTTTTGTTTAAACGAAACACCTGAAGCACTTAAAGATGGAAATATTATCAGCACTTGAAGGATTTAAAAGATTTTCAATTGAAAATCACTGATTTTGGAGGATAATGGATAATAGAGACCCTAAAAAATTGCTAAGCAAATACCTTAAAAGCAGCCACAGCTAAGTTGTAATTATCTCCAGAAGTTGCACCAGCATATTTGTGTAAGATGGTGTACACGGCCTTTGCAGCTTTGACCAAATGCTCATCTAATGATGGCAAATCCATCCTCACCATCAAACGGAAGCAATGCAATGCCAGCGTTGTTAACTGTGAAACGAAAAATAAACAGTAAAACAAGGACATTGTCATTTATATAATATGCCCTAGGAGAAATTCATGCGGTTTCTTTGAAATTTTCTGTTTGCTAGTTCTATTCAATTATCTTTAGATAATAGATGTTTATGGCTAAAGTCACAAAGCTATCAGGTAAATAAAGGCTAAATAGTGGGGAAAAATCACCAAACATAAATTCTGATAATGGCGGGATTCATATGATATGGTAATAATAAATGAAGGTGATGGAAACTATGAGAATAATAACCACAAAGTATTCAGTAAACAATTTTGACTTCCCAAACCCTTCCCCCTCTCTTAAGCTAAAAAAGAAACTTTTACTTCCTTCTATCATCTCTTTGTCTTCCCACACCACCTAACAGCAAGAAAGTCTAGTTTGATATAAATTAATTTCTTATGTTATCTACCCAAGGATGGCCATATTTGGCAGAAACCAGTCATCAAATAAATACTCAAAAATTATGAAGCACTGCTTAGTTGACATAGGGGAATAGCTCAGAAAGAAATTAACTGAGGGTAACGTACAAGTGAAAACCAGAGTAGAAGACAAATGCAAAAGATGTTGGATGAGATGACTAACAAACGAAGAAAATGGGAATTTTAAGACACATGAAACTACTGAAAGGTAAACACTCAAGTACACACGTAAACATTAATTTCAAAACTATTAATAATGCAATACCTTTGCATGCTGGGACTCCAAGGATCTGCAAACAACTGGCACTAGGGGGTCGAGCATCATTATATCCACAACTACTCCGTTTGACTGTTTTTTGCCATTTGTGTCAGTGACTATAAATGAATCTTTCATCCCCACATCCTTTCTCCACCTGATCTGTTCCTTTTTCAACAGTGAATGCAACAATTGAAGTCCAAATTCTGTCATTGTATGTGCATTTGCTTGAGCTCCCACTTTGTCCACTGCCCCAGTCACCTTGCTACGAACCTTCCTTGGCTCCTTAGGAATCAAATAAGAATCAGAAGGAACAGAAAGAGGTTTGCTAACTGTGCCGTTAACACCAGCATATGCACCAGCAACCCTCCTTGGCAGTGGTTTCTCAGTTTTTTCTGCCGTTGCAGGCCACAGAGAGGATATATTTTGTGACAACACACCATATGAGAAAGTTAGCAATCCTGCAGAGGAAACAAAAGTGTTTTCTGAAAGGCCTTTGACCACACGAACGAGACATTCCTTGACAATTTTTACAGATTTGTAGGAGTGGGTGGAGTCCAAAACCTTAAAAGAAATAAGCATTTAATCAGTACAAACATCAATACATGACACACAATCTATGAAAGAAATACTTTATAAGTCATCCAGGATTGAATGACTAACTTACCTCTTTCAGTGGTTTTATGAGATCAATCAAACATGACTCTGGAATCACTTTGGCTAACAGCTGAAATGAGTCATAACTTTTGTGAGATTTTGCTTCGTAAACTTTTGCTGTAATCCTATTTACTTGCTTTTCTTCAGCAGACAAACCAAAAAGATCAGCTTTGCAAATCTGGGAATATAAAAAATATAAAGGGCAAATATTAATTCTGGAAAAAAAGTGCTTCAGAATAGTATAGTTTGATTTGATAGTATTTTATACATTGAAAACAACTATAAACTTTATTTCATTAAGCACTATTCTTTCATCTTTTACTTTGTGAAGTTACAATGGGAAGGATGGAATGGAAGGTAATGTTTACATGTATGGTAAATTATAATATACATATTAAACTATGCATAAAATGAAGTTATATTCTGATGTAAAATGTTGCTACAAAATCTTCCAAAGAAAGTAAACAATTCTTCAACTATATTTGTTATTATCAAAGGAAAACTAATGAAAAGTAAATACAAGGAAAGTTAATTCATTTACTTACCACAAGATGAAGCAAATGAATTTCATTGAATTAATCATTAAAAAACTAGAGAGAATGAGATGCAAGTGATAAGATACATAAATATTGATAATAAGCTAAAACAAACTATGATAACAGAAAGAAAAATAAATATTGTATTTAAACTGACCTCCAAGAAATCCCCGAGACATTTATTTATATCTCCTGGCTGCATCAATGAAGCTAGGGCTACCAAAAGAGAATGAGCAGTGAAAGCTAACACATGAAAAGCGTAGCCTCTGGTTCGAAGGAGTAGGGAAGACATTTCCCTAACTACAGTTGGCAGATATTTTGGGCCAAGAGAGACACTCATTTCAACCAATGTTTCCCTAGCTACTCTTCTGACAGATTCCAAGCGGCATTTTAAAAACGCCAGAACTTTCAAAAGGATCCTGCAAATAATAAATTGTTCAAGTACAGGTGATACAAAATGAAAGGGATAATTTGAATAAATAAGGGTGCATCTAAGTTAGCCACAGAAAGCATCCCCTTCATAAAACTTTTTTCAAATTTTATCCATCCATTTCTAATATTTTGATCTTTAAACCATCACAATTCACAATTTCATTGATTGAATTTGACAATGTTCAAGGCAATGGCGAGGATAGCTTTACTTTTTTATTTAAGAAAGAAAATTGGTTTGGATGTGAACAATGCAAATTTGTATAGTATCCTAAAAAAATTAAATTTTAAATACCCAGACAGATTTTCTTCCATAAAATCAGTAGGTAATCTTTGCAACATCTTGACTGCTGCCAGAGCAATGGGAACTCTCATAACAAGAGTTTCTTCTTCATCTTTTTGAGCAGAATCTGGTTTTTCTGACTTCTCTGCCCCTACAGCACCACCAGCTCTTCTGTTTACTTTGTGGCTTGAGTCACGCTCTGTGGGTTCTACCAAACTAGCATGAAGTTTTGGCAACAATATGGCTGACAAAGACTTCCTGGCTCTTCTGGCTGCAGATGCTGGTAGGAGCAAATCTCGTAACCAAGCAGGCTCTGTAATTGATAGAGCAAATAGAGGTAAGAATTAATGAAATTTAAATAAATATTACAAAGGGTAAAATACAGGAAGTGGAAAATAAATTTACTAAAAATACATTATGAATTATGCTATAATGTTTTGCAACCTTACTATACTATATGTTGCATAAGTATGACACTAGGTTTGCTGGCAATTTTGAATCCAAGAATGTATGTAATAGATTATCATTAATACATGTAAATATTTTATAATGTCCTTCCTTATAGCATGAAGACTTGTGTTGCCATTTTATTACTTAAAAGAATTCAAACGTTTGATTATAAATTAGGCTTTCTAAATAGATGAATCCTTAATCTTTTGACTATCTTTAATACTTAGATTTTTTATTGTTCAATTTATATCTCATCATTTAATTGCTGTACTTAATAAGGAAAGGGTAAAGGTGACTTTGCACATAAGGGCGTGCACCCAGGAAAATTCCCAAGGAAAAACGGACTTGAAAAAACTGCTGTACTTACTTCAGTTAGAAGTAATTTTAAACTAATTTGTGAATTAAAATAATACGCCCACATGGACAGTCTGATTTAGGTTTTCAACAGACTTTCTTAAGAAAGCAGACAAATTTTAGTAAAATAATTAATAATGCCTAGTGAGGAAAGCATGGAAATTAACAACCCCTGCAAATATGTTTAAGACATCTACATACCAGGGGCTACATCTGATGTATCCTCATCAGCATCAGGAGATTCTTCCTCTTCCACAGCCTCTGTCCCAATGACTTCTTCTGCTTCCCCTTCTTCATCAGCCACCTGACTTGGATGGTCCTCTGCCTGCTCTGACTCAATCTTAGACTTTTCAGGGCTCATTTGTTGCTCATGATCTGCATCAGCGCGAGACAGATTGAAATGAAAATTGTTTAAGATGGAGACAATTAAACGGATAGGCTGGCGACCAAACTCTGTAGCCTCTCGTTGCAACCTTGCCAGCTGATGCTTCAGGATAGCCTCGTAATGATGCCATGGCAGACAATGGCAGGCTGCTCCCACAGCCTAAGAAAAGTTTAAATGATATTTATGAATGAAAAGAAATTTCTAAAAAAACAAAAAGATTTGCATTAACACATCTGTGGTCTTACATTGTAAATATGCCTACGAGTAGGTTTACTTCAAAATTAAAGATTTTATGTTTGACACAAACAGACAGCCCCATAAAATTGTGTTATAATATGAGAAAGTAATCAATAATATGCCAAAAAGAATGTGTAAATAAATGTAAAACTAAAATTAATCAGGGATAGAAATAAAAAAATATATATATTCAAAAAATATCTATCCAATTACTACATAAGTCAAATATAACAATGAATACAGAATTATGTAAAGTGGAACTTGGATCATTTGAACTTCAATAAATCGAACTTAAACCTTGCTTCTTAAAATTTAGTAATGAAACAACTTTTGAAAATTGTACTTAGTTTGAATTTCTTTTGGGTTAATTCAAATTTCTTAAAACAGTAATTTCATAACATTAATACCAAAAAACCAGAAGATGATGTTAAAATTACTGCTTGAAGTTGTAATAATGTAAGTGAATCCGTTTTCCAGCTATAATATCACCTAGAATCATATATTCATTATTACTGAGAAATTTAATGAAGAAAGTAAAAATCTAATACATTTTTAGACACTGTAAACGTACGTTTTGTTTAAATTTGTATACTTTACAATGCAATAGTCACAATTGAAATTGTTTCATAATTCACAGTTTTTTTGATTGTAAATAAAAAATGTACTGATCTTTCAATTCAAACTAACCAAATTCCACTGTATTCAAAATATAAGAAATCCATTGAAATTCACTGAAAATTACACATACAGTAAAAAATTTCATCAGAGTATAATACAAATTCAAAATAGTTCAATATTCCACTCACTTCAATGGCAGAATCCACAAGACTGTTGTTTTTGGCATATCTTGTATTAAAAAGGTAATTGAAAGCCAAAGGAAGAATTATGCACGTCAATGTCTGAGGTACCATTGGTTTTTCAGCAACTTTGGCATCCTGAACAAACCTGCAAAAATACAGTAGAGTTATTGAAGAAGAAAAAAACACAATAGCATGCAAACTTTGAACAAAAATAAAAATACCTTGCCAAAGCTCTTCCTCTTCTGTGAAGCTGTAAATGCCTAATGTTTTCAAAGAAATCAACTTCAGGATTGGCTATACAAGCCAGCCTTGAGAGATCTTTCAAAACAGGATGCAAACTTGAACATTCGTGCACCTATGCAAGAGATACAATAGCATAGCATTAAGTTCACAGAAATGAAAAAACAAAGATATATTATTAAAATCTCCCTTCTCTTGATCACTTACAAACAAGTCAATGAGTACACAAAACTTTATACTATCCTTATATATATTTAATTACCTAAGTCTCCACAAACATCCATAGTGGCAATTACAGAGAGACTTAAACAATAACAATGGACAATCGCACTCCCTTCCTTAACCACAAAAATCCAATGATAACAAGGGCTAGATCCCAAATATTAGAGTTGAAGCACTAGCATGCTAGCGCCTCCTCCACTGTGGCTGTTATAACATCCTTTTTTAAAAATATTATTGGATCAAATTAATAAAAAATGTTTAATATAAATTTGAGGTCATTACCAGTGCTCCAAGAGTGCCAATGGTGTCATAAAGTAAGGAATCTGAAGCTTTTCTATCTTTCAGGGATTTGGTGATGAGACGCAGTAATGTATCCCCAACAACTAAATTTCTGCAGAGTTTATTTTGGGCAACACTGTTTGCCAACAAAGGAGCCAAAGTTTTTAGGCAATGCCCTCCATTTTCTCTCAGTGACATATCCTTCTCCTGCAAATAAAGCGAAAACATGAGAAAGAAAAATCATAATAAAAATAATAATATGATGATGGAATTTTAATCTGAATTTTTGAACTATGAGATAATATTATGAACTGTTCAGTTAAAGACTCACACATTTAACAACATGGAAGGAATTGTGAATAAGGATTATTCCAAGCATTAAAGGAAATTGTTTTCCGCTACTGGCTACTTCTTCTCTCAAAACTTTGATTTTCTTGTACGTGTCTAATCGGCGGCCATAATCAGGTTCTTCAATCCTAGAAGGATCCCAAGAATTCAAATCACTGATAGTTTTCGATAACAGCTTTAGATCTTCCTCATAGATTATTTTATCTATTTCATCTTCGATACCTGTTATACAAAAGAATTTGGAGATATTAATTTAATGCATATACACTTGTTTTTATACAACATGATGAACTAAAAATAATGTAGGAAATGAGACAGTAACACATATTTTGCAAAAGATGTTTAGACATGAATATTTAATAAAAATAAAAAAGATAATTTGCAAAAATTCCACCCACCATCTTCATCACCATCTTGAGGTCTAATGTTTGAATTCTCATTCTTTTCCTTAGTCTCTGCAATGGTTTTCAAAATCTGACACAGAATTGTCCTGACATTGTATCCTTCAACCATGCTGAACAGGGGAGCAATGAGCCTGAGAAGAGAAATAAATAAAATAACACAATACATAAGGTATAGTACATAGTGATAATAAAGTTCAACTTTACAGTAACCGTATTTATTGGTGTATAACATGCATCGCCGAATTACACGCCATGATTTAAAGAGGGAAATTAAATGAAATTTGGAAAATAAGAGAAATTATTAGGCATTTAATATTTATAACAATCTCAAGTCTATAATATGGAAAAAAGAAATGTTTCATTTGTGAAGATTTTCACTAACTTGAATATGGATCAGATTATTTAGAAAAGTACCATAAAAAGTTATTTTCAGGAGACAGGACATTTTCCAAATAAATTATCATAAGTAAAAAATAAAATAGATGGGTATAACTTGCAGAGTGACTTTCAGAACTAAGTATTCAGAAGAAAGTGTGTCATATGCTGAAAAATACAGTAAACCAAGATATTAATAAGCAAACGAATGAAAAAAGTTACTTTGCCTAAGAAAAAATCCATTTAATTCAAACTCAACCCCCATAAACTAGATTATACTCACCGAAGAAACCGAGCTGGATATGGAATATTGCGTAACAGGTTATTCGTAGTCTGTAGAAGCTGACACATTTGCTCCCCTGTTGATCCTAGGGATGCCTTGCGGATGGCAATGGGGAGGATCAACTGGATCAGAGATCTACTTTCTTTTGGCTCCCATATCAATTCGGAAATGCGTGAAAGAACCCTGAGATCTCTGGCAGAAGGAGAAGAGCCCTTTTTCAGTGAAAGGAAGCGCCGGTACAGGACTCCAATGATGGATGGTACGTGAGGTAAGATCATGGAGCTCCCAAAATTAAGTGTGTGTGACACTGTACATGAAAAAGATATAAAACAGTAACTGAAAAACTGGACTTTAATATATAAATTTTAAATAATCTATTTATATTTGCTGTAGATAAAAGTCCAGTGGCAGCATTGTTCAATTATTATATTAAAATATTCACAAAAGTATAAGAATAGCAAAAAATTATTCAAAATATACAATAGAATGTAATAACTAGAGAAGACTAAACTTGAAAATATAAATTACAATGAATTAATCAATAAAACAGATAGTGAATTATATGTTGCCATCATATAAACATAGCAATTACTTGGAAAAGAAAGCAGAATTTTACAGGGTTTAAGTTTATTAGTTTATGAAAACAAAAAGAAGGTATTTGCTAAACACATGTGAAGTATAAAAGAACATGTATTACTTATTCATGCAATATTCTTACTTCCATTGAGACATTTCTCAGGCATGGTAGTGGAAATTAATTATTTATGAAAATAAAATTACTAGTAAAACAAATTCTACACATCTAGTCATACCTTTACCATAAAACCTTTTGATCAGATACTATCTAGCAAAGTTCATGGAGTCCAGCAAGAACTCTCGAATGCTGTGGTTATGCATCATGTCAAGGTTTTATGGTATAAAAAGTCTTAATGTTCTGTTTCAGACACTCAGTTTTTGAACAACCATTAAGAAAAGCTAAAATTGTTTTTGTGATGAAAAATTAATTTTTAAGGTGATGACAAAGAGTGCTTTACATGACATTTTCTAAGAAAAATTTAAAATAAAAATAATTTATGCCATTTACCATTGGCCTAAAATATTAATAATACTTACATTGCAAATTATCAAAGCGCTCAGTTTGCAATTCAACAATGGGTCCAACATCGAGGGGAGGCAATTCAGGCAAGCCATCCAAGTCATCTTGGACCTCCATTGGAACATCAGATTCCTCTTTCGATGCATACGTAAGTAATCTTTCAATCATGTCCAAAATAGCATTAACAACAGTTGCTTTTGTCTTGTTCCCCACAAGTAAGCTAATGATTGCAGGCATAACCGAGCTATATTGAGCATTGGGATTGATATTTTTCTTGGCCAAGAGAGGGTAATATCTAGAAGGACAATTTTTCAAAATTAACAATAATGATTAATAAGACACTTGACAGTTTATAGTATTAGAGAATCTTGTGATCAGATACTATCTAGCATAGTTCACAGAGCTCTGAAAGAAATCTCCAATTTGCAGAAGTTTCACATCATTTAAACGTTTTTATAGATGAAATAAGATGTATTAGCCTTTCATATAAAAATAAAAGAACAAACTGCATCAGATGCATTAAGATTCAATCATGATACATATGAGTCAATATCAAAAAGTAGGCAAGCTAGAAAGAGAAACACAGCATAAATTTACAACTGTACTACATAATGAATAATATACATAATAAATAAATTTCAGGGCAAGGCAAATACATCTTATACCAAGCATATTTATCACTCAATTTCCTTATGGAGTAATAAGGCCTCATTTATCCAAAATACTCCTCCAACCTTTCCCATATACCTAACGTCTATTTACATTGATAAATATGCCAATAATGAAGGTATAATGAAGACAAAATGGACATTTTATTCTTTGACCCTTTAAATTCCAGAATAAGAATATATTCAGAATAGTACTTTATCATCTTGAATCTGTAAATCTTTTACTCGTAGCAGTAAATAGCAAAATAGTTAAAATATGTTTGTAATTTGTATATTTGTGAAACTTTATCTGAACAAGGATATTAGAAATGAGATAAAAATTTTCTCTGTATTTCTTGTATGTTTATACTTTAATTAGGAATGACATTTTTTTTTTTAATTGGAAGGCTGAAGGTTGGAAATTCTCCTTTTTTCAGGGTTTTATGAATCATCCCTAACCAGAAATTTCTTGTCTTTGACATTTTCATTGTACACAAACTTTGTCAATCAACTTACATAGATTCTTTCAGCAAGATCAAATAAAAAAACAGCGCTTTCATGACAATCAAAGAATAATTTCTCTCAGTCAGCACTGACCTATCACCCAATTTCTTTCCAACCTTCTGAATTTTTTCAAATCAAATGTTTACATTTTTACATTGATTACAGCTATCTTGAAACATCTTACCTTGGATTTTCACTCCAAATAATAAATAACCGGAGAAGGGCTGTTGGACTGTGTATACCCTCAATAGGAAGTTGATCCAACCAAGGCCAAACGCATGATTGAAACACAGCTTCCAAATCACCAGAGTAAGTGCCATCTTCGGACAAAGATGAAGACCAAGGATACCGTTCCAGTCTTGAGAAGAATGTAGAAACTGTTCCAAGAGCAGATGCTCTGGCAGTGCGCAAGGATGTTACATGGCCTGCATGAATGCCAGCCTTCATGGCATATTCGCCAGCAATGAGAGAATTGGTGCAAATAATGCACTGAAGGAGAAATTTGAGTGCTTCACTGGGAGATGAGTCTCCGCTATTGTTGAGAAGCAGGTTTCCCAAACGCTCTATTACAATCAAGAGAAGGTTGGCTGTGCTCAGTAGGCGTTTTGGATGAATGGCTTCATCTAGTTGGATGGAAGACATGATGTCTCTCACCATGATGGTCAAATCTGCAGGCTTATCTGGGAAAGAAAACCACATTTGAATTTAAGATGATGAATTTTGAATAATAGTCAGAATATAATGGTGGAATTAATTGCTTCCTAAGACAAAAACTCGAGGACTTCTTTCATGGTAGATAAATGTGTCAATATTCACAAGTGTATATTAGAAATAAAAATATGTTCACTAGAGGCCTGAAGTAAATTTGCTAAGTCCAGGGGCATAGAATTTTAAATCAGACAGTAATTAAGTCTAACCTGGCAGTTTTAGAAGTCATAAAAATACATAGGATTGCTAACTCTTTTTGATTCACAAAGAGGCTCTATAATTTAGACAATTGTTGTGATATACTGCCAGCTTCCAAATGGCTGAATTTTGGCCTTGTATGCACTCAATGGCTGAACAATCTTACAAATGATATATTACATACTGTATAAGCTGTTGACTGAATCTATCTATTACACAAAATTTTCAACGAAAAAATTTATTATCTATACAGAATAGTCATTTAAAGTTAGTCAAATGGATATCATCTAAGATAATATTATTAAAAAATCTTATTTTGGAATTGTATTCAATCCCAGTATAATTTTACTCAAACTGTAACGGAAAAGTTTGCTTTAAGTGCTTAATAAAATAAATTTTAAAATAATTTATAAGATATGAAAACACTTTGATCAGATACTATCTAGCAAGGTTCATTGAGTTCTGGTAGAACTCTCCATGCAGAAGTTATGCATCATCTCAAGACTTATAAAAATATTTGAACATGTCAATGCATAATAATTACCTTCCATGAATGGGTCAAGTAGATGGAAAGCCATTCTCAGGAAAATTATGATCTCTGCATCATGACAACCAGCAATAAACCTTAGTACTAGTGATCGCCTTGTATGACCCATCCTTTTGTTGCCTGATAACATTTTGCTATACAAGATCCTGATAGAATGGAAGGTATTGAACAATCATGTAAAATTGATATGCCAAGCATCAATAAACTTTCACGTATTTTATCCCTAATTTTAAAATATTTTATTCTTTTAACTGAACTGCTTACTTTCAACTACTAATCTGTAATTTTGACATAGAATATTAACTGGCGATTAATAAAGAATTAAATATTATCAATGCAAATACATAATTTCAGAAATTATGTTTTTAAATACATATACTCAAAATATCATTAATTCATTAAGTCTAAAATAATGAAAAAACAAAACTATAAACACTTTACAAAAATTTTCTATGGAATTACATAGATTTTAGAAATTATATTTTTAAATACATCATCTTAAGACATAACTCATCAATATATCCTCAAATAAGGCTGAAATTTTTCTGAGACTGATCCTGATAATGTTGCTACAAGTTCATTATTCACATTTAAACTGTATGACATCCTAAAAAATTATACTTAAACTTACTGCATAACCAAAGGTATTAGATTCCCACGATCTCCTTCTTTGATAATTTCACTTTCCTTGTCGATACGGAAAAGACTCAGCTCAGACTTAAATTTTTTCTCATCAATCAAATTGTAAAGATTCTCTCTGTAAGATTGAAATGGAAAATTTAATGGATTGGATAACATATATCGCACAGTATCAAAATATTAACCAAAGCATGCTGTAAAACTGAACTTTAAGAAAATCATACCTGTAAGGTGACAGTTTTTTATGTCGGTAGGCCAACAAGCAATCTAATGCATGCTTTTGAATATCACAATTTCGATGTGAAATGAGCTCATGATAAACTTTAGACAGTTCTGGTTCTTTGTGCATTGCCTTTGGGTTGCGCATCTTTGACATCAGAGACAAATATGCCACCAGTGCCCTAAAATAGAGAAATTCAGAAATGTGGAAACAAAATTCAAAGGAGCACTACACAGGTATTATGTGGAAACTAAATACTGACTTGGTAGACAGTCTGATACTAAATTTTCCAGATGGAGCTTCATCAACAAGTTTTAATTCAAAATCTTCATCATCTTCAGTCATGGATACTCCATCTTCTGGTTTCCTGATGTCCCAAGTTGGAGCCAATTTGGTATCAGATCTCACGAATTCCTCACTATGAAAAATAAATACATCCAACAAATTAAAAAATCATGATGAACTTGAAAAGTGCGATAAAGTACATCAATTTCCCAACTTATCAACATGAATCAGAATATACTTTTTTCTAGCATTAACAAAAGATCAATCAGGCCTTAACTCCAAGCATCCAATATTTACTTTAAGGAAAATTAGCTAGTAAAATGCTGGATTTGAGCGTAATGCACAGCTAGAGAGAGAGAGATTACTGGTATGATGTTAAATAAAGTCATTAGTAAGAAAAATACATAGGGTAGCTTATGTAAATCAAATTTTTGCAAGAAGAGGTAGGAGAACTTTTAAAAATTAAGAGATGAAAGTTCTTGAGAAAGATAAAGATCATTTAATATTATGCCTATGCGACATGTTCAAGTTATTTAAAATATCAACTTTTTCTGACATAAGGGTTTTAAAATGGTATATGTTATCTGCATTGACCTTCAATCAATTCATTATACATGTCTAATCCTTAAAAATGGAAGTGTTGTGATACTTTACTGTAATATAAGGATAAATATTTGGTTTTGTTATAGAAGTGAACTTTTAGATAAATTAAGTGTTTAAGAAAGTATCTGGCGATTCCACCATAAATTTGATGTATGACGTTTTCCTTAGTTCTAGCCTGTAT
Organism: Sympetrum striolatum; assembly: GCA_947579665.1. NCBI lineage: Eukaryota > Metazoa > Arthropoda > Insecta > Odonata > Libellulidae > Sympetrum > Sympetrum striolatum. The sequence goes on along the minus strand of OX388345.1, from coordinate 71,634,137 downwards.
AATAGCTGAAATGAGTGCCACAGTTTTGAAACAATCCTCACTTCATATTAAAATATTATTATTAGTGCCCATCGCAACTTATTATGACAGAAAACCTAATGATCAGATACTATCTAGCAAAGTTCATCGAATCCAATAAGGACTCTCTATTGCAGAAGTTATGCATCATGTCAAGGCTTTCAGGGACAGCTAAGTCAGGAGTTTTCCTAAGTTCTCATCTATATATTACAATAACTGGAATGAGAGCCACTTCACAAAGTCTTCAAGCAAAGCGATCTTCACTTCACAAGATGGCTCATGAAAGTCTTAAGTCATAAATAATTAGCATAGAGTTTAACTGTAATCTTCACTTTAACAATCAAACTATATTATAAACACATGTTACCCATTTAACTGGTGATCTAGGTTTGCTACAAAACCTGGGTCCTATTTCAATAAGTTTTGTCATGAAGCAGTTTCTTTAACCATATTAAAACTTATACTGAAAGCTTCACAAGTATTTACAATGATGATAAACATATATATGTATATACCAAATTGAGGTCATATGAGGTATAATGATTTATAGATAAATCTACTTCTGAACAAGTCTAAAGATAGTGTGTACCTCCGATTGAGCAGCATTCAGTAATTAAACAATTTCAAGATTTGAAGTTCACAAAATCTGGGATTTACAATAAATAAAAGGAGCATTAGTATTACATAACAAAAAATCTTACCAATAAAATGTGAGAAACAGGTCTGACAAATCTCTATTTCTCGCTTCACAAATTTCCGGAATCACACACATTGTGTTTATGAGCTGAATGCGATAGTTAGAAAAATCAGGGGTGCCAGGTAGCTTATAACGCTGAGAGTACCATTCATGAAGAAAATCACCTAGAAATAAAAAAAATCATACAAGAGAAATTTAGAAGAATACAAAAAACTGAAAACCACATAAATCCTAGTCACTACAAAAACTCAAAATTTGTTGAGTTCATTATTCCACCAAAATGTTGTTTAAAGGGAGACCAACTCCACTTCTTACACGTTATGTGCAACAGTAGTAAATGTAAAAACAAATTAAGCTTATTTAACTATTCATGACTAGGGTGCTCATATAATTGAAATATATGATTTTAAGAAAAATAATACATTTTACGTCACTGATAAAACTGCCCATCACAACTTATTAGAACAGAAAACCTAATGATCAGATACTATCTAGCAAAGTTCACCGAGTCCAAGAAGAACTCTCCATTGCAGAAGTTATGCATCATGTCAAGGTTTCCAGGGACAGCTCAGTCACGATTTCTCCAAGAAACTACAGAAATTTATTCTTAAGTCCTATTTTGATATTAAGTTAGTATAAATTCAATAAAATATCTCAAACACCTGCACCAACAGATAATTTATGGCTTGATTATGGACTTTGAGTTACTAACGTACAAAAAATGTAATAACAATGGCAAATCAATTTTTACATGGAATTTAACAAACAGTTCAAAGCTATGAATGATATACTAACAATTAGATAGGAATCCTTTTTGATCAATCTCAAATTTCTTGGCCATCAGAGCAACATGCTGCATATAGCTCGAGTCCAATTCGCAGCCAGCATCTACCTTGATAAAAGTGGTTGAGAGTCTGAACTGCTTGATAAACACATCCCAGAACAAAGCTGGATTGGCACAAGCATGAGACGCAATTATATTATACAAAGGCTCCCAAAGTAACTGGAAATTTATTAAATGTATACCAAGAAGGTATTGTAGTGTAGCCTGAAAAAAAAAGAAACAATTTATGATTAAGTAAGCAACTTAGAAAAAAATTACAGTAAAATAGGAAAATTACACAATAATACCACATCATAACCATACCTTGGGTAAGATATTTTCACTACTAGCTTCATTTGAAATAGGTTTCAGAGATTCCAGTATACCAAGTTTTTCCCTGAAGTCGTGTATCGTCAAGGGTATTTCTTCAGCATGGAGACATGTACTGAACACACCCCCATATTTTACTTCGGGTTTTAATGCTTTCTCTACTACAGATAGCATGTGTAGGGTAAGACGACAAATCTGCAAAATAAAAACCGAGTTATTTACATCTTCAATGCTCAGGATCTAAACTGTTACATAATTGTATAAGAATTTGTACAACTGCACTAAAAAATTCTATTCATAAGGCATTTATAACTTGTTTGTAGTGGAATTAATACATGAGCCAGCAATCACATTTTAAAAGTTATCATATAAATATACAAAAATCCCTCTCAACAATTGTTAAGAATAGTTCTTACAGTACCTCTTCCAGCTATCAAAGATTAGAATTGAAAATACAGAGGAAAGGTATATCACATGCAAGGGTGAGCTAACACAGTTATATAGCCAGAATATTAAATAACAGTAGAGAATGTTGTCACAAACAAACAATAAGAGCACATAAAAATGAGAGAACTCAGTCAAAATATTTGAGTAGGTAGGACCTCTGGAATTGAGAGAGCTTCTTAACGATAACATTCTTTTTATCGAATAATGAATACAATTTACAAGTAAAAATAACTTTCTGTGGGCAAACAAAAAATAAAATGACTGTATTTCAGGTCGATAACAAGACTTATAATTCTCTTCCTACATCTAAACTTAGGCTACAAGAAGAGAGAGATTATAGACATCACAACTAGCTTACTAATCAATATTTGAGTCAACAAAGTACTAATGAGAAAACCAAGATACTAACTATTGACAAAATTAAAAACCTGTACTCAGAGATATTGTTTCACATTACCTCTCGGTGTGGTGAAGCTAAATTTTCAGAAAGTGCATCATAAAGTTGATTTAGTAAGGATAACTTGTCTCCCTCAAAGCTTTCCTCCATTACAGTTGCTGTGACAAACACATCAACAGCTCTCAGAACAGGAATTCCAGAGCCTATAGAGGAATGCTTCAACAATAGATTTAAGACAGTATCAACGGAAACATGTCTGGAAACTCTTCCCCCATCATCCTTGGTTAACACTGCAGCAATCAGAGCCTCTGAGATCATGAATAACAGGTCTTCTGTCTTGATTTCATTCTGATATTGTTGAGTATCCAACAAATCCAATAGTTCATTTAAGGAATCTCCCAATAATTTTCCTTGACCTACAAATCCTTTCAAATGGGGGATAATTATCAGTGCGCTCAAGTAGATGTGGAATTCATCAAAACTTTTATTTTTTGGGATGCACAAAACATCTTTTAAAATCCCATGGAAGTTATCAATATCTTTCTCAACTAATGCCGACCTGAAATATTCAGAAAAAAATAATCAATCAATATAAATATATAAAGCAGAAATTCTGCGAGTTTGTTTTCTATTTAAACGAGTCCACACCATTTTCCAGACTCACAACTTGAAATGAATGTACTTCTATATTCCCCGTAGAGAATCAATGGGTGGATCAGCTAGTAACATACATGCACAAACACCACAGGTGGTCTAAATTAAATTTTGTTTTACCTGCTTCGGTTGAAATCGAGGATATACTGATTCCAATCTTTCAGCGCACTTCCTCCAGACAGACAAGGAGGAGCTTTGTTTAAAATCAAGCATGCTAGTAAGTGAAGAATATCTTTTCCAGATATTTCACTTTCTCCAACTAAAATGAAGATATCCAAGGAATAAAAAAATGGCACAAACTCTCACAAAAAGACAATATTAGGGTATTAATTTCAATGATTTTAAGGCTAACATGCAATTTTTAGTTGCCCAACTACTTGGTAACCTAATTGCTGTTATTTGTGGAAACGTAATTGTTAACGATCAGTTGAGAATGATAATGCATGCTCGAATCATTGAGTTGCATTCAATTTGAGGAAAATCGCTTTAATCGGTCAACTAAACAGTTTCATGTGAACAAAATACCATAAAAACCCTTAGTAGTCACTCAGGCAATCAAATAGTTGCTCAACTGCAAATTGCAAGTCAGCGTGTAGCCTTAGATGAATGACAATTACATTAACCATTACACACAAACGAGAAACTACTATGTAGTTCTTGCTTGTGGATGAAAAGCTAAAAAATGATTAATCTTTAATAAATCCTGTAAGCAAAGAGAACATACCTGGAATATTTGAACAATGCTTGCAGCAAAATGCCATCAAATGTGGCAAAACTAAAGCTTCAAACCCTGAGAAGTTGGTGGTTTTCTGGACAAAATTGATTATTACAGCAGTGTCTGATACTTGTAGAACCTGAAAATGGAGATAAAAAAATTGATAAATTTGGCTACAAGTCAAGAATATCTAAAGCCATGAAGAGACTTAAACGGAGATTAAATACAATTATAGTGACAGAAGGATCCTCTAAAAAGCATTGGCGAACAAGAAGATGCAAGTACATCAACTATATACTGCAATGCATTAAAATATGAAAAATTCTTGCCTTGTTGATCGGACAGGGCAGTTTAACTGCAAAAAATTGGCAAATCCTGCATCGACTTTTAAAGAAACAAATAACAATGAGTTAAGTGCATACCTGATTAGTGAGTTTTGCAGCAACTACTTGATCCAATCTTAAACGGCCTTCTCGGACAGACTGTGATGAAAGTATAGACCCAGCAACACCACCCACCTCCAGGGCTATATTTTTGCTAACATTTGGAAGTTGAAGAATTGACACAATCACATTTGTCAAACTACTTGCAAGGGGTAAGGATGATTTCATCTGAGGGGCAGGAATGAGACCTTGATATTGTCCAACATCTGATGAGAGCCATTTCCCTAGATTCGAATTGATTGCAGAATGTAGCAATTTCAAAGACCTAAGAAGCTTGACTTGCTCTTTTGTACCGGCATTCTCTTTGAATTTTGAAGAATACAGTTTTACAATGTCCTGAAAAAAAAAAAAAACATTGAGGTAAATCGCTTTCTTACAAAGATACTTCATTTCAAAATCGAATGCATAAATACTAACCATCAAGCATTTCCAAAGAAGGGCAGCATTTCTTTCTGGTTTGATGATAGTCATTAGAGCAGACAATATTTGTTTCACCAACTGGAAGGCTATGCTCCGCTCTTCATCTTCAACATTTTCTGCAAAAGATTCTAGGTATTCCTTGGAAATTTCCTCAGCGTGAGAACACCCAAAATTAAGGAGAGTGGGAAGGAAAGTTTCAGCACAGCTGTGAAAATTACCCTGGACGCCTTTCATCACCTCAGCTAAGAGTTGCCCAGTTCCTGGGATAGCCTATAGAAAAAAACATTTCAGTATGCTGAATTCCTAGAATACCTCATCAATTGAAGAGACACATGATAATAATGCAAAAATTAAACTTTACATTCAATCAATACCTTCTAAGAATGTGAAAAAATTAAAAGGCAAGGCTCACATCTTAATAAATAAAGCTTCAGAGTAAAGAGTGTTAGTCTCTGTTTAGAAAAATCAGTCATTTAATTAGTACAAACAGCAGTAACAAATAAAACTGAAGCAAATGCCTGAAAAAAATATTTTATTGCTCATTCTTTCATATGGAATCTTGTTTAAGCAAATGATAATTATATGCAATGTACGTATTATGTATGAATATTGATTGCATACGAGTATATTTTGTATGGACTTATACTACCCCAAGTATTATGGCCTTACAGAATCAATATTTTTTTATTGTTGTCACATATGTATAAATGTTGAGAAAAATATCACTCAATTAGGGCAGCACAAAAATGGAATTTAATCAAATTTTACAAGAATCAACAAAGAAAATACTCACCGATTCATTTTCCTTTAATGCTGATAATACAGATTCTAGAAATCCCGATCGGTCTTTTGTTTTGCGAGCAACAAAAGCAAAGCTTTGAACCACAAAGTCTCTCACATAGTCAGGTGGTGGTCTCGTTAACAGCCTCGAGCTGTATTTTTCCTTGCCTTCTTCCATTTCTTTCCCTATATCTTTCTTAGAATCTGCATCGACTTCTCCAAGGATGCTGGATGATCCATCCCTCAATTCACCGCTCTGTTCGTTTTCATCTTTATCTTGGAATCCTTCATCGACTTCCATTTGTTCTTCGTTGAATTCATCGCCTGTCGCCGTTGTATTTAAATTTACGTCTTCCTCAGTAATTTCAACGTTTTCTGATTTCTTCGCCTTGGCAACTCGGGTAAGAATCAACGGCAGCAATAGTGATCCGTACACATAATTCCAATCTTTCAACATTGATCGCCAAAGAATTTTGCATAAATGAGCAAGGCATGATAGGCACCATTCAGCAATTTCTGCTTCTTTCTGACCCCGCCCTTCAGCTGGCACAGGCTCAGCCAAAATATTTACAATTCGAATCAGAAATGCGGGGAAGTAAGGGTAGAAGTCGTTGCGAAGATCTTTGGCTAATGCAATAACACATCTAAAATAAATAAAAATGATAATAAAAATTTGAAAATTCACAATTTTAATACATGGTAAGGATTCATCAACATCCTAATTAGGGAATATTGTAATTTCATTGGAATCTATGCATTACTTACTCTAAAACAGGTTGTAGGGAGTGATAATCCGAGGAAGTAAGGTCTTTCAGTAAAGTTTTGGCTATTGTTTTCGACTGTAGCAGTAATTGAGGCAACGTTTCCACATCTGCTGGAGAAACAAGTCGCCGTCGAAAATCTGTATAACTTTGCGTACAGTTGAGTACACTCCATTTCTCAAGCGCAAGATAGAAAAATGTTTGCTTTTCCCCCTCTTCTTCGACGCCACGCCGCCGGTCAATTTGATGAAAAACATCAACGTCAATAGCCGCTATTCGATCGGCGAAGGGCACAAACTAAATATAAAAGGTAAAATCAATTGCTGCTCTCAAAAGAATAGATAGTAACACATGAACATTATTTCCGAAATTGCAAAGTTGTGTCACACTCACACGAAATGTATTCGTTTCTTTATGTTTGATTGGTTTATTCTTCATTTTCAAAGACTATTAAGAACACAAACTAAGCATAAATTAATGGGAAGAAAATGTAGAAGTAATCAATCGGAATAAAATGAATAATTCAAATTTATAACTCCATTCCACTGAGTTCATCTTTCACATGTTGAACACCATTTTCATGTTGCGCTCATTCACCTCGTGGGTTAGTAACGTGCTGGCATCTATAAGGAAAACGCTGAAAACAATTGACGCCCGATTAAAAAAAGAAAGAAATATGCCATTAAGTAGATGTTAATATAGAAAATCTCTTTTCGTTACTACTGTTTGTTATTTATAAATTAATTATTTGCTTATAAACCTTCCATGTAGTTGTTATTTCCTATATATTTTCTTTATAAATCGATTCTTATCAATTTGCCACATTCGAAACCCGCCATGTTAATGACGAATCACGTGAACGACAGAATATCTGTCTGACGGGTTGAGTAGTTGGGTTCGGAAGTGTGATAGACTATTTCAAGTTTGTTGCGTTCACATTACTGTTTTGTTATAATATAAAGAAAAAATGGATACTCGGAAGCTAACAGAAATTCTACGTGCTACAATAGATCCGAATCAAAGGCAGCAGGCTGAGGAGCAACTACATCAAGTAAGGTTGAAGACATGTGGTCAACCACATGAATCCTATGTAATGACGTTCAGTTAGTAATAAAAAAAAGGCTCCTTCCCATTGTTTCCATAAACTTATTGTTCATTATTAAGTGAACTTTACGAAGTTAAATTGCTGGCCTCTTCATTTGGTCTACATTCCAAAATTGTATAACTGTACCGTTGATCGGTCATGATTAGCTTTGGCCAAATGTTCATTGCTCCCATAAAGAGAATATTCTCATTTAAATATGTTTTATTTTTAGATTCACAAAATAATAGGATTTGCACCATCACTTCTTCAAGTTGTTATGCTCTCAGATGTAGATATGCCAGTCCGGCAAGCCGGTGAGTATTTCATACTTTTTATAGCTCTCTTTTGTCAACCATTATGCTATACTTTTCACTGTTAAAATAACATTATAATTTTGATCGATATATGTGATCGCGTTTTAATTGGATTAAAATGTTGTGGCTTTGGTTTTCTTTCGCAACCTAATTCCATTTTTATTTCGAAAATCAGCTTTTCCTTGAAAAGGTCAACATGATGTGAAATTGTGCTGTTCCATATGGTTTTCACAGTAGTCTTATGAATTTTCCAAATTGAATGTTTTATATCATATAGACTAATTTATTACCACAACTGTTCATGTTTTTCCTGATCGCCAATCCTGAAATGTTTTTATTTGGAAAAAAGTGAATACTTCAAAATTTCCAAAGATTTATTTTGCTTTTTTTAAATAGTATATTTACTCTCCAGAATATCGTTTAATTGTACGAGAGCATATTCTTGCACACGTGAGAGATGTTCACTTATTCTATAATTTGTTAATTATCTCTTGCAATCAAAGCCCTATTGCTGCTAATTAGCAAGAAAATTGGTAGCATATGTTAATTCTTAATTTGTGTACAATATCAAGCTATCTGTTGGGATTCTAAAGATATGTACCTCCTTTAGTAAACCAGATATAGAAAATTGATTCAGGTTAGGAATTTTCAAAGGAGTAATTGGTGTTCTTGTGATTAATTGCTTATGATATGTCATGCTATAGAGATTTGCCCAACTGCAATTTTTTAATATTAAATATTTGGACATTGGCAAGTTCACTGTGTAATTTGCCATAGTTAATCCTTACATTACTAGTTGTGCTATTCTACATTGCCATTTATATAATCCTTAATATCGCAAACATTGATACCATTTATAGGAGTTATTTGCCTAAAAAATTTGGTGAGTCAGCACTGGGCAGAAAAAGAACCAGCAGAACCTGGACAGCCAATCCCATTCAGCGTTCATGAGCAAGATCGTGCCATGATTAGAGATGCAATTGTTGATGCTGTTGTACTATCTCCAGAATTACTTCGGTAGGTCATGCAGTTGTTTATTTCAATAAAATATTGAGTAAATTATTGTCTTGGGTCTACTTTGGATACCTTTTTGCCTTAATCTAGGTCAGTTCATCTTCATATGGCTGTTAACGTTATGTATTTGTAAAGTATTTTGAAAAATTTAGTTTTATTTATTTTGTCATTTAGTTTTGTCAGTTTCAAGTTACAGTGACCAAAAGTAATAAAATATCATGATAAAGGATGGCCTTTTGTATCATGATTATCTGTTTGTTTTCATAATTAGATTTTTATCTAATCCTAAGTCCTTATTTCTAGTTTTAAATTTGCTCTATTATTTTATATATAAATTGAATTTTAATCCTGATGACCTCATTTTTTCAGTGTGCAGCTCTCCCTTTGTGTAAGCTGCATTGTAAAGCATGATTTTCCTGGTAGATGGACTCAAATTGTGGATAAAATCAGTATTTTCCTTCAAAATCCTGATGGATCTGGCTGGTCAGGGGCACTGCTCTGTCTTTATCAACTGGTTAAAAATTTTGAGTAAGTTTTCTGTAATTTCGCCTGATTTTGTTTCATTTTAATGCTATCCAAGCTTTCTAGACTGTTTCCTCAATTTTGTGTATCTGAATTTTAAATTTATGCTAGACTTATTCATGGTGAATTTTTCTGGTTTAGGAAGTCTGTTTCCTCATTTAGAGGATACTTGAATATTGTCATGAGAACTATGCTGAGAGCTTGGTGTAAATGTGATATCCGTATATATATCCTTTGACTTTGTATTTTGAACAAACACGGATTGATATTTTATTCACTAGGTTTAAATTGTGTCATGTTTTGCAAATAAGGTACTACTTCTGCTGTTTTACGGAAGATGTTCCACAGCTCTTATGGTACAATGCCATAATCATAGCTCGATTGAACTAATTTCAAGATTTATTATAAATTTACACTGTAAGAAATTGAATTAATGTTTAGAAAATGTTTACTGTTAAAACTAACTTATTTAATCAGTTATTGATTGGTATCTAAAGACTTACTTACTTATTAGTTATACTAATGTTAAGGTTCTTTACTGCTTATCAAGACCTATATATTGTTAGCAATTTTAACCTGTCTGTCTTAAAGTTAGCCTTTCACAAGTTCCATCTTTTCCCTCTTTGCCTTGCCCTTACACAAATTGAGTACACGTATCTACAGGTTTAAGTCATCGTTTTAGTCCTTCCTTGCCTCAGTTGAAGGTCTATCCTTGATCAACAATTTAAAACAAAAATAAACTACTAATAAATCATGGTATGGAACGTTCTAATTTGACATGTAGTGATGGGCTTGTTCTGTTGTGTTGTATAAATCACCCAATTTATTTATTTACGTAATCCAAACACAGCAAGTTGGTATTAATACCAGGTGGCAACGGTGGCCAGGTGGCAAAATTTATTTTATAGCAAACCTTATTTAAGTTACAAAGACAGTTCGGAAACTGTCACAGCATTTGGAAGATCTTCACCCTCAAGTCTAGGCTCCAAGTCACTTTTCCCTGTGAAGGAACAGATGGCATTCTGATGGAGCGTGTTCCAAGCTGCGAGTGGGATATCAAAAACGTCTCATATGAATCACTAATGATATAGGGCCAACCGCTCCTGTTTTCATCAAGAATGTTCCACTGACTCCACTCAGGCACAACAACTTGGCTTATAATATTATGTCCTTATACAGCACATGTTTCTCAATTTATGTCTGCTGCTGACAGACTTTTTGCTCTAGGAAATCTTCTCACACCTTGAGTATTTGGTGGGATTTTCAATTGCAACACTCATTTACTATTGATTTGAAAAGGAAAGAAATTACATTCTCAGAAGATATAATATGACCTTCCTGTTATATAGGCAAGGAATATAAGGGAAATGGATACTAGAATCGTTTCAAGAATTCATTTTTCTGCAAATTATATGCTATAGATAAGAATTAGGACAACACAGTCTAAATGCTAGCATCCCCTGCCAAAGGCAAAAAGGTGGCTTACAGGAACTAGGCAGACATTTTGCGAGGAGGTAGTCGCCAAATGCATGGCAGTATGATGCTCTTACTAGCTTTCCTGAAGCTTTAACAATCACAGAATACTCGGATCTAACAATGAATGTGCTCAGAAAAAAACTAACGGCATTACATATCAATGGCAGCATATGGCCCTCAATATGTTCTTCTCATTGAGTAGCTTATATCCTAGACTATTTAACTCTTTTAATGGTCCTATCATGTATTTTTTACAAATATCCCTCTATGATTTTTGGGACATGTATTTGTGTAGGTTTCTGGTAATACCTTGTATTGCCTTGTATCCCTTTCTCATCATCTTTGAATTATCGAAATACTTTTAAACTGAAGTAAAACAAACTACCCTCATGAGGAATCCATATTGTTTCTCCATTATGTATTTAAAAATGACAGGGTTAGTATTTTTTCTTCTCCAGGAGAGGCCTAAAAAGGTAATTGGTTTTATTTTCCCCTGGTTTGCTGTTTTCACCTAATGCTTAAAAAAACTGTTTGCTCCACTTATGCCATCATTAGGGATTTCCTACTTTCACTGAAGAAGAATTGTAGGTGGTGGTGTAGGATTAGAGGCAAAAACATAAAGGTATTGATTTTCTAAGTATGTGCCACTTTCAGTGAAACCTTACTCTCACATTTGCTAGTCCTCATTCAGTAGTTCCTTCAGGAGAAGTGTGTTACTACTTACTACAACAGTCCTAATTTTAGGAGATGAAAAAGACAAGAAAAAAATGTCATGAGCCTAGGAAGAGGTCAATTATTTGAATCTAATCAATAAATATATACTAAAGAATATCAATTAATTACCACATGGTGTGGCATTTTTCTTATTACATTTTTATGGAGTTTCTGACTCTTTTAAATTGCTTGATATTTTCTTGTTATTAGATATTACTTAAGCTCTTTTCTCCATGTATAATATGCTCTGCTTTTTAATTCAAACGCTTTCAAGTTAATGATACCTCTTTCATCATCCAACTAGTCCATTTTGAACTCTTACAGAAACCTGTTTCAGCTTTTCATAAACTTAGAAACTTTCAATCTCTCCACTGTGATGTGTTTTGAATACCTCGTTAAAAATGTAAGTTTTTCTATGAAGTTGTAAATAATTGTACCAACTGAAAAAACTACTTTGATGTTATGTTGCTTGGTCTTCACAAATGGTTGCCAGATTTAGGTTTTCTGTTGTATGGCTAATACTTTCCTAGCCTGACTCCCAGTGTCTCTAAATGCATTCCCAAATGTCCATGTAACTTTTGGACCAATTTTTCATCACCTTCTATTGATCGACAAAAGTGTTACAAGTGTGACTATGGATATGAGTTACAATAAGAAAGCTAAGAGTACTATAAGAATACTAAAGTGATATCATAGTGTTGTTGGTAAAAGGGCTGCCCCTTTTCTTTGGTAATTCAGAGAAATGTTCTTGTAAGTTATAAAATAGGTTTTTTAAATTCAGATATGTCCTCTTCTTTAATAGAATTTACTCCTAATCTTCACTCTAATTCTTATTTGAACCAAGTCAAGGTCTTACTTGTCTTCATATGCACCCTCAGCTCCACTGAAGATTCTGTATTTAATTAAAAGGAATCTCAATCTGGCATCAAAGAGAGTCAAAATGTAAATGGTTGCAGCTCTAAGTAAAGTTCCTGTTCCATGTGTAAATCATGGCAACAGAAGATTTTCTGGGTAGTTTTTTTCCAGCTTATGATAATATTTTTTATGACAAACAACTCTTACTACTTATGTTATTTTGTATGTGTTGGTATTATTGGAAAGGAGTCAATTGATTGGTAGTTTTCAGCTTTTTCTATTGAATCCCGAACTATTTTGGAAGAAATAGTATGGATGATTTTCAGTTTTGTTTACTCATGAGTATGTAATAGGAAATTTAAGACTCTTAGGACACCTGGTATAGTTATGTTGATGATTTTATGGAGGAAATCCATAAAATCAACTCCAATGTCATCATGACCTACAACTCTCTAACATCCTTTTCCTCTATCTTCAAACATGCCTAGAAAGATTCATTCCATTATCATTCCAAACAACCCTGCAGCCTTAGTATGACATTTTCAGTGGTCCGTGAAATCCCACGTATCTCTGAATGATTTCAGCAACAAATTGAATATAATGGTGTGCTAGAGGTCAATTCTTCAGCCTAAGGTCTTAATGTCTGCAGAATGTAACTACTGACATTTCTTTTTGCCTGCTTTGTACAGAAATGCTTTACAGAGAATAGCTTTTTATTTCCAGTTAATTTTTTTAAAGATTAGATTGAAAAAGCAGTGGTCAAAGTAGGGTTATGTTCCCTGAGATAGTCTTCCTGATCCACCCAGTGGGTTTTTTTGACGATGTTTTACTCAGTTGATTTGTTGTAAAATTTCAAGGTGTGGGATATTAATGCCTCTTACACACACTTAAAACTGCATGCAAGTGTTTGAAAGGTACGAGCAAGGAATTGACAATATTTCAGGATTAAATGCTACATGAAAATATGAGGTCAAAATACTTGTGATTACTCTATCCTCTTCTATTTGATAATGTGTATGTGTTCAATGCTACCCTCTTTCTGGGTGGGTAGTTTTGTGTAGCTCCTGGAAATTTGTTGTGTTGATAACTTTATTCCAGATGATGGGACAGTTTCAATCAAAGTAGTCTAATATGTAATATCGCACACTTTCTCACTCTTTCCCCTGGCTCCAACTTGCATTACTCTTTTTCCTACATTACCAAAGGCATGATTACCACCCACTATGCCACCTGCTTGCATTTCATTGAATTGGTGTATCAGCCAATTGTGTGATTATAACTGTACATTTAAAGGGCCCTATTAATGAAAATATACTGCTTCTAACTCTTCCTAGGTATAAGAAGCCTGGTGAGAGAGCACCTTTGAATGAAGCAATGAATTTGCTCTTCCCAATGATTTATCAGCTGTGTGTCAGGCTCCTTCCAGATCCCTCGGAGCAGTCCGTCCTATTGCAAAAACAGATACTCAAAATCTACTTTGCTTTAACTCAGGTAAGTGTGACATCATTCTAGTTGAGTCAAGTTGAAGTGATAGTAACCCACTTACTGGTCAACTTTAATTAGTATCCTATGTATTAGGTGTATGTTACAGTTAATGAGTGAACTCAGCAAATGAATGCATTAATTAGTCATTGTATACGTTGCCATGAGAAAAATTACATTAAAAGATATAAATAAATTGAAATCATATTAAATGTGCAACAAGCATCTATTATATATTGCTGCTAATTATTTAATATGATTATGCTGTATGCATAATTAATATATTTTCAATGTCTTATTTTTCAAGCTCAATACTTTATTTTTACACGTTCACCGTATTCGTATGTTCCATGTTCTCCACCATGCTATCTACAATTAACTATTACAAAGACAAAAGTATTGTCATACTAACAAGTTTAATGATGAAAAACAAATCTTAAAAACCATATATACTTTAACTAATCTGGCCTTGAAAATATAAGCATTCTCTAGTGTGTGTATACATTCATTAATAGTAATAGTATTCACTTTGAGAGCGGAATTCATTATTTTACTAAAATATTACGTAAATGTATAGACCAACCAGCAAGTGTAAACATCAATGTAATGGTTTTTATTTGGCTTTCTGTTCTCAGAAAACATCCTGGTACTTAGTGTGATGCTTATGATGGTTTTTGATTCAATTTCAGTACTCTTTACCTCTGGATTTAATATCAAGAGAGGCTTTCTCTCAATGGATGGAGATAGTGAGGGCTATAGCAGACCGCCCTGTGCCAGAGGAAACCAACACAGTAGAAGAAGAGGAACGGGTTGATCTACCTTGGTGGAAATGTAAGAAATGGGCTTTGCACATCATGCACAGAATGTTTGAAAGGTACTTTTGTTGTTTAATTTAGTCAAAGTTTCTCTCTATTTTCAAGAGTGGTATTTCGTTCCATAGCTGCCAGACTCTTTCATTTCAATGTTTAATTGTTCTCAGGTATGGAAGCCCAGGCAAAGTAACCAAAGAATATAAGGAGTTTGCTGAATGGTATTTGGTCACATTTTCTGGGGGTCTCATCGAGGTGCTTTTGAAAATCCTTGATCAATACAGGAACAAGATTTACGTTTCTCCCAGAGTTATTCAGCAGACTCTTAACTATATTAATTTGGCGTAAGTACACATCCATCTACCCTTCTTGAAATGATGTATGAGGTACATTTTTCTCATATCCTCATACCTATTCGATTAGTTGTTCCAGATGTCTCTATGCTCATGAAATACATTCTTCATGTATAAATTTTCAATTTTTTTCAGTGTAAGCCATGCTCATTCATGGAAGTTCCTGAATCCACATATGTTCACAATCATACAGGATGTTCTATTCCCACTACTGAACCATTCTAAGGCAGATGAAGAGCTCTGGTTCTCTGATCCATATGAATATATCAGAGTGACTTTTGGTAAGCTTTATTCTTAAGCATCTGTCTGTTGTATCTCTGTCATGATACTTAATTTGGTAACCAACATTTTGTTTCTGTTTTTGCAGATATTTTTGAAGACTTTGTGTCGCCAGTTACTGCTGCAGAGACACTGCTACATTCTGCGTGTAAAAAGAGAAAGGGTATTCTCCCCAAGACAATGGCTTTTGTTATGCAGGTCCTAACAAGCCCAAATGCGGATCGAAGACAAAAAGATGGTGCATTACACATGGTAATAACAATGTTCAATTACTCGAATTTTTTTTAGAAGTGATAATATAATAATAATTATAATTGCTTGTGATTCTAGGTGGGGACATTGGCAGATATTCTGTTGAAAACTAAAATTTATAAAGAGCAGATGGACAAGATGATTTGTCAGTATGTATTCCCAGAATTTGAAAGTCCTCATGGACACATGAGAGCAAGGGTGAGTAATCTCTCTTTTTAAATATTTTATGAATATTACAGTTGATACTATTTATGGTATAACTTTTCATATTATGACGTGCTTCCTGTTCATTTATTTAGTTTTCCATGTTTGCCTCTAATTTGTATACTTATTCTCCTATAAATCAATATTTATGTTTTCTAAATAATACTAAAATTTCCATTCAACATAAGTTAATTTTCTGTGTTTGCTATTTTAAATGCATAGGATATTTTCAATAGTATCATACCAGAAAATGTTATGGGTTAAATATATTTTTGTATAACAATGCTAGTGTTGATCAATGGTAATATGGCTTCTTAAAAAATCTATGTGCTCCAAACAAAAGCTCATTAACTGTCATTTTTAATCATGTTAGTATGAAAAGAACACTGTTCAATGAACAGAATCAAGCCGTTAATTAAAAATTTGAATTAATAATTTAATTTCTGCAGTAATAATTGCTGGAAAGGGTAATAAAATATTACCGTCAATTAGATTTTCCTTTGCTAATAAATAGTTTAGCCATTGTGTAATAGAATTTATGTTTTCAAGATTATGCGTTCTTTGCGTGTTTATAAGAATATATCTTTCAACATTCAGTTGAAATATTTAGCGAAATACCATTCCATTTTATGTAGACTGTTGAAATGATGTAAGAGCTGTGTTATTCTAACACCATGACTCTGTGTTTCAGGCTTGTTGGGTCCTCCACTACTTCAGTGAGATCAAGTTCAGGCCAGATGAAATGCTGGCAGAGGCTGTGAGATTGACAACAAAGGCTCTTCTTGAAGATGCTGATCTTCCTGTTAAAGTGCAGGCTGCTGTGGCTATCCAAATGTTGTTGACAAATCAGGAGAAGGCTAAGAAATTGTTTGAACCTAAGGTGAGAATGCAGGCATTTGTACTACTGTTAACGATCTTGATTGTGGAACACTTCTGTAATAGTACTGTGAATCAGAATAAATTCAAGCTAAATTCACTTTCTTGCGGACTAAAGTTTTTCTAATTATCATTTTGTGCCTGTTATTCATGTAGATAAAGAAGATTGCCTTGGAGCTGTTGAATGTCATCAGAGAAACTGAAAATGATGACTTAACCGCTGTAATGCAGAAAATTGTCTGCATATATACAGAGCAACTTATGTCATTATCAGTTGAAATCTGTCAACATTTGGTGAGTTATCTTTCTTTCTTTATTCCTAATTATTCCTCCAAAATGTGTTGTATATATTTTTTTATATTTGACTAATTCCATGAAATATTGCTGTTTCATATATGCTTAAAGTATCTTTCAATGTTCTGAATTGTTTGTAATTCGTTAATTTTTCCTCTTTTTATTTGTCTATTTGATTACTTAATTGTTTTTTATTTGCAAATGATAAATTCTATATGAGATGTTATTAGATTCAGCGAGTTTATTTTTAGGGTATTTAAGTATGATAATTTTGTAAGCATCCTGGATTAGTTCTGTGGTACTTTGGTTATTTCACCTACAAACTTAATACTTTCTGACTTGCTTTTTGCCACATAGCTGGCAGTTTACTATTTTGTTGTTTTTTCTATCCTGTGTTCGTTGAAAGAATGACTTATTGTAAGAGCTGGTCAAAGCATGTATTTCTCTAATTTTTCTTACGCTCTCTGACCAACCAAGGTTAATGGGGGATACAGTATCACTGCAAGTCCTTCTGAAAAAGTGCACTCTGTCTTTAATATGTGGAGTAAGTTTAATATAATTTCAAGTCATCTTTCTTCTAACAAATGCCAGCTGAAAATTATAAGCATTTCGTAACGCTTCTTGCTTTGTCATTCAGATTTTCCCTAAAATGCAGCACCTCATGCTGGATAATGTTCAGTTATCATGACTACGACAAATTCTCAGTACATACCTTGTTTACAGAGTCCTATTTACTGTGTGCATGCCCTTGAGGAGTTACTAATCACAATTAGCTATGCTGACATGAAGTCGGCATAGCTAATTGATTGTGTATATACATGAAATAATTGGACTCCTTATGGAATCACCACATTTTAACTCAAAAAGCTCCTAACTTATTGTAACAGTGATAAGTTTTATTGATTGTGAATAAATGTGAAGGTTGCATTAGGAGTAAAAATCTTTGATATTGCTTTCAAAAAATCTTTTTTTCTTTGAAACTTACAAATTGAGAATGTTTTAGAAATCTTAATAGAAAATAATTATTAAGATTCTATGATTATCATTCCTTTTGAATTTAGGATTGCTGATTGACTTTAAGGTAATTGTAATAGTGGTGTTATTTTCTGATTTATAGGCTGCTACTTTTACCAAAGTTATGGACACAGATGAGGGAAGTGACGAAAAAGCAATCACTGCTATGGGACTTCTCAATACCGTTGAAACACTTTTGACTGTGATGGAAGATCACCCTGGCGTAATAGCTCAGCTACAGCCTATAGTTCTTCAAGTTATTGGTCTTATCTTTTCTCAAAGCGTTATGGGTAAGATACATCCGTAGATTCATTAATTGGTTTGTTATTTTCATTTACGAGTAATTTTTCATGTTTATCGTCAATTTTCTCATTACAGAATTTTATGAGGAAGCCTTATCACTTGTTTACAATTTAACAAGCAAAGCAATTTCCCCTGACATGTGGAAGGTCTTGGAGATGATGTACAATGTCTTCCAGAAGGATGGATTTGATTACTTCACAGACATGATGCCTGCCTTACACAATTATGTAACTGTTGATACTCCAGCTTTCCTTTCAAATGAAAATCATGTCCTGGCCATCTTCAACATGTGCAAAGCTGTAAGTATCAATGCTAGTTATTATTGATTACTATCCTGTATGGTTTGGTAACAACTCATTGTAATGACTACTAGGTGTAAAACTGCAACCAACCCTTCCAAGTTGTTTTATGCAGAGTTGACCTATGCTAAGTTGACACAGAACGATCACATATATTGTACTTATTTTGTATGATTCCACAATATTTGTATAATTAAAAATTCAATATCTTGAGTGGCCTCTTAATAATATTGACACACCAACCCCATTTTTTCAGAAGTAATACATGTACGGCTGAATAGAAAATTCTGAACCAACGAATGAATTTCCTCCATGATGAACCTGTATTTGGAACTGAAATCAAAATGATGTTCCAAATCGAGCTTTTTAATTCTGAGAGGAAAGTAGTTTGTAGAATTGACATTCTTTCGAAAGTGTGAAAGGCCATAAATTAGTATCATAAATAAGTTTCTTATCGAGAGCTTCATTATTTAATTTTATTCAAGTTGTGCAGTACTTGAATATTGCCATACTTGTGGATGTAAGATTTTTTTACCTGAATTGAGTATTAAGTTACAAATAATGTACAACAAGTTGGAGAACAGAAGAGACAATTTGCTCATCATCCTCTACAAATGCTGCTTGGCTTGTTCAAGACATTGCACACTATTGTATCATGGATTTTATTAAGTTTTAATGTATTATTGAGACATGCTGATTAATACTTATATATTTACGACTCTTATCTAACAAGATATTGAAATATATGTAAAGTGCATCAGACGGCTGCTAATTGTGATATTGGTAATGTTACTCTCTCAGCCTAGCTTTGTTAAACCTAGTATTATTCCTTCTATCATGATGAGCTGTAGTTCCAGCTGTTTTCAAGTTCTTTAGGATACAATAGATCTGTTTCTTGTACAGAAAGTGTGAATTAGGTCCTTGTATTAATAACTCGGTAATTACTCTAGTCTGGTTAAATTAAAGATTAATTGTATTCTATTGTTTATTTTATAATCACCAAAAATGTCTTTGAATTATAGGTTTTGAATGGCGATGCTGGTGAAGATCCTGAATGCCATGCAGCTAAGCTTCTCGAGGTGATAATTCTTCAGTGCAAGGGGCAGATTGATCAGGTGGGTTGTTGGTTTTATTGTTATTGTGTTAAATTAACTAGTGAATCTATTTGTTTAAGTGTCTAACATATGTATTATCAGTATATTTATGAAATATATGTTAAAATTCTTCTGAGCTAGCAGACGAATTTCCTCCATGATGAACCTGTAACTGGAACTGAAGTCATAATGATGTTCCAAATTCGAGCTTTTTAATTCTGAGAGGAAAGCTGTTAGTTGAATTTTCAATAATTTTAAATGTAATGTATCAAGTATCAGAAACATTTCTCCCTTTCGGAGCATTTATTAATTCAGTTTTATCCTGATTATAATAAGTTATTGTAATGCTTGTGGTCAAGATGTGATGTACTTCAGTATGTATAATTAAGGAAATTTATTTTACTAAGGATAAAGTTAGAAATTCCTTTTTTAAATAGCAATATGTTCATTGTTCCCAGAAGAATGTGGTAATCACATATTCAATAATAGAAACATTCTAATAATTACTGGTTAAATATTTGTAGTGATGCAAAATCATCATAGTCCCCTTGAGTCAGTTATTTCTCATCAGGAGATACCAAGTTCAGCTAATTAAGATCTAAAATTAGCAAAACTTTTCAAAATTTTCAATTTCTGTTAGATACAATTTTTAACTGCAGTATCTTGTCATACAGCATACAAAAGTTTTACAATCTGAGCTAAACATTTAGACGTTACATTTTTTCATACCTCATAACAATTTTAAGTTTCATAGTTGTCTTTAAATTAATTGTTTTCGAAAGAAAGATGCAACAGTGAGTTTTAATCAAACTGGTGAAATGTTAGAAACTTTGGTTGAATAGAATTCATGGCTCACCTAATGTAGTATACAAGGGCGCTCATTATATTTTATTCAGTTAGATATGTCTATTTATTCCAAAAGCTTGAGAATGGACTGATGGAATGGATTTATTAATTAGAATTAAAAGATTGCGTTCAATAGTCTGTTTATATTTCTGAAAACTCTGTTTTATTTTTAGTGCATCCCTACATTCGTGGAACTTGTGTTGAACCGTTTGATGAGGGAAGTGAAGACCTCCGAGCTTCGTACAATGTGCCTTCAGGTGGTCATTGCTGCTCTTTACTACAACCCTTCTTTGCTCTTTGATGCTCTTGATAAAGTGTGTGTGCCAATCCCTACTGATACCTCCACGCCAGCCATCACATCGCCAGAATCACCACAAGCTGTGACCACTCCAGCACCACCAGGAACAGTCTCTGCTCACTTCGTTAAGCAGTGGATTCACGATACAGACTGTTTCCTTGGGTAAGAAAATTTCTTCTGAGGGCTGAAGTGTTTGCAATTGCTGTACTACTGCTCTAAACCTTTCCTTGTTTCATGGATTGTTGCAGTTAAAACCCTCAATAAAAGTTTTATAGGAGTCATTCTGCACCAACCTGAATATGAAATAAGCATGACGTTTTTTTGCAATAGGTACTAGATGGCAGATGGGTTAAATTCAATCCTAAAAGTAATTTAGCATAAAATTAGAAAATGTCTCTTAAAAATCTAATCAAGTCTTACATCTAAGGAGAGATGTAATTTAACGCTTTGAGATGAGTTAAGCTGTGCACTCTTATTCTTGCATGCTGAATTTGCACTTTTTTGGAAAATTTGTCAATCCACTATTTTTGCAACTGATTATTGAACTAAAAATTGGCCAAAAATGTTTCTATTGGTGCTACAAACATTATGATTAAGTTTTAATAAGATTTTAAAGGGTCATGTTTTTTCTTGCTTGGTCTGGCATGGTAAGACCCATATATACAATTCATTGTAGTACCATTGATTGAAGATAGCTATACCTCATTAAATTCATCGAGTCTCATAGCTGGATTGTACATGTTAGAAAGCTTATTTGAGAGACTGATTTCTCACAGAGCTCTGGGGAAATCGAGAGTCTTGAGAGTTGAGAACTCGAGAGATCTTGGGAGTTTTAATCCACTTGTCTTTGTTTACCCTCCCTGTACACTAAAATACTTCTTTTGCTCTACATTTGGAATGGTATGGCAATAAATTAAATGAGGTATATTTGAATTTATTCATATTTACAACTATTTTTTGCTTATTGTCATGATTAATTCTTTGCTTAGTGATAACTTTTCTCCTGCCTCGATGATGAACTCTCTACTGGAACTGAAGTTGTGTTGATGTTTCCAAATCGAGCTTTTTAATTCTGAGAGGTGGTGTTGATTTTGGTGAATTTTGAATTCCTC
Source organism: Sympetrum striolatum (assembly GCA_947579665.1). Lineage (NCBI taxonomy): Eukaryota > Metazoa > Arthropoda > Insecta > Odonata > Libellulidae > Sympetrum > Sympetrum striolatum. Next base: position 71,612,158 of record OX388345.1, on the reverse strand, counting down.
ATTTGAAATTTAAATTTGGCATTTTTAATTTACTGCATGCATTTGTCTTACTATTAGAGAATAATTGTTCCCTATGTCTAACTTTGGTTAATGTTCTATTTCACAGACTTCATGATCGCAAGCTTTGTGTCCTTGGACTCTGCACTCTAGTAAACACTCCATGTTGTCGACCAAATGCTGTCATGGAATGTGCTCCTCAAATCATCCCATCACTAATCCTACTTTTTGACGGCCTGAAACGAGCATATGCTGGTAAGTGAACGGATGGCTTTATTCATGTTTAAAATTTGTAATCATGAGCTATCTTTTTCCCCCTACCTTTGGCATTCATAGTATCTTTTGAATTCGTGATAGTTTTTAGACAAATGTCAATTTTTTAAATTAAGTTATTACCCTTAGTTTCTTTATTTTCTTTCATATGCTTTTCTTTAAAGTTGGTTGCATAATTTAAAGTTTATTGGCTGATTTTGAAAAGTATCGTAAATATTCCACTTTGCAGGCTAGACATTTTCCAAATAAAATATGTAATTAAGACGTTTTAAATTGAACCAATACTTAATACGACCCATTTTGATTAACGAAGTTTAAATGTGTGTTTAACTCACAACAAGAATTTCAGACCTAAGTTTGCATATAAAAATGATAGGGTTGTATATGTTATGGTTATTAAAAACGAAGGTTTTTGGTATTAACGACTTAATTATTGTAAATAGGTGTGGCTTAAGTAAGCGTTTTGCTATATTATGGAGCCCCAGGAGGTCTTTACACTAATGGCTTGCCTTATCACACTGTTGATTTACTGGTTGTGTTACTTTTTCTAGGATTGTTAGTACAAATTCTGTCATTTGGGCTTTCATATCATAACTTGTCGTAAATATTCAGTAATCTCAATTGTGTCAGGTTTCTGTTCATGTCGTAAGCAAGAGATATTGTTCCACCATGATGAATATATAATTGCATCTGAATAAGAGATGATGTCACAAAATCGAGCTTTTTAATTCTGAGGGAACAGTTTCTTTTGAAGATTTGTGTTTTATACCCCTGAGTGGGATTCACAGCCATGGATCTTACATGGGTTGTTTTAAGATGGTTGAATGCTGGAATATTAAGAGTACTTTAATCTTTTTTAGCTAAGGCTCAGGAAGATGACGATGAAGAAGAAGAATCTGAGGAAAGTGATGCCGAAGATCGTAAGTACAGTTAATTAAATTCTAAATTTAGTGTACTTGCTTGCACAGGCTTCTGAAAATGGAGGGTTATACCTTGTTTCAAGTAAAATGATAATCTATAATTAATTATTTTACTGTTGTTTTTCTTATTTGGTAAAATATTACCATTATATGCTATACAAATAACATTCATGGTAACCTAAATTAAAATTTCAGTGAGCTGCATTTAGAAACTTACGCCATATCTTGAACTACTCTATTCTATACAAATAATCCAGAAGCGATTAGTTAAATATGGATTACTGATGGTTTATATTGGCACTATTCTTATTCTTAGAGAAGATGGTCCTCTGTGATGAATTTCTTATTGAACCTGATGTATACATGATGTATCGTAATCGAGCTTTTTAATTCTGAGAGGATAACATCATCGTTACCTATTTATCATTTAGTTATTTTCTACATATCCTAAGTTTTGCAAAAATAATCATCCTTGTCTTCAAAATGGTGGTACCGGTATTTGTATTGATTGCATGAGTCATTCCCGGATATTGTTTGGTAACAGTAGAAATCTGTGTAATTGCAGAGGTGCTTGCAAGTGACGAGGATGAAATTGACGAGGTAGGACCAGACTACTTGCAGAAAATGCAGGACAGGATAAACAAAGCTAGTACCAACAGCCCATTCAGCATCACAGCAACGATTGAGGTAAAGTTTTTGTTTTGAATGGTTATGTTAATTATCATTGTAAATCTTAAATTCGAGCTTTGAAAAGATAATCCTAAAACCTACTTTAATATCCATTCTTTCATATATGTTGTATTAAGTATCTTTGATTTCCTTATCTCTCATATGAATATTCTCTATTCAATATTTCTACCTGTGAATTTAAAACTTAATTTTTGAATGTTTTTTTTTTTAATATTTAAATGCTTATTTCCTTATCATTTTTCTTGTTTTCTCTGAGTGAAGGATTTCAATTTGTCCAGTTATTGATTTCATTCTATTATTATTCTATCACTTGTCATTGTACTGCTTTTGTGACATCCATGTTATACACTAGATAACTTTATACTTTTATCCACTCCTGCTAAATTTTTCTATTAACCTAAACATTATTTATATTTTTTCATAAATAGCATTGATGAAAGATTGAATGGAAGATGAGACTTATAAATCTAATTCTTTATAAATACCCTATTAGTCCTAATCTAAGTATTCCATTTTAATGTAAATAGATTATTTGCCTAATTTCATCCAAATTCCCACATAGCTTCTACTATTTTAGGTCTAATCTCACTAACAAAATTGATGTTATAGGATGAAGACTCCGAAGATGACAGTGACGACGATGATGACGTAGAATATGACCCAAGTGAAGAAACTGCATTAGAAAGCTACACAACACCTTTAGACGAAGAAAATTGTACCATAGATGAATATGTTGTTTTTAAGGAAGTTTTACAAAGTAAGTATTGATTGATCATAGAAGATGTTCATCCATAAAAGGAGAGTCGTGAAGAAGGTTATTTCATAAATTTGAATTGCAGATAAGTGCCAACTTATGAAAGTTGTTAATTTTGAAACAGTGTTAATCATTCAAGAGTATTGTTTTATTGTCATTTGGCATGTTAGATGATATAATACTTTTTCAAGCAGTTCTTATTCTATTCATATGTTGACATGAGAGAGAAGTATTTTCTTCTTATCAGGTTTGTTATGTTTCTTTGGTTTAGATGTTTAAGAACTTTCTAAAAGCTATCTTTGTCTTAGTTCCGTTTTTGTTGTTGATTTCACAAACTAAGGAATTACTCCTTGCACCAGGAACTAGCAACAAATTGAAACATGCTAACCCCAAATTTGACTTAAATATGATTTTAGGTGACAGCAGCAAACAATACAGTTTGGGCACTTTGGGTACCACATGACAGGTTGTTCGTAAACAACAGCTATTTGGAGTTTTTTTTCAAACTCTTAGCAGCTAACTACTCAATCTACACCACAATCCCAAATGTCACCCCATCAACACCAAAATCTGGTAGATACAAACTATGTCAAAAGTGTGAAATGCTTTATTTTAGGCATAAAAAAGAGAAATAAGAATTAAAGAACTGTTATCTTGTTTCAAGCCCAACCTAACGGACAAATTCAGTGTTACATAACACATACTGCAATATAATCATACAATTACATTGAAAAATCTAAAATTAAAAATCTGTTCAGAGAAACTCCTAAACAAGATGCTAATGAAAGCATCATTGTATAGCAGAATAAAGAGAAACTCACAAAAGGAGACCTGGGCCCTATCCAAAATTTTTCTCTTAACCATATCCCTTAAATCCAGGTAAAATCCCGAAAGTGTTTCTTCTCAAGCTGTCCTACGACGTCACACAAAGGGAACCTCATCTCCTTACTATTCTCTCAGACTTCACACTATAAATACCTCAGCCCAACCATTCCAGCTTCATTTTGCTCTCAGTATAGTTGAATAGCTGTTGAAATGTACATTGGATACTTCTTAGAAAGCCAGTGTTCTAGATGGTAATTTCAAAATTGGCAGGATGCAATAAGGAATGTTGACTAAGATGGTATTTGGAGAGTTATTATTCTTTAATAGCTGTGTTCCAATTTCTTCCCATAGAATAATATTTGGTAATCATATTCTTTATGTCTTAATTTTAGTTTTTACTCAATTTCATCTCTCTCTTTCACTAGATATTCAAGCATCTGATCCCAATTGGTACCAACTACTTACATCGAATCTAACATTGGAGCAACAGAAGGCATTGCAAGAAGTTTTTCTGTTGGCAGACCAAAGAAAAGCAGCCGCAGAAAGCAAGAGAATAGAGCAGAGTGGAGGTGAGTCATGTTCTTTCACCATTCTCTTTCCTATCAAAAGTTAACCTTTTGGAAATTCATTTTCCCTTGATTCTGGGATCCCTTTAGCTGTAGGAGGGCCTTTACTTTTTATCATTGATATCATTCAGTAGTATTACATTGTCTATTTGTCAGTACTTACCTTTTGTGTAATATTGGTCAATTGTTTTAAATATTTACATGTAGCTTAGGTACTTAACTCGAACTCGAATGTGTGCCACATGTTTATGGTGCTATTTCATTATTTTAAATTATAAATATGGACATAGATTTTAGTTGGGAAAATTGTAAAATTTGCTTGAGGCAATCATGCATAGGGTGATAAGCAATAAAACGTTTAATGAGATTTTGTTATTTTATGAACATGGAAGTTCCTTGGTTGTAGAACAAAGAAATCCTATTTTTAGTATCTAGCTGTATTTTTATAGCGACATAAGCACACCTTTTTCAAATATTTCTTAATTGTGACATCCAAGGAGAAGCGTTGGTCTCTCAGTAAGTATCAATGGCTAGAATTATGTAATGAACATTATAATGTGGTTTCTTGGAGTTATCAATTCTAGAAATGTCTACAATGTCTAGAATTATGTAATGAACATTATAATGTGGTTTCTTGGAGTTATCAATTCTAGAAATGTTTTTGATAAAAAAATCAGGTATGAAAGACTCAATTGGATTATTGCCTAATGTGAAAGCAGATTGTTCTCTTTTAGTTGGTTGATTGACCACAATTAAGCTCTCTCTGATGTATGGGTTTGAAAATTAAAAGAAACTGTTGTATTATTTGCAGTGGTTGAGTTGAGATTCTCAGCTCCGGCGAGTCAACTCTATTTTCATAATTACTGAAATCATCTTCAAAACCAACTTATTTCCTATTAGCGAAACCTAAAGGTTCCCAGGAGTGAGTGGTTAAATAATGGGGATTCCCTTTTCTGGAGAGTAATACATGTAAATATCAGGAGTTAATATTTCTTTACTTGTTGAGAAGGTTTAGTTTTTTGCAAGGAATTTTTTGTTGGAAAATAGCTTTTACCATTCATATTCACAGAGCTCTGGTTAACCTTTTTTAACTTCATTGAATGGAAGTATCTCATGTTGTGTTGTAGACATTGTAACATTTTTGAGAACTTGTGGAATTATAGCACTTAAAAGTAATATTTGTTTATAGAAAGTTGTCACTAGAGCTTTTTTGTTATATGATGCAGTCGGACCTCGCTAAGATGGATTCAAAGGGGTCTGAAAAAAGTTTGGCTTTTGAGTGATTTGATACAGGCACGATTAATCAAGGGCAATGTTTATTTGGCTTAATTTTAATAACCTTTTACTATATTGTCGATTTATACTAATGAAATTATGCTATATACCGGTTCATGTATCCAAAGCATGAACATATTTACTATCAAACAGTCCAATGAAACAGCTTACCCTTAGAGAATAAAGTCTGTTAACTTTGTTTGGCATTGATGAGCAGATGCATCTTGCACAACAATCTCCTCAGTTTCTTCTATGGCTCATGTTGAAGATAATATAAGAACGTGTATGTGTTTCCTATGTTTTTCAAAACATGTATTCTAAAATGTAGCCCCAAATTATTTACCCTAATGCCTTGAAAAAATTGACTCAGAAGGTGTTAAGTCTTCAAGTTAAGGTGGTCAATACATTAGTATTATAGTAATTTGGTTGGGGAGTAATGAGTAATTTAGGTTATGTAATTTAGTAATGAGTAATGAGACTTAAGGGAGTTTGGCTTAGCGAGATCTGAATGTAACTATCCTTGCATAAGTATTAACTTTGATCTGGTTGCCCACTAATTCATATAATTTGGATATTTTGGATATTGTATCATTGAGAAACTACATAAGTCAATATTTTTACTTTTGCTTAGCCTTATCATTTAAGGAAGTTCAAACTTTTACATTGTGACCTGCTAAAATCCTTATATATATTGTAGAAATGTTATTAGATTTTTTCAAAAAAGTGTTTAGTTGATAAATTAGTGGTGTTGCTATATTTCTGGCTTTATTGCTATCTTTCTCTTAAAATGACTCATAAATCCATGATAAAATTCTCATAATCTTAGTACAGTAGAACCCCGGTAATCCGGACACTCGCTAATCCGGAACCCTCGGTAATCCGGACGGTCCATTGAGAGTTATGCAAACCCGCAACTTCTTCTTGTGAACATATAAACACGCATATTACATAGTAACAAGAAACGAGAGGTGGACAGACTATTTGGAAAATTTCTCCATTGGCTGCAATGATGTGATGGAGAGCGAAGTATTTCGTTTATTGTGATAATAATTCTAAGCTGTGATACTTTTCTGAGGCAGCATTTTTCCATTAGAGGAATGCTTAATATATGCGAGACTAAACAATTTCGAAAGACAATAAATTTTCATTTGCAGCAGGGTATCACTTCTCAAAACATCATTTCATTAAAAAGCTATGAGAGAAGAGGCGTAAGAAACAATCCTTCCCTTTGATGGACGTTCAATGAGGATGACCATGCATGGGCTATAGAGATCGAGGGCAAAAACACTTGGGTTACACGAGAATTAATTTTGGATTGGTTTAAAACAGAATTCGTTCCAGCAGTTCGACAACATATGAAACCCGTCAATTTACCACAACGTGCTTTATTGTTGCTTGATAATTGTCCTGGCCATCCTTCTGCAGAAGAATTGTGCACTGATTACGGTGAAATTTCCGCAATTTTTTTACCCCCTAAAACGACTACGCTGATCAAACCCATGGATCAAAATGTTATTCAAAGCATTAAGTTAGGATATCGTAAGTTACTTCTTACAAATATTCTTAATGATCCTGCGCAGAATGAAAATTTGGAAACTGCACTGAAAAAGGTAAATTTAAAAGATGTCGTGTTCAATCTAGCAAACTGTTGGGCATCTGTGTCTAAATTATTGATCAGCATGTCGTGGAAAAGTTTACTCCCAAATTTTATTGGTTCGGAAGTTTTAGGAAATGTGCAAACTGAAGAAATTCAGCTTGCGCCACTCATTAATCAGTTACAAAATTCGAACCCAATATCTAACCCTGAAGTTCTCCGATGGGCTGCTGAGGCTGACGACGGTTTGGCTCGAAACGAAGCTTTAACAGATGACGAAATTATCAAAACAGTAACAACAGAAGATGATGATGATGACGATGACGACGACCACCCTGTGGACTCCGTCAAAATTTCTCATTCTGAGGCTTTGGTTGCACTTAATACATCATTAAAGTGCGCCGAGGAGCAAAATTTTGAAGCACATGAAATTGTGCTCTTTATACGTTTCAGAGACCGCGCACTTGATTTAAAAATAAGAACGGTCGCGCAAAAGAAAATAACTGAACTTTTTACTCGCTAAAAAATATTTTTTACTTTATTTTTTGAAAACCTCGCAAATCCGGAAACCCCGCTAATCCGGACGCCTATGTGACTGAATTCGTCCGGATTACCGGGGTTCTACTGTAATAGGCTCAAGCTATAGTATTAAATTTAGGATTTTAGCATTTAAACAGTGGAGTATAATAATAATATACTCCATAATAATATATAATAATTTTTCATATCACCTTTGTAATTTGAAAGCCAGTGTCTCAAGATGTGTGAATTTTAACCCCTGTTAAACAAGAAGTGAAAAATAGAGACATGACTTATACTGTAACTCCCACATCTCCCAATTTTCAGGTAGGTATTCTAACTATTAAACTATCAAACTGCATCAATTCCACTTCTGTTTAAGGTATGTATTATGAAGTATGTCATGGTAGTTGAGTGGTAAGAATACGTACCTCGAAAATGGGAGGCTTGGGTTAGAGTCCCAGTCATGTTGCTCTGTTTTCCTCACTTGTTCAAGGTTGACTTTTAGGTGCTCCTTCCCTGCTGCTAAGTCAAAGTTCATTTTGATCATCTAAATAAACATGAATTAATGTGAGCCATGGTTTATATTGGAACTTATTCAAACTCTTTGAGAAGGTCCTCTGTGATGAATTATTTACTGAAACTGATGTTTATATGATGTTTCAAAAAAGAGCTTTTTAATTCTGAGAGGAATTCCTTGTGCTAAGTAAAATTTCAATTCCATATTGTATTTTAATACCCATTTCAATTTTTGTTATTGTGTTGATATAATATTCAAGGAATTTCAAGCCATGTCTCTTTTATTTCAGGCTATGTTTTTCATCAACAAACTGTTCCCACTTCCTTCAAGTTTGGCGGAAGTCCTCTAGGGCGGTAGAAGAATGAGGAGACACTTTAGCTGCTGAGATTTAAATGCTCTTCACTTGCAAATCTCACATGATTGCTCTTTACATACTCTCGAGGTTTAAGTGTGAAAGTGAATGAGTCCTTTTACATCTCTCGAATTCCCCTGTAAGAAGTAAAAATGGCTTTAAACATCCCACAAATCCTCCCCTTCTTTTATCTCTGACCTGAACATGCCCTCTCTGCTAAAATACAGAGGCGTGCACTTCCCGCTCTAGGTCGTGCACCCAATCGAAGGAACGGATGGAGTTGATGCCTGCGGAACAAACCATCAACGCCAACGGTCGAGCTTGCTTCTAAAGCAAGCGTTTTTGCTGCCTCGTTGAGATATAACTAATGTATATTTTATTCTTTAAATTTAACGGAAGAAGTCTTTTTAGATCTGGTCGATGAACATTGAATTCTCTCTCTCTCTGTTCCTGGAAAATGCATAGGGTGGCCAAGTTTTCGTATGCATCCAAGTTGTCTCTCGCGTGAATGTGGTGTGGTTTGTTGCGGCAGACAGATATTACAGGAAACCAGAAGTGTATGACAGGGGTGAAGAGTGCATGAGCGTGTGCGTGTGTGTGTCAATGCTAAAGATGGGCGTCGGCTCTGTTGATGCCCATTTGTGTGAAATCAGTTGCATCCACGGTCATCAAAGTTTAATCAGCCTTGTGGAATTCCCAGTGCTGACCCGCATAGCAGTTTGAAGCTTTTATTTAAATTATAAAGAGGAAACACGAGTGATATTATAATTATTGTTGCGGAGCATAATTGGGCTATAATGTATTTTATTGATAAATGCATGCAAAAATGTGACTTTTGGAAAGTTGTACTACCTACGAAAAATATTGAGTTTTGCTAAAATTTGTAATGTTTTTTGATTCTCCATTTCCTTCTTTACAGCTTAATTTTTTGGTCGGGTTGATGATTTTTGAGTTCTTGCATGTTTCCAAAAACATGTATAGGATTACAAATTTTTGCTAATTTTTTAAGTTTTTAAGTTGTGTATTGTGTGAATGTCGAGTGGTTTATTGATTTTGAAGGAAGTTGGATTGATGGAAGTGTAAGATAGGTTGTGCGTGTGAGCCTGCGTGAAAGAAGTGAATCTGCACTTGTTGCTACACAATGGAGTGAAATCCATTGCATCTATGGCAAATCGGCCTTGTGGAATTCCCAGCGCTGACCTGAATTACTGTTGGAAGCTTTTATTTAAAATCGTGAAGAATTAACAAAAGTGATATTAATTATTATTGTCAAACAGGATTGGACTGAACATGTATGTTACTGGTGAATGCATGCAAGAAAGTGACACTCATTTGGAAAGTTGTAATATCTGCAAAAAAATATTGATTTTTGCCATAATTCTCTCACATTATTTAATCAACCCTCTCCTTGATTTTCTTAGACAACCAAATTTTCCTTCCAAAATATTTCAGTACAAACCGACTGTTAAAATGCAGCTTCAGTCAGTTTTTCACTATTTTTAGTCTCTTTCTTGCTTTAATTAAAATTATCAAGTCCAAAAGCAAAGCTCTAACTGTATTACTATTGCCATACCAGTGTTTATTTAGGTATGTATTTTTCTTGTCTTACCGAAAGGTAGGAATGCAGGTCTTATCTATTGGTAATTCATCAGAGATGCAAGATTATAATTTATTGGTAGTTTGAGTTATTCTTGGGAAAGTAATGTTGATTGATTGGAAAACAGCTGGAAGATGAATCAGTCTTAATCATAAACCTCTAACCGAATCCTCATCACTAATTTGGAACCATTAAGGAGAGGTTCTTGATGAATGAGCAAGAAAGCAAGTTTGTTGACATTAATCCCATTAATGAAATAAGGTGAAAGTGGAAGGAAGTTCCATCAACATTTTCTAGTATTTGAGGCACTATAGAATTTTAAGTGGGAGTTTAAAAACCACGAACATGAATGAACTAAATCAAGTAATTTTCTGCCCTCTGTCACTTAATGATTCCAAACTATGAGAACTATTGCTGTAAATCTATTAATGATCTACTTAATTATTTTAGTAGATGCCATTAATGATTAATCAAAGCTGTTATTTTATAACCAATCATTTCTCATTCTCTTAATCTTATGCCATGTCTGTTTATAAGACAGTTCTATTGTTGTCCTTGCTGCTGATATTCTTGACTTTTCCATTGCCTTAATAATTCCTGGATATTTTTGTACAATATTACTATTTTATACAATAATGCAGCGCTTAGAGACTGAAGAACATAGAAATACTCTGAATCAAGCGTCGTACGAAGTATTCAATTTTGTTCTTGTAATTGTTGCATCTTCTTATTCCTATAATCATATGGATATAGGAATATTTTTCCTTTACTATAAAAATATTTTTTAACAATTTTCAATTTTTCAAAATATATTCATGTAAGAGCTACCCATAGGTACTATTACATGTATTCAACTCAGCTGAGACTAGCTTAAATTTATCCCTGCATTAGCATTTCGCAGTTAGAAATAAATGTCAATTACATAACAAACGTTAAAAAAATGGGATTATTCAAAAACTGCATGAAAATCAATCTTTGCACATGTAACAGCAACTCAACGAATTGCTTAATCTAATAACCTAAGTAGTACGTGTGCTTAATTCATATATAATTAATCTTAAATGTAAAAAAATAAACTAATGCCATTTCCTTAAAAATTATAATAGACATATTTTGTTCTTCATAATATCATGATTTCCTTTTTGAAATCATGACCGGGTACGCCATCGGGATCGGGGATAAGTAATAAGATGACAGCTGAGGATCACCTTCAAATGTATCCAACAATCAAATATAGTTCGCAAATATTTCCAAAGAGTTATTGTATAGGAATCTTATTCTGCCTTTAGAAGATTGTAATTAAGAACAGTAGATCAATATTCTGCTTTTGATAACAATGAATATCGGACATATTTTTTTACTTTTGCATTTTAAATGTATTTTTTTGCGAAGTTGACCTGGCGCAAAAGCGGGCTGTTTCTAAAAAGGTAGGTCAATTTCTGAAATGTCAAGTTATGAAAAATCTGTTGAATACAAAACCGTGATGTGTTATTGTACTAACTTAGAAGTTTCAAAACTTTACCATACGAAGAAAGAATTATAAGTGTCGTTTAACGATGTTAAGGCTTAACGAAGATGTTTTCTCTCACCGCCAAATTTGAAGTTAGATTTAGCACATAATAGTTTTTCATATAAGTATTTTTGGTTGCTAATTTCTACTAAGCTAAGATATTTGTTATATTTACAACGTTTATAGTACCTAATATGAGAAATTCCTCAGCCTACTTGTCTCGACTCGAAAAAGCTGATACTTTTTCAGTTAATATAAATGAAAGGATCCATGAAACCATTCTAAGGAGACATTATATTTGATACAGCTTAGATGATATTTTACAGTTTTAAGGATATTATGATCTGCTAAAAAAGGTTTTTTTATGATTATTCATGATCCGCATTCTGTAATTAATCCAGTATTTACTCGGAATAAAGCTATGCAACAGTAAATATAATTGCTGATTGCATTCAAAAGCTTTAGAATAGAATTATCTAACTTTACAGTCCTGATTATATGAAATAATGTGTTTGAATTTACATTCTCTTAGCCAGTCTTTCAAATCATTTTAAAATGAAAGGCAAAATTTGAAATTTGTACGTAGTTACACACATCCTCGCTAGGTGGTAGCTATGGCGGAAAATTTGAGGCTGCCTGCAAGTGATGCATGTCAAGTAGTCAGGCGGAAATACTTCAACTGGTTAATGAACCGGTTAAGATTATTGCTATTTCATTATGATATGGGTTCATTTAGGAGCAAATTTCTGTGAAGGTGTGTACATGTTTCCCAATGAATATACTTAGATCATTGCGCCAAAGGATTGATTATATTTCTGTATTTTCTATTTAAACCAAATTTGAGATGGCTAAGTCCAAAGTGTTACAGTTAAATAAGTGGAAGCGAAGGATGATAATGAGGGATAAAGGAAGACATTGTTATCTTCAGTGATTCATCTAAATTAGGCGATGCAGATCTGAAACCGATAGCCTTGAAAACAAAATACTGTTTGCGGAAAATTATCTATTGTCATTCAGAATGAAAGTGAATCTTCACAACATCACGACTTTGTTTAAGGGTTTCATTTTTTGGAGATGCGTTATTAATTCGCTGAGGTATTTAGAAGTAAGAGCATTGCTATTACACTTGGCTTATTTGTATGAAGTCTATAATTCTACAACATTTTCATCATTATAGCCAACAAATAAACTTCAAAAATTACTGTGAGACTCAAATTGTTTCATCTATCTCCAACTGCAGACTAGGAAACAAATTTAGTTTGATTTTAGTCTGTTTTGTCCGAGTTAAATGTGATAGGGACACTTTCTTGATCATGATTTAAAAACAGTTTTGTCGTCACCATAATGAAGACTTTTAATGTGATTTGTCTTCACGTAGGGAAAACACAGCCTCATATTTCGAACGAGTGATTGAATAAAAAATGTACCAAGTAGCACTATCTTGAGTAGTTTAACGGATAAGAGAGAAATTCGAAATTCCTATGATTTACTACGCTACCTAGACTATTATGTCAGTCGGCGTACAAACTTCTACTTTTATACCTCACGCCAAGCCAAACCATACATTTGTTACTTGTTTGAAATATTGGTTGTTGTTAGTTGAAATCTAAGTTGATAAAAAATAAAGGCTCTCCGGAGGGGAAAATTTGAATGTTGCGGCCATGCAATTCCATGACGATTTATCATCAAGGAAAGTACGGCGAGTAGATGAAATTACTGAGAATTTAATTCTCACACATGTTGTTCACCCCTAATCCAAAATAATTAATATTTTCAGAGAATTCAACAAGTCGTATGCTCTTACCAAGCAAATAAACGTTAATTGTTTTTACTGAAAGGATTGTTGACTTAACAACCTAATGTATCCCTTAAATGTAGATTACTTAATTTCCTACTGTTAAAAAAATGCCGTTCCTGCTACTACATCCTGTTGAATGAAATATTTTTCAATTGTCTTTTGGTACAGGGTAAATAAATGTGTGTTTAATCTATTTTTGTCACAGTCCTGATCTTGGCTATTATGAAATGAAAGCCACTGGGATATGAGTACACAAAATAGTGGCACTATTATTTCTCTCATTATAGAATTTTATGAAGATTTTTACTTGTAGAGTCATAGTGCTTCACTCACGTGGGCATGTCCCGCTTATAACATTCTGGCTTGGTAAGGAAAACAACACTACCTTACTCCTCATCCTGCCTAGTTAGCCTCATTCCTACTTGCTCCTCTTGGAGGTTTATTTTAGAGGGAATGAGGTACCAACCGGCCTCTTGGTTAATTACTTCACAGAAATATCTATCAGTATCCCTTAGACACCAGTTACTTAATTTTCTACCACTGACAACAAATCCATAAATCTTCTCCAAAGCAAAGATTGACGACTTTTTTGTTATTATTTCTAGATAATTATGTCTTATTTATTTTCCCCTCTTTCAGAGAGATACAAGCTCCATATCGACGAAATTGATGTCAGCAAAGCTCAGTCAATGATTCTGAAGACCGTGATCGATAAATTACTTTACCGCGAGGAAAGTATTCTCGAGAAAATGATGCTGCAAAATAGATGTAATTTTTTTCAGTCGTGAGATATAGAATTTCCAATTTTCGTTGGTTTATTTTAGAAATAATTAAATGTGTTTCAGAAGTACATTGTACATTGCTTGAAAAGAATCAAGTAAAATCTACCTTTCTGGATAGTGTTGGTTTTAAAATTTGTTACAACTAAGTTAAAATTTTTACGGGGCTATAGACTTCCTTGAGATTTTTCACTCATACGTAATGTAAAACAGTGAAGGCAATCAATTGAGTAATTATTGTTTTCTTCGTACTTGTGATATTCAGAATTTTAATCGTTCCGTCTACTTCATACTGACATTTTTCTTTACATATTCGCTGTTCATTCGTTCAATTTGGTTTTTGTTAGCCTTATTTCAATCTATATTTCAGCCTTTTGAATTCAATCAATCCCGTGCTTTCTTGTAATACACATCTCTCAAGCATGTAGTGCAGAACTCGATTGCTATCGAATAAGTACTTATATCTTTTAAAGAAATCGTAAATACTTAAGATCTCGATTGAATTTTTTTACATTAAAAGGAGTTTTTCCGAAAAAATTCCAAACGTTTTAAACTGAAATAAAGCAACAGAGTTATCACCTGAAATATAATAATCAGTACTGAGTAAGAATACCCTCTGGGTATATTTTTATTATTCCGAGATAGCAATGTTTCTAAAAGAACTCAAACTTTTTTAGTTTTCAAGAACAAAATCATTGTTGATTAAGATGAATGGAATTCATTAAGAGGATATAAGAAGACGGATGTTAGATTCTTCTAATAAAATTACAATACTTTCTTTCTCATTTTTCCGATTCATCGTCGTCTTCGGTCGAATGGAAATAGATAAGGAGGTACTAGAGATGATGGAAGAGAAAATGATTCCTAACGTTACGATGAAATTGAGACGGAAAAGAATAGAATTAATGAAGTTGTGATAATTTTGGACATTTTGGACATATTATCGTACTAATAGTAGAAGAAGAATAATGATGTTACAGAATAATCCAACAATTACTTACTCCTTTTCTGACATTATATTTCATTTCGGCAACCACGAATCAATCAAGTTATCTGCAAATATAATTCAAGTTTACTGTAGAGACTTTCAAAATACTGTTGAATGACAAGATTCCTTAAACTGTATAGGTTCCACAAATTGAAGCAATCGGATTGTTTAGAGGTCACACCTTAAAAATTCGGCCAATTTAATATCTAACCTGGTTGCTAAGTCTAATCTAAGTGTTCCTTCTCTCTGAGATATCAGACAAATTATGCGCATTAACTTAATAAATTTCGACAATGTTGTACTATCACAACCATGAAGAAGACCGAAACATTTTATATAATGGTTTAATTGACATTTAAAACTATATTAAATATAAAATATTTATTAATAAATTAAGATAGCAGAAGCATATAATTTATGTTCTCGAAGTTTGAACCGAAATCTAGACCTTCATTTTTATTGAGACGATAGAATATCCCAGAGGCAATGCTATCTTTGCAATTCACTGAAGGCGAATTCTTTTTCTTTTATCTTCTGAGCGTTTTCAAAGTGATAAGTTCTAATAATCCACGTTGATCACTGCTAAGCATCCTCAACTTTCAATTATAGAATTGATAGGTGATGTTGTGTTTTTCCACATTTTTTCAAGATGTCTATCGAAGGGAAATATCTTATTCTACGTAAGATTCTTATCCTAAATCCGTTTTATGAATCTCAAATAAGCTATGAAGATTAGATTTTGGAGAGAGCATCTATTTGACCTCAATGCTACGCAAGAATTGATGAGTTGCATCTAGTCGCGCGTTCGAGTTCATTCCTTAGAAAACTCAGTGTAAGGTAGTAGTAGTATTACTGAAAGTGCTTCGACAGCTTAGGTTGTTTCACACATTGGCTCCCACCGGGAATCGAACCCGGGATCGCTTACACCATAGGCAAATGCGCTGTCCATACGACTATCTGGGAGCCTTAGTGTAAGGATAGCAGCTTGTATTAAATAAAAAATGACTACATCGACATCTAAAACTACCGCTGTAGCTACAGGTACAATTTTATTTGTGGTGCGAAATAGTCTTTCCTGTATTTGGGAAGGGCTTACTAATGAATAGAGGTGTTTATTTTTAGCAATAAGTGATAAAACCAACAAATAACGCGAATTTTGGCCAATTTAGCGAAATAACGCTAATCTTGAGTTTTAATAAGCAGCACGGATTTTGGTGATTTTCGCTTCATTAATCATTTGTAAGAGAGAGAGAGAGAGAGAGAGAGAGAGAGAGAGAGAGAGAGAGAGAGAGAGAGAGAGATGTAATTTTGGAATGATTTAAATAAATTTTCAATATATAATTGTATTATTTACGTATTTTTTGTTTTTTTTTATCACTCATGACATCTTTGTTTACACAAATTCAGCTTTGACCTTTTGCAATAAATTCACAAACATTTCTTTCCATTATGATTATCACAAAATCTCGCCTAATTTCACGAAGAAATATGTTTTGTTTTTCCTAACATCTATCGTGTCAATATGTTTTTAATGAAAATATCATGTTTTGTTGATCTGCGGCTGTGAAAGCATTTTCCTAAGGTATAAATAGCACAGTTTTAAATAAATTTAATTTAATATTTTGTATAATTTACAGTTAATAATATTTTCAATGCTTTTAATGTTTATGCTAAAGTGTACCTAATATTCCTTTGTTTAAATGAGACTCTGTAAAATAATAAGTAACACCAAATATAGGAAACATAATAAAAACACAAAACACCACAATTTGGTTTTCAAATCAACAAATTTCAGAAAAAATAAAAACATTTCCAAACACCTCTACTAATGAAATTCTTGAAATTCCTTAAATTCAATGACAAACAACTGTATAATTATACTCAAGAGAAATAAATAGTCGAATCTTGGGGTAATTAAGGTCGCATCTAAATACGCACCTAGTCCTATCTTAGCAGACTGAAATAAAGTTAGATGTAGGGATAATTTTATTTTGTAAGGAAAAAACGAATCGTTATTTAGAGCACTTCAGAAGGACCCATTTAATGACTTCACACCATACTTCCATCGAATCAGAAATAAAATATATTTTGTTAGATGAAATATTGCAATGGAATGGTTACCAAGTCTATAATAATTTCATGGCGAGCACACGTAACTTCTGAAATAGTGCTATAGGTGGGAGATACACTCGCAGTCCGAGAGCAGGCATAACGTACATCCTGCGAGTGCGGCAACAAGCAATACACGCAGCCTGTGCAACGGCCACCATCAACGCACGCCGGCTGTTCCCCTGCAACCAGCAACACATTATCTGAAATTCCAATTCCTGCAACAAACTATGCCTGAAAAGAAATACCCTGTGGCTGGTTTGCACCACAAACCTTCCACCATTAGCTTTTGAAAATCTTTGAAGAGGGAATGAGGTTTAATATTTAAAATGAGGAGTGAGGTAGTTTGCCTTCGATTTACTCACAGAGCCAGACTGTTATGAAGGGGAAATGTCCTCGTAAATGCAACTCAATCAGTTGTTACCAAATTGAATACCATTCCCAAGTATGAATGACACATTATTATTACATTTCGTAAAATAATGCTACAATATATCAGCGGCGTTAGTCAGATGATTTAGTATGCAGAAAGGAAATGTTTATAAGATTGAGGATAAGGATTCATTTACTGAATAATTTCAGAGACGTTCTCAGAAGATGTGACTGATATAATGTGGCTTTCCCTTTATATGGTTATTTTTGTGATACTGTGAGGATCGGAAATGATTCTTAAACAAGTCGATTCAAGAATTCCTTCTTTCCGCGAACGATATGCAAAAGAAATCGATTAGTCATGGCGCTTGTCACTCGTTAAAAGGTGGTTGGCAGGGTCTTTACATAGACATAGACAAATTGAATTGGAATTAGATGTGTCTTCAAAACCAAATAAATCCCGTAATATTAGGGATAAAAATCAGAATTAAGATTTCAAGTCGATTTAATTTAAAGCTGAAATCAGTACTCATGTTTTATGATTCATTAAAAAGCTGACATAATATCTATCTCATTGGTGGAAGAATCTGTCAAATTATTTTTTTTTCTATTGCCCTTTTTGTCGTTTTCCTTTTATGACAGGCATTTAGTAACATGGATTAAGCTATTTTTGTCCTCCCGAGTAGTAATCTTTTGGTTCGAAGAAAAAGAAAAGCATAATAATGCCTTTCGTTGTACCTTTTCTAACTCCCGAATACAACACTTGTCGGCAGGGTCCCATACATTGCATGCATACTCTAGGTGAGGCCTACCTAGCGAAGAGTAACATCGCTTGCGAACTCTTTCTTCGCTCTTACCGTTAAAAGAGAGAATAAATTTAAAAAAATAAAATTTAGAATAAATATTTTTATCTAGAAACAAATATATAATGGCTACTTAATTACTTACTACTAAATTACTTAATCGTTGAGTTTTGTTAAAACCTTTCGGCTTGAAATCTCAATGCAGTCTGTATTCTCCTGTATGTTTTACCTACATCAACATAAATACCCTTCAAGCCACCTTTTGACGAGTGGTAGGGAATGTAAACACTGACCGTTCGGGCTATTTTTTCAGCCTATGATTGTCGCGTATAGTCGTGCGAAGAATGAATTCTTAAAGCGATTCTTCCTGGCATCTATTTATCTTATTTTACACTATTTATCGAATCGGTCAAGGTAGGAGGGAGGTCGCACAATATCAGTTATATCTTTGGTAAACCTATTTTCCTTCAAATTATCTAGTAAACGTAGCCTAGCTTCCATTCTATCTTTTAAGGATTCCCAACCTGCGTCAGAGAGCATTTTGGTAACGCTTGCTGTTTTGTCGTTGTTTTTATCATTGTTTATAAATTGTATGATGATTTTGCCATCAGACTTCCACCTAATTGCAACTTATATAACAGCGATGCGATAATACGCGAAGAACAATTCCCAAAGCCCCTCGCCCCCTCCAAAATCGGCACATATCGACCCACACACCTGTTTAGCCTCGAATTACCCTAGGATTACATCACCGAGGAGGCGATCTCGCGCATTTTTTGAATGGGTAGCGCGCGCCGTTCGATCCCACCAGCCTTCCTCGCGTGCCAGGGCGCCGAATCCGCTCCCCCCCGGTGACGTCACCTCCGCTTCCCTCTCCCGCGCACCTCCTCCAGCGCGGGACTCCACACTCTCCTTCCCCGGAGCGTAGAGCGAGAGTGTTGTGTGCCGTTGTGTGGAGTGTCGGTTTCCGTCGGTGTCCTCTCTCATGGTGTCCGCGAGGGTGGACCTCCTGGCCCTCGACGTCGGTTAAAGGGAATAAGTCGTGATGGTGCGCGTCTGACGGTTGGCCCCCCGCAAGGAGAAGGGGTTGTGCTGTTCGTGGGGTGATGAGAGGGCGGAAGAAGGCCCCGGTGGGTAGCGGAAAGGAAGGAAGGAGGAGGCTAGGAGGCAAAGGGGCGGGAGGCGGCGGGTGTTTCGCCGTGGGAGGAGGGACTCGTTCCGCTGCCCCCGATGGAGGTGGGACGCTCTTCCGCCGTGCCCTCCCCGTCCTCCTCTCACTCCTCTCCAGGAGGTGGCGGCAGCGACGGGCCCATATTCTCCAGGTATAGGGAATATTACCTTAAAAGTTTAATCCAGCTCTAGGATCAGGGAATATAAAATTTGAAGTTTAATCCAGCTGATTTTCGATGTTTACCCCTCGTAGAAGGGCAAAATACCTCACTCCTCACCTTGCTAGCTAAGCCTCATTCCTCTCTATTAGCTCCGGAAGCTAATTTTAGAGGGGATGGCGGCAGCGAAGGGCCTGTATTCCTAGGTTGATTGTTGTTGTATTATTTAAAAGTGCTTCGACATCTTAGGCCATTTTGCACATGGGCTCTCACCGAGAATAAATTACCTCACTCCTCACCTTGCAAACTAAGCCTCATTCCTCTTTATTAGCTCCGGGAGCTGATGTTATTGGAGTGACGGCAGCGAAGAATCTAAATACTCCAGGTTGTTGTTTATTGGTTAAAAGTTCTTCGACATTAGGTCATATCCCACATGGGCTCCCACCAGGAATCGAACCCAGGACCGATTTCTGTAAAAGCCGAACGCGCTGCCCATTAGACTATCTGGGAGTCCCTATTTCCCTGGTAGATAGAATACATCCACAAAGCTTGCTCACCACAGATTTTCAGTGTACCCAATATGGACAGGCAAACTACCTCACTCCTTACCTTACCTTTCAAGCCTCATTACCCTCTACCAGCTTTGAAAGCCAATGGTTGAGGGAGTGAGGCTCCTACCGGTCTCCCAGTAAAGCACTCGTCGAGGTTAAAACAATACCAAATATTGCCGCCGGTACCATCTACCTTCTCCATCATCGTCTGCAAAAATCTAGAAGTGTTACTTTTCGAAATATTTCGGTCTTTCCCCACCGGCGTCTTCGGCATCTTCCTGGGTATCTTTCCCACGCCCCACCCCATGTCGCCCCGACCCCCGAACGCGCGCGTAAATGTGTGTATACAGTGTGTAAGCGTGGGTTTCTGTCGTATACCGTCGTTTACGGGCGATTGGGCTCTTTGGTTGTGATAGCCGGTTGATGGCTTCCGATGGGGAACCCCCGCAGAGGGTGTGCGGATGGTTTTACGGAAGCATTTCGTTTTTATCTCAAAGTTGCGCTGTCATTCGTAAGGAGGGGAAACAGTGGAATAATGGGTTGAATTGCGAGGATTGGTCGCGTGGTTAATCCCGGGATTCCCAAGAATAGCGTTGATTCATTTCAATCCGGCTGTATAGCGTCTTAAGCATTACTCAGAATTCTTCGTTTTTGCAGAAACGCTTTTTTCGAATGTCGGAATTAATGCGTTCCTTATTCAAGTCAAGTATTATTTTATTACCAGCCAATCGAAAAGTGTTTTTGATTCCCATCTTCCTCTTTTATTAAGACATTTATAACAAGATATCGGAAATCATACTTATTCAATCGAGTGTTTATTTATTTCGAAATTATTGCGAAATAATTTTCTCCTAAATATTTCCTCAACCATCTTTAAAGTGGAATTTTCTCTCTAATTACCAAAAACATCAGATTTTTGTCGATGATGATTAATCACGATTAATCCTTAGAGTTAATTTATTTCCAGCTAGTTGCGAAGTATTCATAAGAGTTTTTCTCCTTAAACTATTCCTGAATTCACTTTATAGGGAAGTGTTAACTCAAATATCCAAATTCGGTAGATCCTTATCAATGATGATAAAATCCGGAATCTTCCTCAGACAAGTCGAGTGTTAATTTATTTCCAGCTAATTCCGAAGTGTTTTTAGGGATTTGACCCCTTAAAATTTCCCTCAACCATCTTTATAGGGAAATTTTCACCATAAAACATCTGATTCTTATCAAAGATGATCAATCACGATAATTACATTGTTGTTGGTTGATTCAAGTCCACCGTCTTTTGTACGCCGATTTATTTACACCGCCATAATTCGTTTACTCGGGCATTTCAATCTCTGGAAAGATCCAAATTGTTTATCGTGTCATCATGAGATGTTAAACACCGCGAATCGTTCATCAAGAATTTTCCTCTCGGAGGGAGATTTATCGATTCCGTAGAATTTTCCGATCCGCTCCGTAAAAGTAACGCTTTCCTTCCGATGCATCCCTCCATTGGCCGCCGCTTTCCATCCCGCGCCGAATCCGCGACGCTCTCGGACATTTATTTTCGCCCTCGATTGAACGCATTGTTCGCAAAAATAATTGTACGAAAAATGTATTTCCCTGTAGACCCGAGAAATACATTTTCAAAATAATTATTTCAATTTTATTTATCAGTAATTTAAACTTAGCATCCTAGCATCATCATTGGAATTAAAAATCGCCTACGAAAATATTCCTGAATTTTTATAGGAATCACCAGACTAGAAAGCACTGAGGGTCTTCGGGGATCCGGCTCCGTACTCAACTTCGTGTAACTTTTATCGCTGTTATGACGAAGCAGTTTCAAGTCCAGACAAAGCTTGTTCAGTACTCCACTGTGATACACTGTAGCTATTCTTCAAGTCTATAGGCCTCGATTTTCAGTTTTCTCGTTGCGTCTCAGCTCACGTTCACATAGTTTATTTCCTTCCAAATCATATTGGAATATAGTTTAGCCTGTTTATGTCCCTACTTATTCTGTAATGCGAGACACGTGTTTTGGTATAAATTACCATCCATATTCAATATTTGGTTCCTGCTACCATATTCTGATGAATGGAATATTTTTATTTGTCAGTTGGTACAGGATAGAGAAAAGTGCATCTTTCATTTTATTTTGTCTCAGTTTTGGTCATGGCTATGATGAGATGAAAGCTACTGAGGTATGAGTGAATAATTACAGTAATCAAGCTCTCTTCTTACGGAATGCCAAGAAAAGTGTTACTCATAGAGTCATTGTCCTTCACTTGTTCATGTAATAATAAATGATTTGGACAAATTCCACTTACAGTATAATGCCTCAGTGAGGGAAGCAAGGGCAAACTACCTCACTCATCATCTTGCCTCATTCCCTCCTGCAAGCTCTTATTAGCCTTTTCCAGAGAGGGTGAGGTACCAACCGACGTTTCGGCTGAGTACTTAATAGACAGATTCAATGTTCATTCATGTCTTTCTTGGGAAGTTAATATTATTAATAGAATTAGATTTTAAAGTCTCGGTCTTCAGGGACCCAGGTCCGTACTCGGAGTGTTAAATCCTCCTCCCGGTGCGATCCTCCACACCGGGAGTCCTCGTGGATTCGCGGATTCCGCGACGCTCCGGAGGACGCGGGAACGAAAACATGAGTCATGACGCTATCGATTAGCGACCGAGCTCGGAAATATCCGTAGAAAACACGACGGATACTATTTGCGCGGAAGGCCGAGCCCGGAATTTACTACGCTACGCATCGCACTACTTTATTTTCCCGCGGTGCGTGGGTCCTTCGTTGGTGGTGCGTAGGGATATTGTTTCGGATGAGATACACCCGAAACGCTGGGTGGAAACGTCTGGGGTGGTAGTGGGAGGAGAGAGGGTTGTTTCCTCTCCAAATTTCGGACCGCGCGTCTGTGGCGTAAATGAATTAAATTATGAGCTCGGATCGAATCGCCGACGAGAGCTTTTATGGTCCCCGTGGAAGAGGGATGTTTTTTTGGAGATGGTGTGGATTAAATATTAGAGACCCCGCGATACAGCGCCTTTCTTAGGGTGGTATGAATTTTGATGCTCGGGTCATGAAATCGGAGGGCGAAATTTTATTTCCAACTACCCGATCCCAAATTCGTAGGTAATTCATGCTCGAGTTCGTCGTATTCGGTCCATATTCTACCCTACCTTATCCGCTGTCTTAATGAATATATTTTAATTTGTGTTTTACCTTAAATAGTTTAATATTTTATTTATTGTTTTCTTCCTTTTGTCTTTTTAAATGTATGGACCGTTTTTGATTACTTATTTTTATACTAGTATATTTATCAGTATTTTTTTACATACTCTCATGTAATTGTGTAACTACTTGTTATTTTTTTTGTTATTGTTTGATATAATTGCTTTGTCTTCTTTCATTTTAATCTTGCATTTGTATGTTTTTCAATTTGTAATCTTATTCTTAAAGTATTTTAACGTGTTTTATCTTTGTTAGACAATAATTCTTGTAACATTTCCTTCTTTTATCATATTAGTGTATTAGTCTTTTTATCTTGCATTTGTATGAGTTTTTAATTGTAATTTCATTTCATAAATTAAGATTTATCTCCTAATGTTAATGTTTATTTTGAATTCATATATAATTAGTGTCATTTGTGAAGATGTTTTGATTTGATTGCTCGAAGTGAATATACATTTTCCCGTCTATTTTGTATAATTTTTATCTATTTTCCTCTTGTCTTTCATAACTCTTTTTATTCTCCTTCATCACAAAATATGGTTTTCTATCTGAAGGTTTCACAGGTTTTTCACACTCCCCTTCCTGTGAGTGTTTTCCTGCAGTGGAAATTTTTTCCTGAGCCCTCAGCTTAGGTTTTCTTTAAATCCACAAATTAGTTTTCTTCGTGTACTTTTGCAAACAGTCTACTTTTGCAAACAACTCTCTTTTTTTCTGTTTCTAATACGACGATGGGTTGGATGTAAAAAGAGACTTCCTAGTCTCAATCTCGCCCGAAAAAGACCTTTTATTATTGTTATTATTATTTCATCACTAAATTTAGTTTCCTATCTCAAAGATTCGCAGGTTTTTCACACATCCCTTTTGTTTTCCTGCAGTGGATATTTTTCCTAAGCTCTTAACTTAGGTTTTTAAATCCACAAAGTAGTCTTCTTGTTTGTACTTTTTCAAACTATATCTTTCTTTAAAGGGTATGGCGAAGGGTTAGATGTAAGGAGTCTCAAGCTCAGCCTAAATAAAGCCCTTTAATATTATCATTTTAAGTGAGTGAAGATTTGCGCGGATTATTACGTTCTACCCTTGCTTACTCAGCGTTTTATAAAAGTTTCATTAATGAAATTTCTCTTCTGCCAACACAATTAAAAAAAGAGTTAAGCTTTTTTAGAGTATCAAAATCCAGCAAATTTGTTTATTCAAAGAAGATATTTGCAGAGTTATACTTAATACCATTCTGTTGTTGTTCGTTCTGCGTTTAATGCAAATTTTATTAGAATAATTGTTTTTCTGTCGACACAATTAAAAAAAGAGTTAAGCCCTTTTGAATATCCAAATTATGAACAATCGTACATTGCTTGAAATGTGTGTAAGGCTGCAGTGTATATAATTTGCTGTTGATTGCTCAGCGTTTTTTGAAAATTTCACAAAGGAATTCTCTGTCCATCCCCTAATTAAATAGTATTGTAGTATTTATTATCAAATTCCGAAATTTTGAAGAACGGTGGAGTAAATCCTTTTCACAAGGTTTTTCATACATGTAGATTCTATACAAATTCTGCATATAGTCTATATTATATGTAAATATGTAGTATGCACGTATGTTATCTAGATTACAACCACAGGTTGAAATAATTTTATTTTAGTTAATTACTGCCTATCGTATTGAATCCTTATTGTTGAAGTTACAATTTTCATTTATTCTGAATCGTAGTTCATAATAATACGCTCTGTATTCTGCGAATCGGAGCGTAAGCCATTAAAATTAGGCCATCAACGTAGATTATAAATCGATTTTTTCCGATTGCTTGTTTGTACGCGTTTCCAATCATTTAGGATTATTATCAGGGAAGTTTTTTATTTGTAGCAACTATGTAGGTCACTATGTTAACTATCTATTGATAGCTCATATCTTAAGAATGTTTTCCCGCTTCAAAAGAGAAAAATGATTCTCTGCGTGAGAATTAGGATTGATTCATGGGTGACGTACGTGAAAATATCTCACCCATCCCTCGATGCGTTCCTCATCAATCTTCATTACTCGCCGTGATTCATCCATTTCGAATGAATAGACCGCCTAGCTTCTTACGCTAGCATCGGAAACTCTCATCAGTCATTTTTATAACCACCCTCGTTAGTGGCTTTGTCCTAATTTCCTATTCGGAAAACAAATTCTTTAAATTGAATAATATTTCCCTTTCATACTTGTGTTATCAGATACAGAAAGAGATCGAAACTAGAAACGAGTTAAAATATCTCCGCGATGTTTATTTTCGCCCATTTTTTTACTCAACCCTTAATTTAATAATCTCAATTCACTGGGAGATAATACCCAGGGACCTAAGTACGATAGGTTAGCTCCTGAAGTAAAACCAGAAAAGCACCGAGATGCTGAATCGAAAAAGTAATTAAACGCTTAGTGGAAGAATACGATCTTCATTTTCGTGAACTGTACAAGAATATGTGAATATTTATGGTTCAAATGATTCATTTTAACCACTTGGCACCATCGAATGAAACATCTTTACTGTCTTGGGCGCATGATGAGAAAGAAACACTTTAAGTTGAAAGTTGGGATCCTGTAGATGCGATCCACCTGGGATCAAGTACTTGTAGAATTTTCTTTGGAAGTATAAATTTACTAATATATTTTAAGTTTATATTAAACAACAAGATAACAAAAACCTCTACTCTGGGTTACTAGACTTGCCGATTCATTTATCCTTTCATTATCCCGTAGCTTACGAAGGAGTAATTATTTAAGCTTTCGGTATACAACAATATTTAATTTCTAAGATATCGGACTTGAATTTTGCTGAAATAAACGATACGATTTAAACTGAACCCCAAATGAAATTTTGTGTTAAAATATAAAATTATATATAAAATATGATGCATTTGTCGTAGTCAGAAGGATGCCAATCAGAGTAAAAAAACGCTTATTTTGTATACTTATTTAAAATTAGTGGGATTGATTTTAGATTCTAATAAGGGCAAAAGACAGAACCAAGAAACAGAGATTCAATCAAATTATATGGAAAGAATGTCGAGTAAATAATCTTAAAAAAATCTTTATGAAGTGAATCTGAGAAATTCATCAGGAAAAGAGTTCGAAATGTTTCTATTTAAGTATCGATGTTTTATTTATCACACATACATAGGAAAAATTCAGTGATATCTCAGAGGGATTTGTCCAATGCAAAAATTTAAAATATTTTTCCTCTGATGTTGATGAACTTTTAACGGCGTAACACTTGTTCCTGTTGTTTAGTTCTTTGTAAACACATTTAGCTCAAGTCTATCAGTTTGATTTTTTATTATAGAGGTATTTACATTAAAGTTTGTTAATTCGTTCCACAATAATCAAATGCCTTGGATACATGATATAAGTAATACAATTACTTATTTATTTTCTATAATATTTAAATAAATACACCCTATAAATAAAGACGAAATTGTAATTATTACAGTATTCGTTTACAAATTATAAACATTGATACAGTATTTATTATTATCAATTATATTCGCTAATAAATATCTACACTCAAAAATGTAATATTTTCAATATCTTGGTTTGATCATAATATGGCATGTTTGGGGTCAATATCCCTATAATTCCTCTTTGCTATATGTATAATTTAATTCCATCAGCACATGCGTATTTTGGCGTTGAATATTTTCCGCTCGCATTCACATATTTATTTTCCCCTCTCATTTGCAGTTCCATAAAATTGGAGCCGGTGTCCCAGTCGTCCTCCGGCTCGGAGCCGTCCAGCCCCTTGGAAGCATCCAGCCCGGGATGCATTCTTGCAGTGCGGAGCAGTTCTCAACAGGCGCCACAAAGCCACGCAGGTGAGTGCGCCCCGATTTCTCTACGCCCACTCCTTCTTTCGGTATGATGGAGTTATTATAGGCAGTCGCGTAAATCTCCTTTCGCTCCTCAAGACTTTTACTTTCCGCGGCTGAACGTATTTGCGTCGTTGTTTACGTTTTATGCGAGTTAAAGTTGCTTTGATACCGAGTGATATATTTACATTTTTTGTGTGTATTTATACATTGCTTATATTTCAGCTACTATCCTGACATTAATGCGTCAAATAAACTTTTAACGCTTTATTTGGTTGGTCACAGCAGGACTTAAGAACGCGAATTACCATGCTTTAGATACCATTCTTCATCTCAGGGGCCCCCAACGTTTGGACCTCGGAAATGAAGTAACAAGGAATGTGTTAGATGGTCTTTGAAGTACTTTAAAACCGCATTTACAACGATCAAGAACCATGTCGAGCACAAATGGCCAATACATCCTTCATCGAAATAATTTAAAGAATATATATATATGCCCATCATGGAAGTCCTAAAGTGTTCATACATTATAAATACATACGGTTCTATTTGTTCGTTCCTGAAAGGCGAGAGGGTAACATAAGTTTCACTTGAACGACTGCAATACTCTCTAGGGTATCGGATTTTTAGAAATGACGGATTTTAACATATTTGGGATTATTTTATATCATTATCAATCGAGAGATTGGAATCCGTTTCTAAGCCTAGGAGGTGACCGCAAATACTGGTCCACAATAATTCAATCAAATCACTAAACATATCAACAACAAAAAGATACTATACAAAATTATATGTGCGCAATTATAGAAAAAAACGTTGACTCGGTTAGTTAGTGTTTAGGTTTTTGTAATCTAACGCCGTAAATAGTTTTTGTTAATAACTTAAGGTTCTTCATATTTCTTACTGCTCCATTTCCTTACTCGTAGCTCCAAAAGCTCCTGAATTATAAAAGTTTACATCACTTGAAGTTTATTTCTTGGTACTTAATGGAGCTGCTTTGAGGTCATATACAGATGCATAAGTGTGTTTCAATTCTTTCCTTAGACTACAGTTGAATGTATAGAATTTGTACCATTAGGTACAATATTCCATTAAAAATATAAATTCTTTCGTTTCGTAGTAACTTACCTCACCCTTTATGTCATATAAAATCTTTTGCCTTTGTCTTCCTCTCTGTATTTTCACTTTGCATTCTACCCTCAATTAATTTCTGTAGTATTAATTATCAGTGACCCTCCTCTCAATGGCCCATCCATTTACTCTATCAATGCTTAATTGTACTCAAATTAAAAACCCCTTCCTCCCCAGCCGTATCTAGTAAAGTTTTAAAGGTAGTAAAAGGTCATTCTCTATCCATCAAGCATACATTTTTCAGCTTGTATGTTTATTAACTTACTCAAACCCTATGTTTCTACATTCACTGCTTTCGTGCTGTACTTATGCGGATCCCTTCCAATTATATCATTCTGGCTCGACGAGGAAAGCAAGGGCTACTACAAGTAATTCAATCCTCATTTTTCCTAGTGCACTTCTCAAACCATTCAATGCAGATTCTCATCCATTGAGCAGAAATATTTCACAAGTCTTTTCATATCACTGCATGTAAAAACTGGAATGCACTCCCTCCTGTGGTTCAAAAACTTCCTCCCTCACCATCTTTCAAAACTTCTACTCTTGACAACTCTTCCAGAAACGTAATTGTGCTGACACTATCTAATGTTTTTCCATATTATCCGTATTATTCCTCTCCACCTCCCTTCAATCTTTGTTGTGTTATGTTATTTTTTGAGCAGGTTTTAGTGCCGAATACATATTTAAAAAAATTATTATCATTTTCCACAATTTGGCTATCGTCAGGTGGCACACAACACAAACACTCAGAAATACAACAAGCTATAATTCATACAAAATTAATGCATATTTTAATAAACATACTCCCCGGATTTCCTACAATTACTCATAATTACATATCCCACTTACTACATAGTTTTCATTCTTTTTTTGCTGAGCCACTTAAAATTTTGTCAAATTCCTCATCATTACATATAAAAATTACAAAAAAACAAAAACGATGATTTCATTCCACTATTTTACAATAAACTCCAGCATCCAAATGTGAAATATTTTTTTGTTTTTCAATAAGGGTTTGAACATCTCTTATGCTACTTATTATATTAAAATTTGTATGTTTCACAGCGTCTTTATTATATTTCTATTATATTACTAGTAGCATTATTAAAATTGCTTCGACAGCTTAGGTCATTTCGCACATGGACTCCCACCAGGAATCGAACCCCTTTTCACCAAAGCCTAACGCGCAACCCATTTGGCTATCCTGGAATTTCTTTCTCTTACGATTTTATATAATTTGATGAGATATAATTTTTTTGTACCGGTTTAATGAAAAGTGGGACTGTCCTGACTTAATTTTGTCCATTTAAGTCCTTTTCCTGTCTGTCTCTCCCTCCACAAAGCTATTGGTTGCCAACGGTTTTGAGGATTTGAGGTTCAAGCTTGCCTTCCGGCTGAATTCTATATTGGTAGACAGAACCCCTATAGTTTTACGTGTAAATTTAAATATGCATACGGGTATCCTATTGTTCGCAGCGCTTTTTTCCTTTTCTCGATCCATTACGGACTCGCCAGCGCCGTCGCTCAATACTGTAAGTGAATTATCGCGGAAAAGCGATGCAATAGATCAAATCCAGGGGAGATTTCGAGCCTTTCTCCTACTTTGTGCTGCTTTCCCCTCCTTTTTACTCTTGCCGCTTACTTCTCCAACACATCACATAAGTGATACGGACAGATTACACTTCTTTTTTCCTCCTATTTTAGTTCCCTCCGAAAAGTTTCCTTTTTCCTCCTAAATCTCTCTTTTCTCGGTTTACTCAGGGCGCTAGAACGGGCAATTTCCCACAAGAAATAATTTACGTCAGTCTTCCCTTTTTTCCATGCATCTCTCCGCCCGTTGTGTTACGTCCGCTCGGATAACTTCGAGTCGCCATTATTCCCGCTCGCTTTGCTTTCATTGTTCCATATTTCTCGCTGTAAACTCGTATTTGTATTCTCAATTACCGGCTTTCATTTGTCTTTCGTGCCGCCATATCGTTTCTTACCTCTTTGCATTGTTGTGCGCTGACGGCTGTTTGCTCGTATTTATTCATACGATTCGTTGATTTTTATCAGTATTATTTTATTATTCCCACTTCTCGTGGTTTATACAGGTTGATCCAAATGTCTTGTTATGATTACGGAAAAATCAGAACTTATTAATTTTTTAACACAGATAAATGAAACAGTTACTAAATACATCAAGTTTTATTTGGTATCGCTACAAATGTTTAATGTGACCTCCATTTGAAAGGAGGAAATTTAATTTATTTATTTATTAATTTTCCTGGGAGATCCTTCCAATATTATCGACGTTTTCCCATCTTCGCTTTCTGTTTGTTCAATTTAATTTAATAATAAAAAGTAATAATAATAATATGTTTATTGTGGGTGTTATTTCATTGATAGTTTACAATAAAAACATTTACAGTATTATAAAATACTATCAAGTACAATACAATAAGAAATAAGCTCAGGAAAAATAAGTACAATCAAGATAATACTATCTAGAAAATACAATAAAAAATAAAATGTGTAAAGAAATAACGTCTATGAAATATAATCAAGAAAATACACCGATCATGTGAAACCCAATTTGCTCTATTTGTACACGATATCTTAAAGTCTGCCGAAGGTAAAAAGCAAGTGGACGCTATTTTCCTAGATTTCAAAAAAGCATTCGATAGAGTCCCCCACTACAAACTAATTTACAAACTAAAACTAGCGGGCATTTACAAGGAAGTAGTCGACTGGGTTAAAGATTTTCTCTACGAGAGGTAACAACAAGTTGTACTGGATGGCGTTAGCTCAAATAGAGTCAAAGTTACCTCTGGCAGTGTAATTGGACCTCTTCTTTTCCTGATCTATATCAATGACTTAAGTGACGAGATAGTAAGCAATGTGAGGATATTTGCGGATGAATCGGTTATATATAGGGAAATAACAAACGAGGGAGACCGAACATCTCTCTCAAACGATTTAGTCCTCATCCAAATGTGGTGCGAAAAATGGGAATTAGATATGAACGTAGGTAAATGCTCCGTAGTTAATTTCTTCGAAAAGAAAAAATTGCGTCCAAATCACCCGTACAAAATTAATGGAGTTAATATCAAAGTAGTAGATTCGGTAGAATATCTCGGGATCAACATTACTAATAACTTAAATTGGAGCACGCATATTCGAAAAATCTGCGGCAAAGCAAGTAAAAGGCTTGGCTTTGTAAAGCGTATTGTCGGTAAATGTGATGAAAAGGTGAGTGAGCGATGTTATTTTACACTGGTCAGACCCCTTCTGGAATATGCGGCAAATATATGGGATCCGGCGGATGAAACGTGTACTCGCGAACTCGAGAAAGTGCAGCGTAAAGCAGTTCGTTTTGTAAAGAAATGTTACGATAAAAAAAGCAAGCGTTACAAAAATGCTCTCAGACGTAGGTTGGGAATCCTTGAAAGAAAGGAGATTGGAAGCTAGGCTGCGATTGCTTAATAAATTCAGGGAAACTACATTTTTGGAAGATACAATCGGTATCATGCAACCCCCCTGCTACCTCGGTCGATCCGATAATGACCGTAAGTTAAGAGAAATAGATGCTAGGACGAATCGTTTTAAAAATGTCATTCTTTCCGCGAACGATACGCGACAATAACCGAATATGGAAGTTAGTTTAGATTCAACTGTTATTTACACCCACACGCCGAAAGGCGGCTTGTATGGTATTAATGTAGATGTAGATAAAACCCAGAAAATATTGTCATGAGAATTCTATCACTAAAACAAGCGAGAAAATAAAATCAATGAATATATCAAAAAAATACAAACAAAAAATATAATCAATAATATCAAAAAAATATGATAAAACAAAAGAAAATACAATAAAGAAGATTATTAATATAACAACAGAGTAATTTTATCGCATAATCGTTTTATTTAATTTATTATAAGTATGCTGATTTTAATATCAATGTGATCTTCCCTATAGTATCTCTATTTCTTTGATTTTCAGTTGATTCTCCTTTTCTTGGCAGTATTTCAACTTATTTGAACCCTCAGAACATCCTTCATGTCATCCTTTGGTTTTCCCAAACGTGAGTCACAGTGACTATGATATTCTTAGCGAGATTGCCTGTGAAAATCAATTAGGTCACGGAAATTTCGTTTCTTCTCACATTACATACTTTATTTACGGAAGGTACATTTGAATTTGAGTCCTTTTTCTATGTAACGTTTCAAACTTCGGTGCAATCTATCTGATTCTGATATTTGTTCGGTTGTGTGCATCCTTATGTATTTATCCATAAGATTTTATGCTATTTATTGGAAATGTTTCCTATCACAATTAAATGGGTACCGTTTGAGTTAAATTTCACATTACATTTAATATTATTCCAAAGTAGGGTCCAGAGACCGATGCTGCGAATCCGGAGCATTTATTTCATTGTGGACAAGAAAACTTAGATAGAACCAGGAAAATGCATGTTCCAGTCATTTTCCTGGTGAAGCTCTTGAAATATTCATATATAAAATGTCCGTAGGGTCTTATAAATTCAATGGAAAATTTTTGCCTCGTCTACCTTACGAAGCTCGTCACACATCACACATATGCATGAACGCAGGTGTACGGAAAAACTATAATTGGCGAATTTCTAACATAATCTACCTCATCTGAAAACATCGAAATGCTTAAAAACAAACGAGACTTTTAGCGTTTCCGAAAATTATTTTCAAGGTACTAGTAGAGATCATTGAAACCTCGGATTAGTCTCGGAACGTCTGGGCATCCTGTACCAACGAAAATACGCTTGAAATTTGAGCAAATATTTATATTGACATTTGCATTACTGCGAACTCAGACTTTCTATTTTACGTGTGTGGGAAACCTTTGGAAAGACAAGAGCATTGTGTATATTCAATCCGACATCTTATCTCTTCCTGTATAAAATTTTACAAAGAGAGTTATAGCGAACCCACTGTACATCTTCAAAATTATTAATTTTTAGCTATTAAAATTAAGCATTTGTGCGCTACATATTTATTATAAAATAATTATTCAGATTCATATGAACGTAGTATTTGCATATAGTATGCATTGAATAGTAAATATATATGTATAAAATATTTGAAAATAAGGGTATTGTAGAAACAAGGTAGAACACTCATACTTTATAGTTTAAAGGAGTAAAAGAAAGTACTCTTTTAAATTTTTCCAAATAGGAAGCATGTGCATAAAATATTTATATGTAGATTATTGTATTGCAAGGATTATATCATAGACAAACAACATTTATTTAATAACCTTTTTTGGGTCTTCCTGATATATTTTATTATTTTTCTCAGCTTCAGTCCAATCTATGCGGGGATCATATTACGAAATTTAGATTTTATTAGTTTCTGTATGGGAATGCAATTTCACGTAGAATGTTTCACATTTCGCATTCAGTGAGCTCAAGCACCGACGTTTACGAATTTAGGGTTAAGTTCATCTATATTTATATAACCTACATTCACACGCATCGGAGGTAATCACGTGAGAAACGTAAGATAACTAGTACGTTAGGCATTATTATTAATAGCGATAGAACTTGCAGTTGGAAATTAGCTCAGGTGGCGAGGTCGATTAATACATGCACGCATTTAATTTCACCCGCAATATATCACTCGCAGCAATGATTAATTCAGCTTCGCGGATCCTATCGTTAAAGATAATACTAACTTGAAACGCTCACCACCGCAACGCCGTAGAGCACAGCATAGGAAAAACAAGTAGTAAAGAGTACAATTCTTCGATGCGCACTGGTAGCCGATAATAACCCATCGATACAGTTTGATTTACTACCACAAATAACGATCTAAACAGACACCTACTTTCCCATTACCAGTTACAGCTTTCTAATAGATTTAATAGTTATTTCAGGATGAAAGTCCCTTAACTTTCCTTTGTTATGTATTATATATTCCTGGACGTTTACATATAATCCCATTGTTAATGAAGCGTAACCATACGCATTATAACAGCGGTTTAAAAGGCATGAAACGTCCAATTAATCTGTATGAGAACCATGTGTCCAAATCGAGGAACAAAATGCGGTTAAGAGCAACAAATTTAGTACGAATCACTTCCATTGTTATGAAATAGCATTTAATTAAACCACAGGCAAGATAAAAGACAATCAGTAGCTAAGAAGTAATATCAAACACTATACTTCTCGTATCAATAGCAGGTACACGTATATACAAGACAGCCATCAGGCGTACGGCCTACTAAGGGTTCAATAATATTAATTACGACAAAACCACTTCTGCACAAGACCAAACAGGCTGGAATAGACCGTAAATTATGAAGAGTGTCCCATTTTTCGAGAATGCGAAATATCATCAACAAAGTTAAATCTTGAGAGGCAAGTCGATTAATAATAGTTTTACAGTCTAGATCAAGGTATTTCACCACCAGTACATTTATAGATTCGTACCCATTCCTAAACTGTATGTATACATGCACATCCTTAATTATATCTGGAGTAAATGCGGCTAGTAAGTAAGATTGATCATTGCCCTGGTCGTCCGAGGAACCGGCTGTTTATAACCGATAAATTAAACAGATGTTTCGTCTATTTGACCAAATTCTCATTGTATATAATTCAAAGCGGTACTACCATAATAACAATTAATTTCCCGTCTCTTGGAACTCGTGATTCATTGATTCTCAACTACCTGGAGTCAAAAATGCACCAGTTAACCATCCATTGTCAATGTCTGGACATTGGTCTACATGACTGAGGGTGACCAAGCGATTTAATGACCAAAATAGGAAATCTTAGAAAATTGACTCTTCTTCATGTTGATTACCATCAATTATTGCCTATACATCTTTCCGAATCTAAATTCCCAATTAACCGGCCGTGGTGGCGGAGTGGTTAATGTGCTAGCGCGTTAACGCTCCAACCTCACGGTCACGGGTTCGAATCCCGGCTAATCGGATTTTTCTGGTTAGGGTGTGGTTGTCTGAGTATGTTGTGTGTGTGTGTGTGTCTTGTGTTTATAAATAAAGGAAAATGCAAAAAAAAATGATAAAATATAAAGGGGGTTAATTGTTAGAGTAGCCTTCAAAGGCTAAAATTCGCCCACGAGAAAAGACGGCATTAAAAAAAATCATATAAAATTACTATATCAGAGAAAGATCGGAATCTCCTTGGATATCAATTTTAGAGAAATCTTGAAATTTGGAAATTGCTCGGGAAAGTGGAATCCCAGGAAATACAAACTCATTCCCGTCTTTGCGGGCATCCATTTCTTATTCCATTCGTTCCAACTTTTACCTCCCTCCATTGCCACCAATTAGCCTCAATAAAATCATCCTACTTGCCTTATAGATCTTTATCTCCTCCTCGCCTCATTTCATCCCCATATCTCTCTCCTATTTGCTCTCTTTCGCTCTCATCTTCCGCCACTCTTACCTTTCCATTCTTTTCTCACCTCTCACAGGGGCCCTCGTCCCCAGGCTCACTTCCGTCCCTCCCTCATTCTTCAATACCTTCCCTCTCCCCATTCAAGCGCTCCTCTGCAATCCACGGTTCGATACAGCAACTTAAAGAGAACATGCGTGCGGTACGGCAGGGGGTCTAGTGTGTGGACCGAAAAGGGGCCCTAATCCGATAGCGGGCCACAATAGGTAGCTGCAGCTCGCCTATTTCGCTCCACAAAATTTTTTCCTCTCCCTCTTTCTGCCTTTTCGAGCCGTCGACAAATGGAAGCGGTTTTTCCATCTCTTTTCCGAAACCTCAAATAACTCGCTTTCGACTCTCATTGTGTCGATGGAGGCTGCTTTCCCCCGCCCTCCCCCCCGCGGAGTCTGAGTACTTTTTTGCTGTTGTTACTGCGAGGAAATCGGTCTATAACGAGTGGCTTCCCTCTCTGCGAATGGAGGCTGCGGAGTGTATCAGCTTAAGGAGATTTATCAGAGCATTTTTGTTGAGGAGGAGTTTCTCGGATTACGTAATTGCCGATTTGTGATCTATTCTATCATTCTGTCAAGTTTTCTGTGTTTAGTGTACAGCTCGATTAGTTTTACCTGCTGCTGCTAGTTGTAGCTTTTACTGTTTACTATTATTCATTGTTTTGTTGCATTGTGATGCCAACTTTCGTTCCAAAATTCGCTGATATATGTTTTCTAGATCTAATTTCAATTTCTAGTTACACTTAAAACTGCTGGTAATACATCGCTCGTATTATTGCTCTTAGTTTCATTGCATTTCTAATGCTGCGAACTTTTGTTCCAAAAATTTCGCTGGTAAATGTTTTCCGCATATGATTTCGATGTTTATAGATATCTTGATATTCATATATAAATACCTTTAATTAAAATTTGTTTTATGCATTTAATTAAAATGTTTTCATACATATTTGTTTGAAATTTTAAATGTGATGTTTCGGATTTCAGATTTCATGGCGTATTTAATCGGTTTCATTATATTATTATGTGGCTATAGATTTCAATATCGTGTTTCGTTAGATGTTCAAAGGATAATTTTACTTACAGAGCCCCTTAAGGGAACCAAAAATGTATGGGAAAACTATACTGAGTCGGAATTATTTTAAGTAATGCGAAATTTCATTCGTTGTCTCTATTAAATTTTATCCACATTTTTATTTTATCCATATTCTAAATATTTTTTAAATCCTTTGAAACATTTTGAGCCTAAAAATAAATAAAATATTAAATAAGTTAAATACATATTTACTTTTCCAGATATAGTATTTCTTTGTTTGTATCTCTTGTGGTCCTCCAGTGTCTCTAAGTATCAATCATTAGGGTGCATACGATTATACCTATATCCAAACTTCCAAACTCATACAAATCTGTATTCACTATATTTTTCTTTTTAAACATGCTCTCCTGAAATAATTGTTTATCTTCATGAATCTCAATGCTTATCAACAAAAATGAATTCCTATTAAGTATCCATTCTTTATAACTTTAGTAAAATAAACTGAAGCCTTTGTTCAAATTCTGCTTATTAAATCCCTTACCATGACCTATTTATCCTTTCATTGTAATCGTAACTAAATAGTCGTTTGTTTCATGCACCAATTACGTAAATATATCAATTCCATCAGGAAAAATCTTTCCGCCCATAATCATTTCCTTAAGTATTTGCAGTATAAACTCAGCGTTACGTAACAGTACAAACCGTAAGAGATTCTCCGCGTTTAATAATTAGCCACCGAGATTAACGTAATCCGCGAGACATTTTTGGAAAACGAGGCATACGAAATCTCAACAACTAATTATATCCACGACACAGCCTTCCGCGCTCATGGACAAAACCAGGTCGTCCCCGAATTAACTTTTCAACGAAAAGACGAGCTCGGGCGCCATCCGATCGAAAAGGTACAAATAAAAGCGGACGCGAAAAAAACCCTGTTTTCCAATCCGTCGAGGACTCCCACCGCGCCCGAAATTTCCGATAATAATAAAAGAAACGAGGTGAGAGAGAGAGAAGGTCGCGCCATGCTTTTAGGGCATCTATTACGCAAATTAAAGAGGGCGATAAGGCGTCGTAATCATCTCGGAAAAGGGAGGAATTACGAGAAGCGCGAGTCGGAAAATCCCGTCCCTTTTTTCCGAAAGGGTAAATTGTTATTCGGGGGAGAGAGAGAGATAAATATTGAAGAAAATTTACACTCGGAGCACTTGACCTAGCTTTGGCGGGTTGCATCCCACCCACTCAGCACCCAGTGCAGCCGCTCCCCTACCCTTGCACACACTCCACGGAGCCTCCCCTCTTTTTTTTACCTCTCCCCCGCGCCTTGCATCCATCCAGCGCCATTATCCTGCACTTACCGCGCTTTTCCCCTCCCGCCCTTCCTAAATAAGGTTTCCCTGACCTAACTCTAGAATCCTCCTCATATTTGACCACGCTATTTACCCACCCGTTCCCTCCGCCGTAGGTTACACCCGCTTATCCCCCTACTCATAACCGGTCGCGCGATCCCCGTATTAAGAATCCCCCGACGAAGGTGCCTCTCCCCCGACGAAGGTGCCTCTCCCCACGCGGGTGCATCCCCCGCCCAATTCTTTTCGATACACTCCAGAAAGTTTCCTTGCACCATCTCCGGATTTTCTTCTCCCAATGTCCTGGCAAATGGGGGACACATTTTGGCAGACCGAAATGTCGATATGCGCTGTTGCCAATTCGACTCGCTGCTTTCCTCTCTCGAGTCGACGTCGCTCTCACAACAGCGTCTTGCAAAAGCTCTGCCTCCATCCGCTTTCATCGCCCCTCCCGCGATTAACTCAGAAGCAAAACCTTCTCCCCGGGTTGTTTTTTACCCCACCTCTCTTTGTCTCCCACACTCATCCTTCAATTTTCTCCCCGTCCCCCCCTCGTGACTTACTTTCTCCTTTTTTACTCGTCCTGAGATATTTCAGCACTTTCAGACTCTGTGTGCAATATATTGGGTACAATATTCAGTGCTCATAATACATTATTATAAATTAAATATTTATATTTACGGTTTTGCTTCTTTTATTTTTTTGTTATTTCAATCCTGTATCAAAGGAGTCTCATAATAAAACTTTTTTGCTGATTGAATAACGTAAACATCAACTGAATTCAAAAATAATTTTTCTTCATAGATAAATTCAGGTCCCGGCCCTGTCAGACTTTTTTCAAGTCCGTTTTTTCTTGGGAATTTTCCTGGGTGCACGCCCTTATGTGCAAAGTCACCTAAAACCCTTTCCTTATTCATTATTATTTTTTTAAATTTCGTTTGAATGTTTCATTTTATGTTCTATGTGATATTTATTATTTTCTCATTGTGTACAATTGCAATTTTTCTACTTTCGATTTGATTTTATCATTCTTTTTTGTAATTTCGTTATAGTAATGCTTTTGTAATATCCATGTTATTCAAAGCTTTCTTTTACATCTTTTAGCTAAGATATCACATTAGGTTTTTTTACATCCACTGCTTTGAAAATTTTCCTCTCTATGTACCAAGACACAACTTATGTTTATAATATCATTCACGAAGGTTAGATAGAAGGAGAGACTCTGCAGTCTCAATCTCGCCTAAATTCTTCACTTAGGAGCTCATGACTAGACTGCATGAACCTGATTATATATCAAAGAGGGACCATAAACGCAAATTTTCTTTGCTGAAACAGAAGACGGACATTAGCAAATATTACTTCATATACAGTATAGTATATGAATGGAATAACCTACCCAAGGAGGATCTCCAACCTTATACCCAATCTCGTAGTATATTCACAAATATAATAAGGAAAATAATTAGTTGAAATTAATATATTTTTATTCATTTTGAAAATATTTTGGAAGGGATTTTCTTCTTATCCTTCTCTGACTATGATTCTCTCATTGTATTCTTATCATCGTATTATTTATTGTGTACGCATAACTTATTTGGGGTACTATTGTTATAGATACAAACATGTATGATCTTGTATAAGGTTGCCACAATGGACGTGGTTCCAAATTGCATCCTCTTTAACAATTTTTTAAAATATAATAATTCCTTTATTGAAGCAGAAGAAGATTGAAAGATACATTAATGAACAAATATTCCTTGGTTAACTTAATAAAGAATAGTATGTAAATGATCTTAAATTTTCATGAACAATAAATAGGTTTACACGTATTAAAAAGAATGAAATATTGAACATAAAGAAAAGAAGAAAAAACTTTCAGGTCGTGCAATGCCATAGACTTGCCAGCAGGTGTCTCTTTAACTAAGAACAAATCGATCAGGAACCATTACAACTTCACATTACTAAAAAAACATAGTGGTTTAACAATGTGATAATTATCAAGATGAATTTTAATTGCTTGGCTAAATCAATTACAGTTTTCCAGTTTTATTTAAATAATAAATTAAAATAAAGACCTTATAGGTCTTATAATCCCGGCGCGCCTCCCACCCCCGACTCAAAAACTCATTCCGCCCCTCATCACGGCGATACGGCACTCGTTTCCTTACCTTCGCGCCTTACTTTCCCCTTTTTTCCCTCGACCTCTTCTCTCAACGGAGAGGACAGAGGGTTGGAGTCCCTTTATCGCGGCGTGCGATTCCTCCTTCTTTTTCATACTTTATGGAAGCGCTATTTATTTGGATGCACAGCGATCCGGGGGATTGTTATGTAAACTCGGAGTTGCGAGCGAATTTCGAGCTGGAGGAACTCGCGTTTTTTTATTTCGACGTGGAAAACGAACGGGGTTTGAGAGTCGTCACGTTGATGATCCGCCTTTATTTCGATTTTTTTTATTTTTACGTCGGAACGTACTTTCGGAGATATTGGGGCGTAAAATTCGGAGAAATCGGTGTATAAATTCAGGGAGGAGTCCAAATTGAACATAAGTTATTCTATTATGAGATGATTTCAAGATGGCTGAGTGAATAGTGTCATTTTTGGAGTCGTGGGTTTAAATCCCGGTACGTTTGTGTGGAATTCTGTCAGTGTCAATATCTAAAATTTCTCCAAGTAGAGCCGCAATTAGTATGACAAAATAGTTACGTATACAAACTCACATGTATTTATTCATACAAACATTGTATACATAAAAAACATTGTATACATATGTGAGTATGTGTATAATATACATACAGTAGTATAATATGAATATACACTGTATATGTATATTTATAAATAAAGAGACGTAGTGACAGTTTTTGTCGCCTTGCGGAGATGCATGGCGCCTTAGGTAAAGCAGCTCTTTACACCTCGCGGGTAGTTAAATACAAAATAATCTTGCAGTTTTTAATTAGCAGTAAAAAGAAGAACAACAATCTTCCAAATAGGTTCTGGTAGAATTAGTAATATTTCTGTCGGGCCTTACCTTAAACCAATCACGGGTGACGTTTCAAACAGCGAAATTATTTGGTTAACTCTCATTTATTGTAATCATTCTATAAATGCTTTCAATTTTTATCCATCACTTTCCTGCTTTATTCTAGCTAAATATACTATCACTTTGAAACTCATTTTTGGTAATTATAATATTTGAAAATTCCCTAGACGAGGAATTTCGGGCATGAACGTTTCAATTTCTATTATTCGGAACTTCTGTTTTAACTTTTACGCCTACTCCTAAGAGCATCCACTTTATATCCTAATCCACTCCATCCGTTATAGTCTTAGGACAGCATTTCTTACCATAAATATTTCTGTTGGGGATGAGCCAGTTATCTCCTTTCCG
The DNA here is from genome assembly GCA_947579665.1 of Sympetrum striolatum. NCBI lineage: Eukaryota > Metazoa > Arthropoda > Insecta > Odonata > Libellulidae > Sympetrum > Sympetrum striolatum. Next base: position 71,570,651 of record OX388345.1, on the reverse strand, counting down.
TATCTCTGTTTATATTCATAATCAAATTCGAAATGGCAGGATATTCTGTTATTTTTGTTCTGGAAATTCCAGCTTCAACTTGCTCAAATACTCTGCATGAGTCAACATTCTGAATTGTATTTTTGAATTCTTCAGGTCTCTCAAGCTTAATTATGGGAAATGAGAAATCTTTGCAGAATATCGGAATAAATATAACTAAAATGCTATATTCTGCCGGAAACCTCTTTGCACACTAAACCTCTCATACCTCTTGTCAATACAATTCGGGAAATATCTCATTCTCCGCAGTTGAGGAGTGCTGTTTTAACAGTTTTCACAGGAAAAACTATCTATTCCGTGTTACTCATAGAGTTCGCATCTTACTAATTAATTAGTTTTTATTGATCCCAGGAGGGCTAATATATTGGATAACGGTATTAAATAGCGACAGAGAGCTCATTCAAGAATCGTGAGAGATAATTTTAGGAATGTGCCGTGATACGAAGGTCGTTTGAAAAGTCAGTGACTTTTACATGGAAAAATGTTCTCACTAAATTGAAATTTGTTTTTAACATAGTATCCTTTTATCTTCAAACACTTTCTCCAAGATTTTTATAACTTATAAAAAAAATAAGATTCTTCGAGCTCTGCAATATAGTTTGACCATAGTTTGTTTTAGGCTTAATCTCTTTGTTCGACGCCAATTTTCTCCTCTTTGTGATTCATCACTCCTTGTTCCATTGCATGGACCACCATTCCATGTCTCTCAATCAAGTGCTCAAGGCTTTTCTCGAGAAAATACATTTCGTGACCGATATGTGGAGCTAACACGTACGTAACATCTCGAAGCAATCGATGTCTACTGTTGAAATGATGGGAGCATGTATCTCACTGTCGATATTTCCCTGTCATCGTGTTAAGTGGCTCCCACTGTAATGTCTTACGATGCCAATCTCTGCAATCAATATTTAAAGCACCCAAACGCCACAAATTGCATGGCGGAGCGATCCGGAATTTGCATACCTCGTTTCGTCGTAGTACCTGCTACCGTACACCGATGAATCGAATATTCTTATAAAGATGATGTGTACTTTTCCACGAATTTATTTCAGAACAACTGGTTTCGGCTACATCGCCATATTCAGGTTCATAAAAAATTAAACATTCAAACACAGAAATGGAAAGACATGAGTATACAAAGTATTCAATATAACAATTAGGGAATTTCCAGTAACACTTCTTCCCCTTCCCTCCCACCTTCCTCTCCTTTCCCTTCCTATTTGGTATATCGGTTGCTTTGTGTGCTCATGTCTTTCCATTTCTGTGTTTGAATGTTTAGTGTTCTATGGACCTGAAGATAGCGACGAACCCGAAACCGGTTGCTCTGAAATAAATTTGTGAAAAGTATTAATCATCTTTATGTTATGAATTTCCACAACATCGCGGCCGAATCCATAGATTTTATCCGAATGTTCTTAATTTATATTTTGGGACAGGATGGAGAAAAATGTATCTTTCATTTACTTTAGTCTATCTTGTTCATGGCTGTGATGAAATGAAATCTACTGAGGTATGAGAGATGCCGAATAATGGACCTAATGAAGTCTTCTCCATGAAATGCTAAGTCTCACTCGCTGATTCATTGTGTTTTACTTACATGGGCATGTTCCGTTCAATTTAAAACATTCTGGCTTGACGTAGAAAGCAAGGATAAAATACCTCGCTCCTCTTTTAAAGAATAAAGCACTTACACCTTCACCGCATTGTAATTTATTCCGGGAACATGGTTTCGACCCTTTAGGCCATCGTCAGGTAAACCTTGGTCGTGAAATAAATTACAGTTTGGTGAAGGTATAAGTGCTTCATTCTTTATACTGAAGGACTACCACAAAGTCGAGGCCAGATTAGTAGGTTCTATTACCTCACTCCTCATCTTGCCTTGTAAGTATAACCCCCAGTACCAGCTCTAGGTAGCTAATGTTGGAGGGGTTGAGGTACCAACCGGCCTTCAGGCTGAATTGTTTACATATATACTTAGTATATACAAACTGAATTGCAAATTGCACTCTTAATATAATACTTAAATGTTTTTCGAAGAGAACGAATGTATAGGGTTCTTATTTCAGCTATAAGGATTCGTCTTTGAATACACTTTGAATACCTCTTCATATCCTTTGAAATTTTGTTACTTGAATATCCGTATTCTGAAACATTTCTTATTTACTATCCTCCTACTCTATCACTCCTCTGTTTCCATCAACTCTGGTCAATATCACTTGAGTTTTTGGTTTATTTATTTTGTTTCACAGCATGTAAGCATCCTTTCCATCGTCACCAACATCCCCTCTTTTTTTCTCAGTTCCCAATGTAACTGCTTTGTCTTCTGCAAATCCTAGCATATTATATAACTGCCTCACTCCTCATCCTGCCTAGAAAGCTTCATGCTCCTCAAATAGCTCTTTATGGGTTATTTTCGAGGGAGTGAGGTACCAATCGGGCCCCTGGCTGAATAGTTTGCAGGCATTCTCCAGGTTTTTCTTAACTCCCCGATTCAGCTTCTTTGTCTTCTGCAAACATATTATTATTGCACAAACTGGTAAGCCTGGTGGCAGTTTTTCTATATACACATTCGTACCAGTTATAACATAATTAATATAAAATACATACATAGTAAACTTATAATGTCCTCAGAATTATTACATACATATATTATATTCAATGAAAAAATAAATAATGCAAACATAATATTTAATATTTGTAACTGTTTTACTGGATTTTTTCGAGGTTCGAGGATGACAGGCCTTCTCGGCTACTAAAACGGTCACGGGGTAGAAAACCACCATACATCACCCTGTCAAGCAATCCCTTACTTTACCAGAGGTCCCTAAATTACTAACACATTGCATAGTAATACGTAACATTACTATAACGCATTAAAAAATTTCTTTTTGAAAGATTTGTTGTTTTCAGGCAAGGGCCTTAAGAGTGATCCAGATAACTTATTCCACTCAGAAATATCTCTATTGAGAAAAGGATACTTAGCTATGTCCCTTCTTTGCCTTCGAGGTTTAATTTTAAATCCATGACAACCTTTTCCGAGGAATTCCGGTTTCTCGATTGAATTTTTAAAACCATCCTTTGCATAATCAGTACCCGCAATTATATTGTAAATGCAAACTAGTCTATTATATAACTACCTCATTCCTCATCTATCCTAGTAAGCCTCATTATACTCAAGCGGCTCTTGATGCGTAATCTTAGAGGGCGTGAGGTACCAATCTGGCTGAATAATTCACAGGAATTCCGTCTTAGTTGATATCTCCGCCGATCCACCACCCACCGCTTCAATCTTCACAAACCTAAATTAATTAATTCGCTCCTATTCGAATCTAATTAAGGACGATCGGAGGGAGGTCTCTTCGGGTAAACAGAGGTAAGAATTACGAACGTGGTGGTTTAATCTCCGGGAGTCTGTGCGAACGCTCGAGTTAAAGTCATTACTTCGTTTCGCAGAACTATTTCACGCTCTCGAGGCTTATTTAATTTGTCCGAACGCCGCGGCATTCATAACGATTTTTTCCGACGGCATTTTCCTCGGATCGCCGCTCGTGAATGAATGCCAAGCGAGGATCGTGTTTGTCTTGTTTATCCTCCCGGGGTTAATTTTTTCGACGGCCGCGGGAAGTTTTTGGCGTCGCCGTTTATTCGGAAAAAATTAAGCCTACAAAAGGGACGCACCATCAGGCATCGCGTCCGAATACAGATGCAGCGTTTTACAGCCTTAATAAGAGCGGGAATTAAATAGTTCTGCGAGAGAATGGGGCCGTTGAAAATACCCATTATCCCGCGCTTTAATCAAGGGGAAAAACTATTACTCCGCGGAGTAACGTAAGCTCTCCCGCCGAGCCGCTAGGGGAACGTGATTAGGAATAATTATTTTTCGGTCTCTCCTTCGCGGGATTATGCAGTTTTTGACGGAAATTTCCTCATTGGTTTTTAAATGTTGCTATAAGGTAGATGTTCCTCTTCTGTTCTTTAAAACTCTATTCTACATTTTATGTGCCCAATTCCTCGTGCCAATGTCTACCTGAAATCTTTCCTGATTGTTGCCTCTAATATCTGGAACTTACTTGAATAAATTAGTAACTCCACCTGAATATTATTTTTTAAGTGAAATTTATTTAATTGCCTTTTGGTAACTTCCGACTTGTTGCTAAATTATACACTTGGATTATTTTCATTTATATTTTGTCTGTTTGTTATTTAATTTCATTTATGTGAGCAGATATTCTTTCCTGCTCTTACGGGATTTTTCCATAAAGGGGTTTGCTTCGTGGAACGTCATAACTCAAATTTTATATTTATTTATTTATATATACTTTATGACTAAAGATAATTAACAAGCCAGGTGGTAGTCATCCTGTATGGGGAGGGGAAAAGAAAATACCCTGCCTGGTATTCACCCTAGTTCGTGAGGAAAACCTCCCAAAACCTCATGAAGGCAGTATGTCATACAAAGCAATTTCAAAATCAGTAAATACGACAACATCATTACAATATTTACAAGATACTAATTTCTTACATAAAGTTCTTTTAATCGCCATGCGCGGTAAATATTTTACAAATTAAAGCAATTTATAAATACACACTAATTATTGATACTACTATGCTGTATTTAAAATCAAAAAGCCTTTTTAATAGTACTAATAAATTGCAACAAGGGAGAAAAGGTTCGAGATGAAAAGGTTCTTAAGGCACATTATCACATTTTACTATTACCCAATTAAGAAATGGGTACTTGCAGATATCTGGTCTTTGATTAGGATTAGCGACTTTTCCTGTGGTCGTTTTTCTATTTACATCCTGGCACAGCTAATTCGTATCTAAAGATGGCCGTTAAAGGTCAAAACAGGTCGAAATAAAAATTATATTGTGGAACCTACAAAGTGATATTTCTTATATAATCTTTCTTATATATAACATCTTTCTCTGGTTGGAAGGCTAATTTACGCTTTACATTTTTATATTTATATTCGTGAGCTTTCATGAACGTGAATGCAATGTTTTGAGGAGAAAAACGCGATAAACAACACATGGATAACGCTTCACGAAGCAACCAGGAAAAAGAAGCAGAAACAGTGGCAAGCGTTTTAATAAAATGAGTCTTGGGAATTTTGCCGGATTCTGCAAATTTCCTAAGGGATATTACCGAGGAAATATCTCTATAAAAACTAACTGCTTTAATTTCAATCAATTTGGGCGTACCGGTATTTTTTCTGGGTAAAATATTTCATTTCGACAATATACCTCGTAACTGAGAGGTAAACTTTAGTTTTAAAAGAGTTTGTAATAATATTATTTTACTCTTTCGGTGACATTAGTCGAAAATATCCTTTTTTACTTCTCTCTACTAATCTTTAGAGTCTGAAAAAAATTTAACATAACTAAATCAAAAACAACAGTCTAAAACTAACTATCATCTAGAAAAATAATTCAACATATACAAGCAAACCGACGAATAACTGATACTATTATATTATAAAATTATTTATTCAGATTTTTCAGATATTAGGTACGTAATAATGGATACGATCAAAAAGACAAACTAGTAGAGAAAATACCAGTTAATTGATTGATCTTTATGTATATAGAAACCGATATAATTAGTTTCTACTTTTTTGTGTCATTGAAGTAATTTGTGTATCCTTTGGATATGGATATCCTTTGGTATATGTGGAAAATTGATTTCGCTTTCATAAGCATTACTTATATTTACCGCACAAAGTAAATTAATGATTCCATTTTAATTTAATGACATCTTTATGGACTATATGGTTGATTCGTTAACTGACAAAAAAAGATTATTTTGATAGAGAAGTATATATTGATTTATGAAGTTATCGAGGGCGTAAACCCATTGTTTAAAAGATTTTTAATTGAACACTAATGTGGGTTGAAACAATAGTAAGGTTTGAGTCATCAGGGCGATGATTCTTTTCAGCAACTGAGCTAAATTTTAATTAATCCAAATGTTTGACTTGAGGCTACATGTGTGTGCACTGTAATGGATGAGAGATTTAGCAAAAATGCAAAACGAAGCCCGGAAATACGATCAAATTCACTCTGAAAGTAAATAACTCATGCAGAAAACACAAAAATGAAGGACCGTAAACAATGCGCCTAAAATGAATTCATGAGAATAACAAAGATATCTCATATTTCTCACTTTGTTTTAGAATTCTAAATTTAAGGAGGAAACTATGGAAAATAATTTTCAGCGATTTCTTTGTATACACTGACTTTAAGGGGGCAAACAGTATCCGGGGCAACGAACAAACAAGTACAGAAAAGACAATTAAACCGAAGAAATAAGTATACGTAAAGATTTACGTTGGTGACATATTTTCCCCTTCAAATCATCTTTGAAGAGGATTTAAAAAAAATCCTTTTCTGTGTTTCAAAATTACCATCCAGTTAAACTTATCTGCGAAGAAATATTTAAAATCGATATTCATTCGATTCTCTGATGCTAAAGTTAAACTTTTTTGCCGAAAATTTACGATCTCCGATAAAGCCAAAGTTAGGATAATTAACAATAATGTACGCTTCAGATAGCAGCGGTTGATAGAAGCTACCACTGCTGTTGTAGAAGAGTTTGAAAAGACCAAGCCACTGCGCCATCAAAATGTTCCATTCTTTTTTCATTATTTATTTGTAATCTTTAGGATCGGGCGTCTGTTTACACAATGCCGCATGAATTTTAATCTTCCTCTAGGCTCCTGTTTATTTGCCACAACCACCGTGTTCAGAATTGTTGATAAATAAAGAAATTTTACCGAAAGTAAAAATTTTAAACTAGTATTGAATGTAAAAACCTTATTTTAAAATACAAGAATATAATGGCATTTTATTCGATCAATTATAGCTATTTTCGAGCTTAATACTGTACTGTAATCGAAGAATCCCATCGATAAATATAAGTATGTCTGATTTTTTCTGAATATTGATATGGAATTGTTTAATGTGTACTGACGTTGTAAGTATCCTGTCATACCCTTTTTAACGATTTTCCTAGTAACAATAATCAATACAGTGACAAAATCCTCTTTCGGCCCCGATTTCTTTGTATCTCATGATAAGAGAGGAATACAATACAAATTAATTCGTTGTGCTTACCGTACAAGTAAGAACAAAGTTCTGTGATAAAGAGAGAGAGAGTCATGATTTATTTCTAGAGGTCATGGAAGCAAAAGCTTTGAAAGATGGAGAAGATAGAATAATAAACATTGTGCTCTCATGAACTGGAATAAAAACGGAATCTTAACTCTGAGAGCTGAAAGAATTGAATTTGGTAATATGTGTGCCACTAGTAAAAAGATCGGTAACTATCAACGCTTGTAGAAAATTCAATAACACGAATGAAAACTCATAAAGCAGGAGAGGAACTTCACCCTGGGTGTTCTAATATAAAAAAATGTTAATGTTAAATTATGTTCAATAATAATTTGTAATACCACTAAGGATAATGCAAAATAGCGATACATAGTTGACTGAATATACTCCAAATTCAAATTACAAGAGCTTTCGGATAGCCATGCGGGCAGCGTCTTCTGCTTTGTTGAAAGCGGTCCAGAGTTCGACTCCCGTTTCGAGCCCATTTGCAAAATAAACTCAGTTATCGAACCACTATAAACAATACCACTATTGCGAAACATGTGATACGCGTCCCCCCTTTTCTCACTCAAGATTCCGAAACGTCTTACTTAGTTCGGTGCTTCGCTGCTGCCACTACGGTAGCACGTTGGGACGTAATCTTCCTGTCATTAACCAATTTCAGGATGACAAACTTCCTTGATCCACGCCGAAACAAGTTCAAAGGAAGCACGGCCTTGTGTCCCTCGTGGAAGATCGTAACTCGCCCACCCCGAGTTTCTTTTCGAGCATCTTCCGGGCATGCTCTCTTTCGGGAGGGGTTGTTTGGACAGGGGAGTGAACGGCCTGACCCGGAAAGGCTTTAATGATATGAACTTGAAACTGTTACAAAGTTGCGAATAGAAAAGTGATCGGTGGTTCCTGTTGGAGGAATAACTAGTACAGTTGTGAAGTTCTCCGATTTTGCGACGATTTAAGCAAGTGTAATGTTATGGCACGCTGCTGTGCGCTTTGTTGATATTATCGTTCAAAATTTTTCCTCGTTAAACATACGTATCTTAATAAAGGTATACTGCTTATGGCAAAGTAATAGAATAATAGTCACTAAATACCCTAACCATCAAATAATTTTTTTATATAAAATCAATAAAAAAATCAAATAATTATTTGACGGTTTGGGTATTTAGTGACTATTATTCTATGCATATATTACTAGTGTTCTATGTGAAAATTTTGCATGGCCGAAACATGAAACTGCACTTACTTTTTATGCTGCACTTTCCTTTTATATTTTGATTTTTCGTATTATTGTATTATATACCATACTCGATTTATTGTTGAAATCTAGATGGTCAGGCGTTACTTTGCGAAAAGCTATTGAAGTAATGAAGAAAAGACACAATCGATATCGTCAATTTTTTCGTCGACCACACTTTCCGCCATTTCCAAAAGGCATTGGCATAACCTCTTCTTCCCCTCCAAACCTCATGGCTATTTAAAATGTGAAAAATATTTTTTTGCACCAGAAGATGCTACTCAGGTAGCGAAGCCGGTCGTGAGTAAAAAATCGTGTGGAAAATTACTAAGTTTCTTTTTCATTACTTCGATTTATTGAATCGATATTGTATGTATTTTCTATATATATCTCGTGAAATTCATTAGAAAGCAAAGCTATGATTTTAAATGTATCTGAAGCAAACTTCATTGTCTTGAAATACATTTCACACTCTCCTTAAGGTTGGTTTGGGAACTGGATGCAAATTTTGCATTCGAGAGAGCTCCTTCGTACTATTAGCTGCGTTTTCATAAGCCCGGGCGAAAAGAAACGCTGACCTAAATAGCGGATTCCTCCCGCTCATCCATATGAATTCCGAGAGTTTGAATTGTGACTGAGAGAGTGACCTATTTTTTTCCTCCCCGCGAAAATGCAAAGAAATCGTCTGAATAGCCTACTTTAATCGCTTAAGATGCACGGCGAGTTTTTTAAATGTTGAAACGTACAGAAAACGGTCAAGGTGAGGGTAAATATCGTATATATAGAGAAGGATTCTCTCTCTCTGTATATTCAAAGAGTTACAGCAATCTTAATAGATTCGTTACAACGCAAAGCCGTACAAGACGCAAAGTTATTTCGGATGAAATTTGAAGCATTTTCGCTCGCCGCTATCTGAGCGGTCGTTTCTACGTATTCACTTGTACGTCATGCTCTCTCTCAAGTGCTGCAAAAAAATCGATCTCAAAAGTTCTGTGCGCGCCAGGGCGTTATCTCGAATTTTTCGCTGACTAAGCATGAATAGATTTCTCTGTTCCATCTCTCATCCGCATACTTCGGTACGCCTGTTCTCTCTCTCTTGGGGGTTTTTGAGGACAACTTATTCAAAATTTCAATCGATAACTCTTCTCTGAAATTGGTAGCTGATTTTTTAACGTCGCGTCCAACGGAGTATGAGCCTCAAGGTCTCCCACAAAAGTCTCTCTCCAACTTTTTTCCAAGGTACTTACTTTTAGGTGGTAATTAAAAGATCGCGGCTCACTGGAGCCATTGCATATTATTATTATTAATAAAACATTTAACACTACCGATAGGTGAAATACCAGGTGGAAGTCTTCGACATTACGCAAATATTATGTCTCTCCAGTTTTGTTTTCCGAAATTCTTTCCAGTAAGTACTAATTAAAATTTTGCAGATCACTGGAACCATTACTGATTATGATTATTATAACGTATAAATCTAAAGATAGGAAAAATACCGGGTGGCAGTTCTAGGCATCACACATATATTGAGGTCTATGATTAAAATAATTTAAAATGGCGTATTACAAATTCACAGCTAAATGAATAGGAATAGGCGACAATAACACAGTACAAGTTTCAAGAAATATTTATTCATATATCCATCCATTTATGTAATGGAGTCTCACCACAGAGTATTGGCTCCAGCGCTTGATTTTACGTTAAATGATAATAAATAAAAATACAAATTAATTGGCATATGAATGTAAATACAATTTCCCATGTTCTACATTATCTAAATTACTCCCATTACATCAATTCACTCTTATTATTCTAATAATTATTATCGATATCGATAAATGGATCACTTTTAGTCAACTTTTCAATTTTTTTCTTAAATATCGTTTTCATAACAGGGAAGAGAATTCAATATAATCCAAATAGGATCTGTTTAAAAATTACAATATTCGTGCTTTAAAGATATAAAACCTAAAACTGAAACATTATACATCTTCCTTCCATTCAAGGGAGATAGTGTATTGCCATTTGTGATTGATTTCAATAGGTTGTTTGAAGATAGTGTGGATGTTGATTAGTGTGAAGATGACCAATTATGGATTCGAATCTAATCGGCAGGATTCCCTTCCTGAGGCTTGCTCGTATCGAGGACATGGCCCTCTGTGGGATCGAACTCCAAACCAATTCCATAAGAGGCTGATATACTATACATTAGTCCGTCCCTTCCTGACATTTAGACTTCCGCTAATTGTGAATGTAATAACTCATACTTCGCAGTACAGTAAGCTCGAAGATTACCCACCAAAGAGCAATTGCCAATGGTGCAAATCTGATACCATCAAGCCAATTTTTCCCACATAAACTCACAAAAAGTACGTATTTTGCATGAATTAAAGTTAAAAATAATGAGAAAGATAGGAAAACGTTCAAGCGCGTTATCGTTTGATCAATAATTAAAGTTGTTGTTAAGGGAAGGCGTGGGGATTTGAATTTTCAACGAGCCTAAGAACCCAATCTAGGCTCCCACGCTAAGCTCATCGTTTTTCAATAGTTCAAATCAAGAGCGAACTTTACGAGGAGGTTAGTATATTAACGTTTTCGTAATTAAATCCACTGAAGGTTTACAAACCTAAGAAAATATGGACTACACATGATGTAAAATTAATAGCACCGGTTTCCCATGGTACATCAGTTGAGATATTCTGTATTAAAAAGGCGTCAGCACATTTTTAAACCATGTTTTTAACTATGTTTTTAACTATATGTTTTAATGTATATATCTATTATATGTATAAATGAAGGGGAGAAAACAGTTGTGGGAAAACGTTTTAGAAGGTAATTCCAAATTAAAAATTTCAGTAAAATATTTATCATTGATGCACATGATTTTTATGTTTAATTGGAAGCATACATTAAACACATATGATACGGTGGAAAACAAGATCTTTCTAACGGTGTTTATAAACATCCAAAGACTTAACGGTTATGATAGTATCCCTCACTATATTCTTTCCGATATAAAATAATAGGATATTTGAAAACTAATAAAACTTAAAACTGTGATTTTGGATGCATGTAAGCCTCAAAACAAATCGGATTCGAAACGTGAGAATCAGGGTCAGCTCAACATTCTACGCCGTGAAAATTTGGCTCATTTATTACTCAACGGCTAAATGTCAAAGGATGATGGGAAACGAGTACTCCACGGTCGTAAATTTAACTAGGCCAGGGTAAATGGTATTAGCTAGGTGCCGGTCCCCTAAGGCAGTACCTGAAATCTCCACCTCTTATCGTTCTTACCTCAAAGCTCAATTGCGCCGCGGGTGAATCCTAGATTAGCACGCGCCTCCGTTAATAAAAGATATTTTCCATAATATTATAAACTCTAATTAAATTGTGAAATATGCTATGAGATGAGTGGGAAATTCAGTTACCGGCTAATGTTTAATAGTGTACTAGGTCATTGCTTTTTTGGATTAATGGTAACTTAGGAACTTGCAATGAGGTGCACTAAAGCATAAGTCCTAACCGAAGCCTGGGAAATAGCCTAAGGCATCTAACTGATTGGATTGAAATGGTTAAGTGCACATGTATTTGGATGCTGCGTAGAAGGATATCAAAATAATAAATGTAATAATAATAATAATGAAATATTTCGGGTTAATATTTAATCAATAGAAGAATACCATGGAAAGACGCAGGAATATGAATTTCTCAGAGGAACGACTGTAGGGTTTTTTACACAAATTCACGTTTTTTTTGTAACATTCCAAGTTTGAATTAATCCAGAATAGAACTGCGCGAATAATGGCATATATTTGGTTTATTGCATATACATTAAAATATACGTCTTTGGGTGCTCCATAGAAAAATATTTAATTTATGAAAAATTATTTTGAGATAATATTGTATAAATAATACTGTTGAAAGGAGGTCTCTTGAGTTCCCAGAAGGGAGAGATACCTAAGCAAGCTTTTCTACAAAATTGCACGTTTTTTGTAAGCCTGAGTTTGAACTGATCAAGAATGGAGCATTACCTATATGATAAAATGCATTAATATTTATTGATCATGATCGTAATTAAACGGAAGAAGAATATTTATCCTTTCATTTCAAATTGATCTGATAAGCAGAATCGTTAAGAAACATAATTTGTTCGTGTATGCTCAAGAAATTGAAGATAGGGCCACTTTGATTGATGTGAAGCTCTGCCGACTCCCCACCTTTGCTTTTATGTCATTTTAAACGACTCTTCTTTCCAACGGGGAAAAGTTATTTCCATAATTCGAAAGAGTTCTATTTTTCGTACATCGTCAACGTCTTACCACTCAAATGACTTGGAAACATTTTCCCATTTGCTAATTTCGGGAATTTTTACTGGTGAGCCAAAGAAATATTTCCGTTCGCGCATTTATTATTTATTTATTGACGTCTATTTTTATCATTTTCTATATTTTCCTGGCAACTTCAATGCCCTTACTAATGGCAGAATGGGGAAGCTGATTGGGTGAAAGTATCACCAATTTGAGGAACCGTTTATTCTGTTTCCTTTGCTCTTGGACTTCGTTTCTCCGGAGCCACCATTTAAACATTAATGGGAGGGAATCATCAATATATTTACATACAGCTGCTGAAGAATTAATCTTCGTACACAATTATGTAATTACCAATGTAAATTTCATGTGTCTGTTAGTTTGTAATATTACCTAAACTTAGTTCTTTGAAAATCTTTTAGACCTAGTTTTCATGATAAATGTCCTGAGCAGCGGAATTAAATATTATGTCAACTGCATTATATGGGTTTAAAAACAATTTGTAAGATCAAAATCACTTGCCCTCTTGACTTACAAGAGTAGTATAGGGCATTCGTTATCCTAAGAGTGTACCGAACATATTTGTATAGTATATACATCGTAATAATTTAATATGGAAGCAACGACACGATCATTTTATCATAAAAAATTACATTAGGGAATGTTAAGGAAAAAATTGGATAAAAAGGATCGAAAAGTTAAGTAAATTATGTGATTATTATTAGTAATTATGTACAAAAACTGGGTTATCATGGACTGAGTTTGAAAAGGAGCTAATATCAATTTATGTAATCGTGTTTCAATCAGTTAATGAGCTATTTCTTTAAATTTTTATTAATCCCAGACCTTTTAAAACTATGCGATCCAAGCGATGATGCTAATTTTGTCTGTGTACGTTCTCAGTATTGATGGAACATTGAGCTGTGCCTATGTGGCCTCTTTTTCAAACCATAGAAATCCTGCTCAATCAGAGGAAAGCAAGGGTACACTACCTCACTCTTTATGTTTTCTAGTATGCCTTATCCTCTTTCCAAATATTTTCGTAGCAAGAAGTGGGGAGGATAAGGCTGCAACTAGCATTCAGACATCATTTTACGCTCAAATCATGAAGATAAGTTTGACGATGAATAATATAAAATGCTTTTATAAAAAAATCGCTCAAGTCCAACGGTCAAGAAAAAAACAATAATTTCCCGGTTCTTAATCGGAGCACATGATTTTTGGATTTGAAGTGGAGGAGGATACCCATTAAGATTAAGTATTCTTAGAGAGGGAACTCCACGATTTGGCAATTTTTCAACTCGGATAAGATATAAATGTGGATGTTTAATTAATAAGGATTTTCAGTCCCTGGTAAGGTCTCGATGTTGAAATAATAACACGATTGTAGATGTGCTTATACACGCTCGTTTGAGTATTAACTGGGACAGTGCTAGGGTTTCGAAGGCTGAAATTTTCTTCCACCTGTTTTAGGTAATTTCTTATGTGTTGGTCGGTCATAAACCCTGAGAAAAGGTGCTAGAGAAAGGGTAAATGGCGCTGCAAAATTAGTTATACCTTAGATATTGGAATTTAATTACCTTTGTTGTTTATTTTAATATTTAATGTTCCTGCTACCTCGCCTCGATGAATAGAATATATTTCATTTGTTTTATTATATATATATTAGGGGATAGATATGTATAATGTAATCTATGTACACTGCACATATCTTTCATTTTATTAAGTGCCACTTTTGTTTACGCTATGAATTTATTTCGCTCATTCCTCATTGATTGCTATAAAAAGTATTATTCATAGAGTAACTAGGCTCTACTGGCCTCAGGACATACACCTACCTATACCTTCCACTAAAAGCATCCTGGTTCCAATAGGAAACCAACGGCAAAATACCTCATTCCTCATATTGCCTCATTCCCTCTCTAACTAGCTTATCAGTAGCTCTTGATATGGAAATAAAATAGTCAGTGGAAGGCGAAAACGTAGGAAGCCAAAATCAACAACAAAGAATTTGTAAATTTCCTGAAGAAAAAACATTACCTTTCTTACTAATAATAGAGAGTTTAAGGTAACTATCAGCCTTTCGGGTTAGTATTTTACAGATGTACTCTTTCAATGAACAGTATTTTTTATTTGCGATACAAAGACATTAAACAAAAGATATAATCGTGGAAATTTTCCGTGCATTCTCGAGAAGCACGATTTCCCATTCTCAATTAACAGGAGTCTCAAAAGGTAGGAAAATTCTGAAACCATTAAGAATACCTCAAATCAGTGTAATTACTCAAACCGAGGAGAGGCGTTCTTTTCGAAATATCCTCGCATCTCCGCTCGCTCCCGCAGAAATTCTTCCAGCGATCCGCTCTCAAAACAACGGTCGATTCAGCACTTGACTCGCTTCGAGGAGTGTATCCAACGCCATTATGTAAGGAAAGCCATTCATATTTGTTCCGCTCCCTCCCGTACGGTTTCTCCGAGTATTATTTTACATATCGCGTATACAAATGACGTTTACGAAGTTCTCGATGTAAATACGCACAAGGGATTAAGCGGGCGAAATGAGCCGGATGAAAGTTAATGTCGAAAGGAATGAGTTGGGAGATTAAAAGGCCGATTAAATCTTTAAGGGAATCAGTTAGAGCAGGAGATGGAACTTTCTCGAAATTTGGACCAGTTGAAAAGTGTAGGATTGAGTTCCAAATTGGATCACTGGATTAGGGCGAATGGGATAATCCGTTCACATATCGTGAGCTTTAAAGGGAATTCTCCCATTCGTTCTCTTTTAAACGTCTATTGATAAAAATTCATCAGTATCTATTAAGGTCATGTAAACTGAATTACTTGAATAATTCAGCTTCAAGTACTTCTTAATTTGACCTGTATTTGAATAAATATTTACGAAAATGAAAATAAATATCTGTAAGGAGAACACAAGATCCTTTGATACGTCCAATCTTTCCTAAATAACTACCCTTTCTTATCTGATATTTCCATTCTCTTGATTTTCTCCTCCTTAAAAGATTTATTTACATAAATACTTTCTTTATCCATGTCTTTGTTGCGGAGGAATTTAATTATTAATCAATACTAATAAGAAAGACGCTGGGTTTGGTATTCTTGTCAACTTAAACGAAATTTAACAATTTACTCAAATGGTTCCATAATTAGTGACAAAAGTTCTACATAATATTTATGATCAACTAATTGCAATATTTTATAGAGACACTGTTAATTTAAATTTACTCGTGAATTCGTAATTATCTTGAAATTGTATAATCACGATTTTTCAATTTTTTGTTATATTGCAAGTTTTTTCAGGGCTATTGGTAGCAATTCTTGGCTATCGGAGCGACCTCTTAGTACATCACTCTGATGGGGAAAATATAACATCTATAGAAATACTAATCTTCTCGTAATAAATAATTAATTCTAATAATATAGTTTAGTAATATATTCTTTTACAATATTCCAATATATTCTCATAATAATGGCATACGAAATGAATAAATAACATTTAAATACGTCTTATGCATTCTGAAAAAATGCTTCACATCCTTTCCGTAAGTAAAATTGCTATCAACCGTTATATAAATGTTACTTGAACGAACATGCCTATACATTACTTCCGATATTCATCAATCTTAAGCTCATATTTTAGATTCATTAAACTGAATTTTTGTCCCATTTCTATATCTCTCATGACAGTAGAACATTTTGATGTTCGTATTTAGTGTGGATATCAGGAAAAAGGCGATGTAGGCTGAAAATCGTCTTGAAATCTTCTTGACCCATTTTCGGGTGAGTTTACTGCAGAAAAAGCGTTTTGGAAATGGTCCCTTCCATTAATGTCCTTCCTTGACAGATTAAAGGCTGGAGCTGGAATAAAACGATGAAAATCTTCTTGTATCAAGCTATCCCAAATTTATTTTCCGCCATTCTCATCCTCGATTCTTTATCTTCACGCTATATTTGATTCGATAAATCAGATAACTATGGTCCAAATACAAATTGTTCGCATCAGGCTGGAAAGCAGAATATCCATCCCCTTGACGAAATGGCAAAAGCATCCAAAATACTATGCGTTGATGCATTGTGCTGCAAAATTTAGATTTTCTTTGAAAGCTTAAAGTTGAATCTATGTCAATGAATCTACATTTTACTCGTAATTTAATATCTTAAGGAAGAATATGAGTTTTTCCCTTGTAGATTCTAGAAAAGCCTCTGTTAAACTATGAAATAGTATTAAAAGTTAAGAAATTCATACTTTGTAATTTAATGACAGATTTATCAAGATGCGTTAGCTTGACGACATATTCTTTGATGGATACTCTGGGCCAGCCTCACATAAAATAACGTTCAGGATGTATTTCCTAGAAGCTGTCTATCGCAAAGATAGCTTGGCAAATCTTTTTGGAAACGCTTTACAAACAACTTTGGCATACTATTGATTTTGATCCAGGATTCTGGTATAGATTGGTATAATCTACTACATCTTCCACTTCTGTATATATTCTAATTATACATATAATATATTCTAAAATAAATTAACAAAAAAGGTTTGATTACTAATTTACTTGGGATACAAAACTAGTGCGGCAATGAAATGATTTAATTTGTTAATTGTCCTCCGATCGATAAATTTCCCCTTAATTGCGAGCATGCCGTTTCATTTTTCAATCTCGGTATGTAAAGTTTTATGATGTATTCTTTCGCTGACTTGGATTTTGGTTTATATAGTGGTGGAAGTTACATTGAGTGGCTTCTCTATATCTATATACTGATCTTTTTCTTTAATAAATGACCAATATTTAAAAGTGGATTATGGATTAAAAAATTCAATTATTCAACTTTACAACTCCAACATGATACGAGCCTTGCTCCATTCAATTACACGTATTTTTCGAGTAAATATTTTCCGTCCCAGAAAATCAGCCGAATTGTGCGAATGCGCTCGGAAAATATTTATTAAGCCGTACAGAAACATCCCGCATCGAGTGTTGGCCCTAATTTCCCTCGTCAATCCCTCGCCGCATCCAGGTTATCCGAAATGTGTAACGCCGCCGTTAACGAGAAAATTTCTCGCAAATCGCGAGGAATCGCGCGGCAAATTAATGGCGGCCTTCCGCCCCATTTTATTCTTCCCGAATCGGCAGCGTCGCCCCCCCGCGCGGCGATGAGTTACTCCAAGTTCCCAGGCCCACTCATGCATCGCACATTTATCACACCGGGGGAGGGAAAAAAGCGATGCAGGGCATAATAACCAGAAACTTGGTCTCGTTTACTTGGTAAAATTGTCGCGCGCTCACAGCTTCACCGCGCTCCTGAAATTAGGTCACCTCGATGCATTCTTCTTTGCACACCTCAATTTTTGGCCCTCGCCGAAAAATATGTAACGCAAGGAACACCCGTCGGACAGTAAGTGCGGGTCTTAACGAGATTAAAAATGTTTTCCCTCGTCGGAGGCATTCGGTTTTTTTTATCCGAGGAATTTCGCCATCAAAGTAAATATGCGGTAAATCCGAATTGAACGAACGTAGATGTTTGCACGTCACGAGGAAAGTATGTCGGATCATGGAATGTGTGAGTTGAGGGCACGAGAGGTGATGGCGAAATGCCCGCCGTTGTTAACATTGAAGGTAAATGACGGAATATGTTCACCATTAATTGCAACAGTCTAATTTTCATTTGCGACCTTATTTGCATGAGTGTCTGATATTTTGGTTTGGTCGATCGATTAATGGTGACTTTCAGGGAAGCATTATGGCCATGAAGTATTGTTACTGATTTTTATTATTTTTCATGTTTGATATATCATTCAAAGTAATTTATTGCCTAAAATGCGTACACTATATATTCCAAAAACATAATTGTAGTAAATATATTCTGCAATGAGTATCTAAAACAGTGTTTCCTGAAATTTGTATAGAATTGGGCAAATTTCTAAAATCTATTGTACACGAATTTTTGTTGCAATAATATGTATTATATATGGTGGAATTCAACCAAATATCATTGGGTCCGTTAATTTTTTTGCTTCTTGTTCTTAAAGTTTCTTTGCAATTGATTGTCATTTCATAGAATTTGATAACGTGCGCATAGCATGTTTCTATTTGTTGTGTATTTTAATGGTAGCGTATATTTTTTAACTTTGAAATTGTAATTTGTTGCATTTATCTAGTTCTAGGCCATGATGAGGCTAAATTATCTTAATTCTTTAAGTTATTTCATTTATTAGGTTTGCACAGGTTTTTCACACTCTACATCTTTATCGGTATTTTCCTGCTCAGGATACGTTTTCTTAAGCGTCACTTACGTTTATAATTTTTTCACTATTGATTTAAATAGGTTTTACTATTATTTACTAACTAGATCTGTTTTAAATAGACGATGGGCTTAGCGAAAAAAGACTTTAAATTTTTAACTTAGCCAAAAAATGAATATTTTAATTTATAAATATTCGATGCTCGAGAATGTGAAAGAACATGCTAATGTAAAAATAATATATTTAGAATCAAATGTACATTTTGATCGTGATGGAATAAAGAATAAATACTTATTTTAATTCCTCAGTTCTTAGAAACACTCACTCATCTCGTATTTCCGGCACGCAATCCATAAAAATAATAGTCAAACACGCCGAAACCTGCCCTGATCAGGAAAATCTCGACTGGCCGGGAATCGAATACAAGACGTTAGCATTCTTAAGATAGCGAGCCAATTATTCCGCATGCTAGATTTTCAAATTAACTATAATGAAAGAAAACAGCGAATAATTGGTTATCTGCATCTTATATACCCGTGCATACTTATATAATTCGTACCCGAGTTATTTTTAAAATTTTCTTATCTCCTCTATCGCCGAGACTTCGGAATGTAAAATTTTCTCCGAATCAGCAGCCATCTTGAAAAGAATTATCGATCGCAGAAAATACACATTGACGAGAATAGATTTATATGGCACGATGAAGCGTTGTTTTCACAATTTGTATTTGAAATTTTATCTACTAGACAGAGAAAAGGACAGCTGTCACTTGCAGGGAACATGAAACAGGATGTTTGAGGCACAATGAAATGATATGTTCCAAAATTTTTCGAGCCTTTATATTCGGAGATGTTCTCTCCGATTTTTGGGTATTCATTGAAATGAAACTGTTTTTGAGATACGTTATTTTACTGTGGAAGGTTATTTTAAACGTTTAGATGAGTATAGGGATGAAAATTATACGGCACGGGGAGGGGGTGATCTTTTTTTCGCATACTTGGATGGATGAATTAAAATATCATCATACTTCATATTAATCGGATACGATTGAACCTGATGATTAAATGATCAAAACATTTTGTCCAATCTGAGAATGCTCTATAAATTTTAGTGAAATCTAAATATTGTTTATGAAGTACTTCTACGGAGCCATTTACAAAAAAGTATGTGATCCATAGTATTCTATTTTCTCATTTAGATTTTACAAAGTAAAAAGTTCTTATTATTGTTTATAGTACCCATAAAAATTAGGGTGTTTTCATTCAGGAGATAACAATGCTAATTAATTAAAACTATAAAAACTGCATAATTTTCACATTGGATATAGGCCTCCCAAGCGGTTTCCAATTTGTCTATTCTGAGCTTCCCTTGTCATGTTACCCTGAAGATTTTGATGATGAGTAAAATCTATATAGCAAGTTATTTTTAATATAGTAATATTTTATAAATAAAAATAAGCTATTTTATTTATTTTACAATAACATCATTAAATCCGAGAAGAAGATTCTCTCAGAATTTGTAACTTGAAAACATAGCCGCTCAAAGTAAAATTGGCAAAAAGGGAATCGATAACTTCAGGAAACGCATCAAAACTCGAACACAATATCTCAATGTAAAGCGCATAATTTCTGACGATAATGACATGTATGTTTATAAAGCATATAATAAAATATAACATCAGAAGAGCTATTATATAATCATTATTCTTAGGAAATATTGGGAGACTACTACAGAGTCCACTTAAATTGTAAATCTCACATGTATTTAATTTAGAATGCAAGAATTTATTC
The DNA here is from genome assembly GCA_947579665.1 of Sympetrum striolatum. Lineage (NCBI taxonomy): Eukaryota > Metazoa > Arthropoda > Insecta > Odonata > Libellulidae > Sympetrum > Sympetrum striolatum. The sequence continues at coordinate 71,549,903 of OX388345.1, read as the reverse complement.
TTGCGAAATCTCCAAAAGAGCCTTGTGGTTTTAGATTTTTTTTCATTAGAAAATGAAGACACCATCATAGGCTGCTTGGCGTATTCCAAATGGCCTGAGATTCAACTGTCCACAGAAATATTTATTTGGCAATAAAAAATTGGAAATGAAGAATCTTGCCAGTCAAAAGTGCAGTGAAAATAAGCTGTTTCAGATATGAAGGTTTTATTGACTATATAGTCTCACATTTGGAATAGTTAGTTATTTTAGTGCTCCGCTGCAATATTTTTTTCGTTTATGTATGTATATCAAATATGATTTGACTTATTTTCATATATCTACCCTTTTCTGAGTTGGTTTAGCCGTATTGTCGTCATAAATTTCTATTCAGATCTTCCAAATTTTGTGGAATAAGTACACTTTATTTTTCATAAGATCACGTTGTATATTTAAGGTGACGGGTTAATGTTTTATCACGTAGATGTACAGGAATATTACAGTATTCTCATACGGTTACTAACCTTTGCCATATAAATTGCATTTTAAGTTTTATGCATAATATAAGGATATTATTAAAGTATCTTTATTCCAGAAGGATATTTTAGAATTGAAATAAATCTGCATTCATCTTTTTTATCCATAAAAATCCTCTATTTAACACAATTTAATTTTATGAACGTCACTTGCTTCTTATAGCAACCTTAAATGTTTACTGCTCTACCCTTTTTCGATTAAGCAGGCATTTTTCGATGGTTGGGAATATAATTCATTCTAATTCATAATAGTCGTAGTAGGTCTCTTTGAAATGAGTAGTAAATCTCTTAATAAAACGTAAGATATTTTTTAAGATAGGATTGAAATTATTTACTCCTAAGTACCACTACGGTATCCGGTTCCCATTTGCATTTAATTCATCAATTCTACAAAATAGGGCGTTAATTAGATAATGCCTTTCCTTTATTACCCCGCTAAATAAATTGCTCCGTTTATGACCACGTAAGGCATGAATACATTTGAAATAAAATAGTTTTTTTCCAGGCTTAAAATTATATAATTTGATAAAAATAGTATTCGAAGTGTTCGCGTGGTATCGTTGAGTAAATAGGATGATACAAATACTTTTTGGAAGCGTTAGAGCGTTCCACAAAATTTAATACCAATTCAGCGAACCACGTGAAAAGAAACGTCGATCTTTTTCCGTCCACATTTCGCCATATAAATACATCGCCACTTCTTTTCACTCTCCCACACTCCTTATCATTATCTTACTCTCCCCTCTCTTTCTCATACGGCCCCTATATTTCCTCTGACACGCACAGCTTGTAGTAGTCCCTCTCTCTGCCGCTTAAGAGGAGCCACCGTCACTCCGGATTGATTAAAGCAGTGTTGCCGTATCTTCGCCGCCTCCCACCGCCACACCACTTACCTGGAAATGCATGCTCGCCTATACGCATCCATAAAGTCTCACGCAGACGCATCGCCGTCGGGTCATTTGCCTCCTCAAAGCACCCGATTGTTTTTTTTTCCGCCCGCCTTCGATATGATCAAAGTTTGGAGATGTTTACTCCAGGCTCCCGGGGTCTGCCGGTGTGAATGGCGGGATTAAAAATTCGGGCTCCCCCCCGTGGTAACGCTCGCAATTCCGGGCAGTTTTGGAGAAGTGGATGAATGCTCGGACGTGGCCAAATTGGCTAATTCTTCCGCAGGGCCCTTCGAGGAGGCGATTCCTCCGTGGTGCGTTTTTTTCGCGGGCTTCAATGATTATGGTGGCGCGAAAACGAAAGACGAGGAATGAAATGCGCGATATTTCATCCATAAGCGAGAGCTCGGAATTATGTGTGGAATTGCGGGAAATCGCTTGGAAGAAAGTGGATTTAATTCCATTTGAAGATACCTATTACCTATGTACCTATAACTATATACCTAATACCTATAACTATATACCTATTATCTACACCTATACACCTATTATCTACACCTATATACCTGTTATCTACACCTATATACCTATTATCTATATCATCGCCCATTATCAATTAGACGTCGTATGTAGGCCTTCCTAAGTGCTTTTCACTTTCTCTGTTCATAATTTCTCATTGCCATCTATCGCCTATATACCTATTACTGTATACCTTATACTATACCTATTTTACCAGTTACCAATATATATCTATTACTTTATACCTTATACGAATTTTATATAATTATGTACATTATTATTATACCTTATTACAAGTACCTATTGAACTTATCACTGTATACTCAAGAAGCTCAAGTTTTTCACATCTTGTGATGAATAAATGGTCATAAATTTCAGACATCTTTGAGTTAAAGTAAATAATTTCAAACCATTAAATTTTTACATATTTAATACATACATAGATTTTAGAGTGAAAAATTTCAGTTGGACAAAACGTTGTTTCCAGCCTGTCCGCTAAAGATTCCAAGCAGCGTCGGGTTGTCTAGCTCCCTAGCTCATCAATGATGAATGAATGGGTTTTTTAGTCTGGTTAGGCCATATTTGTCTATGTGGGAAGATATGAGTTGATCATTACACCAAAATCCGCTCGATGTAGACGGTATTATTATTTTGGGAAAAATCTACTCTAAAAAATGAATATAACAAATGCTAAAATTTTACAGTAAAATATAATATACCGAAATGTTATGATAAAATTGTGAATGTGACGTAACAATACCATTCCGAGAAAGGCGCGCGATGAATCGACATTGTAGCTGAAGGAGCTAGCCCCAAAGCCAGTGTAGACATTTTTCGCGCGGTGTAAATATGCATGAAACATTCGGATGCATATGAAAAGGGTTTACGGTAAATTTCACACGAGGCTTAAGTCGTCGAGGCGTATTCCCTCCTAACTTTCGATGAGAGTCTTCGCAGTTTTATTTCATTGTTTTCCCTCCCTTGAATTATTTTCATTTTCGATTGGATCGATAGTTGGGAACGGGAGAAATTTTTTCAACGAAACGCGCTTTACAGAGCTTGCGCGGTGCAGGCGTCGTTATATCTCGCAGTTTTCCGCTCATGGCTGCTATTTTTTTTACGGCAAATAGACACGGAAGTAGGTTACTCATAATACAGAATGGGTCGACTCAATTTATTGCTTTCCGACGGAGGGTAATTGCTCTGCGACACCGGTTGTATTCTCACACACGTCTTTAAGGATGAGTTACGCCTCTCTGGGAGCCCTTATGACATTCTTTTATAAAAAAATCTGGACGGAATGTAAATTAAGAATAAACTACTGTGATTAACTAGAATAACAATCGCTCACCGTGACAATCGGTCTCTGAATTGATGACCGTTTTCCTGTAATCAATCGCTGAAAACACGTATATCATTGTCGATGTTATGTTAATTTTATTCACGCTTTGTTAACCCTCATTGTCGATAAACTTCAAGCGGCCATTACGTCCCTCCTTGAAAACTATCGTTCGCCGGGACGGCTACTTCATGCATAGGTTCATGCATTGTATATCTATTGCATTTCCACCCATCTATAGTATGCGGAATTGGAAGAGGAATTTTGTAGAAAATTGATCTTCCGAATAATTCAGGATTGCTCCAAATGCGACACGGATACTCGCTTTGATACATCGTATTGATCTGTCACGGGAGACGTAAAACTGAACAGCGTTCTCTTTAATTCAGACACATCCCGCTTCGATAAAAGACGCTATTCTGAGCCCAATAATAGCGGACAAAAATATCGATATGAAATTTCGCAGAGGCGAAATTGGGATTTCATCCGGTGATGAATTTTTCCCCTTTAACGTCGTTTGTGGGCCTTTTTGTGATAGTCAATTTGAAATTTCACAGAGTTAGAAATCGCAACTGAGTTCATAACTTACCTTTCTGCTATAATATCCCGTGTAATGAAGTAATTGAATCACAGTAAAATAGAAATATTATACGTAACCTAAGATAAGATTGCAATAGTATATTCCGATAAATCAGTATGGCATCCTGTTTCCATTTCTTTTTCATTTCTACGAAATAGTGAGCTAGCTAGGTAACATCTTAAGGATTATCATGGTTGTTTGAGCAAATTTTAGTAGTATTTATCTTCAAATATCGTCATTTCAAGAAGATTTTGTCTTTCTTGGAAACGTCTTGCTGATTCAATGTTTGAGCTGACTATCGTACAATTTGAAATTATTTTCTTAGTAAGCTTGTTGTAACCTACCGATGTGTTTTTCGTGTTTGTCTTTCTTGAAACTAAATACTCCAGAAAAATGAAAATATCTTATGGGAATATGTGTTAAATCAACAGAAAGATTTCTTTAAGTCAAAAGAGAGGGATTTAAGAAGTCCTGTATAGAGCTGAAGAGAATCATTGGCAAGATCAATAAGTATCACATTGGCAAACCGATTTGAAATTTAAAATATGACTGCATACTATTGCTTTGCTATTTTCCGATATTTTATCACTTTTAGCGAAATGTAATCAACCTTCCTGTATACCTAACGACGTATTCCAAATATGTATTTATTTAATGCCCATAATGAAGTCCTCGCGTTTGATTCAATTTTTTATAAATTAAGGAAAGATCCTTACAAAGGGTATCGTATAAGCATAAATGTAATGCTAAATAAGTAAAAAATATACATAGAGTAACGTAAGGAAAGGTGTGCAGATAATCCGAATGGAAGAGGAAAGAAATAGTGAAAAATTTTTAATAGGCTTACTGTAAGTCCCGTTTAGAGTGCTTTTCGTCTGGTCTCGGTCAATTTGTATATTCAGGATAATTCGCCAATCATTCACGTACTTTCACTGTGTAATCGTAAATGTAAATATAGCTGGTAAATATAGCTGTGTCTAAAGATGGATTTATTGTTTCCAAATTAGGAATCCAATTAGTCGTATACTACAAGAACAATAGGATGTAGATGGAGCATCATCGTTCGTCGATAACGGAACGGATAGAGTTGATAAAGGGTAATTTTCAATGCTTGCTATACGAAGGGGTTACTCTGTGGCTGTATGAAGTTAAATTTGAAACATTTTTTTACATTTTGACCCTGTATTATATGTAGATGATTGATATATTATTGTTTTTAGGTGCAGGATGGAGAGAATCGTTATGCTCATTTATTTTTCCTCTGTCTTGTTCATGGTGGTTATAATGTTATATCTACAGAGGTTTGAGCGATGAAATTAATCTTAGTCACTCCTTCTTAGAGGCTGCGAAACATTCACAGGCTCATTTTGTTGCGTTTACGTTGATGTACTCCATTCATAGCATTCTGCTTCTGTCAGAAAATGAATGACCAACCACCTCACTTCCCATTGCGTGGCAAGTCTCATTCCTTCTCCAAAGCTTTTGGTGGCAAATGCATCAAACCGTCCATCATGCTGAATACCATTTGGACAGATTTGAAGTGAATTGGGGTGCGCAAGTAGAGAATTAAAAAGAAATTGACGGGCCCACTTTGAATTGTCAGATAGTTTTGCCGTTTAAAATGATGATGGAAAACTGTTTGCCTCCTCATGTTGCCTAGTAAGCACCATTCACTCCCCAAAGCTGTTGGTTGCTTACTGAATTGCATCTACAATAACTCTCATTTTCTCTCATAATTTTCTCTTGGTAAATTATATGACAATGGGTTAGCTGGAAGAGGAGACATAGTCTCAATTTCTCTTGAATGGAGTCGTTTTATTATTTGAGCTAGATCATTGAGTCGTTTCTCAGAGGTGGTGGTCCTTTTAGATCATTAAAAAACACAATATGACTCCGTCCACAATAAGTACCCACGAAACCAGTCGTGCTTTGTTAAATATATTTTCTGTGGATGGAGCCAGATGGTATTTTTGATTGAAGTAATCACGGAGGAGTTCCACTAAGTATCCCCAGAATTGATTAATTATGTTTTGATACTCCTTATCTAACTTTTGGGGAGTTTTAAAGATGAGTAAGTTCTCTTTAGCATGTGAGTCTGAGGGGATTGATAATCAAATCCATCCTCTGACTACACCACTGCTTACAGAACAAATTTTTATTTCATCTTTATCTTTATTCACTATTTTTATAACCACTAGCTTCGTCCAAAGCGTTCGATCAAGGGAATCCTCTGAAGAAGACGATTCCCTAAATTTTCATCTCTTCCGTCCGGAACGGGAGGAATCTGCAGACATTTTCGAAGCAGACGTTGTTGCGAAGTAATTTCCTAATTTCCTTCCCGTCTGCCCTCCACCGACGTCACCCCGCGCAATTCGCAGAGCTAATTAAATCTGGCGTTTTTTTCCGTAACCGAATTCATCGTCGCCCCAAATTCGGCGCTCGGATTGTTTACGTCGCTCTCCTGGCGGCACTCATTCGAGAGGACCCTGACACTAATCTATTTTTCGCGAATGGGAGAGCAAACTCCGTTTAAAACGTTTTCCGGATGACGACGGCCATTTCTTAAACGGATCTCCAAGAAAGTAATGAAGATCGAAATGAATTTATCTCTGCGCGAGGAGGCCTTAAACCGAAGGTTAAATAGAAGTGAAACATATTGACTGGGACTCGAACCTAGGTTTCCCACTTTCCGGGCTCCAGTTCCTTTCCCTGTTGCTTTTCCATACAGTTGTATTTCCAGTACCCTAAGCTCTACTGAACTTTTCAGGAGGTGCCATTTCTTTTCAAGAGATGCTTTATGAGTAAGGCGGTGGTGCTCCAAATAGTGGCACGGAGCATCAGTAGAGATTCAATAAATTTTACCATATCATTTGTAAATGTAATCTACAGAAAATCTAAAAGCAAAAATACAAACGTGATGCTTCCAATGATATTAAGTATACATAATTAATAAGTAATTAATTACTGTTTCCATACTTAGATAACAGGCAAACATTAGTCTGGAAAATCATGGTAGAATGCAATTTCAAAGGATATCCTGAAAATCCAGCATTGTACATGACTGGTACTCGAACCCAGGTCTCTCACTTTCCTGGTCGGTATTCTAACCTCTAACCTACCATGCCGTGTCAATCCCACCTATGAAAAAGGGAAGCTTTACGAGAAAGGCAGAGGTACTTCACTTAGTGGTACCGATCTTTATCAGAGGTCTTTATCAAGACAACTGACCCACAAAGGATACTTCAAAGGTAACAATGAAGATGGAAAGAAATTTGACTCAGCCAGATGGAGCATGCGCTTTAAACATGACTGGAACTAGAACCCCGGCCTCCCACTCTCCCGGCAGATATTCCAACCATTGAACTACCATGCCGCCTTAATCTCACTTCTGTTAAAGGTGACACAGCATGGTAGATTTAAAATAATGTAGTGGAAAATTCTAAGTTTTGTTGTTTTCAATTTACACGTAGTTCCTCGAAATAACGTCAGAACATCTTGAGGTTATGCGAAACGGTAGTTTATTGGTTGAACTACCATGCCGACACTTTCCGGGGAGGTATTATACCATAACCACTGAACTACCATGCCGCATTATCTTTATCGGAAATGGCATTGACGCGGGATGGTAGCTAGTGGGTGGAGTAAAAATATATTTGAGTTTCAATCAAGTTGTTATCTATTTTTTAAATTTCAAACCTCCCAGAAAGCGTTCGCATATTTAATCAGCTCCTAGTGGAAACGTGTTGCTGCATTCTGAGGGAAAACCATTCCACTCTCGTAGCCTAAAACCTTTTAAGTGTCTTAGCGATCAGAGAGTTTCATTTTGTTGTGTGAAGTAGATGCTGTTCCAAATGGAGCTCACGCAAAATAGGTGATTCTTGCCATTGTTCAGGGATCCCTGCGGCTGGTGGTAAGTACCCTAATCTATCCGGACCTAAGTGCATTGTGGAGGGATGCAGAGACCCAAGGTCCTTCTAGTAGAAATAAATTTTGGATTTCAAACAGATGACCCATTGTCATCCCAGGATGGCATTTACTGTGGTAGATGTCCTTTCATCTCTCCAATCTGTCCGTACTGTATTGATCGTAGAGGCTAGTTGAGTCTCTTATCCCCCCAACATTATCTGCCGAAAGCTTTGAAGATTCGTCGAAGGGACAGGAAAAAATTAGGAATAGGATAGTTTGTTCTTGATTTCCACTTCTGAGCCAGGATGTTGTAAATGGAAAAAGTCCACGATATTACAGCACAATGGCTCTATGAATAACACTTTTCATAGCGTTAACATTATCGTAACCAGTAGCATGATACAAGTATGTCTGCTAAAGGTACTTTAGCCTCTATCATACTCTAACATGAAATGGTAAAATAATCCATTCGTCGATTTGTGGTTGCCGAAACCATCAATTAAATACAATTTATAAATTCTATAAACATTTTATTTAAGGCCTAAATATGAGAAACGTATCATTAAAAAAAGGGCTTGGTAGTGTACGTCGCTTGTTGACAAGTATATTTATAAGTCTGATTATCCGAATAAGTAAAAAGATTTTCTGTTAACTTGAGAGAATCGATTACCTCAATTGGAGAATTAGAAATGAAAGCTCAATTAAACTCTGAGTGAGCTACTGCGATTCGTTTCACTTGCAAGCAGGAGTATACGTTTCCATAAATAACACAGGATTTATTTTTATTTACACTAATCATTGGACTTAAGTTATTGTAGACCTCAATTAAAAAGTACATGATATAAATATCAAACTTGTACTTTTGTTATATTCAGTTAACTATTCGCCTTATAAGGGACCTTATATTAGTTCTGACGTTACGTCCGCGTTATGAGTAAAACGCTTAATAAATATATCTATATTTTAATTTGCATTTATTGAAATATACCTTGCTGCGTGCTTAAAAGATATCGCTCATCCGGATCGATGGGCGCGACTTTCAACTTATAGTTATATTTACTGGAAATATATAACAGAAATATTACATGAAAATTCGGCATTGTGGAACTATATTCGTGCTACGTATCACAACTTTGCGTCGTACTCTTTTCTTTAGAGAGCGAACCGAGTCATTCAGTTTTATACTTGACAGAAAAAGTGATCGTAGCTCTCAGTCATCGCGAATCGCCGCAGATTATTCCTCATCGAAGTTCATTTTGCGATCATATGCTTCTCTCGATCACGTTTGTGCATTTCGCAGAATTTATGAATAGCGGAGTGATATTGGTGGATGGAAAACGGTCTCTTTTCGGCATACGTCATCAAACCCTTATTCATATTAGAGCTATTCACATATTCCTCTTTTCTGGTACACCATTCCGATCGAGATAATCCTTCTTAGTCATCCTGGACTCATCTATTATCTGAAATCTTTCCTCACTCCTTCCTCTCCGACCCACCCGCGTTTCGCCCGATCAATATCCTCTCAAATGCTACTCTATTCACTTCCCTCTTCTCCTCGTACATGTGCATACTCCAGGGACCTCGTGAAACAAGAGCAAATGGCAGTTACTACACTTGAGATGCTTTCCAGAGCCTTAATTTTCCATCAAAACACCGAACTAACTCGATGGAATTTCCATCTCGGAGGGTTAAAAATAAATAGGAAAATATCCTTTGAAAAAGAGCTTCTAAAATGCTTCATTGCGTCGGAGCTTATTGTGTGTTACATAGCTTTCCAGAGTTATCCATGTAATTTTGCCGCAGGGATTCGCTTCGATCTGAGAGGTATTTTATATTACGGAGGCCAGAGATAAACCTTATCAATTTTCACTCAGATTTTTCCTCTTCTATCGGCTAATCAAATGATAACATTGCTATAGTTTCATATTTCGCTAAAGCTGAGTATGTTATTAATATATAAATTAAATCAGAATGTGTGTTAAATTAGCGCGCAAATTAAATGAAGACCTAAATCACATTAATACGCGTAAATGTGATTATTATACGAACATATGAACACACGCACGACAAACAAACATGTTTCATTCCACAAAATTTAAAAACGACGCAACCGGTTTCGATGTTACATCGTCACCTTCAGTTGCGAAGAAACCGGTTGTCTCTTTAAAATTTTGTGGAATTAAGTCCTAGTTTGTTTTATCTTATGTATGTTAAGACGAATTTCCACCAAGTGAAGGTCGTTGTGATTGAATACGGAAATATATTCATAATACTGCAGTGGAGATAAAAGATTAATAGCCCAGTTATTATATTGCATAATACAAGTAGAATCCACTACTTAGGCCGCGGCTTCGTAGCAAGTCTCCATCAGGAACAATGGTCGTTTGAGAGTAAATCATATTGTGAATGAATTTATCGTAGGTTCTCAGCCGTGTGATTTCGATGAATTCCACCGACGTTTCGGCCACAAACTCAGCATCCATCTTCAGGATGGAATGGAATTCACTTCAGAATGGAAATTAAATCTTTCCAAATGCCATCCCTGAGGATGGCTGCTGAGGTTGTTGCCGGAACGTCGGTGGAATTCATCAACATCACCCGGCTGAGAACTCGCGAGGAATTCATTCTCAGCGCATCGAGGTGTATATTTCCATTCTGGAGTATGGTGTGTTGATACAAATAAAAATACTCCATTTCACGTAGACGAATGGCGAACTAGCTTGTTCTCGGCATCCAGTAATCTGGGTAGCGTTTTCGTCTTAGGTGAAAGCGATCCCGGGTTCCACACTCTAAAGAGATTTATATTAGCAAAAAGAACTTATATTTGTTATCGTAGCTCTTTTAAAATTTCAACTATTACCGTGCTTAACTGCCATCCTGAATATAGGTGCATCTTGTCCACCAATTAAGCGAGATCTGTTTTTACTAAAAGATTGGTGCAACATTGCTTCTAATCTGTTTAATACAAAATAAACCATTGATAGATTTTATTGATTTTCTCTCGTAGTATAAGTTTGAACTGAACTGTTTTGTCCTCTATTCATTTTCCATTGATCCTATTTTATTGATTCGTATTCATAGACCGTCTGGAGATCGAGGGTCTACTGTAGATTCTGGTGGAAGCTTAAAATATATATTTTAATTACCACTTATAAACAAATATCAATTATAGTAATATGTGTATGGAACAACAGACAATATAGTCAACCATACAATCGCTTTGGGTCACGAAGACTAAACAATCAGATTTACCCCCTCAGACAGCTAATAAGATCCAATGTAATACATTGGTCGAGTCTAAATAAAATACAATGAAAATTCTACAAAAGCTATAGTTGGTGGTAATTTATTCAAAAAAATTTATAAGAACATGTAATGCTCAGTAAAGATTATATTTGTGGTATTTCCATGGGGTTTTATATGAATTATTTAAGTATGATCATTTTATTAATGAGATAAACTAAATATGACAATAATTACCTAGATTATGGAAATGAAGCGTAAATGTTTAGACGAAATGAAAGTGATATATTACAAAACATGAAAAAACGTGCTCCTTGAAACCCAAAGCTAATCATTTATTTATTTTAAGCCTAAGAGGATAGTCCGTCCTTTCAATACAAATTAGGTTTTTTCGGAAATAATTTATGAGAAAGAAAGGTGGATAAGGGGATGTCTATGATTAGACAATGTGTATCTATTTTTAATTTTTTTGTCTGAGACGCTTCATCCTTAAATGCACAAATTTCCTCATTTTTCAATATGATGCTAATATTTGATGCACGCTTTGTTGAAGACTTATATTTATGTCGTGTAGCCTGCGGTTGTTCAGGATGGAAGAATTGTTTTTTAATCGAGTAAACAGAATTAAAAACCAAATATAGACGCAATTGAACGCTAGAGAAAGGACCGAATAAATATTTCCTCGGGCATTCATATATAAAAATGAATGAGAAATACAAAGAGGAGATATTTGGAAATTTTTATCAAGAAATGAATGTGAAAGCCTTTAGTAAATATTGAAATTCAAAGTTAAGCTTCTGTTTCCTTCTTGAAACAATGACATAATTCAAACGCTTGAATCTGTAAATAACGCAACTCTATGGTAAATCCTATCTTTGAAGAAAAATTTCCCCTTTGGATATTAATTTTAGCTAAGTATGGTATCCGATGAACAATGTCGACATTTTTCTGCAATACTCTATGATGAAGATTGTTAATTCGATGTCAAACTTTGTCAGCGAGGACTGTTTAGTAAACTTTACTCAGAAATAATATACTTTGATGTTGGTAAAGGTTCCGTAAGAGAGGAAAATTAACATGCATTTTAATTTTCACCGTTGATGTTATTGTAACCGAAAAACACTTTACAAAAGATTGCTTTTCCGTAAAATTTTGCGTTTTTTTTAATCCCTGAAATAAACAATGCCAAATCTTAAGATTGTAATTCCACTTACACTCACCTACTACAGAATATCTGATATAAATAACTAATAAATAAATAATAATGCTCGATTGATTTGATTATATATTAATGATGAAGTAGTAATTTAGTATTCAGATGTGGTGATTGCTTTGATAGAGTGTATTAACAAAATTCTGCTATTATTCATACTCAATTAGAAATCATTTAGTAACAACTGGCATTCTGGCACATATAATATATAAATTATACTTACAGAGTAAACGAATTTATGTAAAATATTATTGAATTTTGAAGTTCGATTGAAAGCTATTCTGTTACGATGCGTTATTATTGCTGTGTTACTGTACTGTGTAACACATACAACCTTTTTACTCTTTTACAGCGATGATATTACATTTAATTAAGTGAATAACTTTTACAAGACTGTATATACATTACGATTAACTTTCTGACAAAAAATATATCTTTCACTTTATAATCAACAAGTTATATGATAAATAGATTGCCTACAGAATTTTAAAAATTACACAATAGTTAAATACAATTTAAGAAAAAAATAAACATTATAGGTTCTGCTAAACCTAAAATGGCTTGCCAGCAGGTGCCTTTTAAACAAAGAAGTAATAATTAACAAATATATTAAAATCATACATGTCAACACAATTAAATATTAATTGAAAATACTTTACTTTTTACTAATTTAAACTTTAGTTATTAGGACATTTAACATACGATGAAGATATTATTTGTAGCATTTACATCTGGTTGTTAAAAAATTGTTTAAATTTGACCATTTTATACCGAAGTTAATTATATTTTAAATTAATTACCTAATCAATTATTCGTTTCGAGTTATAAATTGCAGATCCCCTCAGTCGATTAATAATAATAATTTAATTCAGTTGGATGCAATAATACAGCATTGCAATAATTACAGAAGTATACCCTGGCTGTGGTGGGCTCAGAATTGAAAATGCACGTATTAAAAAATCAATTTTAATTAATGGAAAAGATAACATTATTAATATTTTCACGACTACAATAGAAATTTATTCAATAACTTATTACGTAATTCGAGCATATATTTCTCACAAAACAATAAAAAACATTACTAATAGACTATTAAAATACTCCATCTTGGACCTATCAAGAGAGAAGACAATTTAAACGAAAGAAAATGTAAAATATTGCTGTTATTCGGATGGCACAGCAGCTATTGTTTTGTGGTAATTATAGCAAATTATAGACATTATTCGTGATGATAACATATTGTGTTCATTAATAGATAAATTTCCACGATTATACTTGTGCTAAATTATGTGCAGAATTAGCATTTCGGCGCTGTCGGGAGCGGAATTCAGCCATGAGTTGGTGCCGATTGACAAAGGAGTTGTAAGCAATGTCGGATCGCTGTAATTCCTTACATCTCGTGCACTCGAAGAATATCCATTCCCAGCACGCGATCACACGGGGCGGCACTTTTTTTCCCTTCGGAAAGTAGGTTCTGAGCGATGAGATTCCAACACGTGCCCATTTGGTCCGTTTAAAATCCTTCCGGAAACTGTATAAGTTGAGGGATGCTCCATTGTTGGTCTTCTTCTTTCGCTTTGACGTGGAAAACCTTTCTAGATGCCATTACCGATCGGGTTGTTCGAATGTCTTTCAAGAGTCTATTGTTACGTGTTCCAAAGTTTTCAAGGACGATAAACAAATCCCGACGACCTTCGATGGGATGATGAGTCAGCTCCATTTACTCTACTACAGTTATTTTTTTATGTCCCGATTTTAGTTAAAACTTACTGAAATAAGCTTCGTGTTCAAACAAAGGTTTGTTTATTTAATAAACTCCATTAATATATTTTCTTGTCGCCTCTTGATTAAAATACAACGGCAATATTTCCCGAGGTAATTTATGTTGTTTAGTTTTTGAAATATTTGATGAACTCCTTTAATATATATTTGATTATCTTCCCTGGATTATAAAATAACGGCAATATTCCCCAAGGCACTTGATTTTGTTTAAACAAGGATGTATGCCCTAGCGCATACTAATATATTAGCTTATTAATTAAACAAACGCTTGACATTAAATAAATGTTTCTATTCTACACAGCATGATTTAATTATATTGCGAGATAGAAGACGAGCCTTAAATCAAATTTGTATAATTATTCAAAATATCAACAATAAATTATTCGTTTTTGTTAATTCATATTATTTAGCGATAAATAATAATTGTAATAATTTTAACCGCCTATATGTTCATTAGTATGACTGTATATGTCGTTTACTCAATCAAAAGCAACGCTCGTACACATATTTACAAATTATTTTTATCAAACATTCAAGACCGCAAATCAAGTCGGTTGGAAACATTTCGTAACCTCATAAAATGTCGGCGATTCTACCGTTTTCTGTTCATAACTCATTCATGCCGCTCATCCTGTTCTATGGAATAAATTGCTTGGCCGGAAACTCGCTTCTTAGACCGTATCCTGTGAATATATTTCTTAAAGTTTTCCTTTTGTAAATAGCCGCTTTCTCCACATGAGATGGAAGGATGTTACTAGTGAAATATTCCCGAAGCTGAAAATAAATTTTTGTAAACCGCTGAAAGCCATTTTAGATGCATGAAATTTGCCAAATATCTTGGTGACATGTTGGAGTCATGTATTATTTGGTCAGAGATTTATAAATATTCGAAACGGAGAAATATTCTTGACGACGAGTGCCCAGAGCTCAATTTAAACTGAGGATTGAATAAGACTTTTTAATTGTGTCAAATGAATATGAATGGAGAAATGAAGGAATATTTATTTTTCCGCCCATAGACAGGTGCTTCTATTCCGTCCTCAAGAAGCAGGTTCTATATATCACCAAATATAAAATACAGTAACGATAAAATAAACTTGAAATGCGATAGAATTGCTAATTTTGTGTGTCACGCTATAATTCCGATCGAAAAAGTAGAATGTAGCGAGACTTGGCTTTTTCTATATTGCTATTTCTTCCAGAAGACGTACATTTTTTGACGGTACTTTCAGCAGGGTTTTACGAAGGAAAAACAAAAGGTTTTCACATGAATCTGATTGTATATTTTCTTGAGTGGGATTGATGAACGTGAATTGATTTCGTACTTACTTTCTACTGGGTAGACTATATCTAGTCTATATTGAAATAAGTATGTACCGGATATAACAATATACCATTTACGAGAAATTTTACAATAAGAATGTCAGTTCCGAAAAGATTTTCGTCCTGTTATTTGGTACATTATTGTTTAAAGTAAGTGGAACGTCATCCCTTAAAAGCCTAGCTAGAGGGCACTGTGGATGACATGCGGTTAGCGCATCGACTCCCACGCTACTGTATTGGCTTTTCCAGACCGGACCTCATTTACCTCTTAATTTAGATAGCTAACAACACGATGCAGGATGGATACAGGACACCGATGAATGTTGGTCCCCTGTCTGAAATCGAACCTGGGACAGCTTTCACCGCTACCCACTTAGTTATTTTGGAAGAGATTTCACGTTATATAGCGGAAGGAATTTGAATGGGAAATGTTTTACGTCCTCGGCCATTTTTGTTTTGGTTAAAAGTTTAATTAGAATTTTAAATCCAATAGGACGAGTTTAATTAGAATTTTAAATCTAATAGGACGAGTTTAATTAGAATTTAAAATCCAAGCTGATGAGATTAATCATCTCTCTAGACATTAGGATAAATGTTTAGCTCCATAACATAAAATCATAATTAAGTTGCAATTCACGGAACGGAAGTTGTTTTAACGAGAATATTCACGTCAATAACACACAGCTGATTAAAAGACAAAGAAACGTCACGTCATCTCGTCAATTCCTCGAATTGTGGCTTTGGGATATTTAGCTAAAAAATTCTCATTCATAAAATGTATCAACATTGTAATAGCAAACGTACGATATTTATGATTCTGCTCAAGTTTACAGGTTATGTCTTCGCTTTTCATTTCCGTGCTGGTGTGTTCATTTTTTAATTTATATTGCATTAGGCATATCTTTCGTTATAAAACTACTTCTCCTTACTTTTTTCCGAGGAAGGTCTTTAATACTCACTTTTTTAATGTGGAGGGGAATATTTTCAGTCTTAAACTGTTTCCAAATTTTATTACACTTTGCTTTTTCGTTTGTTAAGAGCTATTATTTACACTATTAAAATTTTATTTTAAGTACAGCTATTTTTAATGATGAGAGATTTCTATCGAAATTTTGCTGGTAACTTCATGGCCAACGAAATAATTTTGTATTTTATAGGAATATATTTTTTTTTACCTCTATATTTATATTTCATCAACCTATACCTTTTAATGCCATTACATAAATATTGTTTATTTGTATATCTCTCTCCCTACATTTTTATACCATTCTTAAATTGCGTTGTATGAAAGGTTTATCATATCTGTATTTTGATATCCTCCAGATATAGACCGTTTTCCATAAGATATTTGATATCATAATATTATAATGTAAATTGAGAAGGTATTTCACGTTAGGGAAACATTCGGGAAGGGAAAGAGACATGAGAAACAGAATTGGACATATGATATCAAACTGAACGTAGGAGAACAAAATAACAAACATGCCAATTGAGTCCTCCAGCTATGAAGACTTATCACCAAATCCAGATATTTTAAAAAATACAGAGGAACAAAATATGATATAGCTTTAGGAAATTATTAATTTATATTTATATACAATTTACTTAGAGAAACAATTTGTAACGGGAATGTTGGTAATCAATCAAAAATTCAAAGTATATCGTATTATTCTGCAGGTAGAATTCATACGTACTATAGTATTCTGTAGAAGATGTACGAGATCCTTTTCATTTTTTTATGACGATAGCCTTCTACGTCATCTAGACTGAATATGTTGAATTTAGTAATTAAAATTCACCTTAAAATAATGTTGAAAACAACTTTTGTTACAGCACATTAATACACAATTCAAAACCGGTTTCGTAGAAAGGCTAAATCGGTAAGGATTTGATTCACGTTTTCTTGCGGTGTTGTAAAATTAGTTATAATCGTGAAATATAGATATAGAAAAATAAAGTAGGGATAGTTTATCTTTTAACTTTTAAGAATGAATAATGAGTATGAGGGAACAATTTATCTTGAAAATTTTGATAAAACTATTGAAGAATATGAATTTTTAAAAAACTTTTAAACATCGATGATATGGATGAGGAAACAACTTAGTTCGAAATTTTGATAGAATTATTGAAAAATAGGAATATAAACATTACAACATTAAAAAACTAAATTTATTACTTTCTACGGTACATAAACTTTGTAAAAAAGTAATATCACTAATTGTCATTTGTAATATAAATTGTTAATTTTAAAAAGAAACCATTCACGGTCACCTCGCTCATTTATCTTAACTGAAAAGTGCAAATTTTATACATGTAACATGGCAAGGCACATGAGCAACGTGACCAAGGGCTTTCCTGGAGCATATTTTGCACTGAATTTTAATTTTAACTTCATTGAATTTTTAAATTGCGCGTCAAATTGGATTTGTAAATCATCTCGTAGGTGTGGGTTTTCAAAGAAGAGAAATGTGGACACCTGTGGAATGCCCCCCACACATTTTAAGAACAACGGCTGTGTTAACTTTTTGAGCTAATCGGGAAATGCTCTTTCTTTAATATTAATCCAATTATTCGAATTATGACATAAATTGAAAAGACAATTTTAAAGTCATTCATACATTTTCATTCAGAATCGATGTTCCGCATTATAATAAACGAGTGATCGATATTAATGATTTTAAGCTATTGATCCTCAGTGTGGCTGTATAATGCTCAGCCAAAGGCCCGCTGGGATCAATACCCCTACACCACTAGCTATTAAAAACATTTGAGAGGGGATGAGGTATACTAAGCGAGATGAGGAGTGAGGTATTCTACCCTTGCTTTTCTCAATGAGCCAAGCTAAGAATGGAAACCACGACAGTAGTGTGTACTTACACTGACCTTATGAATATCAGTCTTCGGTGAGGTTTTACCAGGAGGAATGTCTTTGTTTAGTATTTCTCATACGACATATTTAAATGAATCAGAAAGACTATGAACTGAGACTAATTTAAATGAATTATCTATCCTGAGCCAAAAGACAAGTAAAAACTATTACATTCATCGGGATATATATCTTTAATTATGAAGATATCGCATTGCTTATCAAGAGTTGCTTATTAGGTAGCAGGCAATTAATTATTTTTATTTGATATTAATAACCGATAATCTCTTCATCTCTTATGTCATTAATTCTCAGTTTTAATAACTTGGTACGAACCGAACCGAAGTTACTCCTTTTTCTATTTTCGGAGGCGACTATTGTGGATATTAGTAAACATAAGAATAGATTATACATGGCAATATTGCTATATAACCGTTCTATAATTTTGGTATGCACTAAAGTGACAAATTATTTTTCGTCAACATTTACAGGAAAAATCGGTAAACTCGCTGACAAACAAAGGTCAATGCAATATGGGAAAATTCTATAATCCGAAAATACTTAAAATAATGGATTTGCATTTGAAAGATTAATTAATTTACACGCTTTTTAATAATTACGGATGTAAGGTTCTTATCGCGCGCATTTTCCTTTTCGTGCGCTACTGACATCTAAAGAGCTTATTTAGAACTACAAGCCGCTTGAGCATGCGTCATTATTTGATTCCTTCAAAACGCTGGATTGTAGAGAAACGATTACTTTTTGACGAAATACTTCTCATTAGATTCCAATGAATTCAGCATTGGTGTAGAGTTAAATTTTATTGATTTTCTAAATGAAAACGTCCCGTTAATAATAGTAGTGGTATGTTTACGAGGAACGACCTCTGGCTTTCAGGTACTCAAAAAGAGTTTTTAAGCTTGTTTAGTAATACATGATTTTCCCACGTATATACAAGACACTATACATAGCAAATTTCATGTATTTATCCTATAATGCAACATTTAATTTTATTTAACAACATGTCCACCGCAAGCAACCATTTCCGTTATAATACATAATAGTCATATCCTACTTTGAAAGTAAATTTAGTCAGATTATAATTTTTGTTTCAAATATACAAGATATGGCAATAGATTTAACCTGAAATTTGCTATTTTTTACAATTTTTGAGTCTTAGACTTCGTAATAACAGCTGAAGTGATTCGATGGCACTTTATTCCTGATTGCAACGTAGGTATTTTCACGGCATGTAACTTGAAGCTCAGAATATTTCTATGAATTCACAATAATACAGAGCAGAATACTGTTTTGCAGATTTAAAAACTTAAGAGATTAAATAATGGAACATGTGGATACTACTGAACGTAAACGAAAACCACTCAATCTTGTGTTTTAGTACTTTACTTTGGTACAAATAAGGAAGTAATATAACTGTAACGTGTTGATTGGTAGCCATTTTCAACGTATAACCATTGTTGTAAATTGTCTGCGGAAAGATTCCTTAATTTTTCTTAAGGTTTTGATTGTACTTTACCACCAACTGAAGATATTCTGGATAACTGTTTATTTTCATTAATTCGTCCATTGCCGCCAGAAAGACACTATTTGGTCTTTTTCAACTGAATAAAGGTCGTGAAGACTTATTGGCAGTCGCTATTAATCAAGGAGCGAAAACCTGAGGTTGTACAAATACATCTGTGTATATCTCCATTTAGTATACTCCTCCTTTAGTCGCCTAGTCTTGGCGACTAGGCAATCACGATCATTTTTAGAGAATAAATATTCTATCAAAGAAGCCTTTTTTCGGGAATTTGAAATTTTTGGCTGACATTTATCTTTGATGTTAGGAAACTTGGAATATTGATTCTTACGAGTATACCTAAGGGGGACTTTGAATAGATTTTTTTTTGAAGAGTAAAGGAGGCTTGAGAACGCTTCTTCGATGTTGGTTTTGAATGGGGGCAGTTGCCCCTTCAAATACCCTACTGCTTCTGTTCCCGTGCTAAACGCATTCACGTAATTTTGCTATGGTCTAGCCAGAAACTAAAGATTGGTAGATGAATGCCTCTGAATATTCTACGTTCCTGCTACCATTTCTTGTCCAAAATGGTCCATTTTTAATTCTTTTATGGTACAGGATAGAGCAAAATGTATCTTTCATTTACTTTTGTCTCAACCTTATTCTTGACTGTGATACTATTGTAACCCAAGAGGCATGAATGATGTTTATTATTTTTTGAAAAATATTCTTTTACCATTACGGGTAAGAATTATTTAGAAAATTCAAACAACACAGTAGGGGAAGGTCCTCTAGTATGGGACAGCTAAGCCTTTTTGCAAATTGCAACATTGTTAAGGGCTAAATCAAATTTAAATTTTTACTAAAACTAACTTCAAAGTGTTATGAAAAGACCCTTTGAAGAAATTACGTCAAACTGGATCGATTCGATATTTTTTTTAATTTGAAAAGTTGGAGGGTTGTATGGGACACCTTGTATTGGTTACGGAATAATCAAGTCCCGCTCGTAATCCAACCTTTTGCCATACAAAATCCAATAATATATATTTTAAACCATTACTATAAGTATGATTATTCTTTAAAAAATTCTTCCAAAATTTTTAAACATTTAAATTTTTTGCCTCTTGCAAAAATTTAAATGGGTTATGAAAACAATCTGTCATCACAATTGTTTCTTTATTTGGCACACTGGTAAACCTGTGAAAAGTGTGCGGTGGAAGGATCAGCATATGAATGTGATTATCTTTTGCAAAAGTTATTACTTCCTGCTCCTTATAGCTTACATTACCGTCCAGTATGATAAGGGAATGCTCTTTTTTTGGTTGGGTTTATTCTTTCCACGAACAGATTAAGATTAATCTCCCAATTTGTGAATTCCAATTTTGTCCCATATGACCCTAAATGTACCTGTCCCGTACAACCGGATTGTCATGCAACGCAAATTTTACACCCAGGGGTAAACTACTAATCCGATGGGAAAAAATCTCTCTTAACTATATAGGAATATCCTTTAGTTGCAACCAAGACAATTAAAACATTTTTGTACTAAATTACAATGAAGGTGGGATAGTCTAAAGTTATTTCCGTGCACTAAAATTTGGTGCAAAATCACTAAATCACTCGTTAAAAGAGAACTCGTTTCAACGCAAATCCAATATGGCTAGAACTAGTCTTTGGCATCAATGTGATCGTGCCAATGCCATAGTAGGGGCTGTCCCTATCGTTGATTGGCCAAAATACCGCAACATGTCCCATACAACATGCTGTCCCGTACTGGAGGACCTTCCCCCTAATACAATTTAAGGAATATCTCCTGCCTGTTAACGTCTACAAATTAATTTACATGGAATAAAAATTCAAGAAACAGGATAGTAATATAAATATTCATCTTTATGGCCCTCCTGAGATGTAGGCTCACCAGGAGGTGACAGGTTAAGTAATCACGAGCCTAAAATTAAAATTAATTTAAAATTTTGAATATTTCTTTAATTAATGATAAAAAAATAAAACAATTGCAAATGTTTCTTAAAAAATGAAGCATTTTAAAAGTAATTTTGTTCACTTCGTATCAAATGCTACGAGAAGGATTATTTATATGATCTTTGTATTACCTTCAACTATCATTCGGTGATTTTATTATGTTTTGGTGAGGAAATCAGCAGAAAATTACCTCACTCCTCATATTGCCTAGTCCACCTCATCCCCTCTCCAAAGCTTTCTGAAACTAACATGAGTTATATTAGGACCCAACTAGTGTGTGACTGCGCTAACAGAGTATGATCGTTAGAGTGAGGACTTGTTACACACTATTCAACATCCAACGCATAGTATACCTATCATTTAAATAAATGTGTATTACACACAATTCCGCAACATTGGTTTCTCAACCCATGGAGAATGTACAACCACTGAGGTTTCCTATTTGAAGCAAACCCTTATAGAATCCGGATGACCTCCAGCTATTGCCACCCGATTGCTATGCCACTAAATTTCGCATGCTCTCAGCATAAAATCGCCTTCCCTCAAGTAATCTGCGCCTAATTCATTCCCATCTTTTTATTCGCCCGTTTTTTCCCTCCGCCTCGGAGATTATTTTCCATCATTTATCACGCCATGAATTACATATGCCGTTCTACCGGTCGAGTTATCTCATTTTCTTCTCGTTGATTCATCTCCCTTTGATCTCACGAAGAACCGTTTTCGGAGGCTCGAAAATTCTCCCAAGGTTTCCGTTTGGGCCTACGAAAGGATAGCGAAAATTAACTCGTGTTTCTTTTACGTAGAGTATGCATCGTTTCCTTTTACGTTTCTTCGGACTCTCACTTGCTTAAATTTTGATGGATTTTTGCGCCGTGATTTTGGGCACTGAAGCAACTCCATTACCTTTGCTTGGCTTCGGGCGCCTAACTGTACGCAGATCTCTTTTCCTCGAGGTATGAGGAAATTTCCAATTTCCGTGCTCCGCGTACATCGTTTCCATTAAAAAAATAAATGTAACTGCTCTTCGTCTACGCTCATGGCAGCCGTCCCCGCCTATAAATCCATCTCCGGAATTTTATAGTGTAACGTTAGTGTTTAAAATATTTTCGTTTTAATTCTAATGACTGATTTTCCTGGTTGGATTCTTTTGTCAATCGCTATCCCGAGAGATAAAACTAACAATGTCGAACTTAAATAGCGTGTTTTGCTATCGCTGGGTAAATATTGGAAGGCATATGTATTTTCTATATTTGATCAATCTAAACCTGGGTAGGATAAAATACGGTGACTAGCGTTAATGCTCGTTCGATTGAATCTTATTACAAATATCCTATGGGAAAATCAACAAAGCTGGAAGAATCTTCATAGATTATTTATAAAATATATCTACAGTAGTGTTCATTAGAAATTTATTCTCGTATTTTTGCTATGAAATGTACATGTAATGAATTGAAATTCCCATCTAATTTATTTTAACCAATTCTGTTGTTTTCATGTACAAGAACCTCATGGAAATAATCTCTGATCAATCATAGGTATGGATAATGGGTACTTTTTTATGAAACATTTATATTTAAGAGAATAAAGATGATATCAAATTGGTATCAGCAGCGAATTTTTAAGAACTGCTCAGAAGAATTATTAAAAACAGCTCTCAGTTGTCACTCAATATTGATAAGCATAATCAAAATATCACCAATGAATACGTAGCCGTGCGTTTGACATTCATTCTATCAAAAGAAGGGCCTTTGAAATTCAAATTGAGATAGTAACGGAAATCTAATGTGAATAAATAAAATTTCTTATGTAAAACGGTAAAAAGTATACGCATATCAATCATTTTATATTATAGTGCTTTGTATCACATTTTTGTCGACTGTTAATCTTCAATAATTCTATTTTATAGATAAATAAATTAAAAAATTGATTGAAAAACACATCATAAAGGCATAAAAGAATATTTTAGCAAATGCAATTAGATGAAATTATTTATATGATATTATTTGTGTGCGACATTTACATTCGTGTAAAATGTGGATGGGTTGTACACCGATTTCTTTATGCATTTGTTTTCTGGTGAATATGCTATTATAGTAGTAAAATAAATGTCTCTGAGAATCGTACGAAACGCTAAAATCTGTTTCACCGTTGGTGATAAGTTTCATGAAATATATTTTGCGAAGTACTCACGCGAAGTGAAGGTTTAGGCTGAATTTTATATACATTTACATTTAAACCCTGCAATCCGCCAGTGGCGCGTGGCAGTGGGATAGTATAGTGATAGACATAGTTCAGGTATGCACTATATCTATCACTTAAATCTGGGTATAAATTCATCTTATATCTAATTTCAAGCACCATTTTTTATTGTTTTAAATCAGCACTTGGAGGTGGTTTTTGCGGAGACTTCAACGCACGTAGCAGCAAGATATTCAAATGACTTAAGCGCATTGCATGGTGGTGGAGATTCTGTCACTATTTCTTGAAGAATGGAATATTTCGTATTTCTTTGGGTATTGAATGTAGGAGAATGTATATTTTTTCAACTTTTGGTCATTATTTATCTTAGCTGTGATATAAAAATGATCAAGTAATGGGTGATGCTGAATAATAGCGTTCCTCTTTGTACTCTTCATTGAAAGCTACTAAATGGCTATTCACAAGACAATTGAGGCGCACTTTTTCCAGTGTTTTAGCTTAGCAAAGAAAACAATAACTAAATGCATCATCCTTCATCTTACCTAGTAAGCCTCGTTCCCTCTTCCAAATTGCTGGTACCTAATGGTGGAGGTGCCCAGGTCCAAACCGGACTCATAAGAGGATGACTTCGCAGAATGGAAGTGGAAGGGAAAGAAAATGCCGATGAGAATAATTTTCATTCAGAATAAATAAGATAAAAACAATACATTATGACCAAAAGCTTAGTTGTTTCCGAAACAATTATCACGATGAGATTCCATCCTTCATATAAAAAAGAAGAATTCTTTTTGGGTTTTGATTATGTTACCAAATACTATTGAAAATGGAGAAGAGGGATCCCTACTAGATCACATCAGTAAGAACTTGTTTTTCTATCGACGAATCCTAGAATATCCCAGGTTTCGTTGTTTTGAAATGCCCGCAGTGAATTCCGATTGTCTAGCCTTGACACACAGGATGCAATATATAACTCTGAAGGTTGAGTTATGAATCCATAAATATTGTTTTACGCACTTCAATCTGATGCACTGACTTTCATGTCTGATATCGGGGAAGATTGCAAAGCACAGGATGTAGAAAAAGTCGGGTTTCGTACGGAGGACATAACGGTAGAGTGATGTGCAAGTGCCCAAGGCGGTCAGATTTTCGGGGCGGTCCCTTAAGCTGCCGACATTCCTCGAGTATAAAAAAATATGCCCACTGAATCAAATTAGGGGTTGCAACTCACCGGGTAGGAGATTGGAAGATTTCATAAATTGCCGAATAATAATGAAATTCGCGTTGGCTTTTAGGTGCGAAAAATCGTGAGCGTTAGATATTATTAGTCGTTATTAGGGAAGCGGTCAAGTATTAATTTTTTACCCTCAATTTTATGATTCATAATTGAAGTTTGCTACTCCGCCAATTAATCTGGGTTCTTAAATTAAGCTTTCTATCGGCGTCAGAAGGTAATCTTGTCTTTATAGGGAATTGCACCATTATGGTACGGCTTCTTCTTTTAAATGTATTTATTCTCTTGAATTTACAATTTATATTATTCCGTATACAACAATTGCTCAAAATATTTTGAGCGGTATGTCATACCGCTTTCATACTTCAATGGGAAAGAAAGAGCGGTAGGCTGCATTAGTTGCAATAACTGCGGCTATAAGGGACCCGAAAGCTAGAAATTATAAAATAAGGATTCATAAGGATATAACAATGTCATTGCCTTGATATTCTCAAATGTTGAGAAGTTGCGTAAAATCATAGTGTACCCTGAATCTCATTGGAAATTGTGAAATATTCAAGAAAAAGGGAACTTTTATCTTCATTTTCATTTCTACCAGCATTAGTTTACTAGGTTTGTGTATCGTGCTTCTGTCAGTACATTATTCAGCTCGGAGACGGGTTAGGACCCCACACCCTTTTTTGTTGGCTACAAAATGCCTTTGAGAGGGAATGAGGCGTATCAATAAAAGGTGAGGAGTAAGACGGTTTGGCTTGAATTCCTCTCTAAATTAGAAAGACGTAAGGGAAAAACATCTTCGCAAGTACACCACAAGAACCCCATTAGTACCGCTTGTAATTGCAGTCAGTACGGAGAGACTTCGATGAAAGCTATTACTTTGCATCTTTCATTCCTCAATGGCTTTCGAATTAAAAACGGAAAATTTATATACACGAGGTGAAAATTAATTAAATAACTAGCTCAGATCCTCAATGAGCCAAAACCCGGTTAAACGTTCACTGACTCTGTAAACTTTCTTATTATCACTGTCATGAATAAGGCTAGGACTTAGGTAGTAGAAAGACATATTTTTCTCCATCCTGCACCATTATAAAAATAAAAAATGTTTTATCCATCAAGATATTGATTGCCGGTTGCGATGGTAGGGTGGTTAGAGTGCCCCCCAATCCTGAGGTCTAAGGTTCGAGTCCCGGGTAACCAGATATTTCTGGTTAGGGAATGTTTGTTGTTACTGTTATTTCCCACTACTGTAATTGTCCATAAATTGACTTTTGTGGGGTAATTGGAAAATAGATAAATGTGATCGCTGGGACAATCACCATCAGTATCTGATTGAAAATAACAGCTCTCTTGAAACATCGATTTCGTCATCCAAGTAGCAGCATTGCTCCCATCATTAGCCCCTGAGGATGTTGCATCTTAGTTTCCCCCCGTACCATAGCAATTTAAGAGCCTAAGAGAAATATTTTCTCATCCTTTGAGCAATTTTTCCCCGTCTCCTTATAAAGACAAATTCAGCACTTCCGCCTGGAACCACTGCATAAAAAAGGCTCATCAAACTTCGGAATAGTCGCCTTATGCATAAACAAAGAGCAGCAGTGCGTCCTGGACTCCGTTATAATAAGTCAGACCGCAAGCCAAATCATCCCACACGGAGGAGACAAAAAAGTAAAAACTCCGAAGCCCTCGTCTCCTGGCGGAAAGATACAATGAGACGTGAAGAAAGATGAGGTACGCATCGCCGTGGGATGACGCAGAAATAAAAGTAACGAGGGCCTCAAAAAGAGCGGAATCCTTCAAGATTCCATCACGAGCATAGAGCCTGGAGTTGTTTTATGCAAGAAAGGGGTAGAGTATTGTAGGGAATAAGAGTTGGGTAAATATTAAAAGCACGGGAGGGAGTTGGGATGGAATGGGGAGATGCAGAGAGGGTGTGAGATGAACTAGGTGGCGGTAGTGGAGTGGATACGGGTTTGCCAAATTCTTCGGTGTTGCCAGCTCTCCTTCCACGTGTCTGCAGCCGGGATGGGAGAGATGACAAGGAGGGTGTTGGATGATGTAATTAGGATCGGGATGGGATTTTCCTTCGGCCGGTTCTGTTTTGGAAGTTGTTGTGGGTCCGACGGTATATCACCGATCGGAGGGGGAAGATGGATAAGGCCCGGTTTTGCCCACCGAGGGCCGTGTTTTATTTTTCTGGTTCCCGGAGCGACAGGTTTAGCTGTGACTGATGGATTCACTCAGATCTCCAATCCGCGTTCGAGGATTTTAGCCGTGCATCATCATTTTCGCCGTGAGTCTTTGTTTTTTGGGAAGCGGAAAAATGTGCCTCTCGTTTAGTTTTGCCGCAGTCTAGTTCACCGCGTTAATAGTATGTAAGCCACTGAAGTTTAGTGATGTTGAGTAATGGCATTCATTTTGGTCCATCCTTATTGATTGCTATTTAAAGCGTTTTTCATTGAGAGGCCATTGAGCTACATGTGGAAGTTTTTCGCTCACAGTTTACTAGCTTACTGTGAAAAAGGATTTTTGTGGAGATGACTACTTACCGAAATGACGTATGGAGCGTTGAAATCTTTTCTGTATAGCAGCAATATCCTCTGGTATGCCTTGTTCATTGCTAGAAAAATACCTATTTATCATTTTGCCTGCTCCTGCTACCATATCTTGATAAATAAAATACTTTTCTTGCATATTTTGAATAGAACAAAATATATCTTTCATCCACTTTTGCCTAAGTCTTCTTCATATTTGAGATGACATGAAAGATACTGAAGTATGAGTGATACTTAATAATTGCACTGATTAAGATCACTTCTTATGAAATGCTAAGAAAAATGTCATTGTGTATCACTTACATGGACTTTTCCGCTCTTACCATTCTTAAATTTAAATACACATTACCTAATGTATGTACATAATTTACCATTCTCTGTTTTAAAGTACGAA
The DNA here is from genome assembly GCA_947579665.1 of Sympetrum striolatum. Lineage (NCBI taxonomy): Eukaryota > Metazoa > Arthropoda > Insecta > Odonata > Libellulidae > Sympetrum > Sympetrum striolatum. The sequence continues at coordinate 71,521,849 of OX388345.1, read as the reverse complement.
TAACATTCTACATACTCGCACACTGTTTCCAAAAAGAGAATAAAATAGTCCATATAATGTATGTAACCTTAACTAATTACTGGTTCTGTGACACTTACAGATACATACATAAATCGTCATCATATTCAACCTGTCACTTTATAAAAGTTAGGAAATTCGTTGCTGCGATAAAAGCTGCATATTCATATTTTTGGACAGCATAAATAAAAGCAAATATGTATGGTGTTTTTACGTATGGTAATCCTAATCATAAGCGTATTCAGCAAGGGAGAAAAAGGATCTTATAAAGAAAGAGGCCCTGTAATAAGTCAGTAAAACGGCTTTACATCTCTTGTTAGCTTTGTACCGAGATGCTATTTCAGTTTATTTTTATAGCCATGTGTTAACTTATATTTGGCCTATTTCCAAACTTTCTCGAGCAGAAAAATTAATTAGATATAGAAAGGGCAATATAATCGATAAGACAATTCATAAGCAGGGACGGATTTTAACTAAAATGGGCCCTTGGCTATTCCACTAGTTAGGACACTCGCATTTCCAAATAAATGTTTATGAATAATGGGGTTGCGAAGAATATTACTATAAAGTTTTCTTAGAGACAGGAGTACCTTATGACGGCAGTGGTAAGAAAGGCCAACGTCAACTTCCAAAGTATCGTAACGCGTGACTAACTTTTGAGGCTCTAGGCTTCAGCCAGTTAAATATATTTGTAAATTCGGCACAGCATATCATTTTGCAGAAGCTTATATTCCTCTTCTTCAGCTCATCTTCCAGTGATGATGAATTTACGATTTTATTACATTGAACTTGTGACAGTTTGAAATCGATCGCAATATTAAAATATTTCTTCGCGTGGAACTAGGCTTGTTATTTCATCATGCTCCAATTTTTGTCCGCAAAAGTCTATGTCCAGGATACATATTCACAAAAACGGAATCTTCAAACCCCTCATGTAAGACCTAGTACCCTGAACCTAGTTGTAAACAGATAAATGATCAGGGAATTGTCTTGCTTGAGACGAAGTACGCTTGGAAATTAAACTGCACATCCGATTCGAGAAGTTTGTTTCAGACAAATTTTAAACGGCTCATGCAAACTTGCCCGAGGATTCTCTTTCTCGCAACAGCAACAAGCGTTTGGTCCATCTCCCATCGGCTCCATTCTCTCGGATGAGATTCGAGGATAAGGAATTTACAACGGGGATCCAAACTTGAAATTACTCCCCGGAGAGCGATGTGCGATTCAGCGGCGTCGAAACGCTAAACGTCGTCAAGCGATAATTTCAAAGGTTTTCGGAGGTTTCGAGAGATGTTTCTCTCGTCCTTGAAGGGCGATTTCCCTTCCAGACAACACTCTTTGAAGGGAATAAGTTCTTCCCTTCAGCTTTAAAAGTGACCAGATTTTCGGAGATCAAATCCAAAGCGGAATTCCGGGGACGAAATTTCGGGAAGAATGCGAGCGAGAATCGCTTAGGGCAAAAACGTCCCCGGAATTCATATTCGCCATCCGAATGCTTTCCATTTTTCGCATTTCATTACGCGAGCGAAAATGTCTGAAATTTTGGATTACGGTAGAGTCTCGATCATCCGTAGTCACCGAAGCCGACTCAGATAACAATCGAATTGCAAACTAGGTAAAGCATATTATGGATTACACGGTATAAAGTAGGCACTATAAATTACTTTATAAATTTAAAATGCCAAATTGGGGCTTAGGTAATAAATGTCGAGCTTTTTATACAAAGAGACGATTATTCTCTTTAAAAATGTGATTTTTAAATCTTTATTTATTCCTTACTTTAAACTCGATGGTTTGTGATACCTTTGCTTTTTGAAACACCATAAAAAGGATGAGAATCAAATAACTTTGTAAAGTTTCACTATTTATTTTTTGTGAGTTCGATAGACTTCCACTCATCTTCGATGATGACTCGAAGATGAGTCGAAACTAGTTTTATTCACAAAAAAAATTGTGAAACTTTACAAAGTTATTTAATACTCATCCTTATTCTTTACTTATTACTTAATTTTTTATTAACAAAATTTTTCATTGCTGTGGATAAAGTCCTAATGACCAGGTGCCACGATCTAGTAGAGAGTAAAGAACATATTTCTGTCCGTCATACTATACATGTCATTATATAAATTATTATATTCCATAAATTACAAACTATAAAAAAGACTGAATTTTCCATGATTTACCGAATTTCTCTAATTAAATGAAATACATGAAATCCAATAAATTCAAGCAAAGATTTTGCCGTGGTTTTCAAGTATAAGCTGAGACAGCTGGGGCTTAATTTTAACTTTAGATTTCCAATAGAAATACCTGAATAAGCGGGTCATTTTGTGAAATATTACTCGAGAATCCGGTTATCAATGTACCGAGTTCTAAAAATCCATAGAAATAGTTATTTATCGACATGAAGCATTCACTGATATAAACATATAAAGTGAATGCTTTTATTATTAGTTACAAAGTAATCAACATCATGCTACATGATACATATTTTCTTTTATTCTATATAACTACATATAAAAATGTCACATTATTAATATTAAAAACGTTATATTATTATATATTGCATAATATCCATAGTTTAGGATAAATCGTGGTCACCTGGAAATCATTGAAAATGAATTGAAAAATAACCGGAATGGATATTCGAGAAGCTGAGACAGGTAGGACATTACGTGTTCGTACTAGAGCTCTCCCTTAAGATGGAAGATGTACTAAAGAGATTAGAACTAGGATAGTAATAGCATCGGGGACATTTGTGGAGCGCGGAGCTTTGAGAAAACTATTAGGAAAGGATTGCCAGGTGTGGAGCAAAATTGTGTAAAAGCGAGGAGCGTAGGGAGGATAGGAAAGCAAATTAATGGAAAATTACTAGAGAAATTACGTACAATGTTGGAGCTGGGAAAACAGGTAGAAGGAAGCATAATAAAAATACGGTGACGTAGGCTTAGCGATTATACGTGAGGAATTTGAACTGGTAGACTAAAGAATATAATGTTCTATGGGTGTAGAAATATAGGGAAATAAAACATAAGCCGAAGAAAGACAAAATAGCTATAATTGATCAAGGTGTGGAAACAGCAAAAATAATGAAATTGTGTGTATATAATTGGGTGTGATAATGTAGTGGTACAATTTTACTTATTGTTAGACACCTACAAACTAAATGCTTGAAACCATAGATGGAGGTGTAAAATGCATAAATGGGAAACAAATATGTTGCAAAGTATTTGGTTGTTTTACTGTAATTATACCTAATTTACTATATAAAATACTTTTTATTCCATAATTTGACGCAAATGTAGCAACGTCGCGCATGTTTCTCACATTTGAAGTATACGGGCCCGTGAATTTTAAACGGGAAGAATCCGTGCCTTCATGATGGTGAATGGAAATTAGGAAGTAATGAAGAACTGGAAAGGACGATGGTAACGATGAAAATGATGCTCGTAGGATATACAATGAAAATAAGTTAACCAGAAGAGAAGAGAATAATTAAGATTCTAGAATTTTAGAAGTCCTAAGCGGTTCTTAAGAAGAATAGATTTCCTATCTCTGGGATTTTTTCTAAAATGCATTTCTTAGCTAATGCAAAAAATTCGGCATTTTCAGACCACTGAGAATAATCTCTCTTTCGTGGCAGTAAGCAGTTGAAACTGGATCCCTCAATTATTCGCAAAAGGCAAATTTTGATTGCGGATTCAGGTCTTAAAAATAGCTCAAGCTGGCGAAGAAAATAGGTTAATGGGACGTCATACTAAACTAAGACAGTCAATTCAACAGGCAAACTACCGGGGCTCTATTATATTAATCCCGAGGTAATGCCTAAACACAGGTGGCTGATGTAATTAATGCTCCCAGCCATATTTAGGGTGCAGTTAATATCTATCTAAATTAGTAGTTCACGTAGAGCTTAGGGAATCTTCTGAAGTATATTTCGAAGGATTCTTCGTATCAAAGAATGCTTGCTGGTAGTTCAGCGAACCTACTTTCAATCAACTCGATAACCCCTGTCGACAAATGACGGAATTTGTATCTGCAAAATTCTCTATCGTTCTTATTTAACATTAGAGATACTGTCAGCCTGTTAATATCTCCATTATTACTGAATATTTTTATATCGGACTCAATGGAATTTTTAACGTAAGTTTCCATCTTTTCTAAAATGCTATTGGAAATGATGTTAAAGAATTGAAAAGTTTTAATACATGAGAGTATTCATTGTTCATATATATCTAAATTCACAAACAGGCTGTTTTTGGGGCTCTGTTATCGTTGAATATTTTTAAAACGAACTCATTGTGCTGTCTACGCCAGTTTCCATTTTGTCTGAAAGGTAACTTGGATATGAAGTTAAGAAATTACAAATGCAAAATATGATATCCATTTGCTATTAACTTTTGTAAGGAAATGGTGTTTCACTACTGTAAAATATTATTCCACGATTAAATAAAATATTTTTTACATTGGAGATAGATCTTTTTGAGTTGGCGGAGCTTGCAGGAAAAGTACATAGCCAGAAGGAGTGAAAAGCAATTAAGTTCCAGGATATGTACAGGATCAAAGAGAGAGAGAGCAATATGCAATAAATAATACGGCAAAATGAATTTTGGGAGAAATTTTGAATCTGACCGTTTTTTCATCATTGCTAAGATACAAGATACAAATACCAGAAGATGACGATCAATCGTCGAAACCGGTCGTTTGTTTGCTTTTTATAATAAATAAATTGTGGTAAATGTACAAATATTTCGAAGATTATTTCCATTATGGATTACCACAAGACCTCGCCTGATTTAGTGAAGTTTATTCATTGCGAAAACGTTAAATCTCAGAAAATTTTAATGAATGTAGGTAGCATATTCTGAAGCCCTGGTTTCCAGCATTGGTCGCGGATCGCGGAAAGTGGTTTACGGAATCCCCCGATTCCCGGTTAAGTTCAAAACAATTTTACAATAATCTCTGATATCGATTTTCTTTTTACTTATGAGAAACTCTTCTTTTGTCTGAACTAAGTTTATCCATAATGGCAATGGGAGTTATCGGAAGATTTACTTTCACAAAAAGAGATGCTGCAAGTAATTGTTTAACACTCCAAAAATTACTGATAAATCTATTTAGTTCAGATAGTGATCATTCTTTCAGAGAATGGTCTTGTGAGCGTTATGATTTTGCGCCATTGGTTCATGTTCACCCAAAATATAGCAGTAGTAGATTATTTGGCAAAGCAATTGTTGTTTATATTAACAAATTTGGTTAATTCTCATTTTATTTTCACAATCTTTGCAGATTTCTCAACCGACTTCTCCATGCAAACATTGAATATCATGTTCAATTTGACGATATTATATTTAATTCTACATTATACTCGTATAGTACTCTATACTGTATGTTTAAAAAAATCACAGAAAATACGGAAACAATAACCTAACATATCCTTAAAACAATAAATGTAGGATAATTCTTCAAACATTACAACCTTTAATACTGCACAGAAAAATGTGGCTGTTGAACTGGGATTCCAAAAAAATATTTCATTGAATGGTATTTTCTGAGGAATATTTGAGGAAACTTATCCTTATACATTTAGGGTGTCTCTAATTTATTAGATATTAATCAATCATACTGGCCTTCCTTTGTGGAAAGCAATTGAATAAAATAAGAATTTCTTGGTAATTTTCCACAGAAAATATTCCACAAATTTTATTTTCTGTGGAAAATTACCAAGTAATTCTTCGCTAAAATTAATGTGTTCAATCTTCACTTCGTGGAAAGGTGATATAACCATCTTGAAATCAATAAACTTTGTAGCTTCTACAATATATATATTTTCTGCGATCGGTTTCGTTAAAGTATGAACATCATGATGTTAGTACTTTAGCCAGGAGATGTTAATACTTTAACGAAACCGGTAGCAGATTATTTATATATATTGTGGAAGCTACAAAGTTTATTTATTTCAAGAAAGTAATTCTTATTTTATTTATTAGATATTGTTTAATATCCGTGGGAAATTGGATATATATACACCCGGAATTTTGTTACTATTTTTCACCAGTAGCAGTTTCACAATGATAATCTCTTTTCCGTCTCAATGAACGAAAATTAAATACTTTAAATCATTTGCAGGGGATGCAGTAGCGAGGTTAAGATAAAATTTGACAGCTTTATTGGCACGTTCAGGTTCTAAGTGGCACCCTATAATCATTACTCCTATCTTAAGCTGTTAAGTAGTAGGAGCGAGATTAGATGGCCATAAATATCTCCGATAGCTAAACAAAGCGAAAGAAACACTAAGTGGAAACTCTTGTTGAGTATGCACAAAGAAAATCTAGAATCTGCGTAAACTTTGACTGCGTAAACGGCGTCTAAAGGAAGAGTTGTATAAATCTTTTTCTCGGTGGAAGTACTCATCTATACCGAGATCGAGTAACTTTCAAGCATAAAAATTAATTCTCACAAAATAGACAATAGGATATATGGAAAAATACTTCAAGATTGATTTAAGGGAAACTCTCCAGGTAAAAGGCGATTTGGATCTACTCATATCGTAAATAACGAAACGTAATCAAAGGAATTTAAATGATGCATTAAATATACACCATTATTGAAGTTAAGATTGCGAATATATGCATGTACGTCGAATCCCATAGCGTTTTCCAGATTCCCTTATTCTTAGTATCTCGGGGTCATGTTATCCCTAAGTACCTGAAGATAACGATTTCCCAGCTATATTTCGATCCTCTATTGGTCTCATCACATCTCTCGGTGTCCACTTGAAAACAGTGCATGTCCGTAGGTGGTCATTTTCCCGTCTAATAATCTGCCCGAATGCATTTCAATCTTATATCGTAGAATTGATGGAAATTATTTTTTCATTCTATTTCAGCTCTGGAAGATACAGATACGTTCTAACCGGTTTTATAGCAAAAAAACTATGATACTTGACTCTTCTGACAGTTTTTTATTTGTTGTGAAATTATAAAAAGAGTTATTTCATGAAAAATTCATAATACTAATTATAGAAATATAGATATTATAGAAATAGATCAAGTATGAACTCAGATATTAAGTTATTAATGGTGAAATCGCGATTTTTTGTACAAATATTTTGTTTTGCCCATGTATAATAATAGACAGAAGGATGTTGAATGTTTAAACCGATGTTAAAAATATTCCATTTTATACCAATGATTTAATTAGTTATAAACTCTTTTTATTTATATCCTATTTATAGTTATAATAGAATTTGTAATTTTATCCTGACATTCTCACAGGAAAGAACTTTGAAAGATGTGTTTTCCCAAAAATATGTAACCCAGTTTTATAAGCATTTTGAAATTGTATATTTAAATGTTCTATCCTTATTGTTGCTAACCTGAGCACTCCCTGATAAGTCATTCTATATTTATTCGGGGAGAGACAAATGCTTTTGTACCCATATTACTAAAAATAAAATCCATGGTAAACAAACTTTTACTAGACCACTAATTTGAGCGAGCAACCGGTGACTATATAATAAATAAAATTAACAAAATATAATCCTTTTTAACCATTAAGTAAAGCAAGTAAGCAAAAAAAGCAAGTAACCATTACTTAAGGCTAGCAAATGTAATATCCACCAGACTTAATTATTATGCGAATCGAATTAAATTAATAATGGTTTCCAGTATGGGTTCTAATTTTTGAGAAATTTAATACTTCGATTGAGGGCTCAGTTTTCACTCCTGCCAAAATAATGGTTTTCCGGTTCTGGTATTCGATTCGTTCCCGGTTCAACGCCCTAATTGAGAGCCACGTCATTTGAAAACCACCGCCGTAAACGCGCGAAAATACGAATATTACGTCGATAACTGATATGGCCATACGTCACTCTATCGCAGAAAATGCGAGGTTCGATAAGAGCGACAGAGGATGAAAAAAGATTCGATCCACGAGCTGAAATGGGCGAAAGCGGACCGATTACGGAGAAAGAGAGGTTCCCATAAATCGTAAAAATTGTAATGGCTCGTGAAAGGCACTATTGGGAAGGAGAGAATGGAGAAGAGATAGAAAGATGCGTTGAGATAGAGAGGGGGCTATGGGAGGAGGGTGGGAGGCTGAGACGGTGGAGGGATGTGTGTAGACTTGTGTTTCTTCGCCTTCTCAATGCCAAGGTCCGCGGAAGATGAAGGAAGTCGGCGGGGTTGTAACGTGCGTTTGTTGAAGTTACCAGGCTACTCAAATTTGATTGCGAACTGATCTCAAACTCGTATTACGAAGTTCTCCTAGTAATATGGTCCTTGTTTCTACTGTTATATGTTTATGAATGGGATACTTTCATTTATTTCTTGGTACAGGAAAGAGAAAAGCCATCTTTCATTTAAACACAACTAATTAAGTCTGTCAAGCATTAAGGTACTTTTTCCTGTTATTTTATGTTGATGAATGGAATATTTTTCAAATATCTTGGGGCGCAGGATTTGGGAAATGTGTCGTTGCTTTACTTCCTGTTTTATTTACGGTTTATTGGTGTATGTGGTGTGACAAGGATAAGTGTCAGCATTCTGCATTACTCATATCTTACTAGCTTTCGTATTATCTCAATGAAAGATTAGTTTTCCTCTATCCCACATCACAAGGAAGAACAGCGAATGCTGATCGGACTATATCTTAAATGCCTTTCTTCTTCTAAATCGTCAATCGATATCCATGAACGAAAGAGAAACAAAAATTATCTTCAATCGTGTTCATGGTCTCAATTCAAAGCAGTAATGAGTATTTATGAATTTCCTTTTTAAATAATCATTTTGACTACCTAAGTATATCTACATGATAATTTCAATAAAAAAAGAGATTTTACTGACAAAACTTGTACAAAATCTTGTAAAAACTTGTACAGCCATGACAAGGAATGTCTTATGGATTTTGTACAAGTTTTGTTTGTATTGAGTTTAAAAAAATGAAATTCCACCAAGTATCGCTGAATGTCATTCATTATATAATGTCAACGGATAAACCACATGGATTTGGAATGTTAACTCATTTCATGGTCGCTACTGGCTTTTACTTCCTTTATAAGAATAGGTTAGAGTGTTTAAAATATTCCCTCAAAGAAAATACCAGTGGTACGTATCTATAGCGATGAATTTGGGTATTGAACCCTGATTCCCTGTGCTGAAGACTGTTATTAAGTCATACAACAAACTTAACAATCCATTGAAGGTTATGTATGAACACGACAAAGTATAATAAGTGTTTCAGAGTGAAAGGATTTAAAATAGAGAATTGTTATCGCTTGTGTGCACATATAGCGATGAAAATATGATTAAAAAAATGGAATTTGTGTAACTTCGATGTCCAACATAATGCTTCACTTAAGATGAATAAAGGAATGGTTATTCAAAATAAAGTAGCACTGCGCTAACAATCGATTGGTTTTATGTCAGTAGAAAGTACTGCGAGTAAACAAAACAGCATATTTGATTGAAATGTTGTATTTCGAAAAAAATAATTATCACGTATTTTAATATTATTATATAAACCGATAGGGGGACAATGAAACATTAAAAAATCGGAAATTATTGTGTTCAGGGGGAAACGTATTCGAAACCAATAACTTTCCATTATCTAAAATACTCCGAATTCTGATTTGAGAATGAAAATGGTTTTACCTTCTGAAAGCATAGATCATTCCCATATTCTCATTTGAGTTACGAAAGTGGCAGAATGAAAGGGTCAAAGAACGCCATTACGTTGAAATCGGAGAATGTGAGTGAGATGAATGCTTTTAGACCAACTGTCTGTAGATTAGAGCGATTATTATCTTAAACTAGTTTTCTCCAATAAATTTACATCTGCTACGCTTCTGTTCGTTCCATCCCGCCGCGTTTCTGCCTTCCTCGGGAACAATCTTCTGACGTCGGAACGAAGAGCGAATAATATAAACACTTTTTTCTGCCACATCGGCCACTTTCATCTCAGTCAATGTTTGTCGACGCAAAATTTTACTTTTCAAATTCATTTTGCGGTAAAAACTCAAAGGTGAATGAGATTTCTTGTCGAGGAATGAAAATCCTCTGAAAGCTTTCCCGTTCATACCGGCTTAAAATCTCATCAAGAAAAGAAATGTTCGACAATTTAAGCACATCTGTATATGTCATCTGAAATATCATTTCATGGTTCATTGAAGAAATTCTTTTTCACTCTAAATTAGAATATTGTATGCATAGAAGTGGATGAATTTCTTGATTTCTAATTGAAGTTTAGGAATGACAGCAGTTGTACATACATATAGTCTGTAATACTTTAAGAACCTTCATTGATATTTAAAAGCCAATGTTTTATCTTCTGCAGTAAGTGATGTTACTAGAAGAAAGAGACTATTATTATCAGATAGAATTTAGACAAGGTATGAATAGCTTACGTTACTAATTGCTTATATTTCAGAAAGAAAGAAAATCGTACTCTTCAAAAATGTTAGATTATCTACACGCAGGAATTTTCATATGCTTGTCATAGAAAAGCCGGAATTATCATGCAAATTCCTTTCATATTATCATGCTAAATCACCGAGTTTTTGATTATATTAGTTGCCAACAATAATAAGATCATTTAAGCTCTATAATAGAAGTATTCAAAGCTTTGTATACATAGTTTATATCGCAATGTACTCAAAAATTCAAATCAAGGTTGCAGCTTTAGGAAGAGCATAATCAATGAATACAATGAAGAAGAAAGAGGTCAAATGAGCAATTAGAATGGGCACTGTGAGAAACTCGATTGGTATTCCAAATTTTAAACATAGTTGAGTGAAGATTTATTGGGAAACAAAGCAAAAATTGTATTTAAAATTTAACTTAGAATGTTTAATAGCGAGCTTAACTTATTTCGACTAGTTATTAATAATAATAATCTTCCAGCTTAGAAATATTTGAATGATCTCGACTTACATTGACTCTTGATCTTCTTGAAAATTACTACTGTATTAGTATTGTTAAAATTGCTTCAACAGCTTAGGTCATTTCGCACATTGGCTCCCTCCGGGAATCGAACCCGGGACCGCTTTCACCAAAGGCAAAGAAAATTACTATAATTAGTGCAAAACTCTCCCAATCACAATTCGTACTATATCATTAGGAAATTCCACAGTACAATTTAATAGTAGATACAAAGAAATTAGTAGAGCACTTCGTAATTTCCACAATATTATTTATTTAAAAAAACGACCGGTTTCGGCTAACGTCACCCTCAGGTGGCGTGAACCTGAGGATGACGTTAGCCGAAACCGGTCGTTTTTTAAATAAATAATATTGCGGAAATTACGAAGTGCTTTACTAATATCTTATTATGGCTTTCCACGAAGTCCGGCCTGATACTATAGAATTTAGTAGATACAAATTTTGCATCCCGTAAAGTTGAATTCAGTTGTTTCATTCGTCGACAAATCTTCTTTCAATGTCATCTTCACGAAATTACCGTGTTTAGAGCATGTTGTAAATGACATATAAAATCTCAATCCATCCCGTATAAATAAAATCCCCCACCTATTTTCGGATCATGCACTTGCTCGTTCATCCGGCCCAAAGGCCTTCTCGGCAGAGGACGGTTAACCGAGGTTCTCCTTTGTTGACAGACAAAGTTAAATAAGGGAAAGAGGAAGTGATGGGAGCGAGCACGAAGAACAGGGAGGAGCAAAAAATATCGAGTGAAAGGCCGGAGAAATAGCGAGATACGAAAGACGAATGGGAATAGCTTGGAAGTGGTTGAGGAGATAGGAATAGAGATGGGGGGAGACGGGGTGGATCTAGGAGGGAAGGGGGAAGAGGGTGGGTGAGTAAACCGGTTGGGAGGTTCATTCACACGTATTCGACAAGGGAAGGATGGAATGAGGGGTCGAAGGCTGAGTTTTGTGCCGAATAGGAATAATAAATTAATACGCGTTGGGAAGATAAAGGGGGAAATTTTTCGGATTTCGAGATCGGAGGAAGAATTATACGTTTGGGAGGAGTTAGAACGGGCTTAAGAGTTTGATGCATTGCGTGGGCTAGGTTTTTGCGATCGGTATCGGAACGAAATGCTGCGAGAGACAATTGAGAGTTAGACTGCTCGAGAGTTTTGATTATTTGAATTTGGGAATCGTTTTGATGTATATGAGGTTAAGGTTATATTATATACAGAGTGTCTGGGTTAAACATAATAATACAAAATGTAATAACTCGAGTAATTTAGATATTTATTAGCGGTTTGTTTCTACAAGTTTGGTAAGATTGCATGTTGTGTGGGTGGGTGTTTAACAAGAATCCAGTTTACCAGACACCAGTTTGTGATCTACTAGAACTGCACCATCGAATTCCTACAGTTTTTGCAAATGTTACGCCTGAAATGCACTTGGAGCGAGTATAGTACAGATTAGATGTCTTTCTGCCGCTAATGCTGCACATATCGAGGTATCGCCAATAAAAATCTTAATTAACGCTCTAATTATTACAATTTGTATTATTATACGTTTAGCCCGGACACCCTGTATATAAGTTTATGAGAGTATAACACATGCAGACCCTATTACGATTTCCTGATATTAACATAAGAAATGACACGGAGAGAAGCTTTTCTTTGCCTCAGAGTACCTACTCAGCAGTAGGTACTCTCTTTATATTTTCTTGATTGAAAATTATACTACAAGATTTTTGATTGGGTGAATTTGGTAATTGTTCAGATGTAAGTGAGGTTATGATAGATGAGTTCGAAAGTCAGTGCAAAAATAATTTTAAGTTTACGAGAGTATAATTCATTCAGAGCCTACTACGATTTATTTATATTTACATAGGAAATGGTGCCGAATTTCACGACTTAAGAGTACCTTTTCTTTTCAAGAAATGCTCTCTGTATCTTCTTGATTGAATGCTATACTGAACGAATTTTGAATGAGTCAATTTTGAAATTGTTTCAATGTAAGTGATCTGCCTGAGGTCGTTTTTCGATACGTATATTTTATTGTGAACATAATATGAGAGTATATTACATTCAGACTCTATCACAATTTTCTGATATCAACAAATGAAACTAAAATAAACTTAGGAACTTAGGAGTACCTTTTTTGGCATCATCGTACCATCAGTCGTGTCTCCTTTACATTTGTAGCCATATCCTGAACATTTACCTTTCGTTATTTGTTTCTGGATAGAGGAAAATACATCTATCATTGACCATTTCTTGCTCTTGTTCGTGACTATGGTGATATGAAAGTATCTGTGGTGGTTATCACATCAATACAGGTTTGCATACCAGGGCAACTTCCGAAAAATCATTTGAGAGTGTGACTGATTCTGAATAATGGCATTGATCTTCACCATTTCTTATGAAATTTTACAAGTTTTTCTCATGGCTTCATTATGTAGAACTCAAATAGAATTCTTCCTCTTACACAATTCCGGATTATTCAGAAAGGTATGAGCAAACTACCACAACAACTACCTTATGGGTTTAGAAGTATATTCTTTCTCAAGAGCTTGTTATTGTTCATGGTTTAGGGTTCGAGGTTTAAGCTTGTCTTTAAGTTGATGAATTTACCGAAATAAATGGCATTCAAAGCATGAAGATTAGAAGATAACTTTTATAAATTACTACGATAAGTCATACACGTGGTGAATTCTGTTACACAAACGTAGAATTTCTACTATTATAGCATTTCTGCTTATTTAGGAAGGTATGAGCAAACTACCTCACTCCCCATGTTGGATAGCAAGTCTCATTCCCTTACTAGGGCGGCTTACTTTTGCAAATTAATGTTGGGTTGAGTTTAAAACCATTTTTGGAGTAGTTTATACTGATTGAGGTTTTATACTGACTGATTTATACGATTCGACGCATAAATATTAGTTTAAAATATTTTAGTACCCAATTTTTTAGACTACAGTGAATCGAAGATGATAGTCTTATGTTAACATCTACATCTACATCTACATTAATACCCTGAAAGCCGCCTTTCGGCGTGTGGCAGGGGGTGTAAACACCAGTTGAATCTATTCTACTTCCTTATTCGGTTATTGTCACGTATTGTTCGCGGAAAGTTAACGTCTTTTAAAACCTGTAGCACACATTTTATAATGATCTTAAATTTCCCTTTGGTCATTCTAACTTTGGTGAATATAGACGATAATAATTGCGCCCAGTTATATCGTAATGTTATAAAAGACTGGGCGCAATTTTATAAAGGTTGCTAATATACTCCCTCTGGCCATAGTGACTGACTCCCTTGATACAAAAGAGGGAAATCATTAGTGCTTCATGTGGTTAACGAGAGCGTTTGAAAGTTTGATTTTTTGTGTGCCGACTTGATCTCGATTTATTTGCTTTCTCCTCTCCTTTGGTATGACTTCAAACCGAGCTTAGGACTTTCCTGCGGCGGCTTCCACGTGCTAATATAAAGCTCAACTCCCTTTAGGAAAAGAATTAGCGATTTTTCCCCGTTAAAATTCTTTTTCTGGGAAATTTCGCGCCCTAATTAAGAGGAGCGTGATTGGGTTGATTATCGGGAGAATTCGTCTGCGGTAATTATACAGTTTGTTTTTTTTCGGGAAATGCCGCTCAAATTAAAAACTCAGTCGCTATGGGAACCTGTCTTACACTGATTTTTCGAGGTGATGATTTTCGTGAATGGTTGCCTTAACATGGATAGATCTTCGATAATGATTGGGATGTCATTAAAATTTTGTTTTCTTTGCTTAAATTTTCCTTCGTTACCCATTTTGAGAAAGTCAGTTAAAATGTATACTTTGCATGAGAAACAGTTGTAAAGTGTTTATTCTCCATCTTGTGAAGATAGTGAGATCAGTAGATCATAAGATAAATCTTTTCTGTTGGTTTAATGATAAGACCAAAGTCTGGTGGATCCCTCATCCCCTCCATCATTAACTACCGAAATCTCCTAAGAGAGAATGAGGCTTTCTAGGCAAGATGAGGAATGAGAAAATTTCTCTTGCTTTCCTCACCGACCAAAAATTCTTTAGGAGGAAAAAAGCCCTAGGAAGAGAAGCAAAATTGTCCTTTGAATAATAATTGCCGTAAGATTCAAGAAGTGACAAAAATGAACATTATTAATCAGCAACGCTCATATATCAGCTGCAAAAGCCTTAGAGGTTGGCAGCTGGGGCGACCGCCCCGGGCCCTGCTGTTAATGAAGTCTTGCGCTTTAACCTTGATCATATTTCTCCTTCGACATGAATCCGTTGTATGTTGTACTTACATAAAATCAATATAATGATAAATTTCAATAGTAAAAGGCTAGTGATAGTTGGAAAAGCTCTACTGAGTTCCTGCACAAGCTTTTAAGCCAGGAAAATTTATTTAATTAAGGCAAGTAGGCTTTCAAAGTTGCATACAGGGGTGTAGGGACTCTTAGAATACCGTGGGACTGCAGGATCATTGTTATACACGCATGTACCTAAGGCCGACCGTGCATAAAGCCTTCATGCTGCCACAGAAACGAATGAGGCTGGCACGAAAAAAAAATAGATATACAATTTCTTCTTCCTTGTACCAAAAATAAAAAATATAATCCATTCCTCAAGTTATTCAAGAGTAATATTTTCTATAGCCACTAGTTAGCTTTCGTAGTTTGCTATGTTTTTTCACATATATCTTTGATTAAACTCAAGTATTATATTCCATGCCCTATAGTACCCTTTTGGTGCATATGGTAAATATACTTTAAATTACTTGATTTGGAATTAATATTGTAGTATTTCTCACGCTTGACATTTATCACACCGAAAAAAACCGCTGAATACGTTTCCTACGTCAAAATTTCCAAGTTTGTACCTATACAGAAAAACCCTTAAAGCATTGATTTGTAAGTGGTACAGTGATCTAGGCTTTGATGAATTTTAAATTAACAGTTAATAAAAAGTTTTTAAACCAAAATCACCAGCTGTTTTTAATTACAAATATTAACTGTTGATGGTAGAAAAAATGGTTGCATATCGATCACTAGCACTGTTTTGGCCACCCTTCTATACTATGCATTGAAGTACTAATCTTTTTAGGAAAAATATTTTCTGAATCCCATATTTTAATATACCCAGTTTCCTATCCTATAGTATACTATATAAATTTTTATGATATACTGATAATTTCAGGTAAAAATATTTCATAATTCCGCATTTTTATCTTCCCAGTTTCTTTATCACTTTATCCTTTTCTATTTTCAGGTAATTGATCGCTCATTGAGCTTCATCCATGGTAGCTTAGAATTGAGGATACTTTGATGTGGTAAGTTATACATGTTTTATCTTTGAGTGTGGATTTACTTTCGCTCAAAAGGACAATTCGGAAGGAAAATGGTAATTATGAAATCAGTGGTGACAATTTTTATCTCGTTTGATTCGTTTTTTGAAGTGGAGAAATACTCAAACAATGCAACAAGTTATATTTAGAATTTTCTCGGTCTGTGCACCGCTTCTTTAAGGAAAAATCAATATTTATGAAATTTGATTTGTTCTCTCAATATACTTGCTAATTTATTCACATTTCATGAGATTAGTTTTATTATGTACGAGCGGTTTCCGACAAAAAACTTCGGAGGTCGGAGGGAATCTTCTCCATCAGAGGCACTTATGACGGAAAATTTGAAAAGTTTTGGCCGAAAGTTATTAATCCTGCGCGGGGAAGATTGTCTTGGAGAAAGTATGGCCTCTTTTTATATGAGATTTCCTCGGAAATTTAAGGAAAACATAAAAATTCATAGGTTAATAAATCTCCCTCGGTCCCATCTATTATTTTTATTTTATCAGTTTTATCATATGGATTCCTTCTGAATTTTTTTCCTCTATGCAAGTATGGACGATTTTTAGCTAAATGAAGCATTATATAATAAAACATAACCTCATAGAATAAAGCTTTTTATTTTTTATCAATCTTTATCTAAAAAGGTTTCCTCTGTATTTCGAGGGTTTTTAACACCCTCATCATTTATTTTATACCATTATGTCGGATTTTTTCCTATCAACCTTTAATTGTGGAGATATAGTTCACTGCAAACCAAATATTGTATAATATCTAAAAATAATAAATTGTTGGTATACGCGTAGATTAATTCGTTGTTATACACCTAGATTAATATGATTCGCCTTCGAAGTCGGTCAAATATGGACATCGAAACTCGATTTTGATCGGTAAAGCTTAGTTATTTTTTTAGAGAGATTAAATAGAACGTTTAGGGCAAACGATTTAATTTAATGCTGTAAAGCTTTAATGTGAGAGTCAATGTAATGGAAAACACGAAACAAAATATTAGTAAAACGTGAAACCTGCTTTTGCTGGGCTTGAAAGCAGATTGTCATAAAATAATTAAAACTACTTACGGAAGCCGTAAATGAGATTCACATTATTTTTGACCATGGGAATATCAACGATCGACCTCGCGACTCTGTTTGTGTTGAAATTTAGAATGGACAGACTTGGAAACTTCGTTATAGAAATGCGACGGCAGATTTGAAACAATTCGAGGGAAGTTGTCACCGAATTATAGAATCTATTTGGTCTATGACTCAGCATTCTTGCATTCGCATTTTTTTGCTGGTGAAATCTTTCTGGATCCATCAGCTGCTGTCAATCGCTTCATTGAACTAACTCGGATCGAGAGATGAAATTACATTTTTGCTGTGAGAGAGGTGGAGAACCAAGAAGGAAAACGATTCAATTTGGAAAGATGGTCTGCTTAGTTTTGTTTATACTTTGTTCGACTTTATTTCCTAATTGAAAACTGTACCATTATCTTCAAACCTACGCTACAACCTTGCGCTTCATGACGCTTATCGTAACGTAGCCGTAAATGCCTAATATTTTCACAGTGAATAAAATGTTCCTAACTTAAAAGGGAAAGACGAAATGTTTACGTAACCAGTCAAGTAGAGTTAAAATTAACCCCATTTTTTTTTCCTTCCTACAAAGTCACTGAGCAGACATTTTTTTCGTATTACAATTGCTGTATTACTGCATGTCCCTTATGGGAGTAATGCATATAATAGCCTGCGATCGCCACCTAATCGTTGGAAAAATTCCTACATTCGTCACACACTAAAATTTAGATAAAACTGTTGGAATTATATCACGTATCATTATAACACATTATATCAAAAATTATATAGCACCTTATTTACATATGGTATTTAATAAATACTTAGTATTAGCTTCATATAAAGGGCAAAAGGTTTGTAGATAAATATGTCATTGCCAGACCTACAAGTATTCATGCCTTTTATTAGTTTATGATTATTGGAATCATCTTCGCTATGTGCAGCGATAAATTATCGAAAATACAATCTGAATTTATCTTTTCTATAAAGCATGTATTCAGTTCAAATTCCACATGCTAGTGGGTACGATAAAAATCAGCTGAATGAAGACGGAAACCTTCCCTTGCGGAACTTGATTTCAGACACATCAATTTCCTCTAGAATACGAAAGGAACCGTCAATTTAGCCATGGGAAAAAATTCCGAATTATTCTTTTCCCTTTTCTGTGAAGAAAATGAATACATGAGACCGTAATTTTGAAAAATCTTGCTTGATAAATTCGCTTTCCGTACATTGTTTATTTTGGCGATAACTTGTGTATTACCATTGTCTTAAATATGTGTTTTATTTTCATATCGCCCAGGTTCCACTAACTTTGCAAGTTGTGTCTTATTTTACGCGTGAGAATAGAATAAATATTGTGGACAAGGCGTATATTATATGTTCGGATAATGGTATTCCTCCAGCTAGATCAGAGATGTCAACGCCGGTAGAGGAAAATTTTCAAACGCATCCACGTGGTCTTTTAGCCTGAGAGAATTTAAAATTCCACCCACTAAAAAGTCTTTTGGTCGATGTATATGTTCAGATTCACTTAGATATTAATTTTCTTATGCTAATTTTCCACTTTAAATTATAAACGTTACAATAACAGCGAGAATCGTAATCTTTGTATACACTTACTGGTTAGCTTTTTACATTTACGTAATATTTCAGTAGAAGTGTGAACTCCATGTCGAAATATTTACCATTCTTGGCAGATTAATAAAGGTATGCTTTAGAGTTTACATTAGTTTTTGTTATTAAACTTTTTATTGTGGCTATGAAAACTTTGGTAATTAATCTATAAGTGAGGCAATACTTTTGTCATTGAGATAATAATAGATAACGAGGTACAAGAAACTCGTGGATCTGGTGCACTTGTAAGAATGAAGTGTTGAGCGTGCCAATAGATATTGATATTGAAAATATACTAAATACTTGGACACAGGAAGATAAATGTAGTAATTGCAGGAAGTCTTGGGCTAGGTCTTCGCACTTGCCTTTTCGGCATACTTTTAAAGAATTGGATATGAAAATGTATTTATTTACTAGTAATTAAGAAAATACATTTTGACCCTTAGCTCATACTTTTATCGAAATCGTCGATGATTTTACTGATATACGTCAATGTACACACTGACTGGTAAAGTAAACCTATACTTGCTTAGTTCACGCATATACTGTAACATATACAATTAAATATCCCTAAACAATTCTATTTCTGTGAACGGTGGTGTACATTTTCAAGGTAATTCGTGGGAATAATTCTGGAATTTCAAATTTACGATACATGCTTGGTCTTTTTTATGACGTGTATTTCCCCTGTCATCAAGATGTCTAGTTTGAAAGGATACTGCGTTCCAGCAGAAATTCTTCGTACTGAGAGAAGATGTGGTTTATCAACCACACCGATCTCAAAATTTGAAACCAGACGTAACTGAAATGGGCATCGTATTTGGGAAGATGTAAATTGGGCGTCGCAAGAGAATACTCATTATTCGAGACGATTTGAGAGATTATGACACCACGCTTTGGATTTCGCAGATCAGCTGCCTTTGATAACGTAAGGCATAATAATGGTATTATTATCATGTATTTCATTACGTGCTATAACCCCGATTTTTTAAGGCAAGGAGTAGATTTACATCTTGTCGTTCTTTCCAATTTTAATTTTCATATTTCAAAGTTATAAGATTTCTACAGTCCACATTGTCTCTTCGATCTTGGAAAGTATCGTATTTTAATGACAGTATGCAAACGGGAATCGTAGGTGTCAGTTTTTATATTCATTTTGAAGAGAAATGATGTTGTTAACAGATAATTAGTACGGACATATCGATAATATCCTTCAAATGTAACCTTGATGTACGTAGAATTTTCACATTTAGTATTTGCAGGGAATGTAATTTTAACAATTGTCATTGGTGATAATCGTTTATCAGTTATCATCCAAGTTAAAACAACACACATTATTAAAGCACACCCATAGCTTACAATCTAAGAGAGCAGACGAATCTGAGAAATGCTATCAATTGACGAAATAATTTTAAAGGAATGTAAATCCACTCATCCCTAATCATTTATAATGTGGAATGAAATTCTGTTTTCGACATTGCTGAATATCTTGCAGTTACTGATTTGTCGCTACATTTCATTCATTGCTCACTCTTCAAATAAGGATTTCTAGATCCCCTAGTTTACATAAGGTCGTAAGGTACCTTTGGAGTTATCAGCTACACGTCCTGTCGGTACAGTATACTTCGGCCTGAATGCCGATTTGAACCTCAATCCCTCTACCAAGAGCAACCAAAAGTTCTGGAGAGTGAATGAGGCTCTCTAGGCAAGATGTGGAGTGAAGTAGTTTACCTTTGTATACTCAATGGACCAGATTTTTACGCAATTATCCTAGGGATAAAACTTTTATTAACATTCACTAAAGAGACACCGAAAAGATTTTCATTATTATGTCATACCTCAGTAGCTTTAACAGCATACAGGCCACAGCTAACCTGATGTGACACAAAAGGAAGAGATATCTTTCTCTATCATGAACCAAAATATTAATTCGACAAGTTTTAATTGAAATTAAAAGCTTCTCTTACACCTACACAGTAGGTTTTTAATCTGTGTTCGTTCAGATTTTTTATTTGTCTTAAAGGGAGAGTTTAATTTCCATTATGATGGCCTTCCAATAGACAACGCACTCGCATATTGAGTTTAAAAAAGGTTCCATTAATCAAGTTATGGTAGCAGAAACGAGTTTTCCAGCAGCTCCCAGTAAATCCATCCTCCTAGCGCGATAGTCGTCCAAAAGACCGCGGGTTCGAGCCCCGGGGGACGTACCACCGCGCCTCTCGAGGTCTCCAGCGAAGCGACTGGGAGTAAGGAAAGCATAGAAAGGGGGGACGAAAAAAGAAACGATTAGGAAAAAAAGACAGCAGGAGTTTTCGAAGACGTTCACGAGAAACACTCGGAAAGCCATCAGTCCTACGAGAGCAACGTGTTAGCTCACTCCAACAGAAGTAGCTGGAGGCTCCAGCGGGGGAAGGGGAGGGCAGTGACGTTGATGCCGAAAAACTCACCATCCTCCCCTCCCGGCGATGGAACGAAAGGGGTGAAGGGGGAGCGGAGGGGCGGGAGCGAGCAGCAGGAAAGGGTACATTGACCTTCCCATCTCTTC
This sequence comes from Sympetrum striolatum, assembly GCA_947579665.1. Taxonomy (NCBI): domain Eukaryota; kingdom Metazoa; phylum Arthropoda; class Insecta; order Odonata; family Libellulidae; genus Sympetrum; species Sympetrum striolatum. The sequence continues at coordinate 71,500,333 of OX388345.1, read as the reverse complement.
TCTCCCTCCTCCCTCCACCCACTCTCTCCCTTCACGCCGTCTCTCCTTTCTCCTTTCCTTTCCTCTCCCTCCTCGACAATCAAAACCCGCACGTAATGGACGCGTTCGTTTGTTTTTCCACGTTATTCCTTCCGCCTTTCCCTGCCCCCGACCCATGGCCACAGGTAGCGTTTCGTTTTCCCGACTTTGGGAACCGTATTATCGCGCTCGCCGATCGTCATGCGTTCCGTGCGCGACCCGAAGCGCGCCCATTCGTTCTGGTTTCGATGATCTCGGCCGGCGTATCCCGTCAATCGGATGTGCGGCCGGCGGCAGAGATCCGATTGTAAATGAGACGTGGAAGCCACGTAAGTTTGGGCGTCTCGTCGCGTGGAGCCCGCAATCTGTTCGCTGCGTTGAAAACGGCGGATCATTCCGCGGTTTTGGATCGGGTGTATGGTAGTAGCCCCTCGAGGAATAAGTTGCGTTGCGTCGCTTAGTACCGAACCCGTGGTATTTGTGCTCGGATTCTGGTTGTTGTATTGAAAGCAGCAGGGTTATCCCTGGGTTTATTTAGGGTCTATGGTAGTTGCCAATCGATGACTATAAAGTTGCCTTTAGTTGCGTCGCATCGCATCGAATTGATGTATTCCTACGTGGAATGTAACAGAATGGTAATAATGCGGCTCGTTTTGAGACTCGTACTGTTTCTCGCATCCGATCCGTGAGAATCCGCGGTAAGTTGCGTCGTGTCGCATCTCATTGTTCGTCGTTGGGTTTTGAGGAATAACTCACGACAGGGATTACCATTAGATACACATTGAACCCCCACACCTGATGAGCCGCAACACACCATATCATTCCTCAAGCGCCTTGAAATACGCGCGAATATCGTCCCCAAATATACGCGAAGGTTGTTCCCCGGTCGTTTTTGACATATGTGGGGACGATTAATTCGTCTCAGTGGCTGCTGAGTGGGCACAACGCCCTCCGGCTCTTGGGTACCAACGTCCGAAGTAAAAAATCACCGGAGGAAACGAAAAAAATCCATCCCTCGGTTAAAATATCGGGAGGAAGCTCCGCGTGGAACGCGGCATTAAAAATATTTGCCCCTTTCCTTCTCCCGATGTTATTCTTCTGCCTCGCTCGTTCAAATCTCTCCTCATCCTCACCTTCGACAAAGCCGCGCTGGCGCTCGGGAGAGATAGAGAGAAAGGAAGAGATTGGGAGGGTGAGAGAGAGTGGTCGTGGGGAGGGAAGAAGAAAGGGGGAGGAGACGGAGGTGGTGGTTTGGGCGGAGAAGTAAAGAGGAGAAGGGAGAAACATCTACGGTACCGCTTGCTTCTTAGGGGCGAAGGGGTGATATAGGGTGGGAGGAGGAAAGGTAGGGGGGAGTGAATGTGGAGGATGGGAGATTGGAGGTGGAGATCGCGCGGTTGCCGCTGCCCATTCTCTACACCAGTCCCACTGCCGCCGTCCCTGCGACCACTGCCTGACTACCTTCCCCGCATATACACTCCATACACGTCTGCTCTCTCGCTCGCTCCCTCGTTTAAAGATCTCGGTGCGGGGGGGACAAACTCGCGGGCGCCACCCTCGTTCTTCGACGACCCCCACGGATAACGGCGGCGGATCTCCCGGGAAGTGGTGCCGGGCTCGGGGACGGAAAACCTTCGGGGGAAGTGCTCGCTGATCCCGCGGAGCGAGACCGGGAGGAAGGAAACCAGGGGTTCTTGACGTCTCGATCATCGGATAGCCAGAAGGGGAAGGGAGCGATCACCTAGATGGTACACTCCGCCGGCGTCTTTAAATATCCGTGCCGGAGGGAAGAAGACGTGGCGCGGCGGTTCCGTCACCTGCCGATTCGCCGACTGGAGGGCTGAGGTCTTCTGCATATCCCGCGGATGGATGGATCGATCCTTGGACGCCGGGGCACCGTTCGTTCGTCCGTGCGGTCTCAGTGAGGAGAGGTGGTCGTAACGTGAATTTTCGTCCGTGTCCTACACGTGGTGCGCAGTGTGCGAGGGTCGGAGAGCGTGTTACTTTCGCATCCGTCGGCAAAACGTCGCTCTCCGCCCGAGTACGCCGACCTCTCTGCACATTTTTCCTTCTCCCTCGCTGTATCGAGCCTCCGGCGGTAACACGGGCCGGAGGAGGAGGTTCCGTGTTGTTGCGTGCGTTAGAGTCTCCGGGAAGGGGAGAGGGGAGGGCCAAGTAGGGGAGGGTGTAAAGGCGTGCTGCAGAGGAGGAGGGAGGGCTCACGGGGCGGTCGCACCGCGTGATGCTCTCGAAGACGTACACGGAGGATCCTCTCTTCCTCGGTGGTCACCGCGCCCGGTGAGAGCGGTGCAGTTTTCGGCAGTGATCCGGGTGGTGTCGACCCCGACAACAAAAGGAGATTATGCCCTATAGTTTGAATGTGTTCCCGTATTACCGCCGGTGCGTGTCTCTCGCGTGGTGCGTGCTTTCCGGGGCCCTCGCTCTCCTGCGCGATTACTGGAGACAATTGTCCGGAGGACGGAAGCATTACGAGACCACGATCAGCACCGTGTGAGGCGGAACAGTGACTAAGTGACTTTCCTCGCCCCGCGAGAGGGAATCGTTCGTTTCGCAAACCAGCAACCCTTTTCGGTAATCATGGATGTGTTCAAACTCGTGGACCCCTCGGGTCTTGGGGTGCTCTCTTCGAACCCGGTGGAGAAGGCGGGCAACGTGTCGCACCACGAGGAGGTTGTCACCTTCGACGCCGGCGGCTCCGAATTCAATTTGAGTTTTTTCGACCCCTCCCCCGCGCCCGTGGGGGGCGGCGGTTCGGGGGGCAGGAGGGGCGGGAAGAAGAGGAGGAAGAGGGCCAAGGAGGCGAGGAGGAGGAGGCTGGATGGAGGTAGGGACGAGGACGATGAAGATGATGACGATGGGGAGGAGGATGGACTAGAGAGAGAGGATGGAGACGAAGATGAGGACGATGATGAATACGAGGAGATGGAGGAGGAGGAGGAAGGGGTGAAGGAGGAGGATGACACGACGAGGGAGGGGATGGTTTTCCATCTGCACGCTGATCCGGGGGATGGACACTTTAGCGCCCTGCACCCCGAATTGATGGTGTTTGGGGATGAGGGGAGGTTAGGGAGCGAGTTCGAGGAGGGGGCCACGCCTCCGCGACCCCCGCCGCATGCGAACCCATTGCCTCCTCCGCCCCCGATGCCTCCCGCGCACCCCTTGCCCGCCCCTGCGCCCGCCACGGTGCCCTCGCCGATTCCTGCCCACCACCTCCTGTTCGATACTCATCTGCTTAATAAACTGGGGGCTGGTGTCAGTGGAGGCGGTCAGCAGCCTTCGGCGGGGCAGTGCGCTGTTACCTCTCCCGGAGCCGGAGGGGGTCTAACTATAAAACAAGGTGAGATAACATGGATGACAAAGAATAAAGAAAGGCTATTTTAGGGGCGGTCGCCCCTTGGCAGCCAAATCCTTGTTTACTTCCAAAATATCGTTTTCGAAGCATTCCGCTGAATATGATTTCAGAAGTAATTCTCATGCCACTTTTATGTTATCATCGTCATTTCGAATAATTTTTCAGTTCAGAAGTATATATTCTTTGAGTTATTCTCTTGATAATTTTTCTTTAAGAAACGTCAGTGCACACGAACAGCTGTTCTCGATTGCAGAATAATGAGCGTGATCATCATGCGTTTTATTGTGGATTTTTAATTGGATTCTTTTCGAATAGATACCTTACTTACTCGTTTATCCCAGCTACTTAAAAATTCCTGCGCTGTGTGATAAATTTTATGCTCGTCTACTCAGTAATTTAATGTGTGATCATTAAAATGACAAGAAGACTATTACCTCTAATTTAAAAGTATACAGGTGTGAAAAATGTCGACGTTTCTAGGACTGAAACCCAGTTCCTCCGCGATATTTTTAACTTTTGCTTATCGTATTGTTAAGATGCCCAGCCCTAAGAACTAGGTATTTACCTTCTCCTGATCCTTATTATGTTATAAATATTTATTTCCTCTATGTCTAACAAGGAAATGCTTTCCAGTTAAACATTTTCAAACAGCGATATTATTCTGGAGGGAGTTGTTCAAAATGTTCTGCGTTTACTTCTATTATCCGTCATCCCTTCTATGCAGGGAATGGAGTCTTCCGGATAGCCAAGTGGGTAGCGCGATCCCCTAAGATGAAAATGGTCCCGGGTCTTAAACCCGATAGGGACCATGTTCACGAAATGGTATCAGTTATCAAAGAACTCTTAAAAATTTTACTGCTACCCAGAGAACATTGATCTTTCGTGGGAAACAAAATGGATCCGATATCTTCGAATCGCGTCACATCCGCGTCAATTCCGATATTTCAATCGGGAATCCCATCCGTCAATGCATTCTTCGTTCCCTTCCGAGTCCATATTTTCGTTGGCGAAACGACTTTTATAACGAGCCCGCATGAATTTTCAGTTGAGCTGCCAAGGCAAGAACCGGCAGAGAATCTGGTAGCTTCCTTCCTCGCTTTTTGCCCCCCAATGACTCACGTTATATTCGCGTATCTTTTATTCATTAGCAACTCATTAGCTCAAGGTTGTTTGCCGCTATCGGATCCAAAGAGAAGTATTAAACGAACCGAATTATACTCCCTGTAAAGGAACTCGTCGAAATTAGTATATGTCATTTAATAGCTGACACTCTTACGATTGGAAACTATACGAATCTGAACAATTACCTTTGAAAATTCTCCGATTTGTATGAAAGCCAGAGAACATTCCTTTATGATTGTTTCTAATGTCGATCGTGCAACATTTGGCGTTTGGTACAAATTCGAGCGCGAAAACTCAAAGATACAAATAAGAAAAAAAAAAATACAAAAAAGAACAAATATATTAATAATAAATATTTATATAATATTAGTACAAAGTAACCTTTTGTAGGCATACATACACTAAAACTCATCTCATATCTAAGGTAAAGTCATAAATAAAATCATAATTAGTTTAAATGGTAACCACAATTCACTTTTGAGAAAACGCATAACATATTTTAACAATACCGCTATTTATTTATATTAGAAAATTAAGATATCAGAATGTAACTACATCAGCTTAATTCGAAGTATTGAAATGAGTCCCTGAAGGTATTTCGGGATCCCGGAAGAAGTGATAAATACCCGGAAAATACCCTGGAAAATACCCCGGAAAATCAGAACGTCTTCAATACCTACCTTTAACTTACGAGCCACGTTTTATCCGTTTGCGTCGTTCAATAACCTGTTTATTATTTTATATCATTTTTTCCGTTAATATTAATACTTTAATTAATATATCTTTATGTATAAAGTATGTATATAAGTTTCGAAAGTGAATTTATTTCACGCTTTTACAATTCTTGGAATCGAACTGCGAACGGTGTTTAGCCCATTCTAATTAACCACCATCTTTTAAACTCAAGAGTATATATAGAATAATGCTAAAATAATGTATTGTAAAGAAATTTTTTGTCATATCATATGGAATAATTTTTGAAAAGATGAGATGACATCCAGGAAGGTAAATGTAAGATTGGGTATAACTGAAAAGATACAACCGGATCATTTGCCCGATCTCCCAGCCTCTTATCCGTGGTGTCTAATGTTATCAAATATCACGAAATGTCCCTCTGATCCAAACGATAAGCTAAGAAGTTATGTTTTTTCCCTTGCTAAAACCATTATTCATCAAAACAAGTACATATGCTTTACATTTCACATAATTGAAACTGGTACCGATCGAGATAACGTTGCGAGCGACGTTACCAAGTTTTGTATCTTTTTATTCACATAACTTCTATTTTCTTCAGAAATTTCTATTTATTTTGCAAATCACTGTTTAAATATAATCTTTGCAATGTTTCTCGTAGTGACATAGCATATATAGCTCAGCTAAAAGAATTCAACGATGCCGGTTTCTACGCGTCCACTCCAAGGTCTCATCTGATTACAATATATCGGAAAATGTCACGTAAATTCTAATACATTTTGAATTATAAACTTTTTCAAATTGGCTCTGTTTATTGGTTTAGATAAAATGAAGTTGCGATCCATTATTATCGCCTATACTAAATTATTTAGCCTGAGGTATACCGTTGTGAAAAATACGCTACCGGGATTCGAAGCCAGATATTCACTTTGGAACCATGCAGATAAGCATAGCATACCTGAGTTTTAAGGTCCATCTTAATATTAGGCGTATTGATGATACTTTCTACGAAAAATCGGTAAGCGTCACCGAGTTGCACCATGAAATAGTATGGGAATCGTTAGAACAATGAAGATTAAATTATTGGGTGAACTTTCACGATAAATTAAGTTACAGTAGGATCTCGGAAAATGCAATAGATATCTGCTCACCCTGTAACATAGAAAGATCGGATATATCAATAACAAATAGCGCAATAGATACTAGAGCTAGCTGTTGTGAAGATTCGTTTGCTTCCTTAGACGAAAAGTTGACAGATTAGAGAAACGGATTTTAGGAATGTACCCTAGCCATACGCCAGAAGTCGGCTCGTTCAATACATGCGCGGATTTAGACAGAGGATTAATTTTCGAAGAATAGTCATCCCGGAGTAAAACGAAACGATTCCCGATTGCCAGCGAGGACGAAGGACGTATGACGGTAAATAAACTTTAGGAAATGGGCAGAGAGGCACTGTCTCCCAGAGTCTAATTGACGTCGATGCACAGGGGAGTAACTGGGGAAATGCGAAATGTTTGACGAGAGGACGGTGTTTGGATAGGAGTAGCGGAGCGTGTAAGAATCGGATTGGGTGGAGGCATTGAAGGTGTCGCGCCTCATCCCTCGACGTCCCCGGTCGATCGCCATCGAAAAACCCTTTTCCCCGAAAAACCTTACCCCCTGCCGAGACCCCTTCTTCGGCTGTTCTTTCGAGCCCTCTTCCCCACCTCTCTGCGCCACACCCTCTTCTTCCCTCACCCCTAAGTACTCCTCATCCACTTATATCACCCTCGCACATCTTCCTTTCCTCCTCAAGGATCCTCCTTCCTCTCGTCTTTCGTGGATACGCGTCGATACTTCTCGCGCCGCGTGCTTTTCTTTTGTTTCCCGTCGCCGCGATTTTTCGGTGGGGTACATTGTGTCGCTTTTCCTCATAGTCTCTCCCTGCCGAAATTTTCGTTCCGTTACCTCCTGTGTGCGTTAAATTTTCGGGTGTTGTTTCCTCACGTGAAAAGTTTTTCACACGACTTACTTGTGGGTTTTTCCTACGGTGGATATTTTTTCCAATTCATGCATTGAGTTCCTTATATCCACGTGATGATTTTATTCTACCATTTCAGTTTGATTAGCTTAAATATTTCCTTTTCTCGTAGTCTGGCAGCGAAATGACATTGGGTTAGATCTAAGAAGAAATTTCGTAGATAATAATTAGATGTGATCGAATGCAAGGAAAAGATTGAGGGGAAGAGGTAAGCAAAATATGTTAGATGTTATAAAGAATGGGGTAGGCCAACAAGAAAGGATAATAATTGGCATGCAATATGGAATATTAAATCACTCCAACATACCAAATGGTGTGTAATACTGTGTAAAAGGTGTGTAATACTAATACACACTGTGTATACCGGTTTAACTGATGTCAAATGTGTAACCAAAACCCCTCAAATTATCCTTTAATTACTTTTACGGTCATTGTTCTGATATTTACAAAGAAAGTAAATAAAAGTTAGTCTACTTAAATAACATTGAAAATTCTCTTTTCATTACGTATTTATACTTGAATACTTCTCTTACGTATTCCTCGTAAGATATAGTTGCACTCAATAACTGCTGAAATAGAATAGGTAATTGATTAAATATTTTTTAGGTGGTTTTAGTTGTATATTCTATCTCCGATTTATTAAAACGATTATTTTTCCGCTTCTTTGCCAACAAATACATCTGTTTTCCGTCGTTTAAACATAAAAATCTTTCAAATAATAAATTCATTGCAACAGCTTCTATCAATCTATCCTTTAGCTGCCTAGTATCTACGACCAAAGCGTCCTTTACCGCATCTATTTTCGTTGTCTCAATCCATCTTCGAGCTCTCCCTTGCTGGTAACGGTCGCACACGTATATTCCAGAAGTCTTCTTACGTCTTTCCGTCGTCTTTCTTAAGCTCGATTCGAGGAACCTTGTCCATCCCTTGCCAACATCCCAGCTGCAATTACCTGTGCTGCCTCATCTCCAGACAGCATTATTCTCATCCGATCCATTCACTCAGAAGTAATTCTGTTCCCCTCATCTCTTTTTCCATTCATCCACCATTTCATACGCTTCTTCCACCTACCACTCGCTGCCAAAACTTTGTTGCCCCGTTCCCTAAATGCCCATCTTCATACTATTTAACCCACATATATAATAGTATTATTAATACATAGCAGCCTGGAAAAGAACATCTCCTATTGTACTCCTTGATAATGTCAACATTGAGATTGATAAGAATCTTCATCTTACTCATTGTCTTCAAAAATCTGAAAAGATACAGCGGTAAAAATGACGAAGATGAAAATTAAATTGTTGGAACAAATGTCTAGGTCTGAACATAGGGAAAGTTCTCCACTGTAGGAATACACCTGCAAGAAGGAATGAATTATGAACCTAAAATCTAATTAAACGTAGTCTAGTGCAGTATAGCTAAATCGTAAGCATGAAAAATATACTTCTCCTCGGTGATAATTGAAACATATAATTCAATTCTAAATACTCTAAATTCAGCTCGAATCGTATACCGAATAGTTGTTAAAGCTTCTCTCAGTCGAATGTATTTCTTCTCTCCCAACCTATCCCTACAGCTAAATACCGATAATTCGGCAAGGTTGGTAAATGGTTATCGACAGAAGATATATACCACGGATAATCCGATTAACAAAATGAAAATCCGACCATATTACTTTGGGGTAACTTAAATTCTCATCCATCAACTATAGATGCATAAATAAGGAATAAAAGTCCAACCGGACGAATGTTTTCGTTCAACATTATTAAATGACGTCGACCAACGAGAGAAGGTGTTTCAAGTTTCATTTCGCGGTCAGCAGCAAAGAAAAGATGATGCACTGAAATCGCTTCTTCCATGTGACAACATCTAGATTCTAAATTTCCCAGTTCTTTGTTCTTTAACCAAAGATATTTAGCTATGAAATAGAAGGCACTCTCGTGTATATACTTTTACAGTACCTGCTTTAGATACGTGGCAGCTCTTGGGCTACAAATGGGACTGTCTCAATTTTTGGCTTCTTCACTTCCGACTCAAATTTGAATATCTTCGGCGTCGACTTTTGATTTTTAGCCAACTCGATATCTCAGTTGTTGATTCTTTCCTTTGCCTCTTAAATATAAACAATCTCGGTGACAAACATTGTTACGTAACACCATGTTATTCGTAACAATTGTTTGCTTTTCTTTATTTTATCTATGTCCAATGAAGAACTATCGGTGTATATCTCTTATTCTTCAGTGGTCATAACTTTAGAATATTATTGTTGTTAGACTGGCATAAACAGTTCAAAATAAAGATAAGCGACATTTCTGAAGTAATAGTTGCCACTATTTTCGTTGCTAATTTCTTCCTTTCTACATTTTCTGATTGTACTATAATTGTGGTAAAATGAATTCTGGGATTTGTTTTGATTGTGGTGTCATTTGACTCTCTTACGATCAATCTCGACAATTATCATTACGTAATGTCATAGTATTTACGACAGTTCTCTGTTACTGAAATCGTCTTCAGTGCCACGCTATTTATTGATGCCTCGAATAACGTCCCTATTAAACGCCATTTTAAAGCTCTTCATTGTTACGTAAATTAAATTTTAAGACTCAATTTTTTATTTTTTGAGGTAATCTTATGGGTGGAAAGTTTTAAATTATTTTTCAATTTTTTTTACGTTGGATTGTTTTACATAAAGTATTCTGGGTCATTGTGGAGGCTAAGAGAATATTACCTCACTCCTCAGTTTACCATGTAAGCCTCATTCTCTCCTCTTCTGAGCTTTTGTCAACATATTGAGGTGGGCTTATGATCATTACCGGCCTTTAGACTGATGGATGGAATATTTTTCAGTATGTTCCAATTTTAATTTATAAAAAAATATTAAATTTACGTAGACTTCTGTCGTTTAATATTTTGGCACAGTGTGGAGGGCAAAAGAAAATTATCTCACTCCTCATGATGCCTTGTAAGCTTTATTGTATCTTCTGGGATTTTTTGTCAAGGGATGCAGTAAGGGTTAAGGTCCATACCAGTTTTAGTGGTAATGACTGTATAGACATATATTATGAGGTCTTTCTACAATGCATCAGTATTCGAGCATTGAAGTCGCTATGATTGCTCTACAATTATGCTTCACTTGCTGACGGTTTGAACCCTGTCCTACGCGTATACCAGTTAGTCCATATATTCCTATGGCGGATGGTCTACTACATCACGTATTCTATCTTCTTTCACCGCCTTTCCCTTCGCTGAACCACGGTAATCTCTCCTCCTCTTCTACGTTCCTTCTTCCGCCGAACATGAATCAGTAGGCGCCTAATCTCAATGTGAGATTTCCTAACGTCCCCAGGGGAGAGTGGGTGGCGGGGGAGAGAGCTTGTGAATGCATGCGTGCGTTAGGGACGATGGATTGGCAACCGAAGGGGATATTCTCTCTCTCCCTCTCTATCATAGGAGGACTAATCCATAAAGGAGAGTCTAGCTGGAATTGCGCGTTTTGTTCTATTCCATATAGGCGGCGCTATACACTAGGGCCTTTCGAAGTTTCTCTTATCTACGATAAAACCTATATTAGCTAATAGTTTAGAACATTCAAACCATATATCTTAGGTTAACCATGTACCGATTGATAGTTATGATGAAGAATGCAACGGCAAAGTAGTAGGTAGCGGGCTACTGTTGGTTTTCTCTCGTATTATAATTAAGGAATATAAGATACGTTGATGTACGGACATGTATTGTAGCTGGGGAAAATTTCAGGCTGTAGGTTATGAGAACCACTTTGAGATCATTCATCTTCAATAACTAGAATAATATATTTTTTGGGCCACTTAACAGCGAGGTCCTCAACTAGCGCCTAGTGTGCATTTACGTCCCTGTATTTTAGGTAGATAATTTTCATTTTGCTGGTATTTTTTACACCTTACAGCCATTATTATCTATGAGAGATGAATTTACCATTTTATATGATATAATTATAGCAAATGTACTTTATGTTTCTGAAAAAATGTTCACGTTATATAAGATACAGATAAGATAAGACTATTTTTTTACTTACTACTTTTCATCATTGAAGCAGGTTACTACATCACTCTACCATTACCGTTACCTGATCTTTACCATTACCTTTATGTGGAACTCGTCTTAAAATTCCCGATGAAAATCCTCTTTTGTGTTTCTCTGATGTCATAATTTATCACAAAAATATCACGAATAAGCCACTGAAACCAGACAATAGCCACATTTTTCGTTTTCGAAAGTGGAAGGATCACGAATCAAAGTTTTTACCCTCGTCCATCGAACCAGACTACGGGCTGATGACTTCACGGACGGATTATTTATATAAATCCTTGTTCATGTTACCATCTCCGCACGGATGTGATGACTCATTCGAAACTAACGTACTGCAGCTTTGGATGACCGTAGACAGTGGAGATGCACACTTGACGCGGTGACTAGGAGAAAGTGTGCTTTTCATAAAAGGAAATCATAAAATGTTCAAATCATGTTACATAAAACAAGGGAAATCAGTTGTGTAAGACTTATATGTTCTCTAACGCTATTTTAGTATTTAGATCTGTTACTAGTTCTTTTTAGCAATCGACGATGTTGTGGGAATTGAAAGGTTTAGACCAATTTATTTTATAGGAACCGGATGTGAATTTATCCTCTAATAAATAACTTCGTATACGTTATCGAATATGGTTTGTATAAACTTAACGGCTGTTTTCATTTTCAATTGGTTTTACTGCATTGAATTTCAATTGGTTTGGAATGGAAGGAAGCTTTACAGATTAAACTCATACTGTCATTAAAAGTATAGAAGTGATAGCTAGCACTTTATATCTCGATTTCCTCAAACACAAGATTGGATAGTAGTACTTGCTTCATGGCTATGGAGCTATTCTTCTAAAATTGTATTTTTTATTTTAATTGTAAGCTCTGACAGCAATAATTTTACAATGAAATACGATATCTAACGTAAGGAAGTACCGGCTTATGTGTAGTTACCACTCATGCAATGATTTCATCAACCACAGCGAAGCAATATTCAATTTTGCATTTACACTTGATATGCCCAAATATTCGGGAATGGAAAAATACACGTAATTATGAATTTGTCTGGTAACTTGTAGGTGGTTGTATCGTATGAATCAGCTGCGAGGAATTCCAGTTCGAAATGGAATAATCTTTCACTGCGCAAACCACCGGAGAAATTATTGAGTGGCCAGTTATAAGTGAAAGTCACTTACGTAAGTAAAGTCAGTTTTGATTCTCCGATTCTGAATTTCCCTTGTCCACCGGAGAACACGGAAGCGAGCCGAAATGTCTAAATGAATTGACGGATATCGTGGTAAACTGGACAACCCTCTAATATTTCCTTTTTTGGCAGAAAAACACTCTGTTTAGTAAAAAAAGATAACTTTCATGTTATCATTTAACTTGGAAAGCGCTTAAAATTGGAAAGGTATTCAATAATTAAAGGGCTCAACACGGAGAATTCAATTTTTACATTATTTGATGATCAAAATTTAAGTCTCAGGAAGGAAGGTGTATGGGACCATTACAGAGGGCAAGGTTTAAGACTATTTCCTGATGGACTAATCTTCAACTTACTACAAGATTAGTGCCATGATTTGCAATCAAAAAGCGATGAGAATGCCATTTTGGTACGATAAATATATTTAATGTATAGTTATCGTGGAAACACTTCGCGGTAGGCTTCCAGTCTCCGTCCCTCGTCATATTTTATTTATTTCGGTATGCTCTCTCAAATATCTATTTATTGGACTATTACATGTAAGGCGTAAATAATAGCAGCATCACGTGTAATTGTGCCTTATCCTGGCAAAATCCGATTAACCGAGACCCGAACCTGGGACGTTGACGTAGGTTGGTGAGCATTCCTGTCTTCCGCCGATCCTAGGGAGGTCTAAATCGCGGGGCCTCTCTAAGCGAGGGGCCCGGGGCGGTCGCCTCGATTACCAACCCCGAAGACCGCTGTTTGGACACTTACATAGCTCTTTTGGGTTGATATGATTAGCTGATTTCAATGCAACATGATAAATATCGAGTAAAATGATTGATTGACTGTGATATCTAGTGGAATTTCATATCGAAATACCATTTAATGACAAAATTTCCACATTTTCCACCAAGAAGTACAAGTTGTACCTCAACAAAACACTTCAGCAATTATTTTGTGAAAACGGTACAATTTTTTCATTAAATTGACATTTAAATATCGAACATTTTTTCAACACCCTGGCCGATGAATCTAAACGCTTGAACTAAACTAAACTAAATCGTTACGTTAGTAATTAAAATAAAGCGATTTGAATGAAGTAATAAATTAATAAACGCATATTTGAATTTACTTTGTGATAGTTAGCTTTAATAATAAAAATCCAAAATCCTCGATAACACATGACCATAGCTCATTTGTAATTCCATTAATCTCGTAGACTCGAGAACAGGGATTCTACGCTGTGTTGGAGTCCTACAATTTTCTATCTCCATCGTCATTAAATCCTCTCTTACGCGAATAGATTAAATTGAGATCTCCATTAAGGAAGAGAAGTTTTTATACGAACCTCTTGATGGCTGTTTCGTAGAGTCACCTGCTCTCACGCATTTGATTGCCGCTATTCGGATTCTACGGACCCAAGTGTCTCTCTTAAAAAGTTGGGAAGCTCCCAGATGTCGGGTAAACAAGATCGGGAGGAACCCTTAAAAGCTAGAACTCGTTGACGACCGAAACCTATGAAACGCGAAAATAAGGAGGTGGGTTAGTTTCGTATCCGCTTATTCTTATAATGAACGATTACGGGAAGAGCTGAAATCCGTCTCGGCCGAAAATTGAGGCGAGAACCGCAAGATTTCGCTTTCCGAAAGCTCTCCATAAATAGAGAAGATAAAGTCAACGGAAAATTCCTCTTTTATACGATTCTGCGTTACTTTTACGTTCGGTTTTACGTTTCTTTTTAAAGTGTGTCTGGCAACCACATATATAAAGTGTTTTGGTACTTTCCTATGTGTGATCTAGAACGCATTTTCATTTGGATATGTGTTCTACCTCCTGCAATCCTTTAGCGAAGAACTATAGAAATGCTTTCTTCTATTACTGTGTTGTTGTTTCTATCTTTTAACATGTTTACACTTAACTTAAATATATAAGATTTGAAATTGTTTAATTACATTAATCTAGACCACCCAATGCAACAAAACCCGTCGATATGTCATACACAAAGCGGTAGATACTGGAAGAGTGCAAACGATTCTTTATGGTGAAATTTGCACTAATGAAATACATAAAATACTGTTAATCCTGTAATTCTGTTAGTTTCCGAGGATCATTCTAAGAAACGCAATATTTTTCATATTTTATTTGTTATAAGATAAAGAAAATGAATCTTTGTTTTACTTGTCATGATCATGGCTTTGATGATATGTGTGCTACTGAGGTATGAGTGATGCTAAATAGTGGGAGAATTTAAGGCATCCCCTTATGGAATGCTTAAATAGTGTTATTTGTAATTCCACTGTGCTTCGCTTACCTGGACATATTTCGCTTATGGCATTCTGATTTTGTAAGGAAAGCAATGGAAAACTACCTCACTCCTCATATTTGCTTGTAAGCCTCATTTCCCCTACCAGCACTTGGTAGGTTGTGTTAGAAGGGGTGAGGTACCAACTGGCCTTGGGGCTGAATATTTTATAGACAGATCGCGGAATGGTTAATATACGGACGAATTTTTGAGGAAGCACGAAAGAAAATAACTTCGTTTTTTTAAATCGACCCGTCACCCGGAGAGTGGTAATTGAACTTTTAGTTTTAATTTTTATTTGTTTTCAATTCAATGAAAGACGGGTTGATAAAATGGCATCGTCTGCCGCGTATTGTTTCCGCATTCCTGCCAACGATGACGCACTTGTCGTGTACGGATTAATTGCGACTTTCTTTTGTTCCATTGTGCGGTGCTTTTTAATTAAAACGGCTCGGTACTTTGGCTAGGAGAGGATTCGCTAATAAGGATGCACTCTTATTTCATCCATGCGTCAATTTTCCATATTCGTCCTATATTTTGTAACGAAGAGCCTGTATTGTCTTGGATGCATTGTCTTATTATCTTGGAAATGTTCTTTATGATACGTCCCTGGCTTATGTTCTACGAAAAAGTTTTAGGTGCAGAAAAAAATACTCGGGTAGCAAATTATTTCCATTTTCATATATTTCAAGAATAAAATTTTTTTATAAAATGAATAGTATTATCGAAGATGAGGAGATCCTCGAAGAGTTATCTTAATGAATAACCTAGTTATCGAATTGTTTGTGTAAACAGGGTTGCGTCTTTTATTTGTTTTCGGATAAAGGATGTTAATACGGCTTACGGAAGTTCTCATGTATACCTACCGTAACACCCAAATATGTGCTAAAATTACGAGGAGGTAAAGGAATGAACGTTGATATAGGTCCATGAAGGTTAAGGCAATATTAATGAATTAAGACCTATTATGATAACCTTATGTAAACCAAGTATGCATTCAAGTACCCATGAATTAAAAATAAGAAACTATTTAGTGACATTGATGTTTTTATGAAAAATATCTCTAACTATCTTTGCACAGTATTGTTAGTAGGTGGGGATGACTCATAGCTATCTCACTCGTGTCGTACTCAATCATTCTTTAACGGTGAAAGAAAACCTAGGATATTATATGAATTATGTCGATTGCATATTTTCTGAATGGAAGCTACACGGGAGATATTTGTACGTATTAATAAATTGACCTTGACCCTGTCGCCAACCCTATTTCCTGGAACTGAGACGTCTTCCGCATTACGTCATGGTTGTTGAGGGTCACCGGGGATACCCGCGTGATGGAGGATCATAAGGGAAATATCTAGGGTGCAGAGGGGTCAAGAGGTACCTGTACGAGATATAGAGTATATGAGGTGTAGATTCAGGGTGTTCCGCAATTCATGTAACAACGTTCTTCTGTTAATAAGGATGTAATTTTTGAGATTGATAGTCATGCTTTTTGTGTCAGTTTACGGCTCTAAGTCACCGGAATTTTAGGTGGTATTGGAGAGGATTGGAAATTTTGATTTTTAATCCCTATGCTACGAGCTCATTTCAAAATTGGCATTTCTTTTATAGAAATTCAATGCGAAAGTGGTGGATAAAACTATTTTTTAGATCCCTGAAAATTAATAACAGGGATAAAGAATTTACAGTGACGATTTTAATTCTAAAATTAAAAATTAGCAAGCCCTTTATAAAAAGCTCTCCTCGTCATATACCTTTAAAATGCTATTTTTTAACAAAGCTGTCGTAAATGTCCAAAATGAGCGGAATCGGGTGAATAACATTTGAGTTAGATGTTACAAGACCCTTTCGTAAACCTTTAACGTAACTGTAATGTAATTTGCTAGAGTTGCAAAAGTTGCTATTTTCTAAAAACCAACCCCTAACGACCCGCGATGCATTCCTCAGATAGCTAATAGTTTTCTGCCTTGAAAAGTGCGGTGCCAATTGTATAAATACGTATTTAACTAAACGTAAGCGGTGCGGTGCCAATTGTATAAATACGTATTTAACTAAACGTAAGCGTTCTGAGCCCTTTCATAATTTTGGAAAGTTGCACAGGTTGATATTTCATATGCTTATCCCATAAAGATTCCTAAAGTACAATTCAGTGGCAGCAGATCCTTATAAGCACCGAAAATGGAAGCTATCGATTCACTGACTAGCAAATCATAAACTTGAGGAAGCTATTGTAACTCCAATCGAAGATGAAACATTTCCCACAGAGATACTTTATCGATTCCCGGCAAAGAATACCGATGAGGAGAGTTCTTTTGGGACCATTTTTTTTTCGAGTACGAATCGCCGGTGTCCGAAGAGCATAAATACCCCAAAAAGGGACGGAAAACTTTCTGAAGGCGCGAGGAACACCGGCAAAAAGCGGAGGGAATTTACGATGCGGTCCGTTTGGTGGCGCTCTCCAAAACTGCAGTAAATAGAAACGGAAAGAGGCTCTCTTTTTGCCACGCGTCATCGGCAAAAATGCAATTTCGCGGGCGCAAAAGGAAGGAAAAAAGAGGGAAAAAGTTTCCAAATTGTGGTCCATCGGACTATTGCTAGGAGAGGAAAACAAACGGGCGTCTGGGAATGAAAAGCGCCTCTGGAATTAACGGAGCCGTTTCATCACTCGCGGAATGTTTAATTTGGGACGGGATTTTGTTCTCGCCGAACGAAATTTCGCCGAAGAGAGATATTCAAAGGGTTTTTATTCCGCGCGTTCGATGGTTTTTAGTCGGAGCGATGCTTTTGCAACGGGGATTTTCGTCCCCCACTCTCTCTCGCGTGCACTTGGTTAGCGTATGGACGCGGGACACTGTTGATTAAAATTTTTTCCTCCGGTGACGAAGGGAGGGACTGCGCGGCGTTTTCTATTGCTCCGCGGGGGGTTTAATGCCCGTCCATTTGAAGTGCATCGCAGGAAGTGTGGAGGTCTCTTTTGCGGGAAATTTTGAAGAATATCACGAATTAATTAATCCGGGAAAGTTTTTTAATGTTCAGATTTGCCGCGAATAATTTTACTTACGGTGCCCACGCCTGTGACATGCGTGGGCCGGCACTCAACGGAGATGCTAATTTCTTTTTGAAAACATTCGGGGAAATTTGAATCAATTTTTAAAGAATACTATCGATGAATTACTTAGATACATGCTCCTATACTAGACCTTTGTCGAAACCGGTCGCGAAAAATGTTTTTAATAAAACTTTCTTGTGGAATTGGGACAGTTATTTTCCTCATCACCTGATGGAGTTCCACAAAGTTAAAACTTCTTCCATTGACTATGTTAGATAAATGCTTCAATGTTAAGATTTGACACGAGTAATTTCGTTTGGGGTATCCCCGTCCGTAATATGCCTTTGGGGGCACTTAAGTGATGGCAATATATTTTTAGAAAGCATCATATTTGAGAAATATACAGAGTTAAAATATAAATAAATAATCGGCACAAACGCCTCTCATTCTATGGGATATGGCACTCCTCCAACAAAATGTTTGCCTTCTATGCCATCGGTGGGACTATGGTCTGTTATGGTATGGTATATAATGGTATCGCATGATATAGTATTGAATGGTTGGAGCCTTCTCTAGGATACGCGTTGTCCTTGTTGAGGGATTGGCTGTGACTCACCCGTGGAAATAATCTAATTTCAACTTCGAAAATTTTCAACTGTACTGTTTCTTCTAAAATGAGGGGATATTCATTTTAAAACAACTAGTTTTTGATTACCCGAATGCGTATCAAAAATAATAAAACTTTTTAATTTTACAATGTATTTTTTAGATTTCACACTCACATTTGTCGATAATATTTGTTTTATCATCCTTAATATACTTATTCGTTTGAAAATTGATCCCTTGGAGTCTTCTGCGATATTTTATAATATCCATGAGTCTTTGAAGAATCCTTTTGTCTCTCTTATCCATTTTCCAGATAGATTATTTCGAGGAAAAATTTTGCCAAGGATTCTTGTTTACCCAGCGGCGCGGATCCGCCATGGGCACGGGGCTCCCATTGGGCACGAGGTCCCCATAGGTTCGAATCCCTTCGCTACTTCCCTTTTATTCCCCCTTCAGACTGCTCTGGGCTACAGAGTTGGCTGCGGAATGAGAAATTAAACCAGAATAATGTATTTAATCCGCAGCTTCGAAAGTTGTGTTCATTCTTATCAAAACCTTGCAATGTACCAACTTCTAATACTTCGCGTATTGAAACTTGCTCTTTACTAACTCTGAGTCCTTTGTGTTTCGAAACTTTAGCTCTCTTTAGGTGCACGGGAGTTGAAGAGCTCGTTTTTTCAGCGCGATGGAAGACGTCCGCCCGGAATTCCTCCAAAAAGCAAAACTTAGCACGTGAAAGCCACATTCGCTGCAACATTTCGACCGTGTTCAACCAGCCATTTAGAAGGATTCGGCCGCACGAATTCTTCCCGAAAGTAATCTCACACTTCCACTCAAGGTGACCTTGGCAATGAAACAAACACAAACGCCGCCACTCTTCCGTGGCTTAGAACGTATTTTCACGCATAATCTCCCCATCTGGTCATCGGACCCTTCCGAAGTTGATGGAGAAAGCGCGGATGGTTATCGCCCCCATTCTGGGCCCTCCGCGAAAGGCCCACGTGGACGAAAAACCCAAAAAAGTTGAGGAAAGGTAATAACATAGCACTTATAGCAGTAGTAGTATTATTAGAAGTGCTTCGACAGCTTAGGTAATTTCGCACATTGGCTCCCACCGGGATTCGAACCCGGGACCGCTTTCACCAAAGGCAAACGCGCTGTCCACATGATTGTCTCGGAGCCCCATATCACTTAAAGGAGTGCGCCTGAAATACCCAAGAATTAACAGAGGTGAAATATAAAGACGGGGACTCGAACCCAGGTCTCCCACTTTCGAGGCAGGTGTTCTAACCACTATACTACCATGCCGCATCAGTCCCACCTCTGTTAAAGGGATGCTTTATGTGCGACATAATAATAGTAATTTTTTATTACAATTTTTTATTGAACATTGAAAACATGGAGAAATTATTTCAAATATTTCAAATACAATTTACAATTTCAAACTAAAAATAATCATAATAACAATATCTGACGAAAAGAATATAATACAATTATTTTTATATGCACAATTGGTCCTTCCGAGTCAGTTTGGCTCATCAAGAGGTGCCAAAAGCACAAACATAAAATCACTTTGTTTATCCACCTTACAACCTTAACATTACATCAATATCCACCTCTTTAGTTTCACCTTACCTGTGGGTAGCTTATTTAAAGATTGTATATTTTATGGAAGTTCATTAAAATAGTTGTACTGTGACTACCAAGTTCCTTTTACCATGATAATTTTATTATCTAGGAAAAATTATAAACGTCTTTTATTAGGGCGAGATTGAGAGTATGTATTCTCTTCTTACACCGAATCTCTTCTTTAGTGATTAGCATACCTACCAGGAAAGTAGGGGACCTAGGTTCGAGTCCCAGTCATATCGCGATTTTTCACCTTCGTTTATCTTTGGATCCAAAGAGTTGATTAGTGAAGACATTCCGGTCGGTGGAAATGTTGGAAAAGGAGCCTTTCCACAAAGCTGCGAAACGAAACTTGCTGTCCGGAGAGTCTAATTGAATGACGAAGGCTCGGCGAGCATTCTCCTATTCGTACGTCTCGGCTATCTTTTGAACCGGCGAGGAGAGAGAGAGAGCTGTGTGGAAATGACCTTGGGCTGAGGAGAAATAGCTGCAGCGAAGAGACTAGAAAAAAAAGCACAGGCGAAGCGAGACTAGGATAGTCCATAATTGGTGAGCTAACCAGAGGGAGCATCCACGGTGGAGAGATGTTGCGTCCGCGCTTATGCACCTCGTTTTTAAAGCGGTTTTAATCATAATCCACTCCCCCGTAATGCCGCCCGACCTTTCTGGGTTATTTCTAAGCAGCTCGATGGGAGTCCCTCAAGATCGTCCACCTTCTTTCCCTCTCGGAGGTATTTTGCTTTGCCTCGGAGGGCGCCGTCGTTTGCCGAGTTCTCTCGAGTTTCCCCGTCTTTCTCGATTCTTTAAAAGTCGCACAAGTCGCGCTTTTTTTATCGCAGTCCTTTCAATTATATTCGGGCGATCATGAAGCGGTTGAAGAGATCATTACGGAAAAGGGTTGACCTTCGCAAATATTTCACCGTTTTCTGTGGGAGAATGCGATATTGAAGCTGTGCGAATTTATGGGGTCAGGGATAATATCGTGGAAAAATGACCAACATCTATTTATCAGTATGTATTGGTAAGTTGATATGAATACAACGATATCGGTGAATATTGTTGACCGACATACATCGATTCACATCACATGTTTATCTACAGATTTTTTATAAATGACTACTTTATCGTTTACAGCTTTTCCCTAATCCGAGTTAATCATTTTATTCCCACACACTTTCTTTTCTATTTCTATCTCTCAAATGTGTTCATTCTTCGTTTGCCTTGTAATATTTTTTCAGGCTATCTCAGTTTACTCACTCATCATGTCCACATGTTCGTGCAATTAAAGATGTTACCAAAAGGTTATTTAGAAATTTATTGTGTTAGAACATGCTGTACTCTCAGCAAAGAAAAGTAAAGCTCAGCAAGAGTAATGAAAATGATTCCCTTGATAGTTTCCTCATAAAACTTTATAAATTCATCTCAATGTTCTTCCAAAATTGTTTACCTTAACGTCAGGTTGGTTTCAGTAGCAGCAGAATACTCGTAGAATCTTTCCTTCAGAATGTCTTCCATGATCAGTTTTTCATACAAATATCTCGACATATTTTTTTTTCGTTTATTTGAAACAAAGATTTATGAGTCACGCCACTTACTTGTAATTAAGCGCTGTAGAAACAAGATTGGCTATTCTGAACGCTTCACGTGAAAGAGACATCATTCCGAGAGTTAGATATTATGATATTATCGAATCACTTAAAACGTAAGCGTTATGTATTTGTTTACTATCAATTGACATAAAGTATAGCGAATCATAAAAATTACGCGGAACCTATTCATATTACGACAGGGTTATCATTTCACCCAAATTTGCAAGTGGATATTTGAGTCAACTCAATTAATAGTAGTGTTTGTTCTCTTTAAAGGAGAGGGGAAGGAAGGAGAAGTTATAAAATGTCGTTTTAAGTTTCCAAAAAATACGTTTGCTTAACTTTCACAATTCGATGTCGAAACTAGCATAAAGCAATACCTCGATCCCGACAGTAACGACTTGAAAGATTAAATAGGGCAACTGCATTGGCCGCTCCAGCTATAGATATCGTTCGTCCGGTGGATTTTACCTCAAATCACTTTCGCAAGTAATTTCCCTTTTGGCGCCGACCAGTCCTGCCGTCTTTGGCTCAGTCGAATGGCGTAATATATCAGTTGAAAAATAAATATGTCAACAAAAAATGGGGTAAGTTAAATCTGTGAAAGAACAATGCAGGAATTACGAAATTTCGTTTCCGTTCATGCACTTACTTCTATTGTACGCCTATCAAGGGTTTCATACTTATTAGTATGATTATATCCAACCCAAAGTGAAATAAATGACATATTAGACCAAAGTTTACGTATGTACATATCCCGTGGAAAGCCATCAAGTTTCCGAGGAATATCACAAATTTTAATCGCTCTAAAGAGACATCATGAATGTAATGTGATTCGAGGCGAGTTACATTAAATTCTGAACCAAGTTGTACTAACTTTGAAACTTGAGGGCTCCAATTTGCGAGCAAACTCTTCTGAAATTAATTTATTGATAAATATAATATTAATTTCTACTCACTGCATAAAACGATCAAAAATGTCTGAATCCGCGTCGTGTTCATCCCAAAGAAAAGTTTGGGAAATGATGGGTTAGAAAAAATTGGATGGTTTAAATTCGGGATGTATTTGTATCATGAGAAAATGTCAAAAGGAACCTGATTTTTAAAAGAGTTATGTTTTGAGAAATTATTAAGTATCAAGCTTCAGTCTCTTTACCAAGGAATTTAAAGATTGAAGATTCGAAAGCTTTGTCCATCAGAAAAACTTCGGGATTGAAATACGTACTGATGCTAGAGTTGGCGACACTCGTCCGTTTAGCTTGGTTACCCGATGATCACACAATATATTGTTTTATTATCATTATTATGTGAACTGTTGTTACGATATTATTATATTTATTTTTTGGTTGATTTATTGATTCTCATCTCTTTGAGAGTTTCCGTAGAACCGTAATTTTTGGTCTGTACCAATTGCCGTTACGAAGTCTTGCAATTAGGCTGACAATGGAGGAAAAAGTAACTGGAAATGATGACTCACACTCACGGCGAGCTCTCTTTATTCAGACTGATTCGGTTATTGCTTGAAAAGAATAAGTCATGCGGATCTTTTTTCCTCTTGTCGCTAATTAATTATCGGTGGATCAAGGGAAATAGCGGTGAATTCGAGGAAACGATAAGCGATGCACCGTTAGGCGGTCTATCAGAGCGAGCTGAATTCCACAAAAGGATGGCTAACACGTTTCCTGCACCATGGTACTTTTACATCTGTTAGAATATAGAATTGATTGAAGAAGCCGTTACTTGGCTAAACTGCATTATGGATATAACGGTGGAACTAACTAAGACGAAATTCCACAAAATCTCTTGTTTAATGCGACCGTAGCGGTTTCAACTATTTCTAAACTACATCAAATATAACAATCCCTCAACTATCGACTATATAACTATGAGTAGTTAAAACTATTATTGAAATTGCATTGTGTTAATAATAGTGGAAATAACTAAGAAAAAATTTCACAAAATGTTTAGTTTAATGCTAACCAGACCGTTTTCAACTAGTCGTATAAATATAACTAGTTGAAGCCAGTCCGATCGCATTAAATAAAAAATCGTGATGTCTCATCTAAGTTATTCCTGTTAAAATATAATTTGCGATATTACTTTTCTATCAAATTTCCGTGAAATTTTCCATTTATCGCTAGACGATGATTTGATCAAAATTTTTCGATTTGAAATTTTTCAAAATGATGGTTTAAGCTACTGCAATACTATTTCCCTTTATGGTTTCATTGTGATATAGATATAGAATATGAATCATCTTTTGATATTTGAGTGAACATTTCGTCGGATATCGTTGAGTTTTAGTGATCAATATTAATTTCGGTTTAGCACGTACATATTAACACCTTCTTGCTACAGTAAATAAATTCACGGATTTATATTGCGGATGTAAATATATCCCGTTTCGTGGAACTGGTGAGATTCCGTTCAAAGAGAGCTGCCGGAAAGATGAGCATTCTTGGTGTTATTACGAGTTGGGAATTTGACAGTTCGCTCGCCGAGAGCTGCAAAAGCTTTGATATTCACTTAGTTTTGAGTGTTTGATTTTAGAAGGGTGGCGAAATGCTGGATATATAGTGTACTGGTATATTAAACATTTTGCGTTGAAAAAGTGTTTTTGAAAAAAGGTAGTTCTGATACGTTTAGGTATTTTCGCCCATTTAATTTTATTAATTGATGTAATTCATTACCATTATCGTTTCCAGGCCCATTTAAATTTGAAATAAGAGAGATTACCACTAAAAAATGAGTATAAAAAATATAATTTTTTAATCTAGAAATTGAAAAGGGAATTCAATTCAGTCTGCCAAAGAAATCAGTTGGCACCACAAAAAAGCGAAAGCAGCAGAAGACTTAATATTTAAGCCTTGTGGTATACATGTAATTGAATCATTTGATGAAAAACATCAAGATATACATGGAAGATTAGTTTATGAACGAAATCCTTTGTTGATTGAACCTCTGACGAACGCGTCGGAAACAAATTAAATTTATCAGAACATATCGATTCCAGTATCATTGCATCCTTTTGTGAAACAAATGTCGCTTCATAGTAGTACTCAGCAGTTACGGGTTAAAAATTAAAGAATTTTATCTTTCTACATTATTTAGGACTGTCGTAATTACAAAAATGTTTAGATTCTTATAATTATTCTCTTTCGAATGGAGCCCTTTGATAACAAGTTCCAAATATAATAGCTTATGTTTGAACGTTTGTTTTCTGCCACTCACGCGTTAATAATTAGTCATAACGATTCAGATATTGGATCGTTTTCCGATACAGGGGTGGAGTTAAGCTTGGCTTTATCATTGGATATTGTAAATTGTAGCTTGTTTCACATATTTTCGTGCTTTCAATTAACTTTTTCAGATCGTACACCTGCACTATTTGTATTGATAAGTGTTTTCATTAAAAAATTATGATGCTTGGATATTTTTGCGTGATAAAGCTTAAGTTTCTTATGAACCTGTTAAATTGCATCTAATCTATTTAGTATTGTTGGTAGAGTGTAAGTTTACGAGTTTATTCAGCAATTATCGTAAAAGTATTAAAATAGTATGGTGGCTTAAGTTTCATTTGGCTTTTTCCCCTTGCTATGATGTCGATGAGGGCTGATTTTGATGAAGATTAGGTGAATTTTGTGGAATTAATGTGGTGTGATACTGACACTAACTACAATATCGAAATGGCAACCTTTAAGCAAGGTGAATTAGGATGTAAATATAAATATTTTTTCCAAAACTAGCGTTTGACAACTTCGTACGTATTAAATAAGATTTTGATTAAAATCATTTTCATTTAAATCATCAGTAAACAATTTTGTGTTTATCGTGCAAAGATTTTTCTTTAATTTTCAACTCTAATTTTCATTTTATTTTTTCCGCTATCACCTTTTTATATTTTTCTAACATTTTAATAGATGTCGTGATATATTGAAATCATTTTCGCCGCTCATTTCAGAGCTGTCAAGTTCGAGTCAACACAAAAGATCGGCAATTTCATATGGTTAGTTACGTTACTCAGTTACCTTTTCTTCCGTGATATTCCTTCTGATCGGTCGAAACAAGAACTCCCTTGTCCTGATCGAGAACACGTGTCTGCTCACTGTTTTTCGATTTGTTTAGTCTCGATCACGTGCAATTTCATCTCCTCTTGCACCTCTTTCCCTTTGACCGCTCAATCAAAGCAGCCCCAGCTTTTTTCTCCTGCCCTTAATTCGTAGCGCAATCAATTCCCCCGTTTTATTTTTGAGACCGGATGGATCTGCATTTGAAAAGGAGCTCTATGCAGTCCTATACAAAACTCCCGCACGAAAGCCATCCCGCGTTACCTCGACTAATGAAAGCCCTTCACTCATTTCCTTCCAAATTCTTTCTCCGACTTCCTCGCGCGTCGGATGGATTTTTCGAGGAGGGAGCAATATCCTTTTAATTAACTTTTTTTCTCCGAAGGGGATCTTCCATTTAAAGTTGAGTCCCGGCTTTGATGCCGACTGACGATAAGAGTTTTGCCCCCCGAGGATCGCCTCCTCGACCGATATCTCGCTAATTCGGAGGGGATTCGTGGTTTACAAACGTTTCTCGGATTAGTTTGAAAGGGGTTGGAGAGAGATAAGGTGTCTCCAGCAGGGAGGAAGGTAATGTGGGGAGGAATGAAAAAGAAGTCGAATCGCAGTCATCGATGCTGACTCGCTTTGATTTCGGCTACTGGAAAGGTTCCTGACGATATTATGCGGATTTTCCTAATTCTGTTATAGCTGGCATTGCCGCATAAAATATATAGTAATAAATGATTATTAATTTCTCAATCACTATCTTACATTCATTCAACAACTTTAGCAAGTGACATAAACAGTAGCAACGGTCCAACAATCAAAAACATTCCCTAACCAGGAAAATCTCGATATCCGGGAAATAAACGCGGAATCTTGGCGTTGATGGTATTGTAATTAGCAAGGTCAGCAATTTTAGACCATCAGACGAAAAATAGCGCTATTCATGTCAGTACGGACAAATTTACAGATCAAACAAAGCGATATAGTATTTGACGAATTTTAATGGCTAAATATTTGTCTATGATCTTCCCAGTACGTCTATAAGAGCCTACAATTCGCATAAAATATTTATTCAAGTTTTGAGATCCAAGAAGCTTTTATTTGGTCGTACGTGTTTTAGAAAATCTTACTTCGATAAGGGGAATCAATTGAATTTAAGTAGAGTATTAATTTATGCGTACTAACGTATACCGTAAAGAACCTGCAGGCAGCATTACGACAAGAATGCCCTCATAATCCACTCGAAACCCACATGGAAACCCACCGGAAAAGATAACTTATTTCGAATCAGTGAAACCTTCTTGGAAATGGAACGAGTGATACTACTTAATGAGATCGTCCTTAAAGTGGGATTCTGGAAGCAGACGTTCCGATCTAATGAAAATAGAAAGGCATGTTCCAGAAGAAGTGATATTTGAGTCCGATGGCCATTTTGGGCTCCCTTCTCTACCGGCGCTAATCCTAAAACGCGGATCCATGGATAATTTCGCCCGGAAATTAACCTTGTTTTTTTTCTCTGCGCATCGCTAACTCCGCTTTCGAGCCTATGAAGATCGCCGCTAAGTCGCGAGATGGACGTTTGTTCAATATTGATTGCAGGGCATCTGGCGGACTCCGGATGACATCGATCAAGTTAGATTTGAAACATCCACGAATTCATGAATATTACCATCTATTGAGGATAGTTTGGCACTAGAGGAGTTTTGAAGCCTGAAGCCTGAGACTTGAAAAGCCTGAAGTTTAGCAGAATTGTTATTGTTAATTTAGCTATCGCGGGATATTCGTTATGATTTTATATACAGTATTCTATGACTTCGGAAATTCCTATATAAAACCCTAATTCTTTGATAAAGTCATTAAAACTCCGTCCAATTAAGTCGTTTCAATTTTTTGCCTAAGGAATATAAAAATTACAACTGTTAAAAATACATGAAGTCCAATATTTTGTCAAACTTACTACGAAAAATGTGCCGGACAATGGCATATAATCTTATTGTTACTTCAGCCTAACCGCTTCTTCAAAGCGTGTACTTTGTTTGAGCTCGTGCCTTCACGCAGAAATATTCCAATTACGTGAATACATAAATATGTGTTAAATCATTAGCTTAATATAACCTATCCAATGCCATTATTTATTTTGTTGGTAACTTACCCCGCTCTTTAGGCCATCTAATACATTCTGCCTTTTTCTGTTTTCTACTTAGTCATCGTAATCTACCCTCAATTACTTTCTTTAGCAATTACTCTCCTCTCAATAACTGACCCATTCATTTCCTCTGTCGACTCCTAATTACTTCAAGTAAAACCTCGATAGTAATATTTATTTCGAGATTAGTTTTCCGATGAAATAATTCAAAGTGATACCCAGAAAAGCTTTTAGCTTGGTGCTTTGTTACACGAAAGTGGCAACAAAAAGTCGACTTTCAGGGGCAATGAGTAGGACGAACACAATGGAGCAATCGTCTGCGATATTCGGCGACTTGTCCATCGTTCCAGGCCAAGTGGAAAATACGGCGAGAAGACGTGGGTACTCAAAAGGTGTTTTAGTCGAATGTCAGCCTCCTTCAGAGCCCAAGTAACCGGCTCCTTTCTTTTATGGACTCGTACCTTCGCCTGGGGCGCATTCTTGCCGAAGGGGGTTCCACGTGTGTAGGGAGAGTCCAAGGAAAGGCTGTTGGGGGCCTTGGGAGAGCGTGGGTGGGAGGCCTATCGATCTTATGGGATTTTTTCTCGCTGGAATCCTTTTGTTCTTAATCTCAGCTAAATACCTCCAAGTTCTCGGAGTTTTGGTAAGCGGCGATACTGCGTCAACTTCGTCCCTCGAAGCTTTACACTCATGGATACCAATCAGTCATGATTACTTTTCATTATTATGAGTGTGGTTGATAATTATTTCACTAATTAATTAATTATAACGGTCTGCTTTGTCTGCTATAGTCAGTATGCAATGTAAGACGTTCCACAAGGTTTAGTCTTAGGCCCTTTTAGTATTATATATTAAAATTAAAATTTTTACTCGGAAAGGGCAAATACTAATACGAATGCTCAAATGTCATTGCAGTTGGTTATATCCCATTACTTTTAGAACTGCAGCATAAATCTTGGTTTCGTAAGCTTTAGGAAGAATTAGTTTAGGTTCATACTTGTGAGTATGATCTAGGTTTATGCTTATGAATTTTAATTGAGCGCAAATGAGATATTTAATGAGATATCTTAGCTCACTGTTTAGACAATCTCTCGGTAAATTGATCTTACTTTAGGGGAAAATTCTTGGTTAATGTAATTACGGAATGTTTAAATTAAAAGAAAGATTCATAGATTAAAAATACCAATTTTCTCATTTTTAATATCATTTGATAAAAATTGTTACATTTTATTTATTGTACTTTTCGTTTTGCCTTTATTTAGGCCTATCTTTTAATTTTTCAAATGTGATTGAAAAGGGTGGCAATTTATGGTTGCTATCTTTGTCGTAACTTTATTCTTAAATTTTCCTTTGCTTACGTTATTAAAGATCTTCCACGGAATTGTAAGGATCATGTTTAATAAACTCCGTATCTTTTTATCACAAAATAATGAGTAAAAATATATGATGAAATTAATTTCGTATTATTCAACTCCTTGATATTACTTTTGTGGAGGAATCTTCTAGGCTGGAAGTTAGCTTATTATTTTCATTTATTTCGGGCATCATCTTCCAATTAACTCAATCGCGTGGCGACATCGTCTACGGATTTTTAATCGTGTACTCGAAATGAAATCTTCGGCACACGTCCTTGAATCCGCTCAAGTACAAAATACGAGCTTTAATTACGATCGGAGATTAGAAGAGGAACGTCATTCCTCGAGTTCTCCGCGGAATAACACATTGTCTGCTTCCTATGGCTTGTCATAGGAATGGCTAGCGAAGTTTCGTGCTTCTTTGGAAGTAGACCATTAGCTCGCTGGAGCACTCCGCATTGCCTGCGAGCACGAAATTTGAAATCGTTTCTTTAGTGGTCTGTAGCGTTTGACGAGGCCGGAAAGAGCTTTCGGCACACACGGGGAGTTGGGATCGGAATGGGAAGAACGGCTGAAGGTAGAGGGAAAAGGTGGAAGAACTTCAAGAAAGAGCGGAGGTATGGATATCCCGGTGGACGAATTAAAGCATCCATTCGTGATGAATAGGAGGGAGTAACGTAACAGTTGAGACGTCCTGCTACCATTTTATTTTTAACGCCAGAAGGACGCCGGTGGTCATTGGACCACTTTTCAGCGTTTTGCTTCACAATATCTTTAGTTAAATATTTTTCACTTCACTTCGAAAGTCTTTGTGACTTCTTGTGATACCATCCTGAATTTAATATGAACGAATTAAAAATTTGCTAACGCTAATGTGGTAAGTTTTACATTGTGTTATACCTAGAAGGACGGCTGGAGGTCATTCAACCACTCTCTCTATTCAAGCCACGTTTCAATACCTATTTTTATTTTATAATAAATATTTTCATACAGATATTTATATTTGAATATTTATTGCATTCATCATCATCATGCATGGGTAGTCTGTTCGCGCAAGTCCTAGGTGTTGTTTCTCGAATTTTCCCTATCCTGCGCTCCTCTCTTCATCCCACAGTACCGCTCTTCATTCTTTAAGCAATCTATGAATTTCACTGTTCTTCTTCCTCTCTTCACTTTTCCTTCCAGGATATCCTTAAGTAAGCAGTTCCTTCTGATTACATGCTCTATCCAATTCTTCTTCCTTTGGATTATCATATCGACCGATCATCTTTTTTCATTTGCGCCCCTCAATACCTTTACCATATAAATGATGTTTAAAAGGAACTTGATTAGAGCTTGGTTATTATCCATAGCGCTATACAGTGAAAATAATGAACTCTTAGCTGTATCTGGAAATTTTTATATAAACAATCGATCGATATTGATACATTTCCTGTCGTTACATTTGAAACTCATCTCGCATTTAGTTTCATTACGTGAGATACTGTTTTTTATGAAAACATGTCATCACTTGTTCATTCTTTTTGTATACCTCTATCAATTTTTCTTCTTGTCTTTTATAACTCTTTTAACCTACTTTCATCAGCAACTTTAGCTATCTATCTGTAGGCTTTTCACACCCTTCTAGTGAGTGTTTTCCTGCGGTGGAAATTTTTCCTAAGCTCTTAGATTAGGTTTTTTAATCCGCATAGCAGTTTTCTTCTTTGTACTTTTGCAAGCTATCTATTTCCATTCATTTCTCATACGACGAAGGGTTGGATGTAAGAAGAGACTTCCTAGTCTCAATCTTGTCCTAATGAAGTTCTTTTATTATTATTATCGATGGAAAAACACCAATTTAAGGTTGCTATAAGTATAGAGATAGGGCTAAAATAAACGATTAAACGCCTCTAATTTGCAAAGAAGAATAGGTATTGATAAGCGAAGTGGTCAAATGACCACTTCCCATCCTTCTAGGTAGAGCGAAACTCCCGTCCTTCTACGAGTTAGAGTTCTACTTCTTGTAGAGTTAAATCATCCATTCGTACCGAATAGAGGAGGGGGTAGCGTAACAGTTTAGACGTCCTGCTGCCATTTTATTTTTAATTGGGACGCACGCCATTCCCTCACGGCTCCTGCATCTGGCCTGCATCCATTACTCACTCGTTTTTTAGCACTTAGTTACCGGATTTACATCCTCTGCCTTTTGTTGCTAGACGTCCGTCTGCGTTTGAAAGGACCAGCGGTGGCCTAATATAGCATCTCTCGGATATGGGAGAGAAATGCTCGGATACTCGGCTCTTGTCAATCGGATTTAGAGCCGAGGAAAGAAGGCGGATGGATTGCTGGAATATCGTGTGAGAGAAGTGTGAGTACATACTTGCATGCGTTCGTATTTATTCGATTCGGGATTTAGGTCGCAACATTCCCGTCTTACATTTTAACTCATGATTAAGAAATTGAATGCTACAGTTAAATAAGACTGAGTTAACTGAGAATAATGATTATGAATTTATAAAAAATGCAAAAAATCACTACATTGATACTGAAAATTACGTTTGAAAGAATAAAAATTTCGTCAGATAGATGCTATTTGGTTTTGATGAGGAATCCGAAAAAAAAAGAATAATTTATTTTGATTAGAATAACATGGCTATGTATTGTACTGAGTAAAGAAAATTTATCCACTTATATCAATTTCTGAAAATGGATGTGAAGAAAGGATCGTTAGATTGAACAGTAAAGAAAACAGATGTGGTAATAATATAATGCATTGATAAAAAAAAAACTATGTAGTAAATAAAATATAGGTACCTCAAGTAAACAACAAAAATAACACAATAACAGAACAAAAATTGGCACAAAAGCGATTTTTTATGCTAAGATAGATAAGAATAAATGAACAATTTCTCTTTATTTTGTATAAATGCATATTTCATTTAACTGGAATGCAAACCGGAAATAGGTGCAAATTTTCACGGAACAAATTCTTTTGAAGGTCACTTTTTAACTCCTAGATTCAACATCGGGCTCTAAAAAAGGAGGTTTACATAAAAATGTCAATATTCTACCCTTACTTACTGGATGAAATTTTGGTGAGACTGGATTCTATTCGATGTTACAAGAACTGGAACATTTCGAGTCGCTCTTCCGAAAGAAGTGAGCTCATACGAAGTGATCACGAACTTCTTTAGTGTCATGCAAATTGCGAAGGTTCGAAGAAAAGATGAAAGAATCGAAAGCGTTGTTACGGTGTGTGAAGCGTGGTTGCCAAAAGTTACATTCCACGGGGAGAAAAATGTTTTCTCCCAGAGGAATTTTATATGTTTACCAATTTCGAGCGACATTTTAGGTTGCTATTTTGCGTTTAATGCTCGGAAAATAAAACTTTAAAATCATCCAGAATGTGTCTTAAATAACAAAAAGAGTCTCATGTATCACCATTCGCTTTTTAGGTCTGACAGAAATTGAATTGGTAGTCAAGACAACGTTTGTGGCGGATTCTGCCGTAATTTTGGGGGATTTCATCAAATTGTGCGTGGATTAATGAAATGACTTGGAGGCTTTAAAGTTGTATACTATGTGAGGATTGACAGAATGTATGATCGTACTAACTTTTAAATCCGTGTGAACAGTAGCTCTCGAGAATTAGTCGAAGATAAAAACATTTGTACAAATGTTTATAGACATACCATCATCAAGGATTTTCATCCCGAAGATTGGTTTTTCGCAGCTCTTCAAGACGCTCTTTACTTCCTGTCACCCATTTCATTCCCTCATAATTCCTAACTTTTCTCTTACTGTCACTCATCAACCTGTCTCCCTCTAGAATTCCTCTTTTCACTATTTTCCGATTGAATCTTCACAATATATAATACATTAGTATATGTAATATTAAGTTTCTTCTTCTTTTATGATTTATTTGAATGGGATACTATCTTCACTAGCTCTTCGAAGGACAACTTCATTGCCCTATTGTTCAGTCCATTTAATTTTCATTAACTTTCAATAAAACCATATTTCCGCGGCTTCTAATCTTTTGTTTTCTGCTTCTATTTTCAAGTCAGTTCATGGGTAAAAAAAAGGAACATTGAGACGACAATTTTCGGTGATTATTTCGAATTACAGATTTGCATGAGTTGCATTTGCATTTGAACTGCTTTTCTCTTTAACTCTCTATTGCTTTGCGATAAATATCTATATTTTTCTACATCTAATGTTCATAATAAATTTACCGTGAGTGTAAATTGAGAGAAATAGATGCTAGGACAAGTAATTTTAAAATCTCATTCTTTCCACGAGCTATGCTCGATAATAACAAATTGAAGTATTTACAACGCCTGGAGCTTAAATCCCTTGCCACACGCCGAAATGTATTTCGTTGAGTATTAATTTAGATGTAGATACATTTTTATTTAGTATAATTAGCACTATACATTCATAGAACTATCAAAATTTACCTCCGGCATGAAACTAGCACACAGCAATCTATACTCTACTATATAGAACGTTGTGGTAAATACCTTTCAATCGATCCAGATCTAATGAACATGATACATTTAGATTCAGCAATAACATACATTCATCGAGCTATCAGAGGCTTCTTCGGGCAAGACAAGTAGAGACCAGCTTACAGCTTACGAACTAATAAACAATTTGCTATTTCCAAGGATGCCCGAAATGACGCAGAGTCGATATTAATTTACTGTTTGGCCCACCATCCAGGCAGGTACGAAATTAAGGAGAGGAATTTCCGCCGGGAACCACGGCAACGCAAATGCATCCATTTCTCTCTCTTTCTGCCCATCGATTTTCCTTTTAAACAAGGGTGTTAGCGTCGCGAGGGAAGTTTGAAGTTTCAATTAGGAAGGCGGTGGCAAGAGGGACATGTGTCGCTCATCTTTTCGCCGCTTCCGAAGGCGGCTTTTAGCCCAAATAAAAATCCGATTTTTCTATCGCCAGATGTGGGCGCGGTCTGTCAGACGGAGGATATATAGCACTTTCTCCTAACCAAAACGAATGGGCTTCGCATTCACTTTTCCAAAACGATCGCCGGAATTACCGCGGCGGGGCTCTGCCTTCTTTTGTTCGCCGTTCGAAAGCAGTTTTGTTTTCACCAAGGCTTCCTCGTTTCCAATGGTTATTAACTTGCACTTTCCGTGGGTGTGAAAGTATTCGATTTATGTCGCATTGTCCAATAAGGTCCGCGCCGATGGTGTTTTCCAGTGATGCCTGTAATAGCGGCTGAGGTTAATGGGGCGGTTTATGTCAGCTATATATCCTGAGTGAATGTTTATCGGAGGATAATTCTTTTATCACTGCTGTGCTCCAATGATTTTTGCGTCAGTTCGCCTCTCGTAGTGGTAAGGTGCTTTATGAAAGAATGAATTTCAGAGAAAATTTCGGCGATGATTCTGTATTACAGATTAGCATGTTATTTGCTTTTTCTATTCTACTCTATAAAGCGTTTTGTTGGTGAGAATTTTATGTTTGACTGATGACACGACCAATCAGAACGAAAGGTCAACAGTTTTCAATTCAGATGATAATTATTTATGCGTTCCTTGTGTTAGCTCATACAAAGGTAAATATTACATAAATTAAGATTGGAAGTTGAAATATTATTCTCCGCTTTTGTGAATGTTTTCTGAACATATCCTTCTGGCTCAATGAGGAAAGCGAGGCGAATAACGTCACTCCTCATGTCATCTAGTGAGCCACATCCCCATTACAAGGGCTTTTTGGTAGTTAATGATGGTAATTTTGAGCTTGAAATCGGCCTACGGGCTATGGAGGTATAATTTTGGTTATTTTTCGGATCCTTAAGTTAATTTTAATTTTCTAAACTGTCTGCAACATTATTAATCTTAAAATGTGCAGTATTGATAATATTTAATGAATAGATGGTGAATAGTAGTGAAAAGTTGAATAGTTAACATGTAAAGATAATAGTATCGTATAAACTTATCATTCCTCCGTGGAAGATTACATTATTATATGATGTGGAAGGTTCTTCATAATCGGCTGTTTTTGGAAGTTCAGTCGTCGACGAAAAACCTCTCAAATTAAACCGTCTAATTATGCGGAGGGAATGCCATTCGCAACAGGTCGTAACTTCCACACTCTCTCGAAATCCTCCTCCGGGGAACCACGTGCGTCGACGGCACCCAAGGTCGACTGCATCTTCCGTCTGCCTCTTTACGTGTTTACGGAGATAACAGATGAGAGGTTATTCGCTGCATTTTACACAAAAGTTTTCGACGAGAGACATGCCCGCTGCGGGCGAAACAGTAGGAATCAGATAAGGATAATGGAGGGAAACGCGAAAAAAATTAAAGAGAGCCGAATCTCGATTTAGGAGAACTCATTTCTTCGAGCCGTGGGTCCGCTAATGATGGAGCGCTCCTAAACTGGAAAGATGGAACCGGATGACGCAACGGAAAATCTTAATTAGCGTCGCGTTGGGATTGATTTGCGTTGCCAAGGGGTTGGGAATCTTTTGGAGGACGGAAATCCTTTTTAGAGAATAATTCCATCACTTCCGTCCGAGGTTTTATCGATAATTTTATTTTTCCGATCCTCGCAAGAGTTGGGATTATTTGCCTCTTCTTTTTCCCCTTCCTGTCAGCCTCTTGTCAATTACCTATTTCAGCGGTCCCTCGGGAGTCTCTTCCCCTCTGTCGCTCGCCTTTTATTTGCGTCCCCCAATGCTACTTCTTCCGCTTCACATATCCTTGATTTCGAAGAGAATCATCTCGCTTTTGTTTTCCCTTTCCTGTAAACCATCTCTGATTTATTTCTAAAGTTTTCGCTTCTATCCTCGTTTGAATATAGTTCCATAACTTCGGTTGCATATTCTGATAACTGTTCTGTGATGACTAACGCTGATGTTCTGAATATGTTTGATGTAGATCGTGTCCCAAAAATGAGGGGTGTATTTGAAAAATTAAATAAAAAAAATGTAAAGCGAAAAATGTAAAGCGAAAAATGGGCACAATTTGATTCATTATAGTTGGAAACAAGTGAACTTTCAGTCTCATAGAATTTCAGAATAACTTACGGTGAATTTATATCGCTTTCCATTTTCTTTTATTATAATTGTATTCAGTTGTACCAGTCTCATTTTAATGACTCCCTGTTTGTACATATACCTTGAGATAGTACGCCAGAGACTTTAAACTCGATACGATTCCTGGTGGGGGTACATATGCGCGAAACCTTATTTGCATATCTCAAAATCTATCACTGAAGGCTACTGCCTGAATTTGGAAATAATTTAAATTGCCCTATTATTTCGAAATTCAGTTATTATTACGTGTAATCAGAACAGATCTTACTGCATTCAGCCAGTTTCATGAACATGTAGGAAATAAATCTATCGTAAATATTACTGTGATTCTTGAAATAAAGTTTCTGTGCTGTGACCGCGAATTACATTCTCTCACACCATTTAATTTTAATTTCCACATATCTCATTTATTCCTTCTTAAAGAACGTTATTGCGCTGAATATTTCTAGAAATGCTTTTAAGATTAAATATTCCCAGTGAATTTCGCCGGGTCATTCTCGAAATCTCGCAGTTGAATAGGTACTAAGTAGCGCTGCCTAAAAGATAGCACGGATACCATCCTTCATGATTAACAAGTCGTTATTGTTAATTAAGAGTATTCGGATGAACTTGACTGAAAAGGCGTAAACTCTCTTTGGAGTTCTATGGGGGACCTGTAATGTAACACAAGAATCAAATATCCCCATAGAAGTGTGTAGGATTTAACGAACTTGCAAAATATAGAACGAAGTCGATACCGCAAAACTAGCTGCGACGTATTAGAGCCAATACCAATCTATGATATTTTATGCAATAAGTATACACTGGTCGGATAGCTAAGTGGATAGAGCAATCGGCCAGCAACTGGGAGATCCGGGTTCGGTCCCTGTTCTATCAGATTTATTCATGCCCGATTCTGCTTGGAAATAGCCCCAAGAGCTCGTCTCTACCTATAAAGTCGCCTTTATCCATTTCCTTAAGAAATCGGATTCATACCAACCGAAAGAATGACTGATTATGATGTCCACGTAGTCAGTTCCAGCTTTTTGCGTTGGCGATACTTTCATAACTCATCCGACGGATTTATGAAAGAGAGCCTCGAGACTTCAATCGTGAATTAAATTCCCCGAAGGAGAAAAATGCGTTCAATAAAATCGCGATGGGAAGAAAAACCGGAACAAAGTCGTACTTCGCTCTCTTTACGTTATTAATGGAGCGAGTACGTGTCGTCAGTTTACGGATGTGATGTATCACGGAGGAAAGTTACGTCGATGACGATTTCACGGCTGAACCCGAACGTCTGGAGCAGCAAAATTGGCTGTTATTCCTAAAAGAAAGCGCTTATAGACTTTCTAGTAATTCATAAGAGCTAATCGTAGCCTTGACATTTGATTTTTATTGATTTGAAAGTTTCTCACGTCTCTTTGTAATACCTAATCCATTATATTAGTGTTATTTTGTCTAAAAGTAGTATTCCGTCTTTATTTGGCCAACATTGGGGCTGGTCTCTTCCTACCTCTGATAGATTGTCATTATTAATCATTTGTGTACATGTAGAAGGATAATGTTTCTCGCGAATAAAACAATAGAGGATTTTGTGGGCAAAAGAGTAACTTAAGTAATGCTTAGTAGAGATGTTCGCAAAGCTGTAAGGATAATGTACTGATCGCTGTACCTCAAAGGGAGATTACCTTCATATATTTATGCTAATTTGAATTTTTTTGATTGTTATTTAATGTTAGGTGCCATGGCTTGATTTAAGAAAAGAGCAGCTTCAATATTTGTTTTTATTATTCCCTTTTTTTGGCCTCAGCATATTCATAAAACAGCTGAGAAAGTTATTGCTTAAAACTTTCCTCCTCGAAGCGGATGTCGTACCGAGATTCTAGCAATGCAGACCTTTTAAGTCTTCGTCTTTACAAATATTTTCTTTAGAAAGTATAGAAAAATCAGTTTGAAAACTTTTTTCGCAATTTCTCGTTTTCCTGAAATACATTTGCGACGTTGATCAAAGAAATACTTCTGTTTCTTTGAGGTACATCAACTTCACCTTTTCATACATTTCATAAATCATACATACCTTTTCGTGTATTATAAAACATTCCAGTTTAATTGCTGCGATATCATATTTCTATTTATTCATTCATTCATACCGTAAGTCATGTCGCTATTGAATTTATCTAAGCGAAAGGTTTTCAAATATGTATGTTTCGCAGCTCTAAATACTTTCCCATTAATGTAATGTTATTAGTGAAGCTCGAGTAATAAAGTGCACGAGAATGACTTATAGATACAAGAAAACACAGCTCTTTGTTTATCACGTCCCCTTCCGTAAAATATGTATAATTAAGAGAATACTGCTTCTATTCACCAATTACAACCCTCTTTCATATCGACGTCGCGTAAAAACCTTTCACAAAAAACAACGAGATATCGTTAAGTGCACCTTTACACAGCCACCCCTTTCGTCCCGCGAATATTAAAAAGGGAACAGGACGATTACACCGAGAGAAAAACTGTAGCAGAACGGCGGTCATTAAGGTAGCGGATCGCGACGGATTACATTCGCTAGATTATAGAACAATAGAGCGGCGAGTTGAAGCTCCGAATGGCATTCCTAGCACTCAAAGAGATCTCCATTCTCGTCCTGTGAATCCGCCGGAAAGAAGGGGAAAAAAGAGCTGGAAACCGGAAATGTTGAGAGCGAAGGCCGCGTAGATGGCGTTTGGCTAAAAAGCCTCAGCTCCTCTGGAAGAAGAGTTCAAAGCACCTTGTGGAGGAAATCAAAAAGACCCATAAAAATGTTGCCGGTTTGGCTGCTTGCGGTTTCGAATATAATTGGCTAGGGGTTAAGGACCTTGGGGAAGTTCCCCCGGGGTGGCGCTGGGCTCTCCCCTCCTAAAATGGTCGAAGGCCTCCCGAAGAAGACTTATCTAATCCTCCGATCGTTCTGCGGGAATCTTCCGCAAGGAAACGTCCAATATCTATTTTGTATGTACTTTCATTATGCACTAGACGTCTATACCTATTGGCGAAGTGCTAGAGGAGTAGGGAATGGAAGGGTGATGTACTGTGGGGACTTGTCTCTGGGGCCGTGAAAGGCTTCCAGGAACCCTGAAAAAAGTTGAATAATATATAAGTAATGTAATGTTAATACATATTAATTTGTACATAGTAACCTCTCTTTAACGTGTAAATGTTTCATTTGTAAGTGAAATAACGGATTGTAATAGCGCTCTGTTGTGGGTTGGTGACAGCTGTTTGCGAATAATGATTGGGTTTAGTTTGGAGTTAATGGTACTCAACTTGTAAAAATATGTGTACGAGAATGCTGCGTTGTAGTAATTGCATAGTTGCAACTATATGATATATGCTCTATGACAGTCAATAACAATGTAGTATTATCGTGATTACTAATTTTTTAACCCTTTTCAAGGGAAATCGTGACTGAAAAGGCTCTCTCTAACCTCCCATCAATGATATTGATAAAAAGAATGATGTATAGGTCTATAGAAATAGAGAGGAAAACTTTTGAGTAGTATTTTAATAATGCTGCCATCGATATCGATAAACATATAAATAATATATAGATAAATAAACATAGGGAGGAATTCCTTTGAGTAGTATTGGAATAAGTTTGCCACCGAACTATTAGTCTGTGACGTATGAATCAATAACCTACGGAAAATAGCAAGGAGCGTACGGTGCCATATGAAATCGCCATTGCTTCCATCTGTTACTCGTTCAACGAATGTGTTCCTTCGCACGCGTGACTGGGGATGTTACCGTTCGTTTCCCGTCGACGCTCTTTTTCCCTTTTGTTTCCCTTTCGGGAAAATCTGAGTCAGGCCGTTCCTCTCGAAAATTCCCGGAGCCATCTCGGGGCCCCCGGAGGTGGTTGACACGATCACGTTTCCGGTACGAAATGCTCGTGGATTTGAATTTTTCTATTTCTGGACTATCTGTGGGGAAATGCCGCCGGTCGCTTATGACTGTGAGGCATAAATCTTCGGTGGTTGAAGTGCGCTTAATGCTGAGGTTCTTTCCCGAGGTTGCGGATAATATTGATGTGCTTGTCGTAGTTGAAGTCTGGAAGGAACATGTTGGCAAGATCCGCGGAGAATGTCGGGAAATCCGTTTAATAGTTAGAATAATTCTATTTATAAGCTATTTTATTCCAAACATTCAAAAGCATTAGGTTTTTATGTTATTTTATTCCGAGGGATCTTTGTTAATAATTCATCCTTGTAATCAGGTTGATATTTAAGATACCCTGTTGAATATATTTGAGTGTATTAAGAAGAAAGCTTGCGGTGTAAAAATCGTGTCTAAAGAGCTAGAGAAGATGACAGGGTATATTAATTCTTTCTGATATTATTAAGAAATGATAATTTTAAAATATGTTTTTTTTTTAAATCGCTAAATACTCTCAGAATGTTCTAGAGAACATCACCATTCTATTCGAAATGTGAAAAATTCTTCCGATACTATAAGTACTTCTTAACGTTCTTAATCGGGTAATTTTTTTAACACAATGTGCTTTTATGAATGTTCAGAGATGTTAAAAAATTGTACAGTAAATTTCATTTCTCTTTTACACATTCTACATAACTATATATGACGATGCAGCCTCTATAACTAATTCAGCTTCCGCGTAAAATTGTTTAGGGCTAATTATTAATTTTGGGGTTTTTGTATATGGATCTTTATTGAGTCGTATATTTACTATAGTAATTGTTTCCAATCACCATTCCGAGAAGATAATTTTGAATGAAATTTCGTGGAAGACCTTTAAACTGATGAATAAATATGAATTTGATTTGTTTTTAGTGGTAATGGTAGATGATAGAATCACTATTGATAAAGTATTTTTGCAGTTACCATTCCGAAATTTAGAATATATCGTCTGTAAGTGAAATACTTTGAATATGTTTCGATGTAGAATGCTGTTAGATTGTAATAATAAATACCAAAATAAAAAACATAAGAACGATTCGATGTGGTAATTTGCATAAAATCAAATATTAGTATACCAGCGAGTATATTAGTACCACCTTCCATGGGCAGAATAACATTAACTCTATTTTTCTTTTTTCGTTCTATAAAACCGCGTACTTCTTCGTGGCTATGAATAAAGAAACTCTAAACAATAGGTTGCTACAACACTACGTTATCACAACAGCACCTTCAAAACAAATTTCAACTATAAACATGAATTTTAATATCCGAGCTCCTTACGTTCCTGTGTATGAACGAGGAGAATTATTTTTTGGCATAGAAACATAATGTTTCCAAATGTTGAATATAATAGTTCGCGAGAAAATTTATGTTTAATCTATACTCTGGGCAAACGAACAAACCTCCATTTTGTTTCAGTTTTCTCTTTGGTTTTCGAAGAAGGTTCTTTCGTTTGGCACTCGAGTTTCCACGGCGAAAACGTTTCTGCGGGGAACATCCTGCTTCAAAAAACGTGCCAAAGGAGATTGGGCGGTTGTTTTTAAAGGATCGTTCCGACGAAGAATTCGGAGATAAACATTTTCCGAGGCGAGGGCGTACGGGAGTAATGGACTCGGGCTTTCAAAAACATGGCGGTACGCCACGTCGCAAGAGATTATAAGCGGGCCCGCGGTGTATCCTTTATCCGCACGTCAAAAATCTCTCCGAAACCGGGATTGAAAGTTGAAATGGGCTGGAAAGGTATAATCTAGTAACGCTCTGCGAAGAGAGGATGAAAAATGGAAACGGGCGAAATCGAACTGGCATTAAAAACGCATGGGCGGCTGAGGAAACACGGGGAGGAATCGAAATCCCCTCGGATGTGGAAGACTCAAATTGTGGAAAGGAGATTTTTCGAACGGTTGTGCATGCTCATCGATTGTACGCGAAGAGATTTTGAGATGGATAGCGGTATGATTGCGGTGCAATTGTGAGATTTTTTGCAAAATCAAAATGTAAATGATTTATGGCAGACGTTAATAGCATACTTTTTCTGCAATGAGGTTGCAAAGTAACTATCTGTCTTTGCAATCGCTTCCTTGTGAAGTTTTAAAGTGAAGGAATCAAGAAAAGTATAACACTTACAAACCACAAGATAATTTATTCTTAAATGACCATGGACCTGATAATGACACGATAAGTCGAAATCGTGTTCTTCAACGACCATATATAGTTAGTAAATTCTGATTACTGTCCAAATAGTGATACCTACATAAAATGTAATTGTATGTATAATCGATATACAGAAAATCTATCTGTTTACCAGAAAATCAAAATACTTCTGTCTGCAGAAGCAGCTATGATGTTTGCAAATAACTTAACCAAACCCTAAGAATAATTTCAGGCTAGCACTTTCCCTAGAATGTTTTATTTTGAATACTACCGGTTTCGGCTCTACATCGCTATTTTCAGGGCCAAGGTAAACTTTTCTCAGTTGGAACAGCAAGAAAATCTAGTTAAAACAATTGCTAATGGGATACTTAGATAGCACAATTACATAGTTATTTACGTATACCCAATTTCTCTCTATAAAGACGTGTGCATGTATGTATGTATTTACCTTCTATTCATCATACCCACTGGTAGTTCGTGGGTGCCCCAGGTTGAGAACCTCTGCTTCGTTTATACATTCTACGCTTCAAAGGTTCGTTCTCGCCGGCGAAATAAATCAAAGGAGATTTCCAGCTAAATCCAGTGCGGATTGTTCCTCTATAGTTAACCAACTCAACCTCGTTATTTTTCTTTTCAGCGGAATCGAACTCCCTCACAAGTTCTCCGTCGGAAATATGAAAAATCCTCGCAAAATCGGCCAATTTCTTCCTTTCTGCTATTTTTTCCCGACTCTTTCCATCGCTTCCACGGCGGTACTCGAGCATGGCTCGCTCTTGCGTGTTGAACCATCGTAATGTTCTCCCTTCTTTTTCTTCCATTGCTCTTTCAAGTTCAGTTCCTGTCCTTTTTTTCTCCTTGGCATTGGGAGCATTTCGTTGAGTCGATGGAAATCCTCGAATCGCCGACAAATCGCTCAACAGCGATCGATCTCGAGAATCGAGTTTATTAACACTTCCAATGGAATCCAACTTTGCGCACATAGCTTGTGGAAGAAGCTCCTATTCCTTTTTGTCTCAATCCACTGTTCGCGAATGTGATTATTGTTACAAAATTTTGCTCTGGATGAATGCTTTGTGGGTTTTCAACCGTGTTGTTTCTTCAATCAAAGTCAGAGTTTCAACTCACAGCTTCTTTGTAATCTTCCGGAATAAGAGGCAGAGTATTTGAAATTTCTGTTCATAGAGTGTATTTCAGTCCCCATTCCACTGTCTTACGGTGCCTATTGTCTATTTGTTTATTTAATTAGAAA
Source organism: Sympetrum striolatum (assembly GCA_947579665.1). Lineage (NCBI taxonomy): Eukaryota > Metazoa > Arthropoda > Insecta > Odonata > Libellulidae > Sympetrum > Sympetrum striolatum. Next base: position 71,456,747 of record OX388345.1, on the reverse strand, counting down.
CGGAGCTCATTGTCGCAATAGACGCCATTTAATGAACAGGATGAATAGGATTCAATTCCAGTATGTCTTGCACTGAACCGAGTATATTGAATATTATAAAATACAAGTAAAAGATCCCTTTAGGGGAATAGCAGGAAATACATTGTTTTGGCTTATTTCAGCCTTATACATAAAAAACTCAAAGTGCATTTGCAAATTGATTTTACCACAGGCAACGAATCGTCCATCGATTTCTCGCATTTATATCTTATGCAGATATTTATTCTAACTTTACTGTGTTTGACGTATTTCCTTAATTTAATTTTACGAATGTGTATTCATTAAGGACTCAACTCCAAAACTTCCGTATCAAATAAACATGAAAGGCTTTCGAAATAATTATCCTATTATTACATTATTTGATGAATCCCGATCTCACATTTGAAAATTATGAATACGAAAGACAGTGGTTTAATTAAAAAGTAACATAAATATAACATATAGACCCAGTAGTATCCCTTTGTAATTTACTTTGCTTGCATTATGCAAGCACCCATTTACTAGTTGTATATACAATTGCATAACCATAATAGCATAATAGCATTCTGTGTATACATTTTATATTACATTGTACAGCCATATTATTATGCATTGTACTACATTATATTACATATCATTCATCATTCTACCAATTTCTGCATCATATGTAACTTTCGAACTGCTGAAAGGTTGAGAACCTGGAAGTAACGTGCACAACAATGAGAATATGTATAAATGTCGCTGTAAGAATAATAACATGAATAATAAACATAAATCAACGATTGGTTCCATCGCAGTGTATTTGATGATGTTGACCAGCGATTAAACTGGTCGTTGATTAAAGTTGATGCGTAATGTTAACAAATTCTTGATTCATATTATGATGAAAGAATTCCAATAAGAAATACCTTAGACAGCCTCTTTTACTTTAGCAATTAGCAAAATAAATTCGTTAAATCAAGAATATCATATTTTATTTGCTAAGACTGTGGTAAAACTCTTAAAAAAATCCTATAAATTGTACATAGCTATGTATCTTTCTTCCTTCTTTCCTTTGCCTTTCAGAGGGTTTTCACACCACACTCATCTTCTTGGATGTTACCCCGCAGTAGAAATATTCTTTCTCTAATCAATTAATATCGCAGTCTTTTCGCTCCACAAAAATTTTCTTTTCTCCTAATTTTCCATATATTTGCCTTTGCGGCAGAGTCAAATTTAGCCATCCAAGTATATATTAATGAATTTTCGCATATATTTTTTTCGATGCTTTCCGGAGATATTAATTTCCTTTCCCAAATAGCACATTTGTATGCATATTTAAAGAGGCCTATCGAGCCGCAATGATAAATAGACATAATTCTATGTAAATAACAGTTAATTGACTAGTAGATTTTAATAATAATATAGATGCTATCAATCGTAGTGTGATCTCTACTGACAGAAGAACATCTAATACTGAAAAATAATATTAGGGAACACTGTGACAAATTAATAATCTCTAATTAAAATATTGAGTTATTTTCGAGAAAATTTGGTTTGTAAACCAGTCACATAAATGTTTTTAAATTCCATTTAGCTAAATTTATACTACGGAGCTTTAAAGCTTAAAAAGTCTCGATTGCATTTTTGGCAACTTTGTCTCAGCATTTCGTAGATATCGATTAAACAATTCAGTGGTAAATGATTCATTAACGACCAAAGATGAAGTACCGACAATGCTGGTATATAAAACCGAAATGGCAAAGAGATTTGAGATCAAAACTATAACCAAATACCGTAACGAAAATGAGTATGCATAAAGTTTCCTCCTTAGATAATTCACATTCTTTTCTCCGCTACCTTTTTACGACTAAAATACTCGCAGTTACGTCATGTCGCACAGCCCATCATAAGAGAGTTTTTCAGTCGTTAAAGAGGTCATAACGAACAGGTCGTAAAGAGAGACTAATGGGTGTCTCCCTCTTTTGTTGGAAGGCAGAATTAATCTTACACTATTATTTTATCTTTAACGACCAAAATCTGGAGAACTGATCCCGGAAATGTGGTGCCTCTACTGGTTTTATCACTCCCTGAACTTCCTCGACAGCGTTTATATACTCGAGTTAATATTTTATGGGAAACAAATACAGCTCATAAGTTTATGTTCGCACAGGTAGATTTTAAGATCATCGCCGTAATTGATTAATTTCGTCGAATTTAAGCCTTCGAGTAAAGCGAAAAGACAATTCATTTTGAGAAATCAAATTTAAAAATAATTCTATGCCATCCAAAAGTTTCCGTGACTAGTTAGATTGGAAATTCATTCTAAAATATGAAATTGCTTTTAGGATTTCTCCAGACGAAGGTCTTAAGTATTTTTACTTGAATACGTGATATCACGAAGTAACTTTCCAATTATAGAATTCTGTCGAGATTTCATTTTTACTTGGCTATATGGTAGGCATGTTATCTGCTTAATTGCAAGAAAATACTCGCCTGTAATTTCATATGTGAGAAAATAAACGTCATATTCTAGTGCTATTTTTAGCTCTTTATCTTTTGACGAGCTATACATTCTCTGTTTTAAGTGTTAACATTATGTTCCAAAAATAACTATTGAAATTTTTTAATGAAGTGTTAACGTTTGATTCTTCCAGCTTATTTTCATGTGGCTCTGAGAAGTTCAAGCTTCAACTTTCATCGGGAAATATTAAATCCTACAAAAATTTCGCAGTATTTAGATCTTGTATCTCGTTTTAGTATTATATTCATAATACAAGTAATCGTTAGTAATCGAATATCTTTGATTTCATTTCTCGTTAAAAACTTATTGGAGTGATTACAGTTGGTTTTGTTGGTCCCACCATAATTAGTTTCACTATCAACCTATAACTTTTGTTTTAGAAAATGCATATTCCAATTTAGCAATCAAGTGAAGAGTGCAAAATTTTCTTAAATCTTCATTTAAGAAAAAAATTGAGAGCCCGCAGAGATTCGGTAAAAATGCAGCAAGTTGGACACCTCTGACGTTACTCGAGAGTATTTGGAGACCTTTTCCAAGTAATAGATCAATATAAGAGATTCGATAATGAACTTTCATATCCGAGTAAGCCACTTATAGAATTCAGTTTTTTGCGTATTACGGGAGATCCCCAAAGACTACGCAAGCGCTGGGGAGGGCCGTTCTCAATTTAATTTTGAAACTAAAAACCTCTCGGTCTATTTTAATTGATATCTATTTACATATATCATGTAAATGAATATGCAGTATCACTTAGAGAAACGGTCGGAGAAATTGCTACATATACTTTGCAAAGTAAGCTAATTTTCGTCGTAAATTTTGCGCTGAATTTCCTGTTTCGCCATCCATTAAATTTCCTGAGCGAATCGTAAAGGAAAATAATTTATTGTTTCCTCAGGAAGAACCCATTTGAAATGAAACATAATCTCTGCGAGTTCAAAAGACTGTATATTATTCGATTCCGGAGAAATAAATGTAAGAATCTACATTTCCGTAGCCTCTCTCTCTCTACCTTGACAATGTCTTATGGTTTGAAGGTCTTTTTTCCGCCATCGTGTGCCGAATCTATTGCGGAACCTTCGTGTCTTTGAACTTGACTGAGATTTTATTCTCTTTCGAAACCCATTCTCACGTTCGCCACGGATTTCTGGATATCTTAGCTAATATCGCGCGGAAAAACAAAAGAAGAGAAGTGTCCATAAAAGGCCGATGTTTTAATGATTTTCGTTACTGCCGATGGGTGGCGTCACCTTCCCATCCTTACGTATTCATAGAATGAAGGAAGTGCTTCCATGGGCGTTCTCCTGCAGTTAATTGGAATTTTAATTTAGCCATTTAATCATGGAAACTTATCTCGCCAAGATTGCGCTAATGATCTCTCCGAAGATGAGGAAGTATGCCTATAAGATATTTCAGTTATAGTTTTGATGCGCGGAAAAGTCTTTTCTCTAAAAAATAGAGCGTTAAATTTTGAAGCAGTTTATTTATTTACACTACTGTATTGCTGTGATATTTTTAGAACACCGTCAGTATATGCGAGATATAGTTTAATTTTTTAATTTAAATTTAAGATTACGTGTGTCAGATCCTATAGAAAAATAGGAATAATAATATATAAAATAAAAATACACCAGCTTGTCCATTAACTGTTGCTACCATGAAGTTATAGACTGAATTTCCATAGATGTTTAAAGTTTCAGATCATAACTGCAAAAAACAACGAATTTCGTGATTTAATTCTTTTGATAGTTTATATTTATGCAGCAGGACTTCTTTCTTAAGGTTATTAGCATCTAAGGAGTAAATTATAAATTATTGCGAGGTTGCCTTTTTGAATTATTGGCAGGGCTCCCAAGTAGCTAAGTAGGTATCGCGTATGCCTTTCATGAAAGCTATCCCGAATTCGAGATCCGGTGGGGTCCATATGCGCGTAATGATCTCACCTATCGAAACACTTTTAAATAATAGCTCTGTATAAGTTATGGACAGTAAGAAGAGCACTTTCTTTCTTTTCATTATTCTTTACTGATTCATGAGATCAAGAGAAATTTCTTTTAACGCAGAAAGGAAACATTAAATTTCTGTGAATCAAATCAAAGTGAATCAGTGATGCAGTAGTAAATGCACTGTTAAAAGTGCTTCGACAACTACGTTCATTTTGTCATCCACCGGGAATCGAACAAAGGACCGCTTTCACCAGAGCAGAACGCGCTGCCCACATGGCTATTCGGAAGCCAAAAGAAATACAGTTAAGATGATTTTAATTGGAATGAAAAGAACACTTCTACCTCTATCCCACCTTTTATGGTAAAAGTAGAAACGTTCTTTTAACATACTTCATAATGGTGAACTCCACTAAGTCAAGGCAGACCTTTTAGATTCTGCTAAATAAGTAGTTAATTATTGTTGTCATCAGGCTCGTTTTCCATTATTCTTCAAACTGTAATCTGCCTACACTCTTCCTCTCATACGCCATGCGCACTCCCAACCTTCCAGATTCTTACTTCTCGCGATAATCTCCGCTTGGTTTTTTCTTTCCGTGTCCTTGAGGTGCGCAAGGATTTCGAGGGTGAACGGCCTACGCGGCATTATTTCAATCATTGCCGTCCGCGACACCCATCCTATCAGACTCTCTTTATGATCTCCGTAAAATTTCTAATTGGAAAGTTTACGTCCGGAGTAATCGTAACGCGATGTTTGTGTTTCCCCTCGGGGCGACGTTTTTAACGGTTGCAACTCGGTACACTGTTCCCTCTTTACATCTCTTGTGGAACTGTTAATATTTTTATCCCCCCTTTGAATGAACTAGCAATCCCCTCCTCAAAGCAAGTAGATTGCTAGAATCACGCGAGAATTCCCACCGAGACGAGTTTTTCATAATTACGGGGAAATCCCGAAGAATATTTTCGGCGATTATAAATTAGGGAGAGGTAGCCAACCGATTCGGAAATAATTTCTCATGCTAGATAATCAGGGAGAAGAATGGAGCTATGGAACACGGCTGGAATGCGGTCTGCATATTGTTAATGGTCTATATATGATATTTAGTGATTTTATTGATGAAATGTGGTAACATATCCGAATATATTACAAGTATTAACATTGATTAGGGATACACAATCTTCTATGCAAGTAAACTAGCGTTAATAAAAAATAACCAAAACGTTAACACTACAATTGTCTTTTAAACCAAGCATATTATGTAGACGGATATAATGAAAAAGAAAAACTACTTTTCACGAGGAAACTAGTTTATTATTTAATAAATAACTCTGCAAAATACCACAGAAAAATCACACAAAATATATCATTTGATAATGACGCTTAAGTGTTGAAAAATGTGATATTTGAAGTTTTTCTGGGATATTTTGCAGAGATATTTACTAATCAAAGAACTTGTTTTACCGTAAAAAGTAGTTTTCCTTTTTCATTATTTCCTTCGTCATAGAAAACCACGAAGTCATTCGTCAGTCAGTTGATTTTATGATATTATATCGTATTATAAGTTTGAATGCAATTGACAATACTTTTCAATTCAACAATAATAATGCAAAGTTTTTATTCTGGCAACAGTGTACCAAACAAATTCTCCTTTCATAAGAATCGTATTCCCTTTGTACAGATTTCTGAATCTTACAAACTGCGTCTTTAACCGCGTATGACGGGCATACTGAACCCAGCTAATTCTTTAGCTGCAAACACTTTAACGGTCTCACTACCTAATGCTATATATGTTTGATGAAAGTTATAAAAATAGTACAAAGTGTCTATATTTACCAGAGTACTGTAGTTTTTACTTCACAGCAATTCGTTCTATTTTCATGCGTTTGTTTTTTTCGCTCATACGTCATTTCTATTTTATTAGTCTATATAAACGTAGTAATCTGCTTTCGCTCAGCTTCTTAAAGATTATTAATGTAAACTATTAAAATAGCTTTGAACCTTATAATATTTTCATAGAGACCACTTCTCTACCACCACTAAAATATATAGATTCTTACATTTTAAATTCACATAACCTTGATCTTCTTCTTTGCGTGAGTTGAAGTCACCACAGTATTGAGCCGTAACCTCGACATTCTATCGTTTGATTATTTGTTATTCGGAAACGGGGAATAATTCATCGCCTGCCAGACCACGTCGCAATAAAATTTTGAATGGCAGGCGGGAAAAAATTATCGGACGTCGATTATTTATCGATTCGAGAGTTCGATGTTCAGTATAACCTCTGCTTTCTTTGAGACGCTATATTAGGTAAAATCAATCCTGAGGAAAGGAGATATTTCCAATAACTTACAATATTTGTTTTTCTTGCGGTTCTTAGGTAATAGAAAATTCGTTGTACTTAGAAAATGCTATCGACATCCTATCATTCATCTAGCTATAGAGTTTGACTTCGAGACTTCAATAATCGACCCAATATGTATCGATGTGATGCGATATATTTTAAGACTTCATTCATCAGTTTATAATAGCTATTTTAAGTGGAAACAAACAATCATGGAAAGTATCGTGTTGTTACTACTAAACAGGCTGTTGTTCACAGAAATTATTCAACATATTCGGAAATATTTCAACTGCATTTTATGAATATATTGACCTAAAAATGAGTTTTCCGCATTTTGCACATCCATATTGATGAAACCAAGTATTCATTCATATTTGTTTATCGTCCCGAAAAAAATAGAAAATAATGATAATAACTATACACGCATGTATTCTATATTTTAACCATCAGCGGCCTTCCATTATTATGCATGCATGCGTTTAACTTTCACATGGTTTGATATGCCTCAATATTCTCTGTTCCCTAATGCCATTTCTTTATTACTTACCCTATCCTCTATGTTAATTGACATGTTTCGCCTCTATCTACTCCTAGATCCCTACTTATAATAGCCTTACAAAAGAAAATTAAAATATTTAATAGGATCCACGGAGAAAGGCTTCCTTTTTTATGGAAATCCGTCATTACATAACGTCATATTATGGCAATAGTATATATTATTTATTATTTCTGTTGATCTTTAAAATTTTGGATTAATCCAGATATGGTATCGTATTGGGTAGAAGCCAAGTGAATATATTTTGGGGGGTAGGAGCTGCTTCAATGGAGGAAATCCCTTTTTTTAGATCAAAGAGTGAAGGTCAGCTTCCCAGGAGAGGGATGGCTAAAGATGTACATAGGAGAAGTATATTAATTACTCGATTTGTGTGAGAAAACTATATAGATTATCAGTAGCTTTATTAGAGATATAAATATGTCTGTGATATTTAGAATTTGCAATGTTAGCCATTTTATGTGATTTTTGAACTTAATTCAAATTCATAGCCGGGCAAGATTATATATATCTTTTGGCTATCACAAAACAATATATGTCTTCGATGTCAAATTTATAACTCTTGTAAATGAAAATGGTTGATGTATCTAAAATAAATAAATACAAAATACAAATAGAAGAATATGCCGCCGTATATTCTTTTATCATCAGATCCGGAGTCAGTCAACCCTTCGCACCAAAGGCTCTCTCAACATTGAAATTTCCTTCGAACACATTGAATCGAGCTATTCCGCTGCGAAAGGCGATTAACAAGAGCGAAAATCAGTCGCTTCCTTTTGTCCGCCTTATTTCCTTCGCCGCGATATCTGATTTAGTTTCCGAGATATTTTTTCGGTCTCGCTCCACGATTAAATTCTTGTCCGCGGCGGCCGTCCTTGGGCAATAGCACGTTTCTCGTTCGCTGAACTTCCGTTTCCTTCCTCGAAAAGGATTCTCTAATACACCGCTCCGTGATCGGCATTTATTCTCCGAGTTAAATACGATTCCTCGCCCAAATGTGGAGGGAATTATTCCTGTTGATTGGATTTGGTAACAGCGGGTCTGTCGAGATTGATGTCTCATTTTTTGTTCCATTCATGTCCCCCGATTGATTCCCAAATTTTAATCCGTGACAGTAAAATTCGATCGTCATTGAGAATTGTATCGTTGTAGGTGAAAGAATTGAATCATCTCAGTTCTTGGTAATGCAACACTTTTTTCTTTGTTGAACGATCTTTCACCCCAGCGTTCCCGGAACTCATGGGTACGAGTACTAATATATTTAACGGCACATCTTGGTTATTCGGTGAACAAGGCTGTTTCCAAGGTTAAATAAATATAATTACGTATTGGATTACTTCACCCTTTGCTTTGTGGAACCTTGTAATATTATTCATGTGGATAAATAGATCGAAATATTTGGTTTCCACAGGAAAAGTTTAATTAACCTGAAGACAGGTTTCGGCGCTTAAGCGTCATACTCAAGTAACAAAACAACTTAAATAAGCGCGAATTATGCTATTGTTCCGGAGGTTTAAAAGTCTTGGTTCGTGAAGATGTTTTGTCTAATCACCGTGTAAAATATAATTACATATTTTTTTTTAAATCACAACATGCATATCTACACCAAATCTTTCACGGAGATGTATGAAGTTACGACAAATCTGAGACCAAACGTTACATTCATTTATCATTAGTCACTGATGCATAGACCTTTGACCATCTTTGCTTATATACAATGAATTTATATGCTCATTAATTTGTATCTGTTTGATATTTTTAATTTTCTTTCAGTTGTTATTTCTTCATTCGTATTTTATAAATCAATGAAATCATTTACCATTATCTTTGTATTTTTCCCATAAAGTTACAATAATGACAATATCACTAATTTAAAATCTTTTGTGTTAAACGAAAAGAACGTAAACAAAACGTTGGTTACACCAATAATTTAAAACGTGGGCATAACACAAAACATTTAAGATCAGTAACATCTAATGAACCGTGAAAGCCTTAACCATTTCAATTATAATAATATCATTTAAAAACTGATCTTAGGTTGATTGAAATTTTGAGTTTTAATACTTTTCGTTTATATGAATATTTAAAAATGTCTTCTTCATTTTCATTCCTCGTTTATTTTTTTTTCATCGCCCATCTGAATTCATGCTGGTGCACTCCGATATCTTCACGTAGGTATATATCTGCATCCTTCGTTGGGAGGCATTTTTAATCACTCCCTCATTTTCAATAACAGAACCCTTTCCTCATTTTTCGCCGCGTTAGTTTCTCCCTCTAATAACTCCCGGAGTGCCAAGAAAAGCGTCTTCGTCTCGATCGATGCTCGCTATCGACGGCCATCTCTTTATTATTCGCCTCGTCTCTTATCCGAGCTCCATTCGAAACCCGCTATTCCCATTTAATTCCCATCCCCGTTTGTACAGACGACGTCTTCAAATTATGTGCAGGTCTGGGTTCGATTTGGAAGACGCCTCTGAATGGGGATCTCCTCATTTGCCGGATTCACCAGCGTCCATTTATTTAATGTTCATCTGCCCTAAATGCATTTGCAGCGGAAGGTGTGCTCCTTCCGAGGGATTTTCCTCAGCGAAGGTCCTTCGCTTCTTGGTTCGAGGTCTTTCTGGTCTGTATTGACGTGTTCCCTTCTTTTCTCGGGTGAATTAAAAGAGCGATGTCGATGTTTAAACTGTGGTGTAAGTATACTTGCTATTCACTATTCTGTGGTAATAGATGTGCGTAAGCATTCTTAATATTTCGATTTTTAATGAGATTACATGAGTAGTGGACAAAATGGGATTAAATGCGATTTCTTAATAATTTTCGAATTGAGATTATTTAGCAAAACTTGTTCAATGGGTGATTTATCTTCGTTCCCATGTGTGTCGAATAATTAAAATTTCTCATAAATTTTTAGTTGAATTCATAAAAAATGAGATAATTTGTAGGAAGGATTGTCTAAAATGTAAATATGAATTTTCTTTCTCAATTTAAGCGAAGCATTAATAAAATTTGTCATGGGGAGTATTTAGAGATACAAATTAAAACAAATAAAGTTGATTTTGGTTCTGTAAACACATGAACAAATTTTATACTAATGTCCATAGCCACTAGCAACCAAATACTTTGAAATGGAAATAAGACTAACTAAACAGCATGAGCAGTGATCTACTTACCTTGCTCCAGTCAAACAATGCAACGAATAGAAAAAGCCTTTTAAGCACAATGAAGAATTGCATTCTAAGAATATAATATAATAAAAACAACTTATAGAAGACCTTATATAATGAAATTGAATTCAATTTTCCCGTCAATATCTTCGGAGTAATATGCATCGACTGACACGCCAAACAGGAATCATTTCCCATTTGCATCGCACTTTATCGCAGTCTCCAAATCACTTTGCATAATTTCGCACACCTCGCGAGCAGATCCAGATTGAAAATTTCGCGATTTCGCGAACCGATCCCATTCTTCGCGACGTAATGAGATATCGAAAATTAAATTACCTCTTCGGCTCCGCATAAAGGAAAGCCTTCGATGGGCGCATTCGACGTTTAATGGGGGGCAGAAAACGTTCCGAGAGACGTCCCGTAACGGCCGAAGAAAGTAAGGGAGCGATACGGAGGGGACGTAAAAAAAGCGGAAGAAGTGGGTCAAAGCTAGCACAAAGGTCCGTAGCATAATTGAAAACCGAAATGGCATCAGGATTGAAACGTAGGAAGGGCAGGGATTAAGCCGGGATTGCATCGGATGAGAAGCGGCAAGAAAAATTGATTGTCGTTAGGAGAGACTTGACAGAGAGGCGGGGAGTCCTTATTCCAGCTGTGAGCGGTGCCGATGACGGTGTTGATAATGAGAAAACAGTGAATTGGATTCGGAGGGAGTTGGACGGGAGATTTCCTCGCGTCTCGAAAAGTAAGTTTTCTGATGGATATTACTCGGAAAGGAAGGAATGCCAGTGTTAGCTCCTCTTAAAGGATTGCCCATCTGCTGCTCGCGAGGATTCCCTCCTGTCATGTTTAAAATCCGCGCGATTGAACCCCGGTGCGTTCGGGATCTGTAGAAATCGGTTCGTGTCAGCGGTCGTGAAGGGATTTATCTCCTTTTTTGATGATAAATAAATTACTCAGCGCATCATTGAGGTTAATACTTGATGAAAATTTGACGTGGAGAGAGCAACCAGGTTGTGTATTTTAAAGACTTAACGAGGGATGCTTTATCACGTCATTTTCCAGTCATCGGTATTTCAACGAGGCTCTCTTTATATTTTGTCTATTACCATTCTTTTAAAAGTATGCTATCGCCGTATGGGGAAATACTCCTTGTTGGGAGACAATATTTAAAGCACATGAGAGTGGTATGTATAATGAACAATTGGGGATAGAGATTCTTGCAAGCAAGCTTTAAAAAGAAATGACTTTCTCACATTTTTACTTACTTAAGGGTACATATATACAGGACTTAATTCGGCGAAATTGAGATTGAAAATTTCCATCTTCCATATCTTTCCATATTTCCATCGCTTTCTATATGTCCATATCCTTATCAGTTGAATTTATATACCATGTCATTGCTAATTTAGAAACTCTGATTTATCAACTTGCAAACAGTATCTTCATTTGTTTCGTTAGTGGTACTAGTGCTGTATATAAACTATTCTATTCTGTTCTCATCTAGAAGTTGTTGGCTATCGAAAGGTTCCTATTGCCATTCCTTGACAGGTGGATTATTCTCTCCGTATATCCTCGTAAAATTGATTTTCAAATGTACCACCACCTGGTAAAAGTCAAGTACTTTATATCAATAAGATGGAAATCTCAATTCAAAGTTATAAAAGATAAGCACTTTATTTACGGAAAATTTATTGGCTCATGGATGTTTTTCCACTTTTCGGACTTGGATATCGAGTAAATATTCGATTATTTGGAACCCGCCCTTCAGGATTCCGCATATTAAAACACACCAAGTTCATAAATTACCACAACAAATCGATTGATGAAATTATTTGATTACTGGAAAATAACGTGATAAACAGTTCACAGCATGTAAATTTAAGAATTTCGCTAAACTGGGGAAACATTTCGGTAACCAAACAGTAGCATTCCAGAGCAAATAATCTAAGCTTGCTGACCTACCACTTTGTTATAACCTTGTTTTATGACTTCGGAAGTCATTATTATTTTTTTCTGTTTATGTTTATTTGCGGTAACGTAGGTGTACGTTGGCATATAACTTCCGATACATATGATAAGTAATCTCCAGAGAGGAAAATTACCAAGTAAAAAGCGTAACGGAAATAAAGAATAGCCCACGGGTGGTCTCCTCATCGTGCAGCTGACCTCACGGATTGATGGATGGCTTGTATCGGGTAATAATTTTCAATCTTTTATATCTATCCCTCTTTGTAGCCAACGACGGATCATTTCAAATTACCAGCAAGAGCTCACGGCGGACTGGAGGACAAATGAATATCGATCAGAGGCTTCTCTCGTATGAAACGCTTTTCAGGCGATCTGTCACGAAAATGGAAGGGTTTTAAAGAGGAGAACAAATAGTTCGGATTTGTTCCCCTTTTTAATTCTGAACTTAGAAGCACTCATGCGGACGTTTATATATTTATTTTTTGTGTTATTTTTAGTACGCGCGCTTATCTGCTGCAGATATTTCTTCTCTCTATTTTACTGTGGAGATTTTCGTATCCATGTTTACATGAAGTGTTTCGTATTTAGCTGTATTTACTAAAATTTAAAGTCAAATGAATTTTTAAAAAGCATTATTAAGGATTATCTGGATGCTATAGTTTCGATCTTCCGAGGATAAATAATATTTTCACAACGGTAAACATTTATCGAATGGAGAGTATAACATATTTTATAAACGGTCATCATGATCATTAAAATCCTTCATTCATTTTAAGCTAACCCTGAAAAGCCTCCTATTCCGTCTAACAATCATCATTGACTTACTTTGTAAAGCCAGAGCTTATGGGGCATCCTATTTATAATAATTATCTAAATTAACTTAAGAAAATAACCAAATGAGAAAAACAACTACAAGAGAGAAAATGTGAAAACTTGCGCAAATATTTCGATATTAACAACTGAGAGACGGAGGAAAATTGAGCGTATTTGAAGTAAACTACACAATAAAAACAGTTGGCAGGGGTTGCATCGCATAAATAATCTGAATATTGCGATAACTCACGAACGTTCAAAAGAAATGCCTCTGCAAGCAAAATACTGTGGCTATAAAGAGAAGAAACAAGAATATCACATTACAAAAGGAACAGCGAGAAAACTTTGACCGAAATTGTGAAAAAATAGATTCACATAGAAGTAGATTGAATGAACGACAGCGCGTACATCTAAAACATACGCACAAATCATCTCAGTAGAATCGAAGAATAATGTGTTAACTATCATAGCATATGGCGCCTATTTTGCGTGGTCATCCGCAGATTTATAACACAAGTTACATCGGGGATAAAACCTGAACCGTGAGAATAAAATTTTAAAGTTTTACGAGCTGCCAATAAAGTGAGTCGAGATCCGCCTTTTTCAGTCTTCGTAATGGCTGTAAAAATCATGGGTGATGCAATTACTTTCGAGCATGAGTACGATTATAGTTTGAAGCAACTTTTCCTCTTTGCCGACTTGCACGGCCGATTGCTGTTTCGTGATGCACTTTGCGGCGGTGTTTGTTTCTCAACGTTTTATCATTATAATCTAATTGCTTCCATCAAAAGAGAAGCTTCGGCGATATTTCTCCCTTAAATTTTGCATTCCCTTGATCTTTTCCACAGACTTCAAATTCGTTTAAGGAGCAACGGGAAACGAATGAGTAATTTGATTACAACTCAGTGTAAGAGTGAGTTAATAAAGTCCACGCGAAATTGATGGAGCTGATGTAACAAAGTCTGGCCGCTTATCTTTTGAAAACTGAGAACATTTAATTTTATCCTGTGGTATTTTCTTTCTTTAATTTGCAACAACGCCTTTAAACTAATGAATTTCCAGTTCCAATTGACCAAAAAACCAATATCAAGAGTCTTATTATTTTTACAACTGCTTTCTCGAATGACTGAATAGAATCATGTTCTTTGTTAATGTATTGTAATACAATTTCCCATCACTAATTTTCTATGTATGAAGCTGCTTTAAAGAAAGTAATTGAATCTTCATCGTGAATTCATATGCTTTCTCGATGTTTTTACGATGTCACCCTCGTATTACTGCTATCATGGCACAGCTGTTGCTATTTGACTTATCATCTGGTGGCAACGTAAAATCCGTAAACAAGTGCAATACATAATGACACGAAAAATTTATACATTTTATACAAATAAAAATATAAATAATTTTATTTATAAAATAAATAAAAAATTTAAGAAAATAAAATATAGCACATGATTAAGCTAAAATAAAAAAATGTATAATATTACCAGAAGAATAAAAGGAGTTATAAGCGTGTACCGTTGATCAAACCATAGAGTAAGGATAGTTCCTTACTCTATGATCAAACTCAGTTGCCTCTCTACCGTTTGATAGCAGACAGAAAATGATATGCTGTACATTTATATAATACATAATTACGTTCATACAAACAAATATGGATACAATTAGAATGAAACTTCAATGAACCGTACGTATCTTTGTTATTCTAAATTCTACTTTCACTTGATTATTTATTGATTTGCCATATCCTTTATATCTTCAATTTTCTCTTTTTGGAACTAATATTACATTCGTGTACCATTTGTCCTTTTTTCTTGAAATTTCGCTTCAATAAACCTATTTACATCCTATTTGCCCTATGTCTAGGATGGTTTCTCAAACATGTCACATTAGAGGTTCTTAGAATTTTTCCTGTGCGCTGCATATCTATCTCATCCCACTTTCTCGACATTAATCTCTTGCTGCGGATTAAGTTGTAAGTACGTGGAGAGGGCGTGGATATTTTCATCTCTGACCGCCTCAGTCCGAGAATCTATTTTTCCCTTCTATGTTGCTGCTCGCAACCTTAAGGGCCCCACTCCAAGATTCGCATATTGAAATAAAATAAAAACGATAAAGAAGAAAATTCTTAAAGACACATATTAAGATGATAAAGGTCACACTTAATACTCCGTTGGCAAAACATACCATGAATATTTCTGACGTATGTATGTCTGAAACACGAATAAGAATAATAATATGTTTATTACGGTTGTTATCCCATTGGCTGTTTACAGTAAAAATATTTACAGTGTCATAAAATACTATCGCAATAAGTAATATACTCACGAAAAATAAATACAATTAATAAAATAAATTAAAGAAATTACCATCACTAAGATATATTCAAGAAAATACAACCCAGAAAACATTGCCAAGAGTCACTAAAATACAAGCGAGAAAATAAAATCAATAAATATATCAAGAAAATACAAACGAAAAATATAGTCATTAATATAACATAAATATGATAAAACCGAAGAAAATACAATCAAGAAGATGATGTTATTATTAGCATTATTATTAACGGGAGAAATCCCTTTACAAAAGCATGAAAAATTTTATGTACATACATACGAAAATAAAAAAATGCATACAGTAGTTAACATATTAAACATTAGCATGAAATAAACAATAAAGTTATCATACATAGTAGTTATTGAACAGTTATAGCATAAGAATAAATGGAATATAGAATAACATGTATCAATAATACAATTCAAATTATAACAAGTCATCATTAAAAGTATGTATCGAGATCAAACACAAAAATTATCACATTCAAGCAGGCATGGATAAAACAATCATGACATGCCATTCAAATACATAAAGTAAATATTAAAGTTTAAAGGCTTAAATATTGCTAACACATCTATTAAATATGTCAATATTGTTGTTAACAAAAATTGAATTTGCAGAACGTTGATTTCGAGGTAATGTTGAGTTGTACTTGTAATTAGTAGAAAAGCTGTCTCTAAAAGAGACGTCTTCAGATTTTGAGGAGTAAGATGGAACCCTAAACTGAAATTAAAAAAGATAATGAATATAACAAGAGATTACAATGAAAATCAATGCAGTCTAAAGTTTCTTTTTGATGCTTCAACTGATTACTCGATAATTATGTAAGATAATGCTGTTTTAACGTTAAAAAATATTTACTCGATGATTGAAATTCTTTTTTATCGTAACATTAATTTCCAATTTATATTTTCTCTCATCTTAAATTCATTGTATTAGCCACCGATATGGTCAACTTATATCTGTGATAAGGGTATTCAAATAGCTGAGTGGAAGAGAACTTAAAATTTTATTTCCTTTATTTTTGAAGGAAATTAAATGCAATATTTATTTTTTATCTCTTCAGTTTACTTTATGACTGCAGTATATCTATTTCTTTTAAGTCGGTTTTTTACGTCACTCAACAAGCTGTTTCCGTTCAATTTCTTTGGTTAAGGTTGTGAGGTTACATAATATTATTCTAGTAACTCCACGGATCGCGGAAAATTTCGATGACATATACTTAGTGGCTGAATCTTTTAATCAAGGAATTTCCGATATTTAAAATCCAACCCATTTCTAAAATTGCGTTTTACTTCCCTTGAAAACTTGGCATAAGTAAGAAATGATTTTTCTCAGAGAAGAATAGCCAGAGGAACAGGATGAAAGAGGACGTATCTTTCTTTTATTTTGTCTGAGTCCTGCTCATGGCTGTCATAATATAAAAGCTACTGAGGTGTGAACGATTCCGAAAAGCGGCACTCCTTTACTTCTCTCCTTGTTAAGTGCCATAAAAATGTTTTTTCATAGCGTAATAGCACTTCACTTGCGTGCTTATACTAATCTAACTCTTAGAGGATATTAAGGAAAAACTACCTCACTCCTCATCTAGCCTAGTAAGACTCATTCCTTATTTCCTTTGAAAGCTAATGGTGAAGGAGATTACAATCCACACTTCGAAATTTTGACATCACCTATATTTATTGTTGTTGTATTGTTGAAAGTGCTTCGACAGCTTAGGCCATATCGCACATAGACACCCACCGGGAATCGAATGCGGGACCGCTTTCACCAAATCTGAAAGCACTGCCTACTTCCCGGAAGCCCTGACGTATATTGTTTTTGCTGCAAGATCCCAAGAATAAAACAGGCTTGAAAATAACTCCTGGGTGCACGCCGTTATGTGCAAATATATCCAAACCCTTTTCTTTTGGCAACAAGACTTCGAAAAATACCAGCAGTTAAAATTCTTTTGCAAAATTTGTTTCACAGAAACAATGATGGTTTTAAATATCTATTATCCTTAAAGCAGTTGGCATGATCCCTAAGATTCATAGTAGGCAAAACTTTTAGGTGGGTTATGTAAGGAATCAATTTTGTGTCACAAATGAACGAGATACATAAATGGTAACTTCCAAGCAATCCTCTTCAACGGCCTCTCTACTTCGAATGCAATGAATCAGTCGAAAAATTAGCTCGCGTAAATAATCACAACGATAAGACATTGCAAAGCTATCTCTGAAAGCTATTGAGCATTCTTGAACGAGCAGAATTTCGATCGAGAATCTCGGAAGCGAAGGAATCTTATTTCATTTTGCAAAAACTCTCGTGGTTCTCTCGACTGCTAGACGCGACCGCCGTGGTTACGGCGATGCAGGACGCCTAGAGATGGTTGCCGAGGAAAATGGTGAGAGGCGTGGCGGAGATCTCTTCGCGATTGTTTTTTCCCATCCTCGCTCTCTGTTCCGCGATATTTTGTAAAGTCTTAATGGACTCGCATGAGCGACCGCCTATCTAAATCCTCCGCATCTTCAATGCCAACGAGTTTGCTAGACCGCTTCGCCCCGTGAAGAGTATTATGTATTCCATCCTTTATTTGGCTATCGAGCACGACGCGCATTTTTCACGACTTCGCTCCTCTTCAGCTAGATTTATATCGCTAGGTTGTGCCGTAAACACTCGAAACAAATTGAAACTCGGAGATCGATAGCGAGGGAAAAATTAAATGGGAGTTCTGCGAGGGTTTGGAGTTGCCGGTTGGCGATAGAAAAGAAGTAGCCTAGTGTTCGATACGGTTAATTATATACATGGCAAATTGGACAGGAAAGGGCTTTTTTGCCTATTCAAATAGCCGGAAAATTTTTCAGGTTTGAAGGTGACTGTGTACGTATTGGAATCTCGGGGCATATCTTTCGCTAGTGGAAATAATGGCGTTTTTCAGGATGGTAACCATCTCCGACGAAGAAAGTGGGATATTAATGCTCTTCCTTTTACGGAATAGTGCTAACCTGTTTCCATCGACGTACCAGGTGTGCTGGCGTTATTGGAATAAAGCATCGCAATTTACAACTTGATAAGCCTTACCTGATATTTCCCGTCTCCCATAGTTATTCCACGATTTGCTATCAGACATCAATTATGGATTGTATAGCATTTTTATCAATATTAACAACAGATTGACTCAAATTACTACTCAGTGGGGTTTGATAGAGAAATTGTCGGGAAAGTGGTAGATCCTGGTTCGAGTCGCGGTACATGCCCAATTTCCATGTCCGTTTTTCATTGGGAATTATCCTAGGTGTATGCTTTTAGGTCTAATGTCACCATTCACCCTTTAACTTGTGCAATTCTGACCCCTTTCATATGGATCCCCATCGGAACCTAGATCACTATGTTTTAGTATTAATAGACATATCAAATTTTCTTATTATTTTTTACATTCTTTGAGTAAAGAAAAACCATTAATTAAGATTTTTAATAGATGAATTCAAAATTATCCAGCAAATAATCTCTATCTCTATCGAAAATAAACTCATAATAGTATACTTCAACATCCATACATAGTGGCAGTCTTTTAGAGTTTGGCATGGGGATCATTAGTCAAGTTAATCAAGTCAATTCCTCTATCCTATTACTGTCGGGTATCTTCTGCAGAAATAATCAATCTTTGAAGCACATGGTTCTATCATCTGCTTCCCTGATATGTCTTGGAGTATCTTTTCGGTCAATGCCCGCAGAATTACACTGGATATCATCTAAATCACGAATTCGAATAATGATTGACGATATAGCTGGTGTAGGAAAAGCTCTGTTTTCTGGTAGTTTTCAATCTTCTTTGCTAACATTAAGGGATACAAAAGGTGGACATATACACAAAGACACCATCTCTTTTAAGTAATTACGGTTTTGGAGACTTTGATGATTGAATAGCCGACGATTGGTTTGCCGCGTGATGCAATTCGTGGCGGCCACCCATTCAGTGACATTAACGCTTGCTAAGAAAGCGGCGGAAGAGAGAGAGAGAGTGAAACAATGGGAGAGGAGAAACAAAAGAAAAGGAGGGAAAAAATGTTGATGGAACAAGGGCACCATGACGGAGGTGGGACACGAAAAAGGCAACGTCGAGGTAATGGATTGAAGGCGGTGGAGTTGGAGTTGAAATTTCGCATGGCGAATAGACGAAGGCGGGGAATCAAGAACAGAGGGGACTTTTATTCAGATCCTTGGAGATCTATGGTAAGAGTCTTTCGAGAATTTTTGTATTTAATGGAATAATAACAAACGCATTCAAATTGGAGGAAACAATTCAGCTCAGATTTACTCAACATTATCTACTCCGGTGGCTGGATAGTCAGGAAAGCTTAGGAATGAAGTGAGCCGCTAAGATTGTAAATACATCAGGTCCATTAGTGCATTGTTAATTCCTCAATTTAGATGCAGAATGAAAGTTGGATAATTCTAATCTGGAGGAAATAGGTAAAACATTCGGATTCCTCTGAAATTTTATTTTAAGATGTTTGTAAGTAACGGTTGAATAACAAACTTCGTTATACATGTAACAAGCATTTATTTTTTAAAATTATTATTATATAGATTGTTTGTTTGATTGATAGTCAAAAAATTAATAATTTTCCTGTTCACAACTCGAGAGCTCTTTCCTTTGATTGATATGTCGCGACAGATGAGGAATGAGCGAGTACACACAAAATGTACTATACAAATTGCGCACAAGATGTACCTGGTACAGGGGTGAGAGCAAGGGACCTAGACAGCATTCTAACATCACCTGGTCGTCATTTGAGATGTTAGTGTTCCGAAATTACATTTTCACAGTCGTAAAAAGTTAGAATTAGTCAACATAAAATTGGAATCAATCATGATTTTTGGTTTGGATATAGAATGCTACATACCAGGAAAAGGTTCGAATTAAAAACGATTTTGAAATACAGAAGTACTAATTACCCAAGTTCCACTGTATCTCCACTTTTGAAATAAAAATTGAAATATTCTACTTCTCTGACCTTGCAATTCTTTCATCAAAGGCCTTTACCACATAAGCACATTGATGCAATTAAACTGAAAGCTCTGACGTCCCCTTAATCCCCTGCACCCCCCGAAGGAAAACCAGTTCCCTGAACCATTTATACCGTTCGTCCGATTCCGCGAACGTCATTAAAACATTTCACTTTTCTGTTTGTCAAATTCGATCTCGGCGCAGGCTTCCACTAACGGAAACTTTCGCATCGTCTCCTTTTAAAGGAGCGGCAGATGAAAAAGTAACGATAAAACACGCGTCGACAGGTGAATACCGCAATCATTCCTCGCAGTCGGTCGAGCAAAAGGCAAAATAACACGAATTCGTATAAATCCGCACCGGTCGGGACACCTATATATAACAGTCTCCGGCCCGGAAAGGAAACACGCTAAGTATCACATACCCAATACGAGAGACAAGTCAATGGCACCGACCGCCTGCCGGGGAAGAAATAAACCGTCCCGGAGCGTCTTTAAAGGTTTTATGCTAAGACTGCACTTTTTCTTCCCGTGAGAACCAGCCAGCTCGTGGGATTGTCACGGTAACGGAATCGGCAGTAATCAATTGGCTCGGAGATCCACCGCTAATTCCCTGCCCCGATCCCGCGAATCGCAGCCGCTCTTTCGGCAGCCGCGCTTCCATAAGGGATAGCGGTCGTCGGGGAAGATTTGAGAAGGGACGCAAAGAACACAAGGAAATTACATGTGACGGTAAACTGGATTGAAAAATAGATTCGAACATTCGTACTCATTGTTTGTAAGTCTGGGATTATTACCACTGCAGCATCTTATGTTGCTTAAAGTTTTGAAATTAGTTTATCTTTTAAGTAGTAATATATTAATATGTCTACTGTAAAGTATACTGAAATACTGTAAGTAGACATATTAATATAATACTACAGTAGAGTGTACAGTAGTGCAGTTGAGTTCAATTTGGCTAATGTTAGTGTTTTATATACAATAAAGAATATTTTATCATGTTTAATACATATAATGATAATGGTAATATTATACTTTTAACTAAAAGTGAAATTTAAGCATCCCAGATGGGATCTTTACATAGAGATTTCCATTACTCAGGTTAATCTAAACAGATGTTTTAGGGTAAATACAATTGAAATAAACATTGAAAAAAAATATACATACTTACTCGTAAAATTGTGAAAAGAAGTAGAGATTACATAAAATGGAAAAAAGCAACAAATTTACTTCATCATCATTAGAGGAAAAAGGCATTCCCTTAATCTACGTGTACATATGGTGGTATGGTACAATTATGGTGCCATATAAATATGTATAAAATTGCTAATAAATCTCGACAATGGGTGTGGGTTTTCAAAACAGGAATTCCTTCTTAAATTACATAAAATGTAGGGATTATTTACGGAACCACCACTATTAAAATAACAATACTTAGTATATTTCAAACAAAAAGACTTCTTAATGGTAGAGTTTATAATTCCGCGTACAGAGGAAAGTATAACTTATTTCTTGAGACACGCAGAATTACTATAAGAGCATTTCATAAAGTAACTTTTAAACGCCTGATATTGTAAAATAAAATTAATATACTCAAGCCTAACTTCGAGGAAAACACATCTTGAAAGGAGAATAAGTTCGTCTAATGATTGTGGAACTACGAAGCATAACTTAAAAAGTTGTTCTTCTAAAAAAAGAACTCATAACGGAATGATAGGCACCACCCCATCACACAATGCCATGTTGTAATCTAGAATGGAAATGAGCAGATATGGTGTCTATTATGGTTCCCTCAGCGCAGGTTTGCTTCAGAGGTAACCTAAAACTATCCATATTACTTGTAAAATTTTATATTTTTGTGGGAATCAAATAAATCTTATATAATTCAAATGGTGGGGGAGGAGCAGTATTCGCAGGCGTGGGTGGGGGATTGGATTGAATGAGGAGATAGTCGAGGATAGGGGATGCGAGTTTGGCGGTGGGAGGTTGTGCGGAGAAGGGCATGCAATCAGAAAGGGAGTTGTTGAAGATAGAGGAGAGAGGCGGTGGGGTGGCTGGAGATTTGAACGCCCGAGGCTGAGCCCGTCGGAGATGACGCCCTACGTGCTGACGTTGTTTTAATAGGAAGTTTCGTCGAATAGCTACACTGAGCGAATCTCATGATGGGGTTTCAAGTTCGCTACAAAAGATTTGTGGAGGAATCGTATAAGGCGTTTTAGTTCATGTCCCGAAACATCTGAACTTTCTCACACTCATGGTAAATCATTTGCGACAGTACATGCGAAAACATATTATTACCGTCATAGGTTGGTTGCGTATGAAGACTGGGCGCAAGCTTTATATCCATTTTCATTTTTTGTAAGTGCGTAGAGAAATGTAAGCTAAAAGTGCGTATTGGTGCTCAGTAATCACTAGCAACATGAAAGTTTCATATGTGTTTATATTTTTAGCAATCCATCCCTTTCGATGGAAAATTTTATCTAATCAGAAAATTAAGATTTGTATTGAACTCTAATACAGAAAATACGTTTCTATCCATTTTCTTTTGCAGCTAACATCATCATTGTTTAAGTAGATATAGTCTTAAAATCTTTCATGGTGGTACCATTTCCACTACAGTTAAATTACGAAGATGAAATAAATTTGTAAGAAGGGAGCAAGTTTGTGAAATCTTGCATTGAAGCACTATAAAAATAAGACGCTTTATTTATTGTTGCACGATTATTTGTTTTCTTTAAATATACCTATTCTATTTCATCGCTTGATCTCGTGATTAAAAACAAAATTTCTTAAGAAAATATTCTTTCAAAATCTTGGCTTTCCTTTTACAACTTGATATTAAAGTAAAAACGTCTATTCTCAGTTCAAAACTTTAATTTTGCCCTTAAATGTATTACGTTCATTTCTAATACGTTTATTTGCTTTAATGACATCATATCAATAAATTTCAGAATATGAATGGAAATTTAAACTTGATAATCTGCACGGTTTTCCTGGTAATACTTAGTGCCGATATGAGTTTTCTATAAATAAGACCTTTTCAGACGCACTTCACCAAAAAGTAAAAAAAAAACACTAAACCACGTATCAGAAGAAATTCTACATTTAACGGCCTATTTGTACGTGAAATTACCTGTTTCAATTTTTCATAAATTATTTGATCAGTTAAATCATTATGTTGTTATTCACGGACCATTAAATCTTTTTCCGAGTACCATCAGCGGCACGCTGACTACCTGCCGAGGTCGGATGAAAAAGTTTTAGCGATTATTTTTACAGTTTCGTTGGGAATCAAGGGAGGTATTTCTGCAACGGTTGCGACGGTCGGAGAATTCAGCAAAATATAGGAGCGGAGAGAACTGGGCAGACGTCGCTAGCGTCGTATCTATGTTCGTCTGCTTGTTAGATATTTGAGATGTAATCTTATTATTGGAATGCGGATGGATTCTCGGCTAAACATATTTCTAGCTGGATTTAGTTTTAATACCCAAAGCTAAACAGAAGTGATAAATTTCGACATGACTGGGACTCGGACCTAGGTCCACTTCCTAGGCAGGTATTCTATTATTGTTATTGGGCAGGTCGCTGATTGTTATTAGTTAGAATAGTTGGAGACTTTGGTTCGAGTCCCCTTTATATCGCTATTTTCACTTGCTTAGCTTTGGGTTTCAAGACGCATGCTTTCTTGGTACTAATTTATACATATTTCATTTCCATCATCTTTTTTTTAATCTTAATATCCGCCAAAGAGAACTTTCGGGAAATGATAAGGCAGCGATGATGGGAATCGGTTATTCATCCATGAATTCTGTTGAAATTTACGGCAAGAGATGATGATTCTTGCAAAACCTTAGCAAATCTTCAGTAGAGTCGATCCTCAAATCCCACCAAGGCGATTCTCAAGGAACGGCACCATGATGAGAATTTACGTCAGTTACACCCGCGCGACGACTTACGTTGACGGCATTGTTTCAAAGAAGGAGAAAGGCTAAAACGGGGGGAACGCTCTTCAGCCCCCAGGCGAGATGCGATCTCCGGCGCGGAGGTTTCCGAAAGGTCTACGAGGCGTGGCAGTCGGTGCGCGCATTAAGGTAAAAATTGGGTGCGAAGGTGGAGGACCTCGGGGGGCAGCGATACTTCGGAGGAAGTCCTAGGAAGGTCGCGGTGGAAGGCAAGACGGAACTGGACGTAACTTTTTATTTCCCGGGAGTCGGGGAGAGGTGGAATGCCGGGTGGGAAATTTTCGACGGCTTTCGTAGTTTGGGAGATAAACGGAAGAAGATGAGCCTGGATCGTTTATAGGTATAAAAGGGGAGGGAGTGTTGGCTCGAGGGGGATTGATGCGGAGGATGGGTCGAAAGTGGTAGGAAGGGAGGGTTCAGTGGCCGACTGTTGATCAGGTGAACGTGGTGGAATGAAGGGGGAGGTGGGGAAGGAGGAAGAGGCTGTGTGGTCGTTGAACCGGTTATGTACCCCTCCACACCAAATCCTCCTCTTCTGCCTTCCTCCTCACTCCCTCCCACTCTTCCCTTCGTCTTACTGTATCCTTCTCCCCCTCTCCCCCCCGTTCCTCCGGATCTCTCTCTCTCTCTCTCCATTAATATCTCTCTCACACACGAACTCCTTTCTCTCCGTTCACTCTCCTCGGTTTCGCCGCTCTTCAACCTCCCGGGAAACATTGGGGATTGTTCTTCGCCCCTCGAAAAAATATCCCCGCACATTCGTGTCCCGGGTTTTTTTTTCATCGCGGCGGAGCGGTTAATTTTATCTATCCACCATCTTGCAGGCGGTTTTTGTCCGTGGATTATTTTACGGATCGGCCCTCGGCGGTGACGAGGAGCTGGAATGCTTTCCATTTCTCTCTGTTTGTCTCTGAGCGGTTTCGGTAATAGGAAAGTGTGATCCAAAAGTTGGGATTGACTTTGTGGTGAATGACGTCAGGGAGATGAGCCAAGCGACTTGTACGCATCACCAATTTATTCGCAAAGGAACGTGTTTCGACAGTTTCTTGATGATATTTATTGGAAGCATTGGGATGATGATGAGACAGAGTTATCGAAACCTGTATTTTTGAAACAAGGAGATGTTAAGTAACAAAGTTCCCTACATTGGCCTTAAATTTGTGGTGGCTTTCCATAATAAAGGAATAAAGGCTCAACTTTTACCTTTACTTGCTTTACTTCTAACTTATTATGGCGTTAACTTAAAGTCACCATTTCTCGTTTCTATTATATAAATAAACGTTGCATTATTTATAGGAATTATATTGTGAGTCACATAGATCGGCTGTTTCTAAGGGAATCGAATGCATCCATTACTTTCCTCTTCGTCGAGTTTCTATTCAAATGTTGTGGTTGAAATACATAAATCAACGGTCTGTAAATTTTCTCATGGGTTTTGTTATGGCCCAGTCGCAGGGCCTACTAACGTCTTCTCAGTAGAGAAATAGCATTTCGTGGCTGATCTGGATGATGCACCAAAACATATTTTCAAGGCTATATTCTGATGTATACTCTCCTTCGTTCGGTTGTGGTGGGGGTCCTGGAACGATTAATTTTTCCCTAAGAATCTCTTGGTATTTTTTACATTCGCAATTCTTCTATTTTCTCATACTATCACTTTAAGTTAATTGTTGCACAACATCTGACGATGGTTTAGATAAAAGAGTGTTCTAGTTTCAATCACGCCCAAATAAAAACTTTTCATTATAAAAAAATAATAAAAAACTTCCATATGTATAAGTTTTTATTGTTAAAATTTATTAAGAGTTTATTGTTTCATTTATTATGGATCTCAGAGATTTGAGCTTGAACATATCTGATTTACTTTTCATTGTATTATTTATATATCTATTCATGGCTATAACCACCGAAGAGTTAATTCCGGGGATTCGATTGTTAACAACGATACTTATAACTTATGTGATCGACTTCCATATAGACCGTTAAAGAGACTATGAAGTGAATTTCGACTAAATAACTAACCTCGTGAAAAATTTGTTTGAGCTTCGGTGTGATTACACCCCGATTAGAGCCCGTTTCTTTCTACCTACAGCAGGCTGCAGTCCTTCAGGCGTTAAAGTCTCCTTTCCGATGCGCTCGAAACGGAGATTAAAAACTTTTCATGCAATAATCGTCGCATCAGCCGAGATGTTCCGAGCGTCCAGTCGTGCTTCCATAATAGGAAGCTTAAAGAGAAACCTGCGATACAACTTAATTCGCCCGTATTGTGGAAAATCTTCTCACTTTTCCTTTTGAAGCGAAACTCGACAAATCATTTACTCGGATCCTCGTGCGTACCACCAGAGCCGACGTTATTGAAAGTGCAGAATCGTCGACTTTCAGCATTTATCTGTCTGGCATCTCGGCCTATTGAAGAAGTTGCACGAGCGTCAGTAATTATCGAGAGAACTGATACACGTCTCCTTCGATCGCAGCTGGAATTATTCCAAAGATCCTCTCATACCTTTCCGAGAAGATACACACTTGCAATTTAAACAATACATTCCGAATTCACTTCACAGATAAATAGCCTGGAAATCCTCCGCGGATGCTTGCCCCGGACTGGTATCTGATATTTGAGCGTCCTTAAGCTCGTATTTAAAACGAATCAGCTTTTACTGTAATGGTAATGCTGGAGGTTATACATGAGATAAGTTATCGGATGGCCAAGTGGGTGCCCCTACTGATTCGATTCCGCCAGGCAACCCTTATAACTTAATGAACAGCGTTATAAGAACTATAAAAAAGTCTTCTCATATATGGAATGATTGAGAAAAACGAATATGATACAGCGGGATAAAATCCATCTGTGAAATTTCTCTCAGCTTTAGTGCTACCTCGATGCTCGGAAATTATCACAAATAATACGGAAAGTTTTACATAGGGCTCAACCATCAATAGCAACATTAGCAGCTGTGAAATGTCACCTAGGATAAAATTTTACATTAACATATTTTGATTGAGTGTAGTTTCCGACAATACTTCGGACCGCAATTTCCGTGGAATATATCCATTTACAGGCCCTTCTAGCCAAATGTTTCTACCTAGGTTCCCATATTCCCATATTTAAGAAAATCTTAAGAAAGAGTAACCGCCTCCTCCCCATCCTCAATATCTTGAGCCCCTTCACTTTTTTACATTGTTGTCACTGAACTTCCTCCGTCCAAGAGGTTCTGCGATTCTCCGCAAATAGCGACACGGGGTGTTACGTTTCTTTTGGCCAACCCTCTACATTAGCGGTGGAATTAGTCAACATCACGATACTCGTCGTACACAGTATTGGGATAACCTGTTTTGACTAGCGAATAATGGTTCAAATTAATACAGCCTTATCTCAGTTCAAGAGGATATGTTTGACTTCGTTACTGCAATCTTCCGATGCATCATATTTGCTTTAATCTGCATCCGGCGTTGGAATTTCCTCTCAGCTCGCTAGCGATACACTTGGAATGTTCTAAATAGGAATGGTTATCGCACGGGTATTAATTAGATCTTCCCCGACGGGGTGGGGCCTATAAATTTACAAGAAACAACTATTAACCGGCGTCGCTCTTCTTACATTTCTTCTCATCTTTCTCTTTGAGCCTCCTGCAGCGTGCTCAAACCTAACAATTTATGTTTCACTCTCCGAGCCTTCTGGCGACCAAAGTATGTGATGGTATCGATACTAGGAAAAACTCAACGCTAAGCTTTTATGGCCTAGTAATCTCTCAAGCTTCAGTCAACCAGTAATAATCAATGCCCTTCCGCGCTCCGAGAATTCCCTTTTATTTTAGGAAAGGAATTATATTTCGAGTCCATAGGCGAGTGAGCTTTCTTCTAATTAGCCGCCATAAAATTGTTAGCACCGTCCGATTTTTGTGGTTCTAACACCTCGAACGGATGCCCTATACGCTTGCCTAGTTTTATTCTTCTGTCTCTCTGATTTTCGGAAATAATTACCGATAAAATTTTCTGTTGAAACGTGTAAGGTTGTAGAAATTTCTTTGAGCGGTGCCTTCTCTTCCAATCTCATGGTGGCTGAGACTATCTTATAGAGACTACTGCTTATCCGAATGAGTGTGCTTCAGTAAATTAATTAATATAAATATATACGAAAGTGAATGTAACGTTCATTCTACGCACTGAGAGGAAAGCTTTCCTTATAATAAACTTTCAAAGACAAAGAATATTTATGTCTTGATGAATCTGTAATCTATATTACCTATTGTAATTTTCATGATCCTCTTTGATGTAATCTAACTCCCTTTCTTCTTATGTTCTTTCGCAAGTTTTTATAAGCTACTTTTTTGCGGGTGTTTGTTTTTTCCTGCATAAAACCATTCTTTCTTTCCTTATTTTCTTCCTATTGACGCCATGCTTTTTCAAACATCTGTGCATATTAGTTTTTATTTTCTTATTAATAGCTATATCCATTTTTCATTACATGGAATATGTTACTTCCAAGTCCCAATTTTGCCCATTAAAGACGCTTGCATTGCATTTCATTAGGTAGTACCCAATGGCATAATTTGAAATATCCTCCTTTAATTGTACATATCATGGCTCATATATCGACAAAATTGGATCCAATTGAGCCAAATATCGAGACAGGTGCTGATGCACGTTCATGATTTCAATACTGCAGAGCTAATCGGTGTAAATGTTGAATTTATTTCACACAGAACTCCTTGCGATGCATCGTTTTGAAAGAAGTAAAAATTTTTAATCTCTATTAATTAATGTTATGAGTTTTTATTACGGATATTATTATATTAAAAAAATTATTGCTAGATTTTTACTATTTAGAGGTGCAAAGAAAATTATAAGTTTTTTATGATTACTCAGATATTGAAAAATGATGCAAAGTAACTCGTTTGTACCGAACGAATGTGTTAACTTTGAGTTCATCAAGTATTTATAGAAGGAAGACATTAATTAAAGCTCTGGTATACTGGAACGACAGCTGTTAAAACCGTTTCCTGTGCATCGATGTCCCAACCGAATGGAGGTAAAAACAGCTGATGTGGCATGCGTGAGACACCCCTCGCTTTTTCACTTACCAACACATCGGCTTAACTCGAATTTAGGTGAAAATACCTTTCCTAGCGCTTCTTGCTCCCTTACCGCATCAAATCTTCCCAAGGTCATTGGAGGACGCCGATGGTTCAAACTCCTCTTACGACTACGTGGTGCTGGTCGGAGGTTGCGATGATGCGATGATATAATTCCTCCGGAATTATAACGATCTTATATAATAATCACCGTTGTGTATACATTTATTTATCCATGTCAGTAACTCCCGTAAGAAATATGTGGGAGAAATTTTCGAATATTAATTGCATGCACTTGCCGACGTGATAGGATTATAAATTTTTAGGAGTCAATTCAGATCCAATGGAGTATTATATTATTATTATTACATATGGATATTGTTTGTCAAAAGTATCCTAGGTTCGACTCAGTACAACTCGAATCGTCTCTCATAAGAAATCCACGTAAAGTTTATTTTGATCGATTGCAGACATTTTTTCTTGCCGGAATTAAATCAGAAATAATGGACGCACGAAATAGAAATGAATACCAAAAGAAAGGAAATTGAATAAAGATTCTTATTTTATCGTAGAATATTGTTTTCGATTCGAAATTGAAGGAATTCAGACAAAAATGACGAAAAATTGGTGTAATTTTGTGGGCATAAACAATTCCCTAACTACAATGGTGATAGTTGAACTCAACTCTCATACGAATATTTGGGAAAGATGGGTTCATAAGAAATGTATGAGGAAGAAAAGCCGGCATTCTAAGGCAATGAAACAATAAGTAAACTTTGGAGATTGAAAGAAAGTCAGCTATATATTTTTTATAATATCACCTTCCGTAATGTTGGTTTATGTATTTGGCTTCGTGAAAAAATTCAAATAATTAATGTTTTAGTTCTCAAAAACATGAAAATTTTAGCCGTCAAAACCAATCAGAAGTCAAAAAAGTATAGAAATGCGATGTTGTTCTAGCAACCAAATAAAAAAATACTACTGTATAACTGTTTACAAGCACTATTAGTGTCAACGGAAAATACATGCTACCGTCAAAAAGGATCAATAGATAGCTACAACATTTTAAATAAAGTATTCGTAAATTGAAGAAGTAAATAACGTTTAGTTATCATATTACATGGATATAGTGCTTAAAAATAAAAAAGAACCGAAATTTTTAGAATAAATTCTAACTAAATTCAATTTTAAGTCTCCCGTTTTTGACTGGGGAATCCACTATTCTCCAGATAATTTTCGAGATTGTTTTCCCTTCTGTCAGCATTCCACTCGGCTGCCTTCTGTATTACCCTTGAAAATTTCGAACTCGCAACAGGACATGATCTCCTCTAATTTTAACTCAACACTTTATGGAGGCTCTGCTATTAGAGGATGTTCGTGGATGGAATTAACGCGGCCCCCGTTTTTTTAGTCGACCGTTGACTTTTTATGTTTCCTGGATTTGATGAAGTAATGACTCCTGGACTTCCTTCACCGCTCTCGCATTAAATTGAGCGAATACCGATTTTTTCGTGCTCTTTCGGTGGATGCAAATATCGGATGGATCGGGTGATTTGACACGCAGCGTGAGGCTGCACGGGCAGATTGAATGAGCAAACGTTTCTTAGTGGAATTGCTTCTCCATCGAGGATGCCTTTGAAATGAAAGGCGTGCTGATATGGCGGTGATTCTACTTTCAACAGAAAAATTAATCTCCACGGCAGTCACCAGGTGGAACGAATTGCACTTTATGTTGATTTAAGAAAAATCGTACAAATTCCAAATGTAAAAGTAATTAATGGATTCTTCACAATTATTAGCGTAAAATGGTTCATTTTACGCTAAGGTCTAAATGAGCGACGTAAACAAATTTATGAATTGTATCCGTGTGTTATGCTTTGAGATATGAACATCCGCTAAGAACTAGTATAGGAAATTATGTAAATTTTATAAATATTTTATAGGAAAATACAAACTTTCACCGGAAATTGTTCCACCATGACAAGAACGAATATTAAATAAAATAGATAAGGTGAAGCGTGACTTTCTGGAATTTTACAGCACATCTTAAGAATCTTCTTAAGATATGTGAGAATGAATAGTATTTCTATTTTACCTAGAAATACATAATTCGTTTCAACTCACCGTGTCTCAATATCATGTCATCCTATTGTCGATTTAATTTTAAGGGTGTAGTTTCCTGGGTTTTAGGTACCATAATTTTATTGGACCAAAACGATCATAAATCAGATATTTTCATACCACTGAATCAAATATTAGTATATTGGTGATAGCGTTTTTTGTGATACTCCGCAAACTCGTATATCAACAACCACTTTAACCCCATCGTAATGGAATCCTGAGCTATCAAGGAAAAAGGACAGGTCCGGGACTCGAACCCGGATATCTCACTTGCCGGTGGTTACTCTAACCGTTAAGTCCCATTGATTAACTATTTAGTCCCAGTTCTACCAGACTTCATGCCCGTTTTTCAATGGGAATTTTTCTGATTGCACTCCTTTACCTGCAATTCCACCTTTCACTCTTTTACTTGTGAAATCCCCAGCTTTGTAATAAAGCTGTTTATAGAAACCTAGGTCGTTAATTTATATTCAACAAGGTCTGTATTAGCAAACTTTCCAAATCTTCGCCTAATTGCCATTAAATCTCTTACCGTATAATATGTGTTGCTCATTCCAAGGACTGGGATTCAATGACCTGAAAGAATTAGGGTTTAACATAATCTTGCATTCTACCACATAGAGTTTTCCATGAGCTGCAAATATCTGCCTCGCCCCTCCATTCATCCATGCCAATTTTTTCCGAGATGTGATTTATTATTTCCCTAATTATGCATGGGCTTTCTCGATAGCACTATCGACCGCACTCGCCCAGCCTTTTTGCGTTCACTCTCTTCCTGTTATGCCAAACACTCTCTTTCCATGAGCCTGCTTGTTGATTCTGCTCACAGCTCCCGCACATGTTGTCCACACCCAAGGAAAGCACTCCGTTCATTGCCGTTTAATAACGCTGCTTTCGTTTAGTATTCGAGCCGCTTATTCATATATTTGTGATCGGATTATCGTGTTTAATATTGTAATCGCGATGGAGTACTCAGCTAAGTATGATTAATAACGCCTAATATAGACATTTCGATCTTTAAATGTGATGTCCCTGACTGTCTTTACAGACATCATGTCTTTGAATATCTGTACGGTATTCAACCCGTAGGCCGATTTGCAACTCAACACCGGAGGCTTTCTAGGAAAGATAACGAGTGAGGTAATCTGCCTTTGTGGGAGTTTCTTGAAAAAGGAATATTCAAATAACGCAAGAAAATTATTGGGATCAACCTCAACACTGCTGCATTTTACTGTCAAAAATTTTGCAGGGACAATATGGTTTACTAGAAATGATTTTTATTTATAAACATTTTATTCTCTCCATCTCTGCATAATGATGATGATGATGAAAATGTGTTTATTACGGGTGCTATCCTACTGACAGTCTACAATAAAAATATTTACAGAATTATGAAATACCATTGCAGTACGAAATATAATCAAGAAAAAATTACAATCAATAAAAGAAAATCAAGAAAATATCATCACTAAAATAAGTACAAACGAGAAAATAAAATCAATACATAAATCAAGAAAATACAAACAAAAAATATGATCGATAAATCAAATCAAATAAATAAGTTAGAACCAGAAAAAATACAAATAAGAAGATAATTAATATAACAACAGAGTATAAATAAAATCAATGCAGTAACAATTTTCTCAATAACCACAGGTCAATTTGAAAAAACTTGAAGTATCATTGTTGGTTACTATCCTTGTAGTTTAGCTTTAAGGATAAATCCAAGAGTAGGAGAATTCTATGCTTAATATTTCATTTATTTTTTTCTAATACTGAGGAAAACTACTCAACGGCTCACACAACTAAAAAACGGCTTCAGTTCTTCTTTATGGTTTATGGTAGTTATTGGTAAAGGGATTTACGTTTAATCCGGATCTGTGCTGAACATTTTACGGACTCTACACTTGGAAATTGTTCGGTAAAAATCAAGATTGTCTGTAAAAGTTGTTAAGTATCAGTGCCAGTGAAAACTATAACCATCAGGTAGACATTTTTATCTTGTCAGATTTGGATACGAGGCGAGGATCCACCCGAGAGTTTATTCAACTTTTTCGCCCGGGAGACAGAATATAAGATGACGGAAGCTCCGTTTGAGTTATGGGAGTTAGTTGCGACCACGTCACTGGTTTCGCCTTGAAAAGGGCTTGTTGTCGTTGGCAGAAGCATTTTTCGTGAGAGTTCCTGGCAACAGTCGCTGTCATTGAATCATCCTCTTCTCGAAACACATGGTGAGCAGGAAGGTCGCAGGCGTCTTTAAAATTACTGCACAGATTATGCATAATTGCGCATCCACTTCTTTAAGAGCGTATTTTAAGATTATAAAGCAATCGATGTGAGAAGGCGTAACTTACCGGAAATCCATATATTACTCCAATACTGAGACAAACTACTCCACTTTTGCTGTTGAGGTAAGCTTTATTCCCTCTTTAAAGCTTATGATAGTTAAAATAAAATCAATCAAAGAAGCTTTGACTATGTGGAACTCCATTCTATTAATTGGGAAGAAATAGCTTAGTTCCACTGTTAAGATTTATTTGCTCTACTCTATACTTGCGTAAAGAAAGAAAATTTGGAACACGGCTGTTAACAAAATAGAGGTTTTAAATCGCCAATAGCGGTCTTTGTCGGCGTTCCTCGTCGTCTCGTTCATTACCCCTGACGAGGAGAGCTTACCTCTCTAAAAGCGCTTTGATTATCTTAAAAGTGAGAGACGAGGAACGCCGATAAAGACGGCTATTGGAGATTAAAAACCTCTCACTCTCTGCTTGGATATTATTCTGTTGAAATCTAAATCATCAGTATAAACTATAGAATTTAGTACTTACCAGTGAGAACTATAACTATGGTAAGATGTTGCCTTATTTATTACAATGCAAGATTGTTATGGAATCGAAATCAACTAGCTTCTTCTTCTTTTTAACAGTTTTGTGTCGATAAAGACGACTGTTAACTCAACTAATGTATTGCTGAAATGAAACGAATATTTAATCCCTTTTTGTGTGGTATGTTTCTAATATTCTTTATGTATTTTTGGATGAAGCCGAACTTTGATGGAATCTACTTGTTCCGTGACTTAGTGGTAGGACTCCATGAAGGATAGAAGACTCCCTTCCTCCTCTCATTTAGATATGCCTCTATTTTTGAAGATTCTCAACTGATAAAGTAGCGTGTGCAGTAAAAGTTCTGTCTCCCTTCATGCCAAACTTCGCTAAAATCGTGCGAAAAAAGAATGCAATTTATGCTTATTTATTTTGATATATATCACACGATCTCTCAAATTACTTTTGTTTACGGTCAATTTTGAGAAAGTTTCATGATACTTTCCCTAACATGGATATAACTATGGCCGGTAGGAACAGATTCATCTTTACTGTGTATCGTTATTTTAAGCAATAAATGAAGTAGATAGGAGGTTATGTAAGGTACTACTTAATTTTTAATATTTTACATTCTTGGAAATATAATTCGTATTTTTCGACGCTTCCGAGGAATCCTCTTATCAACTATTCTCATAGTCTTAATGTTTCATTTATTTACTTTTCCTCCTGTTCCAAAGTTGAATATTATTATTAATATTTTACTCTTGCGTAAAGGTTAGACCACGATAGCGTCTCTCCTACTTAACCTTAGAAATTATATAACAAAATTTCACGGTGTTAAATCAGAATCAATTGAATAAAATAAACTTACATCTAGAAAAATAAGTTAATACGTACAAACAAACCAAAAATAGCAGAATATTATAATAAACTGAATGACAGACTACTTGGAAAAAAGAATTCAAAGTTATTGATACAAATTAGATATAAATACGATAACCACACAAAGATATAGGTTGTATGTAGGTATTATTTTGGTATAATAATTTAGATAATATGGATTGAAAACAATTATGCGCATGTAAGTTCAATTATAGTTTCAGTTTTGAAAGAGCATCGAAAAATACTAAGCAATAGGTACAAATAGATATGGATACAATAACCGCAGAAAGATTAAGGCTGTATTTAGGCATTATATTGGTATCTCTATATTTTATCACATTAGGTAATATTGATTTAAAAAATTACGCACATTATAGTTTAGTTTTATTAGACAATCCATCTTGGATGGCGTAGTTGTCTCAATATTCGCTTTCAGGTAATCAAGCGATCTTCTTTACGCGGGGAAACGTTGCACAAGGAGACATTTTTATAACATCCTCGGCGAATTTCCGTATTGGCGAAGGATGGACGGGTAGGAGGCCCTTTCCTCCTTCGAAACCGTATCACTTCAGTTCCCTCTCCTGCGTCCCACGCTCCCAATTCGAGAAGGCAGGGGGAGTGAGTAATTACGGACGGACTGAAAAAATCTCCATCCAACCACCCTCAACTCACCACCACCAACGTCTATCGTGGCGTATAACGGTTTTTCGCCTCGCTCCGTTTGTGGGGTAGAGAGTGGGGAAAAAAGAATGAGATAAGGAGAGGACAAGTGGAAGTGGGAGGGGTCTCCCTTCGATGCTTCTGGGATGGACAGGGCCTCCGACCGTGTGTTAACCTTTTCGAATCGTGGAGAGACTGTCACCGGGACGTTAGTATGCGAGTAAATAAACAATCCAGTCCACATATGCTGGTCTTGTATAAAGTACTACATCTGTCGTCAACCGCCTTTCATAGCGTTGTAATTGGTTTACGATTAGAGGTACGAGGAAATGCCTTTGGTAACGACGCAGGGTGTGGTTAACGGCACTGGATGAGTGCATATAACCCATATCAAACGGAACAAGTGACATTGAACAGGGACTATTGAGGGACATGAACCTACGAAAGGGTAAAACGCTTATATCTGTAACCCATATACATTTATTTTTTAAATATATGTTCGATTATACATATAAAATGCTCATCGGCATTTTTTTGGAAGACAGAGGTAGAAGCAAACATCCCTGGACTTGTTTTATACACGTCATTCTAAGAAAATACATCAAGGTGTGCCCATTGGTTTTATAGGGAAGATGATGTTGAAAAATATTTTCGCACTACATTTTTTTACTATGAAATAATTTATTGCATCAAAAATACGTACAAAAATTATAATATCGTAAATTTTCACATAACTCTAATAATCCTATTTTTTATTTATTTTTCAAGAAGTTTTGATGCAATAATTTTAAGGATTTTTATTTTGTACGATGGGATTCCACCAATATCGTAGGATCAATTTAATTTAAATTTTCATTCCTGTAAACTTTTTGTAGTAAATATACTCAAATGATATTTTTATCACATGGCGGATGAGTACATTTACACAATGGATATGTGCAGCATGGACTAGCGAGAAGAACCGGAACAAATAGATGGATTTCCTAGTATATCTTATGGTATATAACTTCTTGGGTAGCGACGGTTTTGGTAATCCTGAGACGGATTACCGTCCAAGGTCTTCATTTCACTCATATATGTAAATTTCATAGGAAAAGACTCTTCCAATCCGGTTTTTCTTGGATCGGACTCCGGATGTATTTTCGTCGAGATTCCATATGCAAATCCCTTTTTTTCCGTTACGTTCTCTACGAAAAATCAGACGACGCTGAAGAACGCTCGGCTCATTCAAGATGCGAATGAAACTCGTTTTGGGACTAATACGTAGAATTATGACACTATGAATATCAGATAAACCAATTCAGGCAGATTTTTAAAGTAGTTTTTTATTGATACTACATTTTGTTATTATACACTTATCGTGCAAAATTAAGCCCCAAAAACAATTACCTCCACCTACTATGATATCATCTATTGAAATAATTAATTTTTATCATTCAGAAATTGGATAACTTTACTCGTGGTCCGTTCTTAAATATCCTCATCAATGATTAAAGATATCGCGCGAGAGCCTTTCTTTATGTTTATATAAATTATTTTTCTGCTAGCAGTATGATGGTGCCTTCATTTTCATTACAAAGCAAGAATTGCTATTTCATTTAGTCATTGTTGAGTCTTGTCAACAGCTAGGAATAGATAATATTTTTATCCACAAATATTCTCCAACTATAGCCTCATTGTATTATTGCTAGTTCTTTATCGAACTCAAACAATCATTTAGAGTGAAAAGACGTTGATTGGTTACAAATGCCGCCTCTGTCTGTTTGTTCTACCCTATGTTTAATTGGAACCAATCCGGAATGTTATCCAAAAGGACAATCGTGTTATGAGTGCAAACGTTTCGATTGGCATCGTTTCGTTCAAATAAACATTGCAGAGGTAGAATGCATGTGTATGAATACAAGGGAATGTTTTGTTATTATCTCCTCTATATACATCAAGTTGTGATTTTCGATCAGATTCTGACTATCATTTGTAGTGTCTTACTTTCATTTTCTAGAAATATGGAAAATTTGTAAATAAACTCGAAGCAAAATATTCTTTTAGTCCTTAAACCCTCCATTCGCTGCAAATAAAAGGTGTTTAAGGAAGGAAGTCATAGAGCTTTACGTGTTCCCATAATTGTGCCATTTTCCTACTGAGAAATAAACCTAATTTTTCTATTATTGACTTCATCTCTTAAGAGATAATTCAGCAGACTTAGTCTATGTATAAAATTATGTTAAAACTAGACCTTAGTGAATATTTATGACAATTCTCATTGCTTACGATTAATGTTGATTAAACTTTAAATAAACGTACCTGATACGTTATCATAACAGTTCTAATAATCCATAATCATGGATTAACAAGCTGAAGAATGGTCGGTCTTATCCCAGGTCGGCCTCTTCTTGGCCAATAGCTTTCTTTCCTCACAATGCCTTATCGTAATACTAACCAGTACATACTTCTCATTATACTCCTAGACCAGTTATTATAACGTATACATGGCGTTTAACTGTAACTTTCGGTTTAATTACCGTATTATAATCAATGGTCAAACCCACAGTAGTAATTGAAATTATGAAGGACCAGATTTAACAAGTTTCAAATCCTTAAATTATCATTAATTATGATTCACTCCATGCAGCTGAATAATATTTACACTTTATATTAATAGTAGTTGGTGAGCAAATTTTACTAGACATTCTTATACTGGAGCATAGTATATATAAAGTTCAGCTATCGATCATAAAACGGTTTGTTAGAGTCAAAGTGAGGATTACAGTTAAACTTATTTTTAGTTATTCATTATAATACCGGACCCAAGTCATCGTCTATAACTATATCCCCTCCACCTTTTCTTCCAATATTGTCTTCAACAGTCTATCGTGCTTTGATGTTTGCCTGATTTATTCCCGATGCATAAAAAATAGTTGTGGAGTTCATAAAACGATCGGAAGTGTCACCATTCATTAATTTTCATATATTATTTCGTTCCGTCATTTATTCTTTTAATCAATTCATCCAATCTCGCGCCGTTGCACCGCATGACACGTCACACAATCTGAATTACGTTAAAAGCTTCGCGGAAAACCTAAGACGGGACGCCGCGTCTTCCTTGGAGAACTGGATGAAAAACGTCGCTGCGTGGTGCGCGAATCGAGTTGCAGGGGTTTTTCTGCATGCTTGTCACCGCGAGGCGCGAGGCATTTTAAGAAAAAGTATATATTTAGCCTCCGTCGATCCGAACATCACGATTTCGATGAATTTACGTGCTCGGAATCCGGCGATGTTATCTCGAGTTGTTAGAGGCAGTGTTAAGAAAGCCTATCTCGCCGATTATAACTCGTCGCATTTTATCACTCGCATGAGGGTCACGCACCGTGTTTACGCATAAGAAGCAATGGATTAAAGCTGCAGCACACCTCCCGTTTTCTTAAATACGATAAATCCTCCCAGGCTGAATACCTCTTTATCTGATTTGCATCTGAGGTGGAGATGGACGATGGAAGCGGAGTCTTTTTGGAATTAATCTGAGGAATTTCTCATGGGGATTCAATCGAAGGAATTTACCGCTCTGAGAAGTAATGGACCCATCTTATTGAGGGTGGAATATTTGAAATATACCCTACGAATTGTTAGGAACGAAATTTTAGAATATCGATTGCCAATTCCTTAAGGGATTAATGAAACGGTATCAGGTACCTTACCTTGTGGAATTTATCCATAACGGAAATAAGACGAGACACTGTGCAATTCCAATGAAAAAAATTTAATGCGATAAATATATGATGGGATAATGATGATAAAAGTGTGGTAAAACCAAGATCGCATTTAAGATTTTTCATTGTAATTGCAACTCTCGTTTTATTTCCTTCTAAAGGGATGTTTAGGAATGGAATTATATCCGTAAATAAATCTCTTTCCTAATCTATACGTATTCAAATTTGTTTTGGTATTTGTTATATATTTTTTATTCTTTTTGATTTTATGTATTTTCTAAAATACACTGAGCGTTTAATGGATCGTTTTATGATATTGTGTATAGTGTTTGGGATGTCATTAATGTCGCGACTGGACTAATTGGAATATTTCTTACTGAATTCGATGCATGAAATTATGGAGTACATTAATTGGCTATTATTCAGTACTAAACGAATAAAATTATGTATAATAAATATTTCCGTAGAGAAATTACGTTCCTAAAATGATAAAGATTAAAATTTTGTGGTATTATATATCTCTTATACTTTTCGGTAGTATATTTTATTAATTTGATAGAGTGTGTAGGATCCATGTTTGGCGTTAATTTTAGTTTGGGCTTGTATTAGTATAATGTTGGAATCCGATATGTTCAGGGTACAAATTTCGAACGAACCCAGTGTTTTACGAAAGGTTTAGGACTGAATTGTAACGAATATTGCAAAAAAGAACCTCAATAGCTTTAATTGAGTGTAATTATGTATGAACAAAAATTCTTCCTCTCTTATATTATTCGAAAACAATTGTGACTTTATTTGAAAGTTTTGTTTTTGGTAGCTTCCGGGTTATAACAGCTTATACTAAACCATTTATTGAATAATACTATAATCGAATATATTAAGATCGTACATAGTATAAAATTAAATTTTTTCTCCATTTCATTCACGTTGGCAACAGGTATTTCTGGAGGTACTACTTCCAGAAAACCATGTATTGCGGTTCCTTATAATTAAATATATCACCTCCCATGTGGGGTCAAATCAGCGCAAATGTCACAATTATTACAGGGTATCCATTTTGGGGTTTCACCCATCACTCGGGCGTTAACTTTTTAGTTTGATTTCGAGCAGTTCGTCTCAGTATCTCCAATTTTCCGACTGCGCCAAAGTAAAATTTAATTTTCCGATTCACATCACCTCCACCCACCGATCAACGCAAATCATCTTCATTTCCGATCGAAACTCCGAACCAATTATTTAAACTGTTAGCAACCGTTTGGAAATACCGCTCATCGACGATAATTTCTGCTTCCTGAGCAGACCAGAGGATAGAAAGAAATCGGTAATTGACGGATGTCTTCGGATGAGTTGCGTCGGTGATTCATCTCCTCGAGGATAAAAGTAATGCTTGGAATCATTTGGCGCCATGTTTCAGTTCGCTTTCCGTTAACTCCATTAGTGGCGTCTCGAATTATGAGGCGTCAGTTATCAATTACTCCCTTTGATTCCAATCACCCAGAAATATCGAACTGTTCTGTATTTCCTTTCCCCACAATGCAGGAAGTTCATTCACCGAATCTTTCGGGTATCTAGACGCGTGATTCCCGGTACCATTTTTTACGATTGCGGTATTTTTCATTTACATTTTGGTACCGTTAAGAGGCAAATGTATATCCCGTCTATCACTTTCGTATCAGTCTTGTTCGTGGGTATGTTAATATGAAAGCTGTGTGAGATGTGATGCAGAATAATATCATTAATCTTGGCCACTCCTTATTGTAAGATGTTATTCATGGAGTCATGGGGCTTTGCTTACATGGGCCTGTTCTACCGGTAGCCCGATGAGGAAAACAATGGTAAACTGCCACTTTTCATACTGCATGGTACGCCTCATTACCTCTCCAAAGCTTTTGGAAGTGAATGGCAGGGTTAAAGATCCAACCAACCAGCGGAATAGTGACTTCATAGGCTAAACGCAAACATACAAGACTTTAAACCTGGTTTGTCCAACCTTATTGGCCAGGGGATATTTTCATTTAAATATTTGATCACCCAAGAATATATTTGACAGCTACCTTCGGTACTGCAATTCTATTTTTTGCATCTATTTTGCGGCTTTGCCAAAACCCTGGATTAATCACAAATTCAAGTTGGTTCGTTCAAAAGTGGATATAATTTTTGGCTTATTTTGCATTTTATTTTACTAAAAAGTCAGAAATCCTTCATTAATTTGATGCATATAATATTTATATCACGCTATTATGCAATACCAAAAAGTAAAGTTATTTTAGTGCCTCGCATGTATTTTCAATTCTCATTAATGTAAACAGTAAAAATTAGCTCTGCTTTAGAATTCGCCCAAGGGCTCTCAGGTTAGGGAAATTTGAGCAAAAATAGCTACTTGCAATTATATCCCAAGTTTACAATACCACCGTCTTAGTAGGACTATATAAATCTAGGTTGGCGCTTGAGACAAGGGAATTTAATCCTGTTGCCTGTCATATTTCTCTCTTAATTGAGTAATTGTAGGTCTCAGAGAGAAAGAAATCATCAGAAAATCGCCGTTTGATGATTTGGTGGAATTTTCTGCTGCCTCCTTCCCTGCCTCCAATTTACCGATTTTCATGCTTTGGACATGATTCATACTAAAATAGGCTTATAAATGACGATTATGGTGGTGGATATGGAAAAAGAGTGCAGTGGCATGAGAAATTTGGTGATAACTTATTTATGGTAACGAATTGGGAAGATCCGTGCAAAAATCTCACGGATAAATCCGAAATCTTTTAAGTTTTCCATTCTCCACTCACGGAGAATTACATGTAGAGATGACATACCTTCACTAACCCATTGTTTCTTTTCCTCCTTTAGAGCAACATTTCGCCGCAGCGGACTCCAACAGCTCTACTCCCGCCAAGTCCTTCGTCCCTTGCAAAGTGTGTGGAGACAAGGCGTCTGGATACCACTACGGCGTGACTTCTTGCGAGGGTTGCAAGGTAAGGAAGAGCTTATCTTTGTCAATCTCTAAGCCGGACGCAAAG
The DNA here is from genome assembly GCA_947579665.1 of Sympetrum striolatum. NCBI lineage: Eukaryota > Metazoa > Arthropoda > Insecta > Odonata > Libellulidae > Sympetrum > Sympetrum striolatum. The sequence continues at coordinate 71,413,862 of OX388345.1, read as the reverse complement.
AAGAGAGTGTGCATTAAATAAAAAGGGGAGACGCAAATCAGCTTCGGCTTCTGATTTTTTTCTTTTCGCCGGCGGATGTGAAAGAGGAAGTCAGATCTAATGAAAAAATATCGATTTCTCTCGTAGGAGTCAAGTCTTCGTCCACCGATGTGTCGTTTCCGTACGAATCAATGTTTTGATGTTTCAATGAAGATTGCGATTTCATATCGCATTGTTAACTATGGCAGATCCCATCGCTTCGGCTGTTTAATGTGCTATTGTAATGCGTTAGGAAGTCCCTTCCTCGTCCATTCGGTCGTTGAAGTTTCCTCGAATCATCTTCGTTTGCATTTCTGTTTTTATGGGTTGTTCCTCATCCATTCGGAATATTATGAAAGCACTGAAGGGAGCTTTCAAGTAATTGAATTCTTAACTATTTTTTGAGAGGTAATTTGCTTTTGAATATCATAGTTACCAGCCGTTTACTTCGACATCTTAGGGTGTTTACTACCTTTCTAACAACATATTTGGTATGAAAAATATCTCATCCCAGGTTTCAACCAGTCCTCTGATTTTTTATTTCTATAGGTCCTAAGCAAGTAAGCAAGTATTTTAAATCTAGAATATGAATAAAAATGTATCACCTCTCATTTCGATGCATCGTTTAGTCTGAGCAGGACTATGATGTTTAATGGATAGCTTACAGAATACAAACTCTTTTTCATGTTTTCGTATTTTATTAAGGACTCGGAAGAGGTTGATGGATGATGGTCGTTCAATAAAAATTTAAATACATCCAGAAAATTTTGACAAAATATCAAATTTATTTGGAAAATAGCATGTTTCGTTTGCTAAAGATCGTAGACATAGCACCAATCGATCATTAACTTTCTCAAAATACCTCCTTCAGAACATCTCAGTTTTCTAACTCAGGAACATAAAACATCTCCTCTTAAAACGAAGATTGTCTCGTATTCTTGCTGATGTGCATACTTTATAACATTAAACTCTCCTTTTTATACTCAAAGATGTTCGACACTCTTTACAAGCAAGTAATGAGGAACAATTCGTCTTGAGAATAGAAATAATGTTAGTTGGACATAAACTGGTAGGCTCCAGATTTTCCCCAGTGTCCCCAGTCTTTTGATGCATTAAGTTCCGGTACAAAGCATATAAGTGATTTTCGAAATAAGAAAAGTATTACGCAGACTTTACAAAAAACAAGAAAAGAGAACCTTTCACCGAGCGCATCGCCGGTAATAGGCAGGAGAAAGTCGGACAGTGATGTTACTTCTCGATAATTATGTCAAATGTGGGCTGCACTGCTAATAGATGGAGAGAGAATAATCGAAAACTGGATGCTGAATTTTACTTGAAATTCTTAGAAGAAAACGCCAAGCGCATTCTACTTTTCTCCTTTACTCTGTCCTGAATACTTCAAGAAAGTGACTCGGCAAGTTTCGAGAGGAAATTTTCTCCTCCCATATAAAAGAGATAGAATGAAAGCTTCTTCCTACTTAACGTCGACAAATGAAATTTAGCAAAGTCGATCGAGGACGCATTATTCTTGGTGAATCATTCCTGGAGCGCACAACCTACATGCGGTATGAAATAATGGGTTACGCGACTGCTCAGAGTGCGACAAATCATACTACGACAACTCAAAGTGCGACAACTGACCGGGCGATTGCTCATCGCGCGATTTATTTATTAAATATTTATTATTAAATGTATTATTAATAAATTATTGACTATTTTAAATAGTAATAGATCACTCCATTTTTTTAACATTCAAAATTTGATATTATTTGAATTGTCGTGGCGATTTGTCGTTTGCTCAAGGAGCTGTCGCCCGGTCAGTTGTTGCACGGTGAGTTGTCGGGCCCGATGAGCTGTCGCACTCTGAGTTGTTGGGTCAAGGAAATAATGATAGGCCAAATGGTATATTAGAGCTTCTCCACCAAACAGTACATTGATTGTTCTACAGATGAAATATAGCTGAGGTGTTGCCATCAACCCGAAGACATATAAAGTAGAACCAGCAATTTCGCGGTAAGAATGAGTGAAGGGTTTATTGTCGGAAGAAATGGTGATGGACCTCGAGTAACGGAGCGATGTTGCCTGAAGGCAGCTGTAATAGCCTAAAAACCCTTTCAGCAACGCGGTCAATGACGCGATACATAATCCTTCTCCATCCCTTCTCGGCGTTTACTCACACACGTTTCTTAGAGGAGGAGAGTATTTCAGAATGTTTATGGTGACTTTAGCACCCTATAGTGCTTACATAATGACTATCGGAGAGAAAATTCCTATGGTTAGATGTACGCAGAATCTTACAGAAAGAACTGCACATAGCGTAAGTCCAAGAGGCTTTCATGAAGGTAGGTGATAAAGTTTCCTATTTTGTAGATGGGAAAACTTGGGCGAGAAGGCGCACCTCTACAATAGGCACCCGGAAGTGGTGCTTTCACAGCACGATGGGTAGGCACAGCTCTACATGCAAGTGGTTTAATTTAGGAATTGATGAAATATTGAAGGGATTTGGGAGATGGCTACAAGCTAAGAAATGTGAACGCTCATTTGTGACCCGGACTATTGTGACATTAGGACATTCGCATCCCTGGTCCTGAACAATTGAGTGCCGGACAGTTGCGTCTTAGGAGAAGATTTGATTGGGTTGGGTCGATCAAACAGATATAACCAAGAGAAAAAATGATGAAAAGTACAACTATTCTCCTTTTCACCATCACGTATTTCCACAATACATCGCCAGCGACTGTGAATTTTACAAGAGGAAACATTTAAACATACGTATATACATCCATGTCCGGGAAGCAAATGTACTAGGGGCGCAAATTTCAAGTGCGCGATCATCCGAGAGACAAATTTTCGGTACACCATCCTCCGTGGTAAACAAATTTCCGGGACGCAAATATCCGGGACATAATTGCTGCGGGACAGCTGAGATACTGTATCACAATTCGAAATTGCTCCTTTCCCTTCACGAATTCCTCATTTTAATTATTGATTTTAATCCCACCACCCTGCGAAGTATTCCTCGGCAGCAATATAGCGTAACCTGCGAAACGAAATACCTCAGCAGTAATTACGCGTTGAGCAGTCACTCGCCGCCTATAAGCGGTCCCTTTAAACCACTTTAGCCCTAAACGGGAGTTGATTAACTTCGCGGAATCCTCGAGTACCTAAACACCCCTGCCGGTCGCATGGCCATCTAAAATGAGAGCTCATATGACCAGCCATTACTTGATGTAATAGCGTGACCTCTTAAATTGAACGTGTTTACCGTAAGCAGGACGGTGCAAAAATGCCTCCGGCGGGATTTGAACTCGAGAGGGTGAATCATGCTTCGCAAAGCGTGGCAGAGAATGCATTATCCCAAACTCGTTCGATCACTTCCTTCTTCAGACGCATGTGATTTAATTAAAGAGAGCCACAATTATTTCAGCCGACGAAGGGCGCGTTATAATCGAGAGCTTTTACGACCACGAGGCACCGCTCCTCTCAGAGCATTGCTCCCAACCAGCCGCGTGCCGCGCTACATTGGTCTGCCGCCATGCGTATTTAGGTGTGCCGCCTTCAAGGGTTCCTTACCCTTACCAGAGGGTATTACTTACAATGAATTTCGGTTTTAGTTTATTATGGATTAACTTAGAGATTAGGCTAAAACGTGTGTTTCACTCCTTTTAGAACTCAGGACCGTACTTTGAACGGAGATTGTGGACATTTGTGGACAAGGTTGACCGCGATAAAAAAGAATAAATTTGGAATACTACAATCTACATATTCAAACTGTGATGATCGTAATGTAAAGGAAATTCTTAGTAATTGAATAATTCTTTTTCCTTCGAAGTTGGATTGAGAGGTATTATTATCTCCTTGGCTCCAATTGTGTTTTTCTTTTCCCTATATTTTCCCACAAACAGCATCTTCTTTATTTATTTTTCTTACTCTCTTTTTCTGATAGTAGGATGTCAATTTAATTCGTTAGTTTTGGTTTTTATTAGTTAAGGAAATTGAAGCTCATCTCTGTTATGTATTTATACTTTTCCTTTTGCTCCTTGTCTTCTGGATTTTGTCTTTTTAATGAATCCAACAGCCAAAATCTCAGTCATCTTTGACGCAAGGTGTCAATTTGATTTATAACGACGATATTAATTGAGGAAAGGAAAATCAGAGTTTTATTTTATGGAATAATTGGATGCATAGAGAAATGGATTGGAGCAGCTTATACTGTAAATATGAGTCCCAAATGAAAATATTCCGGTAAAAATCTTCTACTTAGCTACGGTCGGTAAATACAGACATCCAGTCAATACCCTCTCTCAAAGACCACATAAGCGTATACGGAGTTAATAATGGTAATTACATTAGGAATGTATCTCTTTTTTAACTTTACGAATCTCAGCCTTTTTCTCGAGTGATATATGAAAGCTACTGCGGTATTAATGGTGCTAAATAATGGCATTTATTTCGTAATTTGCTTATCATTTGCTTTACCAGTAATAGATGTAGGAGCAATAATTTAACTGTATGAATTTATACTTGGAGTAAAAAAAGTGAAGAAATAACGGACCGCGTTTGAACAGGGGTTCTGGTATCGAGTAGAGCAGAGTTTTCCAAACTATGTTCCGCTGAATCTGAATGGGAAATCCTGGAGTAGAGGATAGGTCGAGATTAAAATTAGCCTCCGGGCAGAAAGAATAACAGAAATAACAAAAAAATAAATGACAGAAAAACAGAAATAACATAGTACGCTTATCAAGAGCATAAAACCTCATTCCTCATCTTGCTCAGTAAGCCCCATTCCCCCTTCAGGGTTTCTAGCGGAGGGGTCGAGGTTCGACCCGGCCTCCGGGCAGAATACTTAACATGTATACTCACTTATGTAATGACGTTACGTATGCTCGCTTACCGATGCAATTACACGGACACACATATGTGCGTGATTCTCGGAGCATCCGGTCGGCGGAACGTGATTTCCACCTAACTGCTTTGTTGGTTTTCTGCTCTCTTATCTTTCTCGGAAAGAGTCGCTCCTCTCATGTCGTCCCCTTTTTGCCGCGTGTTTCCCTCATTATTTTTTGCCCCGGCCTACGTAAACAGGTGGCTAGACGTTTCCCTTCTTACTACTCAAACGCCGAGTTTCACCTCGGACGGAAAAAATCCCCGTCGGAGATCGCTTATTTCCAGAAGATTACCGGACTAACTTTTTTCTCCATATTCCGGGAAGGAACATCCTCCCTCTACGCTACTTTTTAAACAGGGGACGTAATATTCCCATTTTTTCCTGGGCATTTTGAATTCCGACGTCCGGATGGTCCTCGATTTTTTACAAAGAATGTCTCTTCCCCACGTTTTGTTTATTGGGGAAATATTGCGACTCCATGGTCTTTCCATCTCTTATTAGAGGTTTAATTGGAATAGGTGGTAAGAATAAAAAACACTTTGTAATAAATTCCACAATTAATATTTCACAAACTCGACCGGTTTCGACTAATACATAGTTATCATCATTTTCACCTGATGATGACTATGTTATTAGTCGAAACCGGTCGAGTTTGTGAAATATACATTGTGGAATTTATTACAATGTGTTTTTATTCTTATCGCCATGGTGAAATTCCACACAGTAACGGCTGATAGCATTCAATACATTAAAGGGAATAGCTGAGTAGACAACGCGTTAGGCTTTGACGAAAGCGGTTCCGGGTTCGATTCTCGGTGGAAACCCGATAAGGGTCGGCGACAGGAAAAGGCATCCGCCCATAAAAATCGGTGACAAATCAAACTTCATGTTCATGATCACCACCAATAATCACAAATCATTAACCAGCCTCATCAGAAAATGGGAATAAGATTAAGGAAACAAATTAAGGGGTTAAAAATCTCCGATAGCCGTCTTTGTCGGCGTTCCTCGTCTCTTTCACCGGTATTCGGAGAAAACAGGAAAGGATTATTAAGGAAAGGATTAGGATTAAGGATTAGGATAAGGAATTTTTGAATATGCCCAATGCACGTTCCGAAAGCGATGCTTTCATATTCAGGAGTAATTAAGTACTCAGTACCCCTGATGATGAAAGCGTGGCTTTTAAAATCTGCATTCGGTATTCTTAAAAGTGCGGTGATCCTTCCTTGGTTCCGCCGAATACCGTTGAATGAGACGAGGAAGGCAGACAAAGACGGCTATTGGAGATTTTAAACCTCTAATACATTAACCACCGTTTTCCAAATTTTCTTCCTTTTCCCTCTCTTTCCTTCCTCTGTCCAGATCTCCTTATTTCAGCAAACGTTTACGTATTCTCCCCTTTCAATTTTGGGTATTCTACCCGCCATTTAGCATATAGGAAATTCATCGATGCGCCCCAATTCCTGAAGATTTAAGGAAACGTGGGTCATCTACGGGAGCGCTTGTCTTCAAAGGACGACAGCAATTACGCGGTTGAATGAAGGTTAATTTTTACGCTCAACAGTTTGCATTAGCTCACACTATGTACTTACCGTAAGCTGCATTTCTCCAGTCGTCTGTCGTTAATTACAATTAGCTATTGAAAGCTTTAGAGAGGGAATGGGAGTAGTATGTGAGATAAGGAGAGAAGTAATTTGCCCTTGCTTTCCTCACTGTGAGTCAGAATAGTATGAATGGAATATATACACATGAAATGGTAGGTCAGTAAAGCTACTTATTACCCTTTATGTAACGTTTTTATTAGGTCATAGATGTATTGCATTACTTAAATCACTCTTTCCTAATTAATTTCATATTATCTGAGTCAAAAACAATATTGAATTAAAAGGAAGAGACATTTTCTCTAAGATGTATAGAAATCTTTATTTATGGCACCAAAATTATTTTTTCTTTAAATTTGCTTTATAAACAAGCTCACAATTTTATATTTTACGATGTGTGCATTATATCACGCACTGTTCAAAATAATGCATACACGTATTAGTGCTTCTTCACACATAGTAAACGCTCTATAATTAATTAAAATCATAGACACATTTTTAAGTCGATATGAGTTGATCCGGATTCGTGGAAGGCCATTTAACGAACAAAAACTCAAATTCATATTTCCTACGAATTCAAGCTTTTATTTACAATAGAAGTGTTTTTTCTACGGATCTGAGATCTTAGATATTGCGTGGTATCAACAGTATCTACAGTATGTCTACAAATAACCTTGGTAAACATATCAACAAGTAGTTCTTGATTCTACTTATCTTTATAAACCTTTCTGAATCTTCGAAGAAGCAATCCAATTGCCTTAATGTTTGGTTTTGCTGCGATTTCATACTGGAGTAAGGTTTAGAGTTGTTGCTCCTGTTTAGGAACTCTGAATTCAGGAAATTGGGAATCGCACTTGTTATGAATGAGCTAAAACACTCAATTCAAATGATATTCTCATGCGAATACGATGAAAATTTTCACAATTGAGTTATATATTATGTAAATAAACTGAGATCATCGTTTAATTTCTTCTTTTCTACGATCAAATGATTATTTATAGGATCCAAAACTTTAAGTGGTACGTACAGATATCATGTAATTTATCTACGTATGTTGGTGTGCACGCATGATAAATCGTAATGCACTTCGTAAATTAATGATTGGATGGTTTCAAAGTAAATTTAAACCACTTAATGGTCAAGATGATCTGCTTGTACAAACTAAATGAACCATATCATTTGCTTTCGAAACATTTATCTAGTAAATTATATATGCATAGTTATAGTCTTTATGTTGAGGTAATCCATTCTCAACTGATCAAGTCATAGCCTTAACTGTTGCTCCGGAAAGAAATTAAAATCAACGATACGTTACTTCATTTACACTCCATTAGAGACGGATAAAAATGCTGAAAGGGAATTACTTTTTAAAGCAGTAACATTCATTTCAATTGTTCGGTATATTCCTTTCGATTATTTCGCGACTCTCGACAAAAACTACTGTCAATTTCATAGTATGAGCATAATTAACAAGGTGATATTTTTCTAATGAAGCACGTTCAAGATTAGCCGAAAGCTTTGGTAGTAAGATTGTAAGCAATTCGACTATCAGAGTAAATCACTTAGGTCTGCGAAAGCCTCTTTAGAGTTGTGAGAAAATGCGTGAACTAGGACTCGAATGTCCCTGAATCTCCTTCTTCATTGATTATCGCCTATTATTTCATTCGAAAGCGATCAAGACGTCACCGGGGGTGAGCAGCGGACGATGACAGTCGAGGCCGTACCTGTTGCGTTGTAATGCAACGGTCACTAATCATTTACAACCGCAGAGGCAGCGCGATAGGCTCACGTGCCTTCACGAGTCACTTTCCAGCACTATATTCCACTCCTATCTCGAGGATATTTTCTCGGAGATCGTTTCCTAGGGAATTATGAGGGTGTTTATCCTCCGTCGTTATTATCATCGGCCAGTTTACCCAGATGTATGACGGACTTCCCACGCTCATGGGGGAAAATGAAGATGGATCCATATTACCGGAAGCTCTAGCTCAACCTGAAAAGGTGCTAATGGATTTGCCTTTCTTTTTCTGTAATTGGATGGTTAAACGTTTGAAACATAGTTGACTAAATCTTCCACGGAATATTTTTGTATCTTTCACCGGTGAAATGCAGTTACTATCACAGTGACTTGATGTATCTAATTTTTCTCTAGCCTTTTGGTATAGAATATAGAAAACGTATGTTCCTTTTATAGTATTAATCAATGGTGCCTTTTACAGTCATATGTTATTATTGGGAATAAAGATATGTAACTTTTATCTCTTTGTCTTATGCCAGGTTTATGATATATAGATATAATATTTTTTAACTGAAATCTTCCCCTTAAGTCCAACAGACTGGAACATTGACGAAAATTAAGCTTCTCTGGTAATTAAATAGATGACTAACGTAAGTATTAACAGGTACCATATCGAGGTATTATAATGTCTAGTAAAAATCAGCTTAAGATTTGAAGCTCTCTCAACCTGGTACTCTCGTTAATCATTGTTTTAAATATCATTGAAGGTTTCACTATCTATTTGCAGACGGTTAGTAACAGTTAAAGTTAATATTACAGTTAAGCTTGATCATCACTGTACGTTATAGTACAGGGCCTTATTCTTGCTGGTGGACAAGTAAATGCGAAAGGTATATGAGGTATGAGTGATGCCACATAGTGATATTCAATTTGGATACTATTTAATGAATGTCATAAAAAATATGGATATTGTTTGGCTCAACATGTTTTCCACTCTTAGCATTCTGGATCAGCTCAGCAAGAGGAAAAACTATTTCAGACTCATCTCGTCTGGTCGCTTTATTCCCTCTCCGAATATATTTTAGCAGATGATAGTGTTGTGGATAAAAATACACCCATTCTTCTTGCTGATGACTTTATAGACAAGGAGATTACCAAGCTAAGAACAATCACGATCACCTTAGGAAATAAAGATAAAGGAAACTCAATTTTATTCGAATGAGATCTACAACGAATTTTGTCTGTGTGAGTTGAACTGGCTAGATGCAGCCGCTACGTATCTGAGCCTTGAGCTATGCGAAACTAGGGTATTATAATGGGGCCTTGATTTAGTCTCCGGCTGCAAGTTCTCCCATAGATTTCTGAATGCTTCATATGTAAGCCTGATATATCAAATAAAGTGATCATCCAATGTGCCCCTTGCTATGAAGATGCTCATGCATATCATGCACGTAATGCGGGTTGCGTCATTCGATGATTTCTCCGTCTCTAAAAGGGAAGATTTTATATTTCTGTACGCCGTTTTTTTTTCTTGCCCATGTTGTGGTTTGTAGAGACGAGAAGATATATCGTATCACATCTCAAATCTGCCATTAAAAAAAGCTCGTGAAGTTAGTAAATTGTAATAAAAGAAGCTTCAAGTTTTGATTCATACTCCTTGGAAGACATAAGAAACTGTCCTTACTTTGTAGGCAAGAAACTTTGAAGTAATGACACCGTAACCATATTATGTGTTGCACGTCCTATCTATAAGACTCTTGGGTAATAGAAATTTCTAATTAATGAGGCAGAAGTTTTAATATACTCTGGAACGGTTTGATTATTGTAATGATACATTACATTGAATATTTTTCGTACTTTTTTATTTTCCTTTGCTACCAATACCTCGATCGACATGTCCAACTCGACATAAATTAGTCAAAACTGCATTAACGTCACATCAATTCTTAAAACCCATTTCCACGAATTGCCAGACAGGATTGAATTTCGGAAATGATTTCCACCCGCATTGATTAATCAAGAATTATTGACGTTCCTTTCGGTCACAATCAACTCCTTCTTAGAAGCGTCTTCATTCGGAGCCTTCATTATGACTTAATATTGATATAGAATGTCTTCCATCTAATGATTAAGTGATTAACGATGGCAGAATCATAAATTTTCATGAAAATTTTATCCTTTGGCCTTTTACTTTTTGGTAAATGCGTTCCTTTAAGTTCAATTTCTTACATTAGATATCAAGATGATGTCACGATGTCTTTATTGCTCTTGAATTATCTGATTCTTGTGATGGGACATGGGGATTCGGACTAGTTATTAATAACTGATTCGTTACATAATAAATACAAACCTTTGAATTCTGTGTTTCACGTTTCTTGAGCCTTCGTAAGATTTGTGATTCCTGGAATAGAAAGGAAACGATGTAAAATATTTAGTATTATCGATTTGGCTTTTGCGATAGTAGAGGAATGAGTGAAGAAAGAGTACGATGATTTAATTTATAATACTGTAACCAGACATGAATGTATGTGGAGCAAAACAATGTTAAAAACACTGTGGCGGGCAAATTCAATCAACAAACAGGAAGACAAACATTATTTCTCAATTCAATTTTAACATCATCATTTACTATTTACATCTGGAGAAAACATATTCAATCTGAAGGTCGATTTCAATATCATCCCTTCCATAGTGAGCTACCAAAAGCCTTTGAGGGGAATGAGTGTTACTGGATAGGATGAGGAGTGAGGTATAGGCCATTTCCTCATTATGCCAGAATGCTATTAGTGGAAAAATTTATGAATCCATGATTAGCACTTTTCATATGCTTCAATAAAGAGTGATCAAAATGAATTCCATTAAAAGCCTCATTCTTACCTTATACCTTATATATAGTTTCCTTAGATATTATCGCAGCTAGGAAAAAGGCTATGTAAAAAAGTTTTACCAAGATACATTTTTCTCTATGGCCGAGCCAAAAATCATACGAGAAACATTCGAGTCTATATTGTATCGGGAAGGATGATATTAGTATTCCAGTATATTGAAGAAATATGTCTAAATATTGATCTTGAATGCTTAAATGTGTCTATTTGCGCTGTAAGGCTCCAATCTGGAATCAAAAACGAGACTGATAGTCTATCAAGTGAAAGATCCATGAAATTGACTGTTGTGAACTTCGAAAATCAGATCGAGCAGCCATCTTATCTCATTCCATTCCCACCCTTTAAGAGTCTCAGCCTTTAAGTGGAAGGCCTGGGTTCGAGTCTCAATGAAGTTCGATATTTTCGCTTCCGATTGTCGTTTGTATTTTCCAAAGCTTTGTCCGCTTACAAAGTTAAACCATCCTTCATCCCCTTCCTGATTCCCTCTACGTTTTGAATCGCAGATGACCATCGTTATGTGAACGTCCCGTTCGTTACGAAGAGAAACGAGTTATGCTAATTCGTCCGAATCCGTCCTCTCGTTTAAAAAATGTTTACGGCCGCTTCATCTTCCGAAATGCTAAATTGGGCGGATAAAAATGAAAGGATGATTATTCCTTCCGTGACTATCCGCCTGCTCTTTTTCCACGCTGAGATTCTAATTTATTAACTCCGCCCATTTCTTTCCGTTCCGCGATCGAGATTCTTCCTCCGTCTTTGTCCCGAAGCTGCTAAGTCATTGCTTTTGCATTCGCTTTTTCTCGGAACGATGTTTTCGCATATGGATTCTTTACTGCTTCTTTTAATTAGCTTTATTTCTCTATGGTTATAAATTATTCTTAAATTTATTCTTTAGAAGATATTATACCATTCTTTGCAGTAAAAGCGACATTATGATACAAAAACTTTGTTGCAATTTTAGTTTATTGAACAAAAGATTTAAAATACAACTTTATCTTTATTCCTGAATCATGCTCTACTAGGAAAACTAGGTAGCCGGCACACGAACGCGGGATCCCTGAACCAAGGAATATAGCTTCTTAACCATACCAACATCAATTTGCAGAGTATGAGTTATTTGGAATTGTCGTATAAAATAATACGATACATACTGGAACAGAAAATCAATAAATAACGATTTTATTCAGGTCAAAATTGAGGCTTGTGTCTTCTTTAATTTAACCCATCATCAATTTAATCCTTTTAGTAAATAATAGTAAAACTTATTGAAATTCATTCACTAAATAGTTACAATTAATAGAAAAAAAGATAAAATAATAATATTAATACGATAGATGGCAATACCATAGTCTAAAATAACAGATACAATTATCGTTGAAAGCATTAGGGTATACATGAAGTAATAGACACAAAAAGAAGAATAGAAACAGGCGAAACAATTTCCGCAGCCAATCCAATATAGGGCTCCTAAATTTAGCCTTTGACAACTGCAGGAGTAAGTGAAATCAAAGCGGAATAAATTCAGTTTTTAAGAGGATGAGGAAATAATAAAAGGATATTAGGATTAGGGAAAGGAAGTAAGGGAGTACCGTTAGACCGCTGATCACCTCAACAGTTTTGATTAAAAGAGAATTCCCAAGGAAGAAATGAAAGCAAAACCCCTCAGGGAAAAATCCTTTCACCGCTAGGCAAGTCGTAAAAGTACAATTATCTCACAGAGCTGACAAACAATGGTAAAAATCGCAAAATGGAAAAATATATGAAAAGAAAAAATAAGGCATCACGGTTTGTGATTTGAAAATTTACATTGCTGTATGATCTTTAATTTATTTGTAATTGACTTCTAGATTTCATTTCCGCTGGAAATTTTCATTGTTTTTCTCGAAACGGATTATTTCGGAATCGCTCTTTGATGAAGCTTCTAATCCTCTTACTTTAGCTTACTGAGTTTTCGTTTTTAACATCAAAAATAAACATATGAAATTGGGAAATATTTTCAAGGAAATCAGAATACTCACTAATTTTTATTAAGTCTTTTTGTATTCCTTATCTAATATCAACCCAAAATATATTAGAAATATTGATGTTTTTGGATATTTTGGCTGAATGGAATATATTTAGCTGAACATTCATCTTAACATCATTTCAGTTTTACCGATGTCGATGTGTTAGCAACGAAATAATATGCAGGTCGTCGCAGCTAAATTCAAGACGCAAATTCTATGAAGGGATAATCTCTCTCCCTCGTAATTTCGGGGAATATAACTGTGTAATCGTCAGAATTTATATTTTGGATTTGGTTGCAAACCAAAGTCGTCGAAAATTATTTTTCATGCCATTTGACACGTAACTGAATTCGGTGCTTCAGCTCGTAAATATTAGCGTGGGGATGAATACTATTGATTTATAGAAAAGGTGACGATAATTATTCAGGTCGCGATACCAGATGTCAGAGTAACAAACCTCATTACCGTTGGAATAAAATGTTGAAAGCCAAAAATATAGATATTAAAGATGTTATTCGATAAATATTGAAATTATCAGTAATGGGATTTATTGAAGAGTCATAAAGCCAACATTTTTATTTTCTAGTGCTCTATGAAATATTACTCGATAACTTTAATTTTAAATATTGATAACAGGGAATAAATTTTAGCAACATTGAGAATATTATATAATAATATTTCATTGGTTTAAAAAAAATCATATCCCCTGCGATATCTCAATATATGAAGTCCATTAGTTTGCTTACCAATATTTATTTCGAAAATGCAAAGAAATTTGTTTCGCTAATTATTAAATTAGAGGAAAGAAAGTTCTTTTCCAAATTGGATGAATGATGACAAGCCTGAATCATCGCACTCTGCTAATAATCGTTAGTCGTTAATAACACCTTCCTATTAAAAACATTTAGAAAGTTATTTTCGAGTAAAACATCAAGAAAGATTGGAAATACCTAAATATATTAATGACTATTTTTCCAATGAGCGATATTCCATCGCTGTTATAAATATGTAGTAATAAATAGAAGTGAGTTCAGCCATTAAAATTCCTAAGACTTCAAAGGTTGAAAAGCATATCAATTAACCGAAATGATTAATATTTTGTTTATATGGAGATAACATGTTATTTTTAATACTTTCTAGTTAACTCAGTCATTATTTCATCGTTCAATGGTTGTTTTACCGATAATTATTCACCTAATTGCTGTTATTGCTCCCTTTGACATCTCAAGTTGAATAATTAATTCTCAAATGCTGATTAATCATTCCATCTTAACTGTCATACTGCAAAAAGTTTTAAATGGATTAATATTTTTAACTAATTTTCCACTTAGTTGTGCTTTATTTATGGTCATCATCGAATTATAAATCGGAATAAAATCTTTATTAATTGATTGATTCATCTTTTACAATTTACCTATCTACTTGGTGGAGTCTGTATGCATTTCGTGAATGAATACAAGTACACGATGAAAATTAAAACCGACTTTGTAACCCCAACAATTAAATAGTGGATATCAAAAAGTTTGTTTAAATTTCATTATTTCTTCGTTTCACAAAATGAAACCTTATAATTAATACCAGTAAAACCTTTGATTCTTAACATAAGATTTATATTTTTCGTAAAAAAGCAAAAAATAACTACAAGTATGAATCAATTTCGAGACTAGTAAACAATCTTTTCCGAGTCGATTTGTTTTTCAAGGATTATCTTCATCTGAATATTAATAGCGATATAAATCTGTCTTTCTTTCATTTGGTGATTTTCGTTCCTTCATATTTTCTTATTAACAAAACGTAACTGAGTTATTTCAAAAAAATTAATTATGTGATATGTTGTAATTGCTCCATTTATGATTTTACATAGACTCAAGGAACTCGCAAACCGTATGGTTAAATGCGATTCATGGCAATTTCTAACCAACTATAATTAGCTATTGCATAAACAGGAACAAAACTGGAATTATTTCATAATTAATGTATTGTTAATTCCAGTTTTTATTTAACTTACCTTTAAAAATTCTTTGATTAAGAAAATGGATATAATTTTCTCGGATGACATTTTGTTGTTTACAAATTTCCTCCAAACAGAAAACCGAAAACGTCGAATCGTTCCTTAAGTCTTTCAAACTCGAACAGGAAAACAGATGCGTCTTCGCTTAATTTGATTTCGAAAAAACGTCGACCGTAATTTTTTAATGGCTTTCAAAGGAATCTTCCTGCCGTAATAATCTCCCGAGGGATCATTTGAGAGTGGCTGTGAAAGAGATTACTTTCGAAGCCGTATTCAAGCAACCTCATGGGAAATTCGGTTAAAATTTGTCTCCGTTTTGATTTTCTTGTTTTACGTGGTACATACAAAAGAATCGGAAGAAAATTTCATTCGGTTATTCTTCGTCTCTGTATCAGTTATAGTGGACTATTTTGGACTGTATTATTTGGCTTTTGAAGCAAAACTTTGGAGATAAAATGAACTTTTGCTTATGGTATTGATATGGTCATTTCTATTTTTTCCCAGGTTATCTCGAAATATGAATTGAAATCTGCATGCTCTTTCTTTGCAATCGTATTGTCCCATTTCACTTGTCGGTTAATCTTTCAATTTGTATGTTTATATGGTATATCTGTAATTGGCTAAACCACAATTCCGCTTGTATTATCATTACCATTCCCTTTTGCTAATAAAAGATCTGGAAAGTGAATGAGGCGCTCTAGCTATACGAGGAGTAAAGAATCTTTTCATCACTGCACATAAATGTATAGTTTACCCGTGAAGTCGTCATCTCTGGTAGGATCCTCATTCCCTTCATCGTTAGCTACTGAAAGATCAGAAGAGGGATTGAGGCACCCTAACAAAATGAGGATTGAGGGAGTTTGTAAATTCTTTCCTCACCGAGCCAAAATATTACAATTAGAAGAAATTCACGTAACTCACTATGGCTTTGTGAGTACCAATCTTCATAGAATTCAGTGCGGAGTATCTATTGCTATTTTTAATATTTTTATGCTTAGCCGCTGTTGCCCTTTATCGGTAAGTACCCCAAAGCTGTCATGAACTTGTCAAGCGGTTAATTAAACCTCTAATTGTCAGGGGGTGCTTCACCGAGGCAACACCAACAACGAACACAAACAACCATTCCCTCATCGGAAAAATCAGATTGATTAGGATATTAAAGTAATGATTAAATACATTCATCAGGATAAGGTATCAGGAACGGATGTTATTGTATGAATTGATTAATGATCAATTATCCCATTTCCTCGGCTAAACTGTTCATGCAACTAGTTGACTCGATTTTTCCCTTTACCTTTAAATAATAAGTATCTGAAATGTTTTGCTCATTCTTCAAAAATCGCATCAATAATTATATTACTTACTGCTTATTTAATTTCGTCTTATTATTAAAATTGGAATTTCGACAAGAAATATTTGTTTACATATAAAATACTATAGCACACTAGTGTTGAATTAAAATCGGATCTTATTTGTTACAGCTGAAACTAATAATATAACCGTCTAAATGGTGAAATATGTACGGAATGAACGCTTTAAGATTTTATGTTTTAGGATCGCCGTTTTATTCGCATGCTGCGTATTAACTGTCAACGAGAAGATTTTTATTTCTTCCAGTTGAAACCAATCAAGTAACAGTCTGAATGGTGAAATACATACGGAAAGGACACTTGTATTTTATGGTTTAGGATCACCATCTATTTAAATCGCATGCTGCGCACATATAACTGTCAACTAGATTTTTCCTCGGAAACTTTTTACCTATAAAAATGTACAAAAATGTGTATCAAAAGAAACATTCTTCTAGAATCAATCTGAGTGGAGTGCTTTTCCCAGGACTTGTAGCCAAGACCATCGATACATTGGTGTAGATACTTGGTAGCTCAAAGCGGCTTTTACAATATGAAAGGAGAAAAAGTCCTACTAATTTAATTACTGCCCACGGTTCAAAGGGGCGAGGAAATACTGCGGTCACCTAATTCTGTTTTTGATTGGATATAAAAGAAGATTTTTAATTCCATCATCGCCGTGATTGATATACTCATCAAACGAAATGTAATGCGTAAAGTCAATCAGACCATTACTATGATTAACAGATTACACGTTGCTATGTATGGATAATAGAATCAATATTTTTAGGATACGCAGGAAAATTGCTAGTAATCAAAATTAAATCACGTATTAACTCGCTCAGTAAAAGCCCCGTTGATGATTAGTAGTTCCAAAAAGTCAATCATGCCAATTTTTCTTTAGTTTTAATTCGACGGAGTTCTTTGATCATCGAAACAAATTATTTGCCGCTTCGGCAATTGGAGGGTTTAATAATTCCTAATGGTATACAATCAATTCGTTAGCGTATCTTCGTGGAGTAAAATGAGACATCGTAATTTAGCTTAATTACTTGACCCTCTGTCGTTAAAAGATTGCCTTGCCGATAAGGACCCTCTGGCTGAATTTCCAATGCCTACGGAGCATTATTTAAAATTAATTAGTAACTTTTAACAAGCTGGAAAACTTTCTCGTTGTTATTATAAGAGGTTTTTCCTGCTTATAAAGATCTGCGAACGTTTTTATCTGATTTAAGACATTATGCGTTGAAGACAAGATTAAGGTTTGAAAAATTCTATAAAAAATACAAGGAGTTTTCCTATCTCAAGAAGTATTCTTATTTTTTGTCTCATAAACAAGCACACCATCTGTTGGTTATGTGAATTTCTATTGATTTTTTATTATTGTTGTGATTTTAATTGGGGTGAATTTTGGATTTTTCGATTTCATTCATGGGAATGTTATGAATAAAGGGTTCCAATACTTTCTTTTTTTATATACATGGAATCGATACTATCTATTTTTGACGTCAGAAAAATTTACTTTAGTAGATCCTATTCTTGTTATTTTCAAGTGATAAGACAAGAAATTAGTTTAATAACAGCCAAAACCTTAAAAAAGGGATATTTAAAGAAACCTCAATTAAACTGGATTTTTATTCAAGGAAGGTGCTACTGTTGAGATTGAAGAACATTTGCTTCTGAATGTCGCATCTTGGAACATCTTAGGGAGTGAGCATTCAGAAACCTGTGAATTTCTCTTAAATTCGACAGTTAAATCATCATCAGTAAATTATGTTACGTCATTACCATATTTTCAGAGGTGTACTACAATTTTTTTGTAGACCACTTTCAGATTATTTTATTTTCATAGATCAGTATATTTTTTAACTTCACCCCTAGAGTTAGAATTTAATAATAACATTACTTTAATCCGACCTTTTACATATTTAATACAACATAAAACACAATAATACTTAAAAGAAAAATAGAAACACAATAGGGAAGAACAAAAAAGAAGGGGCGTGTTACTACAACGAAGGAAAAACCTGTCTCGGGGTTATCTCAAAATATATTAGCATGCAGCCAAGACATTTACTATTAGAGAATAATTACATAGAATAATCGCGTTGGAGAATTGAAAAACATATCAGCAACTCTTACCTATACTACCAAAGTATGGTAACTTGGAGTCACATATCCTACAATACACCCAAGTTTATCTAAAAGTACAAATGATGGAATTGAGTTTCTACTTTGAACATGAAATTATGAGAGAAAAGTTATTGTGCTCTGGCATCGAACCCAGGAATAGTACGGTCTAGTGAAAATTTTTTTCGTAAACCAATTTTTACCATACATCTTCCAGCCAAGCACGAACTTCCTATCATTTCGATAAGTACATCAAAAAAAATAATGAAAAACTACTCCCATGTATTTTAAAGGGCAGATATTTGCTTCGTCCTAGCATCGAACCCGGTATTTATTCCGTAAAACTCATTTATGTTTTCAATAGATCACAACCATATATAAAGGCTCCTAGAGTTTTGATTCTCTATCTATACGGGAAGTATTTTTTTTAATTTCGGAAAATCAAAGCAATGCATTTAAACGGGAAAATCGGGACTTTGGGGCCCTCTGGAATCAAACCCATGACACTGGGGATCAAAATCGCAATTTTTCTTGCGGTTACACGTTATGGCCAATATGTCGTAAAAATTTCATGTCAATGACGCTAGTGGTTTAGGCTGTGAATTAGCATCCTATCTATCTATCTATATAGGTACATGAATGAATCCGGAGAAGCATCTATGTGTAATAGATTACCTTGACTCTATTTTCCTAAACGGTTGCTTTCGCGTATAGCTCGTGGAAAAAATGAATTTTTGAAACGATTTGTTCTAGCATCTATTTCCCTAATCCTTCTGGCAGTTATCCTTAAGATTAGTCTTGGGAGCATTGCAAAGTGGACGAACGAATTTTTGGAACCCCATTGTCCGCCCATCGATACGCTTATTGATTGGACAATGCGTAATGGCGAACGAAATATCAGTTAGAGCCGGCGTAGCCTATAATTAGGCCACTTTCTCGCCGTCATCGTCGTGATGCGATCATTTCGACAGAGTGGGTAAAGCGTGAAGAAATCCCATAGGGAATAAAGGCGCCCAGAGGAAAAAAGGGACCATTGGAGATCCCCGCCGATTACACCCAAATCGCCTACTGGCATGCGTAAGCTCTCCCAACCATTATAATACGAAACCGAGGAAAAATTATCCCGGAAAAAAATGGGAGGCAAACGAGCGCGAGATAACGCTTTCCTACGGGAAATTAAAGAGGTGTAATGGGACGGACGAGTGGAGTCCCGCGGGTGCGACGGCCGGATTGTCCGCGGATGAATTTCGCAGGCATCGGTAATTAAAACTCCGCTCGGATTAGTCGGGGAGAATGGAGGGCGCCTCTGTCGCATGCTCCTGTTTAATACGGATTCCGATGATGATGGAACGGAAGGATTTGTTCTAATCTATCTGCTGTATTCATATATAAGAGGGGTGATTGGCAATTACACGTCTTTCATGTTTGAATCAACTATCTAATTTCATTTAAAGTCGCAAGAAATAAGAATGGGAAATGATAAGGCCTATAAAGATCCGATCTCTTATGAAAACCAATTTTGTTTTTTAAATAATTTCGTAAGCTCTCTTGTGATACTGTCAGTTTCAGACACGACTTTATGGTAGGATTCCAGTGAACGTGGAGAAATGAAAAGATCGTTATTTTAAAACGTAGATTGCAAAATAAAACCTTATAAACCTAGAAACCTATATTTTTGCTGATATGGTATATTAGCAATAACCTATATTTATAATAATAACTTTAAAATAATAAATTCGAAACCTTTGTTGTAAAATAAATATTTCAGTGGTACGGGTAAAAACTAAATTATTCTTTATCTTTTTATCTATTCTCTCACTTTCAATTACTCTTTTAATCTCTTTTTCCTAGATACGCGAAAATTCTGTTTCAAACGCTTCATTTCCTTTGCCTCCATTGTTAGTGACAGCACTTGCAAACAGTCTCGTTCTGAAAATGAATTCGCATTCTTCCTTGCAACAGTTGCTTAAGCTTTGGGCTCAACTCGCGGCGAAATGATTAGTAAAAGGTTTCAGTTTGTCAAAGAAAAAGGGGTTAGTGCGGTTGGATGATTCAGATCTCTCGTATCTTTTGAATCCAGGTATCTTTTGAAATCCCAGCAGTACACACCTTACATGGAAGTTAACAGATCATTTTCAATTAATGTATTCGCGGTATATTATAATTGGATGATAAAATATATTCCGACGCCAGATATTTATTTCCTTAGTTAAAGTAACGGAAGCATGACGAAACTCTTATGCAACAATTCCTGAAAATCATTCTTATTTTTACAGAATTTTAACTTAAGTTTTGTTCTAAATAACTTGTTAGTCTCTTAGTGCGTATTGTTTAAATTGGATGATTAGGCATTTGCCTGATTTCATTTATGTTTTTTGTTTTTGACGTACGTAATTTGCGCTAATAGCTACGTGAAAATAAAATAATACCCATTTGTTAGATAAAATGTTAATCTAATTTAGAGAATCATCACTTTCCTTCGTGTTCAGTTTATTTTCAAATATGGCATTCATTTTCACTGCTTTACAGGAAAATTGAAAGTGATATATGTCTGAAATCATTCTTTACATTTATTTTAAACTATCGTTCTCTTTGTTTTTAATACTATTTACTTTAGAACCTAATCTAAGAAATTTTATTCTAATGATTATGTCAAGAAAACCACGATATTAATATGTAAAGAATAATCATTAATTCATTTTTTACGTGATACTTCCTTTTATGAGATAGCCATAAACTTGTCGAAATGTATAGCATTTGTATCAGTGAATGTTAATATTGTATAAGTATATAGAATATGAGTAATATGACAATTTTATCATTGGGTAATACTGATAGATCATTTTCTCACAATTTAATCATTAAAAGGTTTCCTTTTTACAAGAGAATGGCAAAAACTTGTCTAAATCATCACTTATCCATACATAGATACTTAATAAGACCATAAGACTTGTTCTGTATGGGATAGGTGTATGAACTTTGATATTATTTCAAGGAATATAGGTAATTTGAAAATTTAATCGTTGTTTAACTTGGATTGATCCGAGTTTGATGATTCATTCAATTCGTCCCTTTTGACTAGAAGAAGACGATAAAAAGTAAATAATATTTGCCATGCCTCTGTAGATTCGTAATAATATCATAGGGTTGTTCAACGTCTGGTTCGTAGGGCAAAAAAGTAAGTCTGGAATCAATTTTGAGGAAAAGCAACCATCCCCACTCGTTCCATCGCAATGAAAATCAATATCCTCGACATCACCGCCGCTTTTATGGACTCCTACTCTCTAATGTTCTCCCATTCATAGTTTTAGCGATATTTAAGGTCATTACGTAGCGATGGGAGTTAGTTTGTCTTCAAACTTAGGCACAATGTAGGGCAAATGGCGGACGCAATCTGTTGCGGAGGCTTCTTTGGAATCAAAGCGCGGAGGAGCCGACATTGGCACCGAAGCAGAGTTCTTTTTAGGGGCCAAGGTGGGCAGATTCCCTCGCGATCGGTGGGGAGGGGGGAGGGAATAAACGTAACGGCACATTCGCTTTGAACTCTCATCTAACAGCCTACGGGAACACGCCTCGTGAGCAGGAGGAAGAAGAGGTGAACGACCAAGTGGACGTTGGGGGAGTGGTATGCCGTTCTGAGCCGTAACTTCCGCGTCATCTGACCTCGGCGTGCGGGGCGGTGAGCCGAGGAGGAGAGGAGATGAAAGGAGAAGTATCGGAAAGTGGATGGAAGAGTCGCGAAGGCAAAGAGAGCGTAAGAACCGAGGTTCTTTATTTAGGGCGACATTGAGACTGTTTTAAAGGTCTCCGGGGTTTTTTCGACGTCCAATCTTTCGCGGTTTCCGCGCTGGTAAATTTATCATTATTATTATAATCACCTAAGTTACATGCTGATATACACCAGGTGGTGACTATTCACATCTTTCCTAGATTAACACATAAGTTACTACATGAAATCGTTATTATGACAACCCTTCGTGAACAGAACATCTAATTATCGACTACGCTACAAATATAATACGAACACCGTGCAAATACAAATCATTTTCGTTATAATTAGATACTAAACCTGATTTCCTTGTACATTTTTTAAGGAATTGCTTCAGTAAATTTCTCTTAAACCTAGATTTGTTTAGTGGGAAAGATCTTAAAATTTACTTGAATGGATTTGTTTGTTTATTTATTGAAATACCATCAACATGCAAGACCAATATTACTGCTGATGAAAAACAAGAGTAATAAATAAAGTCAACAAATTAAAGAATAATATGAAATACAAAGTGAATATAAGACAGAAGCAATTACGTGAAAGAACCAGATGAATTTCAGGGATCAGTCTCTTGCAACCATATTCCGGATTGATTTAAGATAGAGTTATATAGATCAAAGTTTTTATTGGAAGACAAAAATTCGAAATGACGTGGAGTATTGAAAGAGAAGTTATCAGAAAGGCGAGTTGTTTTTGATGAAACCCGAAATTAAAAAAAGAGAGAGAGTAGGAGTGGGGAAGTAATCTTGTTGTTGTCATTATTGTATAGAAAAGCAACACCGGAGGGAGTACAAGAGGATTTAGATATACGTATATGTTATAATTATCATTACATGATTTGCAGTTTGCATAATGGCAACATTTTCATCATTACTTCATTATTAATTTTTACAGCATCGGTACAGATATCGTGTTTTGTTACTGTTAAAGAAAAATAAAAGTTGTGGAAAAAGGACATCTTCGTGAGATTCTTTCCAGTATATATCGTATAACAGATCAATACATCTCATAACAAAACAAAATTTTCCAAACACGTATGAATGAAGTAATAGTATACATTTCAACATTGGAGCTCATACTTTTACTAAAATCTTACGTAAATGCATACATTAACCTGTTATACTGTATTGTATTGGCTGCGATTTAACGCTTTTACTGTAACATATACCCCATGAGCCACCAATGGCCAATAGTAGGAAATGTAGTGACACCACTTTACCTAATCCATCCTATCGGCTTCTCTAATAGTCTACGAAAAGAAAGACCAGATTTAACTTTCTGTTATAGCGATTACTTCCTTGTAATGTTTTGTTGAAGCCTCTCAGAGATCGCGTTCGTTGTTTTCTGGAACTACAGTTTCATTTACTCCTTCCACAAGTTCTGAACCGATGCGAAGGCAAAGGCCTTTCTCTTGAGGGGTGTGCGAAGGCTCGGATTTTTTTTCGCTGTGGTTATTATGGTGGGGTGGGAATAAATGGGGCTCCTTTCCATAAGAGGGAAATGCAGCGGGGTTGTCCGAGGAGGAATGACTTTGTGGGCGTCAGTGGTGAAAAATATATCCGTCGCGGAAAACCAAGTGAATAAAAGCAGCCGTATGGTTTTGATAGCACGTAAGTATTTTAGATTGAAAAGAAAACACAAGTTAAATTTCGAATCATAACAATAAAATTATTCTTGTTCCTTATCCACGATCCTCAACACCAAGATAAGTTTATTATTGAAAATATTATTTTAAACATATTAATTCTATACCTTCACCATTAGCTAGCATTCAATTTTGAGAGGGAATGAGGCCGTAATAGGTAGGCAAGATGAGGAATTAATTATTTACCTTTGCAATACCCACTCTCAGAATTCTAAGAGTGAAAATCGTCGACGTGAATCCAACACTGGGAGCCTATGAATGGCTTATTTGATTAATAACGATGCCATTTTAATTTTTCTATTATTCACATCACATATTATCGTAACCATGAACAAAACTGAAGCAAAACTAAAAGCAAAGCACATTTTTCTCCAACTTGTACTAAAACGCAAATGAAAAATTCTTCACCCATCAAATTGCAGTAGCGTAAGCTCAATCAGAACTAGCCTGAAAAGGGCAAATTTCTCGTCTGAATTTACATATATCAAACAACTGAAAATGTAAGTTAACGACAGAAATTTTTGGGTAGATTACTTTATTGCTCTTTGTATCTAATCCTCAGTATAAAGAAATTAAGAGTGTCAGATTTTTAAGAATTTGAAACTTTTTCTTTGAACATCTGTAAATCCAAAATTCATTGAAGATCTACAACTGCATAAATAATATACGACACAGGAAAGATATCTGAATGTTATTAATACCTTCCCTTTATCAATAGATATTTTTTCAAACACAGAATTTTATCCTCAATGTAATAATATCATATAACGATATGAAATGATTCGAAAGGTCATCAGCTTTCATCGTATATAAATAATAAAGCGACTTTATGCAGTTTTTTCTTCTCTGATAAGGAAAAACGCGAGCCCAAATTTACGGCCATCGAGAAGCAGAATTTTTTCTCGAGAAGATGGCGACGAGGTTGCTCGATCTGCCAGCCATCGGATGAATTCTCAAGATTCGTAACATTCACCGATCGAAAGGCTGATTTAAATCTTACGGCGTTCTTCGATACTGATCAGCTTAGGAAACGTATAATTTGACGTCGGAAGCTTTGTTTTCGATTTGCGTAGAGCTTGTGTCTGGAAAGAGTCCAGTCTAGTTGCTGAATCAACAGTCTGGTAATCGGATTTCCTTCCCAGAATGATCTTTCTCTATTTTTTCGTATTACGTCACGAGATGATAAGGCTTTTCTATTTCCTTCCTTACCTTTGAGGTGATATAGACGAACGATAGCTTGTGCCTCTAATGCTATCGATATTAACTCCCCAGAACTCTTACATCTTATGATTCCTAGTTTATTAGTAGCGCTACCTGTACAAAAGCGATGCGTTGCCTTGACGCTATTACGTGTGCTCGTAAACATTCTAGCTCTCTCTTCCAAGTTCACGCCCTTGAAGGTTTCAATGGCATTTCCGCAACGGAGCGAAGTTACGAAGGCAAAAGAGTTGGCGATTTAAATATGATTACAATCAGAAAATAAATCCACGGTAATATAGTTGTAATGTGCTCATAATCTAACCTCTCTGAATGAAATAAAAAACCTTCACGACTCAAACATTCAATTACGAAAACATAACCATATTGAAATCGTTTATCGTCCGGATTTTAACCTAATCAAATCGTAGCTATTATGATGATGTAATGTTTGCCCAAGTTCATGACTATTAGCTAGTTGGCCCAACCTTAATGACATTAGTTTCTATCATATTGTTGCTAGATATTGATAAATACCTATGATTGATTGAATCATTCTCTGTAGTAGCAATACCAAAGTCGATAAATCATTCTGATAAGCAAAAATTAAATAGCCGAGAGTAACAAACTTAAGCGATTATTTTGCTAATTCATTTTCGTTTCACTCATTCAATGGGTTAGTAAACTATGTGATATATTCTGTAATTTTAACTATGCTTCAAGTATTAAGGATAATGGTGTCATATAATTGTCTATAATATTCAATAAACATGTTTATTTTTGCAGTGTATTTCCTTATTTAGTAATAGAAATATTTTTATTTACATGCTACAAATTTTACTACGACAAAACCATAGAGATCAAAGCAAATCGATTATAGACATTTCGAGTTTTCACTCACTTCCATTATTAAATTATAAATATGATGCCTTGCAAAAGTATCGATCGCTTCGAAAAAGAAAGGAAATAGTGCCAAGACAGAATTTTAGTTTTTATCTGCGTATGAAACACTTTCCTTTTTTCTTAGCTTGGGTTTTTTATTCCGCATAGCAGTTTTCTTCTTTGTACTTTTACAAGCTATCTATTTGAATGGTTAGATATAAGAAGAGACTTTCTAGTCTCAATCTCTCCTTAATAAAGTCCTTTAATTATTATTTCTACTTTTTTGAAACAGGGAATATGCAGCTTCAGCTTCTCCTTAACCATGTCAATCTACTTAACAACTATTGTCTACCCAAAGAAAACCCGCGATGTGAAATGCAGTCTCGCGTCTAATTTTATCCACTTTCAAATTCAATTTCATAACCTGAGAATCCTTTGGCGTGCATCGCCAGGAAACAGTCTAGAAAGCATTACGAATCCATGTTCATCGAGAGAACACGCTTAATCCGTCTGCCCGTCGTTAAGATCTAAAAATCGGATGGTGCCGGAGTTAATGTTTAACCAAAAGTGTCTGCGGATGAAGTTTTTGAGATGCTAAAGAGCGAGCGACGAATCGCAGAGGCTTGAATTAGGGATCGTGGAAAGGGAACGCTTTTGAAAGCAAGAGGAGTTTTCATCCAGGGCTAATAAGTTCCAATTCGCGCCTGCATCCAATCGCCATACATTAATAAGTTAAGGCGGTAGGTGAAGGTGAAGGAAAGTGTACAGGAGCTGCCCCATTTTGCCCCTTCTCGGCTCGAATCGTTTTGCGAGGTATCGTCAAATGCCGGACTTCGGTGTTGTTTTGTTCCGTAATTGTCGCGTTAGGAGAGTCCCTAAAAATAGTGTTACGGTGTGTTTAGGGTCCAAAGGAAAGTGAATCTCTTCGACTATTACAGAAAATGGAGCGAAAAGGACTTTATGCGGAAATTAAGATTCCGCCTTACGAGGAAATATTTCAAGAATGAAACATGTTTTAATTGTAGCCAATCAGGAAAGAGGATCCGCCATTTTGTAAAATATTTCAATAAATATCTCCTCTTGTATTATTCTCGTGTATGGCGGCATTTATAGACAGACCTCCCTGATAGCTTTTCGTGGATGTGGCAAATTTTGTACGAATTAAAAATCGGATGTAAGTCGAAAGGACACGATGGCATTGCTATTAACAAGCTATGGCCTTTGATAGAGGTATATCATATGTTGCGTGAAATGCAAGGCAATGGAATTCTTTCAATCTTGATTCATGATTCTCAATCCCTCCCGTTATTCAATCCTTTGAGAGAGGAATTTTTATCCTGAGAGTAGAAAATGACGTCAGAATTGAAGTTTTCTACCTAGAACTTTTGCTTACTCGCTCTCCTTACAAATGATTCATCTCGATTGACGTTTGTGACGACTTGCACAAATATAATCGATATGAATGGTTTAGGCTCAATACTATATCATCATCGCCATCTTTTTAATATCCTGAATCTTACGTGGAAGAATTTTGGATATGAAGCGGGGAAGAAGGTATTTGTGAAGTACTTACATGTAAGTTTTATTCCCACAATTCTGTGAAAGTTTCTAAAAATAAGCTACATCAATGACAAATTTGAGTATAATTTTACATAGATTGGCACTAAACAGAGAATTGGATTAATTACTTTATGTTCTATTTTGCTAACCTCTTTATCGTGAAGTTAATTAATTATGATTCAAATTCTTTGATTGTTTTAAACCTGTAAAATTATTCAGTAATTGATGAGTTTATTCAATTAAGTCATTGTTTGAATTCGTTATTACAGATGGATTATTGTTGCTCTATGGCTATTCTTAAAATCAAAAAATTCATTTAATATACTTCACCGCTCAAATGACTGCATTGTAACAGTATTTCCTTCTAGCCTAGTAACAGTGAGGTCCCAGGTTTGAATCTTTGTTGTTTCTCTGCGTTAATATAGGCTAATTCGTATGAGTGATCTCAGTAGACTGAAATTCTCTCATCGACTATATGTCTGTTATTTTTAATTTCCATTAACTCTCGAAACACCATTTGATGGGAAAATCTCAAGTTCATTTTTCACCTCGTCCATTTGGGCAAATTGCTAAATCTTTCACAGTGGCAGCGATTGCAGGAAATCGAGTGACCAAACCGGCCTCACTTTCGATTTATTTCTACTGAGAAATTACAACCCATTACGAGGAAATTCGACCTCCAGGGATAACGATCGTGCAGGCCGCTCCCAACAGAGAGCGCTGCGATTAGCCCATTTCGCTGCTTTTTTCCCCGCCCGATCACGCCTTCCGCGTTCGTGTATCTATTTTCAATCTATTTCCCTAAAGCCATCCCTTCCCCATCTCTCTCCAAAAACCGTTATTTTCCTCCTTCGTTTGAATTAAATCCTCACTTATATTAAACGGCGTGGGCGATCGGATCTCCATCTGGCGGCGAAAATTCCCTTCGAAATCCCCTCTTCTTTCCAAGAGTTACGCATCGGGTCGCTAAAAGGTTTTCGCATATATTTTACGGTTCCAGAGTCTGCATGTTGTAGAGCTCATCTTTTGTAAGTCCTCGAGGGAGGAGGGAGGGGAATTTGGAAATGTTTTTCTCCGAAAGAGCCGGTGTTCCCTCGGTATAAAGATTGGAGGAAGAAATGCATGCGCCAAGTGGATTCTTTGTTCATACGCTCGCATAATTAATTCCGTGGAGTAGAATGGCGTTCTCCCTACGTGACAAGATGCTGTTTTCTTAAGAGTTCATATTTCTGCGATTGTCGTAGAAGCTTCGCTTGACTCTTCCATTAGCGTGACTTTAATTTATGCTGGAATAGATCCATGTTTGTCTTATGCAGTCCCATTCTTTTGAAATTTCGGGTGGTTATTACGTCACTGTTTTGTAAGCTCATCAAGATAAGTAGAGTCACTTAAAATTTTACATATTTTCACAAATATATTTATAAGCGTTATTTTTATTTATTTAGATTCCTGTCATGAATATCGACACTATAAAGGTTTTAGTTTTAGAATCGCTTGTTATATTCATAGATTATAAAGTGGATGGTGTTATTAAGTCTAACATTGTAAATGGTGATAGTCTATACACTTGTTATTAGAGTTACTTGTTATGATCAATTAATTACGAAAATGCGCGATTGACCTGCTATCTGAAATTTCAGTGTTACTTTTTGATATAAATGAGCAAAGAAAAGGGCTTGAGGAAAACCCAAGTTATATTTACAATCCCTAGAAATGCGTATCCGTTATCCAATCAAATGATAAAAAAACCTCGGTCGAACCTAATGGAGTAAAATCTGTAACAAGAACATATGATACCGTTAGTAGAAAAGCTGTAAACTAGGACTCACTAAGTGATTGGCTCACTTGCATAAAAACATACTTTTTTCTCACCAACATCACGAAGGTGTGCATTAAACATCAAAGATATTAGATAAAAAGAACAATATCATGTATCTACTTAAGTATTTTAGCATTATTAAAAGGCTAAACAATCTATTTATACATTCAATTTTGAAGGTTAATGTTATTATTGTTGATTGCCATTATTCCAAGCCCATCATTAATTTATATTATATAAAGAGTTTTTAGCAAAAATGTGGCTTCTATCATTTTCTCATCGACCCTAAATGTATTATAGCTGCAAAATAATTATGCAACTCGTGATACAGAGCTATAAAATCATTAAAGTCAACCAACTCTCCATCAAACAATAAATTCAAATTTCAATGATCTCTCAGTGTTTTTGTTAATTTCATGTGTAAAGATCTGTATCTGTGATGCAATCAGCCCGAAAGATGGTTGAATTCTTATCTCATCAAAAGTTATGGATAGGGTTTAAGGCTTACAAGGCAAGATGTGGTGTGAGGAGGTTTGCCGTTGCTTTCTCACTGAGCCAGAATACTTCGAGTGGAAAAATTCCGCGCAAGTGCAGCACAATGACCCGTTGAATGATTTTCGAGGCATTCAGTGAGGATTAATCATGATTTTTCCGTTATTTGATATCACTCATACCTTAGCAGTTTTCGAACAACTCCACACATGACAAAGAACGAAGTGAGACAAAAATGGATTAAAGATACGTTTTCTCTATATTTAATGAAAATACAAATTAAAAATATACCATATTATCAGGCTATGGTAGCAGGAAACCTGAAAAGCAAATACCCAATGAAAGAGAGATTAACAAACCACTCGTGCGATGATTTCACGGAAAGGTGTACTGTAAGAGTCACATTTTAGGAGAATGAATCATTGACTGACTTAACATTCCTGATTACTCACCATTCTATCATATACCAGTAGCTGCTACTCAGCTATTTGTTGAAATTTTAATTGAAAATAAGTATTCGGGATATTTCAAATAGTATATTTAAATAAATACATATATTTTCTTGTGAAGCAGTAAACTATATACTATCTTTAAAAAAATCGAAAAAACGACCGCTTCCTAGGCTCTCACCCTATTAAGTAATTTCTTAAGGTAAGATAAGATGAGCCTTATCATATGACATCTTATCATACTAGATATATGGGTACTTAAGTTCCCTTTTATAATGATAAGTTTCAATTTTTAATTTCGTCGGGAATAAATCATGTTTTGCAGTACATAAGATTCAATACCTTTCTCCCATCACGATTCTTAGACGTTTGTTGGCAACTCTGGAGGCAACCCTTTTTATCGACTAAGTGAACCGGACGACTTATTTTCCTAATGTCTTTTGCTGCCACTTTCAGTCGCCCTTTCATCTCTACTCTCTCTTTCCCCTGTGCACTTCCTCATTCTCCGGTTCTCTCCCTTCCCACACCACTGCGCCCCCTTTCCACGGTTCCTCTAACTGTTTTCAGTCGTTCGAATGAGTTGCGAGGCACATGTGCGCGTTCACATCACTAAAAGTAAATTAGCGGAGACTATTTCAGTTATCTGCCGTCCTGCAATACGGATTCGACGCCATAATATGGAACTTTATAAAAACATCCGACGGGCAATTGGTTTTCGCCGCGTTAATCGACGTTTTAACGGTGTACGGACGCTCTTATCAATTATCGTGCTCTTCGCTATCTATGCGCGTTAACAACTGGTGTCGCAAAGATGTGGGAAAGTTTAATTTTCGAAATACAGCGCTGATAAACAAATACTCCTCCGCGAAGATTGAAATCCAATTTTAGTAGTTTTCTGAATTTACATTGGATGTTTAACCTCGCCTTTGTTCAATAGCAAATGAGACGGGAAAAGTTCATACACGTTCTTACCCCTTCATCGGTAGCTCTGAAAATCGTGGTGTCTTCAGTAAAAATGTGCTATAATAAATGCACCGATATTTTCTTTGATAATTTCATCATTGTTACTTCAATCAAGTCTACATGAATGGAATAAACATATTTATCTTTTGATGCAGGGTGGAGGGAAATGTATCTTTACTGTTTTTTCTGTTTTTTTTATGGCTGTGAAAGCACGGAAATTACTGAGGTATGAACGATGATGAATTCTGTGAAAATCTTGGTTAAGATTTCATTATTAAATGCTGCGGAAATTCCACATAGGGTCATTGTGATTGACTTGAGTAGACCTTTTCCATTAATAGCATTCTGGCTTAGACATGTAAGTAGAGGCAAACTAAATTACTACTCTTCTTGCTCAGTAATCCTCATATACTCTCCAGAACTTTTTAGTGTAGTTGTTGAGGTTCAAAACGACTTTCAGGCAAAAAAATTTACGCATAGATGAAAATAGAAGACTATTTTAAAATATTTAGAAAATCCACCATAAGCTTTTACTATTTAAATTACTATCGCATTTCTTTCTCAAGAATTCAGTGTAAAATTTACAAACACGTCATGTGTACAATTTTTTTATATTATTACTTACATTTTTCTCACAACTCCATAGTGAAAACGATAGTAAAGACCTTAATCCTATAAAAAATATAATAAGGGCAAGTTTGCTTCTGATGGAAAGACATTACAAGTATCTTTCACTTCTTGTGTTGCCTAGTAAGCCCATACGTCTGCAAAAGTATTGGCAGCTAATGGTGTAGAAGATTGAGGTCCAGGTTGGGTGAATTTTGTACGGAACGGAGGACTAAAGGAACGTCGCGACGTCTCCTAAAAAAATTTCAGTGTCTTTGGTGACGCAGCAAAGCTCAGTTCTAATCCGGAATTAGACAACGCTCTCCACCCTTCAACTATTCTCACATTCCGGTTTCAGGATCCGATCGAGAGATGCACCGCACTGCTCTTTTTACTCGGTTAATTTTTACTCAATCCGGCGTTAACTGAGGCCAGTTACTCCCAACGGTAAAACATAACAGGTTTTTCTTCCTTTTTCATTTCCGTCCTCGAAAAATAAATAAGCGAAGGAT
The DNA here is from genome assembly GCA_947579665.1 of Sympetrum striolatum. Classification (NCBI taxonomy): domain Eukaryota; kingdom Metazoa; phylum Arthropoda; class Insecta; order Odonata; family Libellulidae; genus Sympetrum; species Sympetrum striolatum. The sequence goes on along the minus strand of OX388345.1, from coordinate 71,381,342 downwards.
TCTCGGAATCTGGCGGAGTACGGAGTCGCGCGTGCTCGCGTGAGTGTTTGAAGAACTGATTTGAGGACCTTCCGGACAGTTATTGAACAATGGGCAATTCCACCCGAAAGTTTTCGATGTCGAGAGAACTTTCGGAAGTCGTTCGGAGGAGACTTTGATAAAACTTTGATGACGCTTTTGCTTCCGCCATCTCATCCTCCAAGTTTGCGACGACTTCTGATGCGTCCCGGCGCAGCTCGGCTGCGAAATTTTTCGAGAAAATAATAAATCAATTTCCTCTCGTAATCATCCGACTTTATCGCGTGGCGTGATTTTCTGACTCTGACAGCTTCTTTGTAATGGATTGTTGACGCATTCCTAAGTTTTCGGTTTTATTCTGATTTCTTGTGTCCCAATCACGCCGTTCTCTTTCGGCGTGAGAGTACTTTCCTTTCTTTGATGACATATTTAATTTCGGACGCGTATTTTTTCGTGAAGCTCGACAAAAATATATTTTTTTTCTTTTGTGATTTTGAAGCATTTCAAAGAATATAAAAGAATAAGACTGTACTTAACAATCACAAACCACCACCTACATAACCCTTGAAAGTTACATGATGACTGGAAATGAGTATTATAATCATTATACATCACTATTAATATTTTTTTATTTGAGAACATATAATATTATATCAAAGAGCAATATCATTCATAAGAATCAATAATTAACGGAAAGATTGAAAAACTGTTGCATGGTAATGTCGAACAACAAAACTTCTTTGATCTTCTGGTAAAGAAGGAATAAACGGTGCTGTTACTAACCAGGAAACATTCGAAAAAATATTTTTCAGGATTTTCCACTTTTCTTTACCAAACCTTGGTATGCAGCTTATCTTGTAAAAGAAGTTCACCGATTTTATCGTCTTTTTCCTTATTTTTAGAAGTAATTACCGATAAAAAATGACTAATCATACTACCTGCTGCAGATTGGTGGTTTTTGATGAACTGTTGAAGGGATACGGAAGCTCTTCCTAGCTCAGTATTCCATCATATAATTTCTTGGCGGGCTCACTAACTGAATTGTCAGAGCCCTTATTTTCGCAAAGAAGCAGTAGCCGCCATATTCTTCCAGTATTTATAAATTTAAACAATGCACTGTTTGGGATACACTTCATTGATCTATTTCGGCCAGATGGTTAAAGACATCGTCTTAATTATTGGATATTAAATATAATACATATTGAAACAGAGAAATCAACATTTTTCAACTTAATTTCCTCCTATCAAAAAGATCGCCTTCACAAAGGGCCGTTAAATTCAACACACACACTAATTAAGACATGCAGCCATATCTTCGCCACCTATCCACCGAATCACGTACTGAAAATCCAAATGACGCCTTATTTCAATTCATTGCCTTGGTTCCAGTACGCTAGCCAAATATAGCTTCGTAGATAATCTCCAGGTTATCAAAGCTGTTGATGAGGTCAGTTATTGGCCGAATTCAAATAGAACGATCGTTCATTCGATTCGATCCAAGAGTAATTTGCTACAAGTTTGACTATTGGTCGATTTGTCTTTGGCATATTTTTCGACTTACTGTTACATTTTCTACTTAGAACGGCCTTTAATGAATTTGAACTTATTTAATTCCTAATCTTCCAATAAATTGAGGTACATATTTTGAGGCATTGAAAAATAAATTTACTCTAAGGACAGCTCTATTTTTTATGTCCATATCATTATCATCATTATTTTGAGGCACATTTACATTGGCAATCTTTACTTTTCCCAATTTAATAATATTTAGTTAATATCAATTTAAATTACTCCGAAAAGCCAACGTAATAAATAATTATTAAATTGAAGTGTTTCATTTTATCTTAATTACCAGGCCTATAGTCGAAGTGATCAAATTTGACCCTTAATCTTCCTCTCGTCCTTCGTTAGTAGTGCTCGAGCATTACTCAGAGTGTCTATTATTGATTTTTAGCGCGATATATATTTTAAGTCGGGCCTCCGAACGAAATCGGAGTACCCCACTTAGTTAACAATGACCATTCACTAAATCCCCTCCCGATAATTATCGTAATGCACTAATCACAATGAAGTCTCTATCCCACTCGGCTTTATAACCCCAATGGAACGAATGCAAAGAAGTGGGAGGCGCGGGAAGCAATTACGCTACGAGCCAGAGCATGAAGCGATTCGCTGCTTGATTAACTGCGAGCCAATCAATTTTAACGATGATTTTCACTTCTATCGAGCAAGATTGGACATTAATAAGCCCTCCGAATAAATTTAAAGCAAATAAAATTGAAGGAAGAATAATTATCGGCGGTCTTATAACTGACAGAAGCTGGTGCCGCTGGAATCGCCACCGTCTTTTTTGTGAGCGAATGAGTCTGATTTATGGTATTACTAGGAATTCCTCTCCGTATAACCGAACAACAGAAACTTATATATATTTTAAATATAGATTTTAACCTTATTGTATGTATAGATTTTATCTTGGTAGATTTCTAACATAGACGTGTATACCTTTCGAGGCATACGTTGAGCAGTACAAATTTTAGACGCAAACATATCTATCTTAAAGTATAGCTATGGGCAAAAAAACTTCAAAGTCTCGAGGGCTATATAAGACTAAGGATTGAAGTTTTTTTTGCACATGGTTTTTGTAGATGGTTTCATTTCTCATTACATCTCAGTAAAAATGGATTGATTTCTCCCTCCTATCAGTTACTGTTTCATTATCATTCATTCATGCATACGATAAATTGAATGGAATTACCTTTTGGTTTTTAATAATGTTCTGTTGCTGGAATTGATGGATTCATTGCAAGCTTGATCAATTAAGTCGCATCATAGGTATTTGTATTATCTATTCTTGTTTGTTTCCATTGCGTTGATTTAGAGTTAAATTTATGGTGAAAAAATGTTTCAAACGAGATACCCATCTGTACTTTCTGCGAGCCATGGCTTTTGAGACTAGGTTTTATTTTTTTCATTTAAACTCTTCTACAGTTAAAAAAACTTACGGATCGCATATATATTTTGATTACTTAATTAGCCAAGAAGTTCAACTAAATCCTCCCAAAGGCAAAAATCCAGGACAAGATAGCTTTTGAACCTTTACACCGAGCAACTACAATGTAATTGAAAATCGAAAATCCTGAAACCTCCATCTTTTCCAGGGAGAAGTTTCGCTGTTTCTTCGTTATTGAACTTTATAGATCGCGAAAAAGCAGTGACTTGCAAGAAATGCCGATTTTAGATTAACTGGGTTGTACCCCTCTCTGATTTCTCATATGTTGAAGACATCGGTTGAGTAGGAATGGATTGAGAGCTATCATTAAAAAATGCTGCTAAATTAATAAATGATTTAAAAAATCTAAGAAAATTAAACAATGATACAGCTTGGGCTATTGCAGTTATTTCTTATAAAATATTGTCTTATTCATCAAAGTGACCTGGCAAAAACCCAAGAATGTTTTTGTCAATTTGATCTGGAACCTTACCATTTAGCAGATTTCCAGAAATAATTCTTGGAAATTACACTCCAAATTTTGAAATACTTATAAAATTATATTTCTCGAATTTTTTATACTATGGCTGTGATTTTGTCACTTGTAAGTGTCATAATTCCTCAAAGAAAGTATCATCTAAATTATCAAATGTTGTTGACTCGGGCCTTAAATAAGCTGAAAAGAATTTGTGACTCATTCAAACTTTTCATACAAAGTTTTGTATTTATATTGACTGATCCAAATAATATGCCAATCAGAAAAAAATCGGTCACTGAGTACGAGTAATCAATTGAAGAGGTAGGAGTCGCGAAATTGATGATAAATCAACGGCAGGCTACGCCAAACCCATCCGACTTATTAATGTTCTAAACACATCGCTGTCGTTGTTCGATTCAGAGTCACCATTAATTTATGTAAATTTCGAACGTCCAATACGAAATGGAATTGGATGCGCATTCAAAAACAGAGCAGTCATTTCAATCTCTTTAGTATTTACGTGCAATTTTGACTGTGATCTATCCATTCTGACCTACGTTGCCATTCGAATACCAAAAACATCGAAATTGATCAGTTAGACCGAGCTCTCTAATCTGATTTTCTTTCCCTAAATTAAAAATTATGATGACCTTATGTAATATTGATGGCATCAATAGTACAAATTCTATCTTTTGAGGCTGTATGGATTCGAAAGTAAAACAATCAGTGGATTTTGAATGTTCTATACCACACTAGTACTTCCAAGATGTACAAATACCATAAAATAACACCTCGCTCCTCAATATTAAGCAACTTAACCAAAAGATTCGACTTTAAACTAAGGAATGTTCGAAAAATATTATTTTCCGAAATCTGGGATAATGATCTAAAAACGACAATAAATTAACACCACCTTCAAAAGCTGCACTGAATGAACGCACCCTGACTTAACACCCTACCTTTAAACCGAGCCAGATGATACCTAGTGATTTTCAAGAAAAAAGTTAACTTAAAAGTGCTTGACAGAAAACACAGGATGAGACTCCGAGTTTGGAGCCCTGAGCAAAAGTTTTCCGTCAGGGAGTAAACTTTATTTGTTCTTTCGTGTATAGATTTCTGACCATGCCCTTTTATCTGTAATTTTTAACGTAGAAAGTGCTACTATCTTAAACCAATGTTTAGTCTGTATAAAAATGGGCTCATATGCTATAGCTATGAGTAATATTATCAGAAATATAATTGTGATTATTTCTTCCATTTTCAGGGTTTCTTCAGAAGAAGTATACAAAAACAGATAGAGTACAGATGCTTGCGAGACGGCAAATGCCTAGTTATCCGATTGAACCGCAACAGATGCCAGTATTGCCGCTTCAAGAAGTGCCTCGCCGTCGGAATGTCCAGAGACTGTGAGTAACTTTGCCTAGGTTAATAATTTCATGGGATAGTACCTTCATCGCAATAGCTTTTTCATGAATTTAATTCATTTATTAAATTCCTTGGTGAATCATTTTCCGTGTATCCCATTGCAACGGAATCGCTGTTTATTTGAACCACGTACCTCAACGAGATACAAAAAGAATCGGTTGTGCAGTAAAATTGAAAGCTTTGGACCCTGTCGACAGAAAAGATCATATGGACAGAGACTTACTATTTTCTACTTTTGAAAAAAGTTGTGATACATTGTCAACGCGAGGGGCAAACAAATACGCAAACTTCTTGCTGCCAACATTTCTTAAAGGTGAGCTTGTAGCTTCAATGAGAGACCATAAGCTTTCAATTTCACTGTAACAACTATCTGGGACGGAGTTAATTTATTGTTACGCATCGCTCTTATGTCATACCCGTTTAATATTTCCATGTTATGTTATATACCAATAGAAGTAAGGATATACGGAAAGGTAGAGTGAAAGAGAAGAGGCGCTAGGCATTTGTTGGTTTAACATGGAAGATACAAGTCAAGGATAGGAATTCACGGACCATTGCACCACCAACGCGGCATATATCACCATAATCAGCACCTCCTGCCCTCACTACTGGACCCCCCTATCCATGGTGTGTCTCTTCCACGTTAAAACCGGCGAATATTTCGCTTAGCCCGAGTAAAAATCGTAGATCTCGGCATTCAGGAGGTATGGATCACTTTTTCCCGTGATGCCGTGAGTAATTTCAACGACATGCTGAAACAAATCGAATGAGACCCCCGCGGCTGTTCTCTGCCCCTTTTGACTCGATTCTTCCTTCCGCAGCGGTCAGATACGGTCGAGTCCCTAAGCGATCGAGGGACAGGGGGCCGGAGGAGAACGGGTGCCAGGTCCTCGTCCAACAGCAGCCGGCCCAGAGGGCGCTGCAACCCCAATCCCAGCAGCACCCGTCTTCTACGGCAGCGGCCAACAACTCATCCTCTTCGTGTTCGTCGACATCCTCATGTTCTCCTTCCCCAGCATCCTCGTCGGTCCCCTCGGCGACATCGGTGCCGTCGTCGACGGTGTCCTCCACGCCTACGGCGCCCACCTCCACGGCGGACCAGCAGCAACAGGTGAGGGAATAAATTTAAGAGCAAATGAGGAGGGGTTCCAAAAGCAATTTCTCTGTTCATTTTCGTACGCACTAAAACCCGATCAGAATGGGCAGTAAATATGTGATAGGGGTGCTTATCACAAGGGGTGCTTATCACTATGCAATACCTCAATAACCTCAAGCTATTGTTAAGATGTGTACTGTTCAAGGTAGGTTTTTGAAGAGGTTTCCCTTCCGTCCTTGGCCGAATGACGGACAGATTATATTTTTATATCCCCCTCAACCGTTGCCACCTGGTAATCATACCAGCTTGCAGCGTATAGATTAAATAAATAAATCAATAATGGAGTTGCCTGAATGTCTATTTTTTATGCAATCTTGACTACTATATACTGTATGTATTGTATCGATAATTTTTTTTATAATATGTAATTATCTGTCTATTAGATAGAGGAAGAGACTTTAGTATCTATCTCGCACAATTTAGACCATTATTATTAGTATTAGGTATCCTCTAAAGCAGTGTTTTCCTGCCTTTTTTCAGTGATGTCCCCAAGATTTTTTTTATTTTGATGCGCTCCTTACAACAGGTATATAATTTTTTATATTAAAAAAATTAATTATTCACGGAATGAAGCCTATGCAACAAAATTTTTCAGAATACAGGCCTTCTCTTTTTGGAATGAAATATTAGGAAATTGTAAGAAAAAAGAAAATTTTGGGCAATAGATAATACGTTGGGCAATACTGATCTAAAGGATTTAAAATATTGATAGAACTATTATTATGGGTTTACAATCCGCATAAGCTTTTTTTGCCTTCCCATTTCCAACTAATCGCTTAATTTCCTACAGTCCTGACTTCGTGTATCCTACCTCTTGTAATCTAACCAAAGTCCTACCTTTTCTATTCACCTACACGCTGCTTATGTTTTTAATATCATTGACGAAAGGTTAGATGGAAGAAGAGACTTTTCATTCTCATCCTCGCCTTAATAATGACCTGATAGACTTTTTGTAATCTGAAGCAGGATTGTTTCTGTTCGTTTTTGTTGTCTCTACTTTCTCCAAAAGCAGACGTATTCACCACTTGCCTTGGTAATGATATTTTCTATGCTCTAATTAGTTTCCTCCAAAGAGAAGTCTTATACAGGTTGGGCATCTCAGTCTGCAAATACGCGTGTACCACGATACATTGTTAGAAAAATCTACTCCCGAATATTTACGCTGCTGATAAACGGAGCTTATGACATAACACGCAACTTGCGGAAACCAGATGAACTTCTGATAGCTAAGAGCCGCTGTAAAAGTAAAATAAAATATAAGTGTAAAGTAAAATAAAGAGTATTGTGAAAGCAGAGAAAATTCGGTGAACTTATTATTTTTTTGTGCAGCTAAGTATCGTACATGTTGCATGCCGTAGTTTACTGATATTCTAATATTAATAATTTTTGGACTAAATACATAGTAATAAATACCTTACTTGAGAATTTAATATGATCATGGTGACGAATGCAACTAAAACGAAATTATTGTTCCTGGAAAACACTGGATCATTCTTACTCTCTCTTATCGTGGAACAATATATTGTTGCCCTCAAGGTAGATAGGAATAGAATAATTTAAGAATTAATTACTTAATAAGGAAAGGGTTGAGGTGACTTTGCACATAAGGGCGTGCACCCAGGAAAATTCCCAAGGAAAAACGGACTTGAAAAAAGTTTGACAGGGCCGGGAATCGAACCCGGGATCTTCGGGTCGGTCGGGTAGCCTAGATGGTTAAGGCAGCCTCCCGGTTAGAGGAGGATCCCGGGTTCGATTCCCGGCCCTGTCAGACTTTTTTCAAGTCCGTTTTTCCTTGGGAATTAATTACTTCTAAAAATTTATGAACTTTTAAAGTAGTGATTTTTTATGAATCCTGGAGAAGTTTTTCCATGGGGGACTTTGTAGCTTTATATAGATGTATTGTTTTCGACATAATTGTGACATTATTTGTGAAATAAGGACTTCATATGTAAGTTTTCGGAGTTTGATTGTAAGATAGCGAAATAATTTCATTACGAACTTCAGTTAAAAATTTTATTCAAATTATATCATTTCTTATACTGATTAAATAATTTTCAATTGTAGAAATGGTCGTATGTTGCATAATGACATAAATTATTGAATATTTATAAAAACATAATTTAAAAGAGTATAAATAAACGAAGAGATCCTTATTAAATGTTAATATACATTTGCGAAAGATGTCATAATTTACTACCAGGCACCAACATCCGAAGAAGATAATGACCTCTGTGACGGAGCAATTCTGACTTGATCATTCTAAAAAATAAGTAAGATCGCATTTCAGAGCTTAAATTATACTTTTATGTTAAATTTATTTCCCTAGGCGCCATTTCTTTCCTGAATGAGGAAACCTGAATATCGTCATACTTCAGTTCTTCCTTCCGGTGTACTGTAGCCAACTTCCCATAACCTCCCATCCATTTCTCGGAAGACTCTTGGTTGACCATTCGGTCCCTCTGACAGGTGTCCCAAACCGCGACAGTCTGTGGAAATGGGAGTTATTATATTCCGCTATATTTCCCTCTTTCACTTTTGCACCAGGGCTTTGACCCCAAGAAATTTGTTATTCCCTTCCGTTATAATCTGAGAGTTCCTCAAAGCACCTTCCTCGCCCCCCTTCATTTATAATTCTCTCATCTTCTTGACCTTTCAGAGCAAACCTCCAGGTGTGATTCACATTATTTCATCATGGGAATCGGAAATTAACTAAATATTTGAAGCGGTTAAGATTACTATCAAAGTTGCTCTTCCAGAGGAAGGATGGTGTTTGCCTCGAACATTTTTGATTCGTTGAATCAGTTTTTAAAACGTGATCGCACTCTTAAACGAGTTGTTTACGATTTAGAAGTCGAGAATATCCTTCGTTATCTTTTTATTCGTACTATGCTTTGATAATAATAATAAAAATCGTCTTTATATGGGCGATATTCATATTAAGTCTCATTTTCCATCTAACCCATCCTCATTAATAATAAAAAATCAAATCAAAGAGAACAGTTTGAGAAACAATTAGAAGAAATGTGGATGAAACAACCTAAGAGATTCTTTGGGGAAAAAATATCCACTGCAGGAAAACACCCATAAAGAAGGCGTGAAAAACCTACGCAAACCTACTGATTGTAATAACTAAAATATGAGAAAAGAGAACATGACAAAATATATAAATACACTACCGGTAGGTGCAATATACGCGATACATCAATAGGAATAGTCAGTTGATATTTAAATAAATGATATCTATATACATAATAACATAAACCGAACAAAAAATGAAAAAGTACATGGATTTGCATCCATACGGTACAATAATAGACAGATTAAAAAAATTATCGATGCTCTTTACGTCTTTTCGCTGAAGGATCCGCAACAATAAATTGTTTAACTAAATATTAAACTTGAAAATATATCCTTACCGTTCCCCGCCTTCAAATCCGTTTGTTAAAGACGTCGCTTTCTTTCAATTTCTTGCAGAAAAATCAAAGGATAATTTGACGAATTTCTTCAGCATGATTGATTTACAGAAAATTTTCTCGTGCGAGTTCAAAAGATAGGTCTGATATTGTGTCTCGTCCCTTGCTCTGAAATGATATCGATTAGATGGACCCTTTCTTCTGCGAGCTTAGTCCCGAGTGGGCCTCTATTCTGTCGACTCTCATACACCGTTGTAATGTATTTTATAAAACTTAATAAATATTTATAGGAGAGAGTTGGGTGAAGGCAAAAGCTTTTTACGAAGATTAAGAAGGTTAACGAAGGAAAAAAGCAGGAAAAATAGCTTACAAATTCTTCAAAAATACATTACTATTAATATTACACTATTATGAATCTAAAGTTATCCAAAATGTATATTTAAGCAACTGAAATATATCCAGTGAAGCTATGAACCTCCTAGAGGGTTGGGTTGGATTTCATGTGACATTTTTAGCGAGGCATTTTTTAAGGAAATTTTCATTCGAAGAATTGATGTTCAACGAATTTATTTTTAAGAATTTTCTTTCGAAGAATTTGCTTTTGAAGCATTCATTTTCAAAGAATTTGCCAATAACCGAGTAAATCATATCATGGAAACAAATCACGTATATACTGACCGGTAGAAAATATATTGAAATAGTACCAAAAATGTCCTCTTCGAAATTCAATTGAAGATGGTCTTGGAAATTCGATGGATGAATTTAACGATGGTTTTATTTCGATTTCAGGTGGAGTCTTCGGGAGGGTGCATCGCAATGGACAATGTAATAAGCATAGACTTCGACCCATCGACGAGGGACGCTCTCGGGGCAGCGTCTCTTTTGGCAGCAGCCGTGTCCCAAGCACATCAAACCCATTGCGCGTACACCGAGGAGAGGACAAGGGGATTGGTGCGGCGTCCTTTGACTCTTCCTCAATACGCTAATACTCATGCAATCGGCTCTACGCAGAGGCTTGCAGGACAACAAGCAATAAAGGTAAGGAGCATACATTCAACTCATGAAAACACTTAGGATGTTTATATACCATACAGGTGGTTTGTTATCCACGCCCATACAGCATCTTTTAATTGCAACATTTAGTTCATTGCGATCATAATTTATTTGTTTACCTGATTTTATTCTGTTTAAGGTACGTTAGTATCCTTTATCTCAAACAGACAGTTAAGTTAGCGTTCAATAGTCATTAATTCCCTCTCGTGATATTGTCACCGATTAAATTTTCCTATTTTCTGATCTTTTATCTTTGCTTTCATTGAGTACCTTTTTCTATGAAATAAAAGTTTGCGCCGTTGAGAAAATCATTTCATTAAATCCTGAAAACCATTAGTTGCCCGTCTTCATCGTAAATGAAATCCTTAATCATTATAAACTCATTATAATCCAACTCATTGGTATTCCATAACAGGAGAAGTACAAAACAGTTTTTGTATTGTTATTTACGCGGATTTAAGATTGAACAGAACCTAGTTTCCTATAAAAATTTTTCCTTGTTTATTTATTCTTACACATGCGTTTTTATCCTAGGAATTCATATTGAAGGATCCTGTAATATTCATCCCTTATTAAATTTATTTATATCCATCCTAAATTTCTAGACTTTAAATATTTAAGTTCTTCTACATGAGATTGTTTTTTTTTCATGCGTTTACCATATGATTTTTGTTTTGATTTTCATTTAATAAATAACACAACAGTAATATTCTTTATTTTTGTATGAAATCTCTACCTGGGAATAATCTAGCCAAGTATAATGTTTCTTCTTTATTATAGAGACATCTTATGCTAGTTCCATTTCTCATCTTTCTCTTCTTATCCTTATGATCTCCCGACAGAATTAAAGAGCTACATCTTCCTATGCGAAATAAATCTGATCATCCATCTTTCTGAACATTCCGTGTCATTCGTAAATTTTCCAAAATTTCCTTCAACGTTCCTGAAACATCATCTTTCCGTAGAAAATTTTATCACGATGAAATTGGAAATTATAACTGTGGGAAGATTTGGTTAGGGAGACACGAAATTTGCTCGCCCTCAACAGTCGAATCTAATTTGATGGTTATGAATGAGACTCAGATCTCACGGCAAAGAAATAAGAAATATATTTTAATTTGACACGACGAGGAAATTTTATAGGAGAATGAGCTTCTTTCTTTTGCTCGATCATCCTTAATTCGAATCCTTACAGGAAATTTAAGGCCTAACTCAAATTTTAATTAAATATTCATTTTCTACGGATATTTTTGAAACATGCTAAAATCAGAAAGGTAATACGCGTTACAAGTTACGTAATTTCAGTATAAATTCCCTTATATTCAGTTATATATTTTGTAACTATAATTTAATAATGTCTTCTCTCTATTTTATTGTCGAATAAAATTAGTCATCTGCGATTGTTAGAATCTCATTCCAATTTTATTTGACAAGATTCCGCAGCATAAATACAAAAATATGTTCCAACTATGATATATGATCTAAGTAAGATAACATTCCGATTTGTATACATTATTGTTTAGCTAGGAATGAACTACATACAAGTATATTTTTCTTTTATCTCTCTTTATAAAGGATTACTTTTGGCATTAGAAGGATACACGCGTATTTTATTCATTGACAGAAAATGAATGTTTCGCAGATTGTGAGAAGTAAAGATTTCCAAAACGTGAGAGTTAGGTCAAATGCATTTTAGCCTGAGCGATGTTTTAGGTGATAGCGTAGTGAAATGTGCTTTGTGTGCTGCCTAAGCTTCAGGATGACACGTTTTAATGATCGTTTAACTTTCTACGTTAACTACTTACTGAAGTTCCCTCTTAACTTTTTATATCCATTTAGAAATAAAACAACAGCAAGCAATATTTTAGGAAAATGCCTGGCCTTATTCGATAAAGGATTCAATTCTATCTAAAAATCAGAGCTAGAATCACCTACGTCAGTGGGATTGAGATTATTATAGCTTGGCGATATATTCATTTTCCGCGTAAACAGTTAGTATTCACAAACAAGAGAGAGAAAAGAAACTCCCTTACAGGAAAGGGACCAGGAGAAAATCACTATATTAAGCGTGTTATCGTCTTAATAAGAAACACTTTAACTTTGTTGTACTGTACTTGAAAATATGATCAGGACAATAGATTGCAACAACCGAAGAAAATATGAACTACCGATAAATATTAATTACTCTTATGAAAAACTCGAGTCAAATAATTTTAATACTGAATTTTCCATTCCTCTAATTATAATTTTACTGAAATAAAATTCGAATTCCTTTGTCAATAGATTCTGAAGATATGTTCAGTATATATCTATGAATAAAATTTCTCTGGAATAATTAATTAGATTCTTAGATTCTAGTGCTTTCTGTATTATTTATTGGAGAGAATAGTTAAAAAATAAATTTTATTATTCATACTCTTAGATTAATGAAAATAAATTAAACGATGTTGTTCATCAACAGACGTCGCGGTTTCTATATTTCATGCCTAACTCAATAAAGTTATAAGTGTAAACCTAGCCCTGTAGAAATATCTAACTTTTTCGACAATTTTCAGTTCTTGAGTCGAATTCCACAAAATATGTCTATCTTAGTGAGCTCTTTTAGTTCATATTTAACATTAAATAATAGTATGGGCTTTATTTATTGTTTAATTGATGGAAAGAAAAATTATTAATTTTTCAGTGTGGCACGGATGGGTCTGCTTTGATGCCAGTGAAGAAGGAATCGACGGGAGACGATGGATTAAAGACAGATGATGAAGACCTAGGGAACGAGGTGTCAGAAACTGTGGGAGAGGCAGTGGTTGGGGAGGGGGTGGGCTTAGGGGTGAGCGGCATGGATCACGAGGGGGAGGACGATGAGGAAGGGGAGGGGGTCGCATCATCGGTCTGCGAGTCACTGGAAAGGCAGAGGGTTGCACTGTGGCAAGTGTTTGCAGCACATCTGACACCAAATGTACAGAGGGTTGTTGAGTTTGCGAAGAGAGTACCAGGTGAGAAACAAAACAACCATAAACTCCTTCCTTACCATAGGTAGATATTCATCAAGCTGTTCCCTGTTTTGGTAAGCAGGTCAATGGTCTCCTCAATTCACAATACCCCTCATCTAACCATTTATTTCATTCTTTTTCAATCCTTAACCTTCTCTTTTCTTCAGTATGTCATTCAACCAGTATCTTCTCACATCCCCCCTGAATTTAGTATCTTGCATATCCTTTACATTCACCATCTAAATCATTCTGCATTCTTTCTGTGTGTCTAAAGCTACATAAAAGCAACCAGAAACGGTGGTGAATCTGGAGAATTCCCTGCTAAAAATAAGGAATCCTTTAGAGACAACAAATAGGGCCTCTATGTGTTGCAGGGACTGCAAAGGTTTACCAGCACACCCGCTCATCCAACTCTTGATTTTACATCCACATTGATTTATTGCCCAATCATTATGGTCACTCTTGTTTTGCTTCATATAAAGAGAAGTATAGTCCTAGCACATCATTTCATTGAGGTATATGGCTTAAGCTTGTGGCATATGGCATCATGGCATGAAAATCAAGATATATAAGACACTCATCAGACCAGTTGTGACATATGGAGCAGAAGTGTGGACCATGTCTGCTGCTAATGAAGAGGCTTTGCAGATATTTGAACGGAAGGTTCTACGAAAGATATATGGTCCTGTCAACGACGGTAGAACTTGGAGGATAAGAACAAATAGGGAAATAGAAAATAGTATAAGAGGCGAGGACATAGTGAGATTTGTGAAGGCTCAGAGACTAGCTTGCCTGGGTCATGTGGAAAGAATGAGTGAAGAAAGGCTGCCCAAGAAATTACTACATGGAGGGATGGATGGAAAAAGAAGAAGAGGAAGACCGAGGAAAAGATGGATGCAGGATTTGGAGGAAGACATAAAGGCTATGAGGATTGAAAGATGGGGGAGAAAGTGCAGAACAGGGGAGAATGGACAGGCATCTTGAGGGAGGCCAAGGCCCACACTGGGCTGTAGTGCCAAGGAAGAAGAAGTATATGGCATCATGGATAGCATGTGATAAGCTCATTAACTCCCACACAGCTATATCTGTCTTACCTAGACCAGACCTCTTTATTCATATAGCTAACCCCATCCATTACAATGCTGGTTAAACACTCATAAATGTTAGATTCCACTGAGAATCATACTCAGGACCTCTTGAATTAAAAAGTGAATATGCTACCCACCAGGATGCTCAGTGGCCTTTTACCACATTTACTGCTGGTATATATTAGTTATTCTATGTCTATCCAGCCTACCGACATGTTTCTATTGACTTAACCAACTTTGTCTTTTTCAAAATACTTGTATATGCAGCCATTTTGCCTCTTTCCGAAATTCCTTGCCTTCAGTTACTGATGCTGTCAGTCACGATTCTACCATCACTCTTAGATATTTCAATCTCTACATCCTTTCTTACAATGAGGAATAGCATTATATAAAATGTTTATGGTTGTGGTTTTAAGTGGTAAGTGTAAAAGAAATAACATGGAGGCCTTTCATCAAAAGGAGAAAGAGATGCTTTGTATGATTATCTATGACTTAAAATTTCTTGAAACATGTTGAGATAATTAGGCTATCAACTGTATTTTCTCAGAAATCCATACCTGCATGAATGGATGATGGCATTTTTCATAATACTGTTAGTTAAATATTCCTGCTGAAGAACAGAATAAATGTTTCTCCCTTTTTAGTAGATTTAATTGCAAAAGAATTCAAATTTGCAGAATCATTACATAAATTTGCTTCTCAAGTGTATTGATTTTTAACCTGATATAAACCTGATGTATACATAAACATACATATATGTACATACATTAACAAAAACCTAAATATTGAAATGTACTTTGCAGGGTTCTGTGAACTTGGCCAAGATGATCAGCTAATTTTAATAAAGGTTGGATTCTTTGAAGTGTGGTTGGCACATGTTGCTCGGACAGTAAATCCAAGGGAAGGCACACTCACATTCTCCGATGGCACATTTGTCACTCGTCATCAAATGGATATGATGTATGATGTAAGTATCTGTGGGTACTTAGCATAGTATCATGAAATTTCTGAAGCTGTATATTCTTCAATCAATGACATGGCCAAAAATGAATTCTAAGAAGAAAAGAAAATAAGTTCAAGAAGCTGAATTTTCTGATGTTCTATAAACTCAAATCATTTGCCAAGAATTATAAGAACAACTAACATTTTAAGACTTATTGAAAGCCATTATAAATTAATAATTGATACAAAATGATCAACATGTCTGATTTCGTTAATATGACTTTATAATATTAGTGTTATAAACCTTTAGAATACCAGCATTAATGTTATTGTATCTTTGCAGTCTGACTTTGTGTCCTGTGTGCTGAGCTGGTGCGCATCATTTGCTGGCTTAGGACTGTCTGATGCTGAAGTCGGACTGTTTTGCGCATCGACGTTACTGTGTCCCGAACGGCAAGGTCTCACCAGTCATAAACTTATCCAGCACGCTCATGACAGAATTCTTGCTGCCCTCAAACTTCAGGTAATTTTGTATTACATTGTAATTTATCAGTATTGATATACATATTCCAAAAACCTAAGAGTATGTAGGATAAAATCTGGTCATAAATAGACGAGAAAAGTTATGAAGTAAACTAGGGAATTAAGTGAAGGATTAAGAACCATATGAACCTGCAATGAGTTAGATTGAAATAAAATCAGATAGAATTTATAAGTTTCAACAATACAAAGGTGGAATTAAGTTTTTCAAAGGACATGAAAGTGTGCAACTTTACCCAAGATACTATGCTAAGAATGAAAGAACATAATTTCAAGAAGCTGAATTTACTGAGTACTGACTGAATATTTACTGACTAGATTTACAACTATTTTAACAATACTTATCACATTATAGATACCTAGGCACCAAATGGTGCATTTTCTAAAAAAAATGCTTTTGTAAAACAAAAGTATTTTGTGCTTCCTGATCCAGGTTGGGAATTCTTTGAAGTATGGGATTTAGATTGTGATTGCTAAATAATTTCAAATAAAATACATATATGAAGGAAATGAGAGGAATTATGCAACAATCTTATGTCATGGTGAATAAGATTAACTTTTTGTAATATTTGTCTAAATTATACTTTTTATGTTCCTCCTTACCATATATGAAGTGCAAAGGTTAATGTGATTTGAAATATTTGATAAGACATTTCATCTTTAAGGCAATTGAATTATATTTAGAATATATAAAAAATAATTACACTCCTAAGGGCAGAATCCATTTCCACAGTTGATAGACCAGCCTTATTGATTTCATCAATCTAAATTTAATCTACAGCTTACCAGGCGGAGTAGCGGGGACTTGGGAATTTCAATTGGAGGAGCCAGTCAACCCCTGCTCTTCTCCTCAGTGCTATCAAAACTACCGGAGCTAAGAAGTTTGGGAGCCAAACATTCGTTGCACCTGGAATGGTTTAGGATGAACTGGGCTCGTCTTCACCTCCCACCGCTCTTTGCAGAGATATTCGACATTCCAAAGTCTGAAGAAGATGGACAGTAATGAAAAACATATTGCAAAATAAGCTCTAGTAATTTAGCGAGGGCAGATAAAACACGATCTATCCATGACCCCATTGTTCCAATCCTCATGAATCTTGCTTTGCTTTAAGTCTCTCTTAAGGCATTAAGTTGTTATGAGCTGCTTGCCATGTTTGATGATATCCATATCCTAAGATGTACGCAAGCTGTGTATCTTGTACAGAGAAATGTTATTTATTTATTTACTAGTAATTTACTTTCAATTTATGAGCATTTTTCAAGATGCTAGTTTTCTACTATGCTGGTGTTTTCTTGTTAGGCCGGCCAACATTCAGAAAACGATGGGTGCCTACGCATCCATTTGATATCAGCCAGCAAGTGTCTGAGGATACAGCTCAAATGAATGAGCAAATAAATGATGAGGAGATGAAAAATGTTTTCATGGAGAATTTTGTGTATACAGATAAAGAGCTGTATTGCAATTCTTAATTACTACCCCAGGCTTGCACCAAAATGATGGCATCAAGCATACGGTAGCTTTTGCCTCTTAAGTACAAAGAATGAGAAAGGGAGGGAAAGAACAGTATTTCTTGCCTATTATATCCACAGAGGGACTTTTTTCGATAGTGGTGTATCTGAATTTGATTTATTATAGATGAATATTATATATATATGCATTTATATATATGATCTTCATGATTAACTTTATGAATGCTCACTCCTATTGAGGAGGAATCTCCTACTTGAAAGTAATACTAATAAACCCAAGGCCTTCTATTAACTGATCCTAAATCTCTCACTTTTTGAGGGGTAAGTTGGACCACTGTATCTTTAAAAAATGCTGTAAATGATTGTTAGTGTGTGGATGTTTTGTGTCTTGTATACCTTGCACCACGTCCTTTTCCCAGCATATCCTATTGGTAGCCTATAGCCCAACGATCATTTTGCTCAATGGTTAGTGCTGATTGATCACCTACTTATAAAATATTTTCTTTATAAGATAGTGATCAGCAAACATTATTCCATGCCCTTCCTCCCCCTCTACACACTATTCAAAGCAATATTTTTTGAATGGTAACCTCTGAGCCACAGAGCGTTAGCATTATGTTTTTAGACTGTGTAATGTGTGGTATTTACCACGTTTATAAGGTTGAATGTAGGGAGTGGTTAAGAGGGGTAAAGAATTGCATGGGGAATATTTAAACAAAATTGACATATCATACGAATCCGTGAAAATCTCTAAGTGGACTGTTTGTTGGTCAAATCTTTTTGTTTTTTAACTAATATAAATATTGTTTTTGTTCATCTGTTCTTG
Source organism: Sympetrum striolatum (assembly GCA_947579665.1). Classification (NCBI taxonomy): domain Eukaryota; kingdom Metazoa; phylum Arthropoda; class Insecta; order Odonata; family Libellulidae; genus Sympetrum; species Sympetrum striolatum. The sequence continues at coordinate 71,362,954 of OX388345.1, read as the reverse complement.
AAGGTGTATATTTACTGTTGAGGCATTGAAAATGGTAGATTATATTGTTGTTTGCTACTGGTTGGTGTAGTGAAATTATAAATATTGATAATATTATATTTATATTGAGGTTAGTTCATCGAGTCATGTTGAACTTTCCTTTGATGTTGTAAAAAGAATGTGAGACTAAATCAGACAGAAATTGTATTTCACTCGTCTTATAAAAAAAGAGGGAGCATGTTCAAAGATTCCATCACAATGTGTTCATGTAAAAAAGAAGTACATATTGCAAAGTTGTTTTTGCGTGTGTGTGTGCTGTGAAATGTGCTGTTTTACTGGAAGATGGTAGACTTTTATGACATGGATACCTGTGTGAATGTGTATATATATGTATGTATGTATATATGTATATCCATGTACATACATTTAGATATGTATGAGCATACATGTATATGTATGTATGTATATGCACATGTATGTATGTGAGTATATATGTATATATGTAGATATGTATGTATGTATATGCTTACATATGTTTGGCTTGAGAGAACATCAGTTTGCATTAGAAAACAAGCAGCAATCAAGTGAGCGAGAAAAGATAGCCATACCAATTTTTGAAATTGTATTTTCAAGTTGCTGCATGAGAAAATTATTGATCTTTGCAGAAGGCAATACTATCAAATATTGCCCATCATTTTCTTTTTGTGTTCTTAAGAGTACAAAATGAAGCATCCTTGTCGGTTTGGAAACATTGGAATGGAAATTGTAATTCAGAAAGGGTTTAAACGGTAGTCTTGGAGAAGCAGCTGAAAGTACGCTCCTCAGATGAAAATTCCAAAATGTCCAGAAATGATGCTTTGTGTACCTTCCTTTTGGCCCTTTCTCTACAAATAAGATGAAATCATGCTTGTTGAATGTACACTAATTTGGCTAACAATTCAAAACTTCTGAATTTTCAGAATAATGTCATTCATAGGAAAATAGCAATTAAAAAAAAACAAGTAGTATCCCTTTGACAATCACAGAGAGATGTCCAATGTCTGAATGATCTTTCCTTGTAATTAGATGAATAACTCTTAGATGCTCCTATTTCTTCCAATAGGATGAAAAAGAGATTGGGCACATCATCCTGCTATATAATATAGTTTGCTCCAAGCAGCAGGTGCTCTTTAGAGTTAATCCCTATCTTGATGGGAGAAACTTTAGAAATATACCAATGCATATCACTGGCAGCTGTCCAAGAAATGACATTCACTCAATGTCTCGACACCAAGACTTTTTAATGCACTAGTTTGTTATTGATAAAAGCTATTACAAATTGTTTCTCTTGTTGTTTTTGTCACCCCCTCCAATGATTTGGTCATTTTCTACTGTCATTTTCCCCTGAGATGTTTTTATATCACCGAAGCAATGATTGAATCTTATTGTTACCACTTTTATGTTTTTAAGGTGTTCCATGAACATTTTTACCTTGAAAAGTCAAGGATTTTGATGTCTGCAATGTCTCAATAATATTGTTGATATTTCTGATATTTTTGTTAATCCCTTTTTGGAAACAAAATATTTCGTGTGGGCAGGATTCCAAGCTATAAAGCTCTTATTGACTCATATCCTCAAGGTTTTGCCTGATGGCTATTTTTTAATTTTAAAACTTAACATTGGATGTGATGGTTCTAATGTTTGGCTGATGGTATCTTTAGATTTTGTTTTAGTAAAAAAATAATAAAAAGAAGCCCGGAGTGCTCAAGGTATACTGAAAGTAAATCTGATTTTCTTTCTGTTATGAAGTTAAGATGTATAAATATGTTTGAGGGGGTGAATGCTATGCACATTCTTTATGTTTGAAACTTGCAGGTATATATATAATATATATATTTATATGTGAAGCAGGGTTAATTATATTCCAAACGGTGGAAACTGTTACACAGGTGTGTTAAGATGGAAAATTTTTTCTATTGTATATACTATAGATGATCTATTCACCGTTATAAAATGTTGGAATTTCCTTCAGAGCAGTTGGCCATTATCTTAATTGGTCAACTTCTCAAAAAATGTGTCAAATCAACACTATCTGACTTAATCTTTCATCTGGTAGACCAAGCAAGGCACCACAAATGAGTTTTTGCTATTTCAGCAAAGAAGATTGCACAGTTTTGTGTCCTGTAGCAAATTAATATTTCCTTTTACAGTCATATTGTTGTGCATCTATATATATATATATATATATATATATATATATATATATATATATATATATATATATATATATATATATATATATATATATATGGACAAATTATCATTAATATTATTGTTCTCATCATTGATGTTATATTTTTCTTACTTAAAGCAACTTTCATATGCTTTGCAAGTTGTGACTTTTAAATGTTTTATGTACATGGTGAGAATAGGAAAAGAAAACTCAACTTGACAAAGTAGATGTGTTTCTATCATGTTATTTCAGATGAAACTTTGAATTATCCCATCTTCTACGTTCTTTTTCTATGGAGTCATATAAATGAATCTTTTATTGATGCTAATGAATATTCAAATTCTTACTGTGATTTTTATAGTGCATAGCACATCTAATATGGAGTGTCAGGACACATGAAATGTTTTTATCAGTGTGACTTTAACTAAATTTGATTTTGTCAATGTTAAAACAAATAGCAGCAGCTTCACAGCCTGATTCATATTTATTTCATTAGATAATTATACCTTTTCATCAATGATGTTTTCTTAGCCAATTAGACAGTGGAAATGACATTACTGGATTTAACATGAACTCCTTTTGAGTTTGTATCTTGTGAAAATACTAATTACAAGAGGTTACACATTTGTGAGATTTTACTATTGCAACTTTATATTTTAAGTCCCTCATCCTTTACTCTAAAGAACCATAACCCTATCATCCTTTGTCTCCTAATATAAGCTTATAAGTTTCATGTAAGTGCAGCTTTATGCTCAAATTTGGAGCAGTCAGAATAAGAATAGCTAAATTCATATCCTGCTGTGTTACTGAATTATCATCAATATGAAACTATACAAATTCATTCGGAATCTGTGAGGTAAAAATTTAATCTGGATGAAATTCGATAATTTTTTTACCTGCATTGAAGAAGAGGTTTTATCATCTTGCTAATTAATTAGTTGCTACTTGTAATTGTATATGAAACTGGAGACTGAGTTACTAGATATAAAATAATTACTTCGTAGAAAAATTAGTTTTAGTATTATCTAAGAGCTATTCTAAGTTCTATTGACAATATTAATAAGAATCTTCCGACAGAAAGTTGATTTTTTTTATGGTAAGTGCAAGGCTCTAAGTGCTGAGCAAGGTAAGCTAAGAATCACTCGATAGGGGCTGGTTAATAACTGTCCTATGTAAGTTTCAATTTACCATTCCTCTATGAATTTGGAGATGGATTGCCTCCCAATTACTTTGCATCAGAATGCTCTCTTAACTGATAATCTACTCTAGGTAAGCAGAACGTCTAGTCCAATTCATCAACTATTGCTAAATATAATATAATTGATTGCTAAAGTAGTATTTTGAAATACGTTCTCAGAGTATTTTGTTAGGCTAGAGGTACAGGTAAAATTAGTATGTTTCTCCTTCTACACTTCTATATATCAAGTAAAAGGCTGTTTTTTTTTATTTCAAACAAAAGATTAGTAAGTTTCTCCATCTACACTTCTTTATCAAGTAAATAGGGCTTTTATGAGAAAATTTTATCATTATCAGCTTCTTTGGAAGTCATGAGAGTCAGCTGTTGAAGTTCATGAAGGATATCACTCAAGTAACTTAGTTTTTAGCATTCATCCATTTTCACCTCATTATTGATGGGATAAAAACATCATTATAATAATAATGGTTGTTTACCTGTCAAAATCTGATGAATGCTTTGGGTTTTCATTATGACAGATATTCACACATTCATTAGCTTATGTGCAATACATTTATAATTTGGCTTGACATTTTAAAATTTAGGTTTTGAATAACCCATCAGACTTGACATAATTCAGGAATTATGAGTGATTGAGACATTTAAAATTAAAGGAAAGTTTTGCATTTATCTTACATAAAATTTGCAATAAAATCATTGCTTAGATATAAGAGGAACAGAGATCTATTTGAATTAACTTTTTAGTGGTTAATGCTTTGATTTCATCTTAAATAAGATAATTAAGTTAGTGTGTTAACCCTCCATCTTCTGAATAGTAGCAATTGGATACAGTTTTTTTATCAAGGGCAAAGTAATCTGAAAATACTCTTATTCATGCAATTCATATTTATTAAAATATGATTTATTATACCCATTTCAACCTACCTTCAATGAATGGCATAGCACTAAAAATTTAAATTTTGTCTAGGTAGCATCATCATAATTCTGTAGAATACAACAATTCAAAATTTTCTTGGTATTTTAATTTCTTCTTTTTTTAATTATTAGCAATAATACATACATTTGAAGAACCTCATTAGAAGTGATTTACATCCCATAATGAATCATCAACTAAAATGACTCATTTATAATGTACTTGATGGAGGAGAAAATTTTCCTGAAATTATAGTGAGTGCAGTCGCTTAATTTCATGAAGTAATTTTTTGAAGCTATTTCTCTCATTACATGATAATTGACCATTATATTTATAAAGATTTTATAATTTTGTTCAAGGAATAACTGTATAAGTTTAAGTAAAGCCCGGTTCACACGGTGCATGTTTTCTTGCTTGATTCCTTGCGTGGAACCCTGCATGCTCGCTAGCATGAAAATTTCGTGTCTGCCTGCTGCTGGGCATGCTCCCTTGCTTGATTTTGAGAGATAGGACAGGTGCTATTTTTCCTGCATGTTTCGCTGATGGCTGCTCGTGTCATCCAATCATCATTGAGCAGAAAGTCACGTGATCTAAACAAACCAAATTTGCGGGAATTGCGGACGACTTCTCTCTGATAAAATTTTAGAAATAATATTAGAAGATCTTCGTTCAAATATGAGCGTAAACCTGTGGAATAGGGATCAGGTGACGAAGTTAATTGAATCGTACAGGAATGAAAAATGCTTGTATGTGATTCATAGCCCCAATTATCATAATAAGCACCTACGAGCAGAAGCTATGAGACGAGTGTGCGCAGCGGTTACTGAAGTAAGACCCAATACAACTGAAAAAGAATGTGTTACGAAATTTCATAGCCTTAGGAATCAGTTCCACGTTGAAAATGCAAAAGTAAAGGCTAGTGTGAGGAGTGGCGTAGGAACTGGGAATGTAAGTATTAAAATATCAAAGTCCAACAGAAAACAGCCTCGAATTGGTCTTCTGGGCGAAATAAAATATAAATGTTTTATTTTCAAAGATATACAAACCAAATTTATGGTACTTCGATAAGATCCGATTCTTGGAGGAGCATTATGTGCCACGGAAAAGCAGAAGTAGTAGCTTTCAAAAGGTAAATGTTTATTTACACAAATACAAGGAAATCAAAAATAATAAGACTTTGTTAATTATTGTTAAATAAGTTATTACTTATTATTACATACTTATTATACTTTTTACTGTATTTATGAAGCAATGTGAGGACACAGAAAGAAGAGAGGTAGTGGAGGAATCATATTTCACCGAAGAGGGAACTTTCAATGTTTTCTTGGAAGATAGTGAATATGATGAACTGGATGTGACCCAGCTTCCATCTCCAACACTACCTTCAACTCCAGATGTCTCACAAATCCAGGCAACTACCTCCCGCAGTGCAGAAACGCAATCAACACCATTGAAGAGGAAGAAAGGGAAAGATGGGGATGATGCATATGTGGGAGCTCTTGCATCGATTGCAGATTCTTTAAAGAAACCCATTCCAGTTGCTAACCCAACTACATGCACTGTAGATTCGTGCATGATGTTTTTGGGCTCTATGTTAAAAGAGATTAAATCGGAGAAATTGAAATTGGAGACGATGAGTGACTTACTGCAAACTGTTATCAATGCCCGAAGTATTGATTTGGCAATGGATAATAATTAAAAAAATTTAAAATAAATTTTAATTCAATAGGCACCTTTTTCTACAGCATTTCTTTGCCATGGGAGAGCACCGACAGTATTGACATATCTGCAAAACTGATCTCTGATTTCAGCAGCTCTGGCGGTAGGTCGATTTACTCTCTGATGAGCAATACTCTGCAGTTGGGAGTTGACATCAAAAGTTTCATTTATAAATTCAGATGTATCATAACACACAGCATTCTTTTCTAAAAGATAATTATGCAAGACACAACAAGCATGTGTAATGAGTTCCACCTTGTCAACTGAAAGAGGAATAACGTTAAGAAGTATTCGAAATCTGTTTGCCAAAATACCAAACGCATTTTCCACAGTCCTACGTGCCCTGCTCAATCTATAATTAAAAATTCTTCTCTCAATATTAAGATCACGACCTGGATAGGGCTTCATTATATTCCGCTTCAGAGGGAAAGCATCATCTGCCACAATAACATACGGTACATCATTGTCACAACCAGGTAAAGGGCAAGCTGGAGGTAAATCAAGTTCTTCAGAAAAAAGCTTCGAGGATAAGGGGCTCTCTCGGAACACTGAGGCATCATGCATTCTTCCATTTCTGCCAATATCAACGAATAGAAATTTATAACTTGCGTCAACAAGACCTAGCAAAACAATGCTATCTCTACCCTTATAATTGCGATATTTTGATCCATCTTTTCGAGATGGCCTAAAGTTCACATGTTTCCCATCTAAAGCACCAATACAATGAGGATATTGCCACATCGAATGAAATTTTTCTGAAACTGCTTCCCACTCGAAAGAACTTGAGGGACAATGTATTTTGTGTCCAAGAACTGAAACTATTGCTTTTAATGTATCTGGCACTAATTTTGACAGGGTGTTTCTTGCAATCCTAGTACTATATGACAGATCCTGGTACGTATTTCCTGTTGCTAGAAACCGCAAAGTTACTGCAAGTGCTGCTCGGGGCGGGATTGACTCTCTCATCACAGTATCTTGTTTTTTAATCAAAGGGGTGATCAGCAACAGGAGTTCCTCCAGTGCATCTCTATGCATTCTAGTATAGTTTTGGAAGGACTTAGGATCCTCAGGGCTGTTATTCACAAATTATTAATGAGAAAGTGAATTAGTAAAATTAAAAATTAAACTAGTCAGAAAATTTACATCGTATACACCTGAAATATCTGCTTACCCTAATTCTTTGTATAGCATACTTAATACGTCTCTTCCTGAATTTCTCCGTAACAACCATTCTCTACTCCACAGCCTTTTTTTTCTTTCTCCTTTTCTCTTGGCCTCCAAAGCCAACACAATAGCAGCAACAGCTAAACGTCTTCTTTTCGTAATTTCTACGACAGCTTCCATAACGACTTTCAGAATGCCGCGCAAAACAGCAGACAACTAAACAACACACCTATGCCCCTATGTGTTGCTTGCTGAACTATTTTCATGCTAGCGAGCATGCAGAGATCCACGCAAAGAAATCCTGCTAGAAAACATGCACCGTGTGAACCGGGCTTAACATTGTCAGAAGTGCTTTGACGGATGAGGTAATGTCACGAAAGAACCCAAACAATGATAAGTACGGACATATTTTGAATAGGAGAATTTCTAAATATAAAATTTGACTTCATGTTGTAGCAACGCAAAACAATCCGACAACTCGAAATTGAAAATATTTAATTTTTCTATATATTATAAGTAAAATTCATTCCCAGTTGAAAAGACGAAAATAATCGTTATTCAAAACCAGGTAAATATCCCGAAAGACCTAGTTTACAGAATTGCAGAAACTATGAGTTTTTTACAATAAACTAGGCTTTCGAGATATTAACCCAAAGCCATTTTTAAAATGAGAAATTTATTAGGCGATTTGAAAGATCAAATGAAAAATTACAAAAATTAACATTGCGGTACTAATAAACTAATATTTTATAAATAATTAAAAATAACTAAATTCATACCTCTTTTAGTATTATAATTGTAAGAACAAATGAAACAAAACAAGATGATAAAATTATATGGTATCGGAGCAAGCGCTCGAGAAATTGCATTAAGCGCGCTGAAAGGATTGAGAGCGCTCGCGGAAACGGCGTCATGCCGATAAAACCAGTCTAACCTAGCCACTACTAGCCTACTAGTTTTTAACGAGCGTTACATTAATATTATCCCAAATGTTATTTTTTACAATATTCTTTTTTCTTTGAGTACCTTATTTGAAAATGCTTACTCTTTAAAGATTTATGCGTCTCAGAGGCTCGGCGTTTTTTTGTCTATTTCTATGACATTTCCACAAGTTTTATCATTTTCCTCTTGTGGCAAGGTAATTTGTTTCCAAACCTTGTTTAATCGAGATCTCTTTTGGTATCTCAAAGGTGATACCGCAGCGAAGTATATATGGTGGTAAAAGATCACAGATATTATTCGAATAAAATTTAAAATGTAAATTTGGCATAATTTAGCCATTAGTACTTCACGAAGGTATTCTCAATAACTAGAACAATGCGGAGTTTTTAAGTTGCTAATAATTTTATTGGATAAGAGGAACCGAAAAAATCCATATGTTAAACTAATTCTGACGTTGAAATTAATTGCAACCAATTCAGCGTATGATCACGTAGCCCGTTTCCACCTCCTCAGCCTCAGCCTTCTGCTAGCGCTTGCGCAGAAGATTGCTTGTTTTTTACCTTCAGCAGGCTCCAGCAGAAAGTATTTGTTGCATTTTTTTCTGTGATGGAGGCACAGTGTTAGCTGGAATGATTGTATTAAAGTGACATGACAAGAGTGATTCTGCAAACAATGCGATTTCAGAGAGATATTTTGTATTTGTTATTCATCGATCATATTTTTAGGATAAATCGTTTTTACTGAGGTGTTGTGAAGATAGTAATGCAAACATGTCATCGAGCTTCCTCAAACGTAGTTTAGCTCGGAGGTATGTAGCGAAATGTTTCTTATGCAAAATTCCAAATGAAAAAATTATTGATATCGTTTAATAACGTGGCTTGGATGCAATTTTTGCTGAATAAGCAATAATTGTTGTTCAGTTTATGAAGTGAATCGGAAACAAGTTTACGTATGTGCATGATTCTGACACTACTGATTTCATCAAATATTCCAATGTTTTATGTATGTGATTTCTGCTGTGTAATGTTTTAGTATAATTAGTTTTGTTTTATTTTAGCGACATTATGGATGATGATATTGACGACAAAGATGACACAAAACGGTTTGTATATACTCTATCAGTAAACGTTGATTTATTTGTTGTCATTATCATTTTATGTTAATTAAGTGATAACTGATTTCTTTTCGTTTGTTTAACAGTAAATCTAGAAATTTAAGCGAAAAGAAAAGACGAGATCAATTCAACATGCTCATAAACGAATTGAGTTCAATGGTATCAACAACAAATAGAAAAATGGACAAATCTACCGTATTAAAGTCCACCATTTCGTTCTTAAAGAATCACAATGGTAAGTTAAGCGTGTTATTTTAAAATTCATCATTTATACTAATTGTTTTTTTATATTTTACATAAGTGACAACATTTTGTATCTTATATATTTTTCCATCATCTTAAAGAAATCGCTGTGCGGTCCAGAGCACATGAGATTCAGGAAGATTGGAAACCATCCTTTTTATCTAATGAGGAATTCACTCATCTTATTCTGGAGGTTTGTTTCCCGATTTAAGTTTCATATGCTATAATGCAGTACTGTTATTCATGTGATATTTTTGCTCTAATGTGGTCTCAATCAAGACTCATCCTTTTAAATTTGTGTCACTGGTAATGTTTTCAACAAATTTTGATTCTTAATGTGTTTTTATAGTATGACTCAAAAATATCTAATTTCCTTTTGTTTAAGTTAAAAGTGATTGGTCGTTTTCAAATTTTGTGGGAGTTTTTATATGTCCTTTCATGGTTTTCTAGCTTGTTTAATGCTGATATCAGTTAATTAATAGTGGTAGCAACCATCAACTAGCATCATTGATAATTTCTTCATATTTTAGCTTATCTCTTGTTTTTGAGTAGGTATATGGAAAAATCTTTAAAACTAACTCTGGAAAAGGATCATTGCACAGAGATTCACCAAAGTATTTTGTTTTCAGTAGCTATCTCCATTAATTTTGAAGTGGTGTTTAATTTTTTCCATCCGAAAAGCAAGTGCCAGAGTAGAATTGAAAAAAACATTTCTTTTAAAATCATTCTGCTGATACTGCTGATTGTTATTGTCGTTACTAGACAACATTTTTTAATAACAAGTCTCAGATTATTGATATGATACATATAGACTCTAATTGCATATACTCATGCACCCTTATCTGCATATTTCAGGCTTTGGATGGTTTCATCATCGTGTTTTCGGGAAATACTGGTAGACTTATTTATATATCAGAAGGTGTCACTTCGTTATTGGGACACCTACCATCCGACCTTCTTCAGCAGCGTTACACCCTCCTGGATCTAGCTTCTGATCATGACCGGCCTAAACTCAGACGTCTTCTCTTAAACCTGCCAGTCACACACTCCTCAAACCCTTCATCTAGATCAGACAGCAGTGCCAATCACTATTCCCACCTTCTCCGCCAGCCCAATACCAAGATGTCCAATTTCGAAGGTCATGAAGAGTCAAGTCCCAACGAGAACTTCTCAAACACAGAAGACAAAGGTGAGTACATAAGAAAGCTTTTATATTTCTTACATTCTTGAATAAATTGGGTGTCATATTCATCTATGTATGGGTTCATTCTTCTAACTTTAAGCATGGTTTTCATTAATTGTAGTGTGATGTACAATTGACCTTGATCAAAATCTATAATGACTGGTATAAAACCATTCTTGTTCTTAGGTTTGTATGATTTCTGAGGTATTTTTCAAGGCTAGGTTACAAAAAGTTAACAAATTGCTTAACATTTCAGATATGAATTATGAAAAACTATAAATACTCGATTAGCTTTAAGAATCATCTTCTTAAAATTATTACTTACTTTTACAAGTTTATGTTTCTCAATTATTGACTGTAATTTTGATAATCATAGAATCTTCAAACTGTATAATTTATGAAAATTTTCTTAACTTACAACAAAAATTGGTAATTGTAAATCTCCTGTGAATGGTAAAACTTAGCTTTACAAAGAACCATTCTTTACTCAGTTGTAATTTTTCACAATGATAAGCTGTTAATTCTGAATTCATTGTGTGCTGTACAATGAAAAAACTAAAAGAAGAAATGTGATTATCGTGCACTAATCCTGCCCTATGATTGCTGTATGAGAAGAATAATATTCCTCTGGTATTGATGCATCTTTTCTGCATCATGTTTAAAGCTATCATAATTGATATCATATTGGTATAGTCCTTTCACCAAATAGTGGTGGATACTCCATAGCACAGGTGGGCTTAATCCAACTCAATAAAATAGAAGAGGAAGGACTTGTTAAGAGGGGAGACATGCGCAAACAAAGAATACTCCTAACCAAAATTAGTTTATACGCAGAAACCATGGCTGGCCATTACCTCTCAAAAGTTCCCTATCTCCTCCGCTCTTCCATGATGTCATCTGCCACTATTTGGCAAAAAGGCTATAGAAATACTTATTATTTTTAACTCTTCCTACAGGGGTTTATACAGGGAAGGCATTTTTGAAATAATGTGAAGAGAATCTTAGGGAATTTTCAAGGGAACTCAAGGAACTCAAACAAAGTTCATAACATTGAACATAATTCCAAATATTGAGGGAGATTGAAGTAGTTATGTTTGAGGAAATAAATATTGTTTGTGCAAATTTATTTCATAGATTTTATTGTAATTCTTATTCATGCATCATCCTTCCTTTTCATTGACAACACTTTCACTCATTTCACCAACTTTGTTCCTCATTTCAGAAAATCAAGTTTCTTTTTCCTGCCATCTCCGCAGAGGAGATCATGACGTGTCTGGAGAGGTCACGTACGAGTTGGTTCGCTTCATTGGATACTTCAGTAAGATAACTTAAAGATATTTTCATGTTCTCAACTGTATCAATAACTCCATAATTTTAATGCTTGATCTAATTTGATTAGATTAATTATTATAGATTTAGATGTAGAAATGTCTATCATCTCAAAGTAGAGATTATTTAATAATAGTCTGTGATGTTTCAAATCTCCTGATTTTTGGCTTCAAATTATACGCATTCCATTGTCATGACATTTTACCTTTGAATATAAAATTTTCATGCTTACTTTTGGCCACTAGCATTATTAATTCATTCAGAAGTGGTATACTTATATTCTTTTAACCATTAGTTTTGCATTTACCAATTTAGAAAAATCTGTTGTTTTGCTATTTTGCTTTTTAAACACTAATATTCTGAGAAAGAGTAGAGTTTGCATTGTGCTATGCAAGAAGTGTTTGATTTACTAAGAAATTATTTATCCTTGATTGATCTCTTTGGGAAAGAGTATCAAAATTAAATCATATTTGTTTTAGGTTGTGCTATTATCAATCTGATAGAGATAATGCATGAAAATTAAAATATATTTGAAGCCATTAGTTCATTGTATGTTTCAAACATTCCAGGGAAATGCCAGGCTGCTATGTTTTTTTCCGAGGAGGTCAACTTCTTCAAAGTTTGTGAAAACCTGGTTTTATGTGTTTGTTTGAAGTTTTGAAAACATACTGTCAATTTCATTCTTTAAATCAAATATTTAACTTTGGTTCTCATGCATAAGCTAAGCTTTTACTCATTCAGAGCTTGCTTCATAAAAAACATTTAATAATACATCTGCAATATATAAAACAATTTTGCCTAAGGAAATTCATTTATATTATTGCTATTATTAGGTATTATCTCATGTAGATGTTTCATGGATTTGCAACAATGTAAATGATAATTTTCATTTCTACAATTCTAACATTCAAAATTTGGTTTTTGGAAAATTCTAGTCTACCTTTTAATGTAATAATTAATTGATTGTATTGTGGTTAATTTTTTTTGTATAATTAATAATATGTTTTATAATTACCTTCACCAAGGATCTGATATTGACATTGGAGAACTGGAGGACAAAGTATCGAGCAGTGGAAAATTTTCTCAGTACCATTCTGAAGTATCTGATGTCAAGTAAGTATTGTGTTATTCGTTAAGAACACTTTCAAACAAAATGATACGTTATCAAAATTTATTCCTTAAAGTTATTGTTATAATCTGATTTTGTTTATCAGGTGTTGCTTAAAGATGTTGAATATATAAAACTCACATACTAGTCTGGTTCATTCATGAAACATTTTGGTGATATTAACAAAATACCATGCTTAGTAATTAATACATGTAATAATATAGATTGTAGCTGTTGACAGTTGTATTTTTTTCTTTCAGGCATGTGTTTGTTGGAACTGGCCGCCTTCAAACACCTCAGCTCATTCGAGAAGTATCTGTTGTGGATTCTTCAAAAAGTGAATTTACTTCTCGGCATAGTCTTGAATGGAAGTTCCTCTTCTTGGACCACAGGTACAGAAGCTATTATTTTAATCTTTAGATAAATTTGCCAATACACGTCTGCTTTCAACCGGTATGCATTGAAGTCTGGATGGTAGTTGTCCTGAAAAATTAAAGTTACAGTTTCTGATATGGATGGTTATATAAGTAGGAAACCTAATCTGCATATAGGATGTTATTTAAATTGGTTTCCAATAAAATATTAGTCTATAAATTTAGCCTGAAGAAAGGTTGAAACCTAATTCCCTCAAGCATTGAGTACAAAAAGTGTGTTTGATGTCCTCAGTAAGCCAAAATGTTATTCATTCTATAATGAGAAACTTGTATAAATGCCTTTATTGCATCACCTATACCAGCTTTTATATTATCACAGTCATAAACTGAGAAAAAAGTAAATGAAATGTGCATATTTTCTCTAACCTGTAAAAAAATACATTTAAAAAATATACTAAAGGGAAATCTTAAAACTGGTGGATTTCAGTTGCTGGTTTTGTAGGATTGGCTGATAAAATTCCAATTCTATCTGTATCAATGGATTTTGAGCATTTAAACTCCAATCTGTGGGTTTATTTCTATGAATTGATGTTGAACTTATGAGACATTTTTATCTTAATTAATAGGGCTCCACCCATCATTGGTTATCTACCTTTTGAAGTACTCGGCACTTCAGGCTATGACTACTACCACGTTGATGACTTGGACCAAGTGGTGCTTTGTCATGAGAAATGTAAGTTTTGGTGCTGGTGTTGATAGCATTAATTGAATGAGTGTACTCTTACAGTATTCTTGAACAATATGAATGATGCCTGAACTGAATCTTCTATTTCAGTGATGCAGAAGGGTGAGGGCACCTCTTGTTACTATAGGTTCCTGACTAAAGGTCAGCAGTGGATTTGGCTGCAGACTCATTTCTACATTACCTACCATCAGTGGAACTCAAAGCCTGAATTCATTGTATGCACACACAGGCTTGTCAGGTAACTAACTCAGGGATAACTTTGCTTCATTCACCCTTTGTTGAGCAAAATCTCTTGTCATCATACTGATATTTCAATTATTTTTCATTATCTGTTGTTGAGGGAGTGTAAGATTTGTATTCTGTTGTGACCAAATTGTCCTTTGACTTATCTTTTATTAACCATAGATCAGGGGTTCCCAACCAGGAACATTTCAGATGGTATGCGTTGGTTGAACAAAATTCCAAAATTGGAAAAAAACCTGTATATATTTATTGTCTTGATCAAGGATCGAAAAAATAAACTAAGTACAGGTGCATTAATAATTAAATATGTAGTTTCTCGGTAATTTAATTAAAATAAAACAAGTCATACAGCACTTTTCCGACAGTAAATATATGTTTCTAAAAATATATAGGACTGTTGGTACACCAAAATTTCTTAAAATTCTAAGTGGTACACAGTTGCTAAAAGATTGGAAACCCGTGCCATAAAGTTTTATGGGAATATGCTTAATTTGTTCTTGAGACATGAAGATTCAAAAATATGTTTTATAATATCTCAGGAACTGCTTACTTCTAACATTGCTTTTGATGATGTTCAAAATACACTTACATGGCATACATGTCACTTAGACACATGATGTGCTTTGAAGTTGTGAATACAAATCCTTCTCATGTAGCTATAATGTAAGCTACTTAGTGAACCTACCAAAGGCTTCTTTGACAATATTTGGAATGTTTATTGCACTGATTTAGTGAAGCAGTGGACTTACCCTTAGGATTGATAGGAGTTGAGGAAGGTTTTTACTGATAGTGTGTACAACAGTCTGACTCTTTCCAGAAATTATTTATTTAAATCAGTTCTGTAACTTTTGCAAATCTCATTGCTTTTTCTTGCTCTCCACGAGTTCATTTTCTGAACATATTCCTGTTGTTAAAACAAAAAAAGCCTTTCAAAAAGTTTTTGCTGTTTGGATTGGTCGCTGTACAAACTTTTTATTAATCCATCTCCCGCTGAAGTCCCTCTCTGATTTTAGTAATGGTACTTTCACTAGCTCATATAACGTAGAATAATTTCCAGTGGTATTTTAGAAGAAAAAGTATATGACACTAGCTGAGAAAAACAGGGAAGTATTTTCCTAATAATGAAATAATATTCCACTATTTCTGACCTATGAAATATTATTTCAGTTATGCTGATGTGTTGAAACAAATGAAGAAGAATCAGGGAAAGTCGGGTGGAAACGATGCAGGGGAGGCAACAGAGAGCAAATTCAAGAAGATGAAGGAGGAGGACAAGGAAGAGGAGAAGAAAGAGGATGACGATCAGTCCGTGAGGGGAGCAGCGCAGGCAAATCAGGAGAATGAGAACTGCAGTCATGTGAGCAGAGCGAATGACGTAGATGATGATGAGACAGACCCAGAGAGGAGCCCCAGTCTGCCGATGCCTTCCGCTTGGTCATACAAATCTTCTGGTGAGTATCAAGAGAGCGAATTATTGCAATGATTTTTTATCTTCTTCCTCTTGCTTTCTAGGTTTAGGCATGTTGCCCGATATTCCCCCCTAGTTCTCTTCCATCTATTAACCCGAATAACACATGTCGATTTTCGATGTTTCAACTGAATGATTTCATTCCATGGATTTTTTTTGTCACTGTTCATGCCATGAGCTTGATTTAAATCCATGGATTCAATTGTCACCTATTTATTAAAGGAAAAGAAAATTAAGTAAAAAACTAGTATGTGAAAATGGATTTAAATTTAGTTTGATCGCTTCATTTTTTGTTGGCTGCTGATTCATTATTCTGTTCTCCATTGCTTGATGTAATATTTTACGTTGTATTAATGAAGTGAGTTTGCATATCACCATTCACAAAGCACTAAGATCGAATATTATTCGAACATCTCAGTGATGTCCGAGGCACAATGATGAAACATCGAAATAGATTCAATAGACCATCTGAGTAAGCCCCTTCCTAGTCCAATTGAGTGAATTCATTTCAGTGAAGAAAACAAGTGAAATATAAATGTGATTAATGTTTTTAATCAACTGTCCCACCTCTAGGATTTACCATTGTAATCCCTTTGTCAGTTTCCCAATACTTCTTCTCCATAATGGATTGTACTCTAAAACCTTTCTATGAATCTTTCATGTCCTCAGAAGTCATGAGCTCAACATGTTCTGTCCACCTTTCTTTCAAATTTGTTGCTACATCTATTACTGTTTATATTTCTTATTTTTGCCTCATGTTTTCATTTTTATGTGGTCCAGATTTTCTCTACTTTTCACAGATTTATGTAACTTCATTTTGTACTTTTCAGTCTGTCTATGGTATTTATTCTAGATTCCCAAGATTTTGATCCATATAGTTGTGTGTGATCAACCATTATTTTGTAAAATTTTATTTTAAATTTCCTTTGTAGTTTTTCCTTCCAGAGGTATTCGTATAGTCTCACATGGTCTAATTGGTCGTTCTATTTTAAGTATCTTTGTTCTCTTCATAAGTGAAATCATATCCTAAATATTTAAAATGTGATACCTGTTCTAAGATGATTTTTTATTTGAATGATAGTAGTGGTACATATTCTATTAGTTTTGATGTTATTGTTGACTTGATTTTGAAATTATCTGTAGGTCGAAGAGCCAAAGCAGGTGCCAGATATCAAAGTGGTATGGATGCATGGGATCGGATACATGGCATGGGATCTGACACAACATCAGTCGATTCTCATGTAACTTCTCAAACAGCAGTAAGTAGAAGACAAGATATTTTTTCCTCTGTACTATAAAATTTATATTATTTACCAGCCTTGGTGGCCGAGTGGATAGCATGCCATCTACGCTATCGCTCCTACCCCAAGGTCTTGGGTTCGAATCCCAGCTGATCTGATTTTTCCAACCAGGGAATGGTTGAGTGTGTTCATTGTTACTGTTGCCTCGGTGAAGCACCTCCTGATAAGTTCATCAGAGCTTAGGAGGACTTCACCAATAAAGGGCAACAGTAGTTAAAAAAAAATTAAAGTTACCATCTTAGGTATTTTCTATATATTTCTGTAAGTTTCGTATAAGTGATATGCAAAACTGGTGTTATTGATTGAATTGTCTCTTTTAAAATGTAAATTGATGATATAATGCAAAACCAAGATTTTTTTTCAAACATCCAATGTACTGGTTGATTTTGTGTATAGGTTGACCCCTGAACTTTTTACTAAAAACTTCCATTTTTATCGTATTTCTTGAGAAAATCAGCCATAGAATCTTTCCTAATGTTTATCAAATTCTACCTTTCTGATTCGTAGGGATTGATTTTGATCTGGTATGTCAAACTGGCCGGCTGCATTAGCCCTCAACATGATTTATTTGTGGCCTGAAATATTTGTTTAAATAAAAGCAATATTATATCGATTGTGTATTATTGAACTGAATTCACTGCACTACATAATATGCTTTGAATACCCTTGAACTATATTCCTACATTCTTACTTCTCTTACGTAATTGTAAGAAAATGTTTGATGTGAAAATCTTACCAGTTATAGTAAATGGCTCGTTGTTGGAATGAGTTTGAAATGCCTGATTTAGATCATAATTTAGAGAGAATTTGTTAAACATTGATGATGTACTATGAATATGCTAATCATTTCTTACTTGAGATTTATTTCGAATTGTAGATTTATTCTTGAGTTCTTTTATTAGAAACTTTTCTTAATCTTATATTCACCATATCCTAGCAATCAAAGTGAGGTGTATCTCTGAGTTTTTCATTATACCGGAGCATAATCATGTGATTCTCTTTTCCACTAGGGCCAGTTAACCACCATAAATCAGCCAACAGCCAAATGTTCCTCTGAAAGTGTGGAAAGCATGGCCATGAGAGGCCGTGAAAACATGGAAGAAAATATGGGGAACATTGGCAACAGCATGAATAGTGGTGAACTGCTGACATTGGTAACAAGTGTTGCTGCACCCACATCTTCGGTTGCCCTAACAGTCGCACCTCATATATCTATATCATCCTCGGATCATCACCACCAGCAGGTAGAGATTTTTGATAACTCTTTTTTAAATATGACGGTTATACTATGCACTACAATCTGTTTATCACTTTCCTAACTCTGTTATTATTTATTATATTCAGCTCTTTTGCAATGTGGCAAATACAAATAAATGAAAATTATCTTTTTTTTTAACTAAATATTTAAAAGTTTTTCACCCAAAAAATATATGGCCACTTTTGGTCATTAACTTGTCATCTGATATATTCTAATAGACCATGCTTTGAAAATGGATTTGTACTCAGTCAAGCCATTCTCTATTCAGCAACACCTTAAAGCTTCCACCACTTTTTTAGTAATTGCATCAACTTAACTTGGTGGTATTGATTGACACAGAACTAAGCATTTTGAGATGCATCTCCCACAGTTTTTAAAGGCTAAGAAGGGATTTCTTTCTTAGCCATTTCTTTTATTGTGTCCATTTTGTTATCCCCATCAAAACAATATTTCAATATCATACTTATTTAATTCATTATCCTGATTTTATTACTTCTGCAGTTCAAAATCTTTCCATTATCTCTCCTTCCATGCAGTACTTGTTCCTTTTCCGATATTCTAAAATCATTTATTCCTCTAAATTTCAGTTTGAGCGTTAAGTCTGTGATATTCAGATAATTACTCATTCTAGGTTCCTCAAATTATACTAGAAACCTCCTCAGCTGTTTTAATTCCGCACATCTTGTATTATTAAGCTCTTTTCTAATGCTAATTTTTAATAAAATCAATTTTTTGATTTTTGTGTTGACTGATTATGAAAGAACATTACTCTTTTTATCAATTTGTAAATTTGTGATACATGTTTCATTTACAGTTCCACATTTTAATGGATTGATTACTTTTCATTTGCTTTTTGGTACAGAATAGAGATCAGTATGTTTATTTACTTTACTGTTTTTCATTCACTTTTGTTTTGATGATGTTCTTGGCTGAGATGATATAATAACTCTTGATATATAAGTGAGCCTGAATAATATCATTCATCTCATTCATTCTTCATTGAATGTTATAAATAGCGTCATTCATAGGGTTATTGTGCTGTACTATTCCCTACATAGCATTCAGGTTCTGTGAGATAAGCAAAGGTGAACTACCAAATTGGTAATCTTGTCTTCTGTGTCTCATTCTCTCTTCAGAGCATTTGGTAGTTCAGGGTAGTGAGTTTCAGGTTTGTGCCAGCTTCAAAGCTGAATAGTGTTTGAATAGATACATCTATAACTTAATTTGTTTTCTCTCAGATGCTGCAAAATCCACTGGTGCATGGTTTGACCCCCTGCCCTCCTGTGTCTGGGAGAGAGAAAGTGCAGCAACAAGTGGTTTCTCAGCAGTCTTCCCAACAGCCACAGTACCTTACCGCTATTCCTGCTGCTGCTGTATTGGCCAGTTTACCTCTCACACCCTTATACCCTCATACAGTTACCACCAATGCCTTTCACCCGTCTACTTCAGTGTCTACTGTTGAGGTGAGGACAACATTTTTGTGCATGATTTATCTTTAGTTTGAATAATCATATTCTTGTATTATTGCTACCTTTTTATGAATCTAAGATTGTGTTTTTCCTCTGAATTACAGAAGAAACACATAGTATATTTATTTAAAACATTATTTACTCGATTAATCACCGTTCTTTATGAATCCAATATCATGCAAGGATCACGGGAAGGTAAATGCTTTGCTTCTATTCACTTTGAAACCTAAGGGTTAAAAAATTGATAAATATTGATATGAATATTTGTAGGCTAAGAATATGTTTTTCTCCTTGGCTTAACAAAGGTGGGAAGGGATTGTTAGCCCAACCTTCAAATTGTGTGATGCCTTGAGTCCATTTGTCTTCTGAATAAAATTGCAGTTTTTAAAATAAAATGTTAATTTATGAAGACTTACACCCTAAATTGATGCATTTAATGTTGGATTCAATGCAACCTGTTAGGAAGTTGCGTTTGACTGGTGATAACTTGGATTACAGGGGTTTATCCAGGAGCATGGGGATTTGATGGTCGATAATCCCATGCTCAACATGCTATAAGTACCATAAGTGGCTTTGGGTAGCTGAGGGTGGCTCCGATTCTTCCTCCCTATTTATAGAAAAGGTGCTGGAATACTAATATTTGCAGAACTGTTTGCAATCGTGGAATTAAAAGTCAGTTTCTCCCACCATTGATTGGCCCAATGGCATGCTGTCACACTGCTGACGCCCCTTTTTCGACAATCACTTGTACAGTGATTCATATCTACAGTGCTAGTCAAGACAATCACGTGAATGGACTTCTGCTCTGAGAGACTGCTTGGAGGCGGTCACATGGTTTTTGCTTTCACGATGCCATGAGTGTGTACAAATTCAAAAAGACTTTTTGAAGAGACTTCTCTAATCATTTTTACTTGTGTCAACATATTTTGAGCGGTTCATTATTTGTATGGTGATGTATTTTGCTGTATAACCCTTTGTCTAATCTGAATAATATTAGTTATTATGCTGATATTTGTGAGTTATTTTGTACTTACCACTTCACTGTCGATATCCTGAGCTAGTTGCAGGACAGAGTAGTTTTAAAGTCTGCAAACGGTTTCCAGTATTTTGAAACTTTCTGGTTACTAAATCGCCTCACTGGGTATCTCAGTAAAATGTCTCAGAACTTCTAATAGACGTATGGTGCATTGTGATGACTCTGAATCATATAGCAATGCAGGGTTGGAAATGTTTTCTTGACACAGTGGTGTACACAGAAATATCAGAAATAAAAAGGTACCATTTAATGAATATTCGTTTTAATAATAAATTTACATGACAAAAGTAACATGGGTCAAAGATGGTGTAAAAAGTACTCTTTGACCTACTGCTTGTTTGAAGTATTTTTTTGTTTAGCTAGTTTTAGATTTATACAAAGCCTGTTTATAGGCACCACAATCTTAACATTTTCCATCTTTTGGCAGCTTTTCCATCAGCAGCCTCCCCAACAGCATCATCAGCCCCAGGCGCAGCAGTCTGCTCCTCTGCTCCCCACTCAAGCCATGCAGCAGCCTCTGCCTCCTCAGCAGCAACCAGTAGCGCCATTCCTGCTGCAGCAGGCTCTACCCCCTCAACAATCTCAGCAACACCACCATCTTGTGATGACATGTGCCCAAAGTGCAGTACAAGAGAGACTTCAGCGGAAGCACGCAGCTCTTCAGCGTCTGATAGTGCAACAACAGGAAGAGCTTAGAAGGGTGTCGGAACAGCTGGTGATGGCTCGTTATGGACTGTTAATCGAAGGTGAAGATGGAAATAACCCTGCCGGAACCCATCAGCTTATACCTCCCCAAGATCCCCAACTTCATTCCATGCAGGTATGGTGATATTTACAGTCTATTATTTAGTAAAATGGTATGCTATTAAATTGGTGGTGGTTATTCAGTTAGTTAGGAAAAACGGACTTGTGACAAGTATGTTTTTCCTTGGGATTTTTCCTGGGTGCATGCCCTTATGTGTCAACTACCTTAACCCAATCCTTGTCTAAATGAAGGTCTTATATTTTATTTTATCTATTTATTTTTGTATGATGTGTATCAATGTATAATAATGTTGGCAAGTTATGTGGCATGGGCTAAAACGCCCTCAATATCATTGTTTTCAAATTTAATTTCTGTGTCACAAATTTTAAACTTTGATAAAATATGTATCCTATAAAATTATTTTTATATTGTCCTAAACATAATTCTAACTAAATATTTTGTTTGTCAGTTTACTTGTTTACATTTAGCTGTATTTGCATTCAGATATGTTTGTATTGTGTTAGTACATATGTGTATGAGTGATTGTCTTATCTGAAGGCCCCTTTTTGGTCCTTGGCAGATGGGAAAATGTATCAAGTTTTTCCAAGGCTATTAGATTTTGCAGTATTATTGTATGGCATGGGAAATTAAATTTTATTACTTAGTTCTTTTTCTGTAGAGATTTAAGCAAGATGAAACATGATGATTGTAATTAATTAACTATCTAAGGATATCTTTCCAATTAAAATTTTCTCCCTTAACTGATCACTGATTTCTTTCTTTCTGTAGTAGTTTTCTTTTTGGAGAATATTCTATGTGAAATTCATTGTCTAAATAGCTAATTGTGATACTGTGGTATTTTTGTTCATTATGATTCTGATTTAAATTTAATTAAAATTTTTCTTGTTATTTCAAGTTCACAAAGAGATTGTTTTTGCAACAATATTAATAATTACATTTTTGGGAAAATTTTGGTCTGTTAAGATCACTCCTGCAATTATATCTTTAGTTCTCATTAATAATCATGCCAATTTTTGAACCTGGCTTTTCAGTACTTTTAGGCTAGCTCCTAACACTACTGATGCTCTCAGGAATCAGATAGAAGACAGAATTCTCTTATATGGCTAAAAAATTCACTTTAACAATAGTTTTTATTCCTTTGTCATCAATTTTCTTCATAAATGTTAATAGATTTAAAAATTCGATATTTACTCATTTTATTTGATATTCCATGCTAACTACTTGTTTGCCCTTTCTTGTCTTCAAAGAGTGAGCCTCCATTTGATATTAAACCTAATGTTTCACTACCTTCCCTTCATAGGTGGGGATGCCTTACAGTCCGGGTGGTGTAGCACCTGGAACTGTGAGTAGTACAACTATTGGGACAGGAAGTGCTTCTCCACCTCCAACTTCTCATTCCTCTTCCACCATCCAGCTCTTCATCCCACCTGCTCCTTCTCACAGAGTACTGTTAGATCCATCAAGGGTAAGGAATATTTGATACTCAAACTGTTTATGATTGAATTTCATATTCATCTCTTTCATAATTTTGAAATGAAAATTACTGTTTATCTATTAATATTTAATTTGTCAAAACATTTGAACATTACATATCAGATAAACCATGAATGTTGCACACATTTAATCTGCATGCTAAAATACATATTCTACCAACAATGCCTTAACTTTGTAGAACTCCTCATTCGGTGAGGAGGAAAATAACTATGTCAAGTCCTAAATTACCCAAAGATGAACTTAAGAGTTCAAAACTAGTCTCCAGTTTTAGTAAATATTCCTGTATAGCTTGCATAGTTGTTTTACTTTTCACCTAAAATATATATAAATTAATATTATAAAAAGTAGTATGTAATCATAAAATTATTATAATATCATTATAAAATTCTGACAAGTTCTCCTTCCATTCCCCTTAATATCTCTCATTACTCACTCATTATACCAAAATAACTCTTTCTGTTTTTCTTTGTTCAAATTACAAACACTTTCAGTTGTCTATATTATGTCTTACTTAATGCCATTACTTTTACATCAGGCAAATGGGCAGACATCTACACACAAGAGTTAAAGAACACAGACAGTGTTTCGTAAACAGTTCACAAACATCACATTTTCATAACTTCGCTCAATCACAATTATGTACTCCTCCAACTTCTCCTTTCATCTTTTACCTAAAGGTCACAAATTGAAAATTCTTAACCTGTTGGAAATATCACACCACATACAAATTAAACTGTACCCTCACGAACATACAGCTATTAAGTACCTCCTATCCTCTGCTATCAATGGTCAACCTTCATCCTCAACTCAACTCAACCTTTGAATTCCCTTTCCGCTCCCTAACACTTCCTTTCCTTCCAAAACACTTATTTCAGTTTTGAACTGACGATGACTATGAGTACTTGAAACCAGTTGCGATAAACAAATTTTGTGAAATTTCTTCTTAAATATCCTGCCATCCAAAGTAACGTGCAACCCAAAATTTGAGTGTCAGAAATAGAAAAATCACTTTACAGCAAACTTAATGCGCACCTTAAGACATGTGGTCATGCCATACACTGTATACAAAATATTGATAGTTGTCCATGCCAAAATCCTATTAAGTGTGCACATTAACCAACTTAACATCAGTCATTTAAAAAATTTGATTCCCAATTCCCTTTTAATTACAAACTAATGGCCAACAGTTTAGTCTCTAGTCTGCAAAGGTTCTTTCATTTAAAACATTAGTGGAACATTTGACGAGTTACATAGAACCAGGATGAGTAGGGGATAAGGCCTACTACAGCCATCCCTGCAATGTAGGACATCTGCACGAGTAGTATCCTGCCCGAATCTAGTGTGCTGTCGATTCTAATTTTTGAGTTAAAAGGACCCAAAAGGGTACATGTTATTTTGAGTAAATACAGTGTTAAGAATGATGCAAGGAAACAAGTTTCTGGATGCTCAATAGGCCCCAAATTACTCCAGCCACTTTTCTGAAATCATTCTTCTTCAACAGGATGGTTCTCAGCAGCACAATATGGGTCAGCAGCACCAGCACGTTGGGCCATTAGGAGGTTTGGGGATGGTCCACTCTCAGATGGCAGCTCAGCAACAGTTACAAGGGCGAAACGGAAGGATGGATAGGGAAAGCGAGGAGGGACAAGAAGAAGAGATGATTCCCTTCCAGTTGTCCCAGCACCAGGCACAACTGCTCTTCTACTCTCCCACCTCCCCTCCATCGTCCTCGACCACCACGGATGCAGCGATGGGCCGAGTGCCAAGCACACCATCCTCATCCTCCCACCTGCACATTCCACAACACATCCCCATGCAGACGCTACCCACTTCCTCGTCACCAGCACCGACACCCTCCACCAACCTTGCATGCGCGTCATCCTCCCCTAACTCATCAACCCACCGTTCTCAGTGAGCGGAATTGCCCGTCTCTACTCAAAGTGAAATTATCCGCTGAATTGGTTTAGGAATAAAGAAAATGGGACCTTTCCTAAGGTCTACACTCTCAGATCTCACGCAGCTTGACGTTTTACTGAAAAAGTTGAATCAGTTTACACCATTTGTGAGATTGACTCGGTACCTGATGTCTCGTCTTGCCCAGTTGTTTTTCTTGTTGAATCTGACATGTGATGGTTCAGTTTTCTTCTCCTCGAGTCCTTCAGAATGGCTCTAGGAAAGGTGATGATATTCTCAAATGCTGGATATATATATAACAAGGCCATTACCATGAGTTTTGTTATGCTTCCATTTCTGTGTGAATCTCTTCATATGTAGGTATGAATAGATAAATGGTCACAATCAAATTGTGCTCCATACTGACATTTCAAATGGGGGCATATTTTGGTTGCATGTTATTTTATACCTTTTTTCTCGATATAACTAGCCTATATACACGGAAAATCAGGGTCATAATTCGACAGTGTCCTATTTTTGTACTTTGGAACATTCCGTTATAGCATTTTCTATACTCGATGTGTATAATATTGTTGTATTAGAACGAGCGTATAAGGTAAATCATACCAACTCATATAATCCTTTTATATTTCTCGTCTATGGTTAGTGCAAATTGGATTTTGAGAAGATCCTGCATATATAATATTGAATGTGTTGTAAAGTAAAATTGTGGCATTTGATAGTTATTACCAATTTCATGAGCAGCGTGTCACAATTTTTATTTTTGTTAAAGTTCTGAAGTCTATGAGATACTTGCTAAAAGTTTTATTTTTATGTTGAACATTTATCGAGATTTTATTTTCACATTTTACAAAGTTACGAATATCTCTCTGTTGATGGCTGCTTAGTTTATTTCTGTTTTTGTATTTTAGAGAAAATAAGCTGGTGAATGAGAAAGGAGTAGAACGTATGTATGTAGTGATCACCTTCTGTAATGTTCGGAAGTAGGATGTTACAACTATTTCTCATATCAGTTTCATCTTACATTTAGTTTTTACTATACCTTATTTCAACTTTTAACCATTCTTTTATTTTAAAGAATTTTCTCCATTTATTCAGTATTAAACCTCCTTATGTCAGTTCTATTCTGCTTTCGAATTAATATTTTGCTGCAACTCTCTCATTTAAAAAGGAACTCATTAATCATTGCTTATGGGTATTTTATTTTTATATTAGATTTCTGATATTTTGTCTTTTAGGAATCTGAGGCTATTCCCAGTTACAAATTATTACTAAGCTCTCTTTAGTAGATCTTCATCTTTTTTAGCATGCTTTGGTTTTTTGAAGAAACCTTATCGCCTTTATTTCAATATTTTGATTTCCCAATAACTTCATTTTATATATAATATGATTTTTATATCTGCCATTCTACTTCTTTTAGTCTATTACAATGGTGATGTATATTTGTTTTAGTACTTAAAACTCATATGGAAATGTTAATAACTATGAGTGTCCTTTAAGTGTTGGTATGTTATTCATTCAGGCACCCTTCTATTGGCCTGTGGATATACTCCAACAAAACAAATGTAGACAACAGATAATGAATGAAATTATATCTGTTGTCAATTCCGTGGAACAAAATTGGAATTTTTTTGAATTTCCAGCTCTGATATATCAATTATTTTTAAAAATATATTTATTACATCCAAAATGTATTTTATTGGTACAAAAATTTATTACAAAGATGCTATTTGTTGGAAATAAAAATATCTTTAAACAATATATCCTTAGTTTTTATTTCACCACAATCTTCTTTATCAACCTATCCCCTTTACAGTTGCTGTTTGATGGCCATAGTTATGCATTCATTTGAGAAGTTCTCCCTAAGAATATGTCTGGTATGTTGATCTTACAATATCAGATGCTTCATTCCTCTGCATATCCTTCTGTGGTTTCTTCTTATCTGGGCCTCCTTGATTCAGGAAAAAAATAAACACATGCTTTACAGGCACTCAACCTGATGGGAGTGGCGGTGAAATATGTTTTCCTCGATTCTCCACTTCTTTTTTATGATATTTCATTGACATTCAATCCTTGATTTAAGTTTAATGCTTGGGATACTAGCACACTCCATATCATTTAGGAATTCTATGAAATCTGATGTTATTCTTAAAAATTTTCTCACCATGTTGCTGCCAAAATTTCACCCTTTAGCCTAACAAGTTCAGTTGTTAAGAATAAACGCTTTGAAGATGGTAAAGTTAAGGTCCACCCTCCCTTCAGAAATCTCCGAAGAGAATATAAATGCTGCATTTTTTGTATTTTCGACCTGAATATGGCTTTCTCCTGAAACCATTAGTCAATATAATATTGTGTGGAAATTAACAAGTGTGTTTCTTTATTTTACTACGTAATACCACAAAGTACGATCAGATATTATTGATTTTATTTTAAAACTGGAAGTCTTTAATATATTCAACCCAAAGGCCGGTTGGTACCTCACCCCCTCTGGCATAAGAAACTAAAGAGCTTGTAGAGAGGAATGAGGTTTACTAGGCAGGATGAGGTGAGGTGTTGCTTTTCTCAAGAGCCAGAATGCTATAAGTGGAACATGTCCATACAAGTGAAGCACAATGACTATACGAGTAACACTTTTCTTGTCAGTCATTATGGAAAGACCTTGTTCAGTGCAATCATCCACTCATACCTCAGTGGCTTTTATTTCATCACATCCATGATCAAGACTGGACCAAAAGAAAATGAAAGATACATTTTTCTCTACGCTGTACCAAATGAAAATATTCCATTCATCAGAATATGGTAACAGAAACAAAGAAAACTGTAAGAGAAAAAAAGGTTTGGGCTTGCACATAAGTAGGTTTATTTATTCTCTCAGAAGTAGGTAGCACTTAATCAGCAGACCTAAATCGTTTTCAGTTTCATGAGGAGATTTTTTGTGTTCTACATCAAACTGGCATAAACATTCCTTCATAAAGCATCGGCAGCTTCGGATGATCATGATCGTTAGTGTCGAGTTGGACTGTCTTTAGCTTGACTTAGGCGCTCTAGTTTAATTGTACCAGCAATCGTATTGGCAAACACCTATTTCTTGACGCTCGCTGTGAGAGAACTCTAGCATGTAGCGTTGTTGTTTTTGTTACTGTAATTGTAGAATTCGTTATGTAAGAGATGCGCAGGTGTGTCTTTTATACGTGAATGTTGCTGTTTCTTGCTCGTTTTACGAAGGGTCTAACGTAAGAGGGAGTAGATAAGCGAGGTAGGCGAGGCATCGGGGTTCCTAGACTCGGGCCTCTCTTGGTGACAGCCATCTCCTACGTTTTATGACGTCCGGGTAGTGCCCATGACCAGTAAGAAGGTGACCAAGCCTTTATTTCAACCATTCGTACACCGTCGAGGGCTTCGCTCCATTCAAAGTACGAATATTGATGGCTGAATCAATTTCGGAAGAATTACAAACGACTCGCTTTAATTAAGTTTAGTATATTTCTTTATGCTCCCAACATTTAATATAGTATGCAATAAATCAGATTCATTTTGATTGTATCTATTCAAAGGAGTGGTATTGCATAGTAACTCAAGGCAAAGAGTGACGAATGTGATGCTTTATTTAATTGTATTTACAAATAAATTTGCAGATTAACAATTTGTTTGCTGGAAAATTATTCTTACGAAATGCAATAGCCATAAAAAGTATTACCCGAAACATTAAACCAATAATTGCACAAAAAATAATTACGTATTTTTAGAGGTGATATGGACAAAGAACGCCTTATCGTGTAATATAAAGGGGAGCGCCTGCACAAGAGCAAGGGAAAACGGTAATCAACGGCTCAAAATCGGAGGAATACGCTAGGTATGTGACCTTTTTTCTTAACTGATGTGAGTCTCGCATGTGGAGCTCATCACATTTTGCAAAATGTCTGCGCCGAGGAAGTTTGGTGAACAGCGTGATAGGAATACTTTGTCATCCCTGGTAAATTTTGAAGGGCGCCCATCGCAGAGGCCAATACTGAGCAGCACTGGCGCATTTGACGGAGCTAAGTTCTGTTAGTTAGTTTCCTTTGAAATACATTGGAATTTATACCTGCAAACCTACCATCTAGTGGTGAATTGATAAAACTTCGGTTAGTCAACGTCGAGCATTTGACGCGAGAGGACTTAATTCGGACAGAGCAGGATTTCCAGCCTCCAGTAAATTTTGTGTTTAATTTACAATTCTCCTGTTAAGTATTAAATGAACAATGTTTGGGTTGTTCTATCTTGTGTCAAATTAGTTAAAATTATACATACCTGAATAGATCTTGTGAAATGATTTCTTGATTGTTAAATTACGTGATATTCTCCATGACTTCCTTCAATATCTTTGGCGACTTACATGGTTAACTCTTTCAAATTACTTGTATATCTAAATGCAGTTAACAAGTCGGCGGACCCTTCCTCCATTCCCTTGTTTCAGTTTAGCCACAGGCCATCTAAACCATACTCCTAAACCTTATGCTATAATACTCGTTTAATACATACAACATTTCCTATGATTTGCTTACGAATACCTGTTTCTGCTTCGCAAGGCTAAAAAGTTACGAAAAACGTATACGAGGAAAGAACTGACTGCCGATATATTTTAATTATTCAAGTTTTCAAATTTTCTATTCAGGTGATCGGATAGACCTTTGAAAGACATGTTTAATCTCAACATGTATCTTTGTGTATAGTGTTTTATTTTAGCATCTTTTTCAAAAAATTGTATTATTGTTTTCCTACTTCAGGTAATGTCAGTAGATTGTTGTGCTCATAATCAGCTCTAAGGCTGCGGTCAGCTTCGTTGCGGGTCTACTGGTAAGCTTATCGATATTATACATTGCCATTCTATAGCGATTTTCGTAACTAGTTTACCTATTATGCGTCTCGGTTTATTAACATTGTAAAGTAAATTTTTATGTAGTGATGCATTTGAACTCTTCTACTCCTCACCTTGAGTCAGTTGATCGGATAATCTCTAAGAAGCATTGATCTATATAAAAATATATCATGGTCCTAAATATTGTGCCAGCATTTTTAAAAATGTACATCATTGCATTTTGTCTTTAGGTAATATAAACTGATGGTGGTGGTGGTATCAGCTCGAAGGAAAGCTACGGTCAACTTCGTTATGAGACCAGTACTGGTAAGCGATTGTATATTATTCTGCATGTCCATCCGTTACCAATATACGTATTAGTTAGACAATTATTCATTATCCTTGGCTTGTCATATTCCTCCAATGGGGGTTGATAGCAGTTGCGTATTTCATCTTTCACGAACTCTACCGAAGAGAATTGATAAAAATTATTCAAATCGTACACAGATGTAGTGTTAGCTCTCGTAAAGCCACGTAACAATCTTTACATTGTTACGTGGCACCAGATCCTTCTTAATCTTTACATTTTCTGAATTTTGTTTTAATATTGAGATTTTTTGTCAAGCGACGGGTTTTCGTAATTAAATCTTTCTTTTTCTATTTTCATTTAGATAATCTAACATGCGCATACATCAGTGTATTGCCTCGAAGTTTGAGTTCTGAACTTCAGCGCGCACTAAATATTCAAGGATTGGAATGCACTCTTCTAAGCTGTATATTGCTTTCTTGCAATTTTTTATTAAATAATTGTGTGGTATTAATTGAGCATTGTGCTGATAAGTCAATTATCGGCTTAGATTTTAGCTCTGCCATTTAAAAAATCCCCTGTGAATAAAACTTACTCCAATATTTCCTGTAACTTGTTCTCAAAATTGACGCCGACCATACACGTTATTATAAAACACATTAGTTAATTTAAGTTAGTATTAATATTATCATTTCACCTCCATGCACGACTTCTTAAATCCCTTTGCTTAGTGATCTTGAAGTTTAACATTGGGAGACTTTAGGCATTTCATTACAATTTAACCAAAAAACAAAACAAACTTCTTGATAAGATGTTTTTTCAACTCAATGCGGATGATGTTCGAAGTGAATGGCTTCCTCTTCTGGTTAAAAGCCACTTTCTCCTGGTATATCCTGCTTACTATTTCTCAATCACTTCTACTACCCGGTGTTATCATGCTTCATGGGCAACTTATTTCCTGTGCCGCCGCTAAGTCTTATCCATCAAAAATAATTCTCTCAGCTCTGCTCTCCTATTCGCTGGCTATCAGTGTATTAGTTTTGCTCTTATTGATGTTCATACTACATTTACTTCTTAATGTTGCTTGTATCCTTTCGAGGGTGGACATGAGAGCTTCTTCATTCTCCCACAGTACCCAAAACCTTTTAGGTTTTCTAACACTTCTAACCCTTTCTGTTTCAGAATTATTCAACTTACTTGATGACGTGTATAAGTATTCAATGAAATATTTTCTGAGAATGTTGACGGAATTGCTTCCTTTTGGAGATATTAATTACGCAGGATTTACTTCAACCAAGCTCTAGTTGCGATTTGTTTAATATATATAGCCCCTTGGTTTATTTTGTAAAATTAAACAAATACAATTGTCTTAGGAATACGAGCCATGCGCCGAGAGAACGGGATAAATTAATATTCTTAAATTGGTTGCGAAATATTGATTTAAGTTTTAAATTGCGAAAGTTTTGATAAATTAATCGAAGATGGTGTAATCACGAATGCACTCGGAGGATTTATTTACACAATTCACTTTTTTACAGTGAATTGATCACATTTTTTTTTTCTTATTTTTTGGAGACTCCGTTAGACAAATGAGTGTTACCATATTATTTTATCATATTCATTATACCATTGGTTGCTATGGATTCGGTCTTAGCATGATTGTTAAAATAAAGAATAAATAACTTCTTTCTTATCGCAAATTAATAACGACTTGGAGCACAGCTTAATAATTCATGTGAAAACTAAGTTCCTCTTTTTCATGATTGAAAAATAGATTTTGTTGGCCGCTTTTTGCTGTTGATTATTTCTTATTTGTTATTCTTGTTAGCTAGTTATTCCGAATTTTTATTTATTCTAATACTTCCATTGCATTTTAAATTAGACCACATAATTTATTTACGCGAAAAATCCGGCGACAGGATTCCAGATTGTCCGCTCGCGGAAATGACTAGAGGATAATTTTTCTCTGTACTATTTTATTTTTAATTGCGTTAATTATTAAACATTTTAAATAATTGTTATGTTTTTTCCATTTTTTATCTTAACTAACTATTTATTTTATAATTTCCAATTGAGCCGCTGCAATGAATAATAATTGATATGTAGCCATAAAATGTAAAAAAATGATTAAATATTGTTTTAGCTTTTTCAGGACGTAGAGTAATTATGATGAATATACCTCGCGACATTGTACAGCTAACAGCAAAAAAAAGTTACCACCCCTGACCCACCAAGATATTCTAAGTCCAAATTTCGGGCCGGCGAGCCTTTCTCTCGAAAAGGGAGGGAGAGAAAAGAAAGATGGAGAACATGGTACGTTACGCTAGCTCGGCTCTCGCGTTTGGATGGAGAATTTTCGTTATATATATATATATATAAATCATTTACTACTATCCATTATCTGCCGCAACATTTGATGTGGTAACGCGTACGATTGAATTTGACGACGATCAACTGGAAGATAACTAAAGAAATGAATCGAATTGAATGCAGCATTCAAAGTCACTCTCACTTTAATTTTCGATAACAGATTATTAAATCATTTCCAAAACGATACAAATGAATTTAACTGAATACAACATTCGGTATCAAATTAACTCGCATTTCGTTTTTCGAAAATCGATCGTTTAAATCACTTACAACGATTGATTATGCTCATCAATGTGAACGAAACCAGCAACTATTCTCTTCTTCTTAATTTCAAATAGGCCAAAAAGCAGGATTTCGGTTTCAACAATGGCATTTGTCGTCAGGGGGACCGGCTGTTTATACTCACAAAACATTTCGTGTATTCCGTAAAAAATCTCGAAAATTCAATTCGGAAACAACAATAAACGACCAAAATAAGGTTTTCTATTCATTTACTCTGCTATTGGTTCTTGTCTCAATCTCGTATGACTATTATTTTTAATTTAATTTTGCAAAATAAATGAAGCATGCAGCGACAAAAATGAACTTTACATGCATTTCTTACGGAAATGCTTTGACTCGTCTGGGATAGAAGCAAGGACGAAGTGTCGCCATTTTTTTACAATATAAACACTTTCGTATATATATATTTGAATGCAATGTTCTATAAAAATTTCAAGTCAATCGACCAAGTGATTTTTGAGTTTTGCGGGCACAAACATATGCAGGCTGAATTTTTATACATAAGATATGTGCATAATTCGGTGGATTATTATAATTTAATTTGATTACTTTTACAACCCTTTCGTTCAACTTTCCCAATTGAAAAGCGTTCTATCATGAAGAGAAATAACTAAGGAATAAACACAAGGAAATAAAAGTTCCACATCTTCCACACAAAAAGTAGTGTAACTTTGACAAAGTTATTTATTTCCTTGTGCTTAGTTACCTATGGAGTTCCCCAAAGTTAAAGCTCATTTGATTGATTTAAATAAGGAATAATCTTTTCTAGATTACCATTTCCCCTTACTCTCGTGACTCCTATAGATTATATAATCCAAGAATTTGTAAAATTAAATTATCCTTATAACAACACTGTAGCTAATTCTCACAATTAGCTTTGACGTTTACTAGCACCATCTTCAACATTTACATAAATACGCGATCCTCCATATGGCGTGTGCCTTGAAAAAGAAGAAAGAATGAGAGGGAACAAAAGTATGTGTGCAGGTGAAAGGGTAGAATTCTTGGAAAACTGTTAAACAGGACAAAACGAAATAGGTGGGGGAAAAGGACAAGATAAACCTTTTGTTACCGAAGGGGAATGGAAAGGAAAAACTTTCTGGTTGGGAGAAGAGGACTGGTTGCAATTTGCTCGATTCATTTTGATTTTATCTAAAATAATGTGTCCGCTAGCCTTCTCTGATATATGTATAATTTTTAGCTCGCGATTAGAAGAATGACTCGAAGAAATAAATCTCTCATAAAGTGGGACTGCAGAGCATCAAATTAGAAATTTTGTATGTTCTTCAGCCTATAACTTACGAAATCTCACTGTTTATCTGATGTGGATTGAATGAAAATAATCATAAATCGCTTGATGAAACTACCGTTCTAAAAATTGGATCCATGGATTCCTTATCGTTTCAGAGTAATGGCTTACAGTAAATACTGTAGTAAAAGGCCAGCGGTAGACATCTTTCTGGTAAAATTCTCGAAATTTTGTTTCTCAAAAGTTACTTCTCTCACTTTTTTAGCTATTTACTGATCCACCAATCGACTCCGAAGAGTATTACAATTTGTTTATTTCGAAGTTCTCAGTATTTTAAGAAGACCATCTTTTATTTTATTAGTTACGAAAAATGTTATGACCGCTATCCGTGGAATTGTGACTTCTGCATGACAATGTTAATCGACGTCTAACCAAATTAAAGACTTAGCTAGGGTATGAATTATTAGTACTCGACGCAGGATGGGCAAGTTATCGCGTGTGTGTTACAGTAATGACTATTATAATTGTGTTTAAATGCGTATTTAAATGACATCTTTATTTTGTATTTTATAAACCAAATGAGATCGAATAGCAAATTTTATCAGTGAATCAAGATGAGTTTAACGTTTTGGCTATCATCAACACTGAGAGAAAAAATGTATTCACTTTCTCTTGGTGGTTTTTTTATATTTATTTTTAAGGTTCTTAAAATCTACGAAACTAATAACTGGATCTAACATTTAATGGGTAAAAGGATTGAAAACACCATACATTCAATGATAGTAATGAAAAAGAACCAAAGGAACGCTAGTTTACGCAAATAGCTATTTCTTAAATTTTCCCGTTTTGTTGTTGATTGATTTCTAAGGGTATCTTGAAGGTTTATGAAAATCATTGGTTAGAAGAAAAAGCCTGAAAAGATGAATGTAAATATTGAGAACGTAATTTTGGAATTAGAATGCTCCGAAGCTTAATTTCTTCGGGAGTGATCTTTCTACGGTTAATATATGCTTAATTCTACTCCTGAAAGCATAGACGGTCCGAGACATGGGCAGTCTGGGAGACCGTCGACAGCATTTGTGGGCTCATCTCAGATCCCTTGAAGATTCTCAATGATAAAATTATACTCGTTACTATAGCTTAGGTAATTTTGACGATTACACCCGGTCACAATATTTAAGTAAACTTTTTTTATCCATTAAGGGGAACTAGTTCTAAACGTCTGCCTGCCCAGAATGTCAATAATCTTCAGATTACCCCCTCCCAAGGATTGGAATCAATTTCCTTCGCAATGGATGCAGCTTTCTTTGGTCCTAGTTCTCTGAGTAATTTCCTTTAATTCCAATTGATTGAAGAAGCCGTTACTTGGTGAAACTGCGTTATGTAAGAAATTGTGAATTTTTTCCTTAGTTATTTCCACCATTCCTTAAAGTCGTTGAGCTATGGCTATATTTTTACGGAAATTACATTTAGGAAAACTGCTGAATCAGGCGTAATCCATCTGAGTTGCCCTTACACCCGTAAATGCTGTTTAATAATTAAAATTTAGCCTTCGTATTTTCCCTTTCCTTTTTTTAATGAGAGGCCAGTTTAGTCCATCAGCGATTACTGAATAAAGCTCTAGAAATACTGACATCTCGTACTTATTATCTATGATTACTCTTAAATAAGATGGGTAAATCTTCCTTTCTTGGGAAATATGTCAGGAGAATCTATTACTACTGAATCTTAATGCTGCTTTCCAAGCCTAGCCCCAAGCCTATTCTTCCTTAAAACTTCTTGGTTTAAAGATAAGGAAGACATTTACGATATCTTGAAGGTGCAGAAATTTAAATGTGTGAATAGCTCGACATTTGTGTGGGATCAAATGGCGGAGGCTCTAATTGTATGCATGAATGTATGCACATTGTATGCATATTCTTATATGCCTACATGATTATATCCTACCCTATGCCAATAATTTTCGAAGCAAAATACATTTACATTGATAATAAATAATTTCGACTATGATAGGTCTATTGTTAATGGTTTATGAATTTTGGATGCAAATGAACGTTTTAGATGTAAGTTCACATAAAATCTAATTCAGTATGTTAGGAAAATGAAACTTTTTCGAATCTTTGATCTAATTTACATTCCCTCTGGCTGAACCATTGAAAACATATTTTTCCGGTCACCCTCTAACCTACATTATTTTGTCTTAAAATGGCTTGAATCGTTTTCTCAATCTTATAAATAGCCAACATCCCAGGATCTCTGCACATCACTTCTGAGCCTGTTTACCACATTATCTTCATATTTTTTAGATGTATGCCTTAGAGTTGAAGAGAATAAACATTCTTTTCTTAGTAAGCATAAAATATTCCGTATTCCCATTGTTTATTTTCCTATCATCGTCTCCATGAAGTAACCCATTCATATTCCTTCTTCGACGAACTTTTCTTTATATCACCATCCATGACGAAGAATGGCATTTTCGGGCAATTCTCTCTCACATACAAAACCCTTAAACGATGCCTCGAAAATTAGAAGCATTGAAGACGGAAGTAACCTGTGACCGCTCCATTGAAGACCCTTTCTCTTTCCTCTCTCACCCCCACAGGGAAGCTCCCTTTGTTTTCTTGAGAAGGAAGGTATGCATGCTACCGATTAACCGTTATGTAGACAAAAACATTAAAAGCAGACGTAGCACCAAAAGGTGGGCTTGCCACAGAGATCCTTAGCAATAGATTTAAATGTATTTTTCATGCATGAGCGTTTACGTGCGAATATTTAGAGTGGAGTTGTAACAGCCTAAAGTTGTTGGCTCATACCTATTTTCTATGTTGAAACTCTTAATCGTTTTAGCATTTTAAAATTTTTGACGGAGGTTTAAATAAAGGAATTCAACATTTACAAGTATATTATGCAATTCTTTTTGCGCTTTGCTCGACTCTGCACGACTAGTCCTTCTGATTTCATTACCCAAAATAAATTCTCGCGCGTAAAATATAAAGCTGTTTGTAAAGAGACTACAGGTTAGATAGCAGTGAGTCCAAAATGATCGGAGCCCTCCGCTGGGTATCTTTTAAGAATATAACTATGTAAAGACAATAATTATTAGAGATATTCCTTAGCTGTGATTTACATGACGAAATACGCGACGACATGATCCCTATTCTCAACGATCGTTATTTTCACAGCCAGATGGTGAAAATATTACCGTGATTTAATAGCGAGGACAGATGGTTTATATTGTTATCATCTTACATATATTATAAGGTGTGTAAATATGTAAATTACTTAGATAGTTGAGTGTTTCACATTCTCTGCAATAAGCCTTATGGAGGCTCGTGGATAGTCAATTTAAATGTATTTCTTACTTAACTATTTTTCACAAAGCTGCAACACCATTATTATATTTATAATGTACGTTTTTTTCTTATTTTTCCTACTTTTGTTGACCTGATTTACAGTAGTTCATATTCTATTAATTATCGTATCATAATTAAGCATAATCTTTGCGAAAACGATCATCCTGCGGGCATGTGGAGCATTAACTGAAATAACCAATTTCATTATAAATCTGCATTGATGGAAAATGTTATGTATTATATATATTAGGACGAACTAAGAGCCGCCAAAGTAATTCTTGTCCAATATTTTAAGAAGAAGAGCGAATTACGCTTGAGATTCGAGCCGATTTAACGAAATACGAATTTAATTATTTCATAATACAGTACTACTTCTACCGCAGCAAAAGTAATGACTATTAGCGAGTATTTATAAAATATATATCATCACAAAAGCCTTCAAAACGTGCCAGGCATAAAGAGGAAGACGAAAAGCGCGCTCAAAACAGAGAATCTGAAAGACTCGCTCTTCTCGAGTTATGCTGGTTGTATCTCAGGTGGTAACTTTTTTATGCTGTTAGCTGTACCATATGGAAGGAATTCATTGGAAGGAAAATTTCAAATTAAGAACGAGTATTTTAAGCCTATTATTCATAATTTTTACGGTTGTTATCGATTATATTTCCCCATGGATATCAACGTGCAGTTCAGCCAATCTATGTTATTATCTTCAGTTCAGTGGGCTATGTGTGAATGTTTGTCTTACACTCGAGACACTTTTAATGTATGTAACCTACTGTGAAAACTGCATATTATTGTATACGTATTGACGCTCCACTGACATTGCATCTATTCTCATGTATCTATTATACCATTCGCCTCTGTTTGCATTTAAATGAGTCAAAGCGTTATCATAAGACAAAAATGTAAATTTATTTGGTAGCGTTTTCTATTTCTATTCCAAAATGAAATTTAAAAGGATCATTGCTTAGAAGCTTGAGACATAGTTTATCAGAAGGACATGCTATAGAAATTGTTTTTCATATTATCAAGTATAGAATTGTATATTCTTGAAAAAAAAACATAATTAACTTTGACCCATCAATGCCAGAGGCAGCTGTTTGGGCTATTGAAGTTATTGGCTTTGCTATCAATAGGCTACTCCACCGGAATGACATTGAAAAAGTAGAGTACCCATATCTTTAGCCAGTTCACGATTTTGTTTTTAGAATTTACTTGTTACAGATATTATTATGCAATTATTTTCACGTATTAGTTTTTGGCGTTATTGGATTTCATAAAATGTAGAATCTTAACCAATTTAGTGCCTATAAATTTGATTGAAACTATGAAATACTGCTCTCTCTAAATTCGTTGCAAGGTATACATATCAATGGATATGAATAAGTGGTGGAATCAGAGGGGAGACGGGTCACCCTCTCCATTATTACGTATTTCTTACGTTGGATTATTTTTTAAAGATATGATGATGAGCTCAAACTAATCAGTAGGAGCAAAGCATTCCTATGAATGCAGTAAATAGATTGATTTAATTATGACATGACAATGGTTGAAAGTCAAGATACAAAAGATTATTGTTTTTTAAAGATAAAGTATAAGAAAGTTTTTTCTTAGCCTCCTTTCACTGCCCGCGTAAATGTTGGTGTATTTGTGTACGCTG
This sequence comes from Sympetrum striolatum, assembly GCA_947579665.1. Classification (NCBI taxonomy): domain Eukaryota; kingdom Metazoa; phylum Arthropoda; class Insecta; order Odonata; family Libellulidae; genus Sympetrum; species Sympetrum striolatum. The sequence continues at coordinate 71,323,727 of OX388345.1, read as the reverse complement.
TTTCATGATCGAGCGAGGGTTGACGTGTGACTTAGCACTCCCTATTCATTTCATCATTTATTCTCTCTATTTATCCACGCGTTCATTCTTTGCAATCATCACTCTCTCATTCTCTCCAATATCTCCTATAATTTGTATCTCACACACACTCCCACCAATATACTTTTTCCCCCACTTATTCATTCACACAGTGTTTTTAATTCTATCTATCATACGTTCTCGTTCATCCACACACTACATTACACTCTCCTTTTACCTATCAAACTACTCAATCTCGCTCACACGTACTCTCTCATGCACTCACTATCACATCACACAAACATGGTTTTAGGTATAAGGGAAATAAAACACAAACAGGCTGACGAATCTCTTAAAGTAAACAAAATTGCATAATCCATCCTCATTTTCTCATCGGCGTCACAGATATTGAGTTTATAATCAATCACTGTTATTTATATTAGTATACATAGGATTAAAAATTTCATGATAATTTTCACATTTGATTAATGTTAATCAATTTGATTAGTTTATGTTCACATACATGGCATATTTCTAGTAACAGTTAATCTTAGTAAATATCAAGTGTTTTTTCTAAGCCATAGGTATTGTGACATCGTTCTTGATTAAGGCTGCATCTCCTTTTGTCATCCTCTCGTATCCTTGAATTCCTTTTGGGGCTTTCTTTCTCCTTAGATTTTTACGCATAAATCCTTCTTCGATTTTCCTATAATAGAAGAATCAGCAATATAACCATCTCAATAAATGCCTACTTTCCGATTTAAGATATAAAACATGCAGAGAAGAAGATAATACAGGATTTATGAGTATCTGTAAATAGAAATTATTAAAATAATCTACTGAATAATTCCTAAATATATATTTGAAATGGTTATTAATTAGCGTAGTAATAATAGTACCAATGAAAAGATTTTAGTGGATATATGAAGTGATGACCAAGAATGTTGCTCAAAATAATTAAAAGTAATGATGCAATATTGATAAAAAATTGAATTAGCGTGAATACATCCGTTGTCTCTGAAACTTATGATAGAAATTTACGCATCCAATGCAAAACTATTCCAGAAGAAAAAGTTAAAATTAACAAAATGAAATCCTTTTTCTAATAGATTCCATTAATTTTTTGGCACTTATTATTTCCTAATTTTTAGAAGGGTTGATAATCCTTACTGATCGGCAGAAAACATAGCATTACTTTATTGTTATCGATTCATAAATTATTGCGATCAATTTACGAATTCCAAATATTTGATTTCATGTTTCTGAATGGTGATGGGGCCTTTTCATGCGACATTATTTGAGTGTCTAGGTGTATATATTTTAACGATATGTATTAGTATTATGAACTGACGTAATAAAATACGTAGAACCAATAGCAATCATGAGGAAATGCAATACTGCATTTTTTAAGTTTCATTTTAACACTCGCTTCCTTAATGGTTGAAGCCTCTGCTCATAAAAATACACATGACCAGTATTTATATGCTAGATTAAGTATCTCCTGCGACATTCTAATAATCTTAAAGGTAACTAACGCAACTATACCAGTAACTGCTAGGATCATTTTGCAAACTGTTTAGAACAATTTTACTCATATTAATCCACCACTATTAAGGATGTAATTTATTGGTCTGTATTAGCCAAAGCCCGTAAATTCATCGTCAGAATTCGATCCTCTACCAATTATAAGCATAAGGGATGGTATTCAATTTGCATAGAGGTAATGAACAGTGTTTTGCAACAATCTTTGTTTTATTAACGAAACCTACACCTTTAGGTGGAAAGGATCTATGTTGAAAATAGCTATTATTTACTTGCGAACACTAACATGAAATATTTCGTAACTTACTTCATCAGTTCGTGGGCTACCACCGCAATGAATCATGACTCTTGTGTTACGTTATAATTTTGGTAATATCCTCCAAATCATTTCTATTTAATTCAGAAATACTCAATTCTCTTTTTGCAATCAACCTATGTTTGCAAGAAAGGTAAAAGGAAGGATGCCCAAGGAAATTATCAAGATGCGGTTAAATCAAGTTATGTACTGTTTGTCCTAACATCGTTTGATTTCAATAATATAATGATATTATCCCCTGCCACACGCCGAAAGGCGGCTTGTAGGGTATTAATGTAGATGTAGATGTAGAGATTTAAATTCTGAAAATGAAATTAATTTCATGTAGCCTATAAATATCTACGTATTCATTAATACATTCTCGTGGAAACTTTCATTCACTTCTACAATATCCGGAGAGCAGTGACTTCATGACTAAATAGGCATTTTGAAAAATGAGGGTCTTGTTGGGGTGGAAAGTAACTACTTCATCAATGTGACATCCGATTCATGAATATACAAATAAGTCTATATTTATGATTATTGTAATGAGTGTTAAACTTACATGTATATTTCTAACGTACAGGGAAATATTTCCTTGCGAAGATAGTATCTTAGTTCTTTGAATTTCAATTAAAGAAAAAGATTTGGTCAAATCTGTGAGGAGGAGTTAAAGTTTACATTGTTTGTCCTAACGTGATTTCATATCCCTGATATTATTGAGAAAGAGACGCAGAGTTTGCAAATAGTCCAGAGTATTACGTAGGATAATACAGCTATAATTACTTAAAGCCTCCGATGTTGTTAAGATTAAACGTGTGACGCTCGCAAATTCTAAACCGCCATTCCGTAATGGTTCCAAGCGACGAATTAATTCAATTGATCGGAAAATATTACTGGCACAAGCACTGCAGAAAATACATAATTGGTGTTGAAGTTTGTTTACTATAATAACAAAGAGGGTCTTGAACTTCGGTACGTGAAAGTGAACGTCACTTGTAACGGGAGCTATGTCAGAAGCATGCACTTAAGCTGAGTGATTCATGGAAAGTTGGTGATAGTTGGCCTTGAGAAAATTCCACCAGAGGAAATACACAAGAGAGGAAAGTGAAACGTATTTATCTGAATGTAGATCGACCGCGAATACGTTGTCGCAGTAGCTAATGAAAACCATGAGCTTAGTGGTTCAACGCGTGAAATCAGAAACATTCACTATATTTGCCTTATGTAACATAATAACATTACGTTGCATTTATGTAACTTAAATTTGTTACTTTGTGAAATAATTCATATTTCATTCCGGAAACAACGTAAGATATTTACAACAGGGCCATAATACAATTTTGTAATCTTCATTCATAGAACTAATTCATATTAATTATTTAATTAATATTATTTATAACTGAATTCCACGTAAGACTGAAGGCCAGTGACTTAAACGAAAATTAACTTTTGTAAGAAAGAACTAAGTTGCATTTGTGACATTGATGATCATGATTTAACTTGCAAATTCGGGATTCTTAAGGAACAACAGAAATTTAAAGAATCATTGAACCTCACTGAAATTCATATCGATTTCAATTAAAAATTACCAAGTCACAACCATTCCATAATCAAGAAACTAATCATCATAACAAAACAAGGATAAAAAATAGGGTATAGCTCAACACAGCACGTGTCCGGCGATCGGAAGACCCGGGTACGAATCCCGGTCCCGTCGGACATTTATAAAGTTTACTTTTCCTTGGAGAAAAAAGGATACTTAAAATCGAATATACTTTAACCATCTTAAGTGAGCAACACAGAGTTCTCAGCAAAATGGGGAAAAATTTTCTTATCTTTCTTTATACCTCTACTTCTTATTGAAGATGAAATTCGGTTGATATTGGTAGTAGTAGTGATATTTTACGTAACTATGTCATCCTAGCACCACTTCATATCGAAGGCACTATGGAGGAAGCGATATTTTTTTGGTTGTTGCCAATTAGGGGCATTTCGATTGATTGTTGCGAATTCAATAACTGTGGAGTATGTACCTTGCCTCACTAGAATTAAAAAATCAACGTAGCAGATATTAATTCGAAAGACATGTAACTCCAAGAAACGAATATATATATGAAACATGTTACTAAATTAATAAATCTTCATCAACTCACTTAGTATAGCCTTCCAGGAAGGTGATCTTCATCTTCGGTGATGATCGTCCGCTTAAATGCTCATGAAACCCGCAAAAAATAAGTATCGCCGACATAAGAATTCTCTTCATCCAATTCTGGAAAAGAAATAAATTAAAATACCATGAACGCTTAGAGGTTAAAGTCTGAGGTAAGATACCGTTATGCATTGACACGAGTGAATAGGGTCGAGCAGTAACATTGAAATCCTTGTTTCCGTTACGTAGTCGCTCGATGATTTCATTGATTACCATCTCAGAAAAATAATACAAAGAATTATTATAGACATGCAATTGAAGAAATAGATTCAGGCTGAATTTTAAATTGTGGATGAATAAATAACTAAATAGCCTTGAACAAATGCCATATAGTTAGATCAAATTTAAAATTCATTTAAGAATTCTGAACGCCGTTAAAGTTGGTCATTTTTTTAATCAAAAGTACAGAAAATATACTAAAAATCTTTTAAATGAATTATATTAATCTTATTTCACAGGTAAATTAGTAAAACTGAATTTCCTACTTCACTAATGAACGCAGGTGAATCGTAAAAATTCAAATCCAATGTGAAAAATCTCAAATTAATACGAAAATGATTTATTTTGTGTAAATTATATCAAAATACTGAAAAAATAACGAAATGTGATATTATCGGACAACTGATCGTAAAAATTATTTAATAATCTTACTTAAATAAGTTACTAAATTAGTTCATAGTTCCTTCATCTCGTTCGATGTTATATAACGAACCAGTTTGGTATTTTATGCTGATATTGTATTCCTTTCTTAACTCCAATATAGTTAAAATTTGATGTAGCGAAAACGTCTATCAGAACTCCTTCTGCAATACACATTGTACTTTGTGAAATAGTTAAATCAACATCCTTTGAATTGTAAATCACGGAAGGACAGATCCAACTATCGCTAAACTAATATCAGCGAGATGTAATTAAATTTCGCATCATCATTGTTATAAATATAATATTAGGGAGTCAAGATTTTCTAAGAATATCCATAGTTTTAAGTTTCAAAAAGAATAAATATATAAAGATATTGGGAGAGAGAAATATTATTTTTATATGACTAACCAGTTATGGACTCTTGAAGGAGCTTTCACCTTGACGAAAAGTAACCGGAAAGAAGTCGCCCTTGCGATGTGTGGAAAATATAAAGAAATGCCATGAACATTATAATTATGAGTAACTTCCGTACATTGCTCATATAATGGCGAGCAGTTTCAAACACTGATAATTCAATTTTAAGTATCAGTTAAGATTAAGGTTAATTAGCGTAGCGGATTTTTTTCTGGATTGTATTAAAATATATTAGTAAAATGCATTAATCTAATTAACTTGTCTTTCCTCTAATAATATACCTGGTATGAGAGTCCTTTTTATAGAGATGATCCTCCTTCAAGGTACCGACAGCGAGATCCTCTGTTTAATGGTTGGGATTAGCCTCCATAAGTCATTGTTGGCTTCGTATTCTATTCTACAATTTCAGTAAAATACAAAAGTTATGATAAATATTTTTCAAAGAATACTACCGAGAAACCAAATACGCCACATACAATTTTTGCATGGAGTACGATACGGTTATTTAGGCTCCTGCGCTGACAGAAGTTACTGATTTAATCTCATCTCATACAATGCGCCTTCTGAGAGAATGGTAAGCACCAGGATGCTGTTGCAGTCTTCATTACCACATGTGAAACTAAAATTAGAACGCAACGTAGCAAACAAAATATTCAAAATTTGTAATTATTCATAAACTATTGACAAAATCACTGACTATCAAACAAAATTGATCATATGCTTCAAATACAATGCCTTTTAGTGGAAGAACCCATCCTCGGAAGATGATGCTTCGTATTCTTTAGAGATATAGCTTAATTCGTACGAGAATGGTTAGCGTCAGTCTAAAGTTGTCCTCTCTGGCTTGATAACATAGCTGCAAATGGAATGAATTTCATATTATGTGATTTTCATGGTTCTACCAGTACCAAATTCAAACAAAATAAGGTAAACGCTTAAATACATACGTATTAGTAAAGTGGTCCATTGAAAAACGTATTATATTATAATTTGCATCAAATTCGATACCAACTGTTAGTCACCGGCAACATGGAAGAATCCGCTTTCTGTCCATTCATGAAATGAGCATTGTTGAGTCCATGGGAAGCATCAGGTTTTAGTATGGATCTGGACCGTCGAAACAATCTTTCAGGGCCATAAAAAGCACGAATCCATGCAATCCAAATTTTCAAAATTACATAATACTATGAAGAGGAATGATAAAGAACAAAAAAGATGGTAAATTAAAGTGCACTAATCGTAACCCATGTGGGAGGCTTTCGGTCTTGCCGCTGAAGATATTTTTTTTATTGCCCCTTACAATGGGCCATCCTAAGAAATGTTGAGCATCCGGATGCTGGTGAAGACTATGTTATGGTAACAGAAGGTGAAACGAAATAAGATGTTTTACTATTTCAAATGATTGTTGAAAAGTATAAAGACCAGCCATCATCTAAATTAATTATCATGTTCCTTGAATTCTATGCGTGGAATGGGAAATCTTCTTCATACGGATGGTCCCACTTGTTCATCAAAAAAAGCTAAGTGAATTCAACCGATAAATTGTTGTCTTTAGCCTCCATATGTCATCATTGGCTAGGTATAATAATCTACAGTGGTAATAAAAGAAAAAATATTATAAGTACCTTTCATCCAATTTTGCTTATAAAGCAAATGAGACGCTAATTAAAATACATTTTTTCATTAAATACTATACGGGTATATAAGCTCCTGCGGTACCGGAAGGTAATCTTATCGTCTCATCCCATAAAAGGCTTAAACCCTCTGAGTCAGCATCAAAGAGTTGATGTTGTCTGCATTATCACATCTGAAGGTAGAATTCGATTAAATTCGCTTAAAATTGATATAAGAGGTAATTGCTGGATATAAAAAAATTTCTTTGAGCAAATCATCACAAGTCAGCCTTCGTACATTATAGGGTATTGTTAAACGAAATTAAAAATTGTATGTATCATTGTGACTCCTATTTAATTCGATAGAAATCGAGATTCAAAAAACTCCATTGTAGCATTGACCCAAAATATCCATATTATATACACAAATTATCCATTCTTGCAGAAAAAGCATTAAAAGTAAGAAATAATTGTGTTAATATTTCCCTGGTGGTATCATCAATTAGGAATTTTATTGAAAAGACCAACCTTATGTTACACGTACAAATTAAAACTATGGAAACAACTTAAAATCCTATTCTTGAATAACAGGAACTATACATGAATTTTAATAGTATCGTAAAAATTGAAGAGAATTCGATTCAGAATTCCCATTTAATATTGCATTATTCCATACATAGCATCAGATGAAAATAATAAAAAATTCAAATTACCACGCTGGCGTTCAATTTCACATTTTACGATAATATTCTAGAATCTTTTGAAATTGACTTCTTTCAGCCCCAATTCATAATTTTAGAAAATCATTTACTTAGTAATTGGTTCACGATATTGGGAAACTTGAATAATTTACACAAAGTTTTTGAATAAAACATAAGAACTGGAGTCACGAAGTTACGAAATTTTCAAAGTATATACTTTTCGGTAATGATATTATATGAAATAAAATTATAAATTCTACTTGCCAAAGTTTAAGTTACAATCCACCGACTCCAACGACGTCGTCCAAGAAATGTGCCTCTGTACGCCCGTCGCTTCGGAAAGATGCATGTCCAATACCCCAAGACAATATCGATGTGAAAATTACTTTACTTTCTTCCAACCAACTGAAAATTAGAAAATTCCAAATTGAGAAAATAATAAAAATCACATGAGTATTCTATTCTAAAGCCGCGGAAGATAAAATAAAACTAGTAATTTGAAAGATGAGCATTTGCATTAATTTGAAACCGTTTCACCGTAGCGCAAACGGTATCTGGTTACATCAATGAATAATGAAAGTGAAGAGAATATCTTCAGAGAATTGAGGCTTTTAAAAAGAATTAATTAAATTCTTAGACATTTGCTCAAGACAATTAAATCTGAAGATGAAACTGAATGAAAATATCAATACTAATTCCTGCAAAGTCGAATAAAATTCTTAAAAAGATCAGGATAAATTTAAATCAAATTTTCAATTATGAGGAATAAATACGATTCTGATATTAGATAATGAAATTAAATGTCATCGTCATTACCTTAAAGACGACAAGGTCACTTTTAAAGCTTAATTAAAAATTAAAATGTCTAAAATTTAAGCTATGAAAAGTAATTATATAACTATTTTAGTATTTTTAAGTAACAACTAGGAATATGTTACTTAATCATTCCATAAGAATTAATTTATAATAGTTTTCTTCAACCTCAAAAATCCGTTAAAATTCAAACTAGGATGTCCGTTACATATAAGGTATGGCATAAATGCACTAATCAAGCCTAGTAATTAACAGGAGAACTATTTGGAAAATATTTTCAAGTAAAAAAACACGTTTTTAACTGGGCTTAAAATAACAAAGAAGTTAATTGAAACCGGAGTTCTGCTTTCTCGGAAAATTGATTACCCATGCGGCAAAGCTGAGCACTGAGTTCGAGCCGGCCTATATCGGAATTTTCCATTTTTTCTTATTCTCAATTCCAGCGTGTTACCCGTACGGTTTTGGAAATGGAAATGAACTATTCCAAGCATAAATATTAAAAGAAGGGATATTTGTCTATTACATTTAGGCAATATTTAACGTAGAGAAACCCATAGATCCTCCTTTCTCGGAAAGAGAATTGGTGAGAACCGGTCCCGGAAACCTCAGACTCATTGTCAGATGTTCCTTTCGCTTCTTTATCTCTCAAAATTCCTTGCCATGATATAAGAACGGTTTTAATTGCTTATTTGCTCGCAAACTTGTTTTGAAGATTTGCTAATGATCATGCATAACGAGCTTAAACCTGAAAATATACTTTTAAAATCTGATGCGTACAAAATAGAGCAAAGTTCGTATCATGATTAAAACAAATCGATTTCAACATGAAAAGAAAACAGTCCTTTAGATTCGGGGGATTAATTTACTTAACTTAAATGACTTAATTCCTAAGCATAGTCTAGAATTTCATGCACTGATATTAGACATTGACGGCACTAAAGTTCTTTGTTTACGGTTCGCGATATTAATATTTTCTTAGGCAACTAAGGATAAGACAATTTCTAATCAGGTATTTATGCAACTTACCACGCACTGGAAATCCTGAGCGACAATGACGACGGACGTTGAAAAACTGATTCCGGGTTTTTTTAACAAATATGACTATTCCGAATAATAATAATTAAGAAAGGGTAAGGCGGCAGTTTAAAATTACGCTCCTATTAACAACATTCACAAACTAGACCAATCAGCAAATTCAAATCTCAACGGTTTTCTAGTAAGATTGGCAGCATGGCCTCACCAGCAGAAATCTCGACAACAACTGAGAGTAAAACCATCTGCGCAAACGATGATCGAAATATCTGTCACGTGATTGGTTGAATTTAACCCCTCCCTCTGTCTTCCCGCCCACCAACCGTCTTAAAAATTTTCCATAATTAACGATAAGAATGATATTTTAACGAATTTGATGAATTATCATTTAAAACATATATTTTAATTATTTTTGGAATATTGATTATTCTTAAATATTGCCCTTATTTTGGCTAGGCAAAATTACTTTAAAATTACGTATTATAAGATATTAAATGTTTATTTATGTTTTTATTTATTTATTTACGATGACAACTTAGAGAAATTAATAAATTCATATGAATATTTCTGATATTATTTTATCGTAAGATATTAACTTGAATGATCGAATGTGAAAGACTCATTTAAGAAATATCAATTACGTAAACGTCTTCAGATATTCTATACTATGAAAGGTTAATTCAAATTTCCCTAGCACAAATGTTAGTTGCTGTGGTTAGATGAATTTGGCGAATCGGAAAACCTGACAGGAAAGAGCTTTCAACCATGTTATGCCTGACGGTACGAAACATTCTAGAATATGAAGAAATTTGCATTCTGAATGGTACAACCTTATGGATATCACCTCAAAAAATATCTCATTACTAACCCACGAAGCTCACTTGGAAATGCCTCAGCAACATCTTTATTAAAAAGGAAACAAATATCACTCTCATCGTACTTACATGATTAACTTCCTGCGTCAATGGTTAATGTATTGTCATGGAAGAATTCCAAGTTCTTAGAACCCCAAATTGTAATCCATTCATTATGAAACCTTGCTTTATCACCGTTTTATAAAAGTGCACTTTTACAACATTATTTAAACAATGAGATCATCAACACTCGACCAGCCTTCGTTAATTGAGCATTCCATAGATAAATTCTTACGTAGCACTGAGGTTATGTACTCACAGTAAAGAAATCCAGAAAGTACATGATCTTAAACACTTTCTTCAAGTGCAATCCACAAATATGAGCATGTATAAGAACCAAAAAAGTCTTCCAACTTCATATTGCCATTCCAAACAGGTCTTCATTGCAATCACGAGGCTATTACGTGTCCTTTCACCGCACTTTCAGAGAATTCCGATTGTCTTCAAAAATATGAAGTACGTAAGTCGCATTTCGGAAGCAGTGAGTTTTGGAGGGAAAAAATAGTTTTGTTTCTTGTTATCACGATGTTTACTGCTATAACTAAAGGATAGGTATTTCTTGTTATTTCAACCTAGTGATTTCAGAGAGTAACTGTGTGTATATCTAACATCGAAAGAATTTTTAAGTGCTTCAAAATTTTCCTCTTTATGGAGTTTGTTTGTTGAAAGTTGTCAATGTCGTTTTCCCTTCTAAATGTTTTTACTGTGAAATTTTAATATGTGCTCCGTAAAGGTATTCGTAAGGAAAACCAAAATAAAGAAAGATTGTCCAGATTTGAAGCCCTCGACTCGATTCGACTTATAGTGATATTCCAAAGTGAGTGTTGAAAATTGTGTTATTCTAAATCTGCGATCTGAGGTCTTCAAGGAGAAAACCTTCAAGATTGATTGATTTCATCCTGGAGTTCAAAAGAATTGCGAATCCTTCGATCACGTTACAGTCGCAAATGCAATATATGAATGTAAGTACGATGAAATAATAGGTGTATTGATTTTAAACTAGTTGTATGTGAAATTTCTGAATCCACTTCGCGGGTTAACAAAGAGATGTTCACTTTGGCAATTAATAAGGTGATATCGAATTCACAGTGCAAATTTATTCTTATTCTTAAAATGTTAATGCTTTACTTGTAATGAAACGTGAATGTCAATGAAGAAATTTATCGAAACCACTTGTTGGTTTTAACTTGTTTCGTCTTTATATTTCAAGGAATTCGTGAACCGTGAATCCTGTGAGTAAAGTCACCAGGTAGAGTCAAAAGTACCTTGAGCTCTCTATAACACGTTTGACCAATCTGTATTACTGCGAAACATCTCCGGAAGAAATCATAGCATATGTATCGATGAGCAAAAGAATAAGTATCTCAAATAGGTAAATTTGAAACTAAAACGTAAGCTCCATCCGCTTAATTCGTTCACTCATCGTCATTTTTTATGACATTGTACTTCTTTTCATCAAAATAAATCCTTTCCGTAAAATAATACTAGACATTTTCATATGACTCAATCAACTTAGCTTATACGTAAATCCCATCATTTGTTTCTTGTTTACGGGCGATAATAATTAATTTAAAAATCGTTATTTAAATTTCGAAGTATGGGTGTAATAATCTTCAATATTTTTATGATAATTTACATTTTATTAAGTGATTTTTGCAAATATATTATATATTTTACTATACATCCTTTAAAACATTTCGTTCTACCACTTCAGCAAATTGGCGACATTTAAGAAAAATCAATTATCAACAAAACATTGAATTATAATTCATCAACTTCGTTAAAAATAATTGTTATTACTAAATATGGAAAATTTTTAAGACGGTTGGTGGGTATCGAGGGAGTGTTTAAATTCAACCAATCACGTGACAGCAATTTCAATCATCGGTTGCGCCTATGGTTTTTTTTGTTAGTTACTGTTGGGATTTCTACTGGTGAGGTCATGCTGCCAATCTGATTTTGAAAAGCTGTTGAGATTTGAATTTGCTGACTTGGTCTAGTTTGTGAAGGTTTTTGACAAAAGTGTAATTTTAATTATCGCGTTCTCTTTACCAAATAATTATTATTCAAAACGGTCATATTTGTTTAAAAAAATCCGGCATCAATTTTTCAACGTCCATCGCCGTCATCACCCCGGATTTCCAGTGAATGGTAAGTTACATAAAATACCTTATTAGAAATTGTCTCTTCTGCTTTATATTCTAACAAATTATTATTTGAAAAGTTGCAAATATATAGAATTTAAATGCCGTCGTTGTGTAATATCAGCGCATGATGATCCAGGTTCCAGGATTTGGACTTAACTTATTGAGTATTGTTAAAACCCTGACTGAAAGGGATATTTCTCTTTTTTTACATTCTAATCGATTTAATTTTAATTATGACACGAACTTTGCTCCATTTTGTAAGCATCAGATTTGAAAAGTATATTATCCGGTTTCAGCTCGGTATGCATTATCACTAGCGTATTCAAAAACAACATCTTTGCGCGTAAATGAGCATCTATCCGTCCTACTATGGCGTGAAATTTTGAAGCGAAAGGAGAGTAATTCATGCGTCTGACTTTGCCGGGACTCGAAACCGGTTCTCGCATTTTCTCTGAGAAACTGAGACTCTGATCTACGTGTTAGCATACGTCAATTAATGCCTTGAATTTAATATCTAAATATCTCTTCTTTTAATTTCTATGCTTGGATAAGTGCATATTTCCTATCCCGTAAGCCTATCGGAAGTCCTGATTTGAATTTAACGGAAACCAGTGGATATTGTAAATAATTTGTACCAGTTTATTCTTTCTGAAGTTAATATGATAGAATAGTCGAGTCAAGATTATAACATCTATTTCATTATATGTTGATGCCAAAAAATTCGGTTTACTTTTAGGCCGCGACCTTTGTATTTACTTTGTCCAGTAGACATACGCAAAGTCCTGGTTTGAAATCTAACGGAAATAGAAACTGTAGGAACCGACTAGATGTTCATTTTTTCATTAAAGTATTGAATAAAATACCTAACTGTATATTATAATAGATTAATATTGCTTTCGTAGCTAAATATTCAGAATTTTGAATAATTATCGTTTCGCAATAGTAATTCGGGTCTTCTCATATCTATGAAATTGCTGTCAAGATATAATATATCTTTCATCAGATTAATATTTATATTTCTCTAATTTTCTTTCGAATTTTTTATTACGTGATACTTTTTTAGGAATTATTTTTGATTTGGAAATAATCAGTATTGAGAATGACAAATAGTCAAATTTCCGTAACCTTTTGTTGTAAAAGAATCTCTGGGAATGGGATTATTGTTTAACTTAATATTTATTCTTGGAATCGGAATTCAATTTCTAAATGGATTATCTAATGGATATTTCGTATGTACGTAACCAGATATTTCAAATCATGAACGGAAATGTTTTGATAGTAACGGATTTCCTCATTTTGCAAATTACTAGTTTTATTACGTACATGCTCATGGCTGTTGAGTAAAATTTTAATCATCATTGTTATTTTATTAATTATTAATTTGGATTTTCCTTTTCTCCAAATGTTTGAGGAAAGTAACATCAATATTGCCCAGTCGTATTGCGACGCATCCATGTAGCTGAAACTCCTTGTTATTGCAAGTTTATGGTTATTTCCTACTCCCTGCAATAAATCTACTTCTTAGAGGGAAACCGTCAATGATGATGCCCATGGACGTCGGAGGTTAAACTAAGGTAAATGGAATTTGTTATTTCTCTGAATCACTGTGCTTCTTGTCCTTTGTAATTGTAGTCACTTTATGGACTTATTATTTTGAGTATTCTATGACCCAGAGAAATCAACTTTGTGTAAATAATGGCACATTATTTCAATATGCTGAGCAATTTAAGTACGTGCCATTGAATTATATTGCTTGTTAAAATTTATGGGTAAGAGTTACACCTCAGTTAGTTAAAAATATTTCTTAGTAGATTAGATAATACAAAATTTCTTAGTGTGTTGGATATGGATATGGATATGGAATGGATAAACTACAACTTAAAGCAAAATGTAATGGGCAGTCATCATCAATTTCTCTTCCGGTTTGACAATATTATTATACATCCAGAGATTGTGTTATTCAAAAGTAAGATTAGAGATAATTTCATAATTTTATCGAATAGATTTAACGTACACTCCTGGCCAAAATTAACGCAGCACCGGCCGTAAGGATCGCTAGGGAGGTGCTTCGTTAATTTTGGCCAGGAGTGTACATTTATACATTCAAAAATTCTTACTTGACGATATCAAAGTTGAAAGTCAATACTTAGAGGATGTTCGAATTTGGAATTCCAAATAAAATCTATGACAATATTAACCGAGTTCTTCTATTTTTGTCGGTCGACGACTTGAAAATGAGTCTAACTAAATAAATGTTCGTAAAACACATAGCATTTTTTGCTTTATTTAACTGAAGATTTCCGCTCTTATCATAACACAATACAGCATTCATTTTACATCTATTAACGATGGTTAGAGATGTGCTCTCTCATAGCCAAAACGTAAAACTAAACTTTCAATACTTCATTTTCTTATACATTATTATTTGAAAGAAATTATATATCTATGCTTTCCGGTATTATTATCAGGAAATACATATTAACTATATTGGAGTTTTTAGTGGTCAATAAATCAACTTTCCGATTCAGCAAGGTAATTGTGTTAAAATATGAGCGTCCACATTAACGGTAGAACTTTCTAACAGCTTAAATCAGCATGGTATACGAGCACTCTCCCTTTCCCAAAATCACTGTTTACTATAAGAGAATCTGAAATGCATTTCCGATTACCTTATCGCAATGCTCGTACACTTCATTTCCCCTTTCTTTTCCGCTGCATTCACTTTAAAGGCATTGAGAAATAGAAGTTAGGCCTGTGCTAATAATAACCTTATACCAGTACTGGGTTACCAACAGCCTTGAAATTTTTGCTCTTGTTGCCCTTGCCCTTGTTTTCCAAATTCAAGGCGAACTTTTCAGTTATTTTCTAGGATAACCTTGTATTTATTTTCTTGCTAGTTTTTACGGCTTTCTGTCGGAAAAAAGAAACAGAATAAATACACTTTTTGTAATTATTTTTATTTTTATTTTTATTCTCATCCCCCGTAGTTGGGTATTAGCGACCACCTTGTTACATATTTTGTGTTACATTTAACTGTTTTTATAAATGGAACTAGTACATGAATACTGTTTAAAACCTCCTGCTTGTCAGTAAAGATTATATTTTGTAGCTGGCCCACATTCTTAGATCAGCTCCCGAAGTTTGGCTTCATTTATGAACCCCTATTGTACTGGTACATTGTTGGCTGAGGAGCGCGTCGATGGTTCCATTGAGCTGGTATTTTCTTCTCAGGTTTTCGTATTTGGGGCACGTTACTAGTATGTGTTCTGTGGTAAACTGGATTCCGCAGGTATCACAAATTGGTGCTGCTTCTCTCTTTAGTAGGTGTTCATGTGTTATTTTCGTGTGGCCGATTCTCAGTCTTGTGAGGAGTATTTGGTCCCTCCTGGTGAATTTTAGTGCCGGGTTTGGATCGTACGTGTTTTTTCTCACTTTATGGATATAGCTCTTGTTTTTCTGGCCCCATTCCTCGTTCCATTTACGATCAACTTGACGACTCATTATTCTTTGAAATTCAATTGCAGTGGCGTAGTTATCTTGATTCGCGTCTCTTATGTCTTTTGCTGTTTTGGCTAACTCTTTGGTATTTGTGAGACCTTCTAGTCGGGAGTCCGCCAAACCAATTGATACTTTTCCCCTAGCTTTGGTTATTTGCTGTATTATCCTGTCGAATGGAGTAATAAGAATAGAATTATCTTAAGTCTACCTAGATTTCTAATACGTAATGTCTACCAGAGGAATACAAAGTGGCTCCAAAAGTTATACGATGCCCAAGTTTTCACCAGAGTGCGAAGTTTTGAGGTTAAAAACATTCCTACGTATGTGGTATACACAGACGCAACTCCAAGACAAGGCGCTATCGTTTTCCCGGAATTCCAACGGGAGTTGATTCATCAATTTCCGGAGGTGACTCCGATTTACTTGGAGAAGAAGAACTGGGTCCTCACCCCTTGACCGACTCTTCCCGACTGACCTCTCATCCCGGGCGCCCGAACTATATACCCGGCTCGACCCGTAGGCAGGCCAGGCATATTAATTCGGGACAGCCCGAGAAGGGCGGTCTGCAGGGTTGAGACGGCCAGGGATGAAGATCCAGACCACTGCTTGTGGCATTGCCTTTATTATCTCGACATACATGTCAACAATATTATCATCGTCGAAGAGAACACCTCTTCCAGAATTCAGGGCTGACACAGCAGCCTCATTGTCACAATAAACAACAACTTTACAAGGCTTACAAAATACACTTTCATTTGATAGCGGTGGCAAGGTTTTCTCTAAATCCCGATTTTTTCGCGGCCTTTGAGGTAACATAACAACTTAATTTAAACATTTACATTAATAATGAATATAATTAAATTGACATAAATTTTATGAAGTACCTTCTAGATTTTAATAAAAAGTAATTTGGAACATTAATTTTCGTTAATAAAATATTTATTTACATTTTGAATTAATTATCTCGTTTCCTCCAATGGGAATGCTCGAAACATCGTAATCTTCAATTTTTAAATACGAGTGTAGTCATTTTTTAATTGTAATATTTCTTTTTCTACCTTGATTACTAAAAATCGTTTAAATCTTGTTTAATACTAATGGAATTAATTGCTCCTCGTTGGCCATAATGAAAGAAGGGAGTTGGTGGATCAATTCACTTTATCGATAAACACAAGAAAGTATTTTTAAGATTTCTATTCGAAGACTTTAAAATTGATCGAAATAATATTTAATCAGAAATTTTGCTTATCAAAAAATAAAACGATTGCATTATATGACTCGGGAAAGTAAAAATTGCTTCCCAGCTTAAATATATGTTATGAAGTTTTTTCCCAATCAAAAAACGTTGGTAGCGTTATTGCACATTTTCAGGATATTGTAATCAAAGTAAGATACTTCTCAGAATCATGGGAGGTATTGTTGAAATTCATAATTGAATAAATCTCAGAAAGATATATTTTCCCGCAATTTTTATTTGTTTACTAGTAGTAAAAAAAGATCAGATGATGACAATCATTCGTTGAAACCGGTCTTGTATTTGCTACTGTGAGGCAAAAACAAAACTTATAAAAAGTACAAATTCCTAAGATTCTATGATATTTCTGTTTGCAGTTGCATAACTCCTGATTGTTAGATAAAATTAGATATTCCAAATTGACTCGTTTGTATAAGAAAATTATGTAGCTCTTGAGATCTACTTCGATTTTTATAAAGATATAGTCCAAGTATTAGTTATTACCAATATTGTTTCCCTTGGATGAATGCTTATATCTACTTCCTTTATTCATAAATGATAATTAGATACGATTAAGATTTGTTTCCTCTATCTTCCTTCTATATCGTGGACGTCCCTTCGAGATCCATGAGAACGTCCTCGACGATGTTTCTAAGCAAAAGAAGAACACAGAATTGCCGCAGCATCTCCGGGAGTAGAAAGGAAATGAGGTCCAACTTAGACGCCGAGGTTATCGTGACAATCGTCATCTGAGATACGACCATCTACGCCATCCTCTGACGCCTCCGGATTCCTTATCATGAAAACCTGGCACTCCAAATGAGGTTGGTTTCTGGATAGCCGTGAGATAGCGGTTGGATTACTCGCAGGCGAACCTCTAATGCAACACTAGACAACGGAATATGAATTTATAGCGAAAAAGAAAATTTTTATACCGAGCCAAAATATATTTTCAAATATGTATTTATAGTATAAAAAATTTTAAGGCCGGAAATTGTATAGTTTACCATGAATGGAGATGTAAATATTATAAATATAAAAACAAAAAATACTTAGTGCCCTTAGCCGAACAATCAATTGCAGAATGTATAGATTGCTTATGATATATGTAAGGTGGGGTAATGTATAATTGTTACATTCTGTAATTTTTAAATCCAATATTCGTGTTTTTCCTCATGCCTCAAAGGGTTAGGGAGGGAAGGTAGAAGATGGTGAGACTTTAGAGGGAGTAATAAAGCTATGGAAAGGAAAGGCTGGAATAGAATACGAGGGGAGTGGGAGAAATATAGAGACTAGAAATGTAATTATGAATGATAAAAAACAGAAAAGACTTTGTGCCTTTAGCCAAACTTTCTATTGCAGAATGTATAGATTTCTTATGATATATCTAAGGTGGGGCTATGTATAGTTTATTCATTCTGTATTTATTAATTCTATTGCTAGTATTTTTCCTCACGTCACCATAGGCTAGTGGGTGGAAAGGGAGTGGATCGACTAGAGGGTGAATATGGGGTTAGTAATGCAGATGGACACTAGAGGGTGGGAAAAAGGGTAAGAAGGGTTTGGGTGTTGTTCGAAGGGAGTGCGTTAGCTAGGGTAGGGATAGGAAGCGTGTTCGTGGGAAAGGAGTAGGGTAAGTTAGGGGGAGGGTTAGGGGCTAGGAAGTTAGTGGGTAGGTTAGGGTGTGAGTGGAAATGTAGTGGGTAGGTTAAGGGGAGGGTTAGGGAGTGGGTGGTAAGGGAGTGGGTAGGTGAGGGGGAGTGTTAGGGAGTGGGTGGGAAATGAGTGGGTTGGTTAGGGGATGGGACAGGGAGTGGGTGGGAAGGGATTAGGTAGTTTAGGGGGAGGGTTAGGGAGAGGGGGGAAGGGAGTGGTTAGGTTAGGGGGATAATTATGGAGTGGATGGGAAGGGAATAGGTAGGTGAGGGGGTCGTACGGTAGTTGGTAGATTAGGGGGTTGGAAGGATGATGAAATAAATCAGACAATGAATTAAAATGAAACATTGAAAGTTATAAGCAGGAAAAACCAACCAAATCCTACCAATAAGTAGGATCCATCCCGCAATACTCACAATTTGACAACGCCTGGAAGAAGAATGGGGTGAAGAAGTAAGGAGACTGAAATTTTGATTGTTACAAAGCGGAACCGCGTTTCAGCATCTTTAATATATGTATATACGATATACTAATAGAATGAGTCTAAGATACTTACTGAAGGGTAAGGTGCCATCAAAAGAACTTGAAAGTAAGAAAAACAATTATTTTAGAAGGGTTTGAATGTTATTGCCATCTCATAGGCATTAAAGCGAACTCTTTCAATATTGAAATATTCGCCGGTTAACGACACATAAGATGTCACCAGGCGGAAGGTTCATGCTTCGAAAGCTCGGTGATAAATACTAGATACTCATTATACTAGATGGCAATAGACCTTAAAATAATTTCGAACAAGAATACTTTATTGTTTTCGAAGACATAGAAAGACCAGATGCTTTTGAGTATATGCTAAAAAAAACTCTTAACTGCTAGTGTAACAGAATTAATTTTTTTCCCTTAAATATTGACATTAGTAAGCTTGAATTACAAAAGCCGGATTTAACACAAGCTCTCTGAGAAATCGACACTGACCGACATTTTCCGTTTTTGTAAACCGATTCTAAAGTTGCAGCGGTTCTATGCCTCAAATTAAGTTGACGAAAAAACTTTCGTATCTGAAATACTGAAACTGATGTAAAATAAAGATTTTTTTCAACTAATATTAGTGGAAAAAACCGATTTAGAAGCATCTGATCTGATTGTCAAATTTTCGTTTTTCATTATTTTGTTTTCTGATTTTCAGGCTCTCGATTTTTTCCTCCTGGGACATCTCTCTAGATATTTGATTATATCTTACTAAATAATGGTAATGTTATATGTATAATGAGATATTTCAGTAAGAGACCTCTGCAATAGCATGATGTTATTAATGTTATCGACATTCATTGAATATGGTAATGCGTAACCTCGTGGAAGGCATAACAATGAAATAATAAAAACTTTGTAATCTTCCACAGAAATAATTTAATAACGACTAATTTCGCTGGTGAGCAAACATTTTCAAGTAAGGAAATATGCAAACAGTTTGCTTTATATACATGAAGGACTAACAGGGGAGGGGGATGGTTTGGGAAGGAGGAGGTGGGTGAATTGGAAAGGGAATGGTCACCGAAGAGTTTTTTCGGAAGGGAAAACAAAGGTGATGGATTTGGGAAAATATGCTCATTCGTGAGGTTCTTTTCATTGGGAAAGGAAGCAATTTCCAATTCTTCCAAAAGGCCTAGTCGTCGTCCTTGTCTCTCCCTGAGTAGGCATCTCGGTTGGAAATCGCTTTTGTGTCCGTCATCTAGCAGGTGCATAGCGAAGCTGGAGATTAGCGGCCCCCTGTGCAGTCGAAAGTCCCTATTATGTTCTGCGGCTCTTGTGTTTAGTTCTCTGCCGGTCTTCCGGATGTACTATTTATACAAGATGTACTTAGATTCACAGTCACCGCAGGATAATTCGTAAATTCCACAGACGTCCTTTTTGTCCCTGATGTCTTTATTATTTCCCAACATCCTCCCAATAGTACATGGGTTGTAGAATGCCACTTTCGTGTCTTCAAGGAATGCATTGGCTAACTTGTATGAAACGTTTCCTAAAACGGTTCTTCTCGTTCACTTTTTTCCTGTCGATTGGTGTGATGCCTGGAGTGATTAGTGCAGAATTCCGTTTGCGTTTCTTCCTACATAGAATGCAATCTATGTGTCTGGTGGAGTAACCATTCTCTTTGGCAATGAATTTTATTAAGTTTAATTCTTTTTGAAATTTTGCAGGAGAAAGAGGGATTTCTAGTAATCTAGGCTGCATCGAATGAAAAATTGCATCTTTATGTGCATGATGATGGTTGGAGCTATGCGGGATGTTGTGAATTGTTGAAGTGGGCTTTCTAAATATTTCGAATGGCATCTTACCCTCTTTCAATATCAATTTTAGGTCTAAATAATTGAGGGAGCCTTCATTTTCTTTTTCCAATGTGAAATTTATTCCTTGGTGGATCGAAGATGATAATTTCATAAAAGATTGTAATTGGCTGTCGTTTCCTCCCAAAACAAATGCGACATAATCCACGTAACGACGCCAAAACAATACGTGATCCAATAAATAATGATTGGAATTAAACATGCTCTTCTCAGGTTATCCATGAATATTTCTGCTAAAATTGGTGATAAGGGTGAGCCCATGGCTAGACCCTCATATTCGTAAAATAATATTTTAGGTCTAAGCTTTCTTATCTTGGGTTCTGAGGAGATAACCCGTTTGTTCAGATAGCATGGATATGTGATTACAACTCTCACAAGGTGATTTGTGCCCTTGAAGCCTTTTCCTGATTGTTTTTATTTTCCTCAGGTCGGGGATAGAATTGGGATAATGAAGAGCGAGTCAGGGACGCTCCACTTTTCCTTTAACGGGGTTGACCAAGGACCGGCTGCCTCCAATATCCCTGATGTCGTTTATGGAGTTTTCGAACTGCTCTCTGGATCTTCCAAAGGAACCATCGTGAATGCGGAGTGAGCCTGCTTGCATGCGAGACATCTCTACGATGCTGCTCCAAACTTACGACTTCCTCCTAAGTGTACTGCTATGCAATAATATCTGTCTATCTATTCCATGAATGTGCTAATTAAATGGATTGTAAAATGTATTGAATTATAAAGGAATATACAATAAAAATGTTTCATACAAATTAATAACGTAGTACAGAAGATTTCTGAAAATTAAGTTCGCGAAATTAATCCGTATCGTACTCATTGTTGAAACTATAATGAGAGACATAAAGATGGGAGTCGATAATGTAAGACGTATGAGTTGCAGCGAATTGCGTGACCGCATGTCTTAAGGGACGCATTACATTCGCAGGAAAATGGTATTCCAATGTCCAGAGCTCGAATTTCGGGGTGCCCATTGCTTTTGATGCCGCGTTATTTTCGAGTAAATACGGTATTATATTATTGATTAATGCATCGTAACGAAAATGCGTCATCTAATATAAAATGTGGAAAATTACTGCTCGATAATCGTCGAAAAATAATGCTGTGACATTAGATAATCTTAATTCATATCAAATTGCTTTCTCGAGATATTTTTCATTCACACCCTTCATTAGCAATGACTGAGTCGCAAGGGAGTGGAAGAGGGAATCCAAATCAGCACTGTTTTTATCTCCTATATTCCCACTGATCCTGGATTAGACGATTTGGTGACAAGTTTCGTATGAAAACAAATCCCACGGGTGGATGCCAATATGATGGGAACTCAAGTGAAAATTCCGGCGCTGAATAGAGGGGTCGTAGCTGAAAAGGAACAAGAGACGAGGTGAGAATTTGTACGGAGGGATAAAGGGCAGAGTGAAACTCGTGAGACGTTTCTAATCAAAGCTCCCTGAAGCATTTTTGCCGAGGAAGGGAGAGGCGAGTAGTGGAAAACAAATGCAAGAATTAGGAGACGATCATTTTTTAATTATATATTTTTCTGCCATTTGAAGAGATAACAAGTCTCAGATTACCGTTAGCTTATCGGACTTCGTCTCTCACGACGAATGCGAGGTATGCCTCCAGCATGACAAACATATTATAACATGGCACTCGTTATAACGATCCTTCAGAAATGAACACTCGTTATAATGTACGTATCACCCTATCTTTTTTGCAGTGATACGGAAAACGGCCAATAAATCACTCGCTATAACTCAACTCTCGTTTTATGCCGTATTCGTTATAACGGACTTCTACTGTTGTTGTCAGGATAGATAGTTACTTTCGGTCGTTTTTCCCGCGAAGTATTAGAGAAGCTAATAGCTCTCCAGGTTAGTTAGGGATGTTTTTTACACCCCTGTCACGCGCCACTGGCGGATTGCAGGGTTTAAATCTTAATGTATATGTAAATAGCCATTTTTCGTTAAAATTGGACATTTTAAAAATACCTTATATATTTTATGAGAAATTCTTCCCGGCGTCATTCATAAAAAAGAAATCACAATAATAGTCCTTCTTTTTAATAAACTCAAACAATCAAATAGGAAAGGAAAATTGGTAATGTATAGCAAAAAATTTGGAGGATGATAAGTAAAAAATAGACACGAAAAAAAAGATATGACGCGGGGATGAACCCTGACTGTTCCCGTAGAAACTTAATACTAAAAAGCACAGCTAACTGCTTTCTGGGAAAAGAGGGACTATTTCTTATTCTTGTTCTAATTACCTTCTGATGCATGCAGCGCCGCCACGGCCTTGCGGAAGTCCCCTGCGTTTTTTGAAGGCCGAATCCAGAATTTAGAGGTCGTTCAAGGCCAAAATCGCCAATTTTCACCCTTTTTTCGAAAAAACACGATTTTGCTGAAAATTCTCCGAACTTAACCCTTATGGCCAAACCTCAAGGCCATGAAATCGAAAGTCAATGACGTCGTCGTGACGTAGCACGACGAACGAGTTCGGCGCCCATTCAAATTCGCCATGATTTTTATTTTAATTTCGAAATTCCAGCTTCCGAAATCAGGCCATTATGGATTTATTTTTCTGTTTGTCCTGCCATTGCCATCAACGCCATTTTGCGCCACAAGAAATGACTGTCGTAATTGTCATAACCAAAATGCATTTCGCGATGACAATACAGCCATTAAAAATCTTAGTAGAAAAATTGAATTTGAATTTTACTTTTAAAATGATACTCTCTTAAATATTTTTACTGTCTACATCTTCACGTATCTTAATTTTAAGCTGCTGCCATCTAAAATGCCTAGCGCTTTACAGATTTACTACCCATTTCCCATAATGCCTATGTATTTCACGATTTTCTCAAAATAGGTTTTACCATGAAATCTGTTTAATAATTGTTCGACTAATTCACATTTTATTACACCAAGAAGAAGACATTTCCTTGATAAAATAAGAACCCGAAATTATGATTTCGATTTTTATTTTTAATATACAGTAAATATTACAATAAAATAATATTACAAAAGCAATGAAGTGCATAATTATATATTTTAAAATATACATGGATTCAATTAGATAGTTTATAAAAAAGAAGTTACAAATTGATATTTCATTTTAACACGTCGGACAAATTTTAAAGGGAGATTTTGGTTT
The DNA here is from genome assembly GCA_947579665.1 of Sympetrum striolatum. Classification (NCBI taxonomy): domain Eukaryota; kingdom Metazoa; phylum Arthropoda; class Insecta; order Odonata; family Libellulidae; genus Sympetrum; species Sympetrum striolatum. The sequence goes on along the minus strand of OX388345.1, from coordinate 71,299,489 downwards.
TCCTTTCCTGCCGTAGGATTCCATTCAGCTCCCGTGATGTGGTCAAGCGGCAGACAGGTTATTTCTTATCACCAATGTCTTCCATAGTCTTGATCCTAAATAAATTGAAAAACACCTCTAAGTAATTAAGATTGATTACCTTCCAGACTACCCAATCCGTCGCGCTTGAGGATTTATTTCTAACAACTTAATGTTTGATATTATGAGAATTAATACAAAGAGCATAATTACAATATATAATTTGCATACATTGATATGATACTAACATAATTGTAGTATTAGAAAATCAATTACTTCGAATATATGATAGGTCTTCTAGTTTATTTTATAAGTGTTCAAACGGAATTCCAAGAAAATTTTTAATATTAATAATCATCATTGAACTCATTTAAGAAGCGATAATATAAAAAAACCATTAGCAAAATGAAATAGAACTGCAAGATTTGTAAACAATTTATTAAGGAACAATTAATAGGTTCCCGTAGGAGGAAAAATGTTATTATACAAAACTGTAATGCAGCCAGTTATGCTACGCAACCGAAAATAGGCCAGACAAAAAAATCAAAGCGATAATATGAATAGATATGTTTTATGAAGGATAGCAGAGAAACCGAGAAAAGATCGATCACCTGACTGAGGTACACGACAAAATTTCAATATAACACGGACGATTCGGTCCCGCTAGCTCTTATCCATAATGGATGATAAAAGAGGTAAAAATCAATCCTAAGACGAAAAGAGAAATTTAACGCCCAAAGACAGCGCCAGATAACGTACGTAATTATATACCCTAATCCCAAAAAAAGTTAAGATGAATTTAATTTTGATATCCGTCCTTTCTAAAAGTATTTTGTCTGCGGTGTTTTGCAAATTGGCGAGTAAACTGAGAATCAATGACCTGCAATATCAATTCAAACCAATGGTCCACTAACTACGTCTCGCCCCATAATTTCAATCGGCTCGAAATTATTAGCGAAATTCAAAGTCAATAAACGACTGGGAGAAATAAAATTTGCACCATAGGCAAGGACACTTAACGAGCATATGCTTATTTAAATGATATCGCTTAATTAAATTCGTGATTCATATATACATAAGGTAGTGTATAAACGAGAATTAACTAATCCCCGTAAATGATTAAAAATTCTTAAAGTACGGAGTCGAAACACTGATTCGCCAAACTCCTAATACTACGTTATCCGACCTTTCGAGTAAAAGGTTTGTGGATCACTGATTACAGTAATTTAGAAGTCAGACCCCATTATTATTAGCGAATAAAGATATAAGAACAGCGCGAAGTGAAAACAAAGCAAACGTTCGCGTTGAGTTTTGCTCACTTCAGGAAATAAGTAAAGAACTTCGAATGAATATAATAAATAAATAATTTTAAGTCCGATTAAGAACGAAAAATTGAAGTAAGAAATACCTTACATAAGACTTTCGATTACGCACAAACAAATCAAAAAATCTAATCACATCATTATTGAACAATGTATTAAGTTAACCTGCCATTGCGTCGGATTAGTAATCGAAACTAAGCATATCAAAGTTAAGGAGAAAGGTTTTTGATAAATTAATTCCGTGAGTAGTACGATTTAAGTATTGTATTGTATATATCAACTGCTTTCATCTATGATTGCGGGACCAAGAGAATTTACAGAAAATATACCGAAAACGAGTGAGTAAATCTAATAGAAGACAAGTATAAGATCTATGAATGACCCTTATGTAAGTCAACAAACCACAAACATTCTGGCAACAATCTTCGGCCTGTGGCAGGGGTTGCGTGCCTGTTCAGCATTATTTACAGCTACCAAGTATTGTGTGAGAGTAAAGAGTTTTTAGTCTTACCTTATTAATCCAATTAACTTTTTCTTGGTTACCTTTCATTCTTTAAGCTAATGTCTTCGCCATCTCATTCACTAAAGTAAACCAATATATACTGGGCCATCCTCTCCCTTGAATTTCACTCCCATTTCCATTCTCTAAAGCAATTGCAGGATAGATGAGAAATAAATAATGAAATAATAGCATACAAATCCAAATCTTTCCTTCCGGAAAATAAAAGTTAAAAGTAAAAATAACTCCCATTAATCTTTAATACATAGACGTCTTTCTGCGAATGACAATGGACAGGAATTCCTTCTACTGGAACTTTCAAGTACTTGCGGTGAGTTTGTCGATCATCCTCCATACCTTTTCCATCGCCAGGTCATTCTTTCATTCTTCTCCGCTTGTTGGAGGAATTTCCCAAAAGGACTTTGCTCACAACGGACCTTCCTTCATTCAGATTTAATAGGAGAAGAAAAAATAAATTGAAAAAAAAAAACGGAAACAGGGCCGCGCAAGTCTATACTCCTGTTTTAACCTTCAAAATCTTATAGGTAAATGATAATATCATACTCCAGTTATTATTATGAAGTACCAATAATCAAATACTGATATGATATGAAATATCATATGACAAACCTTAGTCAAACGTTCCCAACCCCTGGAAGCATTGCCTGAAAAAAGCAACAGATCACTAAATTAGTTATAGTATGTCGAAAGAAAGAACAAATAGTTACGAAAAGGTCATTTTATAGGCAACAAGATTATTAGATCTAAACCAAACTATTAACTCCAACTCATCGGTACTCGTGAACGCTTGGTATATAGCAAATCGTAATGTTTCTCCTATGCTTACAGTTACCGCTGCGGTTCACCCAAAAAATTAACATTTTCTCGAGCTTAGTCACAATTCTACCAGATATCGGATCTTTTCTGATCGCCCAGATGCGCAAGCTTAAAGACATAACATTTATATAAGTTGGAATACTCAGTTACTTTAATTGAAACAGCGTTCATAATGTAATCACTTACGTACGTAAGAATCTTCGCCAACCATTGCTTTGATACGACTTCCGTAATTTGTTGGCTGCTAATCCTTGAACCGACTCAACTGCTAACACGAGATACGACTGCTGACTCAACTTACGGAAACCTCTTCCTCGACTGATATCCACGACACAACAAAAGGTACTACGAACGACAAGGTCGTATTCACCGACAACAGCTCCCTCTCTACATGAATAACGACAAAAATATCTGCACATCGTCTCGCGTCGAGTTCAGTATATATTTGTCCATCTAATCACATATTTGAAGCAAGCTTTCGCGTCCAAATCTAATATTAAAATTACGCATCAAAGGAAACATTGGCAGATCCAGAGAGGTGCAGATGGGCGACCGTCTTTACGAATATGTAAACCTAGCATCATGACAGTGCCTGATGGGTAACCCAAAAGAAAACTTTATTCTAGCGAGCTTTTTCTAATATTTTGTTGAATTTGTGGGCTTTATGACGACCCACTGAATTAGTAACAGTTTGCTGACTCAGGTGCTTAAATTAAAAAAAGTTTTTAATTTCCACTAGGAGGTTGTTAATGATGGCTATTTTTGCGAATAATACTTTTCTTAGAACCGTATGAAAATATATATTCTCCTGTGTTCCAGGAAATTTTTAGGTAAATATAACTTCCGCTAACGTTAGCTTAAATGCAGATATTAGCAAACCAACAATCGAAATAATACATGAAAGACGAATATATTATTTCCATCCCCAATATACGTAGGCTAAGCAAACGGAAGCCTTGCGTATACTTTCACTAATCACTATGTTTTTATCTCAACTAATATCGATCTGGGAATACTGAGGCAATAATTTTGGTTCTCTAAATTAGGTGACGTTGCGTGTCGCCAGTCCTGAAGTTGAGCTGGACCTAATTTTAATTTCAAGTTTAAATAGAAGATTGACTCTCTCAGTAAAAGTACGGTCTCCTAATTTTCTAACGAAAATATTGTAATTTTATTTTTAACGACAGCCTATTATGTTTGACGAGTTATATAAAATAGGCTAGAAAAATAAGAAAATGGCCCTCAGCGAAATATTTCATGTGATTAAATGTAGTGATAAGAAATGGTGTTCCCTTATTTACTTTGGTGATAGTTCCTACTTCATTTCCAATAGTATTAAACATAAATTCCAGTGCGCATTCAAGACACGTCCAAAGCTTAAGGATTTATTTGTGAATTGTAAAGACTCTATCGACATACTCAAGAGAAGCGGGGTGTATCGTCTCAATTGTGACGCTTTTTATGTGGGAAAAATCGCGAGATTTTTTTCAGACCAGATTGCAAGAATACAAACGGCCCTACGTCCATCAAAACCAATCCGCTTCCCATTTCAGCAAGCATTTATTAGAAAAAGGACATTTTAGTGATTTTGACATGACTGTTTTGCACGTGTGTGACCGGAGTGCTAAAATTAGAGACGGTTGAAATTCTGAGAGGTTCTTCCTCGAATATTGTTAATAAATACCTATTTCCCTATCCCTCCACCATTTTGAAAACTATCGTTTCCCACTTCACCCCCTCCACCCCTACCCTTTCAACTTAATGTGTTACTTTGTATCTATGCTGTTACCCTGTTTTTGTATTCTTAGATTTTAATTCCATCTTTTGTCTCCTTTCCCTCCCCCACCTCAACTTACTCCTCCTTCCTCCCCCCAACCCTTTCACCCAAGTTTTTTGATTCGCCACCTGGTTTGTCTCCTTTTTGTATATATTCTGTGTTGTACCCTATCTTTCTACCTCATGCTGCGAAACCATGGTCGTTTCTGTACTTTTTCTGTGGTTTAGTAAAAGATTCCTCAATATGGATTTTTTTTTTAATTTAGATTAAGTTATGTAATAGTGCGATGACTGGCAATTATAGTTTTTTAGGGACGAACATTTAGTAATTCAGTTTTCCAAAGGAGAAATAGATACCTCCGATTATTTGTAGAGTCTTGAAGGAAAAACTTGGCGATAGTAGAATAGATGGAATATCATAGGATTACCCTCACAAATAATTTTAATACGGGCTAGCCAACCACATCTATAATATTTTGCGAACGAGAGCTTACGTAACTCGATTACATCAAGGTTAAAGTCGGAAAGAGTATAGGAAAAGTCTGAAAGCGACGTTACTTATCATTAACTTCAATTTGCCTTAAGCATGCATACAGTAAATCTGACTTCTGGACAGTGTTATATTCGTGAATTAGAAAATGTAGATTAAAGACTGCAACAAGTAAAGATTTATCACTACAGATAAGAGATCTGAACTCAGATGTTTTAGGACAAGGGATGAGAATCCTTATAAGTCACTTCAATAATTCATCATGTCAGTGAGCAATAATTGACAGTAATCAATAAGGAAAGTAGAGTCATTTGCATGCATCCGTGCACGCCATTTGCAGTGCATATGCGTAAATGTACATGCATTATAAATCGGTGCTTTGCGAGTGATATGCATTAATAGAACGCTTCCAGTAAATAAAGTAGAAGTGCGTGTCACAAAACAATATGTTATACATCACTACTCAGGATCCTTGCAATTTGTCTATTTTTAATAGCTTAAATTATCATAAGTCATAGCTTAAAAAAATGCACCAAATGATTACAACACTCTCACTGCAGTCGAACCTCTCTAAGTGAGACTCCAAGGGGAAAGGGTATTTTTCTCACTTAGAGAGGTTTCTCACTTGTCCAGTTTCTCACTTATAGAGGTCTAAGTTCAGATATTGTCACTTATTCAGTTTCTCACTAATAGAGGTAAACCCCCAGAATTTCTCATTTATCCAGTTTCTCACTAATGGAGATAAAAGCCTAGTTTTCTCGCTTAAACAGTTTCTACTATAAAGAGGTCTAAACGACAGTTTTCTCAGCTGACAAGCAAAATCTGAGGTTCCCTATTACTTGCGTAGCTACGCTCGTTGAAAGTAGGTTATGTAAACTCAAAAAGAAAAGCAAAACAGTTTTTGAAAAATACACTTTTATCAAAATGTAAACGTAGGCGTACATTAATTGTAAAATGTCAAACGAACAAGCATAACCGAGCACAACGGGATGCCTTTTATCACATGATAACAATCATTGGTATCTTAATCATTGGCAATCAGTAGGAACAATCACAAAGTAAGAAAAACAGCTACAAAAGAACAGCTAAAACACTATAAGGTTTGAAAAAGTCAGTAAGTTTAGTTTGTTTTTCCGTCTGTGCTTTACAAATGCATTTATTAATCCCATACAGTTTATCAAAAACATCTCGGTCTACATTACCTGAGCATTCGAACTTCAGAAGACACGCGTGCTACATGACGAGCCGGTCCTACATTTTCCGGGAATTTTCTCACTGATGGAGGTTTTTGGTCACCGGATTCTCACTTATAGAGGTTTTCGGAGGTGAAAAATGTCGGGACCACGCAAATTTTCTCACTAATAGAGGTTTCTCACTTATAGAGGTCCCACTTAGAGAAGTTCGACTGTATATAGATATCGGGAGAAATAATAACTATAAGAACAGTAGCTTTCGCGTTCTGAGTAAAATTAAACAAACAATGGAAGCTATGAGTAGCTCGTCCTAAGACGTCATGAGTCTACCAAATCTAAATAAGATCGCAAAATTTCTCGTTCGAGGTGCCGGCTGTGGGTTAATGTGGCCCCCAATGCGCAATAACCTGGAAGAACCGGGTTCGAATCTGCGCAGCTGCTTTCGGTCGCCGCAACCGACCTGGAGTTTTTATCCTCTCATCCTAAATTCGTTTAAAAGGGGATTCGGACCCTATCTTTCGTTTTATCGCTGCCCAAAGCACCTTGCTAGTCCTCGAACCCGCGTGCGGGCGGTCAATATAATTAATCCTTTTCGTTATTTTTTACTTTCTATTTTCTTTTTTTCGTCTCCAAAATCAGACATTTTCCCACTAATTTTTCAGCTACCGAAAAGATTGAAATAAAATGTGGAAAAATGCCGGTAAGTGTGAGATGGAAAAACATTTTTATAATAGCCCTAGACTCGAACACCGGGAAAAAATAAGTTCTCAAAAAATTTATCCGATGACTAAGGCAGTAGAGCGAGGCCCGCTGACATCTACGTGATCGCGTTAATTATCGCTGCGAATTCCCTCCAAAACTGCCTCATTCGGAACGGATGAACATGGTAATAACGTAATAAATTTGAATGCAAGAATTATGATGCCGAAATACCCAAATTACGCATTTTCCCACTAATTTTTCAGTTACTACAAGGGTTGGACGTTTGCGCAAAAATAAATAAGACTTAAAAAGACCTTTAAAATATCACCCTAGAATTAAGCACCGTGAAAAAAAAACCTTTACAGAAAATCTTACTGATAACTATCAAAGCTGAGCTAGAACCGATGACTTCAACGTGATTGCGTTATTTATCGCAACGAAGTCCCTTCAAGAACGCCACAGACGTAACGGATGACATTAGTAAGAACGTAAAGCTAAACTGTGGAGACTATTAGGTGCTGAGTAATGATGGCATTTGCGATAAGAAGGAAATATTTTAGAAGAGAAAGTGAGGTAGAAGAGTTTGAGAAGAATGCACATGCATTGGGATTTAATGAGTCACTGTAGTTTGTTGGGAAAACTGTGTGGCAAGAGGACTCAGGTAAAAATCGACGAGTGGTGAAACGAGTTGTCGGAAAATGTTCGTCAGTCTTGGTTTCTCAGATAGCTTGTGTTAAATCCGGCTATTGTACTTCAAGGTTACTAATGTCAATATTTAAGGAAAAAATTAATTCTGTTACGGTAGCAGTTAGGAGTTTTTTTTAGCATGTACTCTGAGCATGTACTCATTGTTCTGAGGTCTAGTGGCATTTAGTATACTGAGTATCTAGTATTTATCACCAAACTTTCGAAGCATGATGCTTCCGCCTGGTGACGTCTTATGTGTCATTAACTGGCAAAAATTACAATATTGAAAGAGTTCGCTTCAATGCATATAAGATATAAGACTGCCATAATATTCAAACCCTTCTAAAATAATTGTTTTTCAAACTGTAAAATTCTTTTGATGGCACCTTACCCTTCAGTAAGTATCTTAGACTCATTCTATTAGTATGTCGCATTCAAAGATGGTGAAACGCGGTAACCCACAAACAACCAACCCACCCCCACAACTACGCATTCCCTTCCCACCCACTCCCTAACCCTCCCCCTAACCCACCCCATAACCTAACCAATCCCTTCCTACCCCCTACCATCCCACCCCATCACCTACCAATCCTCTTCCTACCAACACCCTAATCCTCCCCATAAACCCACCCTCTCCCTAACCCCAACTTACTTACAAACTCTCTTCCCACCCAATACCTAACCAGCCCACTTCCTTACCATCCAAACCCTAACCCTCCCTCTAACCTACACACTCCCTTTCCAACCACTCGCTAACCCTCCCCCTCAACCACCCATTCCTGAACCCTCCCCCTAACCCACCCCCTAACCCATCCACTACCGTCCCACCCCTTCACCTACCAACTCCCTTCCAACCAACTTCCTAACCCAATCTCTAACCCTCCCCCTAACCCTACACCTAACCTACCCACTCCCAAACCCACCCCCTCACCTACCCACTCCCTTACCACCCACTCCCTTCCCACCCACTCCCTAACCCTTCCCCTAACCTACCCACTCCCTTCCCACCCATACCCTAACCCACCCCCTAAGATCCCAGCCCCTAACCCTCCAATTACCCCACCCCCACTCCCTTCCCACCCACTCGCTTGCCATCTCTACCCTAGCCCATGCACTCCCTTCGAACAACACCAAAACCCTTCTTACCCTGTTTCCCACCATCTACTGTCCCACCACCTGCACTATGGTGACATGAGGAAAAATACTAGCAATAGAATTAATAAATACAGAGTGTATAAACTATACATAGCCCCACCTTACATATATCATAAGAAATCTATACATTCTGCAATAGAAAGTTTGGCTAAGGGCACAAAGTCTTTTCTGTTTTATATCATTCATAATTACATTTCTAGTGTCTATATTTCTCTCACTCCCCTCATATTCTATTCCAGCCACTCCTTTCCATAGCTTTATTACTCCCTCTACAGTCTCATCATCTTCTACCTTTCCTCCCTAACCCTTTGAGACATGAGGAAAAATACGAACATTAGATTTAAAAAATACAGAATGTATCAATTATATATTACCCTGCCTTACATATATCATAAGCAATCTATACATTCTGCAATTGATTGTTCGGCTAAGGGCATTAGTATTTTTGTTTTTATATTCATAATATTTACATCTCCATTCATGGTAAACTATGCAATTTCCGGCCTTACAATTTTTTTATACTATACATAATTGAAAATATATATTGGCTCGGTATAAAAATTTTCCTTTTTGCTATAAATCCATCTTCCAAGGTCTAGTGATGTTTTAGAGGTTCAACAGCGGGTTCTCCATCCGCTCCTGCACATGCGGTCGTTGACCGTTAGTGCTGTGATTTTCAATGTAGAATGCGACAATTTCACGGCTATTCTGAAACCAACCTCATTTGGAGTGCACGGTTATTCTGATAAGGCATCTGGAGGCGTCTGAGGATGGCGTAGATGGACGTATCTCAGATGACGATTGTCACGATAACCTCGGCGTCTAGCTGGACCTCGTTTCCTTTCCGCTCCCGGAGATACTGTGGCAATTCTTTGTTCTTCTTTCGCTTGAAAACACAGTCGAGGACATTCTCACGGTTCTTGAAGGGATGTCCATGAAATAGAAGGAAAATAGTGGAAACAAATCTTAATCGTATCTAATTATCATTTATGAATAAAGGAAGTAGATATAAGCATTCATCCAAGGGAAACAATATTGGTAATAACTAATACTGGGACTATATCTTTATAAAAATCGAAGTAGATCTCAAGAGCTACATAATTTTCCTATACAAACGTGTCAATTTGGAATATCAAATTTTATCTAACAATCAGGAGTTATGCAACTGCAAACAGAAATATCATAGAATCTTAGGAATTTATACTTTTTATAAGTTTTGTTTTGGCCTAACAGTAGCAAACACACGACCGGTTTCAATGAATGATCGTCATCATCTGATATTTTTTACTACTAGTAAACAAATAAACATTGGAAAATATATCTTTCTAAGATTTATTCAATTATGAATTTCAACAATACCTCCCTGATTCTGAGAAGTATCTTACTTTCTTTACAACATCCTGTGATTGTTCAATGAGGCTATCAGCGTTTTTATAGTAGGAAAAATAATCATAATAATCAATATTCATCAACCGGTAAACGAAAACTATCTACATTTTGGCAATTTAATACATTTCAATATAATTAAATTATTCAAACCTCAAAAATAAGAACTCAACGTAGCGCCTATACTGAGGTGAGTCTTTGAGCGTTTGATATCCTCTCATTTACGACAGAGAAATGATTTTAAGAAGTGACTCAATTTCATGCAGTTCACGCGGACTCTTCTCAATGATGGGGCACAGTTCATTAGTTTGATAGGGCCTCAGAATTATCATTTACTAATGTAGTAATTCTAATAAAGAATAAATTGTAACGAATCGGTCTAAGTACCATGTTACCAATATTTTACCCGATTTCCTCTTTTTGTTGATATGACATTTATTTTGAATTTGTTTACGTATTTTTTTATAAACATTATTTTTCTGAAGTCTGACCGGACCGCCAATGACAGTGAATGGTGACTGGCGTGCGAATTACCCCAAAAACTAAAAAGAAAGGAAATACTAAGACTGATGGGGGTAGTTTCGACCAAGGTAGGAGAGGTAAAGAGATAAAAAGAGGTGCAGAGAGAGAAGAGGGAACGGAAATGTGCCGGAGACGCACGCAGTGTTCAGAAGGTGCAGAGAGAGATGAGGCCACTGATTTTGTACCTCAGAAGTGTTCTGTGTTAACACAGCGAACTGTTGGAGGAAAAACTGTGCAACGACTGGTGACAGTCCAATAGATCCCGCTAAGTAAATTTTTGGCAAGGCGTATGTTTACGCCGAGTGTACCATTTGTTGCAACTCATTATTTTGTGAATTATTACTGAATATTTTTGCTTCTATTTCATTTTGGGTGGTATCATTAAACACATGATTTCCGTAAATTTTTCCCTTTTGTTTAATAAATTTGGTTCAATAATATTTGTTTGAATATTTGCAAGAGGATTGCCGTGTTGCGGAGTGCAGAGAAAGAGATCCCAAATCTCGCCTCGTAGAATTACGTGACTAATCACTGTCTTGTTACCTTCCCATGAAAAAAGTATAAAATCACAGAAAAAATCATCCAAAAAAACAAACATTGTGTTATATGTGTGTTTTATAAAGAGAGCACAAACAATATACTTAAAGTATCCTCGGCGTAATCGTGATGGACGATTTCCGATCCAAGCAAGCTTCCAAAAGTCGTTTCCAATGTTCAGGTAAAAGCGGTCCAGTCTGTAAGAAGGAAATTATAAATAATAAGAGATAGTACAAAATAATAGAATAAATCATTCAAGAACACAAAATTGCAGGAATATATGTGTTTTATAAAGAGAGCACAAACAAGATACTTAAAGCATCCTCGGCGTAACCGTACTGGACAATTCCCGGTCTTAGAAAGCTTCCAAGAGTCCTTTTCAATGTTCAGGTAAATTACGGTCCAATCTGTAAGAAGGAAATAATAAATCATAAGAAAAAGCATAAAGTCTCAGAAAATATCATAGCAAATCAAACACATTGCAGCAACATTTGTGTTTTATAATGAGAGCACAAACAATATACTTTAGGTATCCTCGGCGTAATCTGGCTGGATAATTCCCGGTCTAAGCAAACTTCAAAAAGTCCTTTCCAAGTTTCAGGTAAATTACGGTCCAATCTGTAAGAAGGAAATAATAAATCATAAGAATAAGCATAAAGTCTCAGAAAATATCATAGCAAATCAAACACATTGCAGCAATATTTGTGTTTTATAATGAGAGCACAAACAATATACTTTAGGTATCATCGGTGTAATCTGGCTGCATAATTCCCGGTCTAAGCAAACTTCAAAAAGTCCTTTCCAAGTTTCAGGTAAAATACGGTCCAATCTTTAAGAGAGAAATAATAAATTATAAAAAAAGGTATAAATTAACAGAAAAAATCTTTCAAAAACATATACATTCCAGCAATATATGTGTTTGATAATAAGAGAACAAACAATATACTTAAAGGATTCTCAGCGTAATCGTGCTGTACTCCAAGTGAATTCCCCGTGGAAGCAAGCATCCAAGAGTCCTTTCTAATGTACTGGTATAAGACGGTCCAATCCTTAAAAAGGAAATAATAAATAATAAGAGAAAGTATAAAATCACAGAAAAATCATTCAAAATAACAAACATTGCAGCAATATGTGTGTATTATAAAGAGAGGACAAAAATAAATGCTTAAAGTATCCTTGGCATAATAGTGCTGGACGATTTCCGATCTAAGCAAGCTTCCAAGAGTGCATTGCAATGTACTGTTATAATACACTCCAATCTGTAAGAAGGAAATAATAAATAATAACAGAAAGTATGAAATATGAGAAAAATCATTCAAAAACACAAACATTGCAGCAATATTTGTATTTTATAAAGATAGCACAAACAATATACTTACATTATTCTCGGCGAAATCTTGCTGGAAGATTACCAGTCATGGCTTACCAGAAAGGCTTCCAAGAGTCCTTTATAATGTACAGGTAAAAGACGGTCCAAACTGTAAGAGGGAAATAATAAATAATAAGAAAATGTATAAAATCACCGAAAAAAGGATTTAAAAACACAAACATTGCAGGAATATGTGTTTTATAAGGAGGGCACAAAACAGTATACAGTAGAACCCCGGTAATTCGGACACTCGCTAATCCGGAACCCTCGGTAATCCGGACGGTCCATTCGGAGTTATGCAAACCCGCAACTTCTTCTTGTGAACATATAAACAGGCATATTAGTAACAAGAAACGAGAGGTGAACATACTATTTGAAAAATGTCTACATTGGCTGCAATGATGAGATGGAGAGCGAAGTAATGTGACGAATTTATCAGAACAGTAACGGCAGAAGATGATGATGATGACTACGACGACCACCACCACCCTGTGGACTCGGTCAAAATTTCTCTTTCTGAGGCTTTGGCGGCACTCAATACATCATTAAAGTGGGCCGTGGAGCAAAATTTAAAGCGCATTAAATTATGCTCTTTAGATGTTTTAGAGACACGTGCACTTGCTTTAAAAATAAGAACGGTCGCGCAAAAGAAAAAAATGACTTTTTTGCTCGCTGATAATATTCATTCACTTTATATGTTGTAATACCTTCTGTAATATATACATGCATTATCTATACAATATAATTTTTGAGAAAAAATGTTATTTACTTTATTTTTTATAAAACCTCGCTAATCCGGAAACCCCGCTAATCCGGACGCCTATGTGCCTGAATTCGTCTCGATTACCGAGGTTCTAGTGTACTTAAAAAAAACCTCGGCGTAATCGTGCTGTAGGTTTCCCCGTCTAAGCAAGATTTCAAGTGTCCTAACCAATGTTCAAGTAAAAGACGGTCCTATCTGTAAGAGAGAAATAATAAAAAATAAGAAAAAGTATATAATCACAGTAAAAATCATTCAAAAACACAAACATCCCAGTTTGCAATGTTCAGGAAATAGACTGTAAAATCTGGAAGAGAGAAATAATTAATTACTACAAAGGGTATAAAATCATAGAAATAATCATTCCAAAAAACAAACATTGCAGCAATATATGTGTTTTATAAAGAGAGCGGAAAACAATATACTTAAAGTAACCTCGGCATAATGATGATGGGCGATCCCCAGTCTAAGAAAGCTTCCAAGTGTCTTTTCCAATGTTCAGGTAAAAGACGGTCCTATCTGAAAGAGAGAAATAATAAATAATAAAAAAAATATATAATCACCAAAAAATCATTTAAAAACACAAACATTGCAGCAATATTTGTATTTTATTAAGAGGGCAAAAACATTATACTTAAATTATCCTGGGTGTAATCGTGCTGTACAATTCCCCATCCAAGTATGCTTCCAAGTGCCCTTTACAATGTTCAGGTAAGTTACGGTACAATCTGTAAGAGAGAAATAATAAATCATAAGAAAATTAAGATATAAGAAAATTAAGAAATAATAAATTATAAGAAAAAGTATAAAATCACAGAAAAATCATTCAAAAACCCAAACATTGAGCAATATTGGTGCCTTTTAAAGAGAGCACAAGCAATATACTTAAAGCATCCTTGGCGTAATCCTGCTGTAGGTTTCCTGGTCTAAGCAAGCTTTCAAGTGTCCTTACCAATGCTCAGGTAAAAGACGGTCATATCTGTAAGAGAGAGATAATAAATAATAAGAAAAATTACAAAATCATAAAAGGAATCATTCAAAAACACTAACATTGCAGCAATATATGAGTTTTGTAAAGTAAGCAAAAACATTATACCTACTGTATCCTCGGCTTAATCGTGCTGGACGATTGCCGGTCCAGGCAGGATTCCAAGAGTCCTTTCCATTGTTCAGGAAATAGACCGTCCAATCTGGAAGAAAGAAATAATAAATTATTACAAAAGGTATAAAATCACCGAATAAATCATTCAAAAAAACAAACATTGCAGCAATATATGTGTTTTATAAAGAGAGCAAAAAACAATTTACTTAAAGTAACCTTGGTGTAATCGTGATAGGCGATTCCCAGTGTAAGAAAGCTTCCAAGAGTGCTTTGCAATGTGTCGTTAAAGACGGTCGAATCTGTAAGAGAGAAATAATAAATAATAAGAAAAAGTATAAAATCACAGAAATAATCATTCGAAAAAACAAACATTGCAGCAATATATGTGTTTTACAAAGAGGGCACAAACAACATACTTCAAGCATCCTACGCGTAATCATGCTGTAGGTTTCCCGGTCTAAGCAAGCTTTCAAGAGTCCTTCCCAATGTTCAGGTAAAAGTCGGCCCTATCTGTAATAAGGAAATAATCTATATGTATAAAGCAGAAATTCTGCGGGTTTTTTTATCGGTTTGTGTGTTAGTGGGATTGTTTGACTTGGATTGAAGTCCACACCGTTTGCCCGATTTGTCTAAAACTTTGCATACGTGTCCTCTGACCTCAGGAAGGGAAAAACTATCGCATTTTTATTCAAGAATATTGCTGGGTTCTAACAAAAATCGCTCAGATAGATTTTCATAAGGAATACAGGTAAGCTTCACTTTCATCAGTTGCAGGCTTTATTTCTCCTGAAGAATTAATTTAGAAGGTATAGTCGTACGAGTCGAGACAAACACCAAAAGAAAGAAAATCGAATAAAGATTCTAATTATGGAATCATATAATATGGATATCATGGAATCTTACTTTTGATTAGAATTTGCGAGAATATTGGTACAATATACAAAACTTTTGGGAAAATTCGAGGCTATAAACAACACCTCCCCCTGACGACCGATCCCATTGTTGAAAACGAGCTCATGTTTTATCCCATAAATATACTCGTGGACTTTAGGCTCACAAATCAGTTGTTTGAGGAGGACGATTTATTAAATGGATAACGAGAAATTTTCTGTAAGAAAGTACCCAGCAATTGCAGGTACATAATTAGTTAGATTACCAGCTAATGGATGAGGGAAGTTAGATGTCTTGTATGATATAAAGCAAACATTCCGTGGGTTTGTAAGTTTGTTTGTATATTATGTCCTCGATTTTAGTACAAAACTTTTGCCAGATTCGCGTCACACTTCGCATACATGTTTTCTTGGACAAGGAAGGACGTACTGTCTCAATCTTATTCGATAAAAACAATCATTGCAGCAATATATATGTTTTATAAAGAGAGCACAAAACAATATACTTAAATTATCCTGGGCGTAATCGTGCTGGACGATTCCCGGTCTAAGCAAGCTTCCAAGAATCCTTTCCAATCTTCAGGTAAAAGATGGTCTTATCTGTGATAAGGAAATAATAAATAATAAGAAAAAGTATAAAATCAAAGAAACAATTATTGAAAAACAAAAACTTTGAGCAATTTGTGCATTCTCTAAAGAGGGCACAAACGATATACTTAAAGCATCCTTGGCATAATCATGCTGTTGGTTTGCCGGTCTAAGCAAGCTTCCAAGAGTCCTTTCCAACTTCAGGTAAAATATGGTCCAATCAGTAAGAAGGAAATAAAAAGAAAAAGTGTTAAATCTCAGAAAAAATCATTCAAATGCACAAACATTGAGCATTATATATGTGCATTTTAAAGAGAGCACAAACACTACACTTAAGGTATCCTCAGCGCAATCTTGCTGGCGATTCCTGGTCTAACCATGCTTCCAAGAGTCCTTTTTAATGCTCTGGTAAAAGACTATCCAATCTGTAAGAGAGAAATATCTAATTATAACAAATAGTATAAATTCACAGAATAAATCAATCAAAAACACAAATTGCTGCAATGTATATGTTTTATAAAGACAACAAAAACAATATACTTAAAGTATCCTCAGCGTAATCGTGCTGGACGATTCCCAGTCTAAGCAAGCTTCCAAGAGTCCTTTCCAATGTTAAGGTAAGAGACTGTCCAATCTGTAAGAGAGAAATAATTAATTATAACAAATAGTACAAATTCACAGAATAAATCATTCAAAAACACAAACCTTGCAGCAAAATGTGCATTTTCTAAGAGAGCACAAAAAAAAACTTAAGGTACTCACAGGGTAATCGTACTGGGCGATTCCTGGTCAAAGCAAGCTTCCAAGATTCCTTTCCAATGTTAAGGTAAAAGACTGTCCAATCTGTAAGAGAGAAATAATTAATTATAACAAATAGTATAAATTCACAGAATAAATCATTCAAAAACACAAACCTTGCAGCAAAATGTGCATATTCTAAGAGAGCACAAAAAATAACTTAAGGTACTCACAGGGTAATCGTGCTGGGCGATTCCTGGTCAGAGCAAGCTTCCAAGATTCCTTTCCAATGTTCAGGTAAAAGACTGTCCAATCTGTAAGAGAGAAATATCTAATTATAACTAATAGTATAAATTCACAGAATAAATCAATCAAAAACGCAAATTGCTGCAATGTATATGTTTTATAATGACAACAAAAACAATAAACTTAAAGTATCCTCAGCGTAAGCGTGCTGGACGATTCCCAGTCGAAGCATGCTTCCAAGAGTCCTTTCCAATGTTAAGGTAAGAGACTGTCCAAACTGTAAGAGAGAAATAATTAATTATAACAAATAGTATAAATTCACAGAATAAATCATTCAAAAACACAAACCTTGCAGCAAAATGTGCATTTTCTAAGAGAGCACAAAAAAAAACTTAAGGTACTCACAGGGTAATCGTGCTGGGCAATTCCTGGTCAAAGCAAGCTTCCAAGATTCCTTTCCAATGTTCAGGTAAAAGACTGTCCAATCTGTAAGAGAGAAATATCTAATTATAACAAATAGAATAAATTCACAGAATAAATCATTCAAAAACACAAACCTTGCAGAAAAATGTGCATTTTCTAAGAGAGCACAAAAAAAAACTTAAGGTACTCACAGGGTAATCGTGCTGGACGATTCCCGGTCCAAGCACACTTCCAAGATTCCTTTCCAATGTTCAGGTAAAAGACTGTCCAATCTGTAATAGAGAAATATCTAATTATAACAAATAGTATAAATTCACAGAATAAATCATTCAAAATCACAAACCTTGCAGCAAAATGTGCATTTTCTAAGAGAGCACAAAAAGAAAAATAAGGTACTCACAGGCTAATCAGGCTGGGCGATTCCTGGTCAAAGCAAGCTACCAAGATTCCTTTCCAATGTTCAGGTAAAAGACTGTCCAATCTGTAAGAGAGAAATAATTAATTATAACGAATAGTATAAATTCACAGAATAAATCAATCAAAAATGCAAATTGCTGCAATGTATATGTTTTATAAAGACAACAAAAACAATATACTTAAAGTATCCTCAGGGTAAGCGTGCTGGACGATTCCCAGTCTAAGCATGCTTCCAAGAGTCCTTTCCAATGTTAAGGTAAGAGACTGTCCAATCTGTAAGAGAGAAATAATTAATTATAACAAATAGTAAAAATTCACAGAATAAATCATTCAAAAACACAAACCTTGCAGCAAAATGTGCATTTTCTAACAGAGCAAAAAAAAAAACTTAAGGTACTCACAGGGTAATCGTGCTGGGCGATTCCTGGTCAAAGCAAGCTTCCAAGATTCCTTTCCAATGTTCAGGTAAAAGACTGTCCAATCTGTAAGAGAGATATATCTAAATATAACAAATAGTATAAATTCACAGAATAAATCATTCAAAAACACAAACCTTGCAGACAAATGTGCATTTTCTAAGAGAGCACAAAAAAAAACTTAAGGTACTCACAGGGTAATCATGCTGGGGGATTCCTGGTCAAAGCAAGCTTCCAAGATTCCTTTCCAATGTTCAGGTAAAAGACTGTCCAATCTGTAAGAGAGAAATAATTAATTATAACAAATTGTATTAATTCACAGAATAAATCATTCAAAAACACAAACCTTGCAGCAAAATGTGCATTTTCTTAGAGAGCACAAAAAAAAACTTAAGGTACTCACAGGGTAATCGTGCTGGGCGATTCCTGGTCAAAGCAAGCTTCCAAGATTCCTTTCCAATGTTCAGGTAAAAGACTGTCCAATCTGTAAGAGAGAAATAATTAATTATAACAAATAGTATAAATTCACAGAATAAATCATTCAAAAACACAAACCTTGCAGCAAAATGTGCATTTTCTAAGAGAGCACAAAAAAGAACTTAAGGTACTCACAGGGTAATCGTGCTGGGCGATTCCTGGTCAAAGCAAGCTTCCAAGATTCCTTTCCAATGTTCAGGTAAAAGACTGTCCAATCTGTAAGAGAGAAATATCTAATTATAATGAATAGTAGAAATTCACAGAATAAATCAATCAAAAACACAAATTGCTGCAATGTATATGTTTTATAAAGACAACAAAAACAATATACTTAAAGTATCCTCAGCGTAATCGTGCTGGGCGATTCCTGGTCAATGCAAGCTTCCAAGATTCCTTTCCAATGTTCAGGTAAAAGACTGTCCAATCTGTAGGAGAGAAATATCTAATTATAACAAATAGTATAAATTCACAGAATAAATCAATCAAAAACGGAAATTGCTGCAATGTATATGTTTTATAAAGACAACAAAAACAATATACGTAAAGTATCCTCAGCGTAAGCGTGCTGGACGATTCCCAGTCTAAGCAAGCTTCCAAGATTCCTTTCCAATTTTCAGGTAAAAGACTGTCCAATCTGTAAGAGAGAAATATCTAATTATAACAAATAGTATAAATTCACAGAATAATTCATTCAAAAACACAAACCTTGCAGCAAAATGTGCATTTTCTAAGAGAGCACAAAATAAACTTAAGGTACTCACAGGGTAATCGTGCTGGGCGATTCCTGGTCAAAGCAAGCTTCCAAGATTCCTTTCCAATGTTCAGGTAAAAGACTGTCCAATCTGTAAGAGAGAAATAATTAATTATAACGAATAGAATAAATTCACAGAATAAATCAATCAAAAATGCAAATTGCTGCAATGTATATGTTTTATAAAAACAACAAAAACAATATACTTAAAGTATCCTCAGCGTAATCGTGCTGGGCGATTCCTGGTCAATGCAAGCTTCCAAGATTCCTTTCCAATGTTCAGGTAAAAGACTGTCCAATCTGTAGGAGAGAAATATCTAATTATAACAAATAGTATAAATTCACAGAATAAATCAATCAAAAACGGAAATTGCTGCAATGTATATGTTTTATAAAGACAACAAAAACAATATACGTAAAGTATCCTCAGCGTAAGCGTGCTGGACGATTCCCAGTCTAAGCAAGCTTCCAAGATTCCTTTCCAATTTTCAGGTAAAAGACTGTCCAATCTGTAAGAGAGAAATATCTAATTATAACAAATAGTATAAATTCACAGAATAATTCATTCAAAAACACAAACCTTGCAGCAAAATGTGCATTTTCTAAGAGAGCACAAAATAAACTTAAGGTACTCACAGGGTAATCGTGCTGGGCGATTCCTGGTCAAAGCAAGCTTCCAAGATTCCTTTCCAATGTTCAGGTAAAAGACTGTCCAATCTGTAAGAGAGAAATAATTAATTATAACGAATAGAATAAATTCACAGAATAAATCAATCAAAAATGCAAATTGCTGCAATGTATATGTTTTATAAAAACAACAAAAACAATATACTTAAAGTATCCTCAGCGTAAGCGTGCTGGACGATTCCCAGTCTAAGCATGCTTCCAAGAGTCCTTTCCAAAGTTAAGGTAAGAGACTGTCCAATCTGTAGGAGAGAAATAATTAATTATAACAAATAGTATAAATTCACAGAATAAATCATTCAAAAACACAAACCTTGCAGCAAAATGTGCATTTTCTAAGAGAGCACAAAAAAAAACTTAAGGTACTCACAGGGTAATGGTGCTGGGCGATTCCTGGTCAAAGCAAGCTTCCAAGATTCCTTTGATGTTCAGGTAAAAGACTGTCCAATCTGTAAGAGAGAAATAATAAAAAAATTAGAAAAGGCTATAATCACAGTAAAAATCATTCAAAAACACAAACATCCCGGTTTGCAATGTTCAGGAAATAGACTGTAAAATCTGGAAGAGAGAAATAATTAATTACTACAAAGGGTATAAAATCATAGAAATAATCATTCCAAAAAACAAACATTGCAGCAATATATGTGTTTTATAAAGAGAGCGGAAAACAATATACTTAAAGTAACCTCGGCATAATGATGATGGGCGATTCCCAGTCCAAGAAAGCTTCCAAGTGTCTTTTCCAATGTTCAGGTAAAAGACGGTCCTATCTGAAAGAGAGAAATAATAAATAATAAAAAAAATATATAATCACCAAAAAATCATTTAAAAACACAAACATTGCAGCAATATTTGTGTTTTATTAAGAGGGCAAAAACATTATACTTAAATTATCCTGGGCGTAATCGTGCTGTACAATTCCCCATCCAAGTATGCTTCCAAGTGCCCTTTACAATGTTCAGGTAAGTTACGGTACAATCTGTAAGAGAGAAATAATAAATCATAAGAAAATAAAGATATAAGAAAATTAAGAAATAATAAATTATAAGAAAAAGTATAAAATCACAGAAAAATCATTTAAAAACCCAAACATTGAGCAATATTGGTGCCTTTTAAAGAGAGCACAAGCAATATACTTAAAGCATCCTCGGCGTAATCCTGCTGTAGGTTTCCTGGTCTAAGCAAGCTTTCAAGTGTCCTTACCAATGTTCAGGTAAAAGACGGTCATATCTGTAAGAGAGAGATAATAAATAATAAGAAAAATTACAATATCATAAAAGGAATCATTCAAAAACACTAACATTGCAGCAATATATGAGTTTTGTAAAGTAAGCAAAAACATTATACCTACTGTATCCTTCGGCTTAATCGTGCTGGACGATTCCCGGTCCAGGCAGGATTCCTAGAGTCCTTTCCATTGTTCAGGAAATAGACCGTCCAATCTGGAAGAAAGAAATAATAAATTATTACAAAAGGTATAAAATCACCGAATAAATAATTCAAAAAAACAAACATTGCAGCAATAAATGTGTTTTATAAAGAGAGCAAAAAACAATTTACTTAAAGTAACCTTGGTGTAATCGTGATAGACGATTCCCAGTGTAAGAAAGCTTCCAAGAGTGCTTTGCAATGTGTCGTTAAAGACGGTCGAATCTGTAAGAGAGAAATAATAAATAATAAGAAAAAGTATAAAATCACAGAAATAATCATTCGAAAAAACAAACATTGCAGCAATATATGTGTTTTACAAAGAGGGCACAAACAACATACTTCAAGCATCCTACGCGTAATCATGCTGTAGGTTTCCCGGTCTAAGCAAGCTTTCAAGAGTCCTTCCCAGTGTTCAGGTAAAAGTCGGTCCTATCTGTAATAAGGAAATAATCTATATGTATAAAGCAGAAATTCTGCGGGTTTTTTTATTGGTTTGTGTGTTTGTGGGTTTGTTTGACTTGGATTGAAGTCCACACCGTTTGCCCAATTTGTCTAAAACTTTGCATACGTGTCCTCTGACATCAGGAAGGGAAAAACTATCGCATTTTTATTCAAGAATATTGATGGGTTCTAACCAAAATCGCTCAGATAGATTTTTATAAGGAATACAGGTAAGCTTCACTTTTATCGGTTGCAGGCTTTATTTCTCCTGAAGAATTAATTTAGAAGGAATAGTCGTACGAGTCGAGACAAACACCAAAAGAAAGAAAATCGAATAAAGATTCTAATTATGGAATCATATAATATGGATATCATGGAATCATACTTTTGATTAGAATTTGCGAGAATATTGGTACAATATACAATACTTTTGGGAAAATTCGAGGCTATAAACAACTCCTCCCCCTGACGACTGATCCCATTGTTGAATACCAGCTCATGTTTTATCCCGTAAAAATACTCGTGGACTTTAGGCTCACAAATCTGCTGTTTGAGGAGGACGATTTATTAAATGGATAACGAGAAATTTTCTGTAAGAAAGTACCCAGCAATTGCAGGTACATAATTAGTTAGATTACCAGCTCATGGATGAGGGAAGTTAGATGTCTTGTATGATATAAAGCAAACATTCCCTGGGTTTGTAAGTTTGTTTGCATATTATGTCCTCGATTTTAGTACAAAACTCTTGCGAGATTCGCGTCACACTTCGCATACATGTTTTCTTGGACAAGGAAGGACGTACTGTCTCAATCATATTCGATAAAAACAATCATTGCAGCAATATATATGTTTTATAAAAAGAGCACAAAACAATATACTTAAATTATCCTGGGCGTAATCGTGCTGGACGATTCCCGGTCTAAGCAAGCTTCCAAGAATCCTTTCCAATCTTCAGGTAAAAGATGGTCTTATCTGTGATAAGGAAATAATAAATAATAAGAAAAAGTATAAAATCAAAGAAACAATTATTGAAAAACAAAAACTTTGAGCAATTTGTGCATTCTCTAAGGAGGGAACAAACAATATACTTAAAGCATCCTTGGCATAATCATGCTGTTGGTTTGCCGGTCTAAGCAAGCTTCCAAGAGTCCTTTCCAACTTCAGGTAAAATATGGTCCAATCAGTAAGAAGGAAATAAAAAGAAAAAGTTTTAAATCTCAGAAAAAATCATTCAAATGCACAAACATTGAGCATTATATATGTGCATTTTAAAGAGAGCACAAACAGTACACTTAAGGTATCCTCGGCGCAATCTTGCTGGACGATTCCTGGTCTAACCATGCTTCCAAGAGTCCTTTTTAATGCTCTGGTAAAAGACTGTCCAATCTGTAAGAGAGAAATATCTAATTATAAAAAAATTGTATAAATTCACAGAATAAATCAATCAAAAACACAAATTGCTGCAATGTATATGTTTTATAAAGACAACAAAAACAATATACTTAAAGTATCCTCAGCGTAAGCGTGCTGGACGATTCCCAGTCTAAGCAAGCTTCCAAGAGTCCTTTCCAATGTTAAGGTAAGAGACTGTCCAATCTGTAAGAGAGAAATAATTAATTATAACAAATAGTATAAATTCACAGAATAAATCATTCAAAAACACAAACCTTGCAGCAAAATGTGCATTTTCTAAGAGAGCACAAAAAAAAACTTAAGGTACTCACTGCGTAATCGTGCTGGGTGATTCCTGGTCAAAGCAAGCTTCCAAGATACCTTTCTAATGTTCAGGTAAAAGACTGTCCAATCTGTAAGAGAGAATATCTAATTATAACAAATAGTATAAATTCACAGAATAAATCATTCAAAAACACAAACCTTGCAGCAAAATGTGCATTTTCTAAGAGAGTACAAAAAAAACTTAAGGTACTCACAGGGTAATCGTGCTGGGAGATTCCTGGTCAAAGCAAGCTTCCAAGATTCCTTTCCAATGTTCAGGTAAAGACTGTCCAATCTGTAAGAGAGAAATATCTAATTATAACAAATAGTATAAATTCACAGAATAAATCATTCAAAAACACAAACCTTGCAGCAAAATGTGCATTTTCTAAGAGAGCACAAAAAAAAACTTAAGTTACTCACAGGGTAATCGTGCTGGACGATTCCCGGTCCAAGCAAGCTTCCAAGATTCCTTTCCAATGTTAAAGTAAGAGACTGTCCAATCTGTAAGAGAGAAATATCTAATTATAACAAATAGTATAAATTCACAGAATAAATCATTAAAAAACACAAACCTTGCAGCAAAATGTGCATTTTCTAAGAGAGCACAAAAAAAAACTTAAGGTACTCACAGGGTAATCGTGCTGGGCGATTCCTGGTCAAAGCAAGCTTGCAAGATTCCTTTCCAATGTTCAGGTAAAAGACTGTCCAATCTGTAAGAGTGAAATATCTAATTATAACAAATAGTATAAATTCACAGAAAAAATCATTGAAAAAACACAAATTGCTGCAATGTATATGTGTCATAAATACAACAAAAACAATATACTTAAAGTATCCTCAGCGTAAGCGTGCTGGAAGATTCCCAGTCTAAGCAAGCTTCCAAGGGTTCCTTTCCAATGTTAAGGTAAGAGACTGTCCAATCTGTAAGAGAGAAATAATTAATTATAACAAATAGTATAAATTCACAGAATAAATCATTCAAAAACACAAACCTTGCAGCAAATTGTGCATTTTCTAAGAGAGCACAAAAAAAAACTTAAGGTACTCACAGGGTATCGTGCTGGGCGATTCCTGGTCAAAGCAAGCTTGCAAGATTCCTTTCCAATGTTCAGGTAAAAGACTGTCCAATCTGTAAGAGAGAAATATCTAATTATAAAAAATAGTATAAATTCACAGAATAAATCAATCAAAAACACAAATTGCTGCAATGTATATGTTTTATAAATACAACAAAAACAATATACTTAAAGTTCACTCAGCGTAAGCGTGCTGGAAGATTCCCAGTCTAAGCAAGCTTCCAAGAGTCCTTTCCAATGTTAAGGTAAGAGACTGTCCAATCTGTAAGAGAGAAATAATTAATTATAACAAATAGTATAAATTCACAGAATAAATCATTCAAAAACACAAACCTTGCAGCAAATTGTGCATTTTCTAAGAGAGCACAAAAAAAAACTTAAGGTACTCACAGTGTAATCGTGCTGGGCGATTCCTGGTCAAAGCAAATTTCCAAGATTCCTTTCCAATGTTCAGGTAAAAGACTGTCCAATCTGTAAGAGAGAAATAATTAGTTATAACAAATTGTATAAATTCACAGAATAAATCAATTATAAACACAAATTGCTGCAATGTATATGTTTTATAAATACAACAAAAACAATATACTTAAAGTTTCCTCAGCGTAAGCGTGCTGGACGATTCCCAGTCCAAGCAAGCTTCCAAGAGTCCTTTCCAATGTTAAGGTAAGAGACTGTGAAATCTGTAATAGAGAAATATCTAATTATAACAAATAGTATAAATTCACAGAATAAATCATTCAAAAACACAAACCTTGCAGCAAAATGTGCATTTTCTAAGAGAACACAAAAAAAAACTTAAGGTACTCACGGGGTAATCGTGCTGGGCGATTCCTGGTCAAAGCAAGCTTCCAAGATTCCTTTCCAATGTTCAGGTAAAAGACTGTCCAATCTGTAAGAGAGAAATAATTAGTTATAACAAATTGTATAAATTCACAGAATAAATCAATCAAAAACACAAATTGCTGCAATGTATATGTTTTATAAATACAACAAAAACAATATACTTAAAGTTCACTCAGCGTAAGCGTGCTGGACGATTCCCAGTCCAAGCAAGCTTCCAAGAGTCCTTTCCAATGTTAAGGTAAGAGACTGTCCAATCTGTAAGAGAGAAATAATTAATTATAACAAATAGTATAAATTCACAGAATAAATCATTCAAAAACACAAACCTTGAGGCAAAATGTGCATTTTCTAAGAGAGCACAAAAAAAAACATAAGGTACTCACAGGGTAATCGTGCTGTGCGATTCCTGCTCAAAGCAAGCATGCAAGATTCCTTTCCAATGTTCAGGTAAGAGAATGTCCAATCTGTAAGAGAGAAATAATTAATTATAACAAATAGTATAAATTCACAGAATAAATCATTCAAAAACACAAACCTTGCAGCAAAATGTGCATTTTCTAAGAGAGCACAAAAAAAACTTAAGGTACTCACAGGGTTTTCGTGCTGGGCGATTTCTGGTCAAAGCAAGCTTCCAAGATTCATTTCCAATGTTCAGGTAAAAGACTGTCCAATCTGTAAGAGAGAAATAATTAATTTTAACAAATAGTATAAATTCACAGAATAAATCATTCAAAAAAACAAACCTTGCAGCATAATGTGCATTTTCTAAGAGAGCACAAAAAAAAGCTTAAGGTACTCACAGGGTAATTGTGCTGGGCGATTCCTGGTCAAAGAAAGCTTCCAAGATTCCTTTCCAATGTTCAGGTAAAAGACTGTCCAATCTGTAAGAGAGAAATAATTAATTATAACAAATAGTATAAATTCACAGAATAAATCATTCAAAAACACAAACCTTGCAGCATAATGTGCATTTTCTAAGAGAGCACAAAAAAAAACTTAAGGTACTCACAGGGAAATCGTGATGGGCGATTCCTGGTCAAAGCAAGCTTGCAAGATTCCTTTCCAATGTTCAGGTAAAAGACTGTCCAATCTGTAAGAGAGAAATATCTAATTATAACAAATAGTATAAATTCACAGAAAAAATCATTGAAAAAACACAAATTGCTGCAATGTGTATGTGTTATAAATACAACAAAAACAATATACTTAAAGTATCCTCAGCATAAGCGTGCTGGACGATTCCCAGTCCAAGCAAGCTTCCAAGAGTCCTTTCCAATGTTAAGGTAAGAAACTGTTTAATCTGTAAAAGAGAAATAATTAATTATAACAAATAGTATAAATTCACAGAATAAATCATTCAAAAACACAAACCTTGCAGCAAAATGTGCATTTTCTAAGAGAGCACAAAAAAAAAACTTAAGGTACTCACAGGGTAATCGTGCTGGGCGATTCCTGGTCAAAGCAAGCTTGCAAGATTCCTTTTCAATGTTCAGGTAAAAGACTGTCCAATCTGTAAGAGAGAAATAATTAGTTATAACAAATTGTATAAGTTCACAGAATAAATCAATCAAAAACACAAATTGCTGCAATGTATATGTTTTATAAATACAACAAAAACAATATACTTAAAGTTTCCTCAGCGTAAGCGTGCTGGACGATTACCAGTCCAAGCAAGCTTCCAAGAGTCCTTTCCAATGTTAAGGTAAGAGACTGTCCAATCTGTAAGAGAGAAATAATTAATTATAACAAATAGTATAAATTCACAGAATAAATCATTCAAAAACACATACCTTGCGGCAAAATGTGCATTTTCTAAGAGAGCACAAAAAAAAACTTAAGGTACTCACAGGGTAATCGTGCTGGGCGATTCCTGGTCAAAGCAAGCTTGCATGATTCCTTTCCAATGTTCAGGTAAGAGACTGTCCAATCTGTAAGAGAGAAATAATTAATTATAACAAATAGTATAAATTCACAGAATTAATCATTCAAAAACACAAACCTTGCAGCAAAATGTGCATTTTCTAAGAGAGCACAAAAAAAAACTTAAGGTACTCACAGGGTAATCATGCTGGGCGATTCCTGGTCAAAGCAAGCTTCCAAGATTCCTTTCCAATGTTCAGGTAAAAGACTGTACAATCTGTAAGAGAGAAATAATTAATTATAACAAATAGTATAAATTCACAGAATAAATCATTCAAAAACACAAACCTTGCAGCAAAATGTGCATTTTCTAAGAGAGCACAAAAAAAAACTTAAGGTACTCACAGGGTAATCGTGCTGGGCGATTCCTGGTCAAAGCAAGCTTGCAAGATTCCTTTCCAATGTTCAGGTAAAAGACTATCCAATCTGTAAGAGAGAAATAATTAGTTATAACAAATTGTATAAATTCACAGAATAAATCAATCAAAAACACAAATTTCTGCAATGTATATTTTTTATGAATACAAAAAAAACAATATACTTAAAGTATCCTCAGCGTAAGCGTGCTGGACGATTCCCAGTCCAAGCAAGCTTCCAAGAGTCCTTTCCAACGTTAAGGTAAGAGACTGTCCAATCTGTAAGAGAGAAATAATTAATTATAACAAATAGTATAAAATCACAGAATAAATCATTCAAAAACACAAACCTTGCAGCAAAATGTGCATTTTCTACGAGAGCACAAAAAAAAACTTAAGGTACTCACAGGGTAATCGTGCTGGGCGATTCCTGGTCAAAGCAAGCTTCCAAGATTCCTTTCCAATGTTCAGGTAAAAGACTGTCCAATCTGTAAGAGAGAAATATCTAATTATAACAAATAGTATAAATTCACAGAATATATCATTCAAAAACACAAACCTTGCAGCAAATTGTGCATTTTCTAAGAGAGCACAAAAAAAAACTTAAGGTACTCACAGGGTAATCGTGCTGGACGATTCCCGGTCCAAGCAAGCTTCCAAGATTCCTTTCCAATGTTCAGGTAAAAGACTGTCCAAGCTGTAAGAGAGAAATATCTAATTATAACAAATAGTATAAATTCATAGAATAAATCATTCAAAAACACAAACCTTGCAGCAAAATGTGCATTTTCTAAGAGAACACAAAAAAAAACTTAAGGTACTCACGGGGTAATGGTGCTGGGCGATTCCTTGTCAAAGCAAGCTTCCAAGATTCCTTTCCAATGTTCAGGTAAAAGACTGTCCAATCTGTAAGAGAGAAATAATTAGTTATAACAAATTGTATAAATTCACAGAATAAATCAATTAAAAACACAAATTGCTGCAATGTATATGTTTTATAAATACAACAAAAACAATATACTTAAAGTTTCCTCAGCGTAAGCATGCTGGACGATTCCCAGTCCAAGCAAGCTTCCAAGAGTCCTTTCCAATGTTAAGGTAAGAGACTGTGAAATCTGTAATAGAGAAATATCTAATTATAACAAATAGTATAAATTCACAGAATAAATCATTCAAAAACACAAACCTTGCAGCAAAATGTGCATTTTCTAAGAGAACACAAAAAAAAACTTAAGGTACTCACGGGGTAATCGTGCTGGGCGATTCCTGGTCAAAGCAAGCTTCCAAGATTCCTTTCCAATGTTCAGGTAAAAGACTGTCCAATCTGTAAGAGAGAAATAATTAGTTATAACAAATTGTATAAATTCACAGAATAAATCAATCAAAAACACAAATTGCTGCAATGTATATGTTTTATAAATACAACAAAAACAATATACTTAAAGTTCACTCAGCGTAAGCGTGCTGGACGATTCCCAGTCCAAGCAAGCTTCCAAGAGTCCTTTCCAATGTTAAGGTAAGAGACTGTCCAATCTGTAAGAGAGAAATAATTAATTATAACAAATAGTATAAATTCACAGAATTAATCATTCAAAAACACAAACCTTGCAGCAAAATGTGCATTTTCTAAGAGAGCACAAAAAAAAACATAAGGTACTCACAGGGTAATCGTGCTGTGCGATTCCTGCTCAAAGCAAGCATGCAAGATTCCTTTCCAATGTTCAGGTAAGAGAATGTCCAATCTGTAAGAGAGAAATAATTAATTATAACAAATAGTATAAATTCACAGAATAAATCATTCAAAAACACAAACCTTGCAGCAAAATGTGCATTTTCTAAGAGAGCACAAAAAAAACTTAAGGTACTCACAGGGTTTTCGTGCTGGGCGATTCCTGGTCAAAGCAAGCTTCCAAGATTCATTTCCAATGTTCAGGTAAAAGACTGTCCAATCTGTAAGAGAGAAATAATTAATTTTAACAAATAGTATAAATTCACAGAATAAATCATTCAAAAAAACAAACCTTGCAGCATAATGTGCATTTTCTAAGAGAGCACAAAAAAAAACTTAAGGTACTCACAGGGTAATTGTGCTGGGCGATTCCTGGTCAAAGCAAGCTTCCAAGATTCCTTTCCAATGTTCAGGTAAAAGACTGTCCAATCTGTAAGAGAGAAATAATTAATTATAACAAATAGTATAAATTCACAGAATAAATCATACAAAAACACAAACCTTGCAGCATAATGTGCATTTTCTAAGAGAGCACAAAAAAAAACTTAAGGTACTCACAGGGAAATCATGATGGGCGATTCCTGGTCAAAGCAAGCTTGCAAGATTCCTTTCCAATGTTCAGGTAAAAGACTGTCCAATCTGTAAGAGAGAAATATCTAATTATAACAAATAGTATAAATTCACAGAAAAAATCATTGAAAAAACACAAATTGCTGCAATGTGTATGTGTTATAAATACAACAAAAACAATATACTTAAAGTATCCTCAGCATAAGCGTGCTGGACGATTCCCAGTCCAAGCAAGCTTCCAAGAGTCCTTTCCAATGTTAAGGTAAGAAACTGTTTAATCTGTAAAAGAGAAATAATTAATTATAACAAATAGTATAAATTCACAGAATAAATCATTCAAAAACACAATCCTTGCAGCAAAATGTGCATTTTCTAAGAGAGCACAAAAAAAAACTTAAGGTACTCACAGGGTAATCGTGCTGGGCGATTCCTGGTCAAAGCAAGCTTGCAAGATTCCTTTCCAATGTTCAGGTAAAAGACTGTCCAATCTGTAAGAGAGAAATAATTAGTTATAACAAATTGTATAAGTTCACAGAATAAATCAATCAAAAACACAAATTGCTGCAATGTATATGTTTTATAAATACAACAAAAACAATATACTTAAAGTTTCCTCAGCGTAAGCGTGCTGGACGATTCCCAGTCCAAGCAAGCTTCCAAGAGTCCTTTCCAATGTTAAGGTAAGAGACTGTCCAATCTGTAAGAGAGAAATAATTAATTATAACAAATAGTATAAATTCACAGAATAAATCATTCAAAAACACATACCTTGCGGCAAAATGTGCATTTTCTAAGAGAGCACAAAAAAAAACTTAAGGTACTCACAGGGTAATCGTGCTGGGCGATTCCTGGTCAAAGCAAGCTTGCATGATTCCTTTCCCATGTTCAGGTAAGAGACTGTCCAATCTGTAAGAGAGAAATAATTAATTATAACAAATAGTATAAATTCACAGAATAAATCATTCAAAAACACAAACCTTGCAGCAAAATGTGCATTTTCTAAGAGAGCACAAAAAAAAAACTTAAGGTACTCACAGGGTAATCGTGCTGGGCGATTCCTGGTCAAAGCAAGCTTGCAAGATTCCTTTCCAATGTTCAGGTAAAAGACTATCCAATCTGTAAGAGAGAAATAATTAGTTATAACAAATTGTATAAATTCACAGAATAAATCAATCAAAAACACAAATTTCTGCAATGTATATTTTTTATGAATACAACAAAAACAATATACTTAAAGTATCCTCAGCGTAAGCGTGCTGGACGATTCCCAGTCCAAGCAAGCTTCCAAGAGTCCTTTCCAATGTTAAGGTAAGAGACTGTCCAATCTGTAAGAGAGAAATAATTAATTATAACAAATAGTATAAATTCACAGAATAAATCATTCAAAAACACAAACCTTGCAGCAAAATGTGCATTTTCTAAGAGAGCACAAAAAAAAACTTAAGGTACTCACAGGGTAATCGTGCTGGGCGATTCCTGGTCAAAGCAAGCTTGCAAGATTCCTTTCCAATGTTCAGGTAAAAGACTGTCCAATCTGTAAGAGGGAAATAATTAATTATAACAAATAGTATAAATTCACAGAATAAATCATTCAAAAACCCAAACCTTGCAGCAAAATGTGCATTTTCTAAGAGAGCACAAAAAAAAACTTACGGTACTCACAGGGTAATATTGCTGGGCGATTCCTGGTCAAAGCAAGCTTGCAAGATTCCTTTCCAATGTTCAGGTAAAAGACTGTCCAATCTGTAAGAGAGAAATAATTAGTTATAACAAATTGTATAAATTCACAGAATAAATCAATCAAAAACACAAATTGCTGTAATGTATATGTTTTATAAATACAACAAAAACAATATACTTAAAGTTCACTCAGCGTAAGCGTGCTGGACGATTCCCAGTCCAAGCAAGCTTCCAAGAGTCCTTTCCAATGTTTAGGTAAGAGACTGTCCAATCTGTAAGAGAGAAATAATTAATTATAACAAATAGTATAAATTCACAGAATAAATCATTCAAAAACACAAACCTTGCAGCAAAATGTGCATTTTCTAAGAGAGCACAAAAAAAAACTTAAGGTACTCACAGGGTAATCGTGCTGGGCGATTCCTGGTCAAGGCAAGCTTGCAAGATTCCTTTCCAATGTTCAGGTAAAAGACTGTCCAATCTGTAAGAGAGAAATAATTAATTATAACAAATAGTATAAATTCACAGAATAAATCATTCAAAAACACAAACCTTGCAGCAAAATGTGCATTTTCTAAGAGAGCACAAAAAAAAACTTAAGGTACTCACAGGGTAATCGTGCTGGGCGATTCCTGGTCAAAGCAAGCTTGCAAGATTCCTTTCCAATGTTCAGGTAAAAGACTATCCAATCTGTAAGAGAGAAATAATTAGTTATAACAAATTGTTTTTAATTCACAGAATAAATCAATCAAAAAGACAAATTTCTGCAATGTATATTTTTTATGAATACAACAAAAACAATATACTTAAAGTATCCTCAGCGTAAGCGTGCTGGACGATTCCCAGTCTAAGCAAGCTTCCAAGAGTCCTTTCCAATGTTAAGGTAAGAGACTGACCAATCTGTAAGAGAGAAATAATTAATTATAACAAATAGTATAAATTCACAGAATAAATCATTCAAAAACACAAACCTTGCAGCAAAATGTGCATTTTCTAAGAGAGCACAAAAAAAAACTTAAGGTACTCACAGGGTAATTGTGCTGGGCGATTCCTGGTCAAAGCAAGCTTCCAAGTTTCCTTTCCAATGTTAAGGTAAGAGACTGTCCAATCTGTAAGAGAGAAATAATTAATTATAACAAATAGTATAAATTCACAGAATAAATCATTCAAAAACACAAACCTTGCAGCAAAATGTGCATTTTCTAAGAGAGCACAAAAAAAAACTTAAGGTACTCACAGGGTAATCGTGCTGAGCGATTCCTGGTCAAAGCAAGCTTCCAAGATTCCTTTCCAATGTTAAGGTAAGAGACTGTCCAATCTGTAAGAGAGAAATAATTAATTATAACAAATAGTATAAATTCACAGAATAAATCATTCAAAAACACATACCTTGCAGCAAAATGTGCATTTTCTAAGAGAGCACAAAAAAAAACTTAAGGTACTCACAGGGTAATCGTGCTGGGCGATTCCTGGTCAAAGCAAGCTTGCAAGATTCCTTTCCAATGTTCAGGTAAAAGACTGTCCAATCTGTAAGAGAGAAATAATTAGTTATAACAAATTGTATAAATTCACAGAATAAATCAATCAAAAACACAAATTGCTGCAATGTATATGTTTTATAAATACAACAAAAACAATATACTTAAAGTATCCTTAGCTTAAGCGTGCTGGACGATTATCCGTCTAAGCAAGCTTCCAAGAGTCCTTTCCAATGTTAAGGTAAGAGACTGTCCAATCTGTAAGAGAGAAATAATTAATTATAACAAATAGTATAAATTCACAGAATAAATCAATCAAAAACGCAAATTGCTGCAATGTATATGTTTTATAAAGACAACAAAAACAATATACTTAAAGTATCCTCAGTGTAAGCGTGCTGGACGATTCCCAGTCTAAGCAAGCTTACAAGAGTCCTTTCCAATGTTAAGGTAAGAGACTGTCCAATCTGTAAGAGAGAAATAATAAATAAAAGTATTAAATCACAGAAAAGATCATTCAAAAACCCAAATATTGAGCATTATATAAGTTTTATAAAGAGAGCACAAACAATATACTTGTAGTATCCTTGGCATAATCGTGCTTGACGATTCCCGGTCTTAGCTGGCATCAAAGAAACCATTCCAATGTTCAGGTAAAAGACTGTCCAATCTGTAAGAGCGAAATATTGAAATATAACAGTAAGTATGAAATCAGAGATAAATTCGTTTAAAAAAACAAACATTGCAGCAATATATGTATTTTATAAAAAGGGCACTAACAATATACTTAAAGCATCCTTGGTGTAAACGTGCTGTAGGTTTCCCGGTCTAAGCAAGCTTCCAAGAATCCTTTCCAATGTTCAGGTAAAATATGGTCTTATCTGTGATAAGGAAATAATAAATAATAAGAAAAAGTATAAAATCAAAGAAACAATTATTGAAAAACAAAAATTTTGAGCAATTTGTGCGTTCTCTAAAGAGGGCACAAACAATATACTTAAAGCATCCTTTGCATAATCATGCTGTAGGTTTCCCGGTCTAAGCAAACTTCCAAGAATCCTTTCCAACTTCAGGTAAAAGACGGTCCTATCTGTAATAAGGAAATAATAAATAATAAGAAAAAGTATAAGATCACAGAAAAAATCATTGAAAAAACAAACATTGCAGCAATATATGGGTTTAATAAGGAGGGCACAATACGGTATACCTAAAAAAACCTCAGGGTAATAGTGCCGGATGATTCCCAGTTTAAGCAAGCTTTCAAGTGTCCTTACCAATGTTCAGGTAAAAGACGGTTCAATCTGTAAGAGAGAAATAATAAATAATAAGAAAAATTATAATATCACAGAGTTAATTATTGAAAAACACACACATTGAGCTAAATCTGTGTTTTATAAAGAGAGCACAAACAATATACTTCAATAACAATATCCTCGGCGTAATCGCGCAGGACGTTTCCAGGTACAACCAAGCTTCAAGGTGTCCTTTCCAATGTTCTTGTAAAAAACTGTTTAATCTGTAAGAGAGATATAAAAAAAATAAGAAAAAGTACAAAATCACAGGAAAAATCATCAGATAAAACAATGCAGCAATATATGTATTGTATGAAGAGTGCACAAACAATATACTTTAAGTATCCTCGGCCTTATCGTGCTGGATGTTTCATGGTCTATGCAAGTTTCTGAGTGTCCTTGACCATTTAGAGGAAGTAGGATTTCTGGAACCAGTTTTTTGCAAATATGGATGACTTATATCTTAGATTTTGCTGATATAAATTAGTTTTTAATTAATTTTAGTCTCTTAGATTAAAAGCATTTTGCTTATTATTATTTGGTACTATCTTCTACTAAGCATCTTCCGAGTGTCAGAGATGCATAATCTGAAATATTAATTATACGCAATGAATGATGATTGAAAGGACTAATTATTGATAAACAAAATGCATATAATCCATGAGACTTACATTAATTACGAGCTAAGTAATTCACAGTATTATCTATGATATAAGTTATTCATATTAACTAAAAGCGGGTTAAGAAATCGTAGGTTGTCTAAGTGGTCCATGAGGCATCTTCTTTTTAACATCATCCGAATATCCGAGAATCATTATCTGAAATAATACACATATGATGTGAATGATGAAGGAATGTACTAATTAATGATAAACCAAATGTTTATAATCTATGAGACTAAAATTAATTATGACTTAATGAATAATCAGCATTATCTATGATATATGTCATTTACGAATAGCCGGTTCCAGAAATCCTGTTCGGTATGTGATCATGCAGATGTCTTTTCCAAATCATCCCCGAATATCAAAGAAGCATTATCTGAAATGATATACATATGCAATGAATGATGAAGGAAAGCACTAATTTTAATAAACGAAATGCATAAAATCTATGATACTAAAATTAATTACCAACAAATGAATTAACAGCACTATCTTGTTTATAAGTCATTCATGTTTACGAAAAGCCGGTTTCACGAATCCTATTTTCTCTAAGTGGTAAAGGAGGCATCTTCTCCTAAATATTATCCGAATAATAGAGAAGCATAATCTGAAAAAAAAAACATAATATGAATGATGAAGGAAAGGACTAATTAACGATAACAAAATGCATATAATCTATGAGCTTACATTAATTACCAACTAATTAATTATCAGCATTATCCATGTTATACGTAATTCATATTTATGGAAGGCCGTTACCAAACATTCTATGTTCTCTATATGGTCCAGGAAGCATCTTCACCGAATCATCTTTCGAATATCCGATAAGCATTATCTCAAATAATACACATATGCAATCAATAATGAAGTATAGGACTGATTGATTATAAAAAATGCATATAATCTTTGAGACTATCACATATTACCAACTTATGAACTAACAGCATTATCTATGATATAAATGATTCATATTTACGAAAAGCTGGTTCGTAAAATACGATGTTCTATAAATGGTCAAGGACACATCTTCTCCAGGACATCCCCGAATATCCGAGAAGCATAATCTGAAAGAATAAACATATGCAATGAATGATAAGGGAAAGCACTAATTTCGATAAAAAAAGCATATAATCTTTGAAATAAAATTAATTACTAACTAATTAATTATCAGCATTATGTATGATATATATAATTTATATTTACGAAAAGCCGCTTCGAGATATACTATGTTCCCTAAATGGTCCAGGAAGCATTAATTATCTTAATATCTTATATTGTTGAAATTCCTTCCTCCTATACGTATACCCTTAATCTCTTCTAATGCTTACCGTACAACTTCTTCAGTGTACAGGTTAAATAAAAGTGGTGACATCATACACCCCTGTCTTACTCCACTTTTATTTAGGATTTACGGCAATCTAATAATAAATCATAAAAAACTGAGAATTATAGACATAGCGTGCGTTACGTGTACACATTTTTCAAATACAAATTTCCGTTAGGAAGTGGTTTAAGATATTAAACGTAACTCACGAGAAGGAATTAAAAGATAAAAATCCTGGAAATATAACATAGAAACCCTCGATAGTATAAAAATTTGTTAAGAATTATAATACATTTTATGATTGAAGCCATCCAACGACACTCTTTTCTGTGAAAAACGAATAAAGTTTCGCAGAAGTTTAATACATATGAAAAATAAATTAATATACTGTAGCTTGATAGATGCAGTATAATTTTGTTACCTAAAGAAAATGCAAATAATGATTGATTGAGGGGACTCAACTGAAAGGATTTCTCATTAACTATTCAAACGTTACAATCAAAACTCGCAAAACGGACAGCAACAATATCATATAGTTTCAAATAATTACATTCTCTTCAACGCAAATGAAGTTTCACAAACAGTAAATAAAATTAAAGTTATTTTTTAAAGTTATCTTATAATCTATCTCCTTGAAAACCATCACGCAAATCTTGTCGTATTCAAAATTCAAATCTGAGTGACCGTTACAACTAACGCTGGTATTATCTATGGAAATAATCAGCTGAAATTTCACCATTAAATCAGTTTTGGGACACAATTTCACTAAATCGATAGAACAGTCTTAAAGAGTAACTTCATTGGAGATACGAACCAACTGGCAATGGGAGATTCTGGTTCTAGTCCCATTCCAATCAATTTTTTTCATGCCGGTTTTTCCATAGGAATCTACGACGAGTTATAATATCGCTGACATTTTTGATAGGAGAAGTTGTACTTAAGAGTACTTAGAGCTCTGAATTTTACAATGAATTGTAAATAGCATCTTACATTACGATGACAATCTTACTTGCTAACTACAGGATGACTACAAGGGGATATGGGATAAAAAATAAATGCTTATCTAAAGCTAAGGTTAAAAAATATAATAGGAAATGGATGGTATTTAAAGGAAAGACAAATTATTGAAAACATCATTCCAAAATACGTAACCCAAAGAGTAAATAGAGAGGCAACGACGACAGAAACTCAATTCAGAACTTGCAGATCATATTTGAATATCGCCTAAAAACA
Organism: Sympetrum striolatum; assembly: GCA_947579665.1. Taxonomy (NCBI): domain Eukaryota; kingdom Metazoa; phylum Arthropoda; class Insecta; order Odonata; family Libellulidae; genus Sympetrum; species Sympetrum striolatum. Next base: position 71,261,747 of record OX388345.1, on the reverse strand, counting down.
TGGAATTAATAAGCTTAGCCGGCAAAAGATTGATTAGTTAATTGCTACTTATATTGGAAGCAAATTCTCCCAAGCGACACGCGTAAATTGAAGTCAGGATAAGTTCTATCCTCACTTAATTTCACGAATGTTCAGTTAACGAATTGTGAAGATTAACCACTTTATCAACTGATTTCAAATCTGTTTAACTGTTATTATGAACCTACCGCACGTTAACAAAATTTAATTCTGACGAGTTTTCGAAAACAATCAGAAAACACAAGATCGGGAAGACAACCAAATAATTAATCCGCATAACTGAAATAGGATTCAGTTATTTCTCCAACTTACCTTACTATGAAATTTCTAGAAAACCACCTCGTAGATATTGACAGATGAAAATGATTTCCTCTATTTTTATAGAATAATCTTTAGAACTTGACTATGAACCGTAATTAACTTGCGTAATTAGTTAACCAGTTCGCACTAGCTAAGTTTCGAGCCCAAAGAAATTCAAAAAATTAACGGTTTTACAATGAAAACTGTTACACCTCCTTCCTCGATGAAATTTCTGCAGCAACTAAAAAAAGTTTCCGTTTGATCATGTTTGAACAATGATACTCGTTTCCCATTGGGTGATTCTCATTGGCTGCTTCTCATTGGCTGATTCTCATTGGCAAAGCCAACTTAATAGTTAATATAATTTTCATTTACTATGATTATAATTACGTTGAACTTTTTAACCATAAAAATTAATCCAAATTTAAATTTATATATTACGGAATAACTAAATTTTAAAATAATTTTTTCTTTCATGTAATATTTTTTAACAGAAGTTACCCATCGCCCGAGTATATCCAAGATGGCCGTAATGACAGTATTTCAAGTAGATTAACACGCATTAAATAATTTCATAAAGTTGGTGCGAATTGATGCTTTATTTAATATGAAATAATATTATATTGACATGTATTTAAGATTTTGTTAAATTCCCGAAAGAATCTTCAAATGTTGAAATGCAAAACTTCAAAGAAGTAATTGCACACCTCTCCAAATCATTGCATCAAACATTAATACTTGATAAATTAAAACCGATTATAAAATGACACATGTGAGTTCTATGATTTGGATCGATAATAATCGTAATTCAAAAGGTTTTTAAGATTACGAACTCTTTTCTGTACGATATCCAAATGATCGGCGAATGTCCTTCAGATGAAAATCGCCTTTTTATGCTGACTGAAAATTGATCCTCCTATTAAAACTCAATTGTTAGTTATATTTATTATATATAATTACTTCATAATAAATAAATTCAAGAAAAAGCGACTGTACGAAAACATACAAATCTTAAATCCCGCTTGCTCCCGAGAGAAAATATTTCATTCATCCATATACAATAAATTAAGGAGAAGATATTGATTAAATTATATACAAATTTGTAATATAAAGTTTTACTTTTTTATTTAAAATCAAATATTTTGATGTGTGCAAATAAAGTAATGTTTGTGGCATTGCCGAAACAAAAGAATAAGGATGCGAGCATGCGCACTTTCGTGCTGAAATAAAATACTTCAAACGAACTGAGTGCATCTTTTCTTCTCTTAACATTTCATCTTTAGAAACGTATTCTAATTGTTATTTATCTAACTTATCCACACCGTGTATGATTCAAGATTCATCGGATATCACTAATCACTACGGCTATGATTGATAATCATACACCTATTTTATTAAAGAACATGAAAAGATCAAACGAAATAAAGTCCATTTGTAAAGCAATGTGAACGGAAACATCATGATAGATAAGGAACAATGACATGAATTCGGAAGATATATAGATGCATAAACTACGTATCATTTCTGTTAAAAAATCTCTCCATGTAACCTAGAGTAAGAAGAAGCATTCTATGTTCCCTCGCAAAATGTGAAATGACATTTCAGTCGCTTCACTTAGATTATAATTGAATGTTGCCATCCATGTACTTTTCGTGAGCACTGTGTACACAATAAAATCTCTCTTAGCAAGGGGAAACTATATAAACTTCTTCATTTTCAATGACGATGACATATTGCTTATATTTATATTGTATGTAACTATAATAGGGGGTCTACACCATTTTTTCCTCCTGGAGAGTTCCAGTCCCTCCCACTTGATCTCAATTTGGAGCCATCGTAGCTGAGCTGAAGTTTCTTAAGAATCTATCATTATGGGTATTATCTTAACACTCAAAGGGGTTCTTTTAGTAATTATGCTTGTTGTAATGCAAACAGAATCTAATTTAACGTCTCAATACATTGACTTAATTTCATTTTTCATAAAATATGAAATAAAGAAGTACTGATAATGATACATGATAATCACCTTGTGATTCATATGAAATAGTATGACCAAACAGAGAATAACCAGCACTTACCTACACATTCTTACACGGTCCATCTTCTTCCGACGGCGACATTTTTCTACGAGGAATGCAGTTTCAGAAACACAAACGGAAGCGCTTTGCCCGCCATTTAATCTTTGGCAAAACTTCAGCTTCTTCGAACATTCGACAGACTCTTTCCTCTCACAACTCACAGCGTTACACTTCAATCGCATAAACAAAGTGAAACATAATCCAGATTATAACAATCACATATTACTAACAATTCATCACAATTGTGAATTCACTTCACCTCAGTTGCTCACATTTTCGCTTTACAGGTACCACGAGACAATCTCATAGCAACTTGGCGCACTTTCTATGACTTTTCGAATCGAAAACAGTTTTCTGTTTGACGTAACATCTCTTTTCGCGCGTGATCATGACTTCCGTAGTATTCGTTATTCCTCTTAAATGGCTGCCGTTTCCATGCTTTTCAAGATACAACGGTGTATTAAACATTTCTCGTTAAATGTCTCGTGACGAGGAGATAGGAATCAGTCAATAGAAAGAATTTAGCGGTACATTCTGTGTTATCTGACAAAGAGTGGAAACTTGAACAAGTGAGACAAACATGCAAGGCCGTTAGTGTTGTCACTGTGAAGTTTGGAAAGAACCTAAGCGTTGACTTCAGGGACACCCTTTGAAAACGGTTCAAAATTACGTACAGAAGGAGGCGTGATAGAGTGGATGAAGCTAAATTCCTGAGCCAACAAAAAAATGGAGATCTTCAACTGAAGGACATTCGCCGACCTCTTGGATATCGTACAGAAGAGAGTTCGTAATCTTTACAACCTTTTGTCTTACGATTATCATAGATACTAATCATATAACTCACATGTGTCATTTTATAATCGGTTTTAATTTATCAAGTATTAATGTTTGATGTAATTATTTGGAGAGGTGTGCAATTACTCATTTGAAGTTTTGCATTTCAACATTTGAAGATTCTTTTGTTCCGGGCTTTTAACAAAATCTTAAATATATGCCAATATAATAATATTTTATAGTAAATGAAGAATCAATTTGCACAATTTTTATAAAATTATTTAATGAGTGTTAATGTTGTTTAAATGTTATCATTTCGGCCATCTTGGTTGGATTCGGGCGATGGGTAACTTCTGTTAAAAAAAATGTTACATGAAAGAAAGAATTATTTGAAACTTTAGTTATTCCAAGATTTTTCAATTTGAAATTTGGATTAATTTTTCGGTTAAAAAGTTCAACGTAATTATAATTATAGTAAATGAAAATGATATTAACATTAAAGAGGGCTTGGCCAATGCGAAGCAGCCAATGAGAATCAGCCAATAGGAGACGAGTATCATTTTTCAAGCATGATCAAACGGAAACATCTTTTAGTTGCTGCAGAAATTTCATTGAGGAAGGAGTTGATACAGTTTTTCATTATAAAACCGTTAATTTTTTGAATTTCTTTGGGCTCGAAACTTAGCTAGTGCGAACTGGTTAACTAATTACGCAAGTTAATTTCGGTTCATAGTCAAGTTTTAAAGATTATTCGATAAAAATTGAGTAAATTATTTCCATACGTGAAGGTCTACGAGGTGGTTTTCCAGTAATTTGATAATAAGGTAAGTTGGAAAAATAACTCAATCCTATTTCAGTTATGGGGATTAATTATTTGGTTGTCTTCGCGATCATGTCTTTCTATTGTTTTAAAAAGAAAAGTCAGAATGAAATTTCCATAATCCAGAATTAATTTGAAATTAGTTCCCCTTAATATTTAACCCATTTGGGGGTAGATATCAAGGGGACATATTATTATATGTTTAATCATCATCCTTCGTTAAGTTGAGTGAGAGAACATATTCTTCAA